>CM028921.1:8072500-9321274 GCA_016801845.1 Polydactylus sextarius
CCATTGTGTTCGTCCATATGTCTGGTTACTACTACAATGTTTGGTGCAATGAATGAAATAACTTCATTGTCATTTTTCAGAATAAAAGGTCAGTTCAATGCATAAGTTGATTCTTTGACCTTGGAATGTGACTTTTCTGTTTCTGTGGGGAAAATTGACATGTTTGTTCTATTTTGTATAGAAATTGTTGTAGATGATGATAGTTCGAATCCCGACCGAGTTGCGTCTTTCCCCTGCTCTCCTCCCCATTTCCTGTGTCTCTACATAGTCTCTTTCATTAAAGGCAAAAGTGCCCCAAAATATAATATTCAAAAAAAAAAAAAAAAAAAAACATCATCAAACAATTAAATCATTTTATTTAATACAATGAAAATAAGTCACTTTGACAATATTTTAAAGTATGTTTCAGTATTTGAAATGGTAAAAGATAACTATATGACCAGTGCAGATTTTTTTTTTTTTTTGAAGAGAAAAAAAGAAAAAGAAAAAAAATGCTCAGGTTATAAGTAAGGTGCAGTACAGTTTTCCTTTAAGTATCATCCCCTGTATTTAAAGTTACAGTACTCCTAATTTGCAATCTATAACTGTTGTGTCAGAGCATGTAAAATGCTGGTTCAATGAAAGGTGACTATTACAAACAACACAGCAATAAACATTTGCATCTAAGAGCATGTTTACTGCACTGGATCGAATCCAGATATAAAGAATTATTGCACAAAGAGAGGGGTGTTAATTAATATGCACTTTTAATTCAATATATAAACCCCTGAAGAAGAAAATAAACATGTCTGCACCCATCTGGGCATGGCATGTTTATTATAATAAACCTCACAGCCACTTATTCTCGTGGAACAGACTTTGATCTGTGTTCCAACAAGGAGCTGGCAACAAGACAGTGTCTTTTAAGGTGACTTCAAAAAAGAAAAAGACAGAAAAAGGAAAAGTCGGTACGATGCGCAACCAAATAACCTTGTTAGTTTCAAGTGGTATGGTCAGTTGTCAGTGACTAGATGTTAGTCCTCAGGGACACGGTTGAAAGACTTGAGCTGGAGAAAAACATCCTCGGGGTTGGTAAAGGAAAAGAAAAAAAAATCCCAATCACTGTGGTGGTAAAAAACAACCTGCAGACGCAGACTGAGGGCCACACAGTCCTGACCGTGGCAGAGTATAGAGCACAGCGCTCCACAACATGCACCACTCCAGGAGATAATTACAGTGGCTGGGTGTCTATAGCTGGTGTCTGTGCCCCCACTCCCTGTTGTCTTAGTCCCTCGGGGGCGAGTGTGTGTGTGTACATGTGTGTGCATATGTGTGTGTATTGAGAGACCCTATGAGCCGACAGGCTGATCCTGAAATCACCTCTCACTGCTTTGCTGAACAAAAATTAAACGTTCGCGTGTTTGACGCAGCCATTCAAACAACAACAAAAATGAAATAAAATAAAGGCGTTAAAACACACACTGCACGATTAAGCTGCTTAGGGTTATATTTATTTTTAACTCAAGCTAAAGGCCTAACTTGTTTTTATTTTCTTTTTTTTTTTTTTTAGTTCTTTTATTACAATCTCCATAAATAAATAAGAAATAAATAAAAATTAAAAAACACACACTCAGAGGAAGCAAGTATAACCCTGCTCACAGTATATGCGTAGGTGTTAGTGTTGTATCACCAAGAGTTGATTACATAAATATTGCATTACTCAATTATTTATGTGTTATTAATTAAAAATCTGTTTACTTGAAAAGGAAAATATTTGCAAGTAGAATAACAGAACTTTAGTTTAATATATTGAAACGTGCTTTAGCAGCATAAACATAGAAACAGATAGACGCTTGGGGTCAAGAGTAAGTTTTGAAATACAATAAAACTAAACAATACAGTATATCATACAGGACTTACAGTTTTACATACTGTAAATTCTACTAAGGAAATACAAGTATTAAAGAAACAAACAACAACACTATCTGTAATATATGACCTTGATTTTATATTTTTAGACAGAAATCAGGCTTGTTACTATGTTGTCTATAGCAGATATACAAATATATACAATTAGATTTGACATTATCAACTGAAATTTACAGACATGTAGACTCATAATGAAAGTACAGAACATAACATACCTCACACACACACAAACAAACACACAGTGTGTTTAGATGTAGATATGTACGTAGACGTGTCTCCTCCATCTCTGGGGATCATGAGTTTTGCAGTACAATGGTTGTAAACACTAATATTTTCACATCTGTTTTTCTTCACATTACTCTAACACTCACAGTGCCGATGTCAAAATTAAAATGCTGATTGTATTCATCCCTATTGAGCCACCAACTGGAAGATGACTTAATATACATCCTTTATCATCTTGAGGGCAATCATTTCCATTTTTCTCACTAAGAGTGACAGATGTGAACCATCCCATTGACCATAATTAATCTGTGTTTAAAATGAACAGGCCACATAGTAGTGGCGGCGTAGCCCAGGGTCTGAGGGCCCGTGACACAGTGATATCTGTCTGGCCCCATGCATCTCAGTGTAATTATCCCATTGCCATGAATAATGGGACAAGGGGGGATCTGAGTGATGCTTTGATAGAGATGAGATTAGTTTAATCAAGTTCATTGCTTGGGCTAGGCCACCGAATCTCATCATCCTTCCTCTCAAATCACCAGACCCTCACCCCCAACTGCCGAAGCTCCCTTTACGCCTGCCACATTAGCCGAAAAAATTTATGACATCGTTAGTTTTAAGTGCTACCTCTGTTAGGACAATGCATACTCAAAGCAGAAGCCTTTGTGACAAAAGGAGATTCATATTAAATGGGCCAAAAGCGGAAGTCCTGAATCTGAGGGAGGTACTGATATCATATGGTCTGGAGGCACATTTACAACAGAGAAAAAAAAATTGTGTACATAACACACAATAAGTATGTTATATTGCATTATAGTGGTGCTGTGAGTTCACCTATAACAGTGAAATTAATAATGTTAAACAGGTATGTCATACTATAGACTATACTGTCAACTATGACCTTTAAATAAAAAATAACAAAAACTCCAGCATCATTTATAGTCATTATAAATAAAATCTGTTGGTTTTCAATAGTTTAGGCACCTCTCATTAGAAAGTCAAATATGGGATTTATCATTGTAATGTGTTGTACCCCTGAGGCAGATATTCATGTAAAACAGAAAGAACATCACAGGGCACTCTGTGTATTTACAGACAACAAATCATGTATGTCAAAACTGACAAACCCAGCATGAGACTAAGGCAGTGGACTCCTATAGTGATCTTAGTGAGCAGAGATCCATAAACACACGTTCCCTGCAGCGCACCATCACTCTCCACAGCCGGCCCTGACGTCAGAGGACAGGGTTTAAACTGTCCACAGAGGACAACAACTTTGCAAACAAAGCCCCAAGTCCAGCCGCTCGGAAGTCCCGACTTTGACTTTCTACTAGCTTCGTGTCAACACGCCCCGCTCGGCGGCAGCCCCCTCCACAAAAATTACCACTATTACAGCACAATTTGGGAGTCATTCATCAAATAAGACATAGGATTAATTAAGCCCGAGGACTGAATTAGCCTCCCTCTTCACTCATCAAGGTGTACCCTTGGCCTGGGGTTGAAGATGAGGGGGTGGGGGCTCCATGCTGGCGGTGAGGGGTGGAGTGGTGGTGGAGAGAGGGGTGATTTGGAGGGGGGGCAGGGATTTCATATCACTAGCATGTGTTTAGTACAACGAACATTCACGCTGGGACAAAAAAAAGATGAAAACCCCTTTATCCCCAATTTACATATGATGTATGACAATAAAAAAAAACCCATAGGGGAATGCTACCACAGTGCTGTTCATTACATATTAGCTTTATAGCAATATATTTACCAGGCTGAAAAGCCTTGTAGGGGGAGAAAAAAAAGTTGGCCTTGTAAAAGATTTAATGACAAAACTTCTGTCCCTGATGGTACTTTTGCCACACTAAAACATAAACATCCATCTGTTTCATGTGTGTAGTGGCCGTAAAGGGCAACGGGTATCACATTTGATACATCACAGTTGCATTCAGCCTTTCCTTGTTGTTTTTAGTTGAATAATCTGACATCTAATATGAGGACAATGGAAATGGGAGCACCCCTGACGGGAGACTCTCGTCTTTATATTGAAATATGATGCAGGCATGTTGTGTGTATGTGTGTGTGTGTGTGTGTGTGTGTGTGTGTAATGATGGCCCGTAATAAGTAAAGATTCCCTCCCTTATGTACAGAGATATGACACACATACGTTCATACCACACATTGAGTTCATTAGTCCATAACATCATGTCTCTCACTGGAGAGAGGTCACGCTTTTGATGAATGGACCGTGTAGCACATAGCTTCAGGCTAAGATTCAGCACCTCAAGAGGCGGGGAGGACCAAACTCTGGTTAGAGCGAAGAAAGAGAAGAAAGAAAAGGAGGAAATGAGGGAGAGACAGAGAGACAGAGACGGAGAAAGATGAATTTGGATTACCCAGGAGTTCTGTCTCCCCCGAGTCCTGCATCCGAGAGACATTAGGAATCTAATGTGCTATTATTCTCCATCACCCCCCTAAGCCTAAAACATCTGTCCTTGGGGTGTCTCCGGTAATAGACAAGGGCTTTCGGACCCTTCGCTAAAACAAGATAGCAGCTTCTACAAGGGCCCTTGACGTCCTGCCGACTTAATCTGCAAGTACTTCTACAAAATTGACATTGCCTAGAGAGTAAAGCAATCAGCAGACACGGTTACGGAGCATTTATATTTCAGTGGCGCTTCCACAGACAGTCAAATCTGACCTTTAGTAGAACCTGGCTAAGAATTACGTGTACTTGTCACTGGTTTTTACAACTTTAAAAAAGATTCTGTTGCCTTTTGAGGTTTTTCAAGGTTAGTAGTGACTGAGGTGGTGGTAGTTTTTTTTTTTTTTTTGAGAGCAAAGCTATGTTATTAAATCTTACATGACAGTAATTTTTCCTCACAGCTGAAATATATAATGGCTTTGATCTACTCTTAAATTACACTATACATCCATACAAACATATACATACATACCCGTGAGCTCTAGCTAAGTAACATACTACCATTTCCGTTCATCTCTCTTCCTCACACCTGATTTTATTTATTTTTTCATGTGTTTGTTTGTTTTAGTCTCTATTTCCTATTTAAGTGTTTACATAAACTCTAGATCCCTGTCTGAGATTGTGTGCTTAAAGGATCAGTCTGGTGAAATTCCACTTTTTTAAAAAATAAAATATTGTTAACAAACGCCATGAAAAGACTAAAACTAACAAATAATATCCTTGTCCTTTTAACAAGTGCTGTCTGTAACCCAACACCTGATATACCTCTGTTACAAAAAATAACAAAAATACTCTTCACACATCATTCACTCTGGTGCCATAAATAATTCACTTATAATTATTTTTATAGAATATCTATAACATTCTCCTTTAAAATATAAAAAAAAAAAATCTGAGGTCATGATGTTTAGAGACAATGAAACGAAGCATTTTCCAGCACCGCATGTTCCAATTTTTCCACACATTTAAATGAATTCTGTGAAATATTAAAACAATAATACTTATGATGTGAATGTCACAGCTCGGACTTTAATTTATCTCTGCTACCACCGCTATTCACCGCTACCTGCATAAAAATTGGGAAATTACTTGTTCGTTTTTTTTTTCGTATCTTTCGTATCACATCTACCAAAGAGTAATTGTCTTCATATGGCCACAAATACAATATTCATGATACTCATTTTTAACATGAAAGATCTCTTAATGGAGGCATAGTATTTGATGTTGTATTTCTACTAATTGAATTAAATCTAGTCAAAGAGCAGAACTATTTGTCTTAAAGGCTTTCGGAGCCCCAAGGCCTGATTATAAATGTATCCATTAAATGAAAAGAATATATCTTGATTCATTAATTATTGATTTGACGGGGGGAAAAATACTATGGGTACTCATTAATTTAAGAGAAATAATGTCTCATCGTCACACAGATTGGCATAACAACCACTCTGCTAAAGTCTCAACAGATCCATCACACAGGAAACCATGCAACTTGTTTAAATAGGAAGTTTCTTTGCTAAAGAGATGGCGTGGGCTGAACAGATGGTCAAACCTGTGCCTTTCACTGCTGTTTCTGTTGAGCAATTAAAAGTTTCTGGCTGTTTTTCCCTCCCTTCCCCCCAAAGTACAGATTGCAAACATGACAAAAGGTCAAATATCTGCAAGGGAAAAAGGAGTGGAACAACTGTTCCACCGAGCTGCTCTGGCCTCAGCTGGCGTGCAAGCGGACGAGTATTCACCTGAACGAGGACTAGTAATCACCCCACACCGAAGTGAATAATTAGTGTAATAATTACCAGGCTTAAAATGAATCTGCGAGCTGCCCTCTCTCACAATGCCATCAAGAATAACAGGTGTTGAAAGTGCCTTGAAGGGACAGAGATTAAAGATTATTTCGTTATCCTGGGTCTCCTTCAGGCACAACTGTCTTGTGTTTTATCCTGTCATCCACAGTGCGGGTCATGTGGGGGCTCATTTTCCTCTAGCTTGGCAGTTTTGGGAGCTAGGCATTTGACAGAGAGTGAACGTTGTTTAATCTGGGAGTGTGAGCCGTCCTTGAGCTTCCTGGACACTCCATGTCCACATAACCTCCAGCTACATGGAGTTCGGTTGTACTAATGGTTATTATTAGCTGCCACGGTGGCTTTTCCTTGGGATAAAAAAAGAAAAAGAAAAAAGAAAAAAATGCTATAGGTTTTTAAATAACATTAGATTTTTGGCATATATTCATATGATGTAAACAAAGTTGTTAAAGAAATTGCAGGGTTATAATCCTAGTGATAAACCCCAATATTTACACAGTTACATTTTTATTTCATTCATTTCATTTCAGTCATTTGTATTGACTCCACATCCTTTCCTACAACACATTATCCCACATTTTCCTAAGTGATTATCTACCTTTTCTTATTAAAAACTGGGCACTACTTATCTGTGGCTGTATGTTCTTTCTGTTTTGACTTAAGCAATGAAGCAAGTGAGCCTAGGGGGTGTTTGTTCTTGTAAGAATTACTTAAAGACTTGTCAAGATGCCACAACTCGTGCTTTGGTTCCCAGGCTCTTTCAGTGTTTGTTATTCAGACTTCCTGTGTGTTTTTGAAATTGCTACAGCAGGTGTAACAGATCTCAGACACAGTGAATTAAATATTTGTTCCCAATGCCTAACAAAGTGTATTTTGTGTTTTAATTACAGTGGAACTGGACTAGTCCCGATGGTATTACATGGCTATAAATGGTCATTGTGTTTTCAGCATCATTTTAAAATAGCCGGGAACCATAATGTCAGGATGTTCTTGTGCCACACACAAAAGAAAAGTGGCTACATAAACAGCTTTGTGTGAGATTCCTCAACATTTCCATTCAGCAATGACCACAATATGTGAATGTCTATGCAAAATCAAGACAAATGTGTGGTTGAAGCAGACATTGGTTGATTACACTATCAGTATGACACTCTGCACTTTATCTTTTACCGTGCCCCTGTTGTCTTAAAATGTTGCAGCATTAGTTTCTCTGACAATGATTTAGCATTCAGGCATCTACCCCATTGACCTGTGCTGTGTTTAAATGTAACCTTCTTTTAGCCCTAGCCATCATTTGTCACTTCTGAGCTGTCAAATACACACAAATTGGCCACAACCTGCCACGGCCGGTGACAGTGAGACACAGAGGGGCTGGAAAAACAGAAGCAGGGCAATCAGCTGCATCTATTACATTTACATGGTCTGGGAAGGTTAGCAAGTTGTTCCTGAAAGATTACCACCTCTAATTTCTTTGGGGAGGATGGGACCTTGGTTCTCCTGCCAAGCCTGCTTTTCAGGTCAGGGCCCCCTGAATGTTAACTAAGACCCAGGAGCAGGTCAGCAGGCAGGCCAAGGGACCAGAGGAGAGCCTGCGCCCTGCTCTTACACTGGCGGCCAGCAAGTCGTGCAGAAAGTTGCCATCCATCTTGGGCACGATGCTAATGATCCATTCTGGGAGAGATCTGTGGTTAGGAAAGCTATCCAGGTAGTTCTCCACTGGTGCCTCCCTGCTGCTAAGTGCAACACCAACTCTGAATTCTCTGCCAGCAAAAAAAAAAAAAAAAAAAAGACAAGCTCACTTACCCCCAAAAATCTCTGTTTCTTCAATAACAGAGAGAGCTGTTTGATGTCCTCACAACTGCTCATCAACCCTGTGGTTGTCTTCTTTAAGCTACACTGCAAGAGCATTTCATGCAGTGCCACAAAGGGCATCTTCTTCTTTTAGTTTTTTTTTTAACTTTTACTTTGATCTATATTATTAAACTGTTTCAAATCCATCTCAAACTATGATAAGCAGTATATTGCAGTAACTCTTGTAGCCTTGTAAGTTTTGAAATCCACTCAGTTATAGACAGCAAAGATCCATAAGATACACAGATATGACCAATAGAGTTATCTCACATATCTGTTTCAAAACAGTCTCCCACAGACAAACAATGAGTCATTTTACCATCTTATGTAGAAACGCACATCATAAACAAATTATGACATTTGTGTGAACATATATAGTAGATGACAAATTATGGTAAATTATGCACCCATTTTGAATTATCCAAAAAGGTTTGTAGGAACTTTAAAAAAACCCTTTAAAATCCAATTAAAATTTCATTACATTTATTTCCACATATGTTTGATAGTACATGCATAATACATTTAATATTCAACACCTTAGCTTACATTACATATAGTACGCTACATATGTTAATACCTACTTTTAGCAAATATGTCATAATAGATAGTGATGTAATTCTTATATATATATAAATTTGCCAGTAATGTCAGGTCCTACAGCACTAAATGCACCCCAAAGTATATTTTACATTATATCCTTGATATTTGATGAGATACATATAACATTATTTGTCTTGACCATATGTCAGAGGTAGAGAGGACAATGCACTATCCTTTTCTACTCTTCAGCAAATTGCCCCCATGTCATTTTATCTAATTTGGTTTACAATGAAATGGCCAATTAAAAATAACTGCATTACTTTGCTAATAAAGCAGAAGACTGGCTCAAGGGAACATTTCATTGGCAGTTAATTATGCAGTCTGGTATTCTCAGATGTTCTCAGCAAATGTACAGTGAGACTATAAAGCTGGTATTGTGCTCAGGATCTATTTCATATTTGCATAACAGAAAGAGCACCATGTGTTTTGTTGCCGCCGCCACATAGAAAAGCCGCAGTGTGTTTGGTAAAAAAAAAAAACAAACGCTGGTGTTGTTTGTGTCTGTGGAGATGCATTATCGTTTCTAACTGGATTCATTTCCTGTGACATAAGGTGGTAATCCCTAATGTTTGATTTTATAATTACATTGCTAATTGCTAATGTGTTGTAATCCACAAACAAACATACGCAAAACACAGTGTCTGAATGAGTGTCCAAGAGTTACTTAATGAGGTCTTAATGGTCCGCATATAGATAAATCAAATAACGTTATAAGTAAATAAGTTATGATTTATCTAAATCTAAATTTCTACAGTATATAAACTAAGCTCATTCCTTAATGTTCTTCCCCGCCCTCACTGAGTTGTGCTGTTAAGATCTCTGTTTTCATGCCTTTCTGAGGTAAATGATGCTTGAACAGCAGGGAGATCACTCACTATTAACCATATGGTTTCGTGCAAAAGGGTCACCAATGTTTCATAGGGTTAATATCAAACGCCCAAACATAGACAACAGGGACCCCCGCATATTAATGACAGTCTATATTCCCTTGTGCAGAGAAATCCAGGTAGTCCAGTTTTTTTTTTCTCCTTAAGACAATGGCTCCTGTAAGGTGTTCACAGTGACAGACGATTAATGAATCACTTTATTCTAATTACCTGGCTAAGAATCTGACTAATCTGCATTAGTCAGTTTTAACTAATGACAATATTAAGAATGGATCTTTGTTTTATTTGTGTTGTAGTGTGTCAGTTATATCAGGAAAGAATCATGTTACACTGAAACAAACTGAACTGACTTGTTAAGTTTAAACATATAAACTTCACAAAGAGTTACATTAATAAGTGATTTTTTTCCTCCCAGGTTATAATTTTCCTGTTTTCCTTTTGCCATCATTTCTCTTTACATTGACGGTGAGAGGGATCAGTTTCCCCTCAGCCATAATAAGAAATATTGGCTTTTAACAGTCACATTAAAGCATATGGATGCTCAGGGCCATATACCAACATTGTGAAAAAGCCTAAAGGGATTTGTACAGAGAGTAGTTTCCTAACAAATCTGCCATACACACCAAAACAACTATCACTTTATCTGAGAATTAGCAAATAGTTATCATTTCTGTGACATAAAAAGGTCCATGCTAACACGAGCTGAAATAATAAAATATTGAAACGCCTATGAAACATAAATGTGAATTCTTGCTACATCTGTCTCTTGCTAATTGAGTTGCTACCAAGAATGTTAGTACTCTGGAGAATAATTTGTCAGTGCAAAACATCGAATGGACCAATTTATTGGTTGCTGCAGGCTGTAAAGTTCCAACAGTCTTTGATCAACCTTTTTAGGTCAGTATCTCTCGAAATACAGAGAGCAGAATTACACAGCAGAGAAAATATTTCATCTTTTCAAAAGACAAGAAAAAGTATTTTTGTAGTTACACTGCTCGGCTGTAATGGTGAATAAATTCTTTAGAGGGCTTGAGGACAGAGGAAGGAAAATAGCAGCATTTGTGCACAATATTTATTGTTTTGTATGGATGGTAACTTAAACATTTATCGTGAAAAAGTGACAGAAAGAGTAATTATAAGTTTTGCTTTTTCTCATCAATCACTTGATGTAAGTTGCGAGCACTGACAGTTACCGGTAGGCCTGTCTGACATACTAAATTAAAAGGGTTCTTCAAAGAGTTTGGTGTTGGCTGAGGGGTTGATCAATCTTTGATTTTAGAAAGATTCTCGGCACTTTGACAATGGATGAACTAAGGGTTGTTTGAAAGCTCAGTCAGAATCTATTTTGCTTAAATAATACGATAACTCTTCATGAGTTATAGGCAGTGTGCTGAGTGCCTTCCACTGGTCTTTGATGCTTATGACCCTGAGCTCAGTTAGACAATATTTGACACTAAACGTGAACATGAACAATTTTTTACCATCTACTTTAAATCTAATTAATATAAAGTCACTTAACCATACTGATTATTCAGTATTCTGCAAAAAATGCATATGTATACATATTTGTAGACACATATTTGTTTGTGTGTGTTTATATACACATACAGCAAAATCCCTTTTTACCTATTTTGATGACCTATTACATATTCAAATTTGAATTTTATGTGATGGATCTGCAGAAAATAGTCTGTTGGTTAAAGAAATGAGAAAAATATATATTAAAAAAAAAATCAAAAAGCATGTACATAGGTATTCACCCCCTTTCCCGTGAAGCCCCTTAAAAAGTTCTGGTGCAATCTATTGCCTTCAGAAGCCACATAATTAGTGATATGAAGTCTACCTGTATGCAGTCTAAGTGTCACATTATCTGTCAGTATAAACACACCTTTACTGAAAGGCCCCATAGGCTGCAACACCATTAAGTAAGAAGCATCACACCATGAAGACCAAGGAGCTCTCCAAACTTTTTCAAGTCAGGGTTGGGTTATAAAGAAATATCCACATCTTTGACGATCCCTGGAACACCATCACATATTCTATTTTATTCCCATATTCTTCAAATGGAAAAAACATGGGATCACAACAAACCTGCCAAGACAAGGCCGCCCACCAAAACTCACAGACTGGGCAATAAGGACGCTAAACAGAGGGGCAACGGAGAGACCAAAGATAACCCTGAAGAGTTTTACAGCAAAGGCTGGAGTGTCTGTGTATAGGAGAACAGGCTTTATGGAAGAGTGGCCATAAAAAGCCATTATTTAGTGTTAAAAATAAGAAGGCACATTTTGAGTTTGCCAAAAGGCATGTGGCTGACTATGTATGTATAGCGGAAGGTTTTCTGGTCCGATGAGACTAAAATACAACTTCTCGACCACAAAGGGAAATTTTATGTCTGGTGGCAACCCAACACATCCCATCACCCCAAGATCACCATCCCCATAGTGAAACATGGTGGCAGCATCATGCTGTGGGGTTTTATAGCAGGAGTGACTGGAAAACTGCTCCAAGTCAAGGGAAAGATGGATGTTGCTAAATACAAGGATAATAATAATAATAATAATAATAATAATAATAATAATAATAATAATAATAATAATAATAATAATAATAATAATAATAATAATAATAAATAAACACATCTTTAAAGTTGTAGGCATGTTCTGTACATCAAATGATGCAAACCTGCATTTACATATATATGCATTTACATATATACACACACGAGTGTACATATATGTGTACATACGTGTGTGTGTGTGTGTCCATGTGCGACGTATATTTGTTGCACTTGCACACACACATACATATACATATATATGATGATACAAGCTGTGCTCATAAAAAAGTGTACAGAAAATGTAACAATACTTCAGCCAGTGTTTCCATTTGATGTGAGAAATCACACAGCAGTATTCCAGATTTACAGTCCATTGGTCTCAGAAGCTGCTAATTATTTATTCATCTATAAATGTTAAAGGCGAAGAAAAGAAATCTGCCTTGCAGCTTTTTTCTTGTATGATCTGAAACTGATTTACTTGTCTCTTCTGTTAATGGATTCACTGCTCCCTCTGACCACCCAAGAACCCTAACAGTTCCTCCCTGACAACCTTTGCTCTGTACGTGTATAAAGACAATGTTTACTATTTGTAAAGACTCTGCTTTACCACCAGGCACCCTGGGTCTTGTTGCCATGGAACCGGTAAACAAACCCTATAGTGACTTTATTCTTTTTTTAGACTCTTTGTACTATTTTACAGTAACAGGTGACAGCTGGCTAAATCACACTACAATGGAGTCACTAACATGCTTCTAATGCACTTAATGGCTCAGTGTTTTCTTAAAATATAACATGTTATAGCTGTTACGTGACGTGTTGAATGTTAATAACTTATGAGTGCAGCCAGCCTTTCTCTTATTAAGCAGATTTAGGTACAAAGTAAAATGGCCAAGCGTCTATTGCTGATCTTATCCCATTCATTATATCTATGAATAGTCCCTTGGTTACATGGCTGAAAATTATGCTAGCACTATAAGGAAAAATTGAGTGGTACATTTAAAAATGCTGAATTGCTTAAATTAATTTGGAAATAGTAGACATAGCCAGTGGAGGCCTATTCTCCTGTGTCCCTTTCAGAAATGCTGCCTCAACACCAGGCCACTGCTTTGTTGGTCTGTGCCCACATGAATCTAAATGCCCTTTTTTTGCTGGTATTCAAAGACATTTAAAGACAAGTCTCTTGGTACATCATCATCAATTATAATCCGGCAACAAACACTTATTTAGACCATTGTTAAACACTAGAATATATAAAAATTGATATTCTGTAACACAAACACACCTTTATTTCTATATTTAAAAGGAGTGGGGGGTAATCAAACTGGAAAATGTCAGAATTGCCAACCGATACGATAAAACTAACACGTTTGCTCGGAATGTATCCACACTCCATAATAGTGAGGTCATAGAATTTATTTCCACTCAAAACATTTCAACAAGGCCCTCAAGATAAGATATCAGGTTCTACACCAGCTACATCATTAGCTCACACATGTACAGCGAGCGTCTCAGAGGACCTTTAATTTGAGTAGGAAAAGTCTGTTCCTTCACTGTGAGGTTAAAGAGTGGGTGACAAGAGAAGAAAATCACAGCACAATGCATTAATTAGGTAGACCTAAAAGCATATTTATCAAAGGCTAAGCCATATGGGAATTATCTTAGAAATGATCTAATAAAGACAGGACAGGTTAATAGAATAAAAGGCCTTGAATAGAATGTGTGCTTATACATAAAATATCAACCTGATCTCACATGTAAACGAATCATTAGGACGTAACGTTTAAATGTTATGGCAAGCAGATCCTTAACAACCGAAATGACCCTCATATATTTCGACAGTGACAATTGGCTCCTCATGTTCACTCTGATTAAAATGTCAAACCCTGTGACTTAATTCATCTCAGCATTTGTGAGATTCCTACATGAAACGGCCCAATATTTGCTCAGAGTGAAAGACTGATTACATGAACTCGGCTGAGATGATATCAAAAATAAATATTTCATGAACGCTTCTATAATAAGAAAACAGTGCACTGGTCCATAGAGGGAAATAAACAGCCTACTGGCTCTGTCTGAATCATCTAAATGGTGTCAATCACAAGTGAATACGGAGGGCTCCGGTCCCAGCTAGTGATGACTGATGGCCCTTCAGTGGCGATTGAGACAGACGGAGCTGATTGAGAGAGCTTATCTTTATGGTGGAGCCATGGAATTGTTAACAGGATGTGATGGCTCGCATCCGCTGAGTTGAGCTGGGAAATAAAGCTGTTGGGCTTGGGCTGCTGTGCCATCATTCACAGAGGTAATGATCTCTGTCTGGCTCAGAAGTAAGTAATAGTCTGCCCACAGGTTAGTAAGGGCATGACACAGTGCCGCTGACAAAGTTGAACTTGGACAGATGAGCACAAGTCGCTACACTGCTGTATTTTTAATACATTTAATAGGTAATTTAATAAAGACTAGAATATATTGTAAAACCCAAGGTTCATGAAATTTAAGTGAGAGGTGAGTAGCACCTGATTTGTAGACTTGGACATTTTTAGATTTTTTTTTATCATGATCCAGGAATAATGTGAAGAAGCTGTACAGTGAGATGACAGCAAAACTAAAATACAGCTTTTAAAAAGTGCTTTATGTCATTATGCACTGTTTTTTTTTTTTTTTTTTTTTTTTTTTGGGGGGGGAGGGGGTGTACACACAGAAGTATTTATAATGGCCACATACTGTGAAGATAGTAGTCTTCTTCAGATCAAAATGTAGGCAAGAGTACGTTGAGAGGAAGCAGTCAAAGATCTGGCTCCACTCAATTATCTTTAGCAGGATAATTAATCAATTCAGTATGCACATCCAAGTCTCTGAGGCGTCTTTGAGATAATTGTTCTCATTGACTTGAATAATTATTTGTTTGCTGATTTAATTATTTTCGCATTTGGAAAACAAATGAACGTGTGCTGGTACATAATCCAGATTTTTTTTTTAAATTGTGATGTTGCTAACTGAAATTCAGTTAATGTTCTATAGTTTTAAGCATCAAAAGCAAAACAATACAATAACTGTCATTATGTCTAACCCTAACCCCAAATTGAAGAAGGTCAATAAAACATGAATTGTTTCCGCCTCGTGGCATTAACACAAACTACACTCAATCAAAGGCTAATATTTCTCTGCTATGAGGTCAGCCCTGGGTTACAGACACAATGTATTCACACAATGACTGGCATGTTGAAAGGATCGTCACAGAGTCCACAGTTCGCACCATTACAAGCATGAATGAGACCTTATGGCTACCGAAGAAAATAGCACAAATTACGAGGGCCATTTTAATGGCACTCACTACTATTTATCATGCTGTTTTAAATGTTTTGCTCATTTGTTTCCATTAAATATTTCATCTTCCCTTAAATATTCATTTAACTTCCTCTTTAAAATTTTTACCAGTCTCTTTGCAGTTGCTATCTTCTTGCCTCCCTTTTAGGCTTTGCAATCATAAATAATTATTCATCTACACCCAGAAAGAGATTGCATAAAACATGCACATGAATCCTTTTTGTCTTTTCTCATTAGTGATATACTTCGAGTAGCCTAAATACTTCCCACTACCCCACTTATGGAAATTGGTTGGAGAACCTTCCTAATGATTCTGCTTCACAAATAGGTTATGCCTCCATCTCTGATCCTAATGTTCATCCTTACTTTCATCATGAAAGGAGGGGTCTGCGACAGCATCTGCACTCAAGAGTTCTTGTTTTACTTTTAAAGAAAGGAATTGGATTCGTTTTGAATCAGACAATGCCACTTTTGTTTTTATTGTTTCCACCAACTGTTAGAACACAGTGGATCTATAAGAACAGCAATCGCTGCTCAGTTATGTCTAGAGGATATTAGATTACAGTAATAATGAGTGTGAATAAAACACAAAATACATTTTATATAATTTAAGTAACAGGATAGTTCTGCATTGTATCTAGTTTGATCATGTCTTATTCTGGTGCTATTTTATTTTTTTTTTAAAATCTACTTTTTACTTATATTTTCCATTTCTAATACATTATAAAAATATTGGAATAATTCTCAATTAGAATAAGATAAAGATTAAGGAAATTCTGAATGGAAAGCCACTGTAAAATTCCCACAGTTTTTTGTTACTTTTATTTATTTATTTATTTTATTTAATGTACAAATGGTGCTTATTTCCAAGAGAAATTCAGGATGAATTCCTTTATCTGCGTTACATACGGTAATGGCTCAACAGATTTATCTTGGCTAAAGAGGCAACATTAGTCTTAATTTGTCAGATAATTGCAACATGACTCATTAGCAAACAGCACCACAGTGGAAGGTGGAAGGGAAGCATAAACTCTCAATTTGACTGGATTATCCTTTTGTGATGTGGCCTAATGATCCAACAGAGTAAATAGCAGTGTGTTAATTAGAAATTACACTGAATGATCTGCTGCACACAGAGGAGGTATTAACCAACCAGCATCATTATAATAGATCTATAGCTGTCTTTTCTTGTTTACCATGAAGCTCTGATAGTAAAATTGCCATTATAACTATCCCCAAAAGAGAAATTATAGTGTGTTTGCTGCAGGAAGTTAGTGTTGCTGAAAGCTCTTAAAACTAAATAAACTAATATGCTTGCTTCTCTCCAGAAATATTTTATGAATATTATCTCACCTGATGAGTGACTCCAACCATATTCACTTGAGAGTGTAGCCATTAAAAATTATATCTAATGTAATTATTTCTCCTTACACAGAAGACATAGCCGTGTGTCATTTCTGAACTCAGGTAAATAAGGTTTCCACCTGGAAAAGTAGGACATCAGTGCTTATAATTATAATCTCAACTACAAAAAAGACAGTTTGCTCAGTTTTATCAATAAAGTCCAACAAGCTGTGATGTTTAAGTGAGTATGTGCCTCCACCTAGTGGCAAAGATAAGTCACCGATACCACTGTAAGGTTAACGCTGTAACAATGTAACTTTTTCAAAATTAGATGTAGTCAGTAGTTTTATTGTTTGCTCTCCTAAAGACTATCAACATATATGTACAACAGTTAAATACTGATTTAAAACTCCAATGTATGGATACAGCAACAATACTGAGAGTTTGACATCTGATTATCCTGCTCTGACACATCACTGACTGTCAAGTCATGTTCTCTGGTGAGCACTAACTCATTTATGGTTTTGAAAATGTTTCACCAAGCTACCCATGTATTTTAATGGGTAGCTTTGGAAAAGCAAGATCTATTGGCCTGAAGCTACAAGTTTAGAAAACAGACAAGACTATTTATGGACCTAAAGGAAACACTAGAAGACCAGTGGTTGGAGAAGTACCTTTTCTGCAGTCTGAGCAGCAAATGCCACAGCCAAGTGTATCAGTAAGATGACATCCTAAGGCACTTCCCAATCGCTGTCCAATGAACATGCAAGGTCCTGTAAAGAATAGTTTGTCTAAATGGAAGGGAGAGGAGGTGCCTTTCAGGTCATGTGTATGTGGACATATAGACAGATTTCAGTTAAACTGTGTTCCACTGCAGTGGTTTCCAGTTGCTGTTATGAAGTAACATATTTGATAGGATGTTAATCCCCATAAAAAAATTGGGAAAAGAGTGAATCTATGTGCCTGCTTTAGATAAGAGCACCATGATAACCATATATAGAGTAAAGGTAGAGCTAAATTTCTCTGCTTTACATGTTTGGTTGTTTTATCAAAATTGTATTTTATGGTCCTTTTGGCATGCTTATTATATTATTCAGTTATTATTATTATTATTATGCTTATAAGTCTGTCATTCAATTTGGAAAACCAAGCTTTGCAGCTCTTACATTTTTGTAGGTTTTAAGAAGATGATCAGAGATAATACTGTCAAGTTACCCTGCAGTAATGGACTGTAGGTTTTTAGGGTCACAGGTGTGACATACAATAGATAGATACATCCTGTGATGCAAGATATTCAAGACAATAATCCTGGTCTTTGATTTGTTCTTGTCCTGCAGGGACATCTAGTGGCTGTAAATCGTTGGAGCAGCTTCATCAGTGATAAAATACTTGTATGATTTTTAATAAATGACTTCGAGTGATATACTTAAGTGACCAAAGAATGATGTCTTTTCAAACTGTATCCTGTCAGCTTTCTGTTTGTGCCAGTGAGAAATTATCAAATGAACCTGCATGCTTCATCATAGCAGAGGAGAGTACTGTATATAGAGAGCACATCAAGAAGGAACTGAAAGAGTAGGGTAAAATGTGCTTGTATGCACAATATTTTAGGAAGGAAATACTCTAGAAATAAATAAAAAAAAAATACATATGGGAGTTATTTAACATGTCTAAATGTCAGTCAGAGAGAACAAGAAAAGATAAAAACAACTCAGTAATATGATGTGGCTTTTTTCTTATTTATTTTGATTCACTGACCCAAAGAAAAATTGTTGTAATAATCACTGATTTAGACTTAAATTACATTGCCTGTGGTCTGACTGTTTTGAAATACAATCAAAGGAGGTGAAGTTGGACAGATTTCCTTGTATAAACCTTTTAAAATATATATTAATTTCCACTATCAGCAGAGGGCAGTGAAACTTTGCTGGAGCAGTGACGCTTCAACAGTTTTGGCCTGGCTGGGTTGCCAGGTTTGCTAACTGTCTTTATAACAGTAGAGTGATTAGACTAATTTATTAACTTCTATAAGAGCATCTATCGGCGGTTATGTGACATATTTTTAAGTACAACTAGGCATGAATACACTTTATCAACTCTGCTGTGATCATTTTAACTTGTGAGATACTGAAAATGTGTTTTGTTTTTGGATTATAGATACAGATTGCGTCGTTTAATTAGGGAGGGAAAATCTCAGTTAATCAGATTATGGAAACAATGCAGCTCAGTAACTACAGCAACTAATAATTACATGTGTTGTTTGTTGTTGTTTTGCTTTAAAGTTGGGAATTTAAATAAGAACTTAGAGGAGTCTGGCAACTCCATGGAATGGTGACAACAGTTAGCTGCAAACGTAACAACAGAGCCTCGGTCAGTTAGCCAGCGGCGTTAGCAAACACTGTTACACAGCTGAGATTGTGACTGGAAAAGTTAGTTAAATCCGTTCGTGCTCAGTTTGTGCTCTAAACAGACTCACAGAACAGTTGTCTTAACTTTGTGTAAGTGTCGACAGCTGTCCTGTCTCGACTTAATGGATTTACAACCGGCGATAAATGGGTAGCGTTAGCTTGTCTGTTTTGCGGTGGCTAAATTAGCTCAACTGTAGCCGACAAGCTAGCGTGACTAACGTGCGTTACGTCCACAGGAGAGACCACTCTGACTTGGAGGAAGGAAGGAAGGAAACTGATAAGTAGGACCACTGCGCACCGTTGCTTATACAAGAGCTAGCGCACTTTTTTGGTCTCCCGACTTTAACACCGTGACGCATTTAGAAAAAGTGACTATCTGTGTCCACCCCGTGTGATATTTAACACTTCTTAGTTAATAAGATATGCTGTTAGTTGGTGGGGCTAGCTGTCAACAACAGTCCAGCCGGCTAACTGTACAGCGGAAAGGAGCTAGCACGCTAGCTTCAAACTTCTAAAGAAGTTGCGTGAGTCAGTATTAGCTAACTGACCGATTTAGGCAACAAGCAAACGGGTGTTTTAAACGTTTCATCGACGGACTATTTCATTGGGATCCGCTGTAGCGACAGGACAAACTTATGGCATCGGATGTGATCGAGAGTGAAGCGGTGCTGAAGGGTGTAAGTGATGTAAACTTGAACAATAGCAGCCCAGATTTTGTCACACCCAGTAGGACTTATGAGGAGCTGGGAAACACACAGACTTGTAACACTTCATCTTCTGGAGTGTCGGGTGAAGGTGATGAGGAGGAACTGCAAAACAACACAGCTTTTACAGATGAAAATGGCGAAGAGGCGCTTCAGGAGAGTTTAACCAAATCAAGAGGTACGCCACAGGAAAGTACAACTCCAGACAATGACCAGAAACAGCCTGGAGCCAGAAGCTCAACTCCTGTGAGCCTCCCCCAGCCACGCTCACCATCTGGACCCATTTCGAGGTTTGTATGTGTACAATTTACATTGTTTTGCTGACGTGTTGGTTAATTAACACCAACTAGTTCCTGGTCACTTCTCCTTATTGCACAAATCCTGTTCTACTAGCCTCCTGCACCTGACCCATATTACTGCCTCTGATCCAAGAAACTCTGATACTTTTTCAAGGCGCTTGTAAAGCTCCTTGACAAGCCAGCAAGCCCCTAGCGTTGTTACTAGTTCCTAGGATCTTATTTCCTGTACTGAGCCAAAAAAAAAAAAAAAAAAAAAAAAAAGGAGTATGTATCATTTCAAGTTTTCTGACATGCCTGGATATGTAGACTGACTAGAAATGCAAGTAAAGTAACAAGCTCAAATGAGGCTATCACGTTTATTTCCTGAATCTTGAAAGCGATCTAAGGTGTGTTCACATTGACAGAGACGCCTCTCCAGTTTCATATTATTTGCTGTGAGCAAGATAATAGGATCAGATTACATTTTATGATAACACAACAGGCCAGGTCATCAAAAAATTAATTAAATCAGTACTACTCTGGTGTATGTTATGTCTGGTTAATAGACTGCATGACATTGTACAGGTGTTGACTGTCCTTGTCACTGTAGCAGTTCTCTGTAACTTGTGTTTAACAACATCTGTGGACAACAAAGCATCTTATATACAAAGTATCACCTACTGAACAACTGTGATAACACTGATCCTCAACAAACAAAATGATGTGTACATCCCCACAGGTCCAATGTTAGAATAGAAAGAAGGATATGACAAGTCTAACATCTGTTCAGTGCTATTAACAGACAAGTTTCACATACCGTGTAGAAATGACATTTCATTGTCTCTTGGAAATGCCCCTTGTGTTTTTCCTGTGTAAAATGGCACTTCTTTATTCTTAGTACTCACATTTTGTTAATATTCTCATGACAGGAGAATCAGAAATTATATGTCACTGAAACCAAAATGGGCCACTTTATCTGACAAACATATTTGGGTATTACAGACTTCAATTAGCAGGACTGAAAAATAAATTGAGACTTTGTTGTTGTAGCAAGTCCAACCAGCTTACCAACAGCTATTTTAGTGTTGATAAGGAACTAAATGCAAATATTATACTAGATGACACAATCAAACAAACAATCTTACACAAGTGTCTTGCACTTAAAATACAAAAATATCTGCACCAAACTGTACATGATTATGCACCTGTCCCATTTAACTAATCCACACCAAAGTTTAATGTGTTTTTTCCTGATCCATGTCCCATCACTTTACCAAGGCTAGTGAAAAAATCAGTTAAGTACTTTTTGCATAATCCTACTGACAGTTAAGTAAACAGACTCAAGTGAAATGTAACCTCTTTCCTTTATTATAAAGATGAGGTGTAAGATGTTTTTGGGTGGACATGACAATGAAAAGTTGTAGAAGAAGAAGAGGATCTTGTTGCAAAGATGTTAACAATAATATTCCTGTCAGCCGTGACAGGACATCTCAGTTGGTCTTCACATTTCTTTAGCAAATGTTTCGTATATCAAGCCCCGACTTGTTTCTCCATGGTCAAAATCAGCTATCTCAAATCCAACCATTCACCATCATTATTTGCTTATTAATTCAGTTCACCATTGCATTACAGTAGTTTCCATTAACTGTCATTTATTAGTCCCTAATGTGGCTGGTTGTATTTATATGCAACAATACACTTTGATTGCAAAGTCTCCCTTTCAGGAAACCACATTCCTGTGGTACTCGTACCTCTCCGAGTTGGATTTGAAAAGTAATGTTGGGATTATCTCCATACATAAGCTAACAGCTAAACTGATAACTTATGAAATGTTGAGTACCAAATGCCCAGAATTTTTTTGTGTCTGGGGGAGCACAACGCAGTCACAGTATATGTGCATAATGCATCAAAGGGAGCTGTGTACAGCAAAGATACAGATACCAGGATCAGTATTAATACGCAGCCTTACGGTTTATAAATTAAGCCCTTAACACAAGCTTGTAAGCTTTTCAAGAAGCCAGTGATCTGATTATGTGGCCAGCTGCAGGACTCAACTCTAGTCAACAGGCAGGGCTCATGTTTACTCTGCTGTCACCTCCTACATGAATCATATAGTCATTTGCATTGCAACACAAAGGAGCTTTCCAGCAGATGGTGCAACCAGTATATCATAGTTGTTCTGTTTTCCCCACCTAGTTAAATGTGCGGTTTGCTGAGAAAGGTAATGAGCCCATGACACCTTTTACTGTGATGTTTGAGAATGACAGACTGCTGCTTGGTACAGAGACATAAACAAGGTTTTCCTTGACTTAAAGTAATAGTGAGGCAGTAAGTAATGGGCGGGGTTGACCACAGCAAAATGAAAAGCTGTTATTACCTCTTTATTATAGTTACTGTTGGATGTTTACAATTCAGCTAAAGACCCTTTTTTCAAACAATGTTTAAGTTGCACTTCAGAGAGAGAGCTATACTTCAGTCAGCTTGTTCAACAATGAAGCTTTAAAATAAAACTGATGGAAAGTGTTGCAAAAGGTGCTTGAATGTAAAATTGACTGTCGTGAGCTTTGTGAGTAAACTGTTATGTAATGTAAACGAATAAAAATTGACTTTGGATGTTACTCAAAAAGCTGTCACATGAGTTACACACAGTCTCTTAGTAGCAACTGATAAAATCATATCTGACACGCAACAACCAGGGAACATATTTCAGCAGAGTATGCAGGAATAAACTAAATCAGCCTATAGCATCGACTGTCATTCTTTTACTTTGGAAGTATCATCCTTCCCTATCAAACCTTGCTTTAAACATCTCATTTGTATCATTTTCACGAATGTGTAGCATTTCATATTTCTAAAGCCCACCCACACTTTTCCAGGAACTGTGTAAAAGTTTTTGTTGCTGGGGGTATTAACCCAAGAACAATTGTTGCCTTTGACTCCTTCTAAATCAATAGAACTCCAACTTTTCCCTCATAATCCTATCAGGATTGAACAAGTCACAAGCAAGTGTTGACAGATAAACAATTACATGTTTCCATTTTGTTTGTCATGGATAATCTTTGCTCACCAAGTTCTTGGCTCCCGATAGATTTTTAGCAATTTTAACAGTTAGATAATTAAACATAAAAAGAGGTGGCATAACTTTTTATATTGTGTGTGTGTTTTTCTTTCCCAGTTATGAGCGTCAAGAGTCAGTCGCCACGACCGAAGCTCGTCTAAGAATGGAAGGAGTTGAACTGAAGGAGGAGTGGCAGGATGAGGACTTTCCACGGTATCGTGTCAATCACTCTTAATTACGTTTGGATCATGCTACATAGTTTTGAAGCATGTGCTTGTTGTTTTGAAAGTTACATGAACCTACTGAGGAAGTGATCACCTACTGTTTTATTTTATTTTTTTAGGCCTCTACCGGAGGAGGAGGAGGAGCTGGAAGATGAGCTTTTTGCTGGGACATCTGAAGAGAGGGAGCCTGGTAATGAAATCAGAAAACAATAACAACAATACAACAAGACACATTCACATTATTCCAAATCTATCTTCAAACTTTCTGGCTCCATATAGTTGACATAAAACAACAAAAACAAAGAGTCTACAACCCCTGTTAAAACGCCAGGTCCTTGTGATGCAAAAATGAGGCCAAGTGAAATCTCTCTGAACTTTTTCCATCCTGAAGTGACCCATAATCTGTGCAACAGTTGAAAAACAAAGTTTTAGGGGAGAAAAATGAAGAAAGGAAAAAAAAAACTGAAATATTGTGTTTGCAAAAATGTGTACTGTGCAACATTCAGTCTTTTTGGGAGTATGAGTCACATCTTGACATGGCAATATTTCCCCACTGTTTCTACTTTTTAAGGCCTCAAAATTTGTCAGAGTGAGAGGGCATCTGCTGTTCACAGCCCTCTACAGGTCACCTAAAAGATTTTCAGCTCTGAGCTCTGAGCTCGGCCGTTCCAAAACTTTAATCTTCCTCTGGTGAAGCCGGTCTTTTGTTGACGTAGATGCAGTTTTTTGGGTCATTTTTTTGGGTCATTTGTGCCAGAGTTGACTGGTATTTGGGGAAAAAAATAACCTCCACCTTGACTAAAACCTTATTTCCTACTGAAAAAACAGCCTCATGTTGTTAATGTTGCTACCACTACTGATTGTTTTTGTACCACACATTTTGGAACTTGGGAATTATTCAACCTAGGTCTCATCAAACTATAACACATCAAACTAACACTAACACATAATCCTTGTTGCTGTAATCATTCCTGTACGTTCTTGTTCAGTCTTGTTTGTGCAAAAATGCATCTCGGAGTTCAGCTGAAACTCATTTGTAGATTATCCAACTTTGTCTTTTGTGTGAAAACCACACACGGTGTTTCCTGTGCTTCGTGACACTGTAGGGAGAGTTAACGTGAATGGGGAATTACTTTTTTTTTAGTTTTGTGTTCCTCAAAACTAGTGGAGCCTCTCCAATTTCTTAAATTAGAGATGAGCTGGGAAAAGATCTTGTGTTGTTATAACACATTTGAACAATCACAATCTGTATATCAAAGTTTATATATATAAAGTTTATATTGTCTTGGTATCTTCCCCAGGCTATGCAATGGACCATGGCAAGAAGATAAAGAAAAAGTTAGCAGCTCCAGACATCAGTTTGACACTCGACCGCAGTGAAGGTTCCCTTCTCTCTGATGAGCTGGATGAAAGTACGGAGCTGGACCTCGATGACATCGACACACCCTCAGACAACAGCAATGAGTTTGAATGGGAAGGTAAGTGTTTGATGTTCTGCATTGACAGTTTAAGCCCAATTATCTTTAACTGAGACTGTTGAAGCTTGTTTTGTTAATATCAAAGTCAAACGATTTAGTTTACGTTGACTTTATGAAAAGGGAGGTTCTTTTATATTTGACCAATGTAAGGTAGGTTTTGTGGTAGTTTATTAATGAAAATATTTATTGCTTGACTTGATATAACACACAAGCAAGTGTGTTATTAAAGTCTTTATTACTTCATGGTTATTGGAGCTTTTGGCATCTTCCTTCCTTGATTGCACAGGTTTGTGTAGGCAGCCTTTAGCCTAAAGTGTAGTTAAAATATGCTTTGTTGTTTTTGTGTTTCCACTCTGCTGCCGCCTTCCTCTTTTTCACTTGGAAGAATTGTTTCCATGCTCTGCCTGGAAACAGGCCGCAGGCCAGCAACAGGTTTCTCTCTTCCTTGTGGTAAGGTCTCTCAGACAGCTTCCCCCTCCACCACCACCACTTTTTTTTTCCTGCCAGCCATGAGTCAATCAACCTCTATTGTCCAGATTTTTTTTTCTGTCCTCACTTGTTCAAACAAATCACGGGGGTGTTTCGTCTTTCGTACCTTTTCATTTTCATTGCTTGTTTGTGCATGTTATTTTTCTTTTCCCCCGGAATATTCACTGCATTTGGAAAAAAAAAAAAAAAAGATCAATCAAATAAACTGCAACTTGTCGGTTAAGAAATGGTGTAATGAGCTCAGTAAAAGTGTTGTGTGATTATTTGTTGTTATTCAGTTAATAAGATATTACACGTGACAAGAAATTGTGCGATTAATAAATCATTGTAAATATAACTTAATTTATTCTTTAATCAGTATCTTCGGCGCGTCGAATGCTTCATAAACATTTATTCAAATACACTTACTTTTTTTCTGTCTTAATAAATATTTTGCACATAATGAAGCTACACATCCACCAAAAGATGCACAGAGTTATCCAGATATCTACACAGTGGTTCATGGCTGTGAATGGAAGCATTTAGGTTTATACAGTTACAGTAAAATCACAGGTTCGCTCCTATGAAATTTTAGATTTTCTCTCAGGAAAAAGCTGAACTGAAGAGAAGGATACACATCGACATGAAGATGTGTTTTTATTTGCGATGATTCAGAGAAAAGCATGGCATCCAGATACAAATGAAAAACAGGTCATTCCACAAAATCTGTACCTTTTGAACTTTAAAAAAATCATTTTTATCACCATTTTTAGAATACCTATGGAAAGAAGACATCTTGAAGTGATAATAAATGATATTGTGCCATCTCAGGCTATTTATTGTACGACATGTTCATGTACTTCATGATACGATTTATCTGTCAACCCTGTTACAGTAACAGGGTTGACGCTTTCAAGGCAATTTGCCCCAAGCTAGCTGATGTTCAAGGTCCCAAGAGCACTCGTCATACAGTTTGAAAGGATATTACGTGTAGATATGATAAACATCAGTATACACAAAATATTATTTTAATTAATATGTTAAAACGTGGTAACAGTAATGACGCTGTATTATGTTCCCGCCCCCAACTATCTCATAAAACAACAAATTTGTACATTATAGAAGAGAGATACTTACTTGTGTTTTAACTGTTGAAAATCCTCTTCCTGTAAATAATGTTACCTCCAGTAAATTATGTCACCAATGGAATGTGCCATTATTTTACAGGGTTTTTTTTTTTTTTTTGGTGTCAGTAACAGGGTTGACTTGAAATCAGGGGACACTGATAAAATTATTTACATTTTATAAAGTTGACATCCTGAAAACATTGCTTAACAATGAGATTCTTCTTGATGTCTAACATCACAAATGTGAAAATTGTACAATTTACACTTAAAAAGCTAAAAAAAATGACTTTCATAGTGAGGGACAGTCCAAAATCCCTGCCTTGTCAACATAAATGCAAATGTAACTATGGGAAATAATATTTAATTTACTTAAAGTTGATAATAGCAGACATACTAATGTTATGTTTATAAATTATGCATGTATTTGGTATTATAGTGATTTTATGGCAGATTATTTGTCTGGAACACAAAATGCACTGATTTCACAGAATGACCCAAACGCAAATTAGTAATTGTAATGTACAGTCCATTGATTAAAATGCATGGGACCGAAAAGGTAAATAATGACTGATCTGATCGATCTGTAGGTTCAATTATTTCATCAAAATGCATCTATGTTGATTTTAAAGACAAACCTTCAGATCCAGCGGCTACAGTGCGCCGGCCGAGGATTTTAAAATACCTCTTCTCCTTCAGATGATCTCCCGAAGCCGAAAACCACAGAACTACTACAGAAAGGTGTGGAGTCGGTTCAGGAGTATTCGGCCTCGGAGGAGAGAGAGGAGGGTCGACGCTGGAGGGTGTTTCGTATCGGCGACCAGGAACACAGAGTGGACATGAAAGCCATTGAACCTTACAAGAAGGTCATCAGCCATGGGGGTCAGTGACACACACACACACACACAGCATTATAAAGTAATGTGTATTACATTTGTGTTTGTTTGGTCTGTTTCTTTATTCAAAAAATGTGTGAAAAAAAAGACACGTTTGATGATGAAAGGAGTGTTTTATCACTGGAACATCAATTTTTGACATTTGATTTTTCACTTCAGGTTACTATGGAGACGGTTTGAATGCCATAATTGTGTTTGCTGTGTGCTTTATGCCCGAGAGCAATCAGCCAAATTATCGATACATCATGGACAATTTATTCAAGTGAGTGTCTGAATTCCTTCGGCCTCGTGAGTTGATATTTTGGAGCCGTAACTAATGTAGTTTTTTTTGGCGTCGCAGGTACGTCATCGGCACACTGGAGCTGTTGGTCGCCGAGAACTATATGATAGTGTATTTGAACGGGGCGACCTCTCGGAAAAAGATGCCAACCGTGGGCTGGCTCCGAAAATGTTATCAGCAGATTGATAGGAGGCGAGTCCCCGCGCTCAAAATAAGAAGAAAATGGCATCACGGTGATGTTTATGTGGTGTGATTTCAACGCCTCATCTCATCTCACTCTTTCTGAACAGGTTAAGAAAGAACTTGAAGTCTTTGATTATAGTCCATCCTTCTTGGTTTATTCGCACCTTGCTGGCGCTCACAAAACCTTTCATAAGGTAACCACAGCGTTTAAAGTCATTAGCATATTTAAAAAAATAAATAAATAAAGATCTTCTTGGATAACCTTGAGATTCTGACACGTTCTGCTTCTCTTCACAGCTCCAAATTTAGTCAGAAAATCAAGTATGTGTACAGCTTGGCAGACCTCGCAGAGCTGGTTCCAATGGAGTATGTGTCCATACCAGATTGTATCAAACAGTAAGTATGTTTCACTCGACCATATTAGCACTTTTCAGGCCTTTTTAACGCTAGACAAGTAAAGATCATTATCATTATAATATCAGGTGTGTCTGTCCATATGATGTAAACTTTGTGATTGTATATTGTACAACTACAAATCCTAGTGCAGCAGAAGTACATGTGAACCCCACGTGAATTAAGTGAATAAAGAAACTATGACCACACAAGTCTACACTGCCTTCCGCCTCCGCCTCCACAGAGTCGTAGCTCCTTCTCCTTCTGCAGTTGTCATCCTGCCCTCACCAAACTTTAAATGGTCGACTCGGCTGCTTGCGTGTTAGAAGCTGCCACAAACATTTATGTGCACATACTCTATCAGCTCTGACCGATCCTACAAAATGTGATTACCTTTCACCTTCAGGTGGTGCTGCAGCAACGCTGTGCTTCTCCTCGTCTCACCAGTGTAGACAGGATGTCAGCGGTTATGAGTTAATTTTGCACTTTTGTTCAAAGCCCCGTCATTTCCAGGCAGGATCAAATAATTTCTAAAATCATGGTCATTGTAAGAATTACTGTTATACACTGATTGTATTATGACAGAGGAGAGATCCAGACGTTTTCTCAATGTGGCCTTGGTGGGAGGTATGCACTCTTGAGTTCTTAAGTGTCCTTTCTGGTGTATTTAAATGATTTTGCTTTTAAAGAATTATTATTTTTTTCCTCTAAGTGTTAACCTTTGCTGATGCACTCATGCTGAGAAATTACTCACGCCGTATTCTTCCTCGAAGTGGATTAACCTCAGGCGGATCTTGTATTCTAGTGGCATTTTAAAGGACCTGCGCACAAATACTCATCTTATAAATTGTTTTATTTTCTCTCTCTCTCTCTCTCTCTCTCTCTCTCTTGGATGTTTTGTTGCTGTTGGCTGTGTATTTGTCCGTTCCCTAACTCAATTTCCCTGCTCCCCCCTCCCCCTTTTTAAGGTTTGACGACGAAAAAAATAGGAAAAGCCGTAAAAGGTATATGCACTTTTCACCAAGGATCAGTCTCAGCCTTTTTTTTTTTCCTTTTTTGTTTCTTTATTTTTCTTTTTTTTTTTTTTTTGCATTTCACAAAACTAACAATGAAATTATTTGTTGGCTTTCAGAAATGCACCAGTATACCTCATTGTGTTGAGTCTTATTGTATTGGATGATACTTTCAGGCCAAAATCCACTTCCCTCCTCAATGTCCCAGACAGAGTAGCTGTCTGATTGGTTTCCAAAACTAGGTAGCATGGAATTTTTTTTTTAACAAAATAAACCCCATTTAACCAAATCTATTAGACCCAGTTCAAAGCCAACTCATAACATATGTTGAAAACATACCATGTACATTTCTGAGGCTTGTTTTGTTTTGTTTTGTTGCAAGATAAATTCTTCACTGCTATGCTGACCCGTAAAGATTGATTCATTTATGTCAATATGTCAATTTATTACATTGCTGCTTTCTGATGTATAAGTTGGGGCATCAAGTAGCACTCACTCGCATGTGTCTTTTTAAAAAAAAAGGTTTAGATTTTGATGTTTTGTGATGTTTGGGTAAGTCTGGCTCATGTTTTGTCCAACCAAACAGCGGGGGTGGAACTAGAGGGAAGTAGCTCGTCTTAGTCACTGTGGTGTGTGGTTGCACTGTTCAGCCATGTCTGTCTTGACATGGTTCGCCTCAGTAACTCACCGTCACTGAACGCCCGGCTTGTTCACTCTCACAGCTCTCTTCGCATGACTCACTGCAAACACACTCCCCTTTTATGCTGATGTTTGATCATTGTCACGTATCTTTATCGGGCTGGCTTAAGCACACAGAAATATTCCGCTCATTACTGATAAGTTGTGAATGTTCAGTTGCCGAGGTCATTAATTTGCTGACATGTTGTAGGATGTATGAGAACAATGCTCGTTGTATCATAGAGGAGATGAGATATCGTGTGTTTTCTCATGGTATAAAACACTATCACACTTAGTTTTACTATGGTCTTAGTTTCTTAGTCGATTGACGAACTTGTAAGACAAATGCACTGTAATGTTGTACATTATCGTGGAGTTAACCGTCTGGATTTACTAAAAGCTGAAAATTCAAAGCACAGAGTTAAAGTCTAATGCAAGATAATGGATAGAATAGAATATTCATGAGTTTCCTAATTGTAGCATGTGTAATGTTATATTCTTATTAGCATGAAATGTGCAGATAATGAAAGCTGTCTGTACTCTAACACAGTATGCTAAAACATTGGTGCATTTGTTTGACAAGACTTCAAGGTAAGTTAGAAGGAAAAACAATGATGTGATTGTTATTCATGGTTTGTATTGTCCATATATTGCAAGAAAAGAGCACAGGTAATATAGTAGTGATGTGAAATAAGACTTGTATTTACAAAAACTGTGCCCTCATAAAGGATACAAAGAGTTTCCTACTCCTCCCAAAGTAATGATTTCATTTCAGGATGTTATTTTATGAAAATATTGTGCGTTTGTGGACAATCTAGTAGCCTGTTATTACTTAGATTGTCAGCTTTCCTGCTTGATGGTTTGTCATGTCATGTCATCCCCAGTGACACATCTGATGACTGTTCAATCTGTCTGCAGGATTGACCAGGACATGCACAGCAAAGTGGAGATCGCGTCAGCCGCCGTTCCAGAGTGACCCCGCTCACACTCGATGTGAACTCGGCAGGGGAGGAGAGGAGATGAAGAATGTTTAGAAGCTTATGTTTATGTTCCCGGTGACGTGACTGGAGACTTAGCTCTTTTGCATCAGGAAAAGTGCCTTTTTTTTCCCTTTTTTGAAACTATGCTGCCTGTTACATTGTGGAATTTGTCGCTGTATTTCTGCATCACGCAGCTTGATCTTCAGCATTTTTTTTTTCTCAACATGCTGTTCAAAACATTTTTAATCCTTTTTATGTACTGCCCGGTATATCCTGTCGACGCTTACTTTATTGGTGTTTCCTAGTTACTGTTGTATCTACACTTTATTTAAGGCACTCTGTTACAAATGGTTGATGCATGCTCTGCTTTATTACATTTAAATATATATTTATATTCAAAAGGTGACAAAGGAGAGAAATTAATATATTTTTATGGTTGCTCTGATTTTAAACTGCATTTTAGGTCTCTGACTCACTGAGTGGCATTTCATAGAACAAGTTTTGATGGCACCTTTTTTCACTGTTCACTGCTGACGTTCTCTGTTCAGATCCTGCCGGGGGAAAATAAAGTTTTATTTTTTGCCCCTCACTCTGCCTCGTGGAGGGAGAATATATTTTTGAGAGGAGATGTAGGTTTTGACATAACATTTCTTAATTCTGCCAAGTCAAGTCACGGGGCCTGTTCTTCATATGTAGTAACAGTGCGCTCTTATTTTGAAATAAAAACTCAAGAGTTGAGACCATGATCAGCATTCATGTGATTGGCTGAGCATGTTTTTTTCAGTTAATGGTAAGTCAGCGTGTAGTGTGTAACTCTGTGTGCAATTAGGAAATAACCCTTTTTTTTTTTTAATTGTTCCTGCAATTTTTTATTATACTCCATAATTTTTTTATTGTTTCCTGTTTAAAGACATGACCACCTAAATGGTTTCCAGTGAACCTGGAACAGACTTTTAATCAATAATCATAAGGCTGCTATTAAAATAAAACCTCACTGAAACTTCTTAAAGAGCAGCTTTGTTGGCATCAAAGTGAGAGTTATAGTTAATAATTTCATCTTAAGACATTTTAGACAAATTTCTGTTTTAAAGTCAAATGAAATTCAATATGTGCTGGCTCCAGCCAACTTTTTCAGTATATTTTATCATGTGTACCTATGTGCACATGATGTAAAGGTGTTTAATCAAATATGATACAGATTTTTCACAGACATATAATATCTAATGTAAAATCACATTTATATTAACGTTTTTTAAAATCATAAATCTAACTCTAAAGCCGTTTGGGCCCCATTTAATTGTCAATAAGCTGCACTTTGACAGATTTAAAAAAGTGTATGAATAATAAGACCATCAATCCAATTGTTTTGTATATTTTAATTCAATAAAGTGCAAGTTTCCAAGTAGTAGTAACAAGATGGAGCTAATTATATTGCAGCAATTACCATTATGAACAAAGATCAAATGTGTTTGACAAGATGTAAATAACAATCACACAATTCTGCAAGTAATAGATTTTTGCTACTAATGCTCTTCTAGTACAAATCCACTAGATGGCAACACGTGCAAACTTCATTGATATTATCTAGAGAAAGGCACAATGTTTAAAAAAATAGGCACAAGATTGAAACAAGGCATAATAAAATATACCAACATTAAAACAGAGCATTCATTTCTACAGCAATGTAATAAACATGATCTTTTTACAAGTTATTTTGAATAGAATTTAACAGAAACAAAACTTCCAGACTTCAGATGTTCCTCACCAATATTTTGCTAATAAATTAAAATGATCCCTAATAATAATCAGCTTAAAGTGTGTCGCATTACCTCAACACCATATTTCACATTATGTTTTACATTTCGGATGATTTTGTTACAAAATGTTCAGCTCATCTGTTAACATTGGGTCATGACCCATAGTTTTGTACCGTAGTACTGTCTCCAAACATCTAATAGCAGTATCATCAACATCAGGATCAAACTTATTTGCAAAGAGGTGGTGTTGTTGCAGGAGCCAGCGGAGGTCACCAGCTCCATACACACAAACGGCTCGTCTGTAAGCACCAGCACATGGAGGGTACGGGGCTCCATTTTTCATATCGCCTGCTAAATAGCCCCACTTCACCACACGAGCAAAGGCTCGCATGTCCGACACATCGTACTTGCCGTTGATGGGAACTGATCCGGGCACTGACGGCATCCTCTGCAGAGTGGCCCACAAATGCTCATCTGGACTGTATGTGTCTTTTTCCCACTCCATTAAGTTCAAAGTCTCTTTGTCCCGCATGATGTGTTTCACAAAGGCTCTCGTGACCACAAAGTAGGCATTCCCCGAGAACATGGGGATGCTGATGGGTGGTGGACTTTTCCTCTCGTTTGTCCTGGTGACAGTGTTTGTTACATTGTGATGATACTGCCAACGACCTTTCTTGTATCCATTTGTGGCTTCAGTCTCCATGCTATTTTTTCCATTTAGGGCCTTCAGTGCCTTAACCATCTCTCTGTTGGTTTTAATGGGAAAGTCTGCCCCGCATGTGTTCAGCAGATACCTCCACTTGACCGGTGACTTCAGCAGATCTTCCATGCAGTTCAGATCTGCCTGCACTCTGGACCATGAGGCATAAACAACGCTTTCCAGTTTACTGGCAATAAACACATTGGGAAAACATGATACAATAGCCCGCACGGCCTTCTTAAAGTCATCTGAGGATTTTTGATCCATGTGCACACAGTAGATGTTCTGAGGAACGTAAATGGCTCGGAGGAGTCTCTCAAACATTTCAATCTTCTCGTGGATCACCATGGAGTAGGCGATCGGAAATTCACTCTCTTCTTTACTGAGAAGGTCTGTGATGAAACCTCTCTGTTTTACGTAAGCTGGACAGTCTCCTGTCACGTTAAGGTAGAAATCCTCAGATAACGCTTTCTTTTTTTTCCCTGATGCAAGCATTGCCTGTAATACATCTAACTTGCCCTCTGTGTTTCCAGTGATGATAGCCGAGCAGGCCGTTAGGTCACTGGAGAACTGCTGCAGTATTGCAGGATCAGGCAATGACCTGTTATAAGAGCTTGTTTCCCACAGGACAAAAGACAGGAACATACCCATGATGATGAGAAAGAGGGTCCTCAGCAACCTTGATGACATTGTGACAGCCATTTCTTGTCAAAAGAACAAGTGATCTTGCTTTCAGTGCTGGTTACGGATTGACCGAATGGGGAGAGACCACAGGGATTGCAGTTATAAGTGCAAGCTGAATCAGTTGTCTCAGTAGGCGTGTCAAAACGAGGGAGTGGAATTCCATCACTTAGTTGTCATAGTTTTTTTTTTTTTTTTGCCATGTCCTGTTGCTGTTTGTTTGCCAATCCCAACCTACCAGGTTAGGCACGCCTTGGATGTCTTCACCAAACAAAGAGATGCCCTCATTGGCAGTTATTCCTGCATGGGATGTTTTGATAAGCTTGTGTTATTAACAATTAGTTAGTTTATTTTTTTTAAATTTTAGTTTATTTTATGACAGCCAAGTGTAAAACGAAACCCTCAGTAATTCTCAGAGGAGCCATTTCTTTCTTTCCATTTATTTCTTTTATATTTCTATTTACAACGAATCATTCAGGTTTCACTTATTGTACATGATCATTTCACTGTTTCACAAATACCTTTAATAATGTCAAGTACAAAAGAAAAAAAATCCATATACATACATATACACAAATATATGTATTTATTTATTTATTTTCTCTTTTTTTTCAGTCACAAATGCCTCATCTAGGAATGTACATAATAAAGATACAGGCACTTTGTAGAATAAAACAAACACCAGAACTCAAAAGGAAACAGCCTAGCTCTATATTCTCTTCTAAACATGAATAAAACTAGTTTGAAGTCATCTGTTGCTCTTGATATTGTGAACATCCACAATACATTCCTCAGTAACTGTATGCTCTGGATTGGATTTATCTAAGATTGATTGAGATGAGTGCTCTCATCCACATCCTGGTCTGCATCAGTGTCCTGCTCATGGATGAAGCTGTAGCGACGGTAGACGGATCCACCTCTACTGGTGTAAACCACGTCCACCTCATCTCCACTGTCTGGCTCCGGGACACCGTGGGGCATGTTGATACTGGCGCTGCCACTCAGTCTTTCATAGCTTTGGTTCCAGCAAAGCCTTTTCCTGCCATGAGCTTTGACCAAAATGAATACAGCCAGAGCCAGTCCCAACGCCAGCAGCAGGGAGAGGGGTAAGGCAGCCGAGGTGTGATGCAGAGCTCTGGTGGACATGTTTACGTCTCGTACCCGGTTGTCTGATTTGGGTTGTGGTTCTTCAACACACAGAGCTAGAACAAAAAAAAAAACAAGACAAAAAAAACAACAACCTTTAGTTGTTATGATTGTTGCAATCCAAAGAATCCTGTGTTTGTTATGATGGGCAGATCCCTACCTGAGCGACTGTCACAAACACAGCAATTGCTGTCATTCCCTCCAGCCTGACAGCAGCGGGCACAGCGGTTCTCCACAGCGTGAAGAGCAGAACCGCGGTGACAAGTGAGACACTGGTCGGGTCTGGGGCCAATGCAATGCCTACATGAGCTGTCACATGGCTCGCAGGTTTCCTACAATGATACAGGTTCACAAATTAATGTGCAGCAAAAAAAAAAAAAAATAACAAAAATATTTCAGCTGGAGACATAAGACAAGCCAGGAATATGGACTGTCTTGCTCTGAGCTGCCATTGATGGGCTGTTTCGACAGATGCTACATGAAATAAGTCACTTTGAAATCCCTGAAAATTAGATTTTCAATCATAAATATTACTTTACAGCATTAAATATTCATTATTAGCTGAGGCAAAGATTGGGAAAATGGTTCTTAGTCACTGTTTAATTAAAATTAGTTATTATAGTTACTGTAAATAGTTATTAGAATTTAATTAGCAGTCATTTCTTAGTGACGCGGATGTTTTTTTTTTTTTTTTTATCAGAACTGTAGGTTGTGGTGCGATTGTATCTGACTAATGATGATGTGGCGACACAAGCAAACAAACCACAATATCATGTATCAAGTATTACTAATGAACAAAGAGCGTTTTGGTCCAACGTACGTCCAACCAGCACAAAGACAAAAATGAAAAAAAAATAAAAAATGAAAATACGTACTATAACCAAATCTACTCTTACTTTGGTAGACCATACATGTTATCAAAGCATTTAATCATTTACTGAACACCAGAAAAATCAGTTATCAACAAATATTTTGACTTAAATATTAGAAATAAAATAAAAACAAGAATGTCTTGGGGGGAAAATGGTGTGATTGCCACATCTGCTATTGTTGTATTGAATAGGGTATCAAAAGAATGATGTACATGGGCATGACAAATATTTTCATTCTATTCAGCATTGTCAATTCAAATCATACACACTAGGTATGGGAGTCGCTCTTCTACGCTTTACAGTTGGCAAGATATTAGCTAAAATATTTTAGAATATTTGTCAATTCATTTCTCACCATGTGGTAGCGCTTTTGTGGCCTAATAGTGTTTTTTTCCGAATATTTTAGTTTTTAAAGGCAGGATGTTGGTTGACCTAAAAGTGTTTTGTGGTGTTCAACAAAACTGCAGATTAATGTAGTTTGATATAATTCATGTATTTTCTGTTTCAGTTCCCTTGTCCAATGAGTAACACTTTATCTAGCTTTCTTTATCTATGCCCAATGTTCTGAAGTATGGCAAAGCTGCTCACCAACCGTCATCCTTTCTACCTTTAAAAAAAATCTTTTTCTCATTATCTTTTCTCCTAAATATATTAAACATCTAACCCTAAAGACATCCGGCAATTATTGTGAAATTGTTCAAACAATAGGTCATACCACACCTCATCTGAGAAGTACAGCCCCTCCTCACAACGAGGGTAACAGACTTTGTCCGTGAGAGTGCTGCCCCAGTCGCACGTCATGCAACTCTGAGGCGAGGCGTCTGCAAATATGCATACAGTATAATGACAAACAGGCCTTATTGACATTTTAGCAGGATATAGACTGTAAGGTAACATAGGCAGATGTTTGGCTGTTCAGCATATCAGACTCAAACAAAAGTTCTCACAGAATTAATAGTTTCTTAAACTGTACCTGTGCACGTCTGACAACTAGTGTGACACTGTTTGCAGATGTCATCGAGCTGATAGAAGCGGCGTGGGCAGCGCTCTACACACAGCTTGGTGCCTTGCAGCTCCAGAAAAGGTGGTGGACAAGCCCTGCAGGACTCAGGACCCGGGCCTGTGCACATCTCACACGACTGGTGACATTTCTCACAGCGGGAGCCATCTCTGTAATACCTGAAGAAATGTATTAACAATTCAAATGTGTATGTACTGTAGACTTTTTTTGTTTTTTTTTGTTTTTGATTCTGCAAACATGTTCTAAGTTTTAGAAAAAATTATGAGCATGTCTCCATCTACTCAATCTCACTCAAAATAATCAAAATAATCAGTCAATGTTAAAAAAAATCCAATATCAACAGCAAAACTATATCAAGATTCAAGTGTGATTTTCTTTTTTTTTTTTTCAAAGGAAACTCCTGCTAAGGAAGCAAAAAAACACATCAGCTTCCAGAAAGAGGTGTTCCAATCATTAGATAAAAGGTGAATAATGGAACAGTGTTTAATGGGCAGGGTGTCATTTAATGGATTATTAAATCAGGCTGTGTTGCATTACAAAGTAAATATATCTCGTGATTAAAGCATTCAGGTTCATACCCCGTTGGACAGTGGGTCACGCAAAGCTGAACGAGGCGTAGGTATCCTGGAGAACACGTGAGGCAGTCTCGAGATGATGCCCCGGTGCAGGTGGAGCAGACGTGATCACAAGGCAAGCAGAATCCTAAATCCTTTCCGCTCGCCTCCTGCCTCGTTTTGTACGTACCGGCTGGACACTCATTCACACACGAGCTGTCTGGAAAACACAGATATTAACACTCATTTATCAACACTCTTCTTTATTTATCTTCCTTGTTCATCTAGACACATCTGGGGCATTAAAGTAGCCCCAGACACACTATAATATAAATCAAATGTTCTCTTAAATCTACTGGGTGTTTTTATTTGTTCTGTTGTCAAAAAAGTTAAAAAGTTAACTCAGGGAACTTATAGTTTGAGAACCATTAACTAATCACTGAGGTTACATCAACTCTGCTTGGTCATTATAAACGTTAGTTAATAATGTTCCTGGAACCCATCGTGGTAATAACCACCTGACCGTTAAAGGCAAAACTCTTCGTTCTGTATTTAATTTATTATTATACTCAACCAGCTTTTTCGTCTTATGTAAATAAACCCACTCATTGTTCCTTTGATGGTACTGATTTACAGAGCAGTGACCTGTGTTGACAATCAGCAGTAAAACCTGAATTATACTTCACCAGTTTGTCTCATATTGTTTTTGTTTTTTTTTTTAATCTAAAGCACCAACTTGAATCCATTCCAGATATCAAGTATAACTTTAACTAACATTTCCATATTAGATCTGATCAGTTAATTTACAATCTAGTTAAAAGGGTTTTAAAATAGCAGAAATTAAACCTTCACTTAAAACGTTTCCAACAACATTGTGTGGTTATTTTAAGGTTTTCAGTCAGGATTCACAGTCAACGACTGCACAGAAAAAGCACGTATGACATCTGCCTGTGATCTTCTCACGGCCTCAGATGGACTTTATGCTAAATGATAAGATATTATTTTATTACAGAGACTGAAAAGCAGAAATGACATTCACAATTTCTCCAATTTTGGTAACCACTGTAGCTGTAACTACAACATTTTTATGGAGGTCCACAGGGTTCTGTGTGCAGATTAATAGTGTGCTCCACATACATTTCTATATTTATCTATGAAAACTGATCAAACTAATCAAACCTTTCAAAGCCACAAAGGCCTGGATGACCTGTATTTTTTAACTTCTAAATTCATGAGGATTTAGAATATTAACATCTGATAATATTCTCACTCTGAACTTTTAGCTTCTGCTAAACCTGGTGCACTTAAAACCAGTATAATCATTGTCTTTGAAGCAAACATTCCAGTCTGACAGTGCTTAAATATTACACACACCTTGCACATCACACACCTTCCTCCTTCCTACCAGAGTGTCACCAGCCATTGTCCTCAAGTGCTTACTCACTGTGGCAATTGTGGGGGTTTTTTTTTGTTTTGTTTTTTCTATAATAGATTAAGGTTCTAGCCTTTAGGATAACATATTCTGTGATTTGATGTTGTAGAAAGAAATGTATTTGAAATTGGATTAAATCATCAGCTTCTTTTGATTACCTAGCTTTGATTGCCACCTTAGCCGCTTTCACTGCTTACACTTCAGTATAAATAGTCGCTCCTAAACCCGCACTTCCGAAAACGTTACAGCTTAGTCTCAAATTACATTAAAATAAAAACTGTCATCAAGAGATGATAGGTGTTTCTATTGTTGTTTTATGTACTTTAAAGAAATAAAAAATGTTGATTTTTTTGTATTTTTTTTCTCTCCAAACAACTTCTGTGTTTGCAGTTGAATATTAGTGGTAAACGCTCACTATGAAGGTATCTGGGGACGACACACGTCTGGCATTCATCACTGCCCGGTCCACCGCAGGAGTAACAGTGCCAGTGGCAACCCATGCAGGTGAACTGGTCATCGTGTAGGTAGGTCCCCGATGGGCAGTTTGTGTCACCGGTCACGCCGCACAGCAACGTGTTTGGATCCAACACGAGTCCTTTCTTGCACTGAGTGCATTGGTTGGGGTCCGGACCTAAACAGCTCATACAAGTCTGGTGGCATTCTGCACATAATCGAACATAACAAAACAGAATGTGATTACCACTATATATTAGCAGTAAATTATTGTTACTCTTTATTTTAATGGCCAGAATTACAAAACTGGTTGTGGGAAAATTGAATTATTTTGTCACTTCTTTAGTTTTACGACTGGTTGTAAAACATTTACACAAAAAATATTTAACATTCTTTACATAATGACACTTTTTTCACAAATAGCCTTTCTGTTATCCATATCCACAAGTTCCCACCCTGATGGCTGTGTGTGTGCGTGTGCGTGCGTGCATGTGTGTGTGTGTGTGTGTGGCTGCGTGTGTGAATCAGTAATCAATGTGACTAGATGAATTATAGGATGAACTAAAAGCACGCCAAGAGAACTGCATTACCTGAACTAACAACAAATAAGGTTGCTCATAATAGACAGACAGCTGAATAAGGTGGAGGCGTATGGTCTTTCCAACTGGACTATTTTAACTCTCCATTCACACGTCTGAGCAAATCATCATTGAACCATTTACAAAAAGGTCCAGTATGTTGCTGCCAGGTTGTGATGACCAGATCCAAAAGACATGACACCTGTCTCTCCCAATTTAATATTTTAGTTATCATAATAGTTTCATGTTCAAACAAGCTTTTGCTTTATGCTTTTATTGCCTAAGTTGTAAATCACCAAGCACTGAGTTAAGACTATTAAACTGCTTCTAAACTGGCAAATGAGAGTAGATTTATTATTGTGTTGATATTGCATTGTCATCTGGGATTAGTCAATTTTGAGTCAAATCCAGACGCTCACCTTGACACTCCATAGCTTCAGTTTCATAGTAAGTACCAGTCAGGCACTCTTTGGAGCATGTGCCCTTGTAGAGTTTGGGGCTAAAATCGGGACAGGTCTCACAGTCGTCTGCCAAGGGCCCTGAACAGCTGGCACAGGTAGGATGGCACTGAGCACAGCGGCCCTCCTCCATATCCTCATAATAACCCATGGGACAGCTAGCTTTGCACACGCCATTAAGCATCAAGTAAAGGAAACTGCACTCTGAAATGACAGGGAGGACAGAGAAGAATAGTGTTAAGAGCAGATTTCAGGATGTGATGTGATGTTTTCTCTTAGCTGATAACTCACTGAAACAGGTCCTGTCATCTGAGCAAACGTCACAGTGGGGAGGACAGCGTCTGCAGGTGCCGTCATCTGCAGGGTACGACCGCAGTGAGCAGTTGAGTCTACACATACCACTCTCTAAGTAGTAGCCATCAGGGCAAGAGAGACATTGGGTCTTGATTCCATCACATGTCAGACAGGAGCTGTCACAGGCTTCGCATGCGCCTTCAGCTGTCTCAAAGAAACCTCTGAAAGTGAAGTCATGACACAGCTGATAAGACATAACAAAGAGAAATATATTTCATTCTTTTGCTTAGATTAGCCAACTACTTACTCAGGGCAATTGGACCAGCACCGTCCCTGATAAAGAAAAAGTTTATCGCTGCCTTTAGAACAGCTGATGCAGTTATCGCTGGTGCTCACGCAAGCATCACAGTTTGGCGAGCAATCCTCACACAGCTGAGTGACAGGGTTTGCATAGGAACCGGAGGGACACTGCACTACACAAGAACTATCCTGATCCAGGAAATAACCTGGAACATACAAGTACAAACAGACACACTGTATAATAAAAACATTTACTGTTAAAGACCATGTCCAGACCAAATATTTGTACCTTTGAAACAAGACGAACAATCCAGTGCTTGAGGACCAAAGCAGGTTTTACAGGTTGCATGGCATTGGTGACATTCATTATATTTCCCTAAAAATGAAACATTGAAGATATAATCATTACCATAGAAAGAAAGATGAATGATATCCAAAGAGTCCCAATGAGACAAACTAGGGCAGAATTCCCCCTCAGTGTACAATAAAGAGGGTCACGAGAGACCTAAAGCATGTTTTGGTTGGCCCTAACTCATAATGCCTTGCCAATATGCTTGTCACTGCAGCATCTCTTTTGGGTGAGCCAAAGTGAAATCAGCAGCTGATCCCGAGACCCCTGTCACATCTGGATCTGCCAACAGTTTCTGGCAGGGTAGGCATATCTATCAGTGATCTGAGTGTGGAGCAGTGACTTTGTTATGAGCTTATTCTATGTGATTGTTGGTCACTGAAGCACTGCTGGGGCAATAAATGGGTGCCCAGAGTCTGAATCCAGAATCATTAGTACATTTTATGTGTCCTTAAATACTTTGTACAAATTTCCTGTACTTTCTTATTATATCTGCATAAAAAAAATGAGAAATAAATATGTATGGTCTTTAAAGCACTGCTAAAACAAATACAAAGCACAAATACATAAAATACATATACGTCAGTATATATGTGTATGTATATATATATATATATATATATATATATATATATATATATACACACACACACATGTGTGTGTGTGTATATATTCAATTATTGAGGCTTGTAAACCTTGTATGTATAACAATGGACGATTGTACTGTAGTCAAATATTTGCGGCTATACAGACGTCAAGGTGAAGAGCTTTGTGCTTCACTCAGAAAAGCCTTTTGAAATTACTCCAGTAAAACGGCACTTGACTGTTACCCTGTGACACAGCACATGTGAAGCAGAGTGACACAATGAGCAGGAGATCGACGAGCATCTTCCATGTAAAATGTTCTTGAACAAGATGCAATGACCTCTGATCTGACCTCCCACAAGAGAAAAGCAATTATTTCCATCAGGGAATCAACCACTCAAGTATCATGTTAGCATAATTGCATAATTTCTGATTTCACTGTCAATATGCGTGTCAGTCTGGGCTCACAAAGTTTTATTGTATTTACTTAGTTTTTAAAACACAATAAAGCGCATATTAAAAAAACTCGTAAAACTACAAGTTAGTCATACCATCAAAGTATTGTCCAAGTGGGCAGTTAATCATAGGACACTGGCCATGTAGAGAAGGACTTCCACCGAGACAAACGTCACAATCTGTTGAACGAGGTCCGTGGCACATCTGGCAGGCGCTATGACAAGGCTGACAGCGCCACCCATTGGAGTCACTGAAGGTTTTCTGTGGGCACTGTTTAAGACACTCACCTCCTGATAGGGCAGAGCAGTACATAGTATAATACACACATTGTAAAATTTGAGATAACAGTGAGTATGTTTACGAGATAAAATCCTTCTCTTGTCTTTGTTGTGTCCACTCTAACTGCCCAGTCTAGATCTTGTGGATAAAGGAAATAGACGAGATCATCCATGATTGATTGTGTCTGATGATTGATTGTTTTTTTTTTTTTTAAATTAGCAACAGTATTTCTCTGTGATCTGAAAGCTTTTTACTCTAATGTCCATAGTGAACACAACCTAACACCATACCAGTACCATTTTGCATAATCCACATATTTGCATATCTCATGTTACAGATTTGCTGACAGGAACATGTTTTGCAATCCAAATGTAGACTCAAGAGTGCCATCATTTGTCTTTAACAAGAATGATTGATTAGTCTGTCTCACACATATGCAGTGATTTAAGAGTATATTAAAGAGAAACTCTAAGCTGATCCCTACTAGTGTTTTAGTTGTAAACAAAATTAAAGAAGAAGACAGGATTATTGTTTGCTTCTTGGTACCATTGAGGAAGTAACCAGGCTGACAGGCCAGGCAGCGAGTGTTACTCCTGCAGTCAGTGCACGGTGCAGGGCACGACAGACAAACACTCCTGCCCCAGTCTTCATATGTGCTCTGGGGGCAATGCCGGCGACACTGGTGTCTGAAACTGTAAAAGGAAAGGTTTATTCAGAGGTAAAATTAGCAAATCATTTGCCTGGAACTAAGGTTGGTCTATGTGTGTGGTTGTGTGTGAAATAGGTCAATAATTTAAAAGTGTCCGTCACAGGTATTAAGCAAACTGAGGCTCTTTTTGTAAAGCAAGCAAACATTCAGAACAAAGGTGCGGGAATATCAAAGACCTGGTGATTTAATGGCACTTTGAAAGCTTTACAGCGAAAAGAAGAATGACGCCGCCGCGGGTAAGCTTATGACTAAATGGCCAACAGCGAGGCTAGACCGACAGAAACCAGAGAGAAGACAAAACACGAGGCAATCCCAACATGCACCGTGTCAGTCCACAGCACACACCTGCAGCTATATTGTTGTGACCTCAATAAACTCTATTGGCCCCGAAGGTGCATTCAATCAAACATCAGGGAGGGACGGCAAACAGAGATGAAAAAATAATGTAGGCTGCTTTTCTTCAGACTTATCATGCTTCTATTCTTTTCTTAAGCAGGAAAGTTAATTGGTGTTTTATTTGTAGCCCAGAGGCACGGGGAGATTTCTGTCATTAACCTGTCTTATCAGTCCTTCGGGGCTTAACTGAGCTATTAAACGTGAGACGGCTGTCCTAAAAAAAAAAAAAAATCTAGCCTAATCTTGCCTAAAGCAGATGAGATATTGAGTTGGAAAGATGTCATACATAAAACATTAAAGCAAGAATGACTTTTACTTTGAACACTTAGTCCCTCTAAATTAAACAATAAACAGCAATAAGCCCAACTCATACTATATATTATAGTTTACCATTTTCTGCTGTCTCCTCTGCTGTCTTTCTATATGAGAGATTCTGACCGTTGACAGCCCGAGCTGCACTTTCCTACTGCGTTGCCGGGGATTTGGTGCTAAGATGCGGCAGTTGTTTGAGGAGGAACAGCTGGAGGCGCCACATTGCATCCATCAACTCAATCACAATAGCAGCTGGCCTGGAAACAGTACACTACTTAAGAATCTGCGGGATGTTTAAGAATCCCTCTGTGCAAATATTAGACTATCCATTCCAACACATCAGATCAGCATTACCAAAGCAACTTTTGTTTAGTGTTTTTTTAACTTCTTTATTTAGGAAAAGGTGAGAACACAGTGTAGGTAGTGTCTAAAATTGAAGAAGCGTGTGTAAGTGAACAGTATAAACCATATTGAGAACAAATCATAGCAATGTTTTTTGGTTTAGCTGAATTTAGGTCCTTGGAGAGTGAGGTAAATGTCAATAAATACCAAGCATCCATCATGTTGTGACTCTTTTCAATAGGCAACATTTTACGAAAGTGTAACACTGGCCTCATGACTCAGAGTTATGCCAAAGCTATCGAGCACTCACATTTTTCATTACTAGAAGTAAAACCTCAAATAATGGAATTTCTGTAAGCAATGGAAAAACTGTCGCAGTCTATCACACCGAGTTTCTGCCTATAGTTCATGGTCGCCCCATGCTCTGTTGCTCTTCTTTCATTGACGTTTGGTAGATGTAATAAGTACTGCAGCCACAGCAATTATTGAGATGACCTGTCGTTCTCTTAAAACCACTGTTATTAAAGTAAAAGTTACACAAAATAGAAGCGAGTATCTCGCTTCATCTGCGTGACAGCAGTAAAAAAAAAAAAAAAAAAAAAAAGAGTCGTGTGCAGTGAAGCGGTGGATTTTCCTTCGAAACATTTCTGCTGTGAAGCCGTCAGGGAAGTCAAGATGGTGTACCCTATGTAATCACACCTTCGACTGGCTATGCTTTCCACTCATACTTGCTCTCTTGTTTCCTCTTCTCTTCCCCCTCTCCTCCTCACACATAACATACAAAAACACAGTGTTAAGGATCTCTATGAGGCAGACCACTGTTCTAGGCTCAAACCATGGCTCAGGTAACAATGTATGACTCAAAATGGAAGGTAACCTGACTCACACAATACCACTAGGCCTAAACTCAAGGGATGGCTACACAATTGAAGGTCTGTTCTAGCTCCCTAACCTGTGTCCCACAGTGGATCCAAGTGATAAACTGGTGTAAACAGAACTACAGGTGAAATGTAGCTTCTTCTCATAGCATGAAGAATAACCAAAACTCTGTTAAACAAATGGAGACGCAGACGAGTTGGTCACCCTGCATACTGCATATTCAATTACCCAACTCTTTCTCCAACAAGACTGAGGCAATGCAAATAAAAACAATTCCAAGGTCAAATTTAAGGTTAATTATTTCTTGGCAGCATATTTAATGTCCATAATAATTGCTGAAATCTATGAATAAATCATAGCACAATACCTAATTTACATCAAAAAGACAACGCAGATTAATTTTGTTATAGAACTGGAGGGACTGAAAAAAAAAAAAAAACAAACAATGAATCTACGGCAGATTTGGATGATATGTTCATAACAAGTTAATTTAACAATATTTTTTTAAAGAAAATCTCTGATTCCAGACAGAGATTATTCAGAGTAATAGAAGCACATAATCGTCGCCTTAGAACTAAATGTTAAGTATCTAATATAATGTCAAAAATAAGGGGAAAAACTCACAGAAAATAACCTTCAACACAGCTGTTGCAGATCTCAGCATCTTCTGTGTAAAAACAAGAAAAGGTGATTACTCTAATTAGGATTCATGGGGAGAACCAAACCACATTTTGAGCCATTATCGCCATAATATGCCATAATATACACAGGAGATAAGAAACAAGATGAGTTTCAATGATGCAGGAGGCTTACCTGTGGAACATGATTTGCAACCCATCTCACAATCAATGCACTCTCCTGTATCAGGGTCCTGCACCTGCCCTGAAACACAGACATTCAGAATAATGAGCCCCTCGGTGCCTTTTTTTTTTTTCTTAACTTACAGTCTCCTCAGAAAAAAAAACAACAACTCTGCTTTACATTTACCTGTGTCACAGGATGTCGTTTGACAGACTCCATTGTGGAGTTTGTAGTTTTCCCGACATTTGGCACATATGTTGCCATCTGTGCAAAGTTCACAATTGGCTATGCAGGGCAGGCAAGCATAGTGACCCCTGTCAGGATAGAGTCCCCGGGGGCAGTGTAACCGACAGTGACCTTGGTGGAGAAAACGTTCCCGTCCATCTTCGTCTGAGGAGGAAGGAGGAAGGAGGAGGAGGGCAGAGAGAACTTGTTAACATACAGCCTACTCTTATTTTCTTATTTTCTCCTCTGATGAAGATGCAGTTAGTCACAACAAACTCCTGCCAGGAGACACCATTTCCAAATAAATAAAAAAGAAAAATCTACAGTTTTTAAAATGGAAATCAATACACTTCTCAGCCAATAACATGGGCCAAATGTGTGAAAGTTCAGCGGCTGGAGCAAATTATAACGCTAACACATATTGCACAGATCAAATGTGTTTTGTTTGGAAAATGTCATGTGGTTCAGTGAACGTATCAGTGGCAGTTATTAGGAAACTCACACACACAGAACATTTCGCTGCAAATACATGCTTGACAAATAAAACAGAAAAACAGCAATGCATGTCAAAACTCATGAACGATACCGTGGCCGCAGCCCGACATGTTCACTGCAGGGCTGCGAACAACAGATCACCGTGAGAGATCACTGACTGATGATGCTCCAGCTAATGTAAACAAGAGCAATCAGAGGCAGATGAGAGATCAGAGCTGTGGGCAGAGACAGAGAGACTTGTGTTGTTGGCCCTAATGATTAATATTCTGCCACCTGCCACTATAGCCTAGTTGTGGCACCTGAGGCATCTCTGGAAGCAGATGAGTTACAGCATTGTCTCATCTGCTGCGCTCTGCTCGGTTGATGTGTGAGACGACGACGAGGAGGAGTGGGGGCCACAAGCTGCTGCTAGTGCTGCTACTACTGCTGCTGCTGCTGCTGCTGCTGCTTCCCCCAAACCCCATCCACTTCCCACAGACATAAGACAGCACAGCACGCTCAAAGAGAAATGTAGCTTCTCTATATGACACCAAAGAGCAGAGCGTGAGGGATGGGTTTGACGCTTTTCAGAAACAAGAAACATCACATAGATACACACCGCAGAGAGAAATCCCAACTCCTGCATTTCTAAAATGTGCACACCAAAAATATCTATATTGATGTGCATCATTATACAGTCAGCAGAATTAGAAATACTTGACTGTGACAATGTCAGGACACATACAAAGATATTAGGTGTGTCAGTGTATGTGTATGTGAGAGAGAGAGAGAGAAAGAGAGCGAGAGATAAAGGGTGTGACAGACTTGCAGGTTTTGCAGGTTGAGCCTAGTGAACTGCAACACTAATACTTCTAGCCCGAAGGGATGTTTTTTTCCCTTTCCCTCTGATTAACAAAGGGCCCATTCTGACATGATCAGATTACACATTGAAAAACTCAGGAGAAAAATGATCACACCTTCATTTTTTTTTTTTTTTACCTATCTGAAAGGTACCCCCTTGTGACAGAAGCAAATAAACAAACACATTAATAACTAAAATGTAATCAACAAGTTCTACAACCAGTCTCTTGATTTAATGTTTAAGAGTAAATGGTAAAAAAAAAAAAAAAAAAAAGAGCTGGATGTTCCTCCTCTAAAGCCTTTTAACAACTTCAGTAAGCATTCAATCTTGTTGCTTTGAGGGAAAAAAACAAAAAACAAAACTCCACCTCCTTTCCCCCTTTTCACATGGATTAATGAGGCTTAAATCAGGCATCTGTTGGGCAAATAATTAAAAAAAAAAAAAAAGGAAATTATATGGCTCAGTGGCAAGAAACGGTAGACAGACATACAGGTGTGAAATTTGTGATATGATGATCAAACATTGTTTAACTTCCATTTGCCATTTATTAAGCTGATGATTTATTTGTTGCCCTTCTAACAAAACACGAGCCCACTTTTTTTCCCTTAAAAAAGCGACTTAGTGAATAGCAGGTGTGTCGCATGTGATCATGTGAGCTGGTTAAAATGTTCAACAAATAAGAGTTGCAAATATTATCTGATGATGTGTTTTTCTTTTTAGAGAAAGAGAGAGAGAGATGGAGAGGGGAAAAAAGTGCGTGTATAGGTAATCACACTCACCAACTCCACAGGTAGTGCATTCAAACAGCTCGTGCCCGACGCACTCAGAGCAGGTGGGATGACAGAGGACACACTGGTTCTTCAGCAGAAACTGTCCGCTCGGACAGGACGACGAAGCTTTACACGCAATAAATCCAACACAGAAGACGCAGATCAGAAAGGCGGCGACGGACCTCATGGCTATATCACGCCTGAGGACTTTGCCTCACACACACTCAATCCCTCTCGCGCTCTCCTCTCTCTCTCTCTCTCTCTCTCTCTCTCTCTCTCTCACACACACACACACACACACACACACACACACAAAGCAAAAAAAAAAAAACAATCAGATCTCTCTCTCCCTCCAAATACGCAGTGTCCGTGCAGCAGGTAGCACGGCGCCTGATCGATATGAGGCTCCGACCGACACACCAGCCCACAGATAACTTGCTGGACCAGTTCACACTGGACAATGAGCGTCGACTGCGGTCAGCGTTTAGTAAATGATCCCAAGAAGAGACAGAGAGAACACCCAGTGCCTGTGTCACGATACACAGACAGACAGACAGATAGATAGATAGATAGATAGATAGATAGATAGATAGATAGATAGATAGATAGATAGATAGATAGATAGATAGATAGATAGATAGATAGATAGATAGATAGATAGATAGATAGATAGATAGATAGATAGATAGATAGATAGATAGATAGATAGATAGATAGATAGATCTAGATAGATAGATATAGATAGATAGATAGATAGATAGATAGATAGATAGATAGATAGATCATGACTCTTATCTTCTTTTGATTCATTAAGCAGAGCATAGACCATACTTTATTTATAAATAGATTATTAACAATTTAAAAAATATATTTCTAAAGCCCTCTAAAATTCAAATTCCATGATTCAAGAATTAATCCATAAAACTATGTTAAACTATATTATGACATTCATTATTGGAGGTTTCTCACGCAAAAAATAAAACAAAACAAAGCATATTAGAAAGGAGAAATAAAAGAAAAGTGGGTCCAATGTGCAGATCAAAAGCAAAGGAATGAATTGACTGTACAGGTTAAAACGTGCAAAAAAGACCAAGGCAGCTATAGAAGAGTTGTGTTCTGACCAGAATAATAACAGAGTAAAAGTGGTACCATCGTATAGCTACAGTCAAAGGATACAACATTCAACACTGCTGTATATACGCCGATGTACAAGAGCTATATATATTATGTTATTTTGTTATTATGCTTTTATCATTAACTTGAGGAATGAAGAGAAAACTTCAATCTCAGAAGAAACAAACAAATCACAGCCTACCTTTTCATTGCATAAGCTACTATTGTATATTATTGAAATTTATGATTAATACTACCTCATCTGTAGTATCCTTACCATTCTTATCTCTCCCTTTATATGCACATGCATATATAGGGGTGTGTGTGTGCATATATACATACATACATATACATATAGTATGCATGTCACATCATTTGTGTCATTTATATGTATATGTATACATGTATGTGTATTTATATGTGTGTCACAAATGATGTGACACATGTATATATATATATATATATATATATATATATACACACATTATGTACATGTGTCTGTATGTATATAAAATGTATGTATATACATATATGTATGGATGTGTATATATGTATACACACACACACACACACACACTTTATTTATATGCACACAGCCATCTTTATAAATGTATTCCTCCAACATAAAGTTGAAGTGATTTGTTGTTGTTTTTGTTCAGAAACAGCGACCTCTGGTGTCCTCGCGCTGCACATCGTACGCGTGGGGCGTGTGCCAAACCGACGCCGCTCACCGGCTGACGTCACGCGGCAGCGGCTGTCGGAGGAGGCGTGGCTTTGTTCTGCTGCAGCGGAGAAATATGACATGAGGATGAGCGAGAGAGAGAGAGAGAGTGAGACAGCCTGGTAGGAATTAACGGTTCGTCAGAGGTCTGAGGCGAAAACGTTACGATGGGGAGTAATGACTGAAAACACAACGGTAAGACACTGACCTGCTTTTATTTATTTCTTTTTTTTTTTTTTCCTCCACACACACAGACACACACACACAGCGCGACAGGCCGATTCATGGCTCATTTGATAGTGAACACAATAGGCTGCCACTGCAGACAGGTGCACCTGCCTTAATGCGAGTACGTGTCTCGATGCATTCAACTTCAGGTTCTCTACGAATTCCTTTATTTTAGGTCGAAGAAGGAGGGAAAAAAAAGAAATAAAGAAACACACACATACACAAGACACACACAGCGAGGCCACAAATCTCATCGACGCTTTGGGATGAGACGTTCAGTCGTAGTCTCACACTTAAATGCTGTAAACATGGATGTGGTGTTGAATCTGTATGCTTAGTCACAGACCTTTGTGATATAGGAACCTACAGTAGCAATTTAATATGCATATACATCCATGCCATATATATAAATACATGTATGTATATGTATTGAGGCTGAGGTGTATATTTTGTGATGGTGGCTTATCCTTAAACAAATAGCCCATTAGCTTATTGAGGCTATGAAGCCCTGAAGGCTATAGTTCTTTTTACAGACATGGAATATTAATCATCATAGTGTATTTTGGGCCAGATGGCTTTACATTTAGATGGTGATGGAAAAACACAACAGTCATATACTTAATCATAGCAGTCTCACTTTTTTGGATTTGTGTTCATTTTAAGCTTCACGATAACTGAAAATACCACTGTCTGCTTTGGCTTTGGTGCTCATTAATGTTTCTTTTATACTGTTGGCCTGTTTCACAATATCTCCCAACTATGTGTGTCTGTGTGAGGATGATGAGGGTAACTAATTCATTGCTATGATATTTTAAAACCACATTTATCTCCCCAGACAGGGACATACACAATAAAACCTTTAAATCTATCATTAATATCAGCTTATATTTGACCTGGGTACAATATTAGTGCAATAAAGTCTGTCATGGTTTCTCTCCTCCCCATGGGGTCATTTGTAAGCTGACGATTTAAATCAAATCAGCTTGTTTGTTTTGCTCGTCGTCTTACCTTTTACAACTTATTCATCCCACCGCATATTGAAATTCTTCACTCAGGTTTTTTTTTTTTTTTCGGTAGACGGGCAGCTGACACAAGTCGAGTCTGATTTGGAGACAGCTCGAGTAGACGGGGGCAGAGCTACAAAGCAGGGCCCGTGGCTGCCAGGCCAGGCCAAGCCAGGCCATGCCAGCTCCATAGAGGGCTTCAGTGCAGCAGGGCACAGGGGAGAGGGCGCTTGGCACCTGATCAGTTACCACAGTGAATTCTGTTCCTGTCACTGGCATTTAGCTACAGGAAAGCAGAGCGTAGATGGCGGTGGTTGTTGAACTCGGTTGGGCTTTTATGTCATTGTCAACTGCTTTTTGACACAAAATAGCATTCCTTTGTAAATATTTTTGCAGTGATTGCACTGTAGAAATAAATAATAATAATAAAACGATACAATAATCATAGCAGTTTACACTTTCAGTTTACAGTTATTTTTATTTTTCACCAGGGAATCAAGCGGTAATGTTGTGTTTTTCCTCTGGTATCAGTGGACAGGGATCTTTAAAAAAAAAAAAAAAAAAAACAATCATAATAAATCATTTGGACGCTGAAATGCACCTGCAAAGGGGGGTTGGAAAATCTCCCCTGTTTCCTTTTAAAAGAATTCCACATCTCCATGCCTGATTCCCCCAAAGTTTAGTCCTTCAGAGGAGATGAAATGAGTCAAGTGCCCATGGTAATCACAGCCCAATCACTGCAGGGCTTTGAAGTGGGCCCTATTCCTCAGACATCTCTACAGGTGGGGAAGCAATGTTAAGTGTTCTGTCTGCAGGCGGAGGGAGGTCAGCTAGAGGCCATGGAGGCAGGCGGAGGGGCTCTTCTTATGCACACATCAAAGCAGGATAAGGTGGAGGGGGGAGCCACCGGTCACCATCCCAGAGTCACTGCACCAACGGTCTGTACACAGACGTTGATGTCGGGGGATTTTTTGGCCTCGTGGCGAGTGAAGCCCGTCTGATCTGTGTGTGTGTGTGAATGGAAATATGAACTGCACCTGCAAATCATGGACAAATTAAGGAGTACGCCTTCTGCCATAAAGCAGTAATAACTCCTTACAACAGTATTTGCACTCATGCTGTAGCAGTGGCTGCAACTACAGAAGTGTTGTAATACGTTGACAGAAACCATTTAACCATGATTTATGAACTTTTCTTGACAGTGAAGCCAGATTTGACAGTGTTTACCTGTTGGTGTTTGTATTTCTCAGTTGATTTTGATATGTGAAACACTAGATGGCTTGTCTCTTTTTAGGGAACAATTGACCCATACAAGTCTAAGGACATATTTAGATAACTGATCTTTTTTTTTTCTTTTTTGGGGGTGGGGGTAGGGTTAGGTTAGGAAATTAGGATTTTCTCAAGGTAGAAAATCCTAATTTGAGCCACACTGAAGTAACTTAAATGACGCTGAAGCTGGATAAAGAAGTTGAAATCACTCAAGCCGACTGTGACTGGCTGAGACAGCTGTCAATGAAACAAACACCCTCAACAAACGCAACCCTCTTTCACCATTAATGTTGTTCTAATCAACATAGTTTCTCCTTCCCGCAAAAGGAAATGATGTTAGCAGTTAAGCAGCAATCTACTTTTGAATATCAGGGCTTTTCCTTTAATATTGCTTAGACGGTTTTCCCTTAAGATAGAATCTAACAGTCATTAGATGCTGTTAGCATCCAACCATAAAGTGGCTGCTGTTTGAAACTTGTCCAATCTAGTCTTTTTTTTTTTATCTGACACTTGGAAATCAAGTTGTTGCATCCAGATGCTGAAAACAAAACTCATTTAAAACAGTCAGATTATACACCATCTGATGATTAACATTTAAACACACATAATGTTGCTCTAAACATGACAATCTTCTGCCACACACGCAGGCTGCATAAAATGTGTCATTTCTACTTTTTTTCTTTCTTTTTTTGCTCACAATATAATTTTAATAGTTTTTTTTTTTTTTTTTTTAGGTTGAATTAATTCTGAAAGGATAATTATAATAACACGTGTCACAGAGTACTCGCCACAGGATACATCAGCCCTGAATTTTTTTGTATTGTCGCACCGTAGAGTTTGTGTGTTTATAGGCTTTTATGATGTAAAAATGGCATTTTTGATTCAAGTTAACCTCATTTTTTTTAACAGAAAATATTCCTTTGGCTCTGTGTTTTAGGTGATAATTAATGGATTAAAATAAGGATATATAAAGCGTTTTTGTCCAGTGTTGAACTTTGGCTCAAGACTTGAAGGAGCGACCACAGGTCGTGTGTTTTTAAGAGACAAAGATGTTTTAACCGCAGTTGGATGCTATGTTTTGCTAAGATATGCTCCGTGGCAGCCATAGCCTGCGAATGTGTACGTGTGCGTGTGTGTTTGTCTGCGCTTCCTTCACCTAATTGCATTTGTGTTGCTTCACTTGTCTGGCGTTCAGTCTGGGAGCAGGCCGGCGGCTGGAGACCTCAGCCATTGTAACGTTTCTCCCCACAAGGCCCAGTGGGCACAGCCATCCCCCTGTCCTGCCTCGAATCAGCAAGGGAGCAGTTTCTAAATCAAACAGGACACTGTTGCACAGGATACCCTTGGTGACTCAATTTAGATTCATGCAGGCCCACAGTGTAGGTCATTTTCATTCATTCAGAAAAAGAGGTCAGGCCTCCTTTTCTCTGAAAAACCCAGCTGCGTTTGTTGGAAACTCCATTTTGTCTCACAGTTTATTTTTGTTGGAGAAGGTATTAAAAAAGGAAATGCAGGTTAGACACGACCCGGAGAAAAGAAGAGCAGCACAGCGCTTGCTTTCTTACATCGTTCATTTTCCTAAGTAGAGAAGAGAGACGCTCTGCTGTCTGTCACTGTCGCTGCCCTTTCTTTCATCTGTAGTTCGCTAAACTACAGGGAATCTTCACTAAAAAAAAAAAAAAAAAAAAAAAAACACACATTAATGAAAAATCGAGGAGCAAATTTTGCCCTTTCTCTTACTTTCTGTGACCGTTGTTGTTTCCTTCCTGGTGAGATGAAGGAGAGATCTGAGATGACTCAAAAGGGCCATGATGGAGACTTGTTTTTGTTGAAGTAGTTTTGTCAGTTATACTGTTGCACATATGTTAATTCAAATTTGATTCAATTTAAATTCTGAGAGTATTTGGTGGAGATCTGATCTGATTATTCACCCTGATGCCACTTTCCTCCCACTACTTTTTTATGCCTCACCCACACACTCATAGACATATGCGATCTATCCACCCTCATACTTTCTCAGCTATAGGGCCTGAACCCCCGTGTGAGGTCACATTATATAAAAATGGAGCCTGTTAAAGTTTGATATTTGTTTAAAAAAAAAAAAAAAGTCAAATCTGTTTTGAAATGAATCGTCAATCATATTCACACACAAGTTTAAGTTGTGGTTAATATATCTGTGGTTTATCTGTAGCCTGTGGTTAATTCTCGTAACAAGTGCAGGTCCCAAAATCCTGGAGGCAGCAAACGCTACTACTACGCATAGAATGTAAACACATTGAAACTGTCAACAAAGTGGTAAATACTAGAATGGCATCCAGTAGAGTGCGTACTTCCACAAAGGCCAGGACAATCTGGATTATTATCTGGATTTTTAACACTATGTTTATTAATTAAGGCCTGATATGGGAACTTATAGGGCTGATGCTGATATTTGTCTAAATGATTGATCCTAAATGTTTGTGACAAAAATTTCTACCCAGGAAGAACATTTTACTGTTAAATGATAAATATTTTTTATTGTCCAAAATGACATCAGAGCAGCACTGATAGTAAACCTCTTGGAAATGGGTTTTGAAATGATTAGGATATAGATTAACTATAAATAATAAAGGCCATGCTCTCATGAAAAAAGAAAACATGAATTAGTTGATTGGCATCATGAGTGTGATTCAAGGAAATCTGATAACTTGTAAATTGGGGTTGGGAAACCCAGCACAGCTGTAACTACTTGATTTGAACTGTTCTTAGGTTTGTTGTACAACTGAACAGTGTCTGGTTGATGCCACTTTAGTGACTAAACATTATTTCAAACATATGTTCATCAAATCCACAAAGAGTTTGGATAAGCTGTTGACTCCTGGTGTCACAAAAGAAATTATACAGATCAATAATTTTAAAAAAAAAAGGCATTTTATGTCACATGCTACTGCAAATCTGTTTTTTTTTTTTAACTGGAATTTAAAGACATAATTGGCCTAAACTGGCCAATTAAGAGTTCATAGAGTGAATAAGTTTCTTTGAGATTAATCAGAGCTTAGACTGTACAGATGAGTGACTCATCTAAACTAACCTTTTTTTTTAGTGAAAACCCTTTAACTATAAAGGGGAAAGATTTTGTAGGCATGCACGCATCACCAGTCTCTACAATATAATTAATCAAATGTCAGTTACTGACACTATTCTGAGTATGACACATCTTTCCTCCATGGCTCACCTACGCCCACTGAACGCCCGCTCTGTGGGTGCACTTGAGGTTGGTTTGGAGAACACGCATCAGAGAAAGTAAAAGTTTATTTCAAAGATCTTTGCAGTGTTTAGATCCATTAACCTCTCAGGAAAAATAATTGCTCCATCCTGGCCCCTGAAGTAATGGGAGTAAATTTCACAGACATCAGACTCGTAATATCTGCATTTCTTTCGCAGCCTTCTGTAATTGGTGACTTGTGCTCCAGTCAAGTTTGGGTGTTGGATGAAACAGTTAGCACAAGTTCCATTTCGATTTTTTTTTTTTTTTTTTAATTGTGCCTTTTGCTGAACTGATTAGAGTAAAATGCAGGAAGCACCTGCTCGGGGCTTGTGGTTCAACTCAGGGTCATTTGTAGTTTCCTTCAACAGGTTTCAGACGACAAGACTGCGATGTGTCCCGTCTTGCTTTTTGCTACGAGGACATTTGGTTACACGCTGAATTGGTGACACTGCAGTGACAGTTAGATCTTCTGCACTGCCATGTTGGTGATGTGGGAGAAAAGTTCAGCAGCATCTTTGCATCAACATCCACATTCAAAGCATTGTTTACCGTCGTGGCTACAACTCTGTTTTCTATCAGAAACACCCTTTGTCTGATAGAAAACAAGTCTAATTAAATCAAACTTATTTTAATATCCAGATATCACCAATAAAAAAAAAAAAACATGCAAGTCTTCACAACATAGGTCTATATTTTATTGACTGATATGGATGTAAACAAAACTGATTGGAGACTCATACAATCGCCAACGCAAAATCCCAACTATTCATTGGCTTCATTAAGTGTCTTTACAGTTACAGTTGTTAATATCTTGAAATCAATGAGCCATTTATCTGTTACTTCTTAAAAGAGTAGTTTGACCAACAAAGACTACTTTGCCGTGGAAGAGGGATGAGTTAATCCCAATTCAAACGTTACTGCTGCCATCAGATGTTGCAGTTTGAGCTAATTTTAAACATAAACTACACACATTGACAGGAAAGGTCGACCAACTTCAACTGTGCAGCTATAAATTTTGATTAAACTCAGTGGCAGTGTCTTAAAGCCAGTGGTCCACACGAATCATTTCAGTATGTTATGAAATTGCTTTGTGGAACATCCCTATTAGAGAAAATGCCAAAAGATTTTTTCCATTGGTCAGTAAACATGCATGCCTCCCTTTGTGTGTGCGTAGTGTGATTTATTAAACACACGTAGTCAAAAACAAAGGCAGTGTTTAATTTTTTTGGGTGTGGTGAACAAAGGCGGTCAGTATTTGTGATTTAGTGGTGAAAAGTCACCGCTGCGTTCTTGTTTTACGACCACAGAATTGTTGTTTTCCTCTCAAACCTACAGTGTAATGGCTTTATAATGTATTTTTCCTCTGATACTAAGTTAAGAGTAAGGTTATGAAGATATTGCCCTTCCCGCCCACTTGTATGTACATGCACAACTATCTAAACACCCACACACACAGAATCTATCCAATAGTTGTGCCACATGGTACAATACAGGCATTGTGATATGTAGAGTGTGAGATACAACAGGTGTCAAAACAATCTGTTGGAGTATTTCCTTGATTATTATTGGAGCTTCTGTGTAGATAATAAAATCCAGGGGTTATTGGAGGACGTTGTCACCGTAGTTACCTTTGTTTGAATCAGAGTTTGAGCTAAATACAATTATTTGCTGATTTCGCTGTACATTTCAGATGCGTGTTTAAAGCTGCAGCTGTAAGCGATCTAGCCACCGTGACATTGTGCAGCGCTTTGCAGTAAATGCTATTTTTTTATTTTTCTTATTTATTTATTTCTTTACTTATTCCACTAATTTCACTGTAGCAAAATGAAATAACGAGTTTGAGTTTGACAAGAGAATGTGACGTACTGTGTAGCTGCTTAGCTTACCAATATGTGGGTTGCAGGTGTGTTTTAATTTCTGTAAACAGAATCACTGTAATCTACTTTATAAATCCTGTGAGCTTATATAGAAAAATGTGTTATGGCCCCAATCATCCCTAATTTGTAGGTCATGATAATAATCTTTACAAATGAAGCCAATCTGCTGCTTTAATATAAATCTTCAAGAGTTGCACACATCTTGTCTGGTGCGTGGAAGCAAGCAAAAGATTTTGTGTGTTCAACACTTGAGAGTTTGCTCTCCCTCAGCACAAACTCAAATAGGAAACACCAGCTGGTTGGTGTGTTTATCTCACATGGGATCAGAAGATTCAGATTCAGACAACAAGCAGTTCATCATCTCTCCTGTTGTTGTGTGTTTTTTTTTTTTTTGTAAGCGTTTTAGCTTACTCGCCTTAAAACGAACGCTTGTCATTAACGTACTTAACGCCAGCTGCTAAACGTGCGAGTTATTCTCGCAGCACGTGATCTCGGTATCTTCTGCAAATCAGCACAAAGTCAGGAATCCTCCATCTGTAGTTGCAGCTGTCTGCTTGTGGAAAAAAGGTCCACTCGGGGAGGTATTGGCCGTCGTGTGGTGGTTGTGGTGGTTGTTGTTGTGGTGGTGGTGGTGGACGAGGCTGGAGGGACTGACATTTTAAAGGGTTATGATCTCGTTCTGTGCCCCTCAGCAACCAGCTCTTTGTTTGGGTGCAGCTGAGCTGTGTTTGTAGCTTTCGATTATAACGTCTGAAACAAGAATTATTGTTTGTTAGGAATAGATTTATTGCTTTATTGTCAAAACTGAACATATTGTTTTGGAAGGAGTGTGGGGGATTGATGTTTTTCTAATTTTTTGTGTGTGTAAATTGGTTGCGATGGTGTGAGCAACTTAACTTTTTTTTGGAATAAAAATTTAAAAGTTTTCCAAAAACACAAATGTCCCGCAGGGTGCACACATGGTGTTGTGCTGGTGCCGCAGCGTTATTTGAAATTAACCCCCAAATTATTAATGGGAAGATTTCATGTGTGCAAATTATAAAAATTCATAGTGCAAATTGATAACAACTCTCCACCTTGTGCGTGTGCTGTGCTGGCAATGTGCAGCAGCGCAGTAATGAGATGCAAAGTGACATTATTGCTTCCGGCAGCATCTTTTTCGTAGCACGTAAAAAAAATAAATAAAAAATAAAAAATGCTGCTGCGCGGAAGCTGGCCTTTTTGTGTGTCTGTTTGTCTCAAGTTTAGACAAGGATTTAGAGAACGAAAGAGAAAGCATTTATGCGGGTGTTGGTGCGTGGTTTTATTGCAGACTCTGTCTAGAGGTCAGGACTTTGAGGAGTAATCGCTCCGTGCACCAAACAGGAGTAACTTGCGTTGTTCCATTTTCTTGACTCTAGAAGCATCGAGATGCTCTGTGGTCAGAGCTATTAAATGCCTTTCTGTAGGTCCTGAAGGCAGGGAAAGTCCCTCTAGTGCACAGAACATAACAGAGCTATAAGGAGGAACCCGGTGCACTCCCAGGTGGCAACTGTAGAGAGAGAGAGAGAAACAGGCCGAGATGGAGCTCTCAAAAATCAAAATGGCTAAACTTGATGAGCCAGAAGAGCCCTCGCTTTAAACACGTCGTCCCAGACGCTGATTGGAAAACATCACGCATTCCACGGTCCGCCTGTGACACTGTCTGACATGTACGTCTGCTGCCCCTATATACGCGTCTCACTAGCGACGCACATACACAGTCGCCACAAACACAAGCTTGCCATTGTGGCTGCAGGAGGAGGAGGAGGAGGAGGAGAAGGAGGAGGCTGACTGACTGATATGAAGGCTGAATAGTAAGTGGTGCTTCCCCTCATCATTGAAATTCACTCACTGAATCTTTGCTCTCTCGAACGCAGACTTTGAAATAGTGGAAGTGCTTAGTTTCTAGTTTGGTGAGACGTTTTAATATCCCATTACATGAATTTCCCGTGCCACTTAAGCGCACTGCGTTATGAAGCATGTTAATGGACAGTGTTGATTATTTGCTACTGATGCAAGGTGGAAATGATCAGTATGACTGGAATTGTGCTCATTTGTTTTCTCCAACATGCAATCTAACATAACAATATTTTCCATTAGTGCTCCTGTTTCCTTCCTGTTTCCATCTTCATTCATTAAACCACATCGATAATAGCTGTGCGTTAACACTTTTCAAACTGTTATCTGACTTTAGAGTTTCCATCCTGTAGCATGTTCATAGTTGGTGGAAAAACAGGCTGGTTTTTTTGTTGTTGTTGTTTTTACTCTGCCCATGACTGAGAGGGTGGCTTGACATTTCGTTGTGAACAGGCATGTGAATAAGTAGCGGATAACAAAGAAAGCCATCTTTTATTAGCTGTCTTCTGTCTGTGTTTTGGCAGCCTCTTCATGGAAGCACTTGCTCTGTTAGCTTTGAGATTGGTAAACACACTGAGGGCACACTGAGTAGCGAGCTCACATTGGTAAGTGTTTTTGCTCACACACACTTACATACATATTTTTGTTCTCTCACACGCACATGCTCATAACCTGCAAGGCCAGAGATCATAAGATGTCAAATACTGCAGTTTCAGCCTGTTGGCGCTCGGCCTCCACTAACTGCAGATGCTACTTTTTTAGCTTGACGGAGCTAAAACCGCTCGGCCTAAACAATCCAAAATGTTCTACCTGATAAAGAGGAAAAAACTGGATGGGCACAAAACACTTAATTTATATTTAACCACAAAACCCACATCTGATGTCCAACCCTTGCATGACAGGTCTTTTGCCACTGTTTTGTAAACCAGGCTGTGGTTTCAGGTTTCTGAGGTCTTGCTGACACTTTGGACGACTGCCGCCCACTATAAAGAGGAACTGTGAGGCGAGCTGGCCCTCGCAAAGCAGGAAACACTGAATCAGTTGCTTAGATTAACTACCTCCTTCATACATGTTTAATATTGTATTAAGTTCCTTTTTTCCTCCATTTATCTACAATATCAAGATGACTAATCTGCTGATTTAGCATGTATTTATGTCATGTAGATCTCATACATTTTAAGTAATGGTTATTTTATTATTTTTTCCACCCTTTTTTTATTTAATTTATTATTATAAATGTTAAGAAATAGTGGGAGGAAAATCACATTATAAGCCTCAGCACAGCAGAGTCTCATTTTGAAAGCTGGAACCAGCTGTAGATATTGAGTATATACTATATATATTCAATATATTTCAGCCCTAAAGGTGTATATTAAATGATAAGAAAATGGAGAAAACCCGTCCTCGGCTGCTAGACCTCCTCTCATCTCCTCTCCTGGTAGGAGGTGGGTTTGAGGCTGACACCAGATGTTCTGCCACTGGCAGGTTCGGCAGCAGCTCGTCACAGTGTGACACCCAGCCTTTATAAAAAGGTACGACTCATCCACCATCATCAGACTAATCAGTTTTACACCTTGTCAAGTCAAGATGGTCTTGCGGCAGGGGGAGGCCATGATGAGACACCTTCCTCCTCGTGACGGGATTTACTTTGTGTGCGTTTTGAGATTGTTTCACAGTTTTTTCCCTCCAGGATCAACGTCACAGTATGTTTATATCTACGCTTGGTGGGTGAAAGAAGCATTGTGACATTTAGAATTCAGTGACAGACTTCACCTTTTACACTAAGAAGTGGAAGAAAGATACTGTAGATAGAATTAGACTAGCCAACCCACATAGGAAATTTTCTTTCCACTAACCCAGAAAAAATATTAACACCCCAACTCTCTAACACCAATCTGCTAATATGGACCTTCCTTCAGTGTAGAGGTACAAAAATACAATAAATGTAAATCACTGGTGTTAATCTGCATCCTCTTCTTGGAAACAAACGTGTAAACACAGACAACACAGTTTTACAGAAAATGGCTGCAATATATATATATATATATATATATATATATATATATATATATATATATATATATAGATACATACATACATATACATATACACACACACACACACAAATATATATATATATATATACACACATACATACATACATACATACATGCACACACACACTGCCTGTTAACCTATGTGTTTGTGCGTATATAATTTACTGCCTGGCAATTTTAATTTTTTGCAGTTCTGGAGGAGACGCAGTGCAAAGAGTAGAGTGGAAGTGTTTGTACAGTATGTTCACCTCCCACCTGCTGTGTATCTGCCGTGCATGTGGGCGATCACCACTCACTCACTATGGAGACAATTATCTCAGCTATAACTCGTCCTATTACAGTAAAAATGGCTACACACACACACACACACACACACACACATATATATATATATATATATATATATATATATATATCATGAGGGGGATAGCCTAAAGCAGATTTGCTTGTATCGCTGGAAAAGAGAATCTGCATGAAATGTCAAATACAGTTCTGTTCATGTGGAAATGGTGGCATTTTTGTTTTTTTTCCTGTGATTATTTGTGTTGTAATGTGTAAAAGTTTTGTCCACTGACTCATAGTTAAGTCATTTCACACTGTCTAATCAGCCAGCTGGTTTTCCGGCAGTTTTAAAGTAGTGAAGGTGTAAACAGCGGTAAACATAAAAAAGGAAGTAGTGAGCGGGGGCTTGCTCTGAGTTATTGGTATGATGCATAGTGTAAGGTGAGTTTGCCTCTAATTATAGTTGAGGTCGAGCTTACAACAGCTGTGTTTTGTAGCTTTTTTTTAGTGTTTCACAGGTTAGGATGAGATACTGTATCTCCTCCCTAGGAAAAGGTTAATTAGATTTTAACAGCTATAAAGTCTGTCATCTGAAGAATTCACACAGGTAAGTTTATTGTCTGGCGGTGTAAGGCGTACTTATAAAACCTAATTGTCATCTGATAATGACTTAATTTTTAGAATGTTGGTAATAATGCACATGTGACACAGAAACTACATTTTAAATGTTATTTTAAAATCAGCGTAGCTGCACTCACAGTGGGTTGGATTCAACAGCTCCCCCCGAGGCTCATTTGTATGGTTTTACACAGTTCCTCTATTTATACCCTAATTATGACCAAAACCTATGAAAAAGTACATTTTTCGTTGACATCAAATCTGAGGCTATGGGCTACATCTGATGTAAATTAGGATTGAATTAATTTACAGTCTTGGACTTGTGCTTCATTGTATTTCGAGCTGTTGCGCTGATGTTGTTTGTGGTAGATAAGTAAGAGGATGGTGGTTGTGCAGGAAGATAATCAAGAAACAAGTCCTATGTCTCATCCTACATGTTCTCGTAAATATGGAGGGACTGTAGGCAGAAGGCTCGCGGGTCAGCGGACGTTAGGAGTTTAAACAATGCAGCGTGTGTTTGCCTTTAAGGAGAATCTACAAGTTGATGTTGTTCTGTTTCTAATATGTCTGCTCCTCAGATGTGTAATAGCGAGATTGTAAGTGACAAGACACCAGTTCAAAAATAGCTGGTTAGCAAAAGCCCAACTCTGTGGTCTGAGACTTCAGTGTTTGCATTGAAGCCTCAAGATCAAAGATGCAGCTGGTAGCGAACGCTGCCTGTTCATCTCTGACCCAGGCACACACGGTTAGCATGTACACTCTGTCTAATAGCAGGTGCACAGGTTTGCAGCATGAGCTCTTTTAGTAATAACATCAGTGTTGTGTTACATAATTATATTATTGTATAATCGTTAGTTTAAAAGACATTCAATGTGAAATATAGTAGCCGTAATGGAAATGCTCAAGTACTTTGGGATTGTGCACAGTCCTAGAGAACACAGACTTACTGACTTTACACAAAAGGATCAGAGAGAGATGTTAAAGTTAATGTGAAAAAAAAAAAACAGTAGAATTTGAGTTGAGTTCATACACCAGGAGGTTTTCACTTATTCGTAAGGTCGTTGGATCGATCTCACAGCTTTTCACTCAAAGGGAAATATTTGTCATTATGAAGAAAAGATTGCCTCCACCTTTGAGATGATTAAAGTGGTCATTGAGTCGGTAGTATGTACTTGCATTGAAACGTTAGTAATGAGCCTTTTTTTATTTGTAGTTCCTTGACAAACGTTCTATTTCTGAACTTGAGCTTCCGATCATTTTATTATTTTAATACGTGTATTCTCACTTTTACTTGAGGCCGCTATGACTCAGTAACTTCAGGCTGAGTTAAAAATTATTGTGCTATTTCCAGTCCTGATAATTATTAGTATCATTAATGTGTTGGTCTTGCAGCAATGGCTGAAGTAGTGACAGTTTTTGCCAAACTATGACTATATGACATATAACTGTGGGGAATATCCACTGAATTCAAACCCGAGCTCATATTTCTGTCCTTTTAAAGACCACATGTGTCTGACACAGTGCGTTTGACAGGGTTTTTGGGAGTGATTGCACAAATATAAACAGAAGACACATACAGTATATGAGCCATTTTACTGTTCATGTGAATTATGCATGACACTGAAGGATATTTCAGTCCCACTTAGGACGGCTTTGACACTAACTCCTCAGCACTTGCCAGTTTTCTGCTGAAAGGGTGGTGTGATCCGCCGGGGAGGAGGGCAGGAACATCCACCGAGTTTCCACTGCGGCTGCTCTCACACTTCACTCTCTCACCGTTTCCATGTGTGTTTGTCACACACACACACACACACACACACACACACAGGCTGTACCCACAGGTGACCTTCCCTGACTTACCCGTCATCAGTAAGCTTCGTTTGCGTTTCGTGACGTAAAAGAAAAAAAAAAAAAGCGGCGGACGTGAAGCTAGCCCCGCACTTTCTTCACCTCGCTGATGGCGGTGTCACACACCTGCATCTTCACCGTGAGAACCTGAAAATGTGATTACGCAAATGTAAATAACTTTCAGAGGCAGCGGTTTGCTGGAGGGGGAGGGAAAAATGTGCTGCTGCTTCGAAAATACTGTGTTGTTTTTAACTTTTTAAAGAACTGTTTATCTGAGAAGCAATGAACCCAACTTTACTGCGACTTCCAACAGCTGTAGTTGTCGTTACACACATCATGAGACCAAGTGAAAACTCTCTTGGGCTCTATAACAAGCTTCTAAAACACATTTTAATATTAAAGATGGAGAAAGAGGAAATTAACCTTTGATTTTACGTTAGTAATCCAATAATGATCAAGAATAATACTCATTCAGCAGACAAAGTGGTTTATAAATGATAGACGATGACTCCAGGGGGAAATTTAAATTTACATATTAACACTGATGCAGTCACACGGTTCTGAAGGTCAGGTCTTTTACAGCAGGTTCAGATTGAAACCAGACAGTCAAATTTAAGGACCGTGACTTCCTATTTCAGTATGATAACTTACGATATTTCTGTGTGTGTTTGTGTTTGTGTGTTTCAGGGTTCTCTGCGTCCCCAGTGTCTTCCACTGCACCGCTGCCTCTGAAGCCATGGACTAGAGCTACGTCTGGTCCTGACAGTCCCGTGGTCATCAGATGGCTTCTCGACAACCCTCAGCCAAAATACAGAAAGTAAGGTTGATTTGTTAATTAAGGTTGGATGTTGATGAATGAGTCGCAACCATCTTGTGGCCATCTGTGCATTATCCCTGGTGGCCACAAAGTAACATTAAAAGAATATTTTACTATCATTATTATTATTACTTTATTAATATAAAGTTAAAAAAGGGGGGTGGGGGGCTCCTGGATAGACGAATGGTCATTGTGCATCACATTGCGTATATATGCCTCCCCCAAAAAAGCTTAATCTTAAGATAAGTGAAGTTAAGATGTTTTACATCAGTTTTGACTTTGAAAAATCTTAAATAGCTGGAAGAAAAACAGAAATATTATCAGCAAAATGTTGTCAAAGTATTAAAAATGCCATATAAAGTATTATATTAATGGTTTGTTGATAGTGGTTTTGGCCGACAGGCATATACATACGTATCATGGACTGACACAATGTTATTTCTGTTTCTTTTTTTTTCCATGGAACAAGTTAAAAACAACATAAGTATATAGATGAATATCAGCTTAAGCAGATCTTTTTCCTGTCACTGTCGTGTGTCATCATGACTTCATATTTCGTAGATTCGATGTAGCGTGTGACAAATATGCTAATTGTGTTTTTTAGGTTTTAAAATAAGAAAAAAAAACATGCATCAGGGTGTTTCTGAGTCATAATTACCTCCCACAAAGAAAAAGTAATGTGAAGAATTCTGTTCTTATGGGAAAAGATGAGGTGATGACTTATAATATTCAGCTATTGGTATGACTTTCTCTGCACCAACAGACCTGTGGCTTTTTGCCCCACAAAGCAATATTGTGATTCTCATTTGCAGCCCATTTTTCTGTGTTAGGGACAGAGTTAAGTGTCTGTCCCTAGAGGGTGTAATTATGTACATCTAGTGTTGTTGTCGCTGTTGTTGCAACTTTTCTGGTAAGTTTGTAGTCTCATATTAAAAGTAATACATATAGTTTCATTCTTACAAAGAAAATAATCCTCAGAGAGTCACTTTTAATCTGATAATATACGATACAGGAACTGTAATCTCATGATCTCTGATGAGGTTTGTTTGTAATCTTCAGCTAATCACCGCACGACTCTGGTACTTTATCAGCGTTAAGGGTCTCTCGGCGCAATAATACACATGCAACACGATACAAATGGTTGACGGTAACTAGGTCAGCTAAACTACAGCTTAAGTGCAGCTTTGACTGATTAATAATTCATATAATAAAGACCAAAGTTGCTGGGTTTTGAACAAAGATATTTTTTCTCTCTGATGCCGATGATCAAGCAGAGCTCAGCTGTCTTTTTTTTTTTTTTTTTAAATGTCAGCAGCCTTTAATTGTCATGTGATGATGATACTGACTGAGAGGACGTTTCAAATCAGAGATCGTTGTGCCACGTTGTTCTACTTCATTCTCTTCTCGGAATAATCAGTTAATATTCCTCAGTCTCAGAAATAGCATTTGTTTTTTCTCGTCCACTCTTTGTAAGTTGATAACCCGATAAACCGAGAGGTGGAGCTCCCACGCCCCACCCCTCCATGCTCGCTGCTCAGAAACGTGGGCAGAGTTATCTGGATGTCTCCGGCATGATCTCACTCCTCTGTAGGTCAAAGCCACAGATCTGAGAGCAGTGTTCAAAGACCTGGTGTTGAGCTGCAAACCTGTGTGGGTGTTTGTAGCTCCACTGACAATGCTGTGAGCTGCGTTTATTGGAATGAAAGCAATGCATGGACTCATTCATTCCAAAGGTCGAGGGAATGGACGCATGTGCATCTCAGAAGTGCAGTTTATAACCTAACAAGACGATGCTTATTGATTAATTAGCACCCCCGTGTTATATAGCAGTGATGTAAACATGCTCTCCGGCTAGCATCATACAAAATAACATCACGCTGACACCGCTCGGCTCCGGCCGTTTGTCCTCGCTGTCTGACTTGGATCGTTATCGTTGTGGTTTAAAGATAATGGATCATGCCCAGAATCCCCTGGTTGACGCTCCGTGGCAGGAAGAGCTTTAGTGTTGTTATGATCATGGGCGATGGGCCAAAGGTTTCAGAGATGGGGCAGGTGTGTTGTGTTCTGCCTACGGACGCTGGCTGCATTGTTGATATTACATCTGTGCTGCTGGATGTTATGTTATGACTGTTAGCAAGAGCTGGGAGGAGCAATGGGAGCGGAGTGCTGTTCACAGTAGTATGAGCTATCTGCTCTATGAAGCATTACACATCAGCACAAACAGGCTGGAGATACTGGCAGGGATTAACACAAGACACAGGGTCAGTCCAGTAAGTTATTGTTTTTTCACAGGAGTTAGAGAGTTGATTTACTGTAAACATGTGTGTTTAAAAGCTGTTGTTTTTTTTTGGTTTTTTTCCCTTTGCTGTTTTTTCCAGATGAGAACGTGAAGGCTGGCGTCCACCAAGGCCACCGCTGCACCTTGGGCAGCGCACACACATGATCACATGACTCTGGATATGGACGCGGTCCTGTCAGACTTTGTTCGGTCCACAGGGGCAGAACCGGGTCTGGCAAGAGACCTGCTGGAAGGTAAGAAATCACTGCCACACAGAAAGTAGATGGAAACTGTCCTGCAGGTATAAAAAACCTAGAGTGATATATTTTATATATATATATATATATATATATATATATATATATACACACCCACACACGCTATTATACAAAAGACCCCATATTTGGGGAATTTCTGTTTTGATCAGATGCTCTCTGTTGGAGCATGCCCGTTGCACCCAAGTGAGCAGAGGAGAGGAAAGAACAGAGGAGGAAAAGGGAAATAAAGGAAACAAAGGAGGGGAGGAGAGGAGTGGGCCCTGCAACAGTGAGCCTTGCTGATTTAGAGGGCAGTGTGACGGTTTTACGAGTGCACTCCCCAGGGAGAGCTTTGTGCCCATTCATTGGAACTCATTGAGGAGCAGAGTGCTACTGGCACTTGCATAGCTTCCATACAGTGCCACTTGGAAAAAAAAAAAAAAAAAAACAACACCAGAGAGCAAAAGTGCAACACAGCAACAGAAAGCTGGCCTGTTGGACTGGCTTCGATTCACCATTAAAGTAATGTTTTCTCGTGGTTTCGGGAATTGACCAATTTGACCATGTGCATACCAGTACACTGCAGTAAAAAACATGCAGAATAAGAAATAAACATAGAGTTTTGTGCTCATATTAGAATAAAACTTTGCACCGTCCTCATTCAGAGGTTGCAGAACTAACATGTGCTGGGAATCTTTTTTGTCTCTGTGTGTACATAATGCAGCGGATGTCTGGTCTGATAAAAGAATGAAAGTGTCGAGTGTCTCTCTCCACTTCCTCCCACTCTGTCATTTCTTTCTGATTTTGCCTTTGCACCAAGCCACAGGGGTATACGTGTGACACTGACAGACACCAAACAAGACACTGCACTCAAGACAAAACAGACAAGGGCCTGGATGCCCTATTTCAGTATTACGCCTGCTGCTTTGTTCTGATGTTAGCTTAGCCTCACCAGATCTGCATCAATCAGCTGCTCTGTTAACCTCTGTTCTAAGTCAGGCTGGCATGAGTGTGAGTGTGTGTGAGTGAGGAGGGGGAAGCAGAGTGATGGAGAAAATAGGCAGCGGTACATGCGATGCTTCCCTCTAGAGGCTGGTTTATGTACTGAAGCACCACTACTCCATCACTGCATGGGCTTGGATCTTTGTGATCAAACTTAATGAGAACTAGAAGCCTTTCTCTGTTATAAGATGATGTTATTTTTTAATTTCACATGGAAGTAAAAAAAAGTTAATTACATAGTTCTGGTGATTTTGTTTAATCAAAGAAAATAGATTTTAGAGTAAAGCAGGCTCGTATATGGGAAAACCCTCCGATGGAAATGGTTTAATTCTAAATCTTGTAATGAGAAAACAGAAGTCCAGCGAGAGAATAATGTGCATTTGTACTGCAGCTGAATTTTATCAGTGTTCCTTCTGCTGACGACAGCCATTACAAATGAAGGAGCCGAGACAATAGATGCTTTCCATGCCACAGTAATAGCAGGCTAATGTAGAGGCATTTAAAGAGTGAGCATTAAGCTGCTGAGTGGATATGTAGCCAGGCTTTAAGTCCTGTTCCTGTACTTGTGCATCTCAAGCCACTGAGATCTATCCGGCATAATCAGTTTTACATTGATTGGTGTGAGAGATGGTGATTATAGGTGCCGCGTTTCATGTTCAGACTGCCGGGAATCATCATGTCTGGAAGTCCAGGGGTTAGACAGGACAACTTCCTCTCGGTATCTTACACAGGGGAAGTCCATTAATGGACACGCAAACATGTCTCGCAAACATGCTCAGGTTACATGCTGTTAGACACCCATCCCTTTCTGAGTGTTTGCAGCTGAAGGCACGTGAGTTTTCTAAGGGCTGAGAGGAGGCACCCTGAAATATAATAAGGTTCAGGCTTGACTCATGTTAAACCTGGAGGGGATTTCTGTTGGAGAGACAGCAGCCAGAGGAAACATCAGTGTGTGTTTGGGGTGTGTGTGTGTGTGTGTATGTGTGTGTGTGTGTGTCCATCCTGCACATCAGGATATTGCTGTCACTCGTGTTACATCCTGATCTGTCTCCCCTCGCTGTCTTCTTTCTTTGTGGCACCACCCATCGTCAGTGTCTAGTTATTCACCTTATGATGCAGCATGTTTTACTCAGGACAAAAGCAGAGTTATCCTATTGTTCCATATGGTCTGTATTTACCAGTATGTATCAATGTTTTATTGGATATTTAAAAAAAAAAAGAAGATCAAATGATCAAAATACCAAGTGCATCTGCAGAATTTTCCTTCATGTTTTCTGCATTTCTGCAGCATTTTCACGGTTTTTCTCCATGAGATAATCCTGTTTACTGTAAACTTCAGTGAACAGTGTCCTGTTGCAGGAGGGAAACAACCTACATGGAAATATAGACTGAATGTAAACCATCCAGCTGATAATAAACCTAAGACCTTGTTAGTAATTATTATAGTTATTTTCATTTTCAGTGTCTATGAACAGTCATCAAGGCCTTTGTTTGTGTCCTGTAGGTAAAAACTGGGACCTCAGTGCTGCTCTAAATGATTACGAGGAGCTCAGGCAGGTCCACACTGCCAACCTGCCGCAGGTCTTCAATGAGGGCCGCTATTACAAGCAGCCAGAGACACGTGACACGCCCACCCATGTCAGCAAGATCGACAGGCCGTGCCCACAGAAGCAGGAGGACAATGCACAAGGTAGCGAGGGAGGTCCACCTGGATGCGACGTTACCGCCAGCGTCGACCTCGGAAGACTCCTTTGTCCTCACTTTGTCTTGTTCTTCTTTTTCCTCTCTGCTCCCTTCAGAGAAGCGTCTGTCCCGCGGGATCTCCCACGCCAGCTCTGCCATCGTCTCTCTGGCGCGGCTGCAGGTGGCCAATGAGTGTACCAGCGAGCAGTTTCCTCTGGAGATGCCCATCTACACATTCCAGCTACCGGACCTCAGTGTATACAGCGAGGATTTCAGGAGCTTCATAGAGAGAGACTTGATCGAGCAGTCCACCATGATGGCTCTGGAGCAGGCTGGTGAGTGCTGCAGGATACAACATAATACAATATGATACATTTAATTATAGGGCTCTCCCACTACTGATACAGGATATGTAACAGAATCTCCTGCACTTCGCTACATTCGTTATTTAGATTAAGTTCTCTGAAAACGCAGAAGGCCAATAAAGCTGCAGCAGTGACAAATGCCAGTGAAAGTTAGTAATTCACACACGGAGACGTGGAGGGTGAGACTGAAAGTGAGACCGAGGACATCAGAGAGGAGCAAGACGACTACACAACAACTAATTCAAAGCATCTGGGATCCCAGAGGAATTCAGCTCTCAGCTTTGAAATAATGAAGCGAAACTAGTTTGTGAAGTTTCACATTTTGCAGCCGACTTTCTCACACAGAGATCGTACAAACCTTTCTCACCTTATTCTGTTCGAGGTCTAAGTAAAGAAGAACTTAACACATGAGTAAGAGATAAGAGAGAAAACATGAAGGTTTTACCTAAAAGTAGAGAATAAACAGTCTAAATAATAACATAAAAGTAATAAGGAGATATTTTCAGAATAAAATCATTTCAAATGAGCTCATTCATGACAGGTGGTGTCAGTGGAGATTTGCTGAAATCGTGGGTGGGTTGCGGGTGACAGCGTACATCAGATATATCTCTAGTGATAAGTGTAGACCAACACTGAGACTCCCTTAGAAAATATGTATTTGTGCAAATAAGAAAAGGTAAAATAAGTTACATGTCCACTTCATGTGTCTCCGTCTGGGATGTAGCATCATTAAACAGGTCGTTCTTCCTAAAAATCTACTTAAATGTACAACATAAAAACTGTAAGTTGATGGAGAAATGCAAAAACATCTGCATTTTGAGCCTTACTGCACTGAAAGGTAAATCATTCAGAGTCTCTTCTGTGTTTACTGTTGTTGAATAAATGATGCAGTCAGATCAGCCCAGGCTCAGAGCAGCAAGGTTGCCTGCAGTATGGCAGTATGTGTGTGTGTGTGTATATGTGTGTGTGTGTGTGTGTGTGTGTGTGTGTGTGGGACGCCCCCAGGGCTGTGAAGCTGTCGTTTCTTACCTCAGGGACACAGACAGGACAGTGATGGAGCAGAAACTGGAAGATAGTGTAAAAGTCTGGTGGGTGTTTGAAGGAAGGTGGCGGCATATGGCCCGCACTAATCACTGCCTTCAAAGTTCAGCTATCGAGGCTAATTACGCTTGTTGGCTAATTGTACTCAATGGGCCGTTACTGGTACCTGCTTCAGTACTTCAGTACAGACCATACATTATATTTGCACAAGTGAAGGAATCTGACTCAGGCTAAATCTGAAATATAATCTTAGTTGAAAAGGGCAAACGACTTGGATTTATTGTTATTTGTTATTGACTTTTCATTGACATTCAATGACATGTACATCCACTAATTCCTAGTTACAGTTAGTTGCCTTAAATTTCCTTTATTGTGGGGGGGGGGGCAAAATTAAAGAAAACATGCATGAACTTATAAAGAATGATTTGTGGTTGTTATTGTGCACATATACATCTACACGTACACATACAGTGTATCATCCCAAGTCGGCAAAGTTAAAGTTAAATACTTGGATCATATTCCACTAAAATTCACACCCAGTGTCTTATAACAACTTGCATCACATCTGAATTATTCTACTCTTGGTCGCTATTTTCTATTCATATATATTTATGAATTTTGATTACCTTTTTCCCAATTTAAGGCCACTGTTAGAATTTCAAGCAGTTTATTTCAAGCTAGAATAAATTGCTTATAAAAGCTGCTCTTCGGGGAAATGTTTAGCCGTTAGTAAATCAATGGTGAGACATTGTATTTCGCTGTACGTCTCTCTGGACTTGTATCATCAATATTTTTTGCGTGTTTTCAATGTGGATAAATTAAGTAAAAAAAAAAAAAAAATGATTTTAAAAATGGATTGACGTAAAATGTGATGTTTTTCTACGCAGGTCGTCTGAACTGGTGGTCCACAATGTGCACCAGCTGCAAGAAGCTCCTTCCTCTGGCCACCACAGGGGACGGTAACTGCCTTCTGCACGCTGCCTCTTTAGGTGAGCTATACACACGCGCCGTAATAACCGTAATTTACATAATCGTACCTCGAAAAAAAAACACAAAGCTTCGAAGCTTCAGCTGTGAAGCAACTGCGCAAGTCGGCGTCACAGCTGCGTCACAGCTGCCGAATCCAGAAGAAGAGGGAGTGTGAAAGGAAAGGAAGAGTCAGCGAGATTAAGGGAGGGAGGGGGATAACTTACCTATACGTCACAGGAATCAGTAAGCAGCAGAGTTCACGGACTTTAAGGAGTGACAGCATGTGCTGAAGGAAATGGTTGACTGATGTAATCTGCATTGACAGTCAGACAACTGAGGCCCTTTGTTGAGTGATGAAAGACATTTTTTTTAAATAAATAGCTGAGGTCATTTGTGGACGATTTATCAACACAGTTGTATGATTTTTTAATGAGGTCGTGATGATGTTTCTATGTTTTCTCTCTTGACTTTGACAGTGACGGTGCTGTTTGTGTCTGTTTTATTTGTGTCAGGGATGTGGGGCTTCCATGATAGAGACCTTATGCTGAGGAAATCCCTGTACACCATGATGAAGAGCGGGGCAGAGAGGGACGCTCTGAAGAGGAGGTGGAGGTGGCAGCAAACCCAACAGAACAAGGAGGTTGGGAGTGCATCCATCATAGCTCACTGATGCGCCTCTTTAATGGATCGCATCCGCTTTCACTTATGACACATTAATACATTCAAGGATGAGCCACTCATAACTTGTGTTAATAAGCACAGACTTCAGCTTTGCTCAGCTGTGCTGAGCCGCACAGTTGGAAAAACAGTCTCTCCATGCTACAGACTGTGCATTAGTAGCCTTGCTGTTAATCTCGTCAAATCCTCTACGCTTCCTCTCCTTTCTCTTCATGTTCTTAGATTAAAGTATTCGCCAATCTATTAGAAAAAAATGGTGCCACCAAATATAGCTGCAACAAAGAAGTACTACAGATGCTCATGTTTAAAAAAAGATTAATAAAAAAATGCCCAGGGGCGGTGTGGTTGTGGTTGCCTAGCGATTTAAGGCAAAAGCGATTTAAGATAAAAAGACTAAACGCAGCATCCCAGCTTGAGTCTAGTCAAAAACCTTTGTTGCATGTTGTCCATCTTTCTCTAATTACCCACATTTTCTGTCAGTCTCATCTGTTACGTCATCCATTAACAAATAAAAAATGTGCAGAAATGACAAAAAAGAAGCGTGCCACACATGCAAAGAGTTAACCTTGTGGATGCAGATGGAAATAACGAAGATGAATAATGATAGGGATTGTGTGGGTGAGCACCAGCACCTGCTTATGTGAATTTCCATTTTTGTGTGTGTGTTTTTGCAGTCAGGGCTGGTGTACACAGAGGAGGAGTGGGAGAGAGAGTGGAACGAGCTGCTCAAGTTGGCCTCCAGTGAACCTCGCACTCACCTCAGCAAGAACGGCAACACCAGCGGAGGGTGAGGCTCACGTACTGTTACACATTTACCTTCACCCCTTGGGGAAAAATCCCTCAAGCGAGCACACACACTCACACGCTGCAAACTGCTAAGATACAGCACGTAATTATCTTCCTTTACCCAGAATCCAACAGTGTTGGTTCTGTAATCATCGTGCAAGTTGAAAAAACGAAGTAAACAGAGCAGCAGTACAAGTTGTGCCGCTTTCATCCCACATCACACTTCATAGCTCTCCTGCTGTGTCTTTTATGACTCGTGTGTTGAAATACTGCAGGATGCCCACAGTGAAAACAAAAGTGACCTTCTCACTAAAACGGATTTGTCAGACAAAGTGCTCCCACTCGGACTGTTGCTCTTTCAAATTGCTTCTTTGATTTAATAACGTTGTTGAAACTCACACGTGAGACTGTGCCATCTACTGGCTGCCTTCGGTAATAATCACTTTTGTAGTATTGAGACTTCCCTGAGCTGGGAGTCACTTAGCTCAGTTCCTGCAACTGATGTGACTAACCCACCACTCCTCTTCATTTCATAAACAAGTGTAAGAATGAGTTTATCTCAGAGTACAGAGGCAGATTGGAAACTAACTCTGGTTTCCTCCGCCTACACACTGAAACCTTGTGGTTTTCTGTTTCCATTTTCACTAAGATAAACATATGAACTTTCTCATATGCTCTCAAGTATAGCAGCTGAAGTAGTAGAAGAAAAAAAGAGACTCACTGATCTGAATTCACTATTTTTTGTTGTCTTTTTTCTCTGTCCACTTGTCCAGCCGTTTATCACTAATAATATCCCATTAAAGAGCATCATTTACTCATTTAGTCTGGTTGTTTTAACCTCTCATTGAGTCTGACTGTAATACAGTAATCAGGTTAGGGATGTTTGATGGTCCTAGTGTGAGATGAGCCCCTAAATAGGATGAGTGGGATTCACATATTAAGAGGCTCTTTATTAGAGTAAATGTGGCAACGTGGCTGTTTGTGTGGCTGACAACTTAATTGTTGCACATCCTCTGGTTCCCTGGTGGTTGCATGCCTGAGAGCTCTTCCTCTGCTTTCTCTCTCTCCATCTCTCTCTTCTTTTTATTCCTCTCTCCCGTTCTCTTTCATCCAAATGCGAGTATGAATAGATGGATCTTTGTGCGTCGTTGTCACGTCTGTCAAAGGTAGCCAGGAGGCAACGTGGATCTAAGTGAATCAGATTAGATTACGCAGGAACATGATTAGCTCACCCATTTACTATTTTAACTGCAGATGTTTTTTGTTTTGTTTTTTTTTTCTCATTCAGTATCAGTTCAGGATATTGTCAGGAATAGTAGCTTTTGATCGTTGAGTATTATGTGTGTTTTTCTTCCTTCAGTGTGGATAACTCTGAGGATCCGGTGTACGAGAGTCTGGAAGAGTTCCATGTGTTTGTTCTGGCCCACGTGTTACGCAGACCGATTGTAGTGGTGGCTGACACGATGCTCAGAGACTCAGGAGGAGAAGGTAAACTGACCGGGGGTCATATCGCATAATGTACAATACAGTAGGTTAAGCAACGGATCAACACTAAATAGGATGTTCTTATTGAATTTCAAGCGTTCGCTCCAATCCCGTTTGGCGGCCTCTATCTGCCCCTGGAGGTGCCTCCGAGCCGCTGTCACTGCTCCCCTCTGGTCCTGGCCTACGATCAGGCTCACTTTTCAGCGCTGGTGTCCATGGAGCAGAGAGATCAGCAGCGAGAGCAAGGTAAGCAGCCGTAAAGTCACCACAGAACCACTTACAGAAAAGTTGGTGACATCCACTGGAATATAAACTTTTGTTTGACTTCCTGTTTTTTTTTTTTGTTTGTTTGTTTTTTGTAAAAGTCTGAAATGCAAAATAGTTTGGCAATCTTCACTATTAGCTTTGTGTGTTGATTGTGGGAATGAGGACGTGTGGTCTGCCTGGTCCTGCTGGAGGTGAATAATGTATGAGACAGCAGTCTAATTACCTGTGATCCATTATTAAAAGCGGCCAGTTGGCAGCAGAGGCCAGGGAGTGGCCAACATGGAGGGAAAGTGGACATGGGGCTGCTTCTTGTGACTAACAACCGAGCATCAACCAAATAACTCAAGCTTGCTTGCAACATCGTTGTTGAATGTCTACATTTCTCCCTCTGAGATCAGTGTCAGTAGAATTTAGTCGCTCACAGTGGGCGTGTCTGTTTACGCCTTCGCCTCTCTCTCGCAGGAATTCGTCATATGGCGCTGTGCAGAGCATAGAGACTGTGTTATTTTGTAGAGAGAGAGTGTTGTTTTTCTCTTCCTTCTTGTTTTTCCTCTTGTTTTGCACGTTTCATATGCCAGTGTTTTCCCCCACCACTCCACCTCCCCACACACACGCACACACAACTCCGGATGCGTTGCTTATTTTCGAGGTCAGAGTAATCCTCACATGGAGGTCCTTTAATTGACAAATAGAGTGGATCTCCTTGACAACCAGTCTTAGTAGTCACGGCACTCTGTAAGTGACTCAGTGGGTGGAACTCACTTGTCATTTGCGTGGGCAGCCGGCCAAACACTCCGTCTCTCTCTGTCTGTTTTTTCTCACCCTCATATATTCACATACACTTACGCACATCGTTTTCTTTCTTCCTCTTTCTGTTTCCCTCCACCGTTTTGCTGTCTCTTGTGCTCCTCTGAGTATATAAGGTCCTATTCTCGGCCCATAAACACCAACCCAGTTATTAAAGTCGGGGTATGGCCACTGCAGACAAGCAGACAGGCATGATTACTAACCTGCTGTTCTTGCCCTGAAGTCATTCCCTTCAGTACCAGCAGCATCACATCAAAGCCAGCCTACTCCACAGCCTAGAAACTATTCAGCACTCCTACTTTTTTTATTTGGATATTTTTAGTGCAGCAGAAATGTGGAGGGATTCTCTTTGTGTCCACCAGATGGTGCATATATCCAAAGAAAGTGCTCCAGCTCAGTCACAACCCCACTGCATGACTGTACTTTTTCATTCTGGAACACTGTGTCCTGAGATAGGGTTAGAGTGCGTTTGTCTGCAGTCTGTTATGAAAACACTTGCACGCTTTGCTTGGTGCATTTGTATGTCATGTGATGAATCACATTACATGGAAATTATGCAGATCTGTTAAGCTCTGCTTATTGTTTGTACATGTTTTTATGTTGTGAAGAGGCGTAGTTGAGTTTTTGTAGAATATTATTACAGCTGGGTGAAGTTATCATCATTTGCAAATGATATGAAAAAGACAGTGTTTCTTTGTTGGCTCATATCTTTGAACAGAGGCCAGGCAGACAAGAAGAGGGTCAGACAGACAGACAGACAGACAGACCTAATCTCCCACTGCCAATTAGGGCAAAGTAGCCCCAGCCGGCCCCTAAGCCCTGACCACATCGCCACATATGGGCAGGGTCCCGGGTCTGCTGGGGCCCCAACGACCCAACCCTCTCTCCTGACAGTCAGGCCACTGTGTGGACGTCTCAGGTGGAGGGCTGCTCTCAGTTTCCCCCGCAGCACGGTGAAGAGCATCCGAGGGGTCGTTGGCCCTGTGTGTGTTCAGGTGCCAGAGGCTGGGTTAGAATACTAGCTCTTTCTTCAGCCTTCTGTATGGAAGATTATAGCTGAGTCCCTCCCAGTAACCTGATTCTAAATCACACTGACACATCACGCTACTGCCCTTTTTATGAGCTTTGCTTGCATCGCTGCTAGGACTCTATTGGTGGTGGATGGTGAAAAAACAAGGAAAAGAGGAGTGGCTGAAGGTGTTAGACGATCAAAACTTTCTTTTAATTCCTGTTTTGTTTTTTTCTGTAGTGTATCCCAAAGGGGCAGTCAAGTGGTTTTCTTGGGTAAAGGTAGCCAGGTGAGCCCTAGAGCTCTGTGCACATTGGTATGTTTTCTATCTAGCCCACTTACTGCTCACCTGCTGTGTGATAATGACTGGCTCCTCAGTAGATGCCGCTGACCATGTCTTTTATCAGCTTGTTTGTGCTCCTGTGGTTAAACAACGTATGAGTGGAACTGGCCCTCTGGAAAACTCCGGTGCTATTTCAAGCTCCAGGTCCCAATACCAAAAACACTTCCAGGTTTTCTTTGGCATCCCATCATCAACCCTTTGACACCCATGTGAATGAAGTAAGTAAATGGTCGTCTTTTACACAAAGACCACCTACATAACACAGCGCAGTGTAACCATCCAGCTCAAGCATCTATTAAAGACACCCAGTGTATTACTCACCATGATTAAATCGAGAATTAAGATGTTATTTGTTGTGGCTTTATGTGTTACTTCAAATGTGACGCTCTTGTAATTACCACCATGGTTCCGCTGTGAAAAAAAAAAAGAAGAAAAAAAGAAACTCAGGCTTGTTTATATGCATGACTGCTGTTTACCCTGGTGAATTGGGCCCTTTAAATCTGCAGCTGTGCAGAGTGACCAAAGTCAGGAATTCAAATTTGTGCATTTTCCAGACAGTACAAATTGTTCTTGAATCGTAAAACAGAGGAAACATTGGCTCAGTGTTTGTGCTGTGAATCAAAGCTTGTAATGGGCGACTTTGTTCACGCAAGGGAGTAAAAGAGGAGACGTATTAGCTCTTCATTCTGCTCTCATGACACATGGCATGATGCACTGGAGGTGCTTTTTTTTTTTTTTTCTCTTTTTTTTTTTTTTGCGGCAAAACTAAAAAAGTCTAAACAACGATATTTATGTCCATTAAAGTCATGGGGACAAATGCTTAGAAGGGTTATCTACCTCATTTCCAACAGCTGTTTCCTCACAGATTACACCCAAAGTTCCCCCCCCCCCACCCTCCCCTCCCAACATCTCGAATCAAAGATGCAAACTGAGCAAGGCGAGGCAGTTTAGCAGCTATGTTGCTGAGCACACAGCTCACATACCAGGCTATGATGTCATCCATGTGTAAGCTATGGGAATCGGTCATTCAAGGACAGCAAAACAAGGCTGCCAACAGGGATAGTAAATACATTACAGCACACTTTAGTCCCCCAGAGCTTAATTGGCAGTGTTGAATCCTCTGGATCTGGACCAGGCCCAAATGGGAACAACAGCACACACAGCACTTTGGATCGGGAGAAAGGAGGACAGCTGCATCGTGGGAGCCAGGACGCCACCTCACAGACCTCCGCTGCCTGCTGCATGACCCGAGTGGGAACTGAGTGGGAGCTGGCTCACTGTCTTCTTTCTCTCCCTGTGTGTGTGTGTTTGTGTTTGTGATTATGACTGAATTTTTCTGGGCAACAGTGTTCTAGGAAAGACCTTTCTTTAAGAAAACCTCTCTTTTTTCCCTCCACTCCCAGTTTTCAGTGCCGCCATGCCAATGCTCATATTACATTTTGACTCGGTGGTTTGGACATATTAGTCATTCCTTTTTTTAGCCCGATGCTATAAAATATATTTTAATTTGCAGGTTTGACACAAAGGCAAACTTGACATCTTATAACCCATTCCTGTTGTTAGCACTATGTTACATATTTATGTAACGAATGAGAGTATCACATGTATATAAGCTATCATGTCAACGGTGATTATGTGTTAGCGTGGGCGTGGCTGTGTCTAATTCTGTTCCAAGAACCCAGAGGCATCGTCGCAATGCATGTAGCACTGGTGTTTTTGACACTCGAGAGAAGAGACACCAAGAGGATTTGACCTGCAGTTTTATCCTGGACACAGGAGGAGCAGTTGCTGCTGGTGCCTGTGTCTCTGTGAAGCCTGCAGAGCAGAGCAGCCTATTGGCAGTGGAAGAATTGATGAAGCAGGGAGGAGACTGTATCTTCCATCTGGGGCCTGACGGCGAAGGCTGGAATGTCCTCGGCCTGAACAGCCTGCCTCTCCTTGTCGGCTGTCATGTGGACAGCAGCCCCCACACTAGGTAGCCTGAGGAGAGCTGTCATGTGAGGCCGGTGGGGTCTTAGTTAGCTAGAACCTCCATACAGTCTTGTTTTGAAAGGCAGCCATGCACTCACACACGCCAACACGTACTCGCCCGCATTGTGCACACACCGTAAGCACTCCTCCCGCGAGAGGAAACCCGGGTGGGTGTCTGTTTTATGTTCTGTGTCCAGTGATTAGTGTTGAAAAGCTCTTCCTGCTTGTAAGTAGTTGATCATATCAACTAAAGATGAATGAAATTATTTCACCACTCCTGCTCTAATCCTGTATTTGTTGTGTTTGATTGCATTTTCTTGCTAAACACACAGCCCCGATCAACTGGAGAACAACTTGGTGAGCCAAGTTTAGATGAACATTTCCTCTATTATTAGCGAAGGGATGGCTCCGGTTTCATACAAATTTGGTTTGTTGAACCCGGCGACATCATTTAAAAAGAAATCATAAGGGCCAAGAAACACAAGCAGCGAGATGATCCCATGTTTTTTAAACAGACCCCCAGGTTAGCTGACCTTATTTGGAAAAAAGAAAGCAAAAAGACACAAACAGTCAAATTATAAGTGAAGTGGCTGCTTATAATCACTCAGCACTTTCCAAATATTAACTTCCTAGTTAAACTTTGAGCAAACATACTTCCCACAGTTAGTTTTTATCATGCACGGCCTTCTTCTGCATCAGGAGATTGTTACTGATATTTTCAGTGTGCTAACTTTGGATTTACCTTGAAATAAAATGATTTTGATCGTCAATACATCTGTGAAGGTTCTCAGTCATCCAGGCCCTAGTATTTATAAGTTGTAAGCGCTATGCAAAAAGCAACCAGACGCTTTTTGGATGAGAGGTGAAACATCCTCAAGAAACTCAAGCGAGTTCAGCCACATTCACTTAGCACTTATCAGGCTGGACCATGTCTTTACAACCTCTGTGCAATTACTCTGATAAGTGCAGTGCTATGGCTGCAGATAATAATAATAATTGTAATAATAATAATAAATGGCTGTGAAAAGTAGAGTTTGTCCAGCTGTCAAAGAATAATAGATGTTCAAATTTCCACTTTTTTATTTAATACTTTTTCTGAGCACTTTAAGGACATCTCACACACACCATGCTGAAAATTTGGGATTGAAAGTTTTTGATTGTGACTGAAGTTGTTACACTATGTTGGACAGAGCAGGACAACAGATCAGACAAACATAGATCAGTCTTTAGTTATAAGAAGCAACTAAATTGAAGCTTTTACTTTCTTTGTCTGGGTGATACTCACTCATCAGTGGTTCTCTAGTGACTAAAAGATGGATGGCAGATAGAATCCACCCGCAGTATACGTTACCCCACACTGACTGACGTCTTGGATAATTAACGTGGCATTATTTTCTGTGTCACTGTAGCTGTGACACCAGAGCCAACGAAGGGGTTGCGTGCGTGGTATCCAGTGGTAAAGCTTGACCAAACTAACCTTCTGATAATCTCATCTCTTCCAGCTGTTATCCCTCTGACCGACTCGGAGCACAAGCTGCTGGCGCTCCATTTCGCTGTGGACCCTGGCAGGGACTGGGAGTGGGGGAGGGATGACAATGATAATACCAAGCTAGCCAAGTAAGTACTGCATAGTACATCACAGGGAAGGTGATGCTTATCAACGAAGCAGGCAGAGGCAATAATGACTAAGAAAGCAGCAGTGAAAGGGTGACACGGTGAAAACCACATGGCCGAGACAGTTCCCCTAAGTCTACACACAAGGCTTTATGTGTGTGGGTTTAAGTTTGATTATGGACTGTGGGGGTTCAGATTACTTCAAAGAGTGAGCAGAGAGAGAACAAATTGTGAGACACGTCAGTCATCCATAGGGTTTCCCAGGAAAGGCCTCACTAAAGCAGCAACACCCTCTCTGAGTTTAGCGAGGAGTTTATGTAAGGGTTTCTGTTTCACATTCCTGCCAGTCGTGGCTTTAGCTTATCCTTGAGTAAGCTGCAGTGTGAACAATGCGGATATATGGGAAAAAGATGTTCGAACCACTTTCTAACACCACCTCTTTATATTACTCTTGATGCATTGCAAACACTGTAGACACAGTTGGGGTTCTACTTAAAGCAAATAGTGAAAGTGACATGGTTTGTTATTTCTGATCTGCACAAATGGGTTAATGGGTTAATTTCTGAGAATTTATTAAATCAGAAATTTCTGAATGTTGTACAAGAACCATAATCTCACTGCATCTACCATGATTTTTTTTTTTCAATAACTGTCAGTAGCAATACATCTCTGCTTGTTCTTCATCATGGATTAATGTTCTCCCACAGTCTCATCTTGTCCCTGGAGGCCAAACTCAACCTGCTGCACAACTACATGAATGTAACATGGATCCGAATTCCATCTGAAACAAGGGTAACTTTTTCTTGCATGTGGGTCTTGTTGGTCATGGTTAATTTCACTGTGGGGATCCTCCTACATTCCAGATGTTCTTGAAACCACGGAGTCCAATCAATCAGTTTTATTGACTGTCAGAATGCAATAATGTCAAGTATTTATGTTTCTATTGAAAATTAATTTTCAGAATACAAGCAACTATGTCCCTGTGTGTGTGTGTGTGTGTGTGTGTGTGTGTGTGTGTGTGTGTGTGTGTGTGTGTGTGTGAATTTATCCAGAGGACACTGGGGATGTTTTAAATCTTTTCCCCTAATAAACTAGAATTGAATTCTGAATTATCTTTTATATCAAAACGTCAAGAATTGATCCTTGAGACATTATTGCCTCTGCTGTGTTTTGTGTTTTCATCATCCCTGTGTGTTGTTGTTTGTCTCTGCTCAGGCTCCGCTGGCTCAGCCAGAGTCTCCGACCGCCTCGGCTGGGGAAGACGTCCAGTCTCTAGCCGAGTCCATGGACTCTGACCGTGAGTCTGTCGGCAGCAACTCTAACGTCAACACGGGCAAGCCGAGCAAAGAGAAGGACAAAGACAAGCAGCGCAAGGACAAAGACAAGAGCAGGGCCGATTCGGTCGCCAACAAATTGGGGAGCTTCAGCAAAACCTTGGGAATCAAGCTGAAGAAGAACATGGGAGGTCTGGGCGGCCTCGTGCACGGTAAAATGAACAAATCTAACTCTGGCTCAGGTCGTAACGGGGAGAACGGCACGGAAAAGACAAAGAAGAAGGAGTCCAAGGCGAACAAGGGAAACAAAGAGGAGTCCGGTCAGTCGGCCAGCTCCACCTCATCTGAGAAGGCCACCAGTCCCTCTCCGACAGACAGAGACAGACCCTCTAGCTCCTCCCCTACTGAGAGACAGGACAGCGCAGGGAGAGTCTCAGGGGACAAGACGATGGAGAACTGGAAGTACAGCACCGATGTCAAGCTCAGCCTCAATATCCTGCGGGCCGCCATGCAGGGGGAGCGCAAGTTTATATTTGCGGGCCTCCTGTTAACCAGCCATCGACACCAGTTCCACGAAGAGATGATCAGCTACTATCTGACCAACGCGCAGGAGCGATTCAGCCAAGAGCAGGAGCAGAAGAGGAAGGAGGCGGAGAAGAAGCCCCCCGCCACGAATGACGTTGTGGTAGTGAAGAAGCCAGAGCATGAGAGTGTCTTCCAGAGGGAGAGATCGGACAGCTCGCCCCCAGAGAGCTGCTCTCCCGTCCTGCCCCACCACACCCACTCCTACAACCACAACTCGCAGCCCCCGCTGGGTCTTAAGATGCAGGGCAGGAACAGTCCCACCCCCACAGTCCCCCTTGTCTCTGTCCCAGTGCCTCCCCTCACGCCGCCATCAATCTCCCACCACGTCTCCCACCAAACCCCAGCCCCCGCGCCTTACTCCTCCCCCAGTATTGGTGCTAAGAGACCCGGGCCCGTTCCTGTGTCAGCCCACTACAGCCATACACCGCCCATCCAGAGGCATAGCGTGATTCACATACAAGATGTCAACATGCAATCCTCCATCTTCCAAGATGACCCTTATAAGCCTGTGGTGGGCACCTTAAAGACATGCGCCACTTACCCCCAGCAGAACCGCACACTCTCATCCCAGAGTTACAGCCCTGCTCGCCTGTCGGGGGTCCGCACTGTTAACACCATAGAGACCCTGTCCTACAATATGCCTGCCGAACACAAGTCCCACACTTACACCAATGGATTTAACGCGGGAGACATTCAGGACTGCCTGGAGTTTGCGGATGAGGACAACTCGTCTCACACCTGGCTCAACCAAGACAAAACCAAAGGGCGGAGCTCTGGAAGCCCTTTGTACTGCTTTCAGCAGCGACGCTGCAAGAGGGAGAACTGCTCCTTTTACGGTAGGCCAGAGACAGACAACTACTGCTCCTACTGCTACAGAGAGGAGCTGAAACGCAGGGAGAGGGAGAGCAAAATGCAGAGGCCTGCATAGCCATCACCGCCACTTCAGCCACTCGCCATTGAGGCCGCGGGAGACTCGAGAGGAACGTCACCATCTGCACTCTGCATTTAGAATAAAAACACGATGGCAAACATTTTCCTATTTTGTTGAAGAATGCTCTTGTATTCCTGTCACCCTTCCCTTGTTAGTAAAGAGTATTACTTTATGATGGGGGAAGCAGAACTTGAAACAGTGAGCAGCTTTGGCCAGATATTGTGCTAATTTGTTTTCTTTCTGTCGCATCTCAATTTAGTCTTTTACTTGTTTTAGAGTAAAAGTCATCTCTGTGATGTAACTTTCTGTACGCGAGGGGGAGAAAGTTCTTTATTTTTCAAAAGGTCAAAAAAGATTTGCATCTTATCTGGAGGGAACATTTTAGCTCTTTTAATCAGTTTAAATGCAATACCTCTGCTTGGTTCTTCAAAAATCTCTGTGGAAAAATTTGTAGTTGTTTTGCAATCAAAAGAAATTTAACGGGAGATCAATATTAGACTTTAAAGCAATAAATTGGTGATTTTTGCTACACCCTTCTCCCAATTTTGTCTATGCACCAATAATATAGTTACTGTAGGTTAACTGTGTCTTGTAAATTGTAAAAGATCGTCACGGTGTGCTTTTGTAAACAATTTGAACTACAGGAATTAAAATGTGTAAGCATTATATATTGTAACTTTGGATTAGGATGAAATGTTAAAAAACAACAGAAAAAATCTCATTTGTTAAGTGTTACCTTTGTTCTTATCACCGTGCAAGGGTTTGCTGTGTCAGAAATGGACTCAAAGAATATTGTGTAAAATATCATTTCACTTTTTTTTTTGTTTTGTTTTGTTTTGTTTTTTGCCCATAGTCAGTCTCCTAAAGACCACAAGCACTGCCAAACTGGCTTCTTTAAAAAAAAAAAAAAAAAAAAAAGAAAAAAAAAAAGGAAAAGAAAAGAAAAGGAAAAAAAATTCGATTCAAATTTTCAAAATGTTTTTTGTGCCAAACACCGAACAATGTGCATAGGACAAATTGCTTCTCAAATATGCAGTGTTTATGGTGTGTTTCTCTGAATCGCCTGTTAACTTCTCTCTGTTCGGTAAATGTGTTAGATGAGATGAAATGTGGGTAGCGAGAACAGGCCCAATGCGTATTTGTCTGAAGTGTGACTACATGTCTCTTCCCTCCCCTCCTCCTAACACAAACACACTACACGATGTGCAATCATGCTATTAGCACTATGTGGTGACCTTGCAGTATAGATATGTCACCAAACCCAATCCAGTGTGAGATTGTCTGTCCTCCTTCTATAACTAGAGGCCGTTAAAAAGAAGCACCTGCTGCTATGAGCACCTCAAGCCTTTTGTGATCATCAGTGCTTTAATCAATCAGTGGGTTTGTGAAACCCCGGGCCTCCAAGTGCTTTCTGCTCATTCGACATGACTACTGTAAAGACGCAGTGTTTGTGTTGCTGTTTGTTCTGGTGATGCTTGGATAATGTACCATGCTGTCCTTAACTAAGTGTGTCCTGGCCAAGGATGTCCACTGCTCCCTCAGTTCGCTTCTGTCTCTCTCTCTCTCTCTCTCTCTCCTGTACACACTGCAGTGTTGCTCCTCTTTGTTTCTATGTGACCAGTTCATGGACTCTCACCATGTTAGGACTGTAAGATATGATTTTGTATTCCTTTAAGAGTTTTACACTACTTTAAATTATTAATTTGCACATTAGGTACAGATGTAAATATGAAGAAAAAAATAGTTTATTGTTACAAATATGGTGTGTCTGCGTCATTTCTTTTATTTATTTATAGGCTGAAGAATAATAAGTGACTTAAAGTGATGGTCTGTTGAAGTGAAGTGAAGTAGTTTGACCCCAGGGTCAAACACCCCCGTAAGAGCTATTTTATGGTGGTTGAAGGATTTTTGAGTTTGACTATCTTTTCTTTTCACAGCCAAATAGCTAACAACGAAAGTAAGTGGGGCAGTCAGGCAAACATCTAAATTTTCATTTTTTAACCACTGATAAAGCTCAAAATAGTGCTTCACTTCGCCAGTAGCATTAATAGGGTTCCTCCATATAAACTGAAGTACCAATCACTTAGTAAGTGTAGTGAGAATTTATTAAAAAGTTTGTTTTACAAGACTTACCCAATGTCTTGTTTTCATAACAACTGGCGGTGAAGGGTTTTTTTAATAAATTCTCAGTACACTTGCTAAGTTATCAGTACTTCAGTTTATGTGTGGGAACCTTATTCCTGGTAATAGCGAAGTGAAGTGCCGGTGAGCTTAATTAGTGGTTAAGAAATTACAATATAGACACGTTGACTGGCCCACTTACTTTCCTTGTTAGCTATTTGTCTATGAAAACAAGAGACAGTCAAACTAGAAAAATCCCTTCACCAAAGTAAAATAGCTCTTGACGTGGTGTTTGACTCATATGTGTGGTGAAATAGACAATTCAAATTACTCTGGACCATCACTTTAAGTCACTGAAGGGTTTAAAGGTGACAGAGAATCAAAAAGCGTTTTCACCTCGTCTTTGTTGAAGAACGGTCGTCCACCTACATTCTGAACATTTTCTTTTCATAGAAATTCCCCTTTTAGAAATATCTGCTAGGAAATGGGTCGATTTCAAAAACAGTTGTTTGTGACATAAAATGTATCTCGCTGCCTCCCCCCACTCTGATTCCATTCCCTCCCCTTCAAAGGAGATTAGCTGTAAAAAGACGGACTGTCCATGTTCTGAAGCTGGTGTTACATTAATTTAAGTGACAGCGAAGGCAGCCAATCAGTGTCAAGTACTTGCATTTCATAATGACGTTGCCAGTTAAGCCTGAAAGAATGACAGATAGGTGCAAAACCACATGTTGAAAATCCCTACTGTAAAATAGCTTTCTGAGAAAAATTTTTAAGAAGCTTTTGAGGCGTTACACATCCAACCAACATTTTATTGTGTATACGTCACATCACAAAACAGATCAAAACCCCGTTCAACCATTCTCTGTCACCTTTAACGGTGCCTAAAACCTCATACTTTCAAACCCAAAATTCTTACACTTCAATAATGTGGGAGTCAGATTAAAGAGATACTCTTTTTACACCTAAAGGTAAATTTACCTGTGATAAATTGTACTACTCAGCCTGTGAAAACAATAATGTCTTAATCAGAGTTATCTTTAATTAGACTGTTCACACATTCACACAGAGACACTCTGAAAAAAGTCAGATGAGTCATTTAACAAGCAGGGAAGGCCTAATAAAAGATGCTATTAAGTTGCACCAGAGCAACTAAAAGTTAGAATATGTTTGTCGAAATCTTTATAGGTGTGTGATACTGAATCACCAGACCACGTCTTTTTTAAAAACAATGGTCGAAATTGGTGCAGCAGAGCCCAAATATTCTGATTTTCTTTTCACCGCTAATGGGGGTAAATCTCCAAATATTTTACATACTAAAGTTCCCCCAATGTAATCTGTGGCATCTTTCATTAAACACCTTCTGCTCGGAAAACAGGGATTTACAGACATTTTACAAATGTTTTCACAGGCTGTATAACGCTCCCCTTCACAAATAAACTGATCCGTATGTGTAAAATTAGTGCAGTGCTGCTTTAAGAGGTTGTTTAATTTTTTTTTTTTTTTTTTTATAAATAGGACACACACTGATTTACAAAAACTCAGCCTTAATGGAAAAAGGTAATTCATCTTGGGTCAGCTTGTTGAATGAGACAAAAACTGAATGAGGGGAAAATTCCCACCAAAATCGTTCTGAGGTTAAAGAGTTGAGATTCTTCAGCGTGAACTGCCAAGTAGGGCAGCATTCCAGTCGGCTAGCTGTAACTCTGCCTTATTCCTCCAGAGATGCTTGTTCACTGGTGGAGGATTAACGCCAAGTGGTGAAACAGGCCCTCTGTTAAAAAAAAAAAAAAAGTATTCATGTGAAATGTGTTCTCCATCCCTAAAATGGTTAAATCTAGAGAGGGGGGCCTCATCACAAAACAGTACCATGCTGCACATAAATATGATTTTCAGAGAAAGAGGTTTATAGATGTAAATTTGTCAATGTAGATATCTGAAGGATTTATTTACTTGAAGCTTAATTTAATCTTCTGATGCAGAGAAAAAGGAAAGGCTCAGGAGAATAAACCAGTAAAAAGGGTTTCATCCCAGTGCATTGAAAGCTCCAGTCAGATTATCGCCATTGATTTTGCAATACGAATACGGTGCCATAATTTTGAAAATATAGAAAGTCTTAAATATTTTCAGTGGCATGTCTGGTCCTTTTAGCAGCATGGCGCTGGGGATGTTCCAGCTCCAGTAGAAATATCTCAAATACAATGAAAGATTACCGTGATTTTTGTTTTCCGATTTACCTTTTTTACATTTTCAATCAAATACTGTGGTTTGTGTGACCTTAAACCTGCAAACAAAGCTTTAACACTCCCTTCAGCCTCACCTGTCCGTTGTGTTACGCTGCTATATAACTGTCTGTCTGTTAGCACACTCACACGCTAAACTATAAGCTGGCAAATGGTGGTAAACGTAACAGCTGCTCCACAGGAGCATGTTAGTGCGCCAATGTTGTCACTGAGTTCAAAGTAACACTGAGGCAAAGTGCAGCTTGACACAGCCTGGCTCCTGTTAAACCATAAAGCACCCACAGATTTTTAAATGAGACGAACAAAACAATGGCCTGTGACTGCAAAACAGAGGTGTAAACACAGTTATAAATCAGTCTCAGCGCTGCACCGTGTGGGAGAGATCTCAAATCTACTCACAAGTTGCTAAAGCGTCTAAAGTGTTTAGGCCTCTGAGCAAAGGCTGAAGTAAAATTAGCCTTTTCATGTTCCATTTGTCCTCTGTGTGTGTGTGTGTGTGTGTGTGTGTGTGTGTGTGTGTGTGTGTGTGTGTGCAGTAGCAGCAGGCTGAGTTGGTGGAGTGAGAGTGAAGGGAGGGTTTTCTCAGTGGGCAGTAGCCTTCTGTGTGGGATGAATTGCATACTTCTGACTGAGCGTATAGTCTCGTGACTGGGCTGCTGGAGACGACAACATGGGTTAGACTCACTTCTCCAGGGTCACAGTTGTGGCCCTGCTGCGGCTGCTAATAACACAGAGTGACTTGTAAAATTTTAGGGATGAGGATGAATTCCTTCTCCACGTGATGTTTTAATGTCATCTTCTTCGCAGCAATTCATCCCCGGCTCTCGTATTCTCACAAGTGCATTATGTGTTTTCTTGGATCCCATTCTTTCACACTTTTCCTTTGAATTCTCAGCAACCTCGCTTTGATTTTCAAAGCAACAAAGAGCTCTGTCAGGCATACAGCAGCCATTTGGCAGGCGTCTCATCCTCTCCAACAGAACTGCACAGCCTCCATGTTGTCACGTTCACTAAGCAGCACTCAACTGCCTTGAATTTCCCTTTCAAATGCACGTGTCTCCCTCCTCACGTAATTAGAACCTACTACAGACCTCATACAACACATCACAATTCATAAATACAGATTTTTATGCAACACAGTTGCCACTTTAAGCCCATAAAATTAAAATATGGAACAATTACTCATAACTATGGATATATAAAGTGAACATTTAGTTCCTCTTTGCAGTATTCTCATCAACTAAACCGTCAGCAACTCCACCTGATGGTTTCTAGAGTGCTGTCATGTGTTAAAGTAGGATTGCTACCTTTTATGCTTCCACTATAGTAGTGAGTGGCAACGCCAACCCCCTCCCCACCTCCTATAGCTAAGCCTTGTTCTCAGCCAGTGCCAGCCTCCAATATCTGAGCTCATCCCACCCGCTCTGCAGGATCTAGCGCGCCAGCCCTGCCATGCACTGCACTTGAGAGTGGGTGGCATCACATGGCCCTTCAGCCTGCCTTCTGGGGCTTGGCATGGACATAGAAGGGACGTACGCGTATGCACATTCACACACACATGGGCCTCTGTGTAGATCAGGACCACTGCTGCTGCTGTTGCCGACCACATCTCTCCATCTTTTTTTTTCCCTTTCTGTGGATTAATTCCTCTGAATCTCAAAAGTCAGTGATGCCCACACACCTCAGTGGAGCATAGACCCTTTTCCAGCCCGCAGAGCCTCCCACGCTGTTAGACTTTTGAGTTCATCTAGCTCGTATGCACCAATCAGCGCCGCATAACACCACCCACCCGCCCACCCTCTTCGTCCTCATCTTCTCCATCTCTCGAGCGCTGCACTGTACTTTTCTGGGATACAATGCATTCAAAAATAAACTCACGGTTTTGCAGCGCCTGTCACTGTGGAAAATACCTGAGTTTATTCTGCGTAAAGAGAATTTCACCTGGAGTCTGGGTGCTCAGGAGCTGATAATCCAAAGAAAAGGTGTGACTGGAGAGATAAATCAGTCAAAGTGAAACCACCTCCTCCGCCCCCACATCCTGTCTGCAGGGTGATACCAGCAGAAATGTGCTCTCACTGCTATATAACTGTCTGTACTTTGCTCTGCATCTGCAGCAATAGAATTCACTACTGGTGGAGGAAAAAATGTGTCATCTTGAAAAGAAACATGTGATTGAGAGACATGCAACCCAGATAGAATATGTGCTTCACCCACGCAGCCTGTAAAACCCAAGATCTTTCTTGTAATATGGCAAGATACGTGTGAATTAGCACAGTCAGTGGTCTGCACAGGGACGCAAGTGAGACTCGACTGTTGCATGACCAGAAGCTCCACGGGATTTGTCTATTTAGGTTGTAATTTAGCTCTGTTTTCCCTGACAACAGCTCTCTGCCAAAATTTTCAAACAAGTTTAAAACAATCCAAAAAAAAGTGCATTAAACACACACACAATGAAACTAACTATACTAAGTTTGCTCATGTTGCCACACAAATATATAAAAAAAAAAAACAAGCCCAGGGAACATGCCGGTCGTGATGGCACAGGCTGTGATGGCACATCAAATTGTGTAGCGGTGCCAGGGGTGGCAGCTTGTCTGTTTGTGTAGTGTGGTGTGCTGGTAGCTCCAACCTGCCTGGAGACAGGAGGTGTACAGATTGAGCTAGGAGAACACCAGGCTCCTCATCAAGAATTTTAATGCCCTTGTTCTTTCTCTTCCTTCCTGTCTCACTCCACATTGCATGATTCACTGCGTGCAGGAAAGGCCACGCCTGTGTTCTCTGTCAGTGCTGGTGTCGGTGGGTATCCTCGACTTAAGGGAGACATAAGAGAAGTGCTGGCTGTTATATTTCACAACAGCAGTATAAAGATGGGAGGGCGAAAGTTTTCCTGTGAATTAAAAGTGCACTTTTCACATTTGGGGGGAGGTTTGTTTGTTACAAATCATCCATTCTTCTGCGTGCAAAGGCGCTGGGTATATACAGGAAACTTCTCACTATTTATCAGTCTCTTTGGTTCGAAACACAATAAGGAAGGAAGGAGTACCCAGCGCTCAGTGCCACACCCATTGTTGATACCCCAGCAGTTACAGTAAACATTTGCATGGGGGAACAAGGTGTACTTCCTGTTGCAAGAATAACACTGAAGTGCATGGCAGAGTTGTGAGAAAGTGTGTCTAGCTGAGGAATATGACTCTTTACTATTGTTCTGATAAATATGAATGTGGGACTTTAAAGGGGACTTCCCTATTTTAATATTGAAGACTTCATTGAAGATTGTGTCTTTGCTTTATTTCAAATAGAAAGTGAGAATAGTCAGGGACTCTTTTAGTATGGCTAATATATCGAGTTGACTAAAGTAACAAACATTTCTGAGGAAGTTCCCTGGTTTAAAGGAGCAGTTTGATATATTAGATTAACTTTTTGCTGAGTTAACTTAGCTTAGTTAGGCTAGCTTAGCATAAAGACTGGAAATTAGGGAAGTAACAAATTCTCTACTAGCTCCTCCTGTCTTCTCCACACAAAAACCAAATATGATTAAGACAGTTGTCTGACTTAAGGGAGTAGTTTGACCTAATGGGATTCCCTTTTTTGCTCTGAGTTAGCTTAGCTTAGCAAAAAAGTGTGGAAATGAAGAGAAACATGATTTGTCCAAAGATAACTAATGCACCTACTAGTTCCTTCAAAGTCAAACCAAAGTGTATAAATTGAGTCAGTTTTCTGACTTAATGTTTGACATAACATGATTTCCTTTTTGCTTAAAGTTGGCTTAGCTTAGTTAGCTTTGCTTAGCTTAGCACAGTGAGTGGAAATGAGGGGAAACAGCTAGTCATGCTCGGTCTAAAAGTAACTAATACATCTACCAGCTCCTCCAATGTTAGTATGTTAACATGTTTTCTTGTCATATATACACAAAGAGCAAAGTGTATAAATGACAGATTGTGTCAAATGAGGAATGTGAATTGTGAGATGAGCTAATACAACTGATAGTAGCTTCATTTTTACTGTACAGACATGAAAGTGTTATCATCCTTTGCATTTTATTCTCAACAGGAAAGCAAATTAGCATATTTCCCCAAAGGTCAAACTATTACTTTAATCATTTTAGCATTTATAAATATCCTGGCATGTGTTCGCTCCTGTTAATTGTGACAGGTTCCCGCTGTGCAGCAAAAATCACAGCATTACCTCGATAGAAAATGAAAAGAGCAAGGAACAAAGTTTAGCTGCTTATTTTATGAATTTATTTCCAAATGTAAACTTCACTATTTCATGCATACAAGTTATGACAACATACATTATTCAACAATCTGTTATTTTTCATATTTGCATAGGACATGGTCACAATATATTGTCTAACATGTAAAAAATAATGCCATAAAAAGGTACAGCAGAGCAGCTAAGACCAGCACATTAAAAGTGTGTAGAATCCAAGGAACTGTACAACTGTAATACTTGAATGTAGTGATTTTGGTTTGCTGAGAGAAAAAATAAAATGACACCTGAAGGTTAGAGTGAGGTCAAGTGGTGAATGTACTGGCCATAGCTGAGTCAAGAGTTATTTACATATTAGATTTTTATTGGTGCTGAGAGGGGAAGCAGCACCATGGAGTCACTACAACAGGCAACTGATGGTGATGGGGCAGAGGAGAAACACACAGAGGTATCAAGAGAGCAACATTTACACTGAGGAGGTACACGGAGGACAAACAGATACAGGAAACAGAACCAAAAGCCCCTTTGTAATCAAAGGGAGGTCATTGACAGCACTGCGTGCTGCATAACTTGGGACAAACAAATCCTTTAAGGGCAAAAATATCTGACGCTTGATTCAAAGACTTTTCATCAGCGTGCTTTTATACAGTAAAGAGCAAAACTCTGCACAGTGTCAGTTCTGGCAGTCAAGCAAGACCACATGGCCAGTGAAGGATACTGACAGATATGGTCTGCTAATCTGCCATTCTGCATGTTCCCACTCACTCAGTCCCTTTTGTTTCTTGTCTTTTACTCATTCAGAATTTGTTTGCTCGTGCGATAAAATGGGTTTTTTGTTCATTCAAGTTAGTTTAAAAAAAAAACAACAAAACGTTGCTTATTTGAGATGTAGAAAAGAAAAAAAAAGGTCCATATCATGTCAAGCATAACATCCATTGATCAACACTTACAGCATATAAAGTTAAGCCCAGCGGTCCACAAATTGGATTGGGTTCAAAATTACTGCAACATTCATCTTTCCCTTCAAAAGCCTTTGGTAACAACTTGTAACTGCGAAGCGTCTGATGAGCCGCGAAGGCTCAAAAGCTCCTTTTCACTGCTCACAAACCACACTATCCTTTCATGGCTGCCTTTTTTTTTAACATTATTCCCACTTTAAAAAAAAAAAAAGAAAGAAAGAGAAAAAAGCCTTAGGCCTTTCGTCACGAGGGAAGACATGCTCTGTATGTCCTTAATTTTTAAATATTGCATGTACGGTGTTCATTTAAATTGGCTTAGCCTGCATTAAGAGCCTGCAGAGAGGAAAGGAGAGATTTAAAAAACCTGGGAAATGTTGACAATGAGAAACGTACCTTGTGCACAATTTCACAAACGTGTAAAACCTCACAGTCAAAGACAGACTTTCTACTCATAGTCTACGAAAATGCATCGGGTCGATGTAAGCAGCACAAAATGCAATTTTCAATCCTTTGGAATGGTTGGGCGTTCGTTATCATTAAGATTGTTTTATGTCAAAAAACGAAATACCTGTAATAAGCCATTATACGTTGCTTGAGTACTGTACAGCAAAAAATAAAAATAAAAAAAAGAAAGAAAAGAGAGAAGAGAACAAAATTAAATAACAAGAACCAAAATGAAAACGAAGCTACACAATCAAAATGTTTTCATTAAGCAGAAAAAAGAAATACTTAACTTAGAACTTAGAGTTGCTTCATTAAAACCTGTACATAACATAAAAACATATCACACTATAAAACTGTACAAGTTTGTTAAATGTCTGATAATAGCTAACTTTGTTTTTTTTTGTTGTTTTTTTTTTTTGTTTGTTTTTAACGTTTTTATCCTCAACATCTGTATCATCTTTATGAAGTTACCTTTATGGTTTTGGCACACAATTGCATCAATCATGCTTTTACATTGAGATCAGTCACAAAGATTTCAGCTGAGATGGTCTCATCAGTGATATATTCATGTCATTAATGTGAATTATTATTATCTTTTTCTTAAAATAAGATTAATGTTAGTTTTCTTTACGTAGTAGGCAACAATCAATTCTCTTTTCTGTCTTTTTTTTTTTACAGTTAGAAAGAAAAACATTAACTGGTACGCTGTTAGCATCTGGTAGAAACCTTGTGTTTGTCATTGTTTGGACTTTTCTTTTTTTGTGTTCTCAAACAGATGTCGAAATCTGTAGTCTTACTGGGATTTACAATCTTAAAATGGGATTAAAAATTAAGTTTCATACCAATTTACAGTCGTCATCGTCCCAGGAAAAGTAAATTTATACTGAGACAAATATCTGGAGCTCAGCAGGGAAAGATTGTTTAAATATGTTTGTAATATAAAAAAAAAAATTCCCCCAGAAAGATTAATTTTTGAAACTACAAGGATGTGCAGGACCCTGACATCATGGGGTGATAATATAAAACATAGCCCAGTGTTTTTGTATTGTTTTTTTTGTTTGTTTGTTTGTTTGTTTGTTTTTTGTTATTTTGTTCATATATCTATATATATATATATATATATATATATATATATATATTTATCTATTTTTACAGACAAAAAAGTCTCTCTCTCTTTCTTTTTCACTCTTCTTCATTCAAGTAGGAACAAATAAAACCATCAGTTATTTGTGCTACTCATCAAGCAAAACGTAAGCTACATGATGGATTCTTTGAAAAAAAAAAAAGATATGAAAAGTACAACAAAAAGTCAAATATTTCCAGAGGTATGATTTTCTTTTTCTTTTTTTTTTTTTTTTTTTTTTTGGAAAATATACACACTTAAACATTTTATATGAGACAAAAAAAAGAAATAATAATAATAATAATAATAATAATAATGACTACATTGCTAACTCACAATGTTGTGGTCTCTATTCTTATGGAAAACTCTTTAAAAAAAATCTAAATAATAAAGAAAATAAGTCACTCCATCTGAAATCGACGTACATAGAGGTCAGGACAGTTTCCTTTTCTCATTGTGACCCCATCACACTCCTCAAACAATCCTGTCATTTTCTTGGAGGATTTTTTTTTTCTTTTTCTTTTTCTTTTTTTGGAAAACAGGCTAAATGGTTTAACCTGAATCCTGACATCAACAGAGTATTAAGTGTTTCTGATTAAAGGGGTGAACCCCAATTAAAGGGGTTTAAAAATGATTAAGTCATTTAAGCCAAAAACAAAAAGAAAATGGCGCCTTTAAACAGCCCGACAAAAAAAAAAAAAAAAAAAAGACAGAAAGAAAAAACAGTCAACCTTAATGCTGTGATAAATTCAAAAGAGTTGTTGAAATGACCTGAAGATAATGGAAAATCTAGAAAAACAACACCAACAACAAAAAAAGAAAAGATAAATCAAAAGAACAGACTTTACACCTTTCTCCAGAGAGTTAATAATTATTTGACAAAAAAAGCAAGTACAATAAAATGGACATGTACAAAAACTGTGTTCAATGGCCTTTTTGTGTTGAATTATTCAAGTAGATTTGGTACAGTGAGAATAAAAGTTTTGAGACACCCTGCCTGTGAAGGCCTACATGTCACTGGTGCAGTCTGGATGGATGGATAGACTGGGATGTTTACACTGTCACAGTCGGTTTATTTTCAGATAGTAGGAGCTTCCTGTTGCCTACTGTACAGTAAGTCCACTGACACTAACGGTCAAAGGTCTTTAAAGGGCCATTTCATTTCACTGAAAAACAGCGTCCAGAGTGCCCAGAGCTTACTAAGGCGTAAAGCAGGACTGTTGAATGTTATGAGGACATAATAGGCAGGAGCTGGGGCCCGTACAGAGGCGTTCCTGTGTTTCCAGTGTGGTCGGACACTGACCAGCAGTGAGCACTAAGCACCCAGGAACACCGTGGGAGGCTGGCAGACATTTTCTGTGCAGCAACTGATGTTAAAACAAAAATCCACAAACTGTCCCATATCTGCTTTTTGCGGATGTCGACCCTGAGGTAAATGTGCAGATTACGGATAAAGAAGTGATTCATGAAACCTGCTTGAGGGTGAGCCACTCGGATATTTTTTTTTTTTTTTTTTTTTTTTTTTTTTTTTTTTGCAAGAGTAAGTTACACTACAAATCAAGTCAAAAATTGACTATAATAATAATAATAATAATTAAAAAAAAGCAATGGATAGATACCACAAAAAGCTGCTCAACAGCAATTTGAAGAAATAGTTTGTGAAAATCAAAAGTTTCTTTTTTATTTTCTTCCAGAAATGGTAAAAATAAAACCCCTCTCAGTGTTTCTTTCACTGAGAGCTGCTGATCAGTGGCATTCAAAGTGTCATCTTGCAGCTTGGAAACTTACCTAACATCTTTCAGAGGACTATGGTTTTTTTTTGAGGAAACTACTGCATTCAATCTAAATAAGGGATGTTTTCTTTCTGGAGGATGTGACAGAGCTGATTCTTCACAACTTTAAAGAGGTGGTGGTGGTGGTGATGGGGTGGGGGGTGTTGGGAGACAAGGCCTGCCATTCATGAACTTACACCTGCCAGACCGCCTCAGAAACCCTTCTACGCTTTCAGGGGCAAAAGTTGTTAACATGCGTGTAGCGTGTAGCATGGGTCCTGCAGGGTAAGATGAAGCTAGGGTCTGGAGTGGTCTGACAGGACCGCTCCAACATGGATGATAACCATTTCCAACCATAGTGCCGAAGCATTAAAAGAAAAAACGTAGGCATAACACAGACTGTCGGGGGCTGCAGCAGTTTTGATAGCGGTGCCCGTTTCCATTGGAAGGTTTACTGTGCCTTTTGCCTGACTTATTGAGGCATGTCTGTCTAGAAAACACAAGTCGGCTTTCTCACGGGGAGGGTGGTGGTGGTGGTGGTGGTGGTGGTGGGGGGGGGGGGCGTCTGAGCTTCACAGGCAGGACAACGTGAGGCTGGTGAGCGCTGCACTTTGCTGATATGTTCATTTTGGTTCAGATGTTTTTACAACAGTTTTAAAAAAAAAGAGCCCCCCATGTGTTGCGAGAGAGAAGTTTGAAAGCAGCTGTTTAGAAAGCTCGGGTTTATCGACGTGAATTCAAAGTGAATGTTTTCCTTGGCGTTGTGAAAGTTGACTCTCCAGCAGGAGTAGAGGGGTTTCTCCCTGTGCTTAGGATGGAGTTGGGTTCATCCCACCCACACTGCCAGCATTGTCTAGGTAGTACTGTTGTCCACACACTTTCTACTCTTATCCAACAGGATGGATCGAACCACTAATTACACACATTTTTTGTTTTTTGTTTTTTTTATTCCTACTCGCAGTTCCTACAGTTAGATGGAGGAAGGGAGCAGGGGAAGGAGGAGGAGACAGGGGTTGTCTGCCTCCTCCTCTGTGCTGCTCGGCTCGTGATAAACCTCTCCTCTTTTATCAGGACCTGCCCACTCTTGCCTGTCTTTTGCAGATAGCTGCATTGTTCCACCGCCACGCTCACACAGCCCGGACTCTGCCCACAGCACTAGCCTACATCTGACCTCCTCAAAAATGAGGTCATCTTAAGCAATTTGGGATAGGGCTCGGTGCTTCACCCAGTCTCTGACGGGACCGACAGGACAGGTAGAGCCAGATGGGCAAGGGAGGATTCCCCGGGAATGGCGTGTTAGTACTCCTCTCCTGCAGGCTGTGAATAGCTTCTTGTGGGATGCAGCTGTTTCCTCCAGGGAGGCCACAAAAGGCAGAGCCAGGAGGAGGAGGGAAGTGAGCAGGCTGTCTGACTTTACCTGTGATACTGCCAACCACCAGCCTCGGGCCTCAATGAAGGGCAGCTTACAAGACTGAGTAGAAAGCTTTCTTTCACTCTTGTCTTTGGTACTTTTTCCTATGTGCTTGAGAGAGGGATAAACATTGTTTCAACTAAAAGTCCCTTTGTGTCCGTTTTGTGTGAAATGCTTGCTGATGATGCAGCAGTTTAAAGAAAGAAAAAAAAAGCACAAACAGCTGCTTTGAAACTTAACTGTCTCTATTTAAAGGTTTTTAAAGTTTTTCTTCGACTGAGTACATTTATAAAAACTGTTCACCCGATATAATCCTGATCCTCCCATAGTGCAGATTTCCACAGTATAAACTGGACACTGCTTTTTTTTTTTTTAATGAAATACATATTTAACCCAGTGTAATGGCAACTGAATATTAACATCCCAGTGGAGGATCAGATGTATTTTGTTTACTGAGGTGTGAATCTGGGGATTGATTTTTTAACAGACAGCATTAACATTACACATATGAGCCCCCCACCTCCCTCCCAAAAAAAAAAAAAAAAAAAAAAACACAAGGGAAAACAGAACATGATGAGTTGTGTGTTTACGATTGACTGTATGACCGTGGGGCTAGTTTCCTCGAATGCGAAAACCAACAAAACAACAAATAAAAAAAAAAAAAAAAAGAGTGCAAATTGTGTTTGAGTGTAAGGCTGCTATATATGTACTGTATGTTTCTCTTCACCGCGTTCATTATTTCAAGCTAACAAGGCCATCCCTGAGCAGGGCGTAAAATTCAACCCCTGTTGAATTTCAGAATAAAGTGATGAGTATATTGTGCAGTCAATGTGAGTACTGTGAAGTACTGTGGTATTACAGAAATAGCAACTGTCTTCAATCCTGAGGTGTGAGTGTACCCCTTCTCCTCACCTGTTCCAAAAAAAAAAAAAACTGAAAAAAACAACAAAATAACAAAAAGAAAAGAAAAACATTTTTGATAAGACTTGTCAGGGCGTCTGTTTTTTTCTTCTTCTTTTTCCACCAAACCTTGTTAAGCTGACTGTGAACTTACATTGGACAACTAGCCATCATCAGAAGCTAAAAAAATACAGACGTATGGTACAGAATGTAAATATTGCCATCTGGGAAAGGCATTACCTTCTTTTAGGATCACACAAGTAATTGCACTACAATAAGCAGTTATGTACAGTATGGTACACCACAGCAAGCGCAAGGAATAGCGAATGGGGGAGTTGCTGACAACTGTGCAACACAAGTGTTATGACGAAAAAAAACACAGGCCTCGCAGGTCAGAGGCAGAAAGTGCGACTGGGTTTCAGTTTAAGGCGAGTTGGCTGGGCTGAGGGTGGGGCTGAGGGTGGGACTGAGGGTGGGGCTGGAGGCATCCGAGCGGCTGTAGTCGCTGAGGGAGCTGGGACGCGTGTTGTTGCCGCTGCCGCCGCTGCTGCTGCCACTGCTGCCGTGAGGCCTCTTCAACATGCCAGGCTGGAAGTCTGAGTGGCGCCGGGCGTGCTTCATCAGGTGGTCGCTGCGCATGAAACGCTTGTCGCAAAGCGGGCACCCGAACTTCTTCTCCCCTGTGTGGGTGCGGTAATGGCGAGCCAGCTCGTCGGATCGAGCGAACTTCTTACTGCAGTCTGGCCAGGTACATGGGAAAGGCCGTTCTCCTGCAAACCACAAATAAAGGAAGTAGACGTTGGTCTATACTCACAAAAGGGACACAAGACAATGGCAACACTGCTTTAACAACCACATCAGTGTTTTAAAATATTTTAACCTACTTTTTATTAGATTTTATTTTACATTACTGCTGTAACACTTTCTGGCTGTTTTCCTTTCATGTTTAACTCCATTTACCAGTACTACAGCTCATATACACTTAATAGTAAGGCTGGTCAGGTTTTCATATCCTAACTTTAACACTATACTGAAATGTATGTGAGTTAATGAGCGAAAAACTGCAATTAACTGTGATTAATGGTATGTTTTTCACACAAATCTTAAGAGAATGGTGAGTACAGCAAGCAGGAAGGTAAAGTGTATGTAATTTGTGTTAAATGAGCCAAAACGTACTATTTACATTAAGGATCACTTATACATATGGAGGTTTTCCAGAAGTACTGATAGTTACAGTTAGTGTGTGTGTGTGTGTGTGTGTAACAGGAAATAAAAATGTTCTCACTTTTTCTGAACTCTGATCACAATAATGGTGTCACAGTTGGAGAAGTGACTCATTCTTAGGTGTTTACAAGGTTAACAAGTCATGAACACTGGCGCACACACATTTTTTCAGGGAGGACAGGTCCTGCTTGACAAGACTGTGCTGTTTTCTGTACATTGTTGACTGTGAATCATCAAAGAATAATGATGTTGATGAGATTACCGTTGGGTCTGATAAGTCAGTACCTGGCACCTCGTCAAAAACCAACCACAGATATATTCAATATTTAAAAGAAAAAAAAAGACTGGAGGCCGCCCTGGGACATGGGGGTAAATCACCTAAAAATTGGCACTGTGCTGAAGGAGCAGACACAGTTTAATTATCTAAGCTCCAGATGCTAATCACGCTCACAATGGTCGCCCAGCCCATTTTCCAACATGCAACTATCTGTGACTCGGCACATGGGAAATTACACCCTTCCCCCTCCATCAGGCAATAAAAGTGGGCTTTGACACAAATATACTCAAAGCCAGATGGTACTATATATCTTGTGGTTTCCTTCCATTCTGATGTGGAAACAGTGTGCATGGAGCTTAAATGCAGCGTTCTGCATCCACTGGCCAATGTGTCTAATACTCTATTCCGTTTAGTTCCATTTCACTGAGTTTCTGCCTGACAATAGCTTCATCCAGCTTTCTAATTTTACCAACATGACCTTGCAGTGCTATAGCAAAGGGCAGGACGTATTCCTTTAATGTTATGGTTATTTCCTTAAGAGTTAGAATGATCAATCATCGCAAGGAGGAATAGACGACGAGATGCATTAATGTTTACCGGTGGCATGACAAATGAGCACATAAAAACAGGCCTGCCGAATACTTTCTTTGTTCTGTGGTTTCCCTCAGGGCCACAATGGAAACAGTGCTGTTCAGCATCAGACACTCATATGCTACCTGATGCCAGTGAGTCTCAAAAACAAGAACTCAGTGCACTACTAGTCTCAACCCTACCGCTCCTCCTCCTCCTCCTCTCTCACCCCCACCATCCCCCCTACCTTCCCATACTGCATGGTTACAAAACATGTAGACAGACAGAGCAAGTCTAGACAGTCCGGTCTGTGTTCCTGCCTCTGACGCCTCACCTCAAATCCAGAAAAACTCTGCCCTGCCCACAACAGCTCCTGCAGACTTGTAAAGAGCATAATATATGTAAACTCTGCAACTGACACATGGTCACACATTTGCATACACGTTACACACTGTCTTGCCTCGACTAGTTATGCTTTTCCGCAAAGAGTTAACACAGAAAGAAACATCCATCTCTTTGACGTTAGAGTTACAATCCATAATTACAATCCAATTGTTTGACCCTGTTTTTTTACATCCTGGATTACACCCTCTTTAAAGCACAGTGAGGGAAGTGTAACTTTTAAAGCGCTAATCTCCTTTAAAGAGACTCATGATAGTCTGATTTCATACCTTATTATCAAGAGAAGCAGCCCATGCTGCCACCTGACACTGCGAAATGAGTTATTGGCTTAAAAAAAGAAGAGCTAAGCTTGGCGGGCTGCTTAAGGCTCAATAACCAGTGTAAAGGATCCAACAACATTAATATTTAACCAGACACCAGAGAGCTAGGCTGAGATATCCAGTCTAACTGCCCTGATACAGTAATGTAGTCATGGTGGACGCATCAGGTATCCAATGGCAACTCACCGCAACGCATCAAATTATTTAGAGCTCCATGACTTCTTAGAAAAAGCAGAATTAACCAACACACTTCCTATTTCTGAACCTCAGTTTTGGCATTTAGGTCAACACTATGAATATGTATTAAAATCCTGCTGCTTTAATGTCAAGCTTTAGAAGATTTGCTTGCATGAAAAAAAATGCTTCTCTAATGAAGTGTTGTGTTTTGCATGCGAGGGCTGTGAGAGGTTTTTTTGGGAACAAACTGATCCTGAGTGGAAACAATGATAGGGGATATTACCCTGTTGTGTGGTGGGAGGATGTCACTCTGAGAGATATTTCAATAGACTGCAGCTATTACTCAGCACCTCTGCTGGAAAAAAAAAAAAGAATGCGGCAAGCAAGCTACTCCCCTCACCGTGCTGTTCTCCTGTCTTACTGTCACAGCGGGGCACCGTGGCGACTGTGACGCCAGGACCCGCCGATTGGCTTATCCTCATCTCTGGCACGATGCCACAGTGGAGAGGGGTGTGGTTTTGTCTCTGTCTCTGAATGTGTCAGTTGCAGTGGGCGAGGAAGGGGGGGGGGGGCATAATGAAGGAAGCTTTTTCTTAACGAACACAGTGACCCAGTTACCCGTCGAGCGAGTTACGTCACGTACACAAACTGTACCACGGCTAAGCACTAGTGTCCCCCCTCCAAGGCGATGCAATTATGTCACAGGTACTCTTGTTATATAACTGTTCTCTCCAAGGCCACTGGGTCAGTAAATAAACCTATTCATCTCTGGCTCCTCTTCCTCAATCCTCCAGTCATTCATTTCTAAAAACTTTTGGCTTCTGCAGAAACAGCTACGAGTAATGGAATCTGTCTCTCCTGACGTACAAGAGAAGCAGTTTTTGTTTTTTTTGTTTTTTTGTTTTTTTTGGCAAAGACGAGATCAAATCTCTTTTATGACGTTAGCAGCGGCACAGAAGCTCAACTCGGTCACCTGCTCCAACAACGGCTACCAGCATTGCAAACAAGAGCAGATAACATTCCTGGTGTGTCCTCATGCATGGGCCAAACTCACACAGTGTACAGCTAAAACCTCTATGTGAGCTTGCACATTAGAGCTAGAGTAAATAACTCTGCAGGATGAAAATGGAAAAAAAAAAAAAAAATACAGCAGTATCAGAGATCACCTTGAAGTTTTGTTCTGCCTGCGCAGTGAGAACCAGAACAGGAAATATCTCATACAGAGCTCACAGTGCGCACGAAAAGCCCGTATGGACATTTACAAGCAAACATTGAGACAAAGGGAAAGTAAAGCTAGAGTCAGACTGTAGATCACAGCTCATTAGAGTTGGAGCTACCTCACTTCAGTGTTGGCTTAGTGGCACAGCCAGCTTGGCAACATGAAATGAGAGGGACACCACTAACTCCAGTGGTAGGACTCTGCACAATCCTGTAATTTGGTGGCATGTTTACAACAGACTATGACCTGTAACCAACCAGAAGCCAGCTACGCTGCCAGAAGACAACCATTCAAGGGATTTCGGGTAATACTAAAATGACTGTTGAGTCGCTTGTCAGAATAAACCACCAGAGCAGACAGGGTTAACCCAAAAGTGCCCAGCCCTCTCCCTCCGCACGCACCATCACATCCCAAGATGATATAAACACAAACATGTGTGTGTGTGTTTGCAGGACAATAAATATACATTAAGGCTTTTTGCAGCTTCACTTCTCATTGTTCACACAGCAGTATATGAGAGTCTTGCTTGTGCTAAAATAACAACAAAGGCTCACAAAGTTCTGCGGTTGGTGCAAGAGAAAAAAGAAAAGAAAAAGGGCTGCTTGATTTGAAACACATCTGAGATCAGAACAACTGTTTACGTGGCTGTTTGTCCCAGAAAAATTAACTCAGTGGGAGAGGAGTCAAATTACCTGGAAACTCAGTCAGTCAAAACATGTTTTCTCAAGTGCTTCATTGAAAAATTTGTTGCACAAACAAGAAGGAGTCGCCTCTGCAGGAACACCAAAAAGGGACCCTCGGTTCGGTCAGGTGCTCGTGATGAGGATTGGTTTGAACTTGTCTGGATAGAGCTCTGAAAAAAACAGGGAGCATTTGATCTATTATCATCTTTTGTCTTTATTGAGAGGGACCATCCTTTGCGCATTGAATAGTCTGGCTCCCATCGTGAGCCTATAGCTGTCACGTTGTGAACAATAGCAGCAGCCTTGCTCCCAGCAGGAGAAGTACTCCTGTAATGCATTTCAATCAGACAGGCTGTGTGTACTAACCGTAACTCACTACCTTTGGTCTGCACGGCACAGGCCTATTGACATTCACCCGGAGACATGCAGCATGCAGCGGGGTCGAGTGCGACTCTCTGATTCCTGCACACACTTAAAGCCATACATTACTTTGTCCCCCTTTAACTCTTTAAAGGGAAAGGGCCTGAGATCGCATAACGTACATTGACCAACTCATCACATTTGCTTCAATTAGCTAGAGTGGGCACTCTCTTTCAGCCTTGAGTGCATGTTAAAACAACCTGCAGCCTTGACGCGTCGCAGGCAGTTCTCCTTATCTTTTTAGACCCCTGGTTAACTAAGGACACACAAACAGCTGCAGCCATTAATGGGTGTTTACAGTTGGTCCGTATAAGCAGGTGGGAACAGGGATAGCCCATCATCCGTGACTTTCACTCGCACTGCACAATGCCAGCTCATTCCACTGATGGAGTCTGACACTATAGCTCGTATGCGATAGCCATCCTTTCTAGCCGGTGCCAAACAAAGAGCCATAGCCCCCTGCTAGTTCCTGAGAGGCCTTGCAACCAGACTGCGATAAGAGCAGATAGAGGCTTGAGATAGTGCCAGCTGTCCCAGTGTTATACCTGATACTCTAGTGGTGAGTGGGAGAGAAATATGTTCATGTCTCACAGGGAAATGATTATGCCCTCCTTTCCCCCCCTCAAGACCGAACAAAATACTCCTCATTTTGTGCTGAGGGCCACACCCCAGTGGTCGTGGTCTGCCACAGTTTGATTTATCACGCAGAGAAAGGGGGACACACCTTACATACCATAGGGAACATAAACAGCCCAGCTAGAGACAAAACAGTCCCTCAGACATTAGCTCCACAGCAATTTTTAGCCAGTCCTCCTCTCATTCTCTTTTTCACATTCTGCACTGAGCAACAACACAGTGGACACAGTCAGAGAGTCTACCTCTCTCAGATGGGACCCTCACGAGCAGCGGGCTGACAGGGGTGTTCTCTGCTGCAGAGGTCACAGCCCCTTCAAACGTTAATCAGATTAGCTGCAGATGCAGCTGAATAAATGACCTACATCAATGGAGGGCATTGACAGTAGTGAATATTGTGGTATCTAACCCCACCCCCACCCTGCTACACTGTATATCCTCTGTCTTTGTACTGCAGAAATCCTCCCTTGCATGCGAGATGCGGTTGAAGAGTGTTTTTTTTTTCTTTTTTTCTGAACAGTAGAGGTGAAAAATGCTCAGTGTTCCACAGGTCTGTATCCCTTCTCTTCCTGTGCCGCCGGTAATCAACACCACGCCACAAGCCGTGGCCAGGGCTTGGCCTCGCAACACAACACGCTTCAGCACCTATTTTGCTTTGCAGGCTGGAGAAAGGGTGGGAGGGGCTGCTTAAGGGAATAGACAGAGTAGCTTTTATAGTAGTACTCCAGAGCTAACTAAAGAATACATGAGCCCTTTGGGCCATTGAAAGCAGCAGAGCCGAGGTACTGCCTGACAAGGAAGGGCCTTTCATTATAAGTGTCCACCATGTATGCTTGGCTGCTTAATCACAGTTAAATCTGGTTTATATTCCTACATACAGTATGTCCACATGTAGGATAGCATATGGACAGATTGTGTACTAGGACACGCCTTCGTCGTGTTTTTCGTGGAGCAGCGACGCTGCACCAGAGGATTAGAGGAGACAAGATGGTGGCTCCACTTTGGTTTTATTTACATCCCAGGGATCAAGAAGATTTAAGTAATTCCTTGTTTCCATTAGACATAAACTGTAGTGCTAAATGTGGGCCAGGCAAATTTCATTCACAATGTCTTACATCACAGCAAGAGAGAAAACTATCATTTGTGCATTTATTAATTTAGAACAACCAAGAACCATGATACTCCAGGTTCCTTTAAGTTAAGAAGGTAATTTGTAAGTTAGCCACCTTAGTATGTTAGTTTGCTAAACATTACCAATGAACACAATACAAAGCTGAGGTTGAGACAGTTCACAAAGAAGATATTGCTCATGAAACTAAATGGCAACTGCCTGGAAAAGTCAGATGATCATGACTGTCTTTACAGAAAACCAGCGGACGGTGTGACACATAGCAAATGTGGCTAAAAACAAATAATTTAAGGGCATCACCAGAATGGAGACAAATGGAAACTGCCAAGCATCTAACGGCTGACGAGTCATCCTCTTATTACAAGTCAGAAGAAATATGGCTCAGCGGAGAGAGACGGTGGAAATCCTGCCGTGTGGCAGGTAGACAGACAAACCTCTTGTGCCCTGGTCGAGTTTTTTTTTTTTTTTTTTGCATAGTGCCGTGCCAAGGTCAGGCTGAAGTAAGAGCAGGAAAACCCCATCTCCACCCTGCTACCTCATCACTGCCACCAGCCACACAGGAACACTGAGCACTCTGTGTAGCACTGCTGCCAAATATAAAACCACTGGCAGAGATGCAGTATATATAATCAGCGACTCCTGCTTCTTTTTTTCCATGTGGAATTTAGGATAATTTCACGTTTTAAAAAAGTGTCATTAACCACAGTTATTTGACCGAAAATAGAAAGCATGGATGAATAACTGGGTCTACATTGGCGGGGTGAACTTTGCTGCCAGGTGGTGCCACTTATTTTTTAGGGCAGACTGTAAAAAGGCTTTACAGCAATCTCACAGTATTAGAGGTACCCCCAACATAACACAAAAGAGGTCCAGACAAAACGTCAAACCAACTGTAAAATATGTCATTAGGCTCTTTGTCTTTGAGAAATACTGACCCTGTTCCTCCCAGTGATTCAAATAGTTTTCGAATAGGTCTTATACAGTGACAAGATGGCCTTTTGTGAAGTCCAGCTGTGAGGAAGCACAAAAGGCCCAGGCTGTTTTTTTTTTTTTGTGTGTGTGTGTGTTTTTTTTCTGAAGAAGACATGACTTGTAACGAGCTTGTCGGGGGCCATCTCTCCTCTAGGGATGACGGTCTGCATGACATGACCAAAGAAGAGTAATGAAGCTTCACAGAGAAGGCTGCGTGCACCACGAGAGTGAGAGACACCTCATGGGAAAGCGGGTCTTCATCATTAGAGTCCATTATACTCTTAAGGGAAAGAAGTGAAGAAAAAAAAAAATTGAGAAGGAAAAAAACTAGTGCTGAGAAAAATCCCTCTGGAAGAAATGAAAGGCAGCTCTGCCTTCATGCCTTTCATTTGTTCCGTTTCGCTATAAAACTCGTGTTCATCTGTACATCAACACTGCATGACTGCATTTTGAATACTGTGGGATAAGTATACGTGTCAGAGAAAAAGCCCAACCTCCCACACCAAGAGATCAGACAAAAGCTGTCTGGTAACCTTAGACCCCTAAACTGCTGCAGATTCCTTGCCATCAAACTGAACGCAGTATAATGAGCGATTTAAATTCAGAGTGCCCTCCCGTGTCAGCCACATCCTGGTGTCCCTCTTACACCATGTTAGATCAGACATGCTGTGTGTGAAAAGAAATCTAAAATGAAACCACTTAGTGTCCACTGAATGGACCCCATAAGTAGGAACTTTTTAATACCTTTAAAGAGTTTCATAGATCTTATTGTGGACAGTTTTGTTTTTGCTGTAAAAACTACTCACAATGAGGTTTGTTAATGATCCAGAGCACATTGTTTTCTGCACATTTCTGCTGAGTTTTTTTAGTGTAGTTTTAAATTGTATTCACCTCCACTGCACTGCAGCGGAACAGAAAATGTCAAAAGTGAAACTATGTTTAACATTACGTAAAATACATTTTTGACTTGGATTAAAATACACATTATGATGCCTTTCCTATGACGTAACTACAAACTGATGTTCCTCATCAGCTTGTCATGAAATTGATTTTTTTTTTTATGTACTTTAGACTTAGCAGGAGAAATACAATGTAGCTCAGGTTTCAGCTCCTCTTACACTCTGACAAATCACTCACAAAGATTGCAAAAGCTAGACTGATGAGGCTTTGGGCGTCAGAGAAGTCAAGCGAGGACGCCTTCTCCCTTTGCTCTTTGTTTAGTGTCTATAACAGTGTTTCCCCCCTCAATTAGATAGCGGTGTTTGGCGGGGACTGACTTGGGCTGGGATCCATTCTCTCTTGACTCTGCTAGTAGGGGCTGAAGGAAAGCGCACCGCCAGAGTCTGGCTGTATGAAAGCACTGCAAGGTCGGCTCAGGCAGCCCAGCTGAACTCAGATGACCCACATTCTGAGACGAACCAATGAAATAAGCAGAAAGAGTCATTATTATCAGAATTTATGGGACTAAGACCAATCGTGAAGCCAGACCCCCAGAGCACATCCAAACAGAGAGGCAGGGTGAAAGGAAACCCTTAATAGTCAAAGAAACAAGGGCAGGGCTAATACGGAGCAATAAAGCTGCCCTAAAAACACATGGCCGTGGCTAAAGGGAAGCGCACTGAAGTGCTGGAGGCTGGCACACTGAGAGTACTGCTGCAAGTTTGGCTGGAGAAGTGAGATGACTCACGTTTTGTGACTGTCCAATCAAACATAAAGAGAAACTATCCTTATTACCAGAAATTACTGAACACAAACCAATCACAAAGCCAGGACAAAGGAGTGTATCCCAAAAAGAAAGGAAAGGATTAATAAGCAAAGAAACAAGGGCAGGGCTGATAGACTGTAACATTAAAACTCCCATAGACACCTATTTTATGTACATACATGAGTGTAATCAGTGTCTCATTATCTTAGCTTGTTCTTTGTGACAAACACTTGTCATACACCACAACTGTCAGCACCAAGCTGATGAATATACAACAATAACCACAGGATTATCCACAATCAAGCATCATATTCCAGGCAAGCAGGGTCTCATATGTGTATTTGCAGTTTTAAAGTTATATTTAGTTTTTATTTCAAAGACATATGGCATCCATATGAAATTCTTCTAGAGGATAATAAATCTGGAGCTATAAAGATACACACCAGTAACAAAGCCAGAGGAAAAAAATGGTAGGGGGTGTATCCCAACAATCAGAGGCAGCTTATAATGAGCAAAGAGGGTCGCAGATGTTTAATATTTGAAATGACTAAATAGTGAATTGTGCAAAAAGAAAAAAAAACATGCAAACAAAACAAAAATGGAGCTCATTGTGAAGCTGAATGTTTTGTGAATGTTGCACATATTTCTACACAATCTATTCGACTTCAAATATGTGTCAAGTTCTTACAAAGCATCTTTTATGCGATTCAGAGAGTCTGTTTTGTTTCTAGTGTGTCAGGCTGATTTGTGTACATGTGTGTGTGTGTGTGTGTGTGTGTGTGTGTGTGTGTGTGTGTGTGTGTGTGTGTGTGTGAATATATGTGGTGGGAAGAAGCTGCAGTCTACACAGCACAAGAGGAGGAGGAGGAGGAGAAAGAAGGCTCCTCGGTAGTCGAGGCTCAGCTAGCTGAGTCTGTTGCTGGCCAGATCAGCTGGCAGTCTGTCTAGTGGGGGTGTGGCACATCACAACAAAGGGCTCAGGGCAGACAGACGACTGCACAGCTCTTATCAACCCCCCAATTTGAGTCGATCTACATCTCTTTTTTTTCTTTTCTTCCTCCCCACCTCTCAGTAGTCTTATCCTGCGGAATGCAAAGCGCAAATATGGATGTACGGTCCTTCAGGAAGGTCAAACGCGACATAGAACCGATGTGGAGCGCATTTGATCGCGTTTCTCCCTCTCTCTCTCTCTCTGCAGTGTGTGGTGTGGTACACTCACTTCTGCTGGATTGGGATCTTGAAAAGTTTTATTTTTTCATTATGTCATCTTTTTTTTTTTTTTGCTTTGCATGCCCGCATTAGTGGTGCAACTCTTTTTTTTGTGGGTGCGTTATTGTGCGTTGTGCACATTCAATCCATGTTTCCTAAACCATACCAAAGTTCCCTTTTTTTACGGAAAATAATCAATTAATGTGCACAAAGACAAAAAATTAAAGCGAGGTATTTGATATGATTGATTTATGTCTGCATTTGACTGCAGTTTCGGTTTGTACGCACGGTCCAATGCGGAGGGAGTGCACGAGGAAAAAGCAGTGACAAAGCTCAGAGACTTGAGTGGGAGTGGCACTATTTTCGATTCCCCCTCCTCTCTCTCTTGCTCTCTTTCTCTCTCGCCCCCCTCTTGAAATTAAAAGGACGTTTCGCAAAGTTCATACAAGTTAATGGAACAATGCAATTGCGAAGCTTTGAGCCAAATCTGCATTTCTCACTCTACTACTTCCATTTAGGTTGGATCCGCGAATATTTACGCACAGTATGACTCGATGAAAACACAGCAGTCAGTCAGACTCCTCTGTGCAAATACCGCTTTGAATGTAAGAGAAACCACACTTCTTTTTTTCTTTTTCCTTTTTTTACTCAGTACTTTCAGTTTTAATAATCCCATCTGTTCTCACATAAGACAAGGGAACCACAGTTTTGTCTTTCTCTCACAGCAACAAACATTTGCATCCAATGAAACTGACCTGTATGTGTCCTTAGATGAGCTTTGAGGTGGGATGATTTGCCATAAACTTTTTCACAACCTGAATAGTGGCATTTGTGCTTTTTCTGAGGTGATTCTTGCTCAGTTCGACCTCTCGATCTTTTGCCTCTTTGTTTGAGCGAAGGATCGGAGATGGTGGTAGGTGTGGCAGAGTTTCCATCATCTATGAGGTTCGGCATGCTCTCATCCTTTATTTTTGCCTGCTCGGCAACATTGTTGGGAGTCTGCTGGTTAAAATCCGCCAGAATCCGCGCCACCACAAATAGAGACGAGTTATCTTTCACCAAAGGCTCTTTAATTTCCTCTCCGTTCTTGGAGGAGGACGGGATTTCTGGTTTAATCTCCCTGTTCCCTTTTGGAGCGTGAACAATTGCACGACTGGACATTGAAACAAGGCACTCTGCTGCAAAGTGATCCATTTTGTCTTTGAAACAGCCCCCTCTGCTTCTTAATGACATTCAAAAGAATAAAACGATGGCGTGTGAATAAAAAAGTACTTGTTCCGTGGTTCCCTTTGTGTTGTTGGTGTTGTTGTTGGTGGTGGTGATGAAGAAGAAGAAGAAGAGGAGGAGGAGGAGATGGAGGAGGAGGTCGTTCTCATCAGAGAGAAGTGACTTTAGGATCTCAACCGGCTTTCCAATATCATCAACATCCTGTTAAGAGAAACGCCTCGGATTAATAAAAAAAAAAAAAAAAAAAAGAAAAGAAAAAGGAAAAAAAGAAAAACGCAGCCGAACCTCCTCAGATGAAACAATAATAATTAAAAAAAAGTCTTTGTATTTAGTGCAACGACGCCGGTAACAGGAACTCAGCAAACTTGGATGTGTTAACTCCCATCGCGGCTTCAAACACTCTCCAGCAGAGTGAGTGTGTCTCCTGTGAGCGCTTGTTCCTGCTGGTTGTATCCTCGCTCAGTGTGTGTGTGTGTGTGTGTGTGTGTGTGTGTGTGTGTGTGTGTGTGTGTGTGTGTGTGTGTGTGAAGGGAGGAGGGGGCGTGTCGACCGGCAGCGCACAGGCAGCATCGTCAGAGTTGACGCTCATTCATTGGGCACCGCATGTCCCTAAATGCACTCAACAAACGCGAGTTGCTTCAATAGAAGGAAAAAAAAAAGTTTCACCACAGGTTGTATGTATGTATCCATGTGTCCCTGATGACGTAGCTTCACGAGCTCTACAAAACGGATACGCTCTGCAGAAAAAACAGCTTGCGCGTCTTTTTGTCTTATATAAAGGGGGGTGGGTGCGTTATTCTGCAGCATCTGTGTGCATTGACATACTTTACGATATAACATAAGAAGGATTTTTTTTTTTGATTCAAAGTATCGACTAGAAAATAGTTGAAGACACTCAAATTTACATTAATAAAGTGAGAAAAGTAGCAAATCCCCAACGTAGAAAAATAACATTTGTGATGCACTGATGCACTGAAGTTCTGGGCCAAAACCAAATTTCAAATAAGAATTTGGCTGCTAACCAATATACATCATTTTTGCTTTTGATGTAACTGAATTATCTTAATCTTAAGTAATTCAGTCAATCTTAGAATGAGCATAAACTACCCAGATAGCAATGATTCTGGCTGTAGTCTGGCAGATATTTTTGATTCATTTTGGCGCAGAGGAAGCAGGGTGAAAGCATTTGGTTTAACTATGGCATAGTTACAGTTTACCACACTACTTAAGAAATAAAGGTAAGCAAGGTAAATGCTTTTGGCTTGACTGTGAGGATTTTGGACTCAGTTATCACTGATTGCAGGTCAACAAGGTGAATATCAGCCGATATCTGTATTTGACCGATGCATTGGTGTGTCCCAAAAAAATATTATGAAAATATTACATTTGCTCTCCCAAGGATATTAGCTGATAAATGGGAGCAGTTTCATTGATGCATACATTTTTTTATATCACTTATTCTGTTGAGGGTTGTTAGGGAGCTGGAGTTAATCCCAGCTGACTGTTGGTGAGGGCGAGGTGCAGCAAGTGCTAGTCTATCAGAGAGCCAACACATATATACACTGATCAGCCATAACATTATGACCACTTGTACAATCTAATGTGGCTCACTACAACAGCTCTGCCATAAATTCTACCTTTGCAAAGATGATAATTTTCAGTTTTGGGCTGATATGGCCAGAGAGGTATTAAATAAACCACAGTGGGATTATTTAAGTTGTATTTGGAAATTGTTTGAATTTTTCATGTATTCTCTAATGTATGTTAGCCAAAAATATAGAGACACCTCTCAAGATAATACGCTTGAGATAGTGACAGTTTGACACCAGTTCAAAATACAAATTCAATAATCACCATGTAGTTTAACTAATAATTAATACCTCTGTAGCCATGTCAATCCAAAACTGAACATTATTATCTTTGCAAAGGCAGAATTTATGGCAGAGCTGTTGTATTGGACCACTTTGGATTGTACATAATGCTATGACTGATTGGTGTATATACAGTCACCAAATAAACATAGTGAATATGCAAAGATACAGATCAGGATCAAACCCAGAAACCATCTTTTATTATAAACATTTGCAGTCATTAATTAAGTTAACTGATTGTTGGAAAATATACATTCACTTTCCAAGGATATTATGTGATGAGGAAATAGTCAATGGAAGCAATTTCCTATGTAAAAACTGAACGTGCAACATTTTACCCATGAAGTAACCAGACGAAGTGAATCTCTGAATACCACAATTACTCAACAAAATGAGGAAATTGTAAAGAAGAAAAAGTCACAAAAGTCACACAGGAACATTTAGGGCAACTGAGTTTTGTAGCTTGCGAAAATGGGGCTGTAGCAGTTCATTTTCATCAATATGTCCCAGATTCTTTGAATATTATTGTGTCACCTTCCTGGAGCTATTGGTGCGCTCTGGGGCCTCTGGCCAATGGGACGATGCACCAGCAGTGAGATCAAACTCAAACTGCTTCCAACTGCCAAATTATTGGCTTTGCCTGCTGAGATTCCACACGGGGAAAATAATTCTTCCTCGCAGCCGCTCAGAGGCTTTTAATTACATTCTAGTCGACGAAAGGATAGTGGTGTAAACACGACTGGCAATAATTGTTACAGTTGTTCAAATTCCTGTCTAAACCCCCATAATTAAACTGTCCACTTTTTTAGTGGATTCCACTAAAATAAAGCAGGATAATTTTGAATGTATAAAGAAAGAAACACAAGTGTTGCGTCATATTTATACTGACTCATAGCATATGTTATGGTTATATTAAATTACATTTTTAGGTGTAATATTCTTCTAAATACAATATCAATAGTGTGTATGTTTTGTGTAAGATGGCGGCTTACTTTGAGCAAACTAGCAGTTTACCTCAAAATCCTCCTCTGAGCAGCTCTGTGGTTTCTGCCAACTGAAACCCAGCCAGCTACCACAAGCAATGTCTTCTTCAATTTATCCTCAGGCAAGAGACAAGCAACACCATTGTGGAGAGGAAAGAGTCAAGATAGAAAACCGTGCGATATGAAGGGTAATTTTTTTCTCTCTCTCATTATTAGACTGCTATTTGTTTTCTTGTGTTAATTTTACAGCCATTCGGCCTGATTATATTCCCAGAAACCAACCAGAAATGAATCCAAAAAAGAAGTTCATTTTTTTCATTAGTTTTCAATTTTCAGACTTTCATACACAAGGCATGCTGGAAAATAGCATGTCACCAATTACAAAGTCCTGGCAGAAAACAAACCAGCTGATGTTATTGATTAGCAGCAAGGACACACTTGAATGGCCCTGTTAACCTCATGCACTCAAGTTAACCCCACTGTTTGTCTCCGAGATGTTTTCACTGTGCATTAGCCTCGTATTAGGAAAATAACAAAATTCCGCCTTGCACATAATATTCTCAGACTTCCGTGTCTGCTCCGCCGCAGCGTTTTTTTTTCTCTAATTTGTTCAGCTAGAAGCCCAATTAATGACAGAAGCGATCTGAACACATTTATTAACAATGAGAATCAACGCACCCGAATGATACAGGACTAGACCTGCAACCCTGCAGCAGCTGATGCTCTCCTGTGAGAATGAATGCACACTTTCAGCACTGTGCACAAAAGCCCACACTAGAAAGTTCCCAATGTTCACTGTAAGCAAGGCGATGTGGCATTCAGAAGGCCATCTGGCTGTATTATTTTACATATTCTTTCACCACAAAAACATGGTGTTCTTGTGTTTCATGTGGTGCTTTGGAGATCTATTCTAACAAGAGCACGTCAAGAGGGTTTAGTTCCTCTTTCACAGGGTTATTTCCCAGAGCTATGCAGAAACTGCAAGTGTTTATCAATTCCCACTGGGTGTCAAGTACGAGAAGGCCAAAAGAGTCAATGAGGAAATCAGCTGCAGTTTATACAACTGGACCTGTACAAAGGTAACACACAGCAGTTAGGAGTGATCTTTTTTTTTCTTTTCTTTTTCTCACCCAGAAGGGAATAGTGAACGAGCTATCTCTCTAGCTGCAGCAATCTGATGATTCAAGAGACCTTTTGTACATTCCCAAATCCGAGCACCACCCCCTCCAGTGCACAGTGTCCAAACAGCACACTGGCTGGCACTGACACAAAGTTCTCAGGCAGGAACAGTGATTTGATTGGCCTCTTCACTTCTGTTTGTAATGGGAGAGATCCTCTTTAAGCACGGGACAGCCTGACCACTATAACAATCTGGCCAGTCTGTCGTGTCAAGGCCATGTGGGCTCTTAAGGCCAAGAAAAAAAAAACAAAGAACTATAAAAGCATGAAACACCACAAGTGGATTTAGATTGATGGGGTTTTTCTTCTCTGCAGCAGGCGGTGACAGAGGGTGCAGAACTCTGGCTTATGACCTGAGTTTGATCCCAATGTTTGGGTAAAACAACGTGTCAGACACCAAGCTGTCATTAACTCTATCGGCAGAGCAGTGTGCTGTTGTTTTTCAAGAGACTTTACCCTGTGAATACACATATTGACAGGGCTACACGTCACATCATATTTGTAGCAAAATCCTTGAAGGAGTTGTGCAAAGTTAAAACAACAACAGCAGCAAGAAAACACCCATTTAATCTTATTTATAACAAGACTACAGTCACGCTAGCAGTTATGTAAAGCTTTGAGTACAGTGAGCACAGAGCTATTTGTTAATATCAGTGTGCTAATGTGCTGTTATCTCAGTGACCTTGAACTTCAACCACTAAGATCAAATCATTTAATCCTTGACTACAAGCCATATTTGTTCCAGATGTAATGAACTTCCCTCCAGATTTTTCAAATATATTTGTCTATATTCAGTATATATGTAGCCACTGGATCTTTGAGTGCTTCTTTAAGCAAGTGTTTGTGTGAAATTTTACATCTGAAGAAATAGATGGACAGACGGTGCAATCTGGAAAAATAATATTCACCAGTCATGGCTGTCGCTGACATGGAAGCAAGAAGAAATCCCCTCTCATGTTATTTTTCATTAAAACAGAAGTTCTCTTGTCAAACTGTAAATTTGCACTGGGAACCCTTTAACTTGATGCTAGCTCAGACCAACATGTCTGGTTTTCCTGAGACGAAAACGAACCAGCTCTTATCAAAGCAGTAAAAGTAATAAAGCACTTAAGGGTGTTTTCATGCACAGCCAGTCCTCTCTGGAAATGTCATATGTCTTATCTAACTTTTGACTCATAAGAGAATAATACAGATCGAGCATGTGGTTTCCAGTAAATCGCAGGCACTAATTTAACGATCAGATATCGGTCCAAGTAATTTTGGTGGTAACCAATACAGGAAATAAGGTGCTATCGTGTAAATACTAAGTTTGTTTCTCTTTTGTTGTTGTTCTTCAACGCTTACTCATCCTTAGTGACACATCAGCAGTTGGGCCCCATGACTAATGATGACAAAACAGGGCTACGATTTCACCTGTGTAGAAGAAAAGAGGATTAGTCAGACAGAAGATGAACGTAGGTGTTGAGGAGTAAACATGTTCATGTACAGAGTCCAACACCCACCTCCTGAGTCTCTCTGTAACGATGAACCATGTGGTAGTGTTTCAACAAGCCACAGGTGAAATGTTGCTCTTGTCCCTTTGACTGTCGAGGGAAAAACAACACTGGATTATGTGCAGCGATCACGCGAGGCCAAATGAGTCAGTCAGGTGTAGCCGAGATGAGTAAACAAGTCCAAACTACGTGTTTTTGTAACAAAGTGTGGCTTGTCTGCTGTCTAGCAGGATATACTGGTTACAGTGTCATTGGGTCCTTATCATCGAGTCTCTACTGTCATAACATTACCATCAGACACACAGAGTGCAAACAGCAGACTGAACAAAGACTGCTGACTGCTCAGGACAGCAGTGAAAGCCAAATAATTACTTGGCATTAGTGCAAACAAGATCACATGTCCCTGTTCCTTTTGCATGCTATTCTTGAAAATCATTGTTATATTTAAACTGGATTGAGGATCAGATCTCTCATAAAAAGATAATACACCATGTGATGCCCAGGACATTCCCATTTCCTTCCTTTAACTGAAAGGAACGTGTTTGTATGTTTTTTGTTTGCTTTTTGTTTCTCTATCTCAAATCTTATCTTACGTTTTTGATTTTGTAAAGTCCAACTAAGGTTTGCTGAGTGGAGATATATATTTTAAAGAACATCGTTGACATGTTGGGATACACATGTGTTGGCTGTTTTTCTGTCAGTTTAATGAGAGGATTAGAAATAGAAAAGTTTATGTAAATGTTGGATACAAGCAAACCCTAACCCTAACAGCTACTTAGCATAGCTTAGCAAGAGCTAACTTAGCATAACTGTTCAAATGGGTGGTAAACTAAAGCTTTTGCATGGATAAAACCTATAAAATACATGATTTAAAAGACCAATAATGAGGACAACTGTCATTTTATGTGACATCAGTCTATGTGTAGAGTTATTTCTCAGCTGGGCCTTTGATTTCTAGGCGTCTCCACTGTTTGCCTGGAAACATCACTGTGATGACAAGGCTTCATGAAACTATTGCCAAGAACTACTCTGGCACCAAACTCCCTTTAAAACCACAAAATGTCATATTGACATAGATTAAATAAACAGTGTCATCTTTTCTGTTTTTGCTTTAGCTTTGAAGTTTGCTTCACCCCACTTCATGTCTTTATGCTCAGCTAAGTTAGCATATCAGTAACAGTATAAAGATTTATTGTACCTTTTGTTTATTGTATTTGTATATTGTTTATTGTGATATTGTATTCATCAACTTCTCATTTATTGTACTTCTCTTTTAATGTTTCCCAAAATGCTCCACTACTCCTTTAAGTAGCTTATCTGGTGTTGCCCTCTGATATATGAATATATAAAATATTCATATTGACAAAGTCAGACAGTCATATGTGTACTTCATCAGTGCTTTATGAAAGTCGTGTAAAAACTTGCAGATTCAGACATATGCATGTCTATAAAAAGCTGTTGATGTGGAAGAAACATAAATACAGAAATGAATTATGATTCGTGAGATGATGGTGACCTACATAGTTATGTGTAGTTAAGATAGTATGCAGATTAAAAACATAAACGTAGCCCTGGGGCAGATTGTGTAGATGTTGGCAGTTGTCGTTCAACAACAACTAGTAAGTTGAGACTGAGAAGGAAGATGAGGAAGCACTGTTGAAGTCTGATGGCACAAAAAGAGCATTTAAAGGTGCTCTGAGAGGCACCTTGCAGGAAACGGAGGGGGTGGGAGGTGAAGAGGGTTTACTGCATCAGTCCACAGAAGGGTGGGAGGTGTTGTTGAAGACGGGAGTTCAATTTGGTCGTCATCCTCCCTCTGCCTGTGCCTCCAGGCTGTCCATGTTCAGCCACACAACAGAGGAAGCCTTTTTCACCAGTATGTTAATCCTGCCTGCCTCCCTCGCCTTCGTGCTGCCTCCCCGGCACACCACCACAAAGAACAGAGCGCTGCCCAAACACTCATTGATAGAACATGTTGAACTGTCTGTTGCATAATAGGAGAGTAGAAGAGTCTCCTCGAAAACAGTTACTCTCATCATATGACGTGAAAAATGACGACTGTTGTGCATTTAGAGTTGAGTTCATAATCACAAGCTGAAATATACGTCACTCCCTTGACCCCAGGCTGACGCTGAGCCATAACTATGTACTGCCATCACAGTGTGGTGGCTTTGTCCACTCTAAACAATACAGCTCAAAAGAGCAAAGTGAAGCAGACACAGTTTTGTTTTTGCACCCATTTGCTGGTCAGTAGTGGCCCTATTCAGAATGCATTGATCTCTGGGGAGAGATGTGCCTCGCAGGCACTGGTGAGGGGAACTGAGTCTGAAATACACCATTCAGCTTTGGTGGTGAGTCCACAGGCGCTGCATTAACCCGCTGTGCTGATGCTATAGGGATGAGGGTATCTTTTCTAAGGCAATTCAATAGAAGCACTTTATATGGCACGCAATCAGTGCACGCTAGACTGCACACAACGCTTCAACATAACACTGAGGGCATAGATTGACTTGATGTTACGCATTAGAGTTGTGTGACAATTATTTTCACTACTGATTAATCTGCTGATTGTATTTTTTCTACTCATTGTTTCATCAAAAAGTAATATATAAATAAATAGGAAACAGTAGAAATGCATGTCATCATGACTAAAACCATAATTTATTCCCATTTGTACTGACAGTCTGATCTTGCCACATGTAGATAGACAGAAAGAGCAATAGATAGATAGATAGATGGATGGATGGATGGATGGATGGATGGATGGATGGATGGATGGATGGATGGATGGATGGATGGATGGATGGATGGATGGATGGATGGATGGATGGATGGATGGATGGATAGATAGATAGATAGATAGATAGATAGATAGATAGATAGATAGATAGATAGATAGATAGATAGATAGATAGATAGATAGATAGATAGATAGATAGATGGTAACCCAGTAAAATATTAAAGTTGGATGAATTAACAATAAATAAACTGTTTGCAAGTTTATTATAGACATATATTGTGTTTTTTTCACAAAAAGTCATGAATGCTGTAGTGAGTAGTAGTGAACATACTTGGGACTGAATGACCCATAAATTGTGCACACTCAGTTTTGACTGTAGCATACATAATCTGGATAATCTGTGATATAGTTTTCTGTATGTTTGTGCCATGGATAGATGGTTACCTCGTATAATTATATATCAGGGTGAATGAGCAAAAAAATGAACTGTTTGCAAGTTTGTTTTCACATTTGCACAACGTTTGATGCAAATTCTTTGTTTTTACGTTGAGGTCTGTCCCTTTTTTGTTTTCATTATCAAAACTATCAAAGTTTCAGGTCTGTAATTTGGATAAGAGCAGAGTGTGTGTACTGTAGTTTTAGCTACCGCCGATTTAAATTCTGTGTGGCGCATAAGAGTTCAAAGGAGGTTGGAAGAAGGAGGGGGGAAGGGAGAAAGAAAAAAAAAAAGAAAGCGAGGCTTCATTTCAAAACACACGATTTCTAAAGAGGTAGTCTTACATCACATTCATTGCTGTTTTCACCCGTTTTGACCAGAGCGTGCTCTGAAAAGTCACCGGGTTCACGAGTGGGCGAGGCTCCACCGCACAGACTGTGGCACTGCGCACAAACCAAACCCTCTCAGCTCCGGTGCATGAACCAGACTGACCGCGGAGATGCACTCGGTGTGTGAGCAGCTAAGTGGCAATGAAACGAGAAGTTGCCAGCGTCTCCCTTAAATATACAAAAAAATAAATAAATAAAATAAAAAAACAGAAGAAGAAGATGAAAAACGTATCCTACGACATCGTCTTCGAGGGGACGCACGTTGTTTATCCTCGAATGACCCCAATGCTGAAGCGAGAACATCCCGTTCCTGAGATATTAATAGCTCTCCTTGCGTCACCAAACTGTGGCGGACCGTTTTGCTAGACACGCAACGGAGCAACAAACTGTGCCAGCAACACATTCTCCTCCAAAGCAAACATGGTTATAAAACAGGTAGTCATCATTCTTCACCAGCTGTCTGCGGGTGTTACAGCCAATGTGATTACCACTTGTACGTTACGCACGTTGTTATTAAGGTGGTGAGAGCTGACAATAACTCAGCCAGTGCGTATTTAGAGAGTTTAGTGTCAAATTTGAGGAGTAACATATTTGTGTTTATGTATAAACATATCATGAGTCAGTCTTTCAGAGAATAAATACAGTATCTGCTGCACCGAAACTTTGAAGGTTTTTTTATGGTGGCAGGAGGTGAGCCAGTGTTGTTGATGAGCTGAAAGCTATAGCCTACAATGCACAATAAGCCATATGTTAACTCAGGTCCCTTCCCCCAATCCCGTGAGCCAAGTGAGGCTGGAGCTACAGAGCCTGGCCTGCATAGCTCCAGAGGGAGGGAGGGAGAGGAGAGGAGAGAGGTGGGAGGAGAGTTTCTGTTGCTATGTTCTCTGGGAGTCTCCTATCTGGAGGATCTATGGGCAGGCTGATTTTGAGGGCTGACACGGCAATGTAGTATGTAGGTCAGCAACAGTAAAACAACTTAGGCAGCCCCGAAAGCACACTAGAGGGGGGAGTAGAAAAAAAGGACTTGTGTGCAATATCATACTGTAAATCTTAACATATTACTGCAGCTGGGATTGGGCTTCGGTGCAGCCAGACATGCGGGCGGGTTCTTGATGTTGAATCTGATGTTTTCCAGCTTCATCCTTTCCATGTTGTGACCCGCGTAGCGTCACCGCACCTGCTTTGAGGCGCTGAAGCGTCGAAGCGTTCACCACCGGACAACGTGTGTTTTCATACGTCAAAATATATAACACCTGGTGATTTTATTAAAATTTTGCTGACGTGTGAAGTTGCAGAAACTCTGGATGGAGAAACAAGAATAAAGCTCAAGATCCTCTTTCTGTAGTTTCCACACAACTGCCATCAAAACTAATAACTTTGCATAATTTTGCCAGCTTGTGGAACTTGTCGTCCTTGTTGACCTTGGAAACATTATGTTATTTCCAAGCTCAAGAATTGAACCGGCGACATCCTGAGCTTTAGTTTTAACTTTAAACCAAACTAACTGTTGATTTTTGTTTAAATCCCTTTCATGATCTCTTTCATAAAGTTTTGGGTGTTTCTTGTCGCAGACTCTGCTGCAGGGAGTTTCTATATAACGTAAGCTTTGACACTGTCAAACCCCACTTCCTGTGTGGGTGTGTGAAAAACAGTTTGTTTTTAAGGGAAATGACTTGATTTGCACAGACTTTAAGAAAGATGTACCTGTTGTACATGTTGCTTAAGATGAGAACAGAATGACATTTACAATAATGACACCAGGACACTCAAGGAGTGTGGTGAGGTTGACAAGGTTAATACTTAAGCTGCATTATTTTATTTTATTTCTCATCCTTGAATGTCATTTCAGATCCATCAGAGTACATTCACATTAATAACTATTACATGTCAGAAGATGTTTTCTTGACAGTGTGTCTCCAGAATGAAGGAGACAATCTAGATTTCAGTATTTAGCCTCAGTCAGCTCAGGTCTTTAAAGATTTGTCTGCTCCCGCAGCCCCAACCAATTACCTTACTGCTGTTTGCTTAGTCTCCCACCACCATCTGTGTTTCAGATCATCCAAGACAGTTCTAATTACAGTCACAGGCAAGAGCCCATAGATAATGACAATGCTGCTATGATCAGCAGGATTAGACAGGTGCTTGTCGACTTGCTTTGACTCGGGCTTTTATGGTCTGTAACACACCCAGGACAATCAATGAGGAGATGAGAACCTCAGTGACTCTTTGTCTCCTGTTCAGATACACTAACAACGCAATTACCTTTAACAAATGGGCAATTCTTTTCCATGTCACAGATGTAGAGCAGTGTCTTGTCTCGGAAACACGCACCATCGGTCAAAAGTTGTGCAACAAGACCCGTTTTTGCAGTTTTTATTCAAAGTTAAACAGTTTGCGTGTTAGAGAATAAGCTTAGATTATACACATAGTAGTGAATTGTCTACTGAAATAGGGTGAAAATTTTTAAAAAGTAGCAAAATACAAAGAAGACAGTCTGGTTGGTCATGGGTTCATCCTACAGTCAGTTTAGGATCCAAAACATTTGAGGGAAAAGAACTAGACAGTGGTTTCACACAATGGAAGACCAGTTCCACTTTCTGAGTAATAAAGAGTACAGAGAGACGTCATGCTTCGCAAGTTACAGTTCGACAGCTGGGGGGGGGAAGAGAAAATTGAAAGAAAAAAAAAGTCAAATTTTTAAATTGATGGTTACTGTTTCATTTAATTATATTTAATGATAAAACTGTAAAACTCAATCCTGTTCTTCCGGGTAAGGTTTTTTATTAGCAAAGTATATGACACCAAAATGGTTAACCACAGCTTTGAAAAATCAAAACATTTTACAAACTGTAGATTAAGTTTATTTGCTCATTAGTTCAAATGAGTAATTTGGATATTTTTTTTTTTTTTAAATGAAAGTTTCATATACTATTACACTGACTCAGCACGCTGACCCACATCCATGTGTTTTGGTGATCCTGTCTACTTAGCATACACATCTGCACTGCCTTGATATTTTAGTCACTTGAGACTGGAACAGTCTGAAATAGTCAGAGCTCACGGCTTCCTCTCTTCCCACATAATACTGTGCTTTATGTGTGACCCAGTCATTGAAACATGTCTGTGGATTATACTGAGCTAGCATGGCATTAACAAACAGCCTGTGGCGCAGATGAAGAACTGAAAATATTGACTGTTTTTGGCTCATAATGCTCAGTAATCCCACTCGCAGCAGTTCTTTGGCCGCAGAGGTAATCAAATGGGTGCACCGATGCTTATTGATTCTGCTTGTTTACATCTGATCCTGACATTCATTTGCATTTATTAAAACTGTGGTTGTCGTCTGACGCAAATGACAACTGTATCATCTGGCTTCAGTTCCTGCTGCGAAAGTGTTGATCAGCACTTCTGTGCTTTTTTGTCTTGTCTGGCTGGCTGTCTGTCTGCTCCCATCTCACATCTCTGGTGTTAATGCGGGACAGCGACCAAAATATTTTTTTGATTACATGTCTGTGCCATAAAAGGTCAGGAAAAGTGTGTGTGTGTGGGGGAAAATAAGCCTTTTGAGTGTTAATGCCACATCTGGTTGTTTGGATGTTGGACTTGAAGTTGATTCTCAAAGTTTATGCAGCTGAGAGCAGGACTCAACAGTAACCTCACCCCTCCCTCCCATACTCCCTCACCTCCCTCGCTTCCAGTGAGAAGGATTTGCTGGAGCAGAGCATTTGTGCCCCCCACCCCACACCCCCACCACCACCCCCACCCCCCGACGCCACAGATGCTGCAATCACACACAAACATAGAGGTTCATGAAACCTCTCTGATCAAAGGAAGGAGTCACTGTTTGCTTCAGTATGACATATTAGTGAAATAGAGTCAGTGGTTGGACTAACTTCCTGCAAGAGAGCTGCTGTTTTACAGCCCCACGCAGCATATGGATTCCCTGTTAACCTTTTTGCGTGGGCCCCAGGTCAATGTTAGAAAATGCCTTACACCAGCATGTGCCCACCAAGGAGCAGAATTGAGATACATAAACTGACCAACCAGATTAGCTGCACCAAACGTGGCGATTCATGGAATGCGTTGCTCCCCTGTGAGGGGTTTCCAGGAACAGTTTTGCTCAAGTGGCGTGCAATGAGCCAGTCCGGGAGCAAGAGCAGACCTTGGAGTGGGTGTGCACAAGTCTTTCGCTCGTGCTCACCAGAAGAGTTGTTAGCAACAAGCAGACCTATAGTCTGTCACGCCCCCTTCCTGTCTGCTTCCCCAAAATCCATTTTGAGCTGACGCTGACGTACAGAGCAACTACTCCTCTAAACATATGCCTTATCAACAGCATTATCCCCATAATCCGTAACTCTCAGGAAGACCTATGGCTCAACATGGCTACCAATGTGATTTTACCTTTCACCCCATTCTGTCCCCTCTTGCGCCCCAGACATTGTAAACATCCTTTTTTGGTGGACTCTATTGAGACTCCACACCCCGCAGCTCTGAGATATGACCCACAGGGGGCTTCTGTCTTCACCTTTGAAAAAAAAAGAAAAAGAAACAATATTACCTGCTCATTAAAGCAGGCTTGCAGAACTAAATTATTCTTTTTGACAGGAAGAAACCACTTTACTTTTCCACTGGAGTGGAGTTAAGAGCTCTTCTGGGTAATTCCCAGAATTAGCTTTTATCTCCCCATGCATCTTCAGTTGCAGGGATATACAGCTTAGACTGTTTTCCAGCAATACAGCAGATATTTGTGGGTACGTGTCATATTGTTGTACACGTTCACTGGAGGATTAGACTATTGGATTAGATTTTAGTGCTACTGCACACTGCAGTTTGGCATCTAATCAAGTTTAGACAATAGCAAAAGTGTGCTTGCAGTTAATATATGAAACAAATACACATATATAGTTGCATATGGTCAGTAAGATTTAAAAGAAAACTTTAGAAAGATACCAAGACATAATTTAATATGTCAGGAATCACTGGTATTATCTTTGTAAGGCCTCAATGTACAGAAATGAGGATAAAAAAAAACTTGCTGTGCTTGCTGAATTTATAGATAAGAGTTACAGCTACAGTTACATGTCATAAAGAGGAATTCAGCACTAAATATTGCCACTGTGTGATGTTTATGGGAAACCTGTAAATGGTAAAACATAGTGTAACAGTAACAGAGGTCAGGAAAGGTTACCAAAATCATTTAACAATGTCAGATACACAGGATCTAAGGTTTTGTCTCCATAAAAGACTCTGATCAAATCACACCAAGTGCAGCCGTAGCAGACAACTGATATGACTTTTAACTTTATTTAGTAATTGTGCACTTTATTTCAAAAAGTTACTATATATAATTTGGCTTTAAATGACAATTTAGTGAGAAGTCAGTTATCAGAAGCTTATAATTCAAAGTTAGACTGATTTAAATAGGCATTTGGCCCTCCACACCTCTTTATTGTGTCATTTTGTTGGGTTTGAGACGTACAAATCAAGTTTTTACTGTGTCCCATCTAATACGTGGTTATTATGTGGGGAACACAAGGTGCTACTCATGCTACTCATGCACACGCAGAGAGGAACATGTCCTAACATGACCCACTCACAACTAACCACTACATTTCCTGCCCTTGAGTTTGAGCACAGTGTTCAGTTTGACGAGAGAGATGAGATGTAAGCGTGTGCACATCCATACGTATGACTTTCTTTTTCTTTCTTTTAATGTATCTGTGTGCATGTTGTTATTATCAGCCGAGTGTGTTTGTCCTCCTCTGCTGTACTGAGGGACTGAACACACCTGAAAACCCAAAGGTCTCAGGTGAGGGTGTAGTCCGTTTCCTTAGCAACTAGGAGACACACTGGCTGTTCACACAGTCAAAACACATTTTTTTTGTATTGTTTTGTAACCGTAGGTTATTGTGGATCTTCATGATAAAAAAGAAAAAAAGAAAATAAAAACACTTTACATGCAAACAAAAGCAAAAGTAACTTTTTTTTTTTTTTACCCTGCAGGTTATTATGTTACTCCAGTTTCTCCTGTATTTGGAGTGTTTGGGTTTCCTTGACAGAGGGGGGGGGGTGGTGGTACCTGTAAGCACTTCACTGGAACAAAGACTTCTTCCACAGCTCAATTGAACAGCACAAAGTGAAACATGTCCTCTTCCTTGAATGATGTCTCCTTCCAGAAGAGGATCACATGTGGAAGTCATCAGCTCTAACCTGCTTTCCAGCTGTTGGATTCATCCTACCGCATTCAAGTGATGAAATTAGTCACACTAGACATTTTACAAATTATCAAGTGAAACAACTGTAGGTAAATTGAGCTTGATGCAAAACAGAAGCACTCCCACCACCAACAACAACAACAACAAAGGTGAAATAAAGGGAACCGGGGCATCTTTTTCTATTTGTTGAACTGAGATTGTTTTTGTTGTTGGTTTTGGCTGCACTCATGGATTTAACATGGAAATAACCTCTGAGACAACTTGATACAATTAAACTACAAGCTATAAACACTCTGTGACCCCGTGGTCAAAGTTATGTGCAGAATTTTCAAGGCCATACAATAGTTTAGAGCGCCCTCTTGTGGCTAAAGTTGAGCATTGTGTGATTTAAAGGCACCTGGGCACTAGAGATTTGTTTCACACAGGCGAGGATTTTATAGTACATGATGTACTCCAAGGAGACACTGTTAAATCAGTCGTTGCAGAGGCCGTGATTAAATTCATATAACAGTATGTTGTGTTAATTTTGACAAATTGATTAATGAACTGAACTTTACAAGGCATCCTTTTCTAACTTACATTTGGGCAAGAGGAAGATTTATTTTCTGACAGCTGAGTTGGAAGGCAATGGGCTGCTCAATGAGGCGTTCAAGTCAGGTTGGATTTATTTCAAACATAATAATAGATGAGGAGAATTGCCAACATCCTGTCAAATACTTTGTAGACTCCAATATTGGATCTATTTTAGGTGTCAACAAACATAACCAGACTCTGTATATAGTCTATAAATGATGTATCATTCATTCCATATATATCAAACATATTATATTTCTTTTAATGGCTTTGTCTGGAGCAATTGTGACAAATTTCTGATTATGGTTCTGATTCTGACAGTGATAAACTTTTCAGACAATCTACTAGCTAGCAAAACTATCATCTTCATTTATAGCAGCACTATCTTAATTTATTGTTGATAATTGAGGATATTTGTCATAGCAATACCATTTTTTCAGTTATTTTTGCTTGTTTCATTCAAATAAAGTGGCGTATGTGTAGATAATGTTGATTATAAAGGAGCAAGGCTGGTTTTTAAAGTCTAAAGTCTAGTTTAATGTGTCTGGGTCTTTGTTTGAGGGCATCAGAATTGGAGAAATTATATTTAAATCTGAAAAAAAAACTGATCTTGAGATTAATGGCGTTTTTTTTTAAATACCACACTTTCTAAATCATTAGCCAGTTGTACTTCTGCTCCATTCAATGTTACACCTTATCCTGCAGACAAATAATCTCCTTCACTGACACATGCAAAGCCACTACAGATGATAAAGCTCATTTGTGTCTGCTTACTAGGAGAAATTACGCATTATCCATTCTTAGAGAGACAGACAACACATGGCAACAGCATGTAGTAGGGAGGAAAAAAAAGGGAAATCCTTCACCTTCACCTGTGGTTGGAGTTCATTATCTGAGATTCTGACCTTGGGAAAAAACATCTGACTTTCATCAATGACCACAAAAGGTAACAAGTTATTTTGTGAAGCTTGTGTTATTAACAACACAATGGATGTTTGGTAATTCCATATTGTGGATTAGCAGATTAGTTACGTCTGTGATCACTTACCCATGGTTTCCTCTAAAACACAGTTTGTTACAATTGTTTCCACTGAAGTACAGGAGTGTTTTGTTTGTCATCTTATCTGTTTCATTTGCAAAGATAATATTGTATTTGGACGACTGCCATAGATCTTTCCTGTTGTAGTAATGTGTTTTTCCTCTCACGCACATGTTGCTATGGAAATGTTCATTATTTCGCCTCCTGTAACAGCTCTATTAAGCATCCAGCAGAGGGAGTTGCTGGATATATAATCAGTTTAAACAGATCTGACTTCTATAACCAGATGTTTGCTTTTAGTTTAAGTTTCAGAATATCAATTTAAAAAAAAAAAAAGAAAAATAATTCAATATATGTGTGTGTAACATCCTGCAAAAGCTCTGTTATACACTAACAATTTATTAAAAATGATTATATGTAGCAGCTGAGGCACTTAAATTACATTAACTTAACATTTAATACAGAATGATAAAACTGCACAGCAGGTTGAGTTGGTCTGAAGTGATACATTTGGTTTTAAAGTCGTAATGGTTTCAGATTCTTTTTTCTTTTTTTGCTCCGTTAATGAATAGTAAAAATATTTGCTCTTCCTTTTGAGCCTAAGTACGTTGTGGTATTAAACCTTAATAGTTTTATTTTCCATTAATTTTGTGGTTATTATGTAACAGGTCAAACTCTTAACAATACTTAACGTGAAGCCGCTCTAAATCTGCAACGCGGTGCTACTTTGTGTGGGACAAAAAAAACTACAAGTGAAAATGGGAGATTAACTGGACCATGCATTATATTCTAATGGTAACAAAACTATTGTATAATATACCGAATATTTAGCCCTGGTCCTAAATAAGAGATGAGTGAGATTCTCATAATAGAAAATGTCTGTTTTGCTGATTTAACATATGGTTCACTGTGTGTTACTTCTGTTTTGTTTTTTTGCTTTTTGGGGTTTTTTTGCCTTTTGTTTTACACTTTCTATCTGTGCATATCTCTGTGTTTGCACCCTGATGGGAAACTCCTGTCTTCCCCTTTCAGGCTCACTGAGCCTCATCTGGTGGGACAACCTTTGGCTTTCTGTCAGCTAACTTTAGCCTCACAACTTGCATGGTTTCTCTCTAAGCCTTTTTTGGGGTTGTGGTGTGCCAAAGTAGATTTACCTTCAATAACCATTTATTAAATCTCTATCCATTAGACTCTGAGGCTTCATAAGAGCCGGCTGCATTAAGCCTGATTATGGGATGCCAGAGGAAAAGGGTCTATGTGTCAAGTGTGTCATCGAGTGATTTATATCCCTGGCTGGGATCGCTGTCTTGTCAGTTGGGACTAAGCTGCAGAGAGGAGAGGGAAGCACTGAAACCTTTAACGATGGTGAAACTTTGTTTCTTTTTTGTTTTACATGTGAATCAAAAAATTGAAGTCATGCCTTGTTTCGGTAGCGAGTATCTAGGGTTTCTGTCTGTCTCTAATGTTAACGTTGCCACTAAACCCTGAAGCGTTGCTGCTCTTCAAGGATCCCAGTCCGTTAAGTCAGTTTGACTTAAAATTTCAGTCTTCAACATGGACCCCAAGGCCCAGAGTGGCACCTTTAAAAGGTCGTCTCTCAAACGCACCGCATCTGGCTCACAGAAGGTAAGATGAGGCCTGTGAAGCAGTGCCACATTCAACAGGTGAATCTGTATCAACTTAGTGAGTTATCTCCAAACTAGAGTGATGTTATTTGTCTTTTTAAAAAATGTTTCATGATATCCTTGTGTGTTTCATTCAGTTTGAGTTGTAATGACTTTGATATCGATAGTAACTTTAACATGAGTGACTGACGACTGCAGCTCATCTTAGATGGTTGTTGGTGAACTTTTTCAACCCAGAAACAATATGATTGTTCTGAAAAATGACATTTGCCACACAGCTTGCTCAGATTTCCATCTCCTGACTCCACATTAAGATCAAACCTATCTTTTTAGAGCATTTATGTCCAGTGCAGGGACATGCATCACTGTAGACCGCTGGCTTTATGTTGAGCACATGGTCTGTACTCCCTGCCCTGCAAACTTACTGTTAAGTGGTGTTTGAAGCCGAGCAGCAACTCACTCCAGTGCGGCTTTTTAATCCCTCATAATGGCCCAGTATGGACGCCCATGACGATGACAGATTAAGGACTTTTATATCTTTCTAAAGTCTGCTTTCATGTGATTAACACACTCCTGTTTACATGTCCTTGAAAGCAAGAAAGATGCAGTTTTTTTATATACACGCATGCCCCTGCTCCTGATCCAATGAGCAGTGTATGCTGGGATTAGAGCACACACACACACACACACACACACATACACACAAACTCACTTGATGTGGATCCATGTCGGTACAGAACAGCAGTTAAATTCTGAGACAAACAAAACACTATAAATATCTAAAGATAAACAATTTTAAAAGCATCTAGTTGGGTGCGCCTGGATGGCCGAGTGGCTAGAAGCACCACGTTGGCGTATGTGCCGTGCAGTTGTTCGCCAGTTCATATCCCGACCGACTCGACCTTTCCTGCATGTCCTTCCCCCACTCTCTTTCCTGCCTCCTGTCTCACTACACTGTCTCTTATTAAAGACAAAAAAAATTGCCCAAAAATTAATTAAAATAAACATCGATTTTTTTCATAAAACTTAAAAGACGGGACATAAGCTTAAACACAAAACACATAAAGCATTTTAGATTTGTCTTATGGATTTTATATATATATACTATATTTGTAGACCCACAGTTAACATCATGTTTTTTTCTGATACTGAAATAAATTATTCGCTGTGTTTTCACAGTAAATATCTGACACTGACATCCTTGAAAGAACTTAGTGTAATGGTTTTCTATACGTTAACGCAGCCATTATTCAGTGGGACTGATAATCCTTATATAATCCATACAACGTTTTACTCTGTAAATCAACATCCCCTCTTTCATCTCTCATCTGAATAGTGCTGCACTTTTAATGAGATCAGATATGTTGCTAAATATAAACTCACTGGCTGCACAAACCAGACAGCGGCCGAGAGATAGTATAGTTTTTTTTTTTCTGATTGTGCATATTTGTCATATAGTTGTGACAGTCTGTAATCATGGATTTATCTGCTTTAGTTAAACGATAGACATATATTTCATTATTTACAGTGGGTTATAGTAAAGAGGAGGGTTTTTTTTCCTTCCCTCCATTTCATACATCAGAAACAGAGTAAAGGCAATATCAATATAATAGTTTGGATGGATGACACTTGATTAGAAATGAGGGTAAAAGTCATGAATGTTGTGCTCAACAGAGAGCACATTCAGTTAAACATGTTCACGTGATATTTCTCAGTCTGCTGCCATAAACAAAATGCAGTACAGCAGCTAATCTTTTGCCTTTTTTACTGAGAAATTGTAGCTCACTGGGTGAAGAAATGGACAGGAAGTAGCCGTAGCCTGATGGGTTTGACTAATTACAAATAAGTTTTGTGATTGGACCCGTGAAAAAAACAAACAAACTGTAAAAGCATCAAAATCAATACAAATGTGTCTCAGAAATTCTTCGATTTTCACACTGGATTTGCAACACTGAGTGACTGTGTGATGCAAGAATCGAGGTCGGGTCAGTCGAGGGCCAACAAAAATTTAAAAAAAAAAAGCTTTAAGACATTAGCATTAATAACTGGGACTAGAGTCAGAACCAAGACCAGGATCGGGATCAGGACTAGGGATGGGTTACAGCAGACCTCAGCTTGTGAATATCTGAGTTTGTAAAATTTGGGAAGTTAAACGACTAAGAACTTTAAATGTTGCAAAGAAAAGTGAAATGGGTTTGGCATTACTGGTGTGCAAATGTCGCCATGTTGTTACATCTAAATAATGAATCAGACCAGTTGGATATTTCAAAGAGCTGAGGTCAAAGTAAAGGGGTATATGTTATCTAGATGAAAAATCCTTGTTGCAGTTTCCCTTTTTAAATATAATACAGTTAACTCTTAATTATAATCAGTCAAAACCATTTCAATGAACGTGTGACCTGTCTTAGAAAAGTTAGAAAATGTCACCTGTTGCTTTATCCTTATGCCCTTTCCCTGAGTTTATTTTTTAAAACTCAATTTAGTCTCTATCTCTTCTTTTATTTTTTATTTTTTTTTTTTTTTTTGGTCAGATTTTCCTTGAGGGAAAACACAGAAAAACAGTGTTTTTAAAACATGTCTCATGACTCCCTCAACTCTTGGGGATAATCAGTGACATGTTGGACTCATGTGATGGCTAACTGGATTTTCAAACCCGAGAGGACAATGAGTGCATTTACAAACAGGGCTGACTGAAAACACTTAGCTTCACAGTTAATGCAAATTTGCCTATCCAGAGCCTGTAACTCGAGTTGTGTCACTTTGCCCAGATATCTTTCCCCTCGAGTGAAAATACGTAAAAAGGCAACTTGTTATTCGGTCCACGTGGGATCGACCATGGGTCTTGAATTTTTTTTTTCTCTCTTTTTTTTTTTAGACAGTAAAGGAGTCCACACGGGTTTCCTTCCTGTCACAGTGCATCAAACTCTAACTATGTTGCCATTCAACCCCAAAGCTGAGCAATTAGTTGCTTTTATCTTCAACCCTGGTGACATCACATTCCTCTTAGGACCCCCAAATCCTTTCTGATCCATTTCACTTGTGCTGATGAGGCTTTTGTTGTGTGAATTCCATCGTATTAAAATAAATACTTAGAAAAAAACAAAAAAACAAACACACAATAAAAAAAAACAAAAAACTGACACATCATTTGACACATACTTTACAAAGATGGGGATTGTAAACAATTATGCATTGAAAATGCACTGACCTAGACCAGGTCAGATGTCACAGTGTGTAGAAATAGAACCGTCATTATACCTTTTTTCCTTATGACCGTTGGGGATGAATAGTCCATGTAATTGTAGCTGAACTGGAACAAATTTGCTATGATGTTGCTGCTCACTAAGCTGTGGGTCAGGAGACCAGGACCATGTGATTCAAGCGCAAAAAGGCATGAATGTATGGCATACAGTGTGTGTCGGCTACAGGTGTCTTGATTAATAAAGAATGTGCTACTTAAAACAACGTAAGACTGGTAGAAGGTAATCTTAGCATTCAATAGCTAACGTTTAAGGAAAAGCAACAGTTTAATTAATTTCTTTTTTTTTAAAAAGAGGCCACTTCCGTGATCTGGCACTTATAATTTTCATCTCAAAACAGTTGTCTTTTGTTTTTCTTCTCAGAAATTTCTGCATCTTGGAATGCCTGTTGTTTATTGTTCCCAGGCTTGTCTTAAGTCTCTGTAATTTGCTCGGTGTGACACAGTCTGATCCTGCAGTGTCTAATTCTTTAAGTTTTTTTTTTCTGTTGTTTAAATGCTCAAAGGTAGCTCTTAACGAGGCAGCTGGCTGCCGACTGGATTTTGCTTTTAATTGCTGTGGTTAATGAGTTTAAGTAAGCTGAAATAACTGCGTCATACTGGCCAAACCCTTCTGGAAATGAGCTTTGTTTTTCTTCAGCTATAATTAACAGTGGCCCATGTGTGTGCGTGTTGTTGTTTTTTTTTTTTTTTTTGTTTGTTTTTTTTGTTTTTTTCGTTCTTTACCAGAGCAGGACCAAGAAAGAAAAAAAAAAAACGGGGGGAAGTTCGGGGGAGATGTTAGGCTTTTCTTTCTTTCTCTCTCTCTCTGTCTTTTTATGAGTCATCAGCCACCAACCTTCATCCTTTTCACTGAGAATTACAGTCTGGCTCATACTGCTCACTTCAACCATAAAAGGAGTGATTATCAAACCATTTCACAAGAGGACGGTTTCACATCAACATCTATTAATGATTGTGATTTTTTATTTTCCATCTCAGCTTCTATATCACCTAATGTCTTCCTCTGCTTATTTCATCATTCACCTGAAAAGCCATTTATAACTTTAAGTCTCTTAAGACACATTTCATTCTAAACTTCAAAAGATTTTATTCTAAAATTCAAAAGATCAGATTCTCTGATCTCTGTTTGTACCTAAATGAAATGTTTTAAAACAGCGACATCCTTTCTCAGCCTGCTGACAGGTTGTTTATTATGCAAGATTTTAAATGCAAATCCACTTAATTGGAGCAAAAATTAAAAGGTAAGATTAAGAGAATATTGAATAGCTGCTGAGTTTTCTTTCCTTCCACAAAAACAAAGTGGGTGGAAATAGAGATTAACTGCAATTAGCATTGACTGACCTTGCCCCCACAGACCAGTCATGTCTTAACAAGGCGCCTTCCAAAAGAATGCCTGCATCCAATTCTCTCAATTATGCAAATTGGTTTGAAATCAAAGTAGTTGGAGGGGGTGAAAACTTTCAGATGAAAAGTTGGGGAGCCTCTGAACGAGACTGCAGTCCCTTTTAGGTTTGCCACTCTGTTCTGTCTTCGCTCACAAGCTAAGGTCTTCCACACACTGCGAAGTGAGCACAAAGGAAGGAGTTTCAACAAATTGGGAGATTAGGGGCCAGTTATCAAAGTAGATTTATTGTGCCTTGTTCAAGCGAAGGATGAAAATACCCTGTGGGCATGGAGAAGGGGTCATGGGACTCCCAAAAGGATTACCTTGAACTGGAGTCATGAGACTTGGGTGAACAAAGACCCTGCTCACATGCTCATCATATTAACCGGCCCTCATAAAGTGAAGAAGTTTCATGTCCTGTGGGATTCAATGAGAGCACTTGACTGGGAGTGCAGCACCAGAAGAAAGCTCTGGTAAAGGAGCAGCAGAGTGTAGACCCTCTACTCTCTAGGCTTAATCTCCAGAAGCCTTAGAGGTAGGACTCCACAGCTCGGACTGAAGAAAATGTGTAAGTGTATCTACTTTCTATAACAGATACTCGTTGAACTTTTATCGCTTTTATTTTATTGCCTTTTTTTCTTCTTTTTTTCAACGACAGAATTAATTAGGTATGGCTGATTGGTAAGAGATGCTGTGCAAATGATAGATGCTTGAATGGGAATTTTAATCGAGGGCAGCACTGGATGAGTTGTTTGTGCTTAATTATGTGTGATAGCACTGAGATGGAAAACTGCTGAGAAGAGACGGACAAAAACAACCACAACAAGCCATGGATTTTTTTTTTTAGAATAAATCAGAATGAGAATTTTTTTTAACTGGTAGTATTTAGAATTTAAAAACCCAAACACAAATTGTCTTCATATAAAACCCATAGGAAATATCAGAATATTGGAAATTTAAAATGCAAAAAATTGGTAAAAATAGTATAAATAGGGAGAACTGTTATTTTTTAGAATAAAACATGACTTCTACTATTGACAATGACTATGTCATGACAACGAATCTATTATTATAACTAACATTAGATGTGTAAGTGTATGAAACTATTAATTTGTAAAAAAAAAAAAACTGTTAAACTGATCAAATATTGGTTGAATGTCGCCATGTTAAACTGATCATATTGGTTGTTGTCGTCATTATATTTTTGTAAGGGAGGAACACATAAATGCTACAAATACAGCAAAAGTCAGTATCTCTAACACTGTGAACACAGAACATTGTACAAACTGGTTTTCAGATAGTTTGTGATTTTTCAGTCACTCTCCTGCAGTAACACTAAATGGCTGGGGCCATTCGTGCAGATAAAGAGAGCAAGAGAAAGAAAAAAACAGTAACTGCGCTGTGTAATTGGCACTTGTGGTCACTGGTCACAAGATTTCATTAGATTTTATCTATGGTCTTTCGTTTGCTCATATGACTCGAGACTTTCAGGGAACGTGATGGTAAATGTGCTATTAAATATTACGATTATTTTTCTTTATTTTTGTATTTTGTTTAAACGTTTGAGCAAGTTCTTGGAAAGATTTGCTTCGCGGTGCTTCGGTTTTAATTGGACTTCCACCGTCAACAAAGGCCTTCATTGAAACTTTGCTTTGAACTCAGGCTATTTTTTGCTTAGCAATGGAAAAAGATCAGAGGGCGATGTGGTGCTGATCAAACTTGATCAGACAATAATAGGTGTCTAATTCCACTGATGTTAGTCACTGGCCACCATCCTACAGTAATCTTTTTATAGTGTGACATACATTATTTTTGTCTGTTGATACAACTTAACATGCATTATGAATTGTATTTACAGGTCCTTTTCACTGAATCATATTTAATCACTTATAATCTCTTTGTAGGATGCAGAAAGTCCTCAAATTTTAGGCTGGATTACCCCTAAGAGGATTCTGATAGTCAAACTATCTAAATTAAGATAACTGAAAGGATGATGTTCTTCTGACTGTGGTATGACCACATGTAATACCGCAAATAATGTTTTTTTTCTTTTTTAATTTTTTTCTCTTTACAGGCACAGAGAGCTTGGATCGAAAGGACCTTTGTGAAAAGAGAATGTGTTCACATATTTCCCAGCAAAGACCCGACCAGGTAATTATAACATTTAAATTCCTTTTGTTACTCATCACATGATGATGAGTAAAATATGACGGAAATACTTTGCTATAAAAAGTATTAATTTAACAGTTTTATTAGGCTTAGTAATCACTGACGTAAATCTTAACTGTGTCAGAGTAGAACAGGCTGAGAGCAGCCAGGCAGTGCAACCTTGTGTTCGTCGAAGCATGTGTTTCCCAGAAATGGACACAGTCATGAGACAGCCTTTGCGATGTGTGCTTCAAAAGAAAGACACGGCCATCAACACTCTTTGACTCAGTTCAGTCACTTTCAGTCACGGTTCATTCTTGTGACAGCAACCGAATTGTGTATCACTCAGGGATTTCTATGAATAAATAACTCAGTTTTAGAAGTTTAGTTTAGTTTAGAATTCGAGGACCGAGGCAAATAGCCACATGGGGTTCAGTACTGATTTGATTCTTGTTATCTGTATAGATGTGCCTGTGGTCAGCTGACAACGCAGCACGTGGCCATCCCTCCGGGTGCCAATTCAGTAGAAGAAGCGAACCAGCTGGTGCAGATTGACACCCCGAAGGATAAATGGACTGTGATCAAATACACCAGAACATACCCGACAGACTCCTACGGTATAATTGAGTTCCAGGGTGGAGGATTCATCAACAAGGCCATGGTGAGTCTCAGCTACTGAAGAATTACAACAGCATGAGAGAAGTGAATGAATATGCCTTGAGTGGTGGTCTTTTTAGAATTGACCCTCTGATTAAAAGACATTGAACTTACCACAGACAAAATGAATGTGTTATTTCAAAAGAATTAGTCACAACATTCTACTTCTTTTCATCTTTTCTCTACCAGTATATCAGAGTTTCCTATGACACCAAGCCTGACAACCTGCTGCATTTGATGGTGAAAGATTGGCAGCTGGAACTGCCCACGTTGCTCATCTCTGTTCATGGTGGTCTCCAGAACTTCGACCTCCAACCCAAACTCAAACAAGTGTTTGGCAAAGGCCTGATCAAAGCCGCCGTTACCACCGGAGCCTGGATCTTCACGGGTGGAGTCAACACTGGTAGGACGCTGACAGTTCAGCATAATGCCTTTAATGCTCCCTTAAGAAATAACAATTTGTGACATTAGAGGATTACCTTTGCTCTAAAATGTCATTACATAATACGTATTTTGCAATTTCCTGGTAGAGATTTGACCAACCTATTGTCACAGGTTTAAGCACTATAATTAGAGCATTTGCAAAAAAAAATTAATTGCAAATGACAATCTGTGTGGATTTTCCATGCAGTAAATACAGTGTGCCCTGGGATGCAGCCCCATTAGGGAGTTGAGAGAGTCATTATTCATGAGGACATATTTTTGCATATTACAATTTAGGAGTGATCCGTCATGTTGGAGATGCCTTAAAGGACCATTCTTCCAAGTCACGAGGGAAAGTGTGTGCAATTGGAATTGCCCCGTGGGGAATTCTGGAAAACAAAGAGGATCTCATTGGAAAAGATGTGAGAACATTTACAGCTGCACTTTAATAAAACAGTTTACTTGGAAAAGGTCCTCAAACTATTTTTTTCTTCCTGTTCTAGGTAACCAGACCATATCAGTCGATGGGAAACCCACTAAGCAAACTGGCGGTGCTCAACAACAGCCACTCACACTTCATCCTGACCGACAACGGTACCTGTGGGAAGTATGGATCCGAGGTCAAACTACGTCGACTTCTGGAGAAGCACATCTCCCTGCAGAAGATTAATACTCGTAAGTCACACAATCTTCAGCAGTCCCCATGAAGCATAACTCATCCTCCATAGTATGCGATCGCGACACACTCAGTCTTGTTGGACATGTGGATGGAGAGATCCTCTGTGACCTGTGGGCTTCCCTTTGTCATCCTATGCCTGGAGCTTGGATAAGGCAGGGACAGCAAAGGGATGCTCAGCTGTCACCACTGACTTCACTCCCTTCCTCCCTGTGGTTTTTCCTGTTGACATATCACATCGACTTACTATTTTTCAACATTTCATCCTTGACATTTTCCTTCTATAAAGTGATTTTTAGTGATAAATGAATGGTGTTTTCCAGGTTTGGGTCAGGGGGTCCCTCTGGTGTGTCTGATAGTCGAAGGAGGTCCTAACGTTATCTCCATTGCCCTTGAGAGTCTGAGAGATGAACCTCCGATTCCTGTTGTGGTGTGTGACGGCAGTGGACGAGCTTCAGACATCATTTCCTTTGCTCACAAATTCTCAGAGGATGGAGGGTGAGACTTTAGTTAATTTATACTCCTCTTTAATCTTATTATCCTTATGGTAAAAAATCTGAAATACCATTCTTCAATCTTCACTTCCAGCCTGGTTAATGATGACGTCAGAGATCAACTATTGGTGACAATTCAGAAGACTTTCAACTACAGCAAAAGCCAGTCACAGCAGATCCTGCTCATGGTAATGGAGTGCATGAAGAAAAGGGAACTGGTGAGTAGAAGATTAAAATTAGCAAAAAAAAAAAAAAAAACTTTCTTCACGAAAGGTTCATATCTACAGACTGTTTGTGACTTGTATTTGAAAAAAAAAAAAAAACATGTCTGTGTCAATCAATAAATCATTTTTGAGTCATGAAACATCTGGTCTCCATCATCATTCATCCATTCCACTCATCTGTGTATGTCCATTAACATATTGAATAAACATAATCCCCACAACCTGTCTGTCATTTCTCCTTCTTGTTTGTGGTCATGTCATGTAATCCGGGTCATTCGCAGCTTCACCATCATCAGTGCTCATGTATAAGTGCACAGCTGTAAAGTGGTGATGAGTATTAAACTCTTCACTTTAATGCAAACAATATAGTTCAGCGCTCTGTAATGAAACACACATCCTAGTAAGATCTGGTCTTCACAGATTCACAGATTAATCCCAGAGTGTTTGAAAATGTTTCACTGGAGACCTTGGTGCATAAATAGTGGCAGCATTTGTGCATCCCCAGCAGATATCCGTAGGCATAAGTGATGTGATTAGTAGTTTGTAATACCAGCGCATATAATCTCCAGACTCCATACATTTGGGTGGGAAAGATCAGCACATACCACCACCTGCTCAAGCAGAGCCCCCTTCATCCATTCACAGTAAACATGCAGCACACAGATGGAGGAGAGGATCCATCTCCCTAATCCTCATCCTCAGGTTTTCTCTCCACTCCCCCAGGGATTTTTCCAATGCCCATAGTGCTATCACTTCACCAGCAGCTCTGCATCCTCTATCCCCAATGTATTAGACTCCCTAATGCTCCAACACACTCACATAAGCAACTTAAACTGTTTTTTTAAATCATAAAGATTTAAAAACCCACAGCTTTTTCCTTGTTTGACCATTTAGCTCTCAGTTGTACCCAACCTAGACAATGTGACAGAACTTTATACACAACTAAGAGACACAGCACTATTGCCTGCTCTTAATCTAAAGTGCCATGACTAACCTACAGGTGAATCAGTGTCACTGTCTAGTCCCCACATAATCCCTTTCATCCTAAGTGCATCTCATATGAACAGCTGGGTTAAGACAAATAAAAACACTGGAAAGCTAAAATTTGCAATGATGTAACACTAGAATACAACATTTAAATGGATTATGAGCTCACGGTTCTTGAAGTCTTAATATTTTTGAAAAAACAAGGTGTGAAAGCGAGTGCAGCAACAACTTTTCCGTCTTCATACTGATGCAAGATGTTCATTACTGACGCATCTCGAGACCAGTTCGGAAATCTCTGGCACCAAGCCACATATTCATGCCAACCTAATCCCATTTACCACAGCTGCGCATGTGACAGGCCTGTCAGTGTAATTTCATTTGATATAGTCGAGTCTATAACAAGGCGAGCTCTATCACTCCTGTGTGACAAGAAAATTAGCTGTTTGTGCCTGTAGGATCGGCCTCGGGCGCTGCGGTGAGACATCCTGCTGACAAAACTCTCCCACCAGTTGATACCACATGTTTACAACTACAGTGAGAGTGAAAACACACTCATGGCACACATTCATCTCCCTATTCATTCATTTATATAGGTTGTTACAAACAGATGTGACTGTTTACATCATGTTTAATTGTTTTTTGTCTTTTTTTTTTTTTCTTATGTGTAGATCACAGTTTTTCGAATGGGCTCAGAGGGACAACAAGATATTGAAATGGCAATTCTTACTGCCTTGTTAAAAGGTATTTTGTGGCTACATCACATTTGGATATCTCAACAGTATAGTCAGCATCATTTTGAAGTACATACTACATCCAACCTACATCTTCTCTCTCTCTCTCTTTGTTGCTTTATTACCTTTGCATCAGGCACAAATGCTTCAGCAGCAGATCAGCTCAGTCTGGCTCTGGCCTGGAACAGAGTGGATATTGCTCGCAATCACATCTTTGTTTATGGACACAATTTACCAGTGAGTGGTACTCCCATCTAAATAGTGAAATGAATCATTCCACATGACTGCACTACAGTTGTAAAGACATCAAGTATGCATTTAAACCTGAATGAAAGAACTTGCTTTAAAATGATTTATAACTGATTTGTGTTTCTCAGACACATAAAACTCAAATGATTTAATGTGTCCAAGGAGCTATAGCTTACCCCCCCCTCTTATATCTTATGATTAGCCTGCTGGGGCCATTGCCAACACTACAACATCTGCAGTCGTGACACAGGAGAAGCCAAAGAGCCCCGCCAGTGCTCCCCGCAACAAGACCAGAGGAAAGAAGGGCAAAGGCAAAGGAAAAGCAAAACCTGAACCTCCAGAGGAAACAGACCCGAGGAAGTTGGAGTTAATTCGCTGGGTAAAAGAAATTTGGTTGAGTGGTGTAAATTATCAGTCTGTCTCATTGGTTTCTGTCTAGTATTAATGTGTTGATGACTTGTCCTAGGTGAACTCCCTGGAGCAGGCTATGATGGATGCTCTGGTGCTGGACAGAGTGGACTTTGTCACACTCCTCCTTGAGAATGGGGTCAATATTCACCACTTTCTCACTATTCCCAGACTGGAGGAATTATACAACACGGTGTGTAAGACACAAATTAAAGCAAATCCGAATGCCACATTAATATGAAAAACAGTTGACACTCATCTCTAAACCTTCATCCTCTCATCTCTTGCCTCTTCTCAGAAACTTGGCCCAGCTAATACATTACATGCTGTAGTTAGGGACGTCAAAAAGGTAAAATTAGTTTTAATAGTTTTTCTGCTGCAGTTTTTAATATTTTGGATTTATAATGTATCTTGAGACACTTTTTTATATATTATACTGGTGATTCTACAGGGAAACCTGCCTCCGGATTATCAGATCACTTTGATTGATATTGGTCTAGTGTTGGAGTACCTCATGGGTGGAGCATACAGAAGCAATTACACCAGGAAGGCTTTCCGTAACCTCTACAATAATTTGTATGGACTAAAAAGGGTACGGTTGGGAAAAAAATTATAATGATTTGCTCATCGTTTTATGTAACATTTGATATTAATTATTCTGTTTCTTTTCTTGCAGCCAAAAGCTCTAAAGCTTCTGGGAATGGAGGTAAGGAGTCGTTTTTTTAGACAAAACTCTGTTAGCTAGCCAAAACAATATAACTCCAACAGATGAATAATCTATCCTCGTTTTTTTTTTTTATCTTGTTAGGACGATGAACCTCGGCCAAAAGGCAAGAAAAAGCCAAAAAAGAAGAAAGAAGAGGAAGTGGAAATAGATGTGGATGACCCTGAAGTTTGTCGATTCAAGTTCCCATTCCACGAGCTGATGCTGTGGGCGGTGCTGATGAAACGCCAGAAGATGGCGCTCTTCCTCTGGCAGCGTGGTGAAGAAGCTATGGCGAAGGCTCTGGTGGCATGTAAACTGTATAAAGCCATGGCCCATGAGTGTTCTGAGAGCGAGTTGGTGGATGATATCTCCCAAGACCTGGAGAACAACTCCAAGTCAGTGCTCAGTATTTATTTGTTTTTCACATTAATTCATGGTCTTTCATTCCTTTAAGTGTCGTTCTTTCTCTTTCACAGGGAATTCGGCCAGTTGGCCTATGAACTGTTAGACCAGTCCTACAAGCACGATGAGCAGGTGGCCATGAAGCTCCTAACATACGAGCTGGTTAACTGGAGTAACTCCACCTGTCTGAAACTGGCTGTGGCTGCTAAGCAACGTGACTTCATCGCTCACACCTGCAGCCAGATGTTGCTCACTGACATGTGGATGGGTTGCTTAAGGATCGGCAAAAACCCTGGCATCAAGGTTGATATGACAAATGTTTTCCTGTTGTGCCATTTTACAGCGATACAATGATGAACAAACGAAAAACTCAACTAGGTCATTCTCACCTAGGTCATTCTGGGAATCATCTTTCCTCTTCTGATCCTACTGTTGGATTTCCGTCTTGGAGATGATGTGGCCTACCATTCAGGTGGAGGAGAAGAAAATGGAAAGGAAAAAGATGATGAAGCAAAATCCGGCAAGGTCCTGATTCTGATTCTTATCAGACTGATTTCTTTTCATATATTATAAATAAACTGTTTTTATGAAGACTGAAAAATGACATCATGAGGGTTTTATGTTCTGTTGTAGGATCCTAATGCTGATACATCTTCCCGAAAAGGAGATGAGGAAGAGGGTAGCGCTAAAGTTCGAAAAATTCCCATTGCAAAAAGGTTCTTTGAGTTTTACGATGCACCCTTCACCAAATTCTGGTTCAACACTGTAAGTTCCCTTCTTAAACACAAGAATTAGTATGAACATCTGAAATATTTAAAACTTACAATGAAATGACTTTCTTCTCATAACAGATTTCCTATCTGGGCTATTTAATGCTGTACAACTATATAATTCTGGTGAAAATGGAGCGATGGCCCTCTATACAAGAGTGGACTGTCATTGCTTACATTCTTACGCTTGGCACTGAAAAAGTTAGACAGGTAAAAAAAAAAAAAAAAAAGAACATGTGATCACTTTGATCAGATTTCTAGTCACTATGTGTGTTGGAGATAATTACTGGTCTTCACATTACCTTTAAATCCTGGTATCTAGATTCTGATGTCTGAGCCGGGGAAGCTGAAACAGAAGATAAGTGTGTGGATGGAGGACTACTGGAATATCACCGACCTTGCCGCCATATCCACCTTCCTTCTTGGGCTTATGCTTCGGCTGCATCACGAGCCTTACATGGGCTATGGCAGAGTCATTTACTGTATTGATATCATCTTCTGGTACATTCGTGTTTTGGACATCTTTGGAGTTAACAAATACCTGGGACCCTATGTGATGATGATAGGAAAGATGGTAATGACCTGTAGTCTGTCATACTGAGTCAAACTAATCATTTGAAAGTCACATGCATGACACCAAGTTCTAATATTATTATTATAATAGTATTTTTGTTTCTGTTTTCCAGATGATTGATATGATGTACTTTGTAGTTATCATGCTTGTGGTGCTTATGAGCTTCGGGGTGGCTCGGCAAGCCATCCTTCACCCAGATGAAGAGCCAACCTGGCGTCTGGCCAGAAACATTTTCTACATGCCCTACTGGATGATCTATGGAGAGGTTTTTGCAGACTCGATAGACCGTAAGACTAGAATTCATAGTAAGATTCTGTTTCCTGATCCTGGGCAGATGATCAGTGTTACTTTCATTTCTATGTTTGGAATTTCTGTGACATTTATTAACAATACATTGTACTGAAATCCCTAAGTACTTTGTCTCCCCCTGCTGGCATACTTGTAGTAGACTTTGACTTCGTTTTACTGGTACTCATTTCTATTGTACAAGAACAACATAGGTATCATTATCTCATTGCCTTTGCTCATGATCATCTGCCTTCAAGTTTTTTTTTCTGTCAGTGTTTCTTCTGTCAGGGTGAAGTCAATAAGCAGCCTAAATTAATAGGTTTATTACAGCTGTTTTTCTTGATAAATGTATATGTAGGTTTGATTCTCCCACAGATATAAAGTGTAGAACCTATTTTTATTGTTTCATTACTGGAAAGGTAGAGAAACATTTACCAGACACCAGTCCACTCTTTCATGGGCATCAGCTTGACCTTGACAGAAGTATGATTTCAAAATCCAATGTTCATTGATATTAACTCTTTCTCTGTGTTTCTGCGTGACTGTGTGGATTTCTCAAAGTCTATGCAATGGAAATCAACCGTGAGTAGTTTTTTAAAGTCAAGAATGTGATTCCAATCAATTAGCTGAAGTTCACAGAATGAGCAGGATAACCTATACCCTCTGTTTCCACAGCTCCTTGTGGTGAACATTTATATGATGAGGATGGGAAGAAGCTACCTCCATGTATCCCCGGTGCCTGGCTCACACCTGCTATTATGGCCTGTTACCTTCTTGTGGCAAACATTCTTCTGGTCAACTTGCTCATTGCTGTCTTCAAGTAAATATAGGTTCCAATGTTTCACTGCTCTATAATTTTACAAAAAAAAAAAAAAAAAAAACATCTACTGCACGTCGTACTCACTGTGTCTGTGTTTCCTGTCTCAACAGCAACACATTCTTTGAAGTCAAGTCCATTTCCAACCAGGTGTGGAAGTTCCAGCGATATCAGCTGATCATGACTTTTCATGACCGTCCCATCCTGCCTCCACCTCTGATCATCTTCAGCCACCTCTACATCCTTTTCAGCAGGCTGTTTCGACGGTGTGCACCGAAGAAACAAGAGGGAGAACTGGATGAGAAGGATCGAGGCCTTAGTTAGTTTCCTTTAATGATACAAAATATATGCATACACTTTAACTAAACTGATCAAAATGTAATATGCATCTTCACTGACTAAATGACATACTTTTAACTTTCACACTTTTAAGTCTCCAACCCTAACCCTAATGTCAGTAAAACTAATGTTGGCCATTGACATAGATTTCTATGACTCCTAGAAGGCCCCGCCTTACTATATAACTAAACAACAGACATACTGACATGTTTTCATTATTTGTTTATTCCAGAGCTTAGGCTAAATCCAGAGGAACTGAAAAATCTGTATGAGTTCGAAGAACAGTGTGTGGAAGAATATTTCCGTGAGAAGGATGATGAGCAACAGTCTTCCAGTGATGAACGCATCAAGGTCACTTCAGAAAGGTGAACCCTCCTTTTCCAATGTTATGGTTCATATTGGTTGTTTATGGGTCATATTTACATACATTTTCTATTTCATTTATGTTTTTGGCAGAGTTGAGAACATGTTCATGCGTCTGGAAGAGGTAAATGAGAGGGAGAACACTATGAAAGCCTCTCTTCAGACCGTGGACCTGCGTCTGGCCCAACTGGAAGAGATCCATGGACGCATGGCGGTTGCCCTGGAAAAACTTGCTGGAGTGGACAGATTGGAGCTCACCCGAACCTTTTCACGAAACTCCTCCGTGTGTGACCCTTCCTCTCTCCTTCGCCAAGGTAGTATCAACAGTGCTGATGGTTACAGCCTTTATCGCTTTCACATGGACATGGAGGAGTTTGCATCAAAGCAGAAGGAAGATGAGACAACAAAAACTGGTCCAGAGAGACAGAAGAGTCTGCGTCAGGGTTCTAATATTTGCACTCTCAGCACAAAAGAAACTGGTCAGACCTTAGAAGTTGCTGGTTTGGAGAGATCACGGCCCAGCTCTTGTGTGGATATTCTCATATCTCCATGTGAACAAAAACCTGTTTCTGCAGCACCAAGTCAAGAGACCTTGAGCAATAAACAAGGTAGCACATTGCTGCTTGATAGACTAAAGCCTACTTCCCCTCCAAAAAGGACTAAATCCTTAAAATGCTATCCAGTCGAAGACCAACCTTCACCTTCAATGACAAAGAGGAGGACTATGAGCACCATCATTGTCAGCCCTCCTGATGAGTCAGAGGTAGCAGTTGATACCACAAAGAAAGCGCAGTTGCTGCTGGGAACCTCTTCTTCTCCAAAAAGGACTGAATCATTACATTATGTCCCCACTGAAACCTATGATCAAACTTCTCCCATCACAAAGAAGAGGGCAATGAGCAGCATCATCTACAACCCAACCGAGGCAGGCGATGATGTGTTGCAAAGTGCAGACTACAGGTCACTCGTGGAGCAAGTAAGCCAAACACCGAATAAGTGGCCAGCAAACTTGGAATATCAGGTGCATCCCAGCACTTTTGGTCACATGCCGAAAGTTTCAACAGTGAGAACTCTTGCCCAACAGTTTCAAACTAGTGCTGCACCTGCAGAGCTCAAAAAAGAAGAGACAGCGTTTGATAAAATTCCTTTCGAACATAAAGGATCTCTTCCAGAACCAGAGCCCCAGGCAGACCAGACAAAGATGAAGGCAAGGAGAAACCTCTCGGACACTACTGACTACCTAACTGTAACTGATCAAATGTTCTTGCCATCTCACAGGTCACAGAGTTTCAATGCCAGTGACAGGAAAGCAAAGTGCCCCACGGTCAGCAAAGAACGTAGAGCCTCTACCAGTGACAAAGACCTTGTTGATGCCTGCAGGGTGGCTGCTCTTGGTGGGGAAGCTGTTGGAAAAAAGGCAGAGCCTGAAAAGGGAGAGGACGATGGACAGGAAAATAAATGAGAGCAACAAACAGAGGAGGCTGAGAATAATCCAACAATTAAGAGAAGAAGGAACTGGATGCTACAAGTGAGGCTGGTTATCTATAAAGTTGAAGATTGCCTGCCATCAACTGGAGATCACTACTCATCGCAGTTACAAAACAGTTTTCACATTAACAATAAAAACAGGATGACAGTCATTACCAAACTCTTTAATATTTTCATCATGTAATTAATGTTAGTTGTCAGTGCAGAGTAGTGAAAACCAACGTAATACTCTCTTATGAAGATCCACTTTCTTTTCTGTCTTTACGTTTCATCAATGTTACAGTAGCTTACAAAGACATTCATTCACAATACAGCTTTCCCATGTCAGTGTATTTTCATGACGAAGAGGTAAATGGAACCTGTTGAATGTCTACAGTTTAAGATAAAAATAAAAGTTATACACAACTGTTAATTGTGCTTACATATACACTAGGCGAACAGCAAAAACATGAATTCCCCATATATGGTTGACACTTTGAAATACTGTCTTGTAAACATTTTCTCTTGAGATAATGTAAAATGTGCTTAATAATGACCCACTCAAAGGTGTCCCTACAGCTTTCATGCAAATACTAACAATTGTTTAACAATATGTATTAAGTACAGTTTTCAAGAAACAAACAATCCTTTCACAGTTTCATTTTGTCACAGAAACCTGTATAAATAGAGGTTCCGTTAAAAAAAAAAAGAATAAATAAAAATTTGAGAATACAGTAGGTTGTATTTATACATACTTTTGTCTTTTCAGTCACAATATTATAACTCCTTCTGAGCACACGTCAACAAGCAGAAATCTTGCCAGTGCAAATGGAGAACATAGGCATATTAATATACATGAATTCACACAGATAAATACAATCACTTCTGAGACTTGATATGTCTAAATCACAGAGTCATCATAGTAATTATGACAATAGGTAGTGTGTATAAAATGATGCTACAGTATATGAAAAAATCAGACAACTATATGTGACTGAGATATTTTTCATGAGATACAACAGAGGTATTATAAATCCCAACAGAATAACTGCCCCCGTGTGAGCAGACACTGCACCAGCTACAAACCACTGCTGATGATCTCGTGCGAGTCTTTTGCAAGAGTGGATATAAAGTTATCAGGCCTCTGTCCTCAATGATGTGCCAGTGGTCAGCAGATCGCGGTGGCATCTCAACCACTCGTGAACCTGTGAGCTTCAGCTGGCAGTAAGGCCCTTTTCAGTGTGACCAGTGCTGCTGCTGCAGCTGCGAGGACATCCGAGAGGCAACAACCCGCCAAAAACAGCAAAGTCACGCTAGCTGTGAGCCGTGAACACGGGACAATGAACAGCCTAGAGCAGGGAACATTTGAAGAACTTAATTCTCTTCGACTTCTTCTCTGTGATCTTGATGGCTTTGCCTGACCCTCCACCATTGTTGTCAGTCTAAGATAGAGGGACAATATAGTGGAGAGTTGTAATACACAGAAGTTAAACCTTTACATGGCATAAATTCTAAAAAACCTTTAACCACTTACTGTCTTTGAGCTCAGATTATGCAGTATGTCTCTTCCCATAGTATAGAAAGCCTTGAGAGACAGAAAAAAAACCAAACATAAACAAAAATGTAAAATGTGTTTAGCAGTTACAGCACATTACACTTTCAGGATTAAAAACGTCTGCTTACCTCCTCTACATTCAAGCTAGACTTTGCACTGGTTTCCAAGAACTTAACGCCATAGTCAATAGCCAGCTATGTGACATGAAAAAGATCAGTGTTAGTGATAATCAATAGATAGATAGACAACTGGACAAGTGCACAGAATTTCAGTCTGTTAGAGACTGCTTTATAGTGATGACTGGCTGCACAGACTCACTTTTTCACCTCTGTCTTTGGACACCTGTCTCCTGTCAGTCATGTCACATTTGTTACCCAGGATCATCTTCTCCACATCGGATGATGCATGCTGGGAAAAGAATTGAAAGAGTAACATGCAAAGTGTGTTACTCTAAGTGTACAATAACACAAATGGAATTTATGGCAACAAACATAAATGATTCCCAATATCAAATCACCTCTTCGATATTTCTGATCCAGTTTTTTATGTTTTCAAAGGACTTTTCATTGCAGATGTCATAGACCAGCATAATGCCCTGGGAAGAAGACAGACACAGTCATCCTCACAAACAATTTCCAAACCCTGAGATTAATGCTAACTGCACATTGTAGGATGAAGTGAATATGTACCATAGCTCCTCTGTAGTAAGCAGTAGTGATGGTGCGAAACCTCTCCTGTCCTGCAGTGTCCCTGAAAAAAACAGAGCGACATTAATGGTAAATGAACAGTTTTTGTGTAAAAATCAGCTAAAAACAAAATCAAATCACGCTTACCAAATCTGAAGTTTGACCCTTTTTCCATCCAGCTCTATTGTCCGGATTTTGAAGTCTATTCCTGAATTTCAAAAGACAAACACAGACAGTTGTATGAGCTTATACATACTACAGTGATTATTTACATGGTATTACAGCAAATCAAAGACATATGTGATTAAGTGGCTGTAGCTGAAAACTGTAGCCTAATTCTACATCAATTTGCTGAAGGACATAATCTAATAGCACAGCAGCTGGATCAGCTGCAGCAGGATATTATAGATCTTTATGGAGAATATAAAATATTATAACCAATATTAAAAGATTCACATTAAAATAGTTCCAAAACTCGAACTGTATGATTATAGTTTTAATCCCAATATAAATTCCCACTTACTGTTGCCTATTAGCCATCAAGGACAGCAGATCATCACCAATTCAATCTCAGTCCCATTGTCTCACTCTAACGCCCATATAAACAGTGTGTGTCTATGTTGTGTAATACAAATGTTACAGCAGATTACTATTACTATATATTTTGACTGCGGTTAATGTGATGGCAGTGAAGCGTTGTAATCTATTAATATGGGCATGCATTATGTCAGGTTTGTCCATAGGGGCGGCTGCAGGGGTACTCACCTATTGTGGATATGAAGGTGGTATTGAAGGAGTCTTCGCTGAATCTAAACAACAGACATGTTTTTCCGACTCCGCTGTCACCGATGAGCAACAGTTTAAACAGATAATCGTACGTTTTCGCCATTTAAACACACTGTAAAGTCCGACGTTTCGTTATTAAAAAAAAAGGCCGTGCTGAGCCGGGATCCCCCCGTCTGGAAATCCTGGCAGACTGGCAGCAGACCGGTGCCGAGATGAGTGACGTCACGTCGCCTTCCGCGTTGCATTATGGTCAATGTAGTTGAAAGAGAACCAGGCAATGAACCAAAACTACTGTTGCTGTTTAACCCCTAATATCGGTTGTACTCTTCTTTACGTGCAGTAATATTTATTCAAAAAGACTCACATAAAATAAAGCAGAAGTTTGAGCATTTACACATATTTTAAAATTCACAAAAAAACATGATATGAATGTATAACACTTTTTCAAAGTGTTCAAAGTCCAGAATCATAAACACCACGTTAAAAACACCACGTGAGTCCTCGTCAATCCTGTGTTTATTTCCTTGCCCTGACATTAGTTTTTACAATTAATAACCGAAGGCTATTATGAAGTTTTTTATGACATCCTGTTGACAGTATTTAGTCTTATCGCAGTCACCCCCTACCCCTCCGCTGCTGTAACTGCACACTTTCTGTTTCTTCCCAAGCAGCCCACGTATACGCAGAAAAGCTAAGCTATCACGGTGAAAAAAAAATGCCCGTAAGTTTCACAGTTTTGTTGTCATTTGCTGTGTTTTCTCTCACGCGCAATGTCGTCACCTGTCAGTCACTGTTATTGTCAATTTCACACCGTCACACACGACGCATTAGATGAAACCTCGAAGTTGTGTTGTTGATGCGTAGCAGCTGCAGCACATGGACCGAGTTAGCTAACGTAGCATTGGGCTGACGCGGGTGGCGACTACTTGCTGAAACCAAATGTTATCAAACTTGTGTACAACATAAACGGCGACGGTGCAAGAAAAAAACAATCTGCAATTTTGTGTTTTTTTTTTAACACAAGCAACGTTATTTATCCGTTTGTGTTTCACAAATAAATTCTTATAATTAACATGATTTTATAAAGGAAAATCTAGCACGCGTGTTGAAGCTTGAGCATTTCCATCGCGTGTGGTATTGCTGAAATGTTAGCTAATATAATTTATTTGTTGTGTTTGTTTGTTTTTTTTAAAGCCTGAAAACAAAATAAATTACCCCAAAGGTCAGAAATAATCATTGTTATGTTCAAAAGCCATTTTATTTTGGTGAGATCAAATGATATGTACCTTTTTTTTTTAGCTTGATGCGCAACTGTGGCACTTGGATTTGACTGTTTACTAAAAAAAAAAAAAAAAAAGACTGTCAAATGATTTTTTTTTTTAACTTTCATTAATTATTCAGCTTGCCCGAGACCTCCTCCATCCCTCTATTGACCACGAAAGGAGACAACATAAAAAGAAAAGGCTTGTTCAGAGTCCCAACTCCTACTTTATGGATGTCAAGTGTCCAGGTATGTTTCTGTCTCTCCTGCAGTGTGATCAGTGATTTAGACACATGAATAGATAAAAGCTTTGATGCTGTGTTTTGATCATATTACTCCTGTGGTGATTTTGCAGTGGTTTAACTATTGTTTACATCACATTAAATCAATGCACTCAATGATGGTGGCGGGTAATTCAGTGTTTTTATTCAGATACTTCACTGAAATTCAATTTTGAGGTACTATTACACTGTAGTATTCTAACTTCATGGTTTCATTTTATTCAGTTGTTATTTATGTATTCTTACAGTGTCTGTGTTGTAATTTTTACAATTTTCAAAGTAACGCCACAGGTGTCAACCATTCAGTTTATTTATCTTAAATACTATTTCTTTGCAGGCTGCTATAAGATCACCACTGTGTTCAGCCATGCTCAGACAGTGGTTCTCTGCGTGGGATGTTCAACTGTGTTGTGCCAGCCAAAAGGAGGAAAAGCCAGACTGACAGAAGGTAAAATATCCACAAACTTTCTAAACTTATAGGTCATGAGTGTAAAGCTAGCTTTAGCGGACATATCCCTAACCTATTTTCATTTGTACTTTTCAGGTTGCTCTTTTAGGAGGAAGCAACATTAAAAAGGAATTATCCACTCGATCATGTCTGTAATTAAGCCATGTGTTGATGAATTCCTTAATTTTCCATTGATTGCAATGTAGTTGTTCATTCACTAATGACAGGGTCTGTCACTGTACAAATGTTCAACTTTTATGATAAATTTCTTAAACTTAGTAGCAGAAATTTTAATATGCCAAATATTAAGATAGGGGAAAAAAAATCTCACTAAATCAATAAAGGAGGCTGTTATTAAATGTGAAGCATTCTGGGACTTTATTGTGAAATAAGCAAAAAGATGTTTTGTCGTGACTGCAATTACCTTCACAGAAAGCATACAAGTAGTCCTTTTAGCTTCTGAATGAAAATGAAAAGATTTGTGTCATAGATTTCTTTGTCAAGTAACAAAAAAGAAATTGACAAGGACATGGACCATAAATAGAGAACAAGACAACAGCAACAAAATACAGTTTTCATAACTTTGGGACCACAAGGTAAATGCGTATTTGTGTTCCAGAAAAGTGGCACAAAATGGCACTGGCAACAGTATTCAATGTAAAATGACTCATTGATTTGTCTCATTTTGTTGAGGAAACAGAACTTAAACTGGACTCAAAAGAAAGAAAAAAAAAATCCAAAACAACCACAACAACAAAAATAACCTACATGCTTAACAACATAAAGAATTTATACCATAGACTACAATCACTGTGTCTGACATTGCACCCCGCCTCTTGGACCCTCCTCATCCTCGTCGTAAGCTTCTCCGCTGTGGCTTCTCTGTTGCGTCCGCTCGTCCACCTCACAGAGATCCACCTCCTCCATGTCTTCAGTGATCATCACGTCATCTCTGGGAGGAAGAAGTCTTTCCAGCTGGTACATGAGATGCTCTGGGAGCCAATCTTTCTCTGGGAACTCCACCTGCAACGTGAATTAAAATTCGTTGATCTTAATATTTTTCCTTAAAACACAAGAATCTAACTAAGTTGTGTCACAGTGGGGAAACATTTTACGTTCAGTATCTTACCTCAAAATGAATAAAAAGCTGTCCTTTTTCAAATGGTTGCTTGTACATCGGCATGCCCTCATTCTGGATACATTTGGTGTCATTGTGCTTGATGACTTCACCTGTTGATAGAAAGACATGTTAATGAAATCTGTATTAAAAGTATACACATCGAAGTCGGCGATGGAGACCAGCTGATGTTAGTGAGTTACCTGGAAGTGAGCTGATGATAAGTGTTCTGTTGTCTAACGTTTCAATGGTCTTCTGGAAACCGCACAGGGCCTCAACAAGTTTGATCCTCATCTTCATAACCAAGTTATCATCTTGTCTTTGGAAAATGGGGTGGTCCTTCTGATCCAGCACGATGATCACATCTCCGGGCTCCAGTCCAGGTTCTTGATCGCCTTCTCCGTGGAATGTAATTTTCTGACCATCTCTCATACCTGCGTAATACATTTATCCTCACTTTAGTTTTCTTTGCGCTTGCAACTAAAGACATTTTAAGAAATATGTCTCAGATGAGAAAAAAAAAACATACCTTTGTCAATGTGAACTTCAAGAATTTTTTTCTGGCGCTCTACTTTGTGTCCATTACAGTTCTTGCAGCGGTCTTTTGAGTTAAATTTCTCGCCCTGTCCCTGGCAGTCTGAACACATGCTTTGGATCTGCTGAATCATGCCTGGTCCGATCTGTTGCACCTTGATTTGTACACCTCTTCCTTTGCAATTTGAGCACTTCTCCAAGGCACCTTTCTTTCCACCATGACCTATAATAAATATAGAGGTTTATATAGATTTTCTTAACATCTAAACAAACTTGATTGGATATAACATAGAAAAAACAAGAGACAATACACACTACGTACCGTCACATTTTTCACAAATGACATTCTTTTGCAGTCCAAGTTTCCTGGTGGCTCCATTGTACATCTCCTCCAATGTAACTCCTAACTGGTGCACAACATTTTTACCTATAGGAAAAGAAAATATACAGAAAAAGGTTCAATTTATGTTAAACATATTGGAATAATATATTACCTTTCAAACAGCCTGCAGCTAGATTACTTAGATAAATCTAGTAAATGAGATCAAATAAATGGGTTTCAGTGTTTACTGTGATGCACTAGAGTCTAATGTGATGGCTAGTATGAAACTCCATCATCAACACCCTCATATAAACAAGAAAACAGTGGTGGAGCAGCTGTCCACTGTGTGTATAAAGGGTTAAAGAGCTCTCACTGCTTTAGCCCTTTATACTAATCTATTATCTGTGTATTATAACTACTATATATGTATACTTTCTTTGTTATTATATATCTACAGGTATAATTTAACTACTTTAAATCAGAAAATACATGTATCACATCAATATTCTGTGTCAGGAAAGGCCAAAACAGCAGATTGGGACATCCCCACTAATAAAAAAAAAATAAATAAACATTACCTCTTCTCTCTCTCTGCATCCGTCCTCCACCTCCAAAGAACATGTTGAAAATGTCCATTGGTGACTCTCCTCCACCCATGCCTCCCTCCTTGATCGCTTGTTCTCCACCTTGGTCGTACAAGTCTCGTTTCTTAGGATCTGACAGCACTTCATATGCTTGCGATATGAGTTTAAACTATGGGAATAAAACATTTTAAATCTTTGATTAATAAATCATTTATTAACGTTTTTATCTAAGAAGTGGTGACATCTGATAACAGTCTGGTTGTTCCTTGACCTGAGGGTCTTTAAACATAATTTATGACGCTTAAAACCTAAGACGTCTCATCTGCCTCGTTTAGTGTCACAGGAGCAAGAAAAAGACCGTTCAGTTGTTTTTATTTAAATCATTTATTTCATTTTATTTCTGATAAGGTATTTCATTGGGCTAATCTCCCCCAGTCACACACACACACACACACACACACAGAGGAGCTGTGATCTTTCTAGAAACTTCTCTGCTGTGTCAATTCAACCAAGGCGGTGCTGATTTAAAATTAGAGAGGACGTTTTGGGCAGTCTATAAACAGCTGCTGGGACACCCTAAAGGTCTCGCTGTCCACCGTAACTCACCCTCTCTCCTTCGCTGGGGTTCTTGTCGGGGTGATATTTCAGTGCCAGTTTTCTGTAAGCTTTCTTTATTTCATCCGCTGAAGCGCTGGGGTTGACACCCAGGAGGTCGTAGTAACCGGTTTCATGAACCATGGTGACTAAATTAAACAGAAACACACACGAATATCACATACAATGCTACTTTAATATCATCTTTATTAATCCCATGTACTCGATTCGAATTAACCGTTATGCCAAAACAAAGAACATTAACGTTTGCTAATATTAGCATAAAACAAAGTTAACGTTAGCTTAATGCTAAAGATACAGTAACATATGCCTCCAACTGTTAGCGTCATAACGACCAGCACGTGATTATATAACAATTCACGTTTAACTTAAGCTATTAGTTTATAACCTATGACGTTCATCTTGAATGAAAGTGTTAGCTTTTATGAGTCGTCTAGCTAACGGTCCGTCAAATTTTCAATGTAGTTATACTTACTTGCTAGGAGCTAGGTGCTGTTACAGTCCTAGTTTTCGCTACTCGGTTAGTCGCTCTGAGGGTGGTGAGGAAAGATGGCCGGTTCTTATAGCCGCTCACCGGTGTAGAAGTTTCTGGAGAGAGAGAGAGGGACTCCGAGGAGGAACAGGGTCCGGATGTGTCGTCGGTTTAAATGTGTAGAAAGAACCAGAGACACGAGGGGGGAGGTGGCGGTGGACATGGGTATGGGAGGAGGGTGGTGGGTTGAAAACCCGGCCTGACACGTTTTGACCTTAACTACATGTGTACCTAAAAATAAGATTTATATCTTAAAATGTTTTGATTCCAGAATTTTAATCGAACTGTCTCGAGCTTTCAAAACTATGTAAAAAAAAAAAAAAAAAAAAAAGTCAATCAAAATGGTCTATAATAAATACAAACATCCCTCATAGAATAGTAGACCAGTCTGTCAGGTTTGGACATTATGTTTTGATATTTTAATTAAAATAAGGTAGCTCGTTTTTTTTTATCAAATGTGTGCATCATATAATTTGACAGATTAAATACAAATACTAAAACTTTTATTCTAATAAAGGAGAAAATATAATTCTATCTTACACATATATGATCTCTGATTAAATATACTAAATATACCTTAATATGAATTTATCCAGATCATTCTTTAGTTCCACTTTATCCCACATGGAGGCACTATTTGCAAATATAATGATTTAATGGAGAACATGTATTACTAGAATTGTAAAAGAGCTGTCAGAGGCTCAAGTTAATTAATGAATTAAAAATAAATAAACAACAGTAATTGTGGCAAGTGCAAAAAATAGGACACTATGCTATGTCAGAACAATGGCAGATGTAAAACCTTGCAAACATGTAATTACAACCAGCAAGTTGTAATTACAAGCTGTTTTTGGTTTGAGATCTTTTATAAATTCCTCTCATGCAGATTTACTTCAAGATGTATTTTCAGGTTGTCTTGCACAGAGTATTTTAAAGAATGTCACCGATGTGATTTTCCCAAGTAGTTCACAGTGATTTGTGAGGTCTGCTTTGGATCATTGTCTTACTGTAAATGCCAGCAGAATACTTCTGGTTACTTTCTGCTTTGTGCTAGTTATGCTAATATATGTTTGTTAAAGTTTACTTCTAGGACACAACAGAGGGAACTGGATTATAATCTTATATTAATCTTCTCTAACCTGTGAGTGTGTAACTTAAACTAAAGTATTGTTGTTTTTACAGAGGATGACTGGAACATTTGCAGTTGTGTAAAAGCAATAAATCTTTGATACCAGTGATTGGAGTGATGATTGCATAAGTGCAAAATGTAAGATATTTGAAGTTTTGATCCATGTAAACAAACTCCAAAATGACTAATGACATAATATAAATCTATCTGATCGAGGTTTGGCATGTTAAACTCAAATATTAGCCATAGTTTCTCACTTATCATTGTGTTATTTGAAGAATATTATAATCAGACTGTTTTACATATGAAAAGCTGAGTGAATTTAAATTCAGGACATGGCCTTGAGCTAGTGGTCCAATGCTGTGCACACATGGACTCTTTGGTTTGTTTCATAACCATTAACGACTTCACGAACCAAACTCAACTGCAGGACTTGTTAGTTAACTGGGAAAACCTGTGGGAGAAGACGCAACGCTCATATTGGGTCAGATTTTTTAAAGCATATCCAAAGGTTTGATCTTATACAGCCTATCTACAAGAATATGGAATTTCCTGATGAGCAGAAAATAGATCAACTTGGGAACCGGTAAGCAAAGTAAAATACACAGATTTATTTCTCATCAGTTATATTCTGATTAGACTTTTATTAGCTATCACTATATTTGTTTTTAGTTTAGCTGTGGGATAGGTTATAATACTTTTCGGTTAACTCCAAATGAACCAGATTCACCAGTTCACATGCAAAGTCATCGTCACTATCACCCAAATTGTTGAATGAATGTCTCTGTCCTTTTTGTATCAAAATGGCCCCACATTATAAATACATTTAAAGAATGGAAGCTTAAAGCCGATGTAGTCTCATTCATATAGAGTACGCATATGGTATATCAAAACAATAGTTTTTAATGAGTGGGAATGACTAGTGTTTTGGCTTTCATTGAATATGCTCTGTCAGACAAAGCAGTGGGGGCTTTAGCTGCGCCAAAAGCTCGACATCGTGATGGGTCAACAATGCTGCTGAAAATTAGACCCGTGTCATGAAATGACAACAGCAACTCAAACCAGTGCCAGAGTGTGAGGTGGAGTATATATGAGCTGTTTGAAACCCATGTTTCCTCTGTGTATTGCAGTGTTCAGGAGTCTATGGCAGACAGGGAGGCACATAGTGACAGCCCTGCTCTTGTAGGTGAGTAGATTTACTGAATAGAGGCGCTGGCATCAGTAGACCCTGATGGTATTGAAAATGGTATTGCCTTCTTCACATTTGCTTTTTCTGTCATTTCAGGAAAGAAAAATGTTCAAGAGGAGTTTCTTCTTGCTCCAGCCGATTCTCTTTGGACCACTGATGCTCAAGGTTTTGTCAAACTGAGAACAGAAGAAGGATGTCCAGAGGAACCTATCACAGTTCATCAAATGTTCAAAGCCTCAGTTGAAAAATATGGAAAAATGCACGCACTGGCCAGCAAGAGAAACAACAAATGGGAAAAGATGACTTTCTTAGACTATTATCAATTCTGCCGGAGATCCGCTATGAGCTTTATAAAGGTATGTCAACCAGAGAAAAACACTGTGTATATTATATTTAAACTGTTGAATATTATTGGTCAGGTCTTTTTTTTAAAAGGAAAAGACAAAAAAGAAGTGTCTTAATATGTGCAGCTTGGTTTAGAGCGATTCCATGGAGTGGCAATACTGGGATTTAACTCAGCAGAATGGTTCTTCTCTGCAATTGGTGCCATCATGGCAGGGTGAGAAATACACATCCTACAGCAATAGGGACTAGACTTACATTACATTAAGAACTGATGTGAACATGTCTGTGACTGCACATAGAATATACTGTATAATTGTGCATAAAAGTGCTGTAACTGTGTTTCTGTGACACATTACACTAAGACCGTTCTTTCGCCAGTGTATATAATAACCTGTATTATCTCCTACAGAGGGATAATGACAGGAATCTATGCAACAAACTCACCAGAAGCGTGTCACTATGTGGCGAGTGACTCCAAAGCCAATATTATTGTGGTTGAAAACCAAAAGCAATTGGATAAAATCCTGCAGGTACTGTTAGATACTTAAGATACACAGACTTTTAATAATATTGACAACACTCTTAAGTAAATTTCTGACACTTGATATCACAGGTACGTGACAGACTGCCCCATCTGAAAGCCATAGTGCAGTACAGCGGACAACTACAGCAGAAGATCTCAAATCTTTACTCTGTAAGTTTGTCTGACTATGTATGAAACGATACAGACTGAAATCAGAATAATACTTTGTTTAGTTCAGATTAAAATCCAAACTGTGTGTTACTGTTTTGGGATAGTGGGAGGAATTCATCAAGCTGGGTCTGGATGTTTCTGATGAGCAACTGGATGACATCATCGGCAGCCAGAGAGCCAATCAGTGCTGTGTATTAATTTACACGTCCGGCACCACAGGGAAACCGAAGGGAGTCATGCTCAGTCACGACAATGTACGCTGTCTTGGGACATAAAATAATCTCTAATATTCATCTTCAGATTTTATTCTGACAATATGCAGGAATAATCTCCTGTCTCAATCTAATTCAGATCACTTGGACTGCCAATCATGCTAGCAGAGCTGGGGACATGCAGCCAGCTGACACTAAACAAGAGACATTAGTGAGTTACCTGCCTCTCAGCCACATTGCTGCTCAGATATATGACCTCTGGGCAAGTATATATTGGGGTGAGCTGGTGTACTTTGCACAGCCAGATGCCTTAAAGGTAAGTAAGAGCTAACAGTTCAGTTTATTGGTTGAATGGTTATGTTTTTGAAACTCTGCATGTGCTTTAATCTTTGTAGGGAAGTCTGGTAACAACACTACGAGAAGTTTATCCTACTTCTCACATGGGCGTCCCCCGGGTCTGGGAAAAAATGATGGAGAAGATTAAACAGGGAATCAGTCAGTGTGGATATGTGAAAAAGAAACTGGTGACATGGGCCATGTCAGTCACTATGGAGGCCAATCAAAAGAGCATGCAAATGTAAACGCTTATTTAGATGGAATTTTGTCAATAAATATTAAAGATACATAATCTAGTCTTATATGTATTTATATTTATATAAATCTATTTCAGGGAAGATGACAAATCGCTCCTGTTGTCCCTGACCGACAGTCTTGTGCTGCAGAAGCTTAGGGCTGAGCTCGGCCTGTCGTGTTGTCAGAAGTTTTTCTCTGGAGCTGCACCGATTAGCACTGAAACTGTGCAGTTTTTCCTGGGATTGAACATCCGTTTGTATGAGGCCTATGGTATGAGCGAGAGCACAGGACCTCACTTCATGTCTGGTCCCAAAGCATACAAATTACCAAGGTAAGAGTTTAATCAAGGATTAGAACAAATATATTAAAAGCTCAAGTTAAAATCAAACTATTTTCCTCCCATACGCTACAGTTGTGGTAAAGTGATCCCTGGCTGTCGATACAAATTAGCCAACGTAGATTCTGAGGGGACAGGAGAAATTTGCTTTTGGGGGCGCAACGTTTTCATGGGTTTCCTCAATATGGAAGACAAAACAAGAGAAGCTTTGGATGAAGATGGATGGCTGCATTCTGGAGACCTGGGGAAGATAGACGAAGAGGGTTTCTTGTACATCACAGGGAGAATAAAAGGTAGAGTCATCTGAGCAAATAAGGCTTATGTGAGAAAATTGCTCATCTTTGGTCACCAGCTCACATTGTGCACATTATCCACACTTGAATACAAGCTATTCTTGAAAGAGGGTACAGCTCCATTATCCTCATTGTGAGTGTTATAAGTCATCAACAGCTGTGATATGAGGACGTCCTCTCCCTTCTTTTAGAGTTGATCATCACAGCTGGAGGAGAAAATGTTCCACCTGTTCCCATAGAGGAGGCAGTGAAGCGGGAGCTGCCTATCATCAGTAATGCCATGCTGATCGGAGACAAGAGGAAATTCTTGTCCATGCTTTTAACACTAAAGGTAATCAGATGTTACTTTTTTCATTTTCACAGCAGCACGTCTCTCCTTAGAAAAACTAACTTAAATGCAGCTGTTATATTCCAGCACCAGTTTTCTTTACCTTTCTTCTTATTAAGCTTCAGAGAGACTTTTACAAGTCAAAACTAGTTGTTTCACAAATTATAAAATGTTAATTTTAACCTGCAGTCATTACTTTATGTGGAAAATATATAAGATTCTTGGGATGGATTTTATTCTTGATGTCAGTGTTGTAGCAATGCTGAGACCATGGAGCCGACAGAGGAACTGAGCTTGGAAGCTGTACAGTTTTGCCAACAGCAAGGAAGCCAAGCGACTAAGGTGTCTGACATCACTAAAGGAAAAGACAAAGACGTGTACCAAGCGATTCAAGATGGAATCGACAGAGTCAACTCTGCAGCCACATCCAACGCCCAGCGCATACAAAAGTGGACGATTCTGACGAAGGACTTCTCGGTTTCTGGAGGAGAGCTTGGTAAATTTAGCATCAATCTAGTATTGTGCTTTTTGCAGTTACAATAAACTACTGCTCATCATATTATGTCCTTGTTCCAGGTCCCACAATGAAGCTTCGCCGTCCCGTTGTGTTGGAAATGTACCACAAGGTCATAGAGAGCCTCTATCAAGAATAGTCATGTTTTTACTTAGATTACTGTGTAACTGTTAGTGGGAAAATCACACCACTCGCATATCTGATCATTTGTGTTAACATGGAGTTTATTAATATCCAATCTTGTGTACAGAATGTAAAAGCAACAGAGGAACTATATATTTAAGTGAATTATGTTTACTGATTAACACTTGCTGTTACAACACTAAGAATGTTTACAGTGTATCTTCTCATAGACTGATATTTGTCTCCAGATCATTTAATTACTAATCACTACTTTTATCATCGTACCAGTTCCTTTCCTGACAAAATACATAATTTTTGTAAGTAAGTATTCAGTGGTATTCAGTTATGGTTTAGACCACTTTGGATGTTAAGTCATAAAAACAAACAACATTTTTCACCAAAAATTAAACCACATGGTCATCATTATGAGTGAAGGGAGTTTGTAACACCAACAATGGTCATTTACAGAAGAATAAATAAAGTGTCACTTTCTGTGTTAAAATTCTTTCTCTTTATACTGTACATTTGTAATATATCTAGTAAATAATGTTATGGCATAACGAGGAGAGAGCAGAGAGAAGTGCAAAGCATTTTCAAGTTTCATGATATGGAGCCTGGTAATGTATGAAAGGATAAAAGCTCCAATCTGACAGTGTCATACATGTAAGACAAGAGGCCAGATTCAGCCAGTAAACACACAATACCCACTATAGTTTAAGAAATTAAAAGAATAAATGCATCTCACATATACAGTAACTGTTGGTAAAAAGTTCTGACATTGCTTTGGATTGTGCAGAAGAAATAAAATATTCAGGGTCCCACGCTCCTGAGTCTCTTAAAATACATATTTTGGTTAAAATGTGTAATTGCAATATGACATAATAGATTTAAGAGAACTGAACTCTGACTCCATGCTGGTATCCGTTTAGTCCATGTCCTGTACTCTTTGACAGATCACGTCAGTGAATTCTGAGCACTTTGAGTTTCCTCCCAGGTCTTTTGTGAGAACCTAGAAGATGGAAAATCATAGCATTGTATATTGAAAAGGAAATATGTAACAAAAAGCACAGGGTTTCAGTTTCTTGAAAAGAAGATTACCTTTTTGTCTCGAATGGTGTCATAACAGGCGGCTTCAATCTTCTTGGCATGGCCGTGCAGACCCATGTGACGCAGCATCATGACTGCGCTGAGCAGCAGGGCGGTGGGGTTGGCCATGTCTTTTCCCGCAATGTCTGGTGCAGTTCCATGGACCTGACAGAGGACATTATTAACAATAACGGAGACTTCCAAAACATCCAATTTCTTAAAAAGAATTAACAAAAAAAAGTTCAAATTCTTCTACTGTGCAAAATCTACTATGATCATGACAGTAATGGTGAAACCTGTAAAGAAACAGGTTTCACCATTGACTATTGACCATGACAAATAGGGATAAAAACATACCGACTCAAATATGGCAACACCATTGGCACCAATGTTCCCACTAGGAGTCACTCCAAGACCTCCGATCAGTCCGGCACAAAGATCACTGTAACAGGAATTTTACGTTTATTCTTATATGCACACTTTCATCATGTTCTTTATCATAGTTATTACAGACGTTGCACAATTTTGTGTAAGTTGATATAAAACTATGGATTCGCTGTATGCACAATCTTGATTTATGACAGACTAATTATGTTATTTAATTGAATATCCCACCTCAAAATGTCTCCATACAAATTCGGCATCACCAACACATCAAACTGTGTGGGATCCTGCACCATCTGTAAAAACAGGTAGAAAAGTTGCCACTATTAATTTAGAATGTTAAATATACAAAATGTCTATTTATTAAACACTGGTTCTTATCCGATTAAAACATTATTATGCACTAAACTAGTTTATGACACATGTTATTGAGACTTACATTGAGACAAACAGTGTCCAAGTACATCTCAGTGAACTTTACATCTTTGTGATTTTCAGCAGCCTCTCTGCATTTTCTTAGGAAAAGCCCATCTGACATGCGCCTACAAAAGAGACAATTGTTTAATTGCAGCAAACAGCTTTCAAATGACACGACATAGTGCTACAAGTAATCTGTACTAAATACCACTTACATGATATTGGCCTTGTGAACAGCAGTAACACTAGCCCTCTGATTGTTTCTGGCATATTCAAAAGCATACTCTGCGATGCGCTGGCTGGCTTGCTCTGTAATGAGTTTAATACTCTGTACAACTCCATCAACAATCTGAAATGAAAAGTAGAAAAAAGTCAACATGAACAGTATTAGAACGTTTTTTTTTAAAAGAAACAATAAATGTTATCATCCTAGACAAAAAGCCTAAATTTTGGCTCAATGATTTTAGTAGTATTAGTGATTTTTACCACATGTTCAATCCCACTGTATTCTCCCTCGGTGTTCTCCCTGATGGTGACCAGGTTCACATCAGTGTAGGGGGTTTTATAACCTTCAATGGACACGCAGGGTCGCACATTGGCATAGAGGTCAAAGGTTTTCCTAAGCAGGAGGTTCATAGAGGGATGGCCAGCAGCTATTGGTGTCTTCAAAGGACCTATATAGTGTTAAATAATTCAAAATTATTGACTAGTACATAACTTACTGTCAAATCATCACATTTTTTTGTACACATATAAATTAAGATACCTTTCAAGCCAATTTTGTTCCGGTCCATTGACTCTTTGGCATCAGGAGGAATCATCCACTTGCCACCAGGTCCTTGAATAGCAGTGACATTTCTCTCCTCCCACTGAATAGGTGCCTATAACACAAGCACTAGATTAGTTACATACAACATTTTCTTAGTACTGAAATATATAACACTGATTCATTATTGATAAATTCTAGACATGAAACAGATTTGATATATATCGCTGGTCAGTGTTCCCAGTAAACAATTTTTGATTTTCCTGTGCCACCAATACTAACTTTAGCTGCTTCAAATATTTGCACGACAGCATTGGAGATCTCTGGACCAATTCCATCACCAGGGATTAAAGTAACAGTTTGCATCTGTGAAGCAGAACAAAGACACACAACAATCACTGATAAGACAATAATGAAAAAACAACAATGAATATAAATATACATAAAAATATATAATAAGTATTTATATCTAGGTGTATAAAAAAAAAAAAATCACTGAATGTCTAATGAAAAGATAAATACCCCTCGGGTGAATGTCCTGGATTGTGCAGCATTGGTCCTCAATGCTCCAACCACACGCGACACCTAGAGATAGAAAAAAAAACACGTTCTTATACAGGCATATATCATCCCCCAAAAAGTAATAAATACTGTTCTAGACATTTCTGATAAGGATGAGCCACTAAGACGAAGAGTAATTGTGGAATATGAGTTTGTTGGAACAGTGAACATACTAACATACTGGACATAATGACCCGAGAATTGTGCACATTCACATTTTACTGTATAACATACATTATCTGGATTAGGTATAATATGTTGATTTTGCCTAAAAAAGGATATAATTGATGTTTGTGCCAATCCTTGGTCGCTCTAGTAAATCTATTAAACCTGAATATTAAGATAGATAGATAGATAGATAGATAGATAGATAGATAGATAGATAGATAGATAGATATGAAATCTGCAAAGGACATTCTGGATGACAACACGAGTATTTCCTTTCCTTTTCTTTTCTTTTAAATCACATGTTTTGTTATTTACCCCAAACGCCTGCAATGAAGGCAAGGGTGAATGAAAATGGCAAATTGTATATTGTAGTGAAATTAAACAATGAGAAAAGCAAGGCAATGTTAGTTTTGTAGCAAAACAGGCAGCTTAGAGGAAATGGTTAGGCGTGCTAAATTGCGGGAGTAGCAGGTGGTCAATGATAAAAGGGCCCTGATTTTTCTTAAAGGTAACACAAAATGCCCATTTCAGATTTGAGTAACATTACTACAAAGACAAATCTCTAGCTAGCTCCTTTCATAACGTGGCGAGGCCAGTCAACGTTTTAATACGTATGCTTAACTTACTTCCTGTGCCTTGATTTTATCCTTGTCATTGACCGATAAACCCCACTTTCTTAGTAGATTAAGAATCTGCAGATGATAAACATTGTTGCCTTAATGTAGCTTTCATAGTACATGTTCAACTTGAGCAATGAGAAATGAACTAAATATTATTACAAATAATTTTAAAAAGATAACATATATTGAACTAGCTAGCATGCTAAATAGCGGTCAGGAGTCACGTTGCTATAGTAACTACTAGCAAGTAGCCTGAGCTAGCGCCTCGCTAGTTAGCCGAGCAATTAATGTCTCTGGTATTAACTGTACTCTGAGTGTATGAACGACAATCAGACATCCTGCAATTAGTTGAAAGTTGAAACACAGTGCCATGCGATTGGTGAAACACATATTTAAGGTTTTAAAAGTTTCCTCCCCATACATACCGCTGACCTCCACGCTTTTCCTGCCATCCTGGACTAACCAAGGTCGATGCAGCAGCTACAGCGGCAGTGACAGCAGAGTCTCCTGCAGCGGCAGTAGCGGTGATTCTTCTTCTTTGGTGTTTAAAGTTCCTGTTTACATCCTTAAGGTCACATTACTGCCCCCTAGTGGCACCCCAGTGACAACGACTCGTTACACTTTATTCGTTAAATTAATCTGGTTACTGAGACAAATCCATACACCATTTCGTTATTTTAATTTATTATTACTATAAATGATCATATAATAATAATAATAATTTATGGTTAAATCAACCAACATCACATTTAATGTATATTAACTTAATATTAGTATTTTGACAAATACCACCAGAGAGTGGCGTCAGTGCACTGTTTCTGAGTTTACAAATTTCATCATGGATGGCAACTACTTTAGAAGTCTTCTATTTCTTTGCTGAAACATATACTTGGCTTCTGATGTGCAATCACTGCACCATATGGATTAAATTATCCATTGTAAATATGGGTAAAAATCAAAAATATGACACATTTATAAGCACTTTATTCTCAAGTTAGACATACACATAATAAACTTTATGGTATAAAACATGTAGAAACAGCTGAAACAATCATTCAGTCACATTTTGCCAGAGTTCAACATACTAAGAAAGCTTACACATTAACTTCCATCACTATCCAGCAATGCAAAATGGGGGGAACAAAAAGCTCTTAATTGCTAAAAACCTATAGAAATTCTTAAGCAGCATGGTACAAAATGCACACTGTGCAAGTAAAAGACATCTCTAAACCAAACTGAGGCATGTCAGCATGGGTAAAGGCTTTCAAAATACTTGCATGTATTGTCTGCATAGGATGCAATAACATTTCAAACAAATGCCTCGCACAGCAGCAGAGAGCAGGTGTGTCTTGGCAATGAAACCAATTGAGCATTTGGATATAGCTTTGTAATGTGAAAAATCTACAGTACATTAGCCATTGTATCTCAGACAACAAAGAAAAGTTGTTAAATGTTGCACACGAGAGCGTCCAAATGAGTCGATCTCAGATTGCATACTGCTTTGGCTGCTTCTTCAGACTCATCGATCTTTCAGTTTGTGAAATCACATGAGTGGCTCTGTTGTTGAGGAGTCTGCATTCATGGAGAACGTCTGTGGAAAATAAATGATTATAAGACCAGGATCACATAGAATATCATGCTGGGATTAAGATCACATGTAACACAGTTGTTTTAAAAATAAGACAGTCTTACCATTAAACTGCTTGTAGGCTTCTTCAATGATAGCATTGTTTGATCTCTTTATATCCCAGTAATTATCTTCCACCCACGGCTTGCAATCAGGATGTTCAATAAGCTGTCCATTCTTGTATAAACCAGCTAAAGATTCATGGAAAAAAGAGAAAAAACATTTATTACGTTATCATAGTTTTTCAGTTCAACATAGATCTGTGTCTGTAATGATCTGTGTCATAACTAGTATCATATATCATATCATATATATATCATAACTAGTTAACAATTATACCTTTGATAGTATCATCAATATCTTTGCATAACTGGTACAAGTCACTCCCACGTCCGACCACTCGTTCACCTGCAATTTAAACAGAAACAAATCCAAAGACCGTGGTAAACGCTGTCTTTAATCTGTGTTAATACTAAATAAAAGAGTAAATGAAAAACATATCTTACCATCAAACACCTTAATGTTAGGGAACATCTCCAGAACTATGGTTCTATACGATGCATTCCTGCAAACTGAAACAGGAAAAAAGGGATTGAGTTTCCTCATCAAGATTTATTTTAAGATTTTATCTGCCGGATTTTTTCAAATAAAGAAACTGAAAATTACCTGGATTAGAGTAATTATAAGTGTTGTCTTTAAAACGTATATTTTCTAACTTTCTCAAAGGCTGAAGGCAATGAAGGCTCTCAATACTGATGAAAAAGAAAAATCACACAAAGTAATGAGAACAACTCATAATATTGCTCTAAAATGATATTTACTAGCAGCTAAATATTATTAAGTTATATCTAATCATTTGTATAGAATGTGTTTATTATGTAATGATATAATTTTACCTGGAAATGACGTTACCAGCCAAATTTAAATTCTGTAAACTGTCACAATTGCGCAGTGGCTCTGAAAATACAACAATTAAACAGTTAAAAAAAATGATAATAGAATAGACAGAGTACAAAAGATGTTGTGTGTGGTTCCTGAAATGTTACCTAAATTGGAAATCCTGTTAGCAGACAAGTTGAGTACAGACAGAAGACGCAGAGATGCTAAAGGAGCCAAATTTGTGATATTATTCCCAGAGAGGTCCAGTCTCTCCAGATTTACACATTCACCAATGCATCCAAGATCATGTATTCCTAAAAGTGACACAATAATAAGAATGATAAGAAACAGTGCTGTATTTCTGGAGATTTAAATACTAAAATATACATTCAATCTTACCAAGACCTCTCAATTTAAGAAACAGTATCGACTCCAAGTCAAATTCTCCTGTACGTGACTTGAGCAGCACCGCAGTTATCTTCTCACAGTCGGCATCTGAAGAATCAGAGCAAATGCGACTGCAGCATTTCACTTTTCTATTTTTACATATGCAACACAAATGAAGATTTATGAGTCAGCATAGCAACAGCAAATAATTTGTGCAAACATCTCCAAATAGTAAAAACTCAACTCAAGCAGTCGGTGATTTTCTTATCTGTGAGCACATTGTGCATTTCCTCTGCCAGATCAGGGGTCACAAATAATCTGATCTGCTGTTCTCTCTGAGCTGTTTGTGATGGGTTTTTTTTTCGCTGTTACATTCAGGAATCACATCTGAGAGAGTTATATTTAGTTTAATGTCCTACGGCAGATTCAGTCCTGAACTGAGACAACACACGAATAATCCCTCATGAGCTCAACTCAAACACAGACTCCCTGAAGAGACCAGCATCAATGAAAACTCATTAGATCAACCAGTCATAATGATCCTGTTATGTTTTCAGTTTCACATCAACTCTGGTTTAATTTGTTTCACTTTTTATGCAAATTATTTTAGGGATTGGTACACTGGTAACTATGGCAACAGTATAAAATGAAGGAAATAGTCATGGGTGGGATAAGTATGGCCACTACGCATAAATAAATCATAACGTATATGATTAAACCTGCAGAAATAAAGATGACCCTGCTTGGTTTAGCTTCATGAGACAACAGTAAATGTTGTTAGCTGATGTTAGTAGCTATGTGTTGTAGCTATGGTCGTCGTGAGGCGACGGCTGCGTGATTTCATGGATGAAGAGCGACTGGCAACATTTCACCAGATGGTAAATGTTATGTTTTGTGTCTCTGTTAACGACAAATGTATAAATATTGCGTGACATGTGACATTTTGTTAGCTACACCTTAGCTTCAGCCGAAGCTAGCTAGCTTGCTAGCTAACTAGCATAAGCCGCTAGTGGTTAGCATAGCCACGTAGCAACAAGCTATCCATCACAACTTACCCTGGTCTTTATCTCGCTTTGAGTCCATCGTGGGCAACTTTGCAACGCGGGAATCTTCCTATCGTAATAATAAAAAATAAATAAATAAAGCGATGGTTTTAACTAATGCAATAGAAAAGCAAGGCAGTGGTTATTATAAGGAAATGTGGAACTGGCATCTGTCCCGGGGTAGAGTCAGGACACGGTACCGCTGTGCTGCAGTCACAGGCAGGTGGATGAGGATGAGGCGGACTTCGGTCTCTGCAGTCCGGTTCAGGATCAACACAGAGGGAGACGATGATCCGTATTAGAGAGAGAGAGAGAGAGAGAGAGAGATGCTTCCTCCAGGCAACAGGTTTTAAGCCTAATTGAAAAGTTTTGTAATTGTTAACTTAAAGCTCTGACCCTGTTTCTGAAGTCTTTAGTCTGCACTGGGGGAAAAAAAGCAGTGATTATGCAAATGAATTCAATCAAAAGGAGTATTAGTACACGAGCATGCAAGTCTAATCCAATCTGCTTCAAAGATGCTTTTCAAAAGTCATTTTTTTTAAATTGGGGAAAGAAGAAAGTGTGTGTGTCTTAGGATGTTGCAATCAAACATCTTTACACATTTTATCCCCAGTGATGGGACCTCACAGATGTAATCATTCATGTATTACATTTCAGATGTAGCCCACTTTACAATTATAAGATGATATGTTTAACATTTGAAGGTTAAAAAAAAAAATTGCAGATGAAATTTCAACAGTAACTAAATTACACTACTACTACTACAATATACCAATACTATAATAATACATCCTACTACTTATAATAATATAATGATACAAAAAAAATCATGATGATAATTGATGATTACAGAAACAAACAGCTCAACATTAAAATTTAGTTATAGCTCTATACTCTAATACTACTATACTAAAAATAATAATAATAATTATACTAATAATACTACTAATAGTAATAATACTACTAACACTAATAATAATAATAATAATAATAATAATAATATTTAAATAATGGAAACAACAAAACAATTTTAAAATTATTATTATTATTATTATTATTATTATTATGAGCAGTAGTACCACCACTACTACTATTGTTGTCATCATTTATGAGAAGGTTCTAGCTCGTATTTACTTATTTACTTATTTATTTATTTACCTGAGGTCCCATTGGTTTGTCTTGGCTCGTGTGGCCAACAACAGCAGCAGCAGCAGCATCTGCTCAAACTGAGTCAGATCAGTTTCCAGTCTGCTCTCAGTCTCCACTGGCCACACAACACAACTGGACACCGCTCTTCTTACTATTATTTTTTACTTCCCTTTTTTAAAAAAAAAAAATTATTTATCAAACACACACCCTGCGGTCATGGCGGACATCTCCTCTAAGGACACCAGTGACCTTCATTAAGAGTTTTGCAGCGGTCTTCATTCATCCTGTGTGCGGAGACCGTTGACTCCGCGGATCACTATAAATGCCTTTCACTGAGAAAAGGCGTCGGACGTTCAGTGTTGTGAATGTGTACAAGTTGTAGATCACTTGATTAAAGATGGGGAATAAGCAAACTATCTTTACCGACGAGCAACTAGATGCCTACCAGGTAAGTTTGCATATCGGTGTCTACACCTGCATCTTATATGTCCAACTCCAGGGTCTGAAAACAGAGTAAAAGCGTAAAATAGGTATATTTACATATAATATGATCCATGAAGGGAACTAAGCTTGAATTAGCCCAAGACTTTTTATCTCTATTCCATGATATGATAAATATGATCATATATCTGATATTGTCCCAATCACTTATGGAAGGAGAACCTCATGTGGCTGCTTTATTGGATAAGGCAAAATAATAATAATAATAATAATATCATATTTATTATTGATCATTAATGCTGTTTGACTTCCAGTTAAAGAGCCATCAGTTATAACTCCACTGTTTGAATATTGACATGGTCTCCATAGGTGTGAGGAGCACAGGGTTTTGATTTCATTGCAACTTGAAGGATCTTGGTTCTTGTTGAGTTTATAATCTGAGAAGATCTGACCTCCTGTTCCCTGTAAGAATAATCCCTCCTCCGAAAAGAAGCATCTTGATGTTTGAACAGTTTTTTTTTTTCTTCATGTGATTACGTTGGAGACTTAATAATTGATGCCAAGCCAGTGTGATATGCTGTGAAACTCTACTCTCAGGAGACAGTTTAGTTCTCAAGAGCCTCTCTGGTTACTCCTGCTACTCTCGAAAAGTCCTTCGTAGGAAACGGTTGCTTTCTGTTTCTGTCTTAACAATCATTTTTGTTTCCCCTCTAATGTTGTTTTTACAATCATAACAGTTGACTGAAGTTGAATGTTTTGTCACTCAAAGATCTAATTAACAGTAACGGAGGTTTCACCCGTCTGTGGAGCTCAGCTTGGCTTTTCTCTGCTACAGAATAGATACAAGGCAGGGAAATGTAAATTGAGGTGCTCCCAGTAGAGCTGTTGGATGATGCGTTTGCCAACACATGCTTGTCATCAGACAGCAGCAGATCATGTTGCCCTGCCTCATCGTCCCTTATTGCAAGTGTTAGTTGACAACACTCAAACACATCATCATTTTAGAGAAACCGGAAGCCTCAATTAGAGTTTTACAGTAAAAGTTGATCTCATGACTTCAGAGGAACCTGTACTATACTATTACTTCATGTGACTCACAGATTTATCATTGATGTCATCTGTGTCTTTTATAAAAAAAGATGTACAGAACTAGTTTACCTTCAGTAATATGTTTGCTGCTGTAGATGGAATACAGACACAATATCTTTGATCTTTATCATATTTTTTGTACCTACAGTTCTGACTAATAATAACTATTTTATACGGCCTATGGTGATAATGCTACAGGTAATGACATGTAAAGGTTGTGTTGTGTTTAATGGCTCAAATAATCAAACTTACATTTATGTTTTTGTGTTTTAACGTGCTGATTTCTTATTCTCACTATAGGACTGTACCTTTTTCACTCGTAAAGAAATTCTGCGGTAAGTGACATTCTCATTTTCACGTTCTACCAGAATCATTATGTGCTGTTACCATCAGATCATATCAATAAAATATACCAAGCGGCAGTGTGCAGACAAAACAGATAAACTGCAGCCTACCCTAAACTATTACTGATTTAGCATTTTACAAAACAGTTATTTCCATTACAAGGACCTAAAAAAACATTAACACTTAAGATAAGAGTGACATTTGGCTCCTGTATACATGTATGAATCATGTCAAATCCCCAGAGTGGACTGTTTACCACATGAGGAAACCTGATGCTGAAGCTGATTTCATTGGCAACTGCCATGTGTAATATTTGGGCACTGCTCAAGTGGAGGAAGATAAAAAAAATAAATAAAATACTGATTATATCTGACTCACAGCCTTAAGATGATGGTAATACTAATAGTTACTTTGTCATAATTGGAATTTAACAGCATTACATTTACTGGCTGGTTGTTTAAAGTCATAATGTGAGTGAAATAGTTAAATCGTTATATATAAAATAATAGTTATATTAATCTATGCTCAAACAATTCTGTGTAATAATAACTATTTTACACAGCCTCTGGTAATAATGCTATAGGTTATGACATGTAAGCATTGTGTTTCTTTGTAAAGTCCAATACAAGATACAATAAAGTTGTGATATTTTCTTATCCAATACATAAATGGTTTTCTTAAATCTCTACATCAGCCAATCATCTCAGCAGATTCAAACAGGCCAAATACATCTACAGGCAAACACATCTATCTAAGAGTGGCACACGCTTTTTTGTTACTTGTTACATGTTTCTATCTTGCAGCAGTACCAGCATGTTACCTACACCTCTGAAAGTCACGTTGACCTTTTGACTGTGGTGTTGTTTTCATCACCACCCAACAAAGTGTCACATTTCCGCTTTCTTTCGACATGTGCTAACTCAACGCTTGATTGAAGAGAAAAAGAAATAACTGAACATGCTCTTAGTGATTGCACCGGGTATAATGACTCGTTCGGTGGCATCATTTCTCTCCTCCAGTCACTCACCCCCTGGATGTAATGCATAAATTAAACAAATCGCTTGCTCTTCTTTTTAATGAAATAGACCAGTGATGCTCATGTTTCAGTATCTTCTGCCAGTAGTTCTAGATGTTAGAAGATAAAAAGCAACTTAAAGAAATTAAATGATGGAGGTTATGTGATTACAGGCATGCAGGAATTCAGAATCTGATTTGCTCTCACATATCTGCAGTAAAGGATTAAAATTCAACAGATTACACAACACTAGCAGGGGTTTGTCCTTTTCTCTGTATTTTCACTTGTCAACAGACAGTGCATGCACACGTTCCTCCCCAGTGATATTGAATTGACTTTGATTCCAAGGCCGGCAGCGGACTGGAAATCAAATTGACAATCAGCAGAGGGCGTAATAGGGTCTTACACTTTATGACCTTCATAAAACAGCCTTTGTTTCTGTCCCCAGCTGCAGCTGTTACAGAACAGTCTTGAGCCCTTCGGCCTTATGTTATATTCGGTACTAACACTACTGAGACATTTCAGTTCATATTTGCACATAATATCCGTAGGTCTGTTGAATTTTTTATATTTTCTTTGCATAAAATTCATATTAATGTCACTGAATCTGTATTTTCAGAGGTCAAATAACATTAAAACCGCAGGTTTACCAATTTAATTCCTATGACGCACCGATGAAATGAAACACCATCATTTTGATTTGCTTATCTAATTTAACTGTAGTAAGTTTGTCCTCTAAAGACAGTGTCTCTGCTGATGAATGACACTGCTCCAGCAGCAAAGGTACAACGTTACTTGATTAGCCAAAGAACAGCATTAAATGGGGGCTGTAGATAAGATGCATGTGTCTTTGTCATTCATACAGCCTCCTAACATTGTTCTCTGTATTAGATTTATAATACATTATTATAGATCTAATATGATTATAGTAGAGAAAGAGGAATAATGGTGTTTAAAGGGTGATTTCATGCTCACAGTTAGTCACCAAAACCTTTTTATGGTTTCATGTATTACTGTAAAGGAAATACATTGTGGTTTACTAAATTAATTTAAATAAAACCATTCCAGGCCTCTGCAAAGTAAAAAAAAAATTCTCATATTCTCATTGCTACAAATCCTCTTACCATCACTGCTATTCATAGTTTTATATTGTTTATATTGTAAAGTTTAGTAGATTAAATTGTCTTTATTTTTTATTCTAGGTTGCACGGCAGATACCACGAGTTGGCACCACATCTTGTACCAATGGACTACACCAATGATCCTGATTGTAAACTACCTTTAGCCTTGATAGTCAACATGCCAGAGTTAAAGGTAACAAATACCTCAGTGTGGTAGCAGACATGTTTTAGCCATTCTTTTGCTATTCACCAGCAGTTTTAGCAGTGTTGTGTTTTCTTATTTTGGACGGTGCTATGAGGACACAAACACAGCAGCCACTGCTCATGTGGGCCAACAACTAATCAATATACACTCTCTTCTAGAGGACAGAATTGATTTTTAACCATCGTCATCACAGATTTGATTGTATGACACAGCTTCTGAGAGTTAATGTGCCATGAAATGCTCTGCCTCTCTAACCTGACAGATGCATTTCCTCTTCTATTTTAAGCACCTGCCATTTGAAAAGGACCATCAGATTTTTTAGAAAAGGGTTTGTTGCATAATATCATGCCCCATCCTTATCCACCACGGGGTTTAACACTGAGACTCATAATGTGTCTTGCCTCTGGGTGTTATTGGCTCTTGGCTGTAAAACTGTCTTATTATTGCAGTGCTGTGGGGATGGCAGGATGAAGATGGAGACCAGTCAAGGCAGGATTGATGAGACCTGGCCAATACACATTCACCCAAAGACCTCTACAGCTTCATAACCATAAATATGTTTTTATCTTGTTGAGGACTCCATTTTAATGAGCTCTGTCAAGTCAACTAGACTGATTCAGGCTCCACTGACGTATTTTAGCCTGTTCAGTTAAAATGGAATCTCATGAGATGGTTGATCATATAAATTGCTGTTTATATAACAAGCTCAAATGTGCTGAGTGTGCTGAAGGACAGCAGTTTTACCTAAATTGCTTACAGGCATTGAATCAGTTAGGTCTCTTTTGATGCTTTTTCTTTCAATGTAAACGTATGAGCTTCATCAAACAGTTGTGATTTCATTCTTGTCTATTTATAGAAGGATTACACACAAAAAAATACTCAACTGATTTGAGACAAACTTGGTAGAGCGATGGGGCAAGGATCTTTGACATATTTATGTTATTGAGGTATATGAAGTTGTTGCAGACCCAGGCAATAATGTGGATATGACAGTCGTGTGTGCAATTTTTTGGCCTTGGAGGAGGCGTGCTTTCTACCAGAGGCCCTTCTAGTTACAAGTTGAGTCATATCAGGCAATTATCAGGGATATAAAACCTCCCAGTAGCAACTTATGGTTGAGCAACAGAGGAGAAAATATTGGCTTTGCCATACGAGCTAAGAGAAAGAGAGTCAGCCTTTTTCAGAGGAACCCTGAGATCAGCAGAATCAACCTGACAGCTTCCACCACTGCAGCTCAATTATGAAACCGACAGAATCACATAAAAGCGCACGGTCATGAAACCTACGGCTCTTTCCGTTGGTTTCATACAGTTGTTGTTCTCATTCCATCTACGAACCTTATATTGTGAAGTGTTAATTGTCGCAGTAAATGTTACATTTACATTAATATTTACAAACATTTACACTAATGTATTTAAATGTTGTTATACAGGAAAACCCATTTCGCAACCGGATCGTAGAGTCTTTTTCAGAGGACGGGATGGGGAATCTTAGCTTCAATGAATTTGTTGACATGTTCTCAGTCCTGAGTGAAATGGCTCCTAGAGAACTCAAGGCCATATATGCCTTCAAAATATACGGTAATGCTACATTTCTAAAAGATACATTTTAATTTTTACAACATTTCACAAACTGTATGAATTATTATGTATAACAATCATTTGCTGTGACCCTTGTTACCCACAGATTTCAATGTGGATAATTACCTGTGTAAAGAAGACCTGGAAAAGACTCTGAATAAACTCACAAAGGAGGAGTTGACTCCTGAGGAGGTGGAACTGGTGTGTGAGAAGACCATTGAGGAGGCAGATTTGGATGGAGACAACAAACTCTCCTTCGCTGACTTTGAGAATATGATATCTAGGGCTCCTGACTTTTTAAGGTAATTAAATGTATCTTACTTACACTTGATTCCACATAAAAAAAAAAAACAGTGGCTTTACTTCTGCAGCACTGTGGCCATTTTTATTTCCCTGATACCTGGTTATCATTTCAATCATTTAATTGTCTCCCTAGCAACATCATTTTAACCCTACGCCACCTATTCATTTATATGTAAATAGCCTCACTACTGTCTGCCCCACAACTGTTCCTGATTCTTGTGTGTTTTTGTTCATAAATACATGAGGTCAGTATATTTACATGAACATTAACTATTACAGTATCAATTTTGTGTCTTTCTTTACTCCAGTACCTTCCATATACGAATCTGAGAGGGCTCTGTGGAAAGTTTTCTGAGGTCAACAACGTCATGATCTTCAGATCTCTACCTGAACCACATCCTGGCCGCAGCACAGTGCCTGTTTCACAGCCCCATGGTCAAAAAAACTAAAAACAAAACAAACAAAAAATGTCATACATCAGTGCCCTCCTGCCTCGGTGAAGTCTGGTTAGGTGGAAAGTAAAAATACTGGTCAAAGCTGGTCACAGCACCATGAATTTCAGATCAAAGTGAACATTTCTTTCACCACCCACAAAGGGCTTGACCTGAATTTGCTGGAAGGAAAAAAAAACTCTCTCTTCCACATTTAAAGGTTGAAAAATGGAATAAGTGAAATAAGTTTAAAATGAGCCAGACTCTGTATTGCTGCTTATTGACCACATTCAACAATGCATATGAATCTTATCTACCTATATTGCACATGTCTTCCTACAACAACACACGAGATATAAAGTTATACAGACAAAGCTTGAAGTGAATGAATGCACAGTATTGGCATTAAGGGTATACAGATAGTCTATATGAGCTATGCAATATTTGGACATGTTGCATCTCGCTTTTAGTCATGTTACGTGTTTTTTTTTTTTTTTTTTTTTGTGCAACTTGAACATGATGACAATCATATCTTACTGTTCTCCAGTTAAATGAAGGGCTCTGTCATCAGAAATTCATTTTTGGTAGCTTTCATCTGCCTCAGCCATTATCATGAGATGTTAGTTACAGCCATCTTTTTTGGATACACATTTTACAGTATTTTATGCAACTTCAGGTATTTGTCTCACTTTGAATAAATGTTTGTGTTTTTCTCCGTGTCTTTGAGTCACTTTGTGTGAATGTGCTTTGTGTGGTTCTTACTGGGAAAAAAAAAACACAAAAGAATCTATTAAATACAAAAGCTCTCTCTCTCTCTCACACACACACCTGATCTGCGTATTTAATGAGTTCAGTAATATCCCCTCCATATAACCTGCTCACCTCAATCCACCCAGCCATGATGATCAAGGAGCGTGCACTGTAAAGATCAGCAGCTGAGTGACTGTGCTTCTGTATAGCCTCATCATATGAGCTGTAAAGACTTGTTAGGTAGGATGTGATCATCAGGAGTGAGCTGCCTCAGCATTCGCAGGCATGATTACATCCTGCACACGCAGTTAATCTCATTGGAAAGCTGGAGGAAATGGCTTGGGTCATGTTTGTTGATGATGAATGCTTTGTGGTTTCCAGGCCGTACAGGAGCCAATTTGCATCAAGTACATATGAAGCACACCTAGCTGCGTTGTTCTTGTGTTGTTAATGTTTTCAACACACATTGCGATAGTGAGTCATACTGTACAAATAGTACATGAGAACATTTTGTTTATCAGTCAGTTAGATAATCCGTCCAGACACCTGCTCTGAGGCATCTTTTTGCCGCCAAGTGCAACAGCTGCAAAAATAAATATGACCTGGTTAGTTTTGTGCTGAGCCAGGCACTGATAAAGTAGAAAATGGGGGCAACTAACTTCAGGCTAAAACAACAAAAAACAGCAAGCAACCCACAGTTTGTGTGTGTGTCATTTTTGCTTCCTGCCACATGTAGGTTTTGGTTTAAAACATGTGAAGTGTACACAATAGAACCACATTGTTGACTGGTTCAAGAGTTATAGACAGTTTCAACCATAGAAAATGGGGAGAAGTTGATACTAAGTGTCGACTGAAGGAGGAGGATGTTGAAGTCAGTTAAACAGTGTTCAATCAGCAGGGGAGTCGCTTAATTCGTCCAATTATCTCCATTTCCCTTTTACGATGGCAGTATCAAATATTGAGGGTAATATGGCGTTGATTGTGTGGCTTCATTAATTACTGGTCTCACTGAGAACATCTGTTAATTATGATTCCTGCAGAGAAGCTTCTGGCTCACTGCGATACTGAGGCCGTAAAGCAGCCGTTAGTGTTTCTGAGGTTGAGAGAGGCCAAACTGCGTGTGAAACTCTGTGTCTCATGACGGCACCTTGTCTGTTTCAATTTGATGGTGAAGGTGGAAGAGATCCTTCTGACTTCTTGAGTATTACGCATTATTAATACACCCTAACACACTAGTTGTATGTCTAGACTTAGATTTTGCTAACTCCTTTTCTTTATAAGGACGTACTTGTTCATTTCTAAATGGTTCTTTTTCTCCATTACGTGAATGGAAGTGGCAGGAGATATCCAGTAGGCGGGTGTCTGAGTTAAAATTAGGTTCTATCTCCGAGATCTAGACAAACATTCAGGCATCAGCACATTTAAAACAGTTTAAAACCTCTGTTGACAGATCGATAGATAGATAGATAGCTACACTTTATATTGTTGATTTGGAGAAACATTCTATCGTTCAAATTATTTATGAACAATTCACATAATTAATCATTGTTGACACCGACTGCTTGAACATTTCAAAAATCCCTTATACGTGTTAAATTAAATTATAGTGTGTTGTAAGCATTAAATTAAGCGTTTATATATAATTTATAAATGATAAAAGGGGAAAGGCCTTTTTAAAAAACTGTAATTCATTTATAATTCTCACATCTATACCACCGCAAAGTCTCTCTTTTATTTTTCATTAACCTTTTTTTTTCTTGAGGTTAGAAACCCACTAACAGATGATAAGTCCATAATGGCATCTTATTTAACTCCTATATTGTAAACATTATTTACATTACACTGACAGGGGAAGCACCTTATTTCATCATCCTCGTCGCACATGTTTTACATTTGTGTGTGCTCCGGCTGTACTTTATTTAACTGCTGATATACATGTATATACATATAAAATGATTATACAAGCCAACACTGACGGTATTCAAGTACACAAACAGACCATTGAAGTATTTTAATTTACAGTAGTTTTACTGGGCCCCACTTAAACTGTAACTGGAAAGTTAAAGTGCAACAAATGATAAAAGATAATAAATGACATTTCAGCATCTTTGACCCACTTCCCCATTGCTGTCGTATACAGTCGCATTTGAAATCTTTATGCAAATTATGTTTCCTGTCAGTGAAACACAGCTTTGATGGTAGTAATAGATGAGATGTAAATACAGTACACAAGAGGTTTTGAGTGAATTTCCACTGCGAGTAACTTTATTTGTGTTTTACTGGAAGTTTGTATCACGACGATGAGACACGGCGCCAGGCTTGATGTTTGACAAACTTACTAGTCAGTTCTGCGGTATATCATTTGAGGGGGGTTATTTATTACATCTTGATTAATTAGCTGATTTATATCTCAAACAGCTTGTCGTTTTCACGGTACGGCCTCTGTGTATATGAGTATGATTTTCCTCAACATAAAGTGACACATCCTGAACAATCACAATTTCCTCCAGGGAGATTAGTAAAGTATTTCTGATACGGATTCAAACAGCATATTTTTTCCTCTATATACAATCACTAAGTTTCATTGAAGCATCTTTCCCATATTTGGGGTTGTGGTGAACTTTGTCATGCTTTTTTCCTTTCAAGTTGGTTGTGACATCATCATTCCTACATCCTACATCCCGGTGCCTTGTTTCTGCAGCTAGACTTATCATAAATGAGAGTAATTACCAGCAGTGATCAGACTTTCTCTGGCTGAGCTGACGCCGCTCTGAGGCAGCCTCCGTTACCTTTATCTAACCACACAGTTTCTGTTGAACACCACCACACGACTGCACATTTTGTAACTTTCACTCAAACTCAATGACAATAATTCATTTAGAATCTCTCATTTAAGGATTTGTGTTTAATGGATTAAATAATTTGATGACATTTCAGTACATAGTCTGTGTTTTATTTAGAACACTAGCTTACATACGGAAAAAGGATAATAGTAATAATAATAATAATAATTAATACATGCAACGTCACTTTTAAATAAATACATTAAAAAGCAAATTCACAGAAGATCTATGAGCATGTAAGCCGAGGTTGAATATGTACAACGTAAAACATCATCACTCCTAGCATTACTAGCACATTAGTGTCAGAGTAAAATTTGTAAACGTTTCCTTCAGTCGCTGGAAATCCATTGTCTTCACCATTTCCTCTTGGCTTCTGGGAAGAGCCATTTCCATTTGTCACTCTGTAGAAAAGATTAAAAATAAGGGAATGAATAATCAAACAAATATGAAAAAAACAGAGCTTTGAGAATGATGTATTTAAATGAAAGCATTTTCAATGTTTAACTGACCTTTACGGTCTTAGGTCTGACATCCTCCAGAAGCTCATAAGTGTTGCTGTTGGGTTGAGGATGTTGAGAAATGTGGTTAAAGATTACTTCTCCGGTGACTTCAGCGTACACTGAATCACTTTGCTGTTCTGTTGCCCACGAGTTGTGCTCAGCAGAAGCAGTGTGTGGGCTGCCAGGCAAACCAACGAGGTGATAGACGCCGTTGTCAGTCATGTAGTCCTCACTGCCCAACATGTTGCATGAGTCTGTCTTCTCAGACCGTGGGACAGGGCAAGCGGCTTGTCTCACAGGTTTGGGCGAGAGTCTCGGTGGCGTGAGTGGGGGCACACTCAGTCTGTAATGGTTTTCTCCATTAGAGGTGTTGTCCATGAGCGGAAGCGACTTACATCTGTTCTCCAACAGGCTGAGCTCAGAGTAAACAGAGGCCGGTCCTGGTGGAGTACTGCTCCGAAAGATGTTCTGATCCTGTGCAGCAGTTCTTTCAGACCTTCGTGGATTATCTCCAGGTCCATGAGGGATCTGTTGGGATCTTGACATTTCTCTTGGTGTTTGCTTCCTCAGCTGAGCGTACAAAACCTTGTCTGGGTCATTTGAAGAGTTAACATCCAAGTGTCTGGTCCTCTGAGGCAAAGGTGGCACTTCCTGTTTGACATAATAAGCCATATTGTTAAAGATATACCGTAACAATTTAAACACTTTAACAACAATTTAACACTTTAAAATGTTAGTTATGTGATATCTATGAACTGTCTTCACCTCTTGTGTCCTGTTGCTCTTTGGTGGCCGTGTAGGTTTTTGCACAGCAGCTGCAGGTTTTTCATTCGGGCTGATCTGGATGGTATCGTACAGGTCTTCATTTATTACCTGCAAAACACATAACATCAGTCAGGCTTATATTCTTTATCTATGTTACTTAAAGAAAATGACAAATGAAAAGGGGATTTGTCCTCACCCCGAAACAAGAGGAAGTGAGGAACTCTCCAAACGGCTCGATGGGTCTCGTCTTGTAGTAATCTATTAGATCAGGCACCGTGTTGTGTCCCTCGCTGTCGCCACAGACGACAAATTGCCCATTTTCACTTTGGCTTATCACAAAGTGGCGACACCGATCCCTGCCTCTGTAGAAGGAAAGCGGTGACTCTAACGGTAAGTACTTATCTTTAAAATAAATACAAAAACAACGTGAACTCATCAAAGTGATGATTGAAAAAGGAAATCAGTTAAAATGACTGAATTATGATTTGTGGTTAAGACAAGCTGAATTTTGGGTAAGACTGACAGAACCACTGAAACATCTCATTGGTGATTTTGAGTTTTGAATGCTCACTAATACGGCAAAGCCACCAACAAAGAGTGTCAAAATAGTCTTCAAAACACTTCTGATTTAACACAAATCTTTATAACTTTTGGAAGCACTATTGATCTGCTACGAGTACATACGATAACTTGTTTAAAAATAAACAAATACTCACTTATAGGACAGTATGTAACCCATGGCTTTATCGCTGAGACGAACCAGGAAGCAGCCCAGTTCCTTCTCTTTGAGTATTTCTTCAGCATCCCTGTAGATAAATCAAGAGCTTTAAAACACAAACTTACATATTTTTAGTACATTTGTTTCCCAAAAGCTCATTTGACAGGGAAGTGGATTATTTTTGTTTATTTTTTCTTAAAGGTGGATCACGTAATACGCCTTTGATCACTACATCATTGCATCAGAGGAAAATCTATTTCCTTACATGACCTTTCCATAAACGTAGTTGATATAGTTTTCTGCTGCTGTTCTTTATGTGTATGTCTGTGTCTGGCAGAGGAAAGGTCAGTGGGTGAGAGTAGGTGTATCACCAGGTGGACAATTTCCATCAGGAAATAGTTTTTCTTGACTGCCTACTTAGCTGTTTATTCTGATGCCTATCAACATCTGCTACACTAAACAGAAAAACGTCTCTCGTATTTATATCCGGATAAACGTCCAATTAATAGGGTTTTAAGTTATGAGCTATAACGTCAAAATGGATTCAAATTATTTTTTTCTGTTTTGAAAAATAAAATAAACACCCTCTCTATCAAAAACACCAGGTCCATTTTTATAACAGTATATTTAAAAGTTCTCTATAAAAATAGACAATATATAGATTGTGTATGCTGTATCATACATTTCACATATATATCATACGTATTCTGTGCATACACTGTAGGATACATACTCTGTTTTCATAATGCACATATTTCTTATATAGTTATTTATGTTTTTATACTTTCATGAGACTGTTTCTTATTTTGAAAATATGTGAAACCTGATTTTTGAGTAGTTTTATATTTTAGACTGTACGAAGACTTACTTTCTGGTAATGAAGCCCAGGAACCAAGAAGGGAAGAAGCCGTTGTGGATGATGTGTGGGACTTGAGTCTCGATGAACCACTTAGACGCCAGTTCCTTGAGTTTTCCTTCAGTCAGTGAAGCATGAGAATCCTTCTGTGGTTCTCTCTGCTCCATTTTCACTCGGTCCTAATCAATGTGGCACAGACATCCAATGGACACAATCAGCATTTGTTTCCCAACATAAGCAGTGAGGGCGTATTTAAACTAATTTGCTTATTTTCCGGGATGGTGACAACTGGACACTAAAAGTAGCTCAGTGTTCAAATGGATGATGTGAAAAGGGTGGTACTGCAGGAAAAACCTGAATAATCCAGTCTGTGTTACACATGTGGCGCATTATTATTGTTGCTGTTATTATTATGATTATCATTATTGCATCAAGATTTTTAAACATTTACAAACCCTTGTAATCATAATAAATAATTACTACAGTGTCATAATAATACAGTCCACAGAATCTATTCAGAATCTATAATGTTCAAAGTTCATTCTAAACACTGTTATACTTTCATTTACATTGCACTCATCTGTCATAATGTCAGGCAGATGTAATGCAAACTGCTACTGTGCTTTGCATGCTGATGATTAATACGTTAGTTATTAAACCGATAAATGAGGTCAAAACAAACGAGTTCTTACCTTGAAACAAAACTTAAGACAGCTCTTAAATGAAGGTGATTTTGGATGCGTATGATCCTTTAGCTTTGAATCTGAAAAGCTCTTTTCAGGTTTTGGGTTCTGTTGTTCGTAGTGCAGACTCTTGTCAAACCCTAGAGAAATAAAATAAAAATGACAGTGATTCCTTTTTGTCCAGATATAAAGTTTGGATACTGTGTGAAAAATAAAATCCAGCTGGAGAGCATACCTTTCCATGAGATCAATCCTGAGCTGTTTGAACCTGGTGTCATTTCAGCAAACATTAAAATGCTTCTCATCAGTCTGTTATCTTCAACAAAAGGAGGTGTTCTGAGTGAGTACGACCCTACATGGGAGATATAGACAGATGACATTTAGAATTACACACATTTTTCCACTGGCTTGGAAAGCAGTGATGCTTGGCAACGGCACAGCACTCTTCGTACGTCTCATTTGCATAAAAAAAGACGACTGAGGGCTGTTGAACAAAACAAGAGCTTCCTGAAGAGAAACGGAAAGTAAAGCTATACAGAAAGTGTGGTTTGGGTGCACACGACTGCATTGGTTTGCAAGAGGAGATGTTTCACCCACTGTTGTCTGATTACTGTAGTAATGGGAGCTCAGTTGCGTCATGACACGGGTTTGCAATAAATTCTGATCATAACTAATCAGGAAGGAGCAAACGTGTGAAAGAATGGAAATAATCGGGAAGAAGTACAGTGATTCTTGAGGGCATAAACAAAACTAAAACATAATCAGATATTCCCTGGTCTTGTTTGTGAGGTTGTGATCAATAGTGGCTAACTCATACCCCCCATTGCTAAGACAGTTGTCATAAAACACCTCCATTAGTTTTGGGTCCGTGGTGAGCAGTAGGAACTCCCTGTGGGGGAGAAGTAATAACCAGAAACAGTCTGTGTCATACTGAGCAGGATAAGACTGGATGTCACCACTCCTTACTGTTAACACTGGCACGTTTGTATTGTTGTATATAACAAATGACTGAAAAGTCTCTGAAACTACAATCTGATTGGTTCTGAGTGTGTTAAAAGTTCAAACTATTACAACAATTCATACATTTTTTTAGGCCTATTACCCATCTATCCAGCCCTTTTTGGGCATTTACCCAATAAGTACATACAGTACTTATGTTCCATGTATGACTAAGTATTGCTACAGTACCACGACCTAGAATTTCAACATCATCTGAACTTTTCTATCGGTTTTAAATGTGTTTGTGAGTCATTGTGTGCTCCTCTGGGGGTGTGGACACATTTAGGGTCAAATGTTCTTAAGTTTCATGAATGTTAAGAAACTTCATTACATACAGTACATTATGGTTACAGTATACAGGCTCTCATTCATATATATATATATATATATATATATATATGTGTGTGTGTGTGTGTGTGTGTGTGTGTGTGTGTGTGTGTGTGTTTGTTTTTCAATTTCTATTTTAATTTCTAACAAAAGCAGTGGGGTAAACTGATAGACAGTTACCAGGCAAAAGGTCATCTCAAATCTTTTTTCAGTCTTGTGGCGACATACATGAGTTGAGTAGGATGTGGATTTTTCAAAGGTCACAAGTCAGTTGGCGCCTGTTAAAATGTCGTTACAACTGAACCACATCACTTTTGCTTACACTTCCCTTCAAACCTCAAGGTAAAACAAACATCCTCACAAAGCATGTCACATATTTATCACCAGGAATGATACTTTTAAAGAGGTTGAATGTGAAAAATAATAAGTGGCATAAAACTATCCACCTACTGTTTACTCTCTGGAGGTCTTTTACATGAATTACATTTTCAGGTCTACAGCCATCAATCAGCGTAAAGCACCTTGAACACCTCATTTATTTCTACACATTCAAAACAAGCTCCGGGGATGACATGAAATGTTCCAGCAAATCTTCAGTGTATATATGAGTCACACCTTGAATGACATATGCTTAAGTACATGTGAGTGTCATAAATTATACATTAGAACTATAACAGGTGTTAACTAGACTGTTTTTTTTTTTTTTTTTTTTGGACAGACTGACAGTATAAATACAGTATGAACAGGAAACACTGGGAGAAATAGAGAAGTATGACATGCAACAAAGTTGGCACGTTGTGGTTAAATGGTATGTGTCTTAACCACTAGATTACCAGAAGACACAGTTTCAGACTTTTTTTTTGCTTCATTTCCTTCACTTGTAGTTATGTAGTTACAGGTTACTTTACAGGTTAAGACAAAATGGTGTTCAACGTGCCTTAAGACTACAAGGTATTACTGATGTTTTTTGTTGAAGGTTGTGTTGTAAAGGTATTCAAGAGTTGACATTACTGATTTTGAGCTGGAAAACAGCCTCCCTTCGACACAATAACACAACTTTTCTCAGTAACCAGGGGAGGAGTCCCACTCTATCTTCGAGAATCTCTCAGAGACTCATCTCTTCCGAGAACATCTCTCCTCCTTTCCTCTCGTATCCATAACTAGCACACAGTCTGCACTGGAGCAGGTCTTACTTTATCTCTTTGCACTTTGCTTTATCAAGCTAATCTAGTACTTGTTTATTGTTTAAATGTCTTGTCCTTCAGTTATAAGATGGTTTGGATAAAAATGAATGCCAAATGCCAGATTTACAAGACTGAAACTTCAGCATCATTATCTTATCTTGAATATGTCTCCATTATGCTGACTGTTACTAAATAAAAGGATATCTATGATCAAATGAGTGTAAAAGTTAACATGCAGACATGGGCTGATAGTTTTATTTCAGCACAGGGTAGACGGTGGTTATTGATCAGATGCAGTTAAGTACATTTACTCCAGTTCTACGCTTTGGTGCAATTTTTACATACTTTTTTTTAGATGACATTATACTTATTCCTACCCCATTACTTTACATAGTAAAGACATATATTATAAAATTCACTACATTTTTTTTTTTTTCATTTACATGAAATGGATTTAAATTAGAATCAATAGTAATATTAATAGAATTTTATAAGAGTATAGCACTGAAAGAAACTCTTATACTAAATGACACATTTTAATTTTGATACTTAAGATAAGTACAATTTACTCATGGTTTTTTGGTTTAATTTTTTTTAAATTGAGGACATATAATTTAGTATTTCTTCTATTCTTTAATAATTTTTTAAAACAATTTTTTGCCATTTTCTTAAAGGTGCCATGTAAAGTAAGCTGTGGGTACAGCACTTTATCTAAAATTGATCAGAGATTGTAGCCACTATTATATAATTTAATGTATTAAATATCAAATATTAAATATGATATGTAAAAAGAAATTGTTTGGTTTAAAATTAAAGAATTTACTATTAGAATTCAGAGCTAATTGATCATGTCCTGTTTGTATATTTAATTTGAGGTGTTTCTATTTGATTTTGTCACTGTTTTTTATTATTATTATTATTATTATTATTTTACAGATATTCATCATTGACTTTTATATGTCACATGCCAATGTGTCAATTAAATTATAAGTCAATTAAACGCCCATTCTGTCCCTCATCTGCACTTGTGACGTTTTCTTTCCAGTGTGGTTTGTTACTAAAGAAAAACCATTTGACGCAGGATTGCTGTCACCGTTTGTCGAGCCGGAGGTGTTTCTGGTTGTGCAACACCGACACCTAGCGGCGGTGCGGCCTCACATACAGCTTTATACATAAACACACTTCAAATTTAAAAAAAAAAAAAAAAAAGGAACTACATGTCCCATCCTCCCTCTGTCCAGGCAGGCAGTCATGCGGATGGAAACAACAGTGAGCATCCGCTGCGCTGCACGAAGAAGAAAGTTCGAGGAAAGATGCACGAAGAGGAGGATGGAAGCGACGCCAACTCCAACGCAGCTCCGCGGATCTTGGCCGCTAAATCTATGGATGTGGCCGATATCGAGATGGCGAAGGAGCAGGCCTCCAAACTGTGCGGCTACTTGAACAAACTGTCCGGTAAGGGGCCTCTGAGGGGGTTCAAACCGAGGTGGTTCGTGTATGATCCGAGGAGATGTTATTTGTATTACTTCAAGACTCCACAAGATGCCTTACCGCTGGGACACATCGAAATTGGAGATGCGTGTTTCTGTTACGACGTGGAAGGAGAAGAGGGTCAGTTTGAGATCCGCACGGCCGGAAAAGAGTTTCTGCTTAAGGTACAAACTTTTCAACGCCTGTGTGTGTGTCACTGTTTTTGTTGCGCTGGATCGGGGTTTTACTGTCATTTGTCACTTCCTTTTCTCATCTGGACGGACAGACACACCCATTCCAACTTGACACATTTATTCTGAACTTTGATTTAACATTGACATGTGCAGATATATCAGCTGACACGACTGAGATTCTAATGATCGACCTCTCTCTTCTAAGAAAAGCTGGACTCTCAAAAAGAAAACGAACAAAACAAAACAATGAAACAACCACTCATGCTTGTAGGTCATGTTTTCCAGTCAGTCCTAAAGCTTACTCAGCGCATTATTCAGCTGAAGTCTACTGTTTACACTCAGACATATTTTAAGACGACTGGTTTAAATACTCATGAGTTCATCCAACCCTCGTGTCACATCTCGCTTTTGTAAAAAAAAAAACCTCACAACATCTCATGTGATCTTTGCTGTCATGTGACTGTGACTTATTCAGTGTCCAAACAGGTGCCTCTGGGTTTACTCAGCCTGGGCCTGGCTCTGGTTTTCAGCAGATGGTGTGACTGATTTATATCAAGCCGCCTGCATGACCTGAGGCTGGAACTGAGACCGAAACCAGCGTCTGTGCTAGTTCACATGACAGATTTAATAGTAACCTGCTATATGAAGTTCTCTTGGTCTGTTTCATATGTGTTATTTAACTCTACAGCAATCTCATGCTTTCACATTCAATTAATATTGATCTCTGCAATGTCATCTAACCTTCGATCTCTAAAACCTGACTTGTATTTTGTGCTTACTGTGCTTTTGATAGCTAATTTCCCGGATGAGTCATCTTAATAAACAAACTGTGTCTGCGTGTTTGTCCATAATGTTTGTATCCCTAGGCTCCCAGCAGACAGGTCATGCATTACTGGCTCCAGCAGTTGCAGCAGAAACGTTGGGAGTTCAGCAACACAAGAGGATCTGGTCAGAGAGATAGCTGGAGCTCCCCGACCCTGGCCCACCCTCCTACTGGCCTTGTAGGCAAAGACAATGGTAAGCATATTCACTGATCAGGTACAACATTAAAACCACATGCATTATATTACGCCAGATCCAACCCATCAGGACAAGGGGGTCTCTAGAGTCCTGTGGTGTTCTTTGGGTCCTATGGGTTAAAATAAAAGCCTCCATGGATCTGGCTTGTCACAGCACATCCCACAGATGCTCAACCTAGATTGGTATCTTGTTAGTTTGAAGCCTCAGTCAACACTTTGGGCTCTTTGTCACGTTCTTTGAGCCGTTTCTTAGCTGTTTCCGTGTCGCTGCAGGGCACATTGTCCACAGGGGCATGTGTTTGGTCTGCAATAGGCCGTACTTGTCAAAATAACTTCTAGATGAATGACAGGATATTAGATTATAACTAGATTGTCAGTGTTATTCATTTCACCTGTCAGTTGTGGTAGTGTTGTGGGTGATCAGTTTTGCGGCACATTTCCACTGCTCTGCTTGGTCACGTTCAGGCACCAGCTGAAAGTAAACACCTGTATCTGCTGGGTTAATGTTAACACAAGTACTTCCAACTTCCAAGTAGAGTTATTTTGTAGCCGGGTTGAAGAGTATGTAGGAGTGGTTAAGAGCCAAAGGATAGAGTTCATATCTATTAAATCCACTGTGTCTTTTGTATATAAATGCACTGGAGGAGATAAAAAAATCTTATTGTTTGTTCTTGTTACTCAGTCAACTTATGTATCAGTCGTGTTAATGGCTGTGACTGTGTTGAGCTGCCGTTCCCAGCTGTGTGTTCACCATTTCGTTACGATACTTCTGTAAACGATTCACATTCTTGGTGTTGACCCTCGACTCTGAAGTCCAGTCAAGATAATCATGTTGAGTGAAAAGTTATTTTAAGTAACTTGTTGTACTTGTTATCACTTTCCGCTTTATCTCATTTCTTGGATATGATTCCATCATGAACCCACAGTTTCTGCAAGTTTCACCAAAAACCTCATCATAGTTTGGATGATACTGTTTCTATAATGAGTTGTTATCAAAAGAAAGGGTGCCAAACACTCACATTGCCTCATGAGAGACTTAACTTAATTGGAAATTTTGTTGAAATAGGTTTTGGATTTCCTGTTTTATTTTAAGGGTGAGAGCAGGTCAGAGGCAAATTCTTGAACTTGTTTTGATCATTGTTGCTGAGTGAAATGAACTGTGAATGCCTCTTCCTTTTCCTGCCATCATATGCATAACTGTTTTTCTTTTTCATGTTTATCACGTAGAAAATCATCAATATAATAATTTAGTGCTGAGTAAAAATTGTAATTGTAATTGTACCAATATCAGACCAGAACAAGACAAATCCCCCAATTTAGCAAAAGTAGTTTCTCTTAAAATCATTTTTAAATAATAAAAAAGTTGTTTTATTCTTGTTTTTATCTTATTTTTATGTTTATTTTTAGTCAAATTTCAATCTTTGTAGTCTTTGAGCCATAGCTCTGAAGAGGTTGTTAATGTCTTTCTAAATGACTTTTTTTACAGTAGTAACAGCTACTGACAGCAAAGGTTTAAACTCATCACAACCAATGAAATCATACAGTAACATATACATCCACCACTTTGCTGAATTATGTTAAGTTGGCATCGGTTTAGAGAAGATAAAATGTTTGTTTCCTCATCTGAATAAATTAAATTCACTGCGTAAAACTCGTCTGTTTATCGTCAGCTGTTTGTCGCAGGCTGCCAGTTCTGTGACAGTTTAATTGTTGAGCTGCTCGGCACCTTTTATCAAATGTTCCCACACTTTCTCAGCCAAATTCATACGAAGAAGGAAAAAAAAAGTGTATATTTAGCAAATTGGACTCAGAAATGCTACATACTGTTTTTTGTGACAGTGACAGAACTGCTCATGAAGCCACAGGCATCCATCCTGCTGTAAATAGCATTCTTGGTAACTCAAAAAATATTGCCTCACTTTAGTTTGGAATCTGGTCAGGGTCATTATTGTCTCATTTCCTCTGCAAACAATAGATACTAGTTGAAGGTCTTATGAAATAGTAGTGGTGATATGAGTAAGTGTTGTGTTCTCTGTTATATTTGTTGCTTTCTCTTTTACATTACAGATAGCTTCGTCTTTGAGAAGTTCAGTGACAGCATGGAGAAGGTCCGAAGCGACTTCGCCATGGAGACTGAAACAGACAGCGGTGGGATGGTGGGGATCCATTCACTTAGAAGCCCCTCTAGTTTGTCCACAAACCCCCTCAACTCACTTAGAAACATTGGGACAGAACTCAGGTATGGCTCATACAGTTTTCAAATCTTTGTTCCGTGTTTCTGTTAAACTTGCACAACTAGTTTGTCAGCTACACGTGCCATGTGCCCTAATAGAGCCGCATCGAGGAAACTAAATATGACCTGGTTGTTCCTGAAGTCGACTAGAGGAAGTTATTACATCCATAGCTGACTAGTAGCTCTAGTGTGCAACACAGCACCTCTATTCAAGTGATAACAGCACACTGAAATGCAAGAAATGCAACATGTGGATTGGAATTTGCTTTGTGTCCATTATGGAAAGAGAGTTCACTTGTTAAGGTGCACGGGAATCTGCAACATTGCGACTCCTACAGCATACGCCTCCATACCAGTTGACTCCACTTTATATATTTACATAAAGAGTTGTGTCAGTCGCACGTCTGAGGTGCGAAGTAAGGCGAGAACTTCACTCTGAGCAGATCTCACATTTAGAAGTGTTAGAAGCACACGGAGTCTCTCACATAGTAGAGTCGAGCCTTAGTAATTCAAATTCAGAGTGTACCATTTATTTAATTCACATTTTAATATGATTCTCACGGTGAGTGTTTGAGTTGCATTATTTTTAAAAGTGTTATAACTGTGTTCTGTGTTGTTTTTATTCCTCTACAGCTGCTGTTACTTGGTTCTTGGGTCGGTTAAAGCAAGTTTTTATGTCATTCTGCTCTAAATGTTACCATTTAAGACATAGCAGAGCATCAGGCTTCCCTGTACTTCATTCACGATCCCTGTGGATTTGAACAGCTTTTACGTAGAAGCATTAGTTAAAAGGCCAGTGCTCCACTGACGCTCCACAGTCTTGGTCTCACTCAACCCTCCTGTCTGGTTTCTGTTCTGTCAGGAACTCCATGTCTTATCTGCGTCAGGGCAGAGGATCTGAGAGCAGGCGCAGTGTTTTCTACACCAGCAACAACAGCACAGAAGACTGGGAGCTGGTGGACGCTCCACCCAAGGACTTCCCCGAACAGAAACATCATTCAGAAAACCACAGACGTACGTCCACTGCACTTACTCCTCTTTCATCACCTAGAAAAGATTTTTTCTTCTTAAATTGCTTCACCGAGTTGCTCAATACTATAACAATTGGACAAAAAAAGCAGAGATGTTTCTGAAAATGTTCCTTTCATCGCTTATTTCTTTCTTCACATTTATAACCTGCACATATAGTTTAAAACACAAAGAATCCTCTTCTCCCTTCAGATTCCTTTGGGTCGGCGTTTGACTTTGTTCGCAATTCGGCGCGACCCAGGAAGCCTTTGCTTCGGGACATGATGAGCTCGGGGAAGTCAGGCCGCAGCGCTGAGAGCTCCCCGGCAGAGTGTAACGGTAGCAAATCTTCTTCGGAGATGCAGCTTCGCCTCCAGAGCCAGCAGGAAGAAATGAACCGCATGCAGCAGGAACAGGCCAAACTGAGAGAGGAGCTGGCCAGTCAGAAGGTACCGTTCACTCACTCTCATTACTTCCACCTGATGTAGTTCAGTTTATTCGATACGTTGATTTATGTTGATGTAACTGCTTCATATTAGCACGTTAACATCCCCATTATGAGCATGTTAGCACGATGTTAGCATTTTTAGCAATGCTGAACACTCACCATTTTAATTTAAGTCAATTAGACTAAACAGTGCTCTTACTGTAAAAGCTTAATGTTTTCAGCTTCTCTCTGGCTTTGTTCCAAGTCCATTTGTGTTGATCATCAATTCCATTTGCAGTCTTTAAGTTCCTACCAGTGGGTTTGTTAACAGATATTGTAATATTTCCTAATGAATGTGTCAAAGACTTATGGGAAATTGCAAAACTGACCCTTGAAAATTTAGATGGTCTGACTTTGCACTTGTGTCATTCCTAATTTTGACGCCCTTGTTAATACAGGAAGACAGCAAATGTGTAGTCATGCTTAACCAAGAAATAAGGGAACAACACTTGTCACAAAAACAACAGTCACAGCTGTGCCGTTCCCTGCCATTACTCTCTGTTCTTGTTTTAGCGTTTTGAGACTTGCTGATTGGTCAACAGCAGCCGTGGTGCTAACCAGATCAATAAATAACATATGGCTGTTTACTTCCACCAAGAAGTTGTGACAAATGCAGCCTTCAGCTTTAAACAGGAATTTATTTAGTAATTCTGAGTCACTGGTTCAGTTCGTCTCTGCATAGCTGCTGTTGGAAATATTCTCTCATTGTTCAGGCCAAGTGAACTGGAGCTGACATTCTATTGTTAACATGATTGAATCATAATCTCGAGGTGATATCGTACCTAGACTAAATTTATTTCTTACATTATTCCTGTTTTAAAGGCAAAGATCTTCCACATCACGTGGAAACATAATAATGGTCAATTTAAATAAAGTCCTTTTTAAAAGAAGGGCAATTCTTTTTTTCCTTTGTGAAAAAGTAGCTGCCACTGAAACCTTCGTGTTTTATATCACAGTGTCGGCATCTTAATGACCACATGCACGTGGGGGTGTATGTGTGAGTGCACAGGCTTCACATACAACAGTGTAAATACATGAGAAAGTGTCAGCACGCAGACTGATCACATCCTCTTAGTTACATTACACCCGTAATCAAATCAAATGAGGTAGTTAAGTGTTGTTTCCTTGTGTAGTTGGTATTAGGAACAATAACATGCTGCAGAACTATTGTAAAATGGTAGAATATGACTAGTCAGTGGTTAAAAGCCGTAGATCTGAGTGTATGACTTTATGTGTCAATAACTTGGGCCAGTATGGAAATAAAAAAAAATTAAGAAATGTTGTAAGAATTTAATCCATAGTAAATATGATCAGTAGCTAAACAAGTAAAAACTCTGCTGTTTTTACCTCAAAGAAAAAAAAAGGCAAGGCTGTGGCTCAGGCGAGTCGTTCACTATTCAGCAGGTTGGTGGTTTGATTCCCGTCTCCTCACAAACAAATAGCTCATACTGTATAGATAGAAGTGCTGTGTGAATGGGTGTGAATAATGTTACGTGCTTTGAGTAGCCAACAGAAGACTAGATACAAGTGTTATATGAATATAGTCCATTTACCATTTAATTTCAGGACCTGACCCTTCAAGTTGATGTGTTGAACACATTGTCTTTATCAACCAGGAGCTGGTGAGACTTCTGCAGCAGACTCTAAGGACGTCCCAGTGTGACAGGCCGGCAGTTCATCGTCCAACGCCGCCTCCAGATTCACCTGCAGCTTCAGACCAGACTCCAGCTTCGGTAACCACAGATGGAGATGTGTCCCAGCTTCAGACTCTGCTTCAAGAACGAGATGGACAAATCCAGTCCCTGTGTGGTCACATGGAGCGTCTCGCCTTGGAGAAGGACAGTCTGCAACAGGAGCTGAAGGGCCTGAAGATTAAAGTCGGGGAGATTAATGATCAGCTGGGGATGCTGATGGAAACTATTCAGGCTAAAGACGAAGCCATAATGAAGCTGTCGCAGGAGAGCTCCGAGCAGAGTGGAAATCCAAACGACGGCGGTTCACCACCTCCCACCAAAGAGCAGCAGGAGCTGGACATCCTGAAGGTGCAAAAATAAAATATATAAATAATACAGACCTGCATTTGTTAGAGATGATAAAGCTGCTAATTATAGGTATTTATTCTAAAAAGAAGCGTTTATTTAAGTGTCTGTTTCTGTGTTTTTTCCACTTTCAGGACAGTCTTCAAGGCTACAAATCCCAGAACAAGTTCCTGAACAAGGAGATCCTAGAGCTCACAGTGTTACGCAGAAATGCAGAGAGTAGAGAAAAAGCATTGGAAGCAAAGGTACCATCTTGTGTTTGGTGTTTAAAGCTGCATAACTGTGTTATTAGAAACAGGAAGTCTGAGTAACTTTTAGGGGAAGTCCAGCATTGGTTTAAACTGGTGCCCACTAAACCTATAATGCAAGTCATGAAAAATGATCAAACTGAAACTTAACCGTAATCCTCTTCTTTTTTTTTTTGTTCTCTCTTTGTGACAGTATACGGCACTGGAGGCCAAGTTGTGTCAAGTGGAGAGTAAGTATCTAGTGCTGCTTCAAGAGGTGAAGAACCCAGTTTGTTCAGAGCAGAATCCTGCCCGCGAAGTTATTTCCAGATTATTAGAGGATGCGCTGCAGCCGGAGGGCCCCGACCAGCAGGAGCACCCCATCTTCAAACCAAACACAGTCAGGTATTTGTCTTGTGGATCAATACTTTTATGATTTTTGTGCATTTCCCTGTAAATATAAATGTAATCCAGAAAAATATTAGTTGCAAGAAAAACAAAGACTCGGGTTTTCTCAATAGCTTTAATAGGTTTAAGGTTAAATAACCTGTTTCACTTTGAGTGACAACAACAGTCAGTTGTTTCTTGACTGGAAAAACTAGCTCTGCTAATTGGAATCTCCGTTTCCATGACTCTGACTTGTGTTGGTGTTGGTTTGACATCTGTGCAAGCTCAGACACATCCATCTGGAGCTCGTCACACGTTCTATACATGACATAGGGATTCAGGAAATCCCCATGTCACGTATAGAACTAAAGGAAAGCAGGCTGTGAAAATATGAATACCTTCCTAAATGTTGAGAATTTACACTGATTGATTGGATATTTCCTATTTTTCTTCATGTTAGTGAGTATGATGTGTATGGCTTCAAGACGGTGCCAGAAGAGGAGGAAGAGGAGGAAAAGCTTGTTGCAAAGGTGAGAGCGTTGGAGCTCAAGTCCCTGTCCATGACGAATCAGGAGGTGTCCGTCGGAGTAAAATGGGAGAACTTCCTAGCCAGTACCATGAACAGAGACCTTGTGCGCTCCCCTGAGCTCAAATCCCTGATTCGCTGCGGCGTCCCTCACGAGCACCGCTCCCAGGTGTGGCGCTGGTGCGTCTCCATCCATGTCAAGAAATTTCGGGACCAACTGGCACCGGACTATTACGAAACCTTATTAAATGTGGCCCGGGAGAAGCCCAACCCAGCTTCGAAGCAGATCGAGCTGGACTTGCTGCGTACTTTACCCAACAACAAGCACTACTCGTCTCCGAGTGCAGCCGGCATCCAGAAGCTCAGGAACGTCCTGCTGGCTTTCTCCTGGAGGAACCCAGACATCGGATACTGTCAGGGACTAAACAGGTACTGAAAGGAATTTCGTTTCTCTCCTTCTCCTTTTTTTGTACACATTTCATTAACCATAAACTTTTATTGCCTGCCGTTACCTCAGGCTGGCTGCCATTGCCTTGCTCTATCTGGACCAAGAGGATGCCTTCTGGAGCCTCGTGGCCATTGTGGAAGTTTTCATGCCGAGAGACTATTACACCAAGACTCTGCTCGGCTCACAGGTAAACAAGCTCAAAGGTTATATTGTAACAGTGGAGGACGAAGGGACAAGTTGCTGCTTCTCTGCCAGAATATTCAGGGGCTTTTTTGGAGAGTGATGTCATATTCATGTGACTGAGTCTGCTGCTTATGACTGAACAGAGCAGGAATGCAGCGTCCACCGCTGTTGGCTGTTTGAGTTCTTATTCTGTGCTGTTTTTTATTTATGTTTTCTCACTGGTGTCCTGGTTGTGTACGTGCAGGTCGACCAGCGTGTGTTCAAAGACCTGATGAGCGAGAAGGTGCCGCGGCTTCATGCCCACTTCGAACAGTACAAAGTCGACTTCTCCCTCATCACTTTCAACTGGTTCCTGGTCGTGTTTGTGGACAGTGTGGTGAGCGACATCCTCTTCAAAATCTGGGACGCCTTCCTGTACGAAGGTCCAAAGGTAAGAGACAGAAAGTAAAACCTCGATCCTCAAATCTCACACAGGCTGATTTCTGTCGGGACATGCTTGCAGAGCTCTGACAAACTCAGAACAAGATACAGAGACTCGAAAATTACAACATAGCTGGTTGAATTTAAATGGGCTGATGGTTTAGTCTGATTAGTTTTAGGTAAATAAAATCTCACAAGTGCATATTCAGTGGTTGGATATCAACCTGTTGTGCCTCCTGCCTTATCTATTCAGCGTTTAAGTTTTTTGTCGTGAAAGTAATTTTCAAGTAAAAAGTAAAAAGTACACAGCAACTCTATCAGGAGAGAAAAAACACTACCAAGAAGCACTGATACCATTAACAAAGCCTGACCTTAATGCTAATGATGCTCTTTGTCTGCTGAAAGTATAAATAGCTAATTGTTTTCCTGCCTGTTAAAACAACAAAACAAAACAACTTTTAAGCAGCAGTACATTAGTATATATTAATAAATCATTGCTGTTTTAAACCTGCACTGGCATCTTTTTGACCACTTGGTGGTAGCAGAACCACTCTGTGAACACATGCCCGGACATCCTGTTTATTATCTTTACCATTTAAAGTTATATAGCAAACTTGACAGAAAACAGTTTGTTCTTTAATGGATAACAGAAGCATTCACTGGATCAGTGAGGTGAGTGGCACAAAGGCAAAAAAATAAAAGACAAGACAATGAGTTAAAAACTCTGTAGCCGAGTGGAGTTGCAAAGTTTGGTGATAAAGGTGTCTTGTTTCATAACCCTTGCCCTTAACCATTGCTGATATAAATGTATTGATTGTTACTACTTAAATTATTCAGATGCTATTTAGTCTGCTGACTGTATTAAACAGTTACAGGAAATGTTGTGTCCCACAGATGTTCCTCTAAAAGTAATAAATATCACTTTCCTCAGTTCTTCTAAATGGGCTTTTAGTAGACTGTGTGTCACAGTATAGAAAACAAACAGGCAGTGAATTTCATGGCTTTTGGTCATTTCCTCCACACAGATCATATTTCGCTTCGCCCTCGCTCTCTTCAAGTGCAAAGAGGAAGAGTTTTTAAAGTTGCAGGACTCCACGGCCATCTTCAAATACCTGCGATACTTCACCAGCACCATCCTGGATTCAAGGTGGAGTAACTGCGCTTTGTTTTGACGTTCACAGAATTAAAGCTGAGCACTAATTTTCATATGATCACCAGTCATAACATCTCACATAGTAACTGAAAATAATACAAAAAAACAGTAACGACAGGATGTCAGTTTCAGTAAATCTGAACAATAGAGCTTTTTTTTTTTTTTTTTTTTTTTTAAACCAGAAAGCTGATGAGCATCGCGTTTGTGGACATGAACCCGTTCCCCATGAGGCAAATCCAGAACCGCCGCTCCTTCCACCTGGAGAAAGTCCGTCTGGAGCTGACGGAGCTGGAGGCGATCCGACAGACGTTCCTCAGGGAGAGAGAGTCGAGCCAGGACGGGCGTAACTTCGTCAGCGACGATGAGGAGGATAACTAAACCTTAACGCAAAGCTCCAGCAGCTTCCTGCGGCCGTGCGGCTGAAGTCTGAAGAGAAGACAAAGAGATCACCTCCCACACACATCAGCGTTGTGTTACAGCTGTAAAGGGAATTTTCGTTTTTCCTAAATAATTGCTGGGGTCGTTCTCTGCATCAAAGCTGGAACAATCAACTTTATATACATTTTAAGTGAAATCGCATCAAAGGACCAAAACATTACAAGGCGAACGGGCCTTTTATCAGTATTCCTGCCATTTTTTATTTTTTAGTTTTACGTGTGTGTTTATGTGATGGCCAAACAGTACACTTGTCTTATGTCTCTTTCTTTTGCATTGCCAAGCTCAACACTTGCGGTCCGAATCAGTATTTTTTGAAATTATGCCTGTTATCTTTTAATAGTCGGCGCCTTTTTGAAGGAATGTACTTTTTTAATTATTTGTATTTTTTTTTTTTTTTTTTTTGCTCTCTCTACCATTAGTTCCCTTTGCAAATGCTGTTTGTGTTTGTTGCGTGTGTCTGCTGATACACTTGAATCACCTATGCTGAAATTTATATTTTGCTGAAACTTTAAAAAAAATGTAAAAGTCTTAGAGCATCTGATCACAAGGTCATGCACATATCATATCATTTACGTGTTCCAAAACAACAATTAGTGATCAAACCAAAAAATATGTATTATATCACTTAAAGAGCATATCGAACATTTTGGAAAAGTTTTTTTTTTTTAAATCTCTGAATTCTGATCCGATCTAAAGAGGTGCATTAATTTAGCAAAACAACTAAGTGCGTTTTATTTTACCTGCCCACATTTGTCAGGTTTTTGTCCATGTATGACTCATTTTGATATTTTCAAATGTTTTTTTCTCTTAAATAGCTTTGCACCTTTTATACTTAATTACATAATGACCACTTTGGTGAAGAAGAATAGCTGATATTTTCATTTTATCAACAACAAAAACAGTTTTTAACTGTTCTAAGATCAATCACTTCAATTCACTTAAGATGCCATTTCTTTTAAATATATTGTTTTATTTTGGTCTTATTTGAAGCCTTTTTCCCCAAAGTCTAACACACACACACACATACACATGATGCTGGGATTTCTGAGCCCTCATTTCAAATTGCTGATGTATTTACATTCATTTCCTCAGTGTGGCAGTATAACATTTGTCTACCTTGGGTTTCCACTCGGTTCACAGGTACCATTTAGTCAATACTGGCTGTGGCTTTCGGCTGTGGACGAAATGGCTGTGAAGTTGTTCTGTCAGATGTGTGATTGTCGTGTTAAAATGGGGATATGATTTCTACATTTGTGAGGGAAGTATTTCAGGAGATTTGTTGACTCTCTTCCACATCCAGGTACTTACATGTGACAGTTTACTTTTATAGGCCTTTACTAGATGAAAAATACTCTGTAAACACAAGGAAACCACATTTACATTTGAGTAATTAGTAGTTTTAAACTCTTGTATGAATGAGAATCTACAAGAGAGGGACACTGTTGTTTCTCTCGTGTGCTGATGCATTGTTTACAATTCGCTCTAACTGTTAACGTCGTTTATTTTTGAGCTGTTTACAGTCATTTGTTTGCCGACCACTTTGTCTGTGTTACATTTTCGAGCAGCAGCTTGTTGTTTTGGTTACTGTTGTAGTTTGACCACCGGAGCTTGTGAACAAAATGGCAGAATTACAGTTATTTTCATGACTGAAATATAAATGAAACAAAAAGTTAAAATTGAATTGAATTGTTTCCTCTTTGTGAGAGCAGGACTCTCTAGAGGTCAAAAAATGTCACGATTTAAGGTTTTCTTTAGGTCCACATGTTTTATTCAAACATCAAACGTACATTAGGTTTCATTATATCTTCATTTTCATAGTTTGCATGCCTTTGTTACGTTCTTTGTCATTTAATTTCCACGTTGAATAAGCTACATGTTAAACTATCATCTTTTTATCTGTTTTTTTTTTTTTCTTTTTATTTTGCTTTTCCCATCAGCTTATTGCACAAAGATGACTTAATATTATTGGGCACTTCATTATTTTTTTTTTTTAATTTGTTCATCTCTACAGCATCTAGTTAATTGTTAATCAGTATAAAATCTGAGGATTTTATGTACAGAAATAAACATACGTCCCCTCCTTCCTGTATGTTTTTGTACTATCAGATTAAAAAAAAAAAAAAAAAAAGACAAATTCAATAAACCGGAGCTGACTGAATTCGTTGTGTTGTGTCTCATCTGTACGTGTTCATAAGAACAACGGCTTTAATGATCATTTCTTTTAAAGCTCACACCAGACATGTCCGTCATCTTTATTGATTGCCTGCCTCTCTCGCGCTTCAGTTTCATAATAGAGCTGTAAGGGTGGGGGTGGTGGGAGGGGTGGGACTTGTGCTCAGTCAAAAAGCCTGATGGTGCCGCAACGAGTGACAGAAAACAACAGAGACCTTAAAGGAGCAGTGTTGTGACTGAGCTGCAGCCATGAGGAGAGCGAACCAGCTGTAAAGGGTCAGTGGGAACCAATGCAAGTTTATCGTCATCAGCTCCGCATCTGACAGAGAAGGTGAGAAGGTGAGAGATGTAGCTGCTGTCAAGTTTGTGAAACTGTTTTGTGTGACAACCAAATGGGAAGTTTGTGGTATTTCAGTTTGTGTGTGCGTTTTTTTTTTTCTCTCTTCACAGTTGCATGATCCTGTGTGTTTATTTCTACTCTGTACAGTTACTAATTATTTTATTCTTACATTCTTAGTAAGTGTTTTTTTTTTAAATATTTACAAAGACGTATGTTGTTGCCAATCTCTCTGACAAAATGTTTCACAACAGATACCCTGTCCTAATTGCTCAAAATGCTCTTTTCATTTTATTAGTAATCCTGTTAATTACAAGAACTAAACTCTCACACTGCCTGCCCAGCTTGGCACAGTTATGTGAGTTGTGTACTTGCTAAAATTTTAAGCCAATAATCAGTATTTAGGTCAATAAAAGACAGACTTAAGTGTACTTTTTTTTAAAGTTCTTGTACTGGTCAAGTATATAACATAGTGTGTAGGATTACTGAACAGGAAGGTGAAAGTATGAGATGGAATGCTTCGCTGCGAGCTGGAACATGTACTAAACATTTTCGTTGCTCAAGTCAGAAATCAAAAGGAACACCTCTTTGCATCCACAGGGTTGGACTTGTGGAAATTTGCTGGATAGAGAAGAGTCAAGGAGCCTTATCAAGGAGATAAACTATATCAATGAAAACACCCGGTATGGCGGTATTCAAGCAGCAAAACGTGGATGATTTCTATGAAATTGGAGAGGAACTCGGAAGGTGAGTATCAGTTAAAAATCTTTACATCTGTAGATGTTTATTTCCCTGATCCTCCTCGTTGCCTGTGAGTGAGTATCTTCTAAAGCAGTGGTTCAACTGTGTACATAAGTATGCAAACAACTGGCTTGTTTAAGCTTGAAATGGGGAGTGTCGCTGTGTTAGAGTAGGTTGAAGTTACAAGTTGAAGTTTTTAAAAGCGAACACGCCAAATGTTTGACCACGGTATGACCACCTGTTATTCTGGGTGGTGGATCAAGGTGTTGAAGGTAAATGTCGAGGAGCAGACATCAAGGAAACTTGTGTCCCGTGGGGAAATAAATGAACGGAAGTTGGTAGAGTGAAATATGGATTGAGGAAGCTACAAATTCATTTGTGCACAGAAGAGCAGCTCTGGCATGTGCACCACTTGTTAACAGAAAGAGAGAGGGTGTGAAGGGAAAGCATTTGACCTTTAACCTTTCACAACTAGTCAAAATATATGGTATGTCCCAGTGTTACTTCTTCATTTATTGGACAACTTTCTCCGACACACCCTGACATGACAAAACAAGACCTGTTGTTGAAATGATCGCACCCCTGCAGACGAATGGCATTTACACTTTCATTATATTTTATATCGAGCTCTTTCATATATATATCATATATTTCATATAAGCAAAAAGTTTGAATACTGTAATGGTAATACAACAGGCCATTAGATGGATAATAATAATAAGGCACTTATTTATAAGCTGTAAATTATGATTTATTACTGGTTAACAAAGCATTTGTTAATGCTTCATAGATCAGTAATCAGTTAAGTAATAAATCAAGAAAACTTTTTGGGTGTGATGCTGAATTTATTTTACTTTACACTTATTATCAACTTATTAATTGTTTACAAACTTCATATATTATCGCAATAATTCTTCATTAATGACTAATTTGATTTATAGTAGTAGTATAGTAACTGATAGAGACATACTGCTCATAACCTGGCAGCTCAAAAGTTGCTCTTGTTTTTACCAGCTGCAGCTGACCTACATTACATTAGTGATTGGTGCATTAAGCTTACTAAGTCATTAGTTATATCTTGTAAAAGTCTTACAAGGCTTATAAATTCCTTGTCAGTCCATTATAAATGCTGCCTTTCTGGGGATTAATGCTTCATGAAAGCCAAATTTACTGTTGAAAAAATGACAATTTCACCACTGTTGTGGTCGAGCTGGAAACAGCTGAACAGTGCTTGTGTGGCAGCGAGTTGAGCTCCGAAGTTTCCGCACCCCTATCATGAGAAACAAGCACATGAAGCCACTGTGGTTAAAAGCCACAGATGTTATGTGACTAAAATTTAAACAAGTTTTTTTCAGTCACCAAACACCCCCGGCAATTGTATCACCCACTTCAGCAGCTGAATTTGTTGCTCACAGTTCTTCTTTCTTGTTGTGAAAGCTTTCTAGTGAGTTTTTGGAGGATGGAGTCCACCCCACCCTAAGTTTATAAGAGTCTCACGGGTGAAGACCTCTCCACAGTGGAACTGTTACTCAATCGTTCGTTCAGGCGGGTGGGGAAATTTGATGAAGGGGCCAAAGACTGAATCAATGTGATGTTCTTTTCTTTATGGAACTGTTGAGCCATTCACTACAGGAAAGGCAATTCATCATACTGTCCCCCCTGTTGACAGGTTTTAATGTCACGGGACCCCACGCATTTGTACTCAATGTTTCTTTCCACGTCTGACGGAGACTTTTGGGTAAATCTAACATGTCAGTAAAACAACTCCTTTTTTTTAGATGTGAGACATTTACTGACAACTGTAGCCATCTCAACATTTAAGTGATGACATTGATGGTGACATAGAGTAGGAAGTGTCTGAGTATCAGCCACACAGCTGCCACTTGCCCTCCTGGGGAGACTGGCAAGACTGTGGTGAGCGGTTACACAAGTGAACATCAAGGCAAGGCTGAGAAAAAGAACCTTTGGGCAGATGGTGGTCTATGTGAACTCTACCTGTCAACAACAGATTTGTTCTTGTCCTTGTTTGGTCATGACCAAGACCATGTTTGGTCAGAGGACTTTTACTACTTCCTTTATAAGACGCTGATCCTTTAGCGGTCATGTCATTTTCATAGAATGAAAAATATCTTTGTTAGTCACTGTGAAGAAACGAAAAAAAAAAATCCGTCACAGGAAACACTGTCAGATAGGAAGCTTTGTCTTAGCATGTCTGAACCGAGATAAAAGACTTGTAAACATCCTTGTATTCAGATTTTGAAATCTATAAAAACTACGCTTGCATCAGAGTGGATATTGCAATAATCACTCCTTCACAGTCATTAAGTGGGTCTGGGGAATTTTTTAGGCAACAAGGATGTTGTCAGTTGTTGGTCAGTTAATGGTCCAAACACTTTGTTGTGGACTGATATAATCACTGTAGCTATTAGATAGATTGACGGGAATTCTTTTACACATATTCACAGTCGTCAGGTGCTGAACTTTGCTGACTTTATTGACAACTATTGAGATATATGGACTAACATGATGCAAGTGCATCTCTTAACTTTTAACGTGGTGCTGCCAAGAGGCCAAACTTTATACTTGAGCTTTGTTATTGTGGGAACATTAAAAAAAGGGCACATCTGATATGAAATCTGATATTTCCCAGCATGTCACTGTTGAATATATAGAATTTCTAAGAAAAGTATTTCCGGAAATGATTTGAATTTGCAGAAGTGTTTTTTTTTTGGTCATGAAGCAGAGATGGCAGTGATGCGTTTACACACATTCATGTTCTTGCTGAAGTGGAAAGAGCTGACAGTCAAGAGGCGGACAGGTGCTCCTGACAAACTACAAACATAAAGTGCTAGAATTTCCCCAAAGGGATTTACTGTACAAGGTTTATCTATAGCATGGGCGGTACGTGTATATGTACAAGGAGCAGGTCAAGAATCTGTGTAGTCAGCTCTGAGGAACACGCATTCCTGCTGTTGAGTGAGTGAAAAATGTGTTTATTCAGTGTAGCATGATGGAGGGAACTCTACGTTGACCTCTTGGACATTCCCGGAGTTCCTGTTTGACAGAGGGGTCATCCCATTACTGTCAGCAAACACCCATATAGCCCTACTACTCCACAGATGCTCTGTTGACTTTGGATCGCTTTGAAACTAATGGAACTGTACAGTATCCTGAACAGCCCGAGGGTGTAAAAGTTGAGGTGTTTCATAACAATAGCATGTTATTGAGCAGTTAATACAAACAGAATTATGTTTTGAGGCTCAGGTTTCCTCCAGCCTTCTTCGCATTCAACTCACAGATGGTTGAGGTGGTTGGGGACAGGGCTCGGTCAATTATGAATTTGGCTCTCACTGCCGTCCCAGAGGTTGTTCAGTTGAGAAATGTGTTCAAATATTGGGCCGGCGCCACTTGTCCAAGCATTCCTTCAACCTTGGCCGTGGATAATAACCTTCAGCTGTTGGAAGTGGAAACTCTGTGGAGAGATGGTACTTTCAGCCCCACTGGCCCAGCTTAGAGCTAAGACAGCAGGCACGCCTGGCCCGTTGTGGAATACCACTCCCAGCATCACTACTCTCTCTCTCTGCAGTTATTCTACACTCCGTACCAAAACCAAAGAAAAGCTCTGAACCCCTGCACTGACACCTGTGTTGTGCACATTCTCACATTTGGGCTACAACTATCAACATGAGGGGATAATCCATTCGGTCTTGCTTAACCCTCTATTGCTTCTCTTGCCATGTGACTGTTCTTCCCCCGTTGGATACTCGCAGGCTGTTTTTGTAAGTGGAATTCACTGGATGACTTACCCTCCTCTTCAGTTCACACATTATCATCATCATCTTTAACAGGGTCAGCCTCTCAGGGATGTCTCTGGGGGTGTAGACATCCTGTGAATAGCACAGTCAGAGAGAGTGTTTGAGATTCCACAATACTGCACTTCATCACCCCAACCTCTCCCTGTTTTTATTTTTCCCCTGTTGGAACATGTTCATTCCAAAAAATCAGATCCCAACAAAATATTTCATGAATTAGATAGTCCTAGTAACTATACCTGGAGCTTTGAAGATGTACATGGAAGCTATACTGAGTCATAACTGTTTAACGTTTTGTTAGTTCAAAACAATATGCTTTTATGTGTGTATGCCTGTATGGTCAGATGAAGTCCAGTGCAAGTTGTCATACCAGTTTAATGCAAGGATGCAGGCTTGCATGATAACTAAACCTCAGTAACTACTGTTTTGTTGTGTTTGAGTGTGGCAGTGTTTTATAGGAGCCTCATTGGAGCAACTCCCAGATGTGATTGTAGGACTGAGTAAGCACAGTGCAGGGTGTGCCTCCAAAAGAGCAAACTGGTTCACCCATCACACTGATGTAGTTAAGGATAGAGTAAAGTCACTGGGGTTCCTTTAAACCAAAGACAGGTATGAGTATTTAATCCACGTTTTATTTTGTTATGACCTGGAGTTAACTCTGAGTAAACCCTGTTTGAAAGTACAAGTGGAAACCGCTGGGTGAAATGAGACTGGCAGGAGCCGGAAGAGGGTATCCATGTGTTTTTAGGCTCTTGTCCTTTATCTCAGCACTCCTCCTTTTGACTCATCCTCTTTTTCCACTCCTCTGGCTCAGCAGACCCTTTCTTTCTCCCCTAACAGCAGCAGAGAGGTGGCAGGTGGACAGTGAGCCTGTAAGCAGGGCTATTCTTAGCCCTCTAGACACCATGATGATAGTGGACGCAGACTGGACAGCCTCTCACAGTCACCCTGGAATCTCTGTGTGGACAGTTATGTCAAAAATATACGAAATGCCTGCCAGTTATTATCTCCCACCACCCCAGTGTGTTCTTTCACAAAGTCTAAAAATACATTGCATCTCTGCTGCATTGCCGAATTCGCAAACGTAATGAATAACGTGGGTCCCCTTCCTCCCACCCCAGCTTTGATAGATTTCATCCAACCGTGCTCATATTCAAGGGCAATGTTCATTTTCCATACACAAAAAGTCTCTGCCACTACACTCACCCTCGTGTCTTTCAGTGGCCCATTATCAACAGATCAGTGACTAAGAGGCTTGTTGTCACAGTGTATGGAGTGGGCAGGTCAGCCCACAACAGTACGAAGCACGTAAAGCAGCAGGAGTGGCAGCAGGCTAACAAGGTCTGAGATTACATGTGCCGGTCTGATGATTAAGTCATGGAGACTCTACACGTATATTTAACTGGGTGACAGAGTTGGAAAATGCTTTCACCCTTTTCATTCAGTCTGTCAGTGGGTCAATTATGAGTGAGGTGACTGTGTAGTTATGTTAGGGGAGAGTGACAATAGTCATCACACTGTGACAAACAAAACAAGAGCACAGTGAAAAGTGAAACAATTCTTCACTGAGACGTGGTCTCCAGGCCACACCTCTGTTGTGAAATATTCAGGGTTTTTGGAATTTTTTCAGTGGACTGTTGACTTGAGGATGGCTAGAAATCTGGCAGGAAGGTCGCTGAAGTGGGAGGACAGCAGCTCTGTCCACACTGCCATCCTGTCTTATTGTTCTTTGTCTGGCTGGGAAACAGGAACTGATGAACTATAAAACATTATTTCAGCTGGTTTTGACACGCTGCTTCCTCCCTCACTTCTGTTTTCACCTGTAGCTTTATCCTGTTGTTAATTGTTTAGAATTTATTTAGTAACAATGAAGGAAACCATCCAATCACATTGAAAAATGCTTTATTTCTTTTGTGTCTGCAGTGGACAGTTTGCAATAGTCAAACGCTGCATAGAGAAGAGCACAGGCACCGAATATGCTGCCAAGTTCATCAAGAAACGCCAGAGTCGGGCCAGCAGACGAGGTGTGAAAAGAGAGGAGATCGAAAGGGAAGTGAGCATCCTTCAGGAGCTCCAGCATCCCAACATCATATCTCTACACGACGTGTACGAGAACCGCACAGACGTGGTCCTAATCCTCGAACTGTGAGTCTCAAGAAGACAACATCCACACATTAGCACACAATCTGTATCTATCTGTTACATCTCTCCTTCAGTCAAATGATCAGAGCATAGTTAAAATAATCGATGGAGTATTGTTTTTGATTTTAAAAAACAAAATGTTTGTGCAGTTTTTCATATTTCTGATCAGTGCTGGCAAAGGGATTTACACAGAATCTGTGTTTGCTAAAAAAAAAAAAAAACTCTTTCGCAAGAAAGAACTAAATGTTTCTCACAGAGTCAATAATACTTGTACTGAAAAGAGGCCTCATAGCCCCCCATCTGGGTCCAGTGAGTGCCTGGGAACATTGAGGGCCCCAATTATGACTAATTGACAGCTCAGTCTACCGAAAACTAGAGGTCATCTGACTGACAGACTGTTATCTACAGGATCGTACATACTGTGCCATCCAGTTATTTGTCTATTATGTTTATTCTTTGTCTGGATGTAAGAGAACATTGTACGTAATGACTGCCAGCTGGTCAAATGACGCTTTAAACAATTTTTTATAAGGAATTACAGTGATTCACGAGTACGACAAAGGGATACAAAACAGACTCGACTCGACCACAAACAGAAATATATAAGGCATCTGGGACCAGGTCATCCAGTTCCTGAGAACACTCTTTAGATAAAATTCAAGAGAGGCCTTGTTCCAGATTATTTGAGTCCACAGGATGGGTTGCTGAGTGTGTGTGTGTGTGTGTGTGTGTGTGTGTGTGTGCGCATGTTTGTGCGTGTTTTACAGGGTCTCTGGAGGAGAGTTGTTTGACTTCTTGGCTCAGAAGGAGTCTCTCAGTGAAGAGGAGGCCACCCAGTTTATCAAACAGGTTCTAGACGGAGTCCAGTACCTTCACTCCAAGAGGATTGCACATTTTGATTTAAAGGTACGACATGCTGCACCTCTGTCTCATGTTAAAGATGAAACCTTTACCTATGCAACAATTTTATTGTCATGTACATCCAAGGACAAGCAGTGCTGTATATATAGCAGGTATCTAATGTACGTGTCATTAGAGTCTCGCTTTTCTGAATCACACGTCCTTCCTGTTTTTTGTGGCTGAAGTCCAAATTCTTTGATACAGACACTGCAAGGTTATCTCATCACTTTCAGAGAGCAAGTGTCGCCCACGTTGCTTTCCAAAAGGGGCTGTCTTGTTTTTCTGCCACTTCACACTCAATATGTTTCGTCTGGCAGAAAACGAACAAATCAGTGAATTCAGACCCACCCGAGGCCTCGACCTTCACTTCACAGTGACAGATCCGTGTGCTAATTAGAGCTTAACATTTTCTGTGAAACCAGAAGGTTAATAATCATTTGAGGAAAAGGGTGAAAAATGTTGGTGCCACCTTCTTGGAGTGGTATCAATCTTATCATCTAATTCTGAAATAAAGCAGGATGTTGAGGTTTTCCTTCAATATTACATAACAAGCACGACTGTAACCCCTGTTAATGACTTTTTTTTCTTTAATGCTTACGCAAAAGGTGGCTTTAATCAGGTAACTTGTGTTATTTTGTGGTGTTTATGTGTTACCCAATCTTGGTATTAGAGGAAATCTGCTGATAAATGTGCCTCTCTGTTTTGGTGTTTTTGCACTTCAGCCTGAAAATATAATGCTGCTGGATAGGAACGTACCTCTACCCCGCATCAAACTCATAGACTTTGGACTGGCGCACAAAATAGAAGCTGGGGCAGATTTCAAAAACATTTTTGGCACTCCTGAGTTTGTTGGTAAGTGGTTTTATATGAGATATGAGGTTTGTACTGGAGGACATTTTGAGAGGAGGCTTGGATGTTTGTCCTGTTGTGATGCAGCAGTGTGTGCTGTCTATTTTCAGCTCCAGAGATAGTCAACTACGAGCCACTGGGATTGGAGGCAGACATGTGGTAAGATCCTTTAATTACCTCTGACTCTGCTAGCCTTCCATACAACAGCATGCAGCGCATAACTTTGGATTAACCTTGTGCTGTTATTCACAGGAGCATTGGAGTCATCACATATATACTGTAAGTTGGGATGCATCATGATCAGGAAAGGAAATCTTAAAAGTTATTATTGAGGAAGGTCTTATGTTCGTGTTGTTGTTGTTTCAGTTTGAGCGGCGCGTCACCTTTCCTCGGTGACACAAAACAGGAAACGCTGGGAAACATCTCAGCCATGAACTACGAGTTCGACGAGGAGTTCTTCAGCAACACGAGCGAATTGGCCAAGAGCTTCATCAGACAGCTTCTGGAGAAGGACACGAGGTAAACAGCTGAAGGTCAAAGGTCGAATCCGACAATTCCTAGACAAAGCCCGGCATTAGAGATTTTACCGCCGTAAAGTGCGGAAAATGTGAGCTACCTGATCCAATTTAGAATGAAAGTCCAGCCAGTCCACAGAAATCTAGAGCAAGGATTTAGGCACTGTTGTTATTGGTACACAATGTGAAACACTGGATAAGATAAGCGAAATAAATAATATTTACACAGTAAACTGATTACCTCAGGCAAGTTGTGTAATAATGTCTGCTTTTTTTGGTGGTTAACATGTGTTTTTAATGATAACCTGCCAGAAACTATACATTTCTGAGAAAGCTATACTAATCTGAACATATTCCTGAGAGACTCACATCTTAATGTATAACTGACATGAACTTGCTCTGCGTCTGACAGATCTGTTCTGGTGTATTTACTCAGCTGCATTTTCTTTTTCTGCCTCATATCATATTAGAAAACGGATGACCATACAAGAGACCCTCAACCATCCCTGGATCAAGGTATGCATGTGTTTTATAGCATGTATGCTTTGTGTGTGTGTATGTGTCGTTAATAACAGACAAATGAAACAACATGTAACAGTATATTCTGGCTCATTCAGTTCATTACTGTACAATACATTGTTTCTGTCACTGCAACTCCCATTAGGCCTCCCTACACTTGGAAATAATTTGTTTTCCTCCTTCACTTATTGCACCACACATGTTGTACATCTGTACATGTTTTGTCTTTAAACGATCGAGGTGAAGCAACATGTCACTAATTGTGTTTTTAATGGCATGGACATTTAACAACACGTCAAAGATGTCTACATCATTACCTGGTGAAATGCATGGAAATATTGTTTTGCTGTGGAGTCTTCATCCTGTTTGGATACACGAGCATGAAACCAGGAAACTTAACGCATCCAACAGGAATGTCTGCTCTTACCTGCCATGGCTTTCGCCGTAGGGTCGCACGCTAATCCTACAGTACCACGTCTGCTGGGATATTCATCACTACATGTGTTTCAAACACAATGAGACAGCCTCTTACTCAGTGTCCCCCTCCCTCCCTCCTTCCTCCATCCTTCTATCTGAAGTCCTGCGACCACATGGAGGAGGACAGCGCCACCCCCGAGGCTGAAAAGAAAGCAGAGCAGCTCAAGACAAAGCGTCTGAAAGAGTACACCATCCAGCTGCACTCCAGCATGCCACAGAACAACACGTATGCCAACTTTGAGCGTTTTGCCCATGTGGTGGAAGACATCAGTCTGATGGAAACAGGGTTGTCAGAGGTGGCAGGAGCCCACGACTCCCTCCAGAGTGACATAGAAGCACTGCTCTCCATCTACAACGACAAGGAGGCCTGGTACAAGGAGGAGAGCGAGACAGCAAGGAAGCTGCTCTCCCAAGTTCACTACGAGTTTCGTAAAGTTGAGGCCACCAGGAGGTTGCTACAGGAGGATATGAAAGCTGTAGATGCCAGCCTGGAAAGCATCAGCGGAAAGTACAGCCAAAGACAGAGTCAGCTAGACGCTCTGAGACAGGAACTAAACTCTGAGTTGCAGTGGCTGCAGGAAGTGATGAGTTCTCTTCATCCAGAAGGAGCAAACGGCGGCATCCACAGCAACGGTCTGAACATGGACATGAAGCAGGCGCTGAAGGAGCTGCTGCAGCAATCCTGCAGAGGGGAACTGTGCACAGAGGCCAAACAGCCGCTCACAGAGTCTGGTTAATGTGCACAGAGAAAGACACTTTTATTAAAGTTAAAGATCTTAAACGTATTTCTGAAAATGACTGTTTGAGTTCAACATATTGATTTTTTTTCAGCAACACAAACTTTTGAATGTATAGCTGCGTAGTCTTTACATTTACTTTAGTTCTAGATTTTTCTTGGGATAGCAAGAAAAGAAAAAAATATTCTGTAAATAATATTTCTCAGTTAAAGGAAAGGTTAGTATACAAATAGAAATGTGGAAAAATATGCTCAGTTGCTCTCTCGCCAAGAATTAGATGACTGGGTAGATATGAAGCTACAGGCTGGGGAAGCTTAGCTTAATTTAGCTTAGCTTAGCTTATCTTATCTTAGCTTAGCTTAGCTTAGTTTAGCTTAGCTTAGCTTAGCTTAGCACAGAGAGTGGTTGGCGCAGCTAGCACAGGGAAAACACAGCTTGCTAAAAATATCTGTCACCATCTTAAATCTCACTGCCAAATTAGTTACACCTTGTTAGTACAAAAAATACACGTTCAGTTCTGCCAAAACCAAATAATGTCTGAAGTAATGCTAGGTGTTAGCCTAGCTCCCGGTTCTAAGCTAGCTAAGTTACTACGGTTCTAATTTAAGTGCAAGCACATTTCACAAAATGTCAAACTATTTTAGGTGGAAAACTGTAATTGTAGCACAATGTTTTTTTTGGAATTGATCTAAACTTGAAGTGATATTTACAGATGATTGAACTGATGCACTGCTCTTTTCTTTTTTTTAGTTACACAGGTTTGATAGGTTTTTATTTCGATAAATGATAATGAAGATAAATATTAATGTTTTTATTGTGTCAGAAAGAAAGACACCACAACTACAAGTGTTTTCATTGAAATATATCAGAAGCTCACATTTTCTGGTTGATTTATTTTTTCATTCAAGTCTATTTTTTAGACTGTATATTGATGATATATTTTTTTTTCTTTTTAACTTTTGTAGTCATAAATGAATGTTTTATTAATTCAAATATGCACTTTTAATGAAGGTTGGGTTTATTTATTAGTTTAAAAAAACCTTTATCTTTATTGCTTTCTTGCAGATGTTTTTGAGCCAACAGGACAAACAACATCTATGATAACTTATGTTATAATAATAATACTTATGACATCTTATAATAACAATATGTCATGTCTTTATCTGTGTTTGTGTAGCATCTTGGCAGACATACACGCCTCACACTTTTATAGTCTCTTTCTTGTTGCGTGCACTGACATTTTTTAAACTGTTGTCAAAAGCACTGAAATAAATGTTTGTTATTTATTTTATATATCCCTTCTTCCACTCGGTTGTTATTTATCTGCAATTTCACTTTAGTTCAATTTTATGTTGTGTTGTGCAAACAATCAGACACATTTGTAACCTGTTCATTTACATGATTTACTTTACATGAAAAGTACTTTATCTCCCATTTCATCATTATGTCTCTGCAGCCTCTGAATCCCAGACAGGCCATGGTCAAGAGGTTGTCGGTGGTAAACTTGGAAAACTTTAGGCGGCAGTACGCCAGACGCAGGTGGAAGGTAAAGTAAAAAATATTTGTGATTCACAGCAAATGAGGTTTCTATATATATATAAATAAAAAATATCTTTTGATTAACTTTGCAATTTTGTCTCTTTGCTTTTATCTTCTCAACAGTTATCGTTCAGAATTGTGGCTCTTTGCAACCACTTAACACGCATGATGAGGAAGGGTAACAAGTTGTCTGAACAAGATGGGGTAAGAACACGCTCAATGACTGATAAAACATTATTCATATATGTAGCATGAATATGAAGCTACAAACTGCTGCCAGTTAGATTAGAGTTGGGACATGTCTTCACCCTTCAAATCTAGGCTGTCTATTGTGTCTTTAAATCATCCAACAATGATGAGTTATGGTTTTTTAATGGGTTACATGCAACAAAAAAAAAAAAAAAAAAAAAAAAAAAAGAGGAAGACACAAAAACACATGTTAAACTAACATTTTTTATTTTTACACTTTGCTTAAACAAGCAAGATACAAGCGTTGTATTTTTTGGAGATTGTGATAAGAACAATTTACATTCAGGCAGAGTTAGTGCAGCTGTTTCCATCCGATTTCATTTCCAACGTAAATTGGGATTCATCAAGCTATTGAATTCATTCTTTAAAAGTAATCATGATAATTATGATAAATGATAAATGCTTTATTTGTTTGTAGTGAAGATGCTGGTTTTATGTCCTGAATATGACCTGTTTAGACGTTTTGGGATACATTATGTATCACTATAGTTATAATATTTCATCACATTAGCAAATAGCACAGCTGTTGCTTAACGGAAGAGATAGTCTTTTGGTTTTTTTTTTTTCAGAGGGATTGTGAAAGTGACCAAGAAGAAGAAATTCTCAAGAGGAGACCAAGGACCAGAAAGAGAAGCAGCACTTCCTGAGAGCAACAACCAGCATTGAACCAGTGTGTTGCTTGACAATGATCCGGTTGCAAAAGAGCGAGAGTTTGCACCTTCTTGACGCATACTTCGCAGTTGACACTTTCATAAAAAACAAAACAACAAAAAAAAAACAAAAAACAACCAGCCACCCACAGTATCTGTTTGAGTGAAGATGCAACATTATTATTGGTCGAGACAACTTGGTTTGTCTTATCCATAAAAGCAGCAGATGATGGATTAGGGTTGTGGCATTTTTAAATTTGAGTTACTGCTTTCTGGTGTAAGAAGATAAAACTATATGTTTGTTGACGGGAACTGAAAAGCCAGCGAGAATAGAGGCAGCTTCCTCAAATAACAGCAGTCTTAAAAGTGTCTCAGCTGTTGTTTGACATCTGAGTATTGACACAGTGAAATTCTTTTCTTTTTATTATGCCAGCTGCAGTGTAAAGGGTTTTTAGTGCTGCAGGATGATGAGGTGGTAGCGAGTCTTCATAACCAAATGTTTACATGTTGTTTTGCTTAACATACAGCAACGTCTGTATAAAAACACTGTTTACTGTTAACCTCTTCATTTGCCATGTCGATGATTACCTGTACACAGATTTAACTGTGTGTTCAATTAAAAAATAGGACATTTTGAATTCTTGTAAATGACTGTTCAGTTTGTTTCTGATGCCTTAAGACAGTACTATAAGTGCTTTATATGTGAAACAAATTTGGCAGTTGAATGTTCAATGCAATTAGTTCTCATTTCTCTTCAATATTTATGGTGTAAATATCCATAAACCAAATGTCTTAAGTTCAATTATAGTTGTGTTTTAGCTCTTTAAATGGAACAGTCTTTGTTTTCAGCAAACAAGCATTCATTTCTGTTCATGTGTATGTATTGTAAATTGACCTATTGTGTAATAAATTAATGAACATGACATGAACATGATTGTTTTTTGTTTTTTTTTTTAGCTGTACGTGATGCACCTGACTCTAAAACATGACTATAAGTGGTCGCTGACAGTGAATACATATTATTTCTCATCAGCGAACACAAACTATAACAGTGCAACACTGGTTAATTACATAGTCTCGCAACAGTAATGTTGTTTGGGCCCAGCTGGCCTGAAAGAGATTGGAGGGATAATTTGACCTGAACTAAATAGATTTCTGGCAGTGACACAATGTAGGCCACTTACACACAGATGGTAAGAAAAGAGTCATAATCAACAAGTGGCTCAGTGTGAATACTGTAAGCCTGTTTGTGCTTCTCTATCCCATTATAGAGTTACTGAACTGAACATTCAGTAGAAGAAAAAACAGGACACTTTACACATTGGGGTTTGAAGAGGTACACCAATGATTTACTATGATTCACTTTGACAGAGTTAAACAACGAGCCAAATGAAGCAACAGTGGTCGAGACATCCTGACTTTTAATTTCTATTGTGGTTTAGGATACTCAAATGTGCCCAGCTTGTTAAAACTAGTCTCCCATAGCCCAAATAGGTAGCTTTTCAAACTATATGATTAAAATAACAGGATGTAAACCATCCAGTGCAGTCATCAAAGGAAGCAGGAAAGACAAAGCTCCTGCAGTGAGTGACGTAAGAAACAACTGTTTTCACAGGATGAGTTGCAGTCCTCCCCTTAGGAGGTCAACTGACTCTTTTAAGTCCAAGAAACAAAATAAAAATATCTATGACGTTTCACCAAAAGATAGTTTTTATGATTTCATATTCAATATATTTAGAGTAGATGCCGGTCATGCAGGACATAGTCTGGGTAAAATGGATCATGCTGCTGAACTCAAAGTTCATAAGTCCTTATTAGAGCTTACACACACACACACACACACACACACCGAGCAATGACTCTGTATGTCTATAGCAGTATGTTTCTGTTCGGTGACAACCTATAAGTTACTGGCATAAGATGATGTAGGAGAAAACATTTAGAAAATGCTGTGGGTCACTAGTCCGTATTTGTCCTGCTGCAGTCTGTTTCCGGGCTGGTGACTGTAAATATTTAAGCCATGTCTCACTGAAACATGAGCCGAGTCCTTTGTAGCTTTGTCATCGGTAGAGAGTGAAGTGACATGCCTTCCAGTCAGCCGTTACAATTACACTCTGAAACATCTCATGTAACAGAGTCACAGCTGGCATGTTGGGATCAATTCTGTGGTCAAAACCAGCCAAAGGGTAATGGTATCATGGGATTCCAGCAGGATTATGGTGAGATGACTTGATAGACGAACCGATCGCACACATATACACACACACACAAATAAGGTCTGCTGGCAGAAATTATAAGCTGAATTCATGTAACATAAAACCCATGTCCTTCATCAGCACCTACAGATGTCTTGATGTCTTTTGAAGCTGTGGTTGACTCAGCGATGAGTCAGGAGGCCTGTGCCTAATGTTCAATGTGGGTTTTTTAGCACACGGCAGGTTGAGTTCACCGCCGCTCGTCAGCGAGACATTTATCGTATGTGACGTCGTATATTTATATTATATCTGCATCATCTCAGTGTTGAGATGTTGCGGGTTTTCAATAGGCTACTGCAAGGAAAAGAAAAAGCTTTACAAATTGCACCAGTTTGAGATCAGTGAGTTTTTCTTCTACAGCACTGCCATCTAGTGGACAATATGAACAATTGAGTTTCTTCTCTTTAAGTGGGTCTAAGTTATGAAATAAAGGATAAATGGTAAATGTCAAGAAATATTGTGGAATAGAAACCTGCATTAAAATAAAAAAATGCATGTAATGATGATTATAATTCAGAAAAATAGACACAAGAACATTCTGAAATAACTGATAACTAAAATGTATGTTGTATATTTAATCTATGTTGCATTTCGATTATGTTGATACAGAAAAATACTTATATTAAACACATTCAGTGACAAAGAACTATTTACAGAAATGTGAAAATATATAGGTTACAGAAAAAATGGAAATACCATCAACCAGTTTGTATAACACTACAGCTTGTTCAAGAGCAGGTGGAATTTACAATTTACAATAAAGACTAAAAGTCAATAAATAACATGTGACAATCAAAATATGGATGTGTAAATTAATCTTTATTCAAAGCATAAATTAATCCTTGAATAATAATTGCTAAATAGCAATGGTTTAGCTTTAGTGGATGGGTTTGTCATATATTTACAATAATCAACCATATGTCACATGAATATTGTATGTGTCTGTTATTACTACCAGCTGTTTGTACAGAAACATATGTCAACAATATATTTTCCGACTCCAGATTTTCTGATGCTACGTGCTCGAGCTGTCAGAAGACGTGATAGAAGAGACCAGGGTAGCTCTGGAGACAGACCTGAGGGCATTAATCATGAATGTCAGCCTTTCACTTTATCTGTGTGATCATTGAGCCATACTTTAGCATGATGATCACTCTGGAAATGAGCTCCTGGAGGCTGCTTCCATTATTCATACCTACAAGAGCACAGTCTGCTCACTATTCTTGGAAATGAGATTTAATGAAGGGTGGCCATATTTAGGCTCTTGCACTCACTGAGTAATATGTCTGTATTAGTGGTCTTATCCCTTCTCTGTGCTTCATCCTTAACAATCTGCATCTCATGTACCTGCGTGATTAGACCCAACGGACGTGACATGTGCTGCTCATTCGGATACACAGGATGATGAATACACCCCTTTAAGGCAAAGCCTGTCATTTAATTGGCTGACCTTTTCACCAGAGTTACAGGCAAACAAACAACTGTGGATCTGACACAGCTTTAACATGTCACAATGACTTCTGTAGCAATAATATGTTGGGTGTATTTCATGATCTATTTAATCTATAGTGCTAGTTTAAAATGATTTTCCTAAATTCAGGATATTAATCAAGCATTTTAGTCTATACATCCACATATCCCTGGTGAAATTATTCTATAATGTCATGTCTATATGTACATGTTTTGGAATACATTCAGGTCCTTATAGAGTATACATTCACCCAGAGGGATGGAGGCTAAATGATTCATGTTTGTTTTTGTTTAAAATATTTTGCATCTTCCAGGATCAAAAGCCCAGGAGAATCACCTCTGCTCCTCTGCTACAAGTGTAAGTGCTGGTAATTAGCAGGTAAAATATATAGCTGGTTATGGTGTGTGAGGACCTGATGATGCCACACATGCATAATTGGTCTCTGAGGCTTCGGCTGTCCACGGGCTCAAAAAAAAAAAAAAAAAAAAAAAAAAATACAAATGAACCTGTGAAAGATGTAGCATGTGAAAGATATTCAGTGATGACCACATGATGAGAACTAACAGCGTTAAAAAAAAAAAGCTGTTAAAAGTATCACTATCCATCACGATATCCACCATTTATTTATTAATTCATGTGATAATAATTCATCAAAATCAATGCTGCTGGGAAGATGCATGAAGTATAAGATCGCAGCCCTTTGAACATTGTTCTTCCTTCCAAAATGGCTGAGAATAACCTATTGGACATAGTAAAATCAATACCACTGTACTGAACTGCAGAGGCCACTGCTGTCTCTATTAAAAATCAATAATCTTGGTGGTCTTTTGGCTCCTGAGAACAGAATATACCCAGTGCAATATCAGCATGGAACAGCAAATAACCTCCATTATGAAGTACTGATTTATCCACATCGATATACCATTGAATTAAAGTGTAAATAATAAATAAGCCATAAAAAAATATTGTTTTATAACATGTCCCATAAATTGCCGTGTTTCTATGGCAACCCACAGCTGGGGCAATGACCTAACGGGAGGGTTTGTGCATGCTGCTAACAGGTTTGATTGGTAAATCAAGACAGTCCTCAGTGAACAGCTGCCTGTTTCATCATTTGTATAACCTGCTCTTCCAATAATTGAACAGAGGATATTTTGGGTTCACAGTTCCCTCTTAATTAAAGGTGCTCGGTCCTCTGACAGATAAGACCGTTATCTCTGTAGGGTGTGAATGAATCAGCTGTACAGTTCATAATAACATAATGAACTCTTTTCTTGCTTCGTGGGGATCGAATCACAATGTGTGACATTCTCATGCGAAGGTGTAGAATAGTCTGAAACGTGCTCTTCTTATTCATCTTTTCCTTTTTCATAACCTCCTTCTGCTTTTCTTTCTTTTTTCTTTTTTTTTTACGTTCGGCAGGATTGAATTCACAATTCATAGTTTTGTGTTAATGGACTCTTCTGAAAATGAAAAAAAAGAGAACAAAAAAACAACTGTTTTTCCAGAGGAATCAATGGGCCTTGATTTTGTGTCCAAAAAACTGAAGTGACTATTAAGCTTTGGGACTTTAATGCTTAATAACAGAGCAGCTAATCTCTTTGTCTGGCTCTGAGTTGCTAACAGGTTCCAATCTGCTGATAGCGAATCAGTTTTGTCCTGCAGTATATAATTATGCTTGTGATGACTGTGTGGTCGTGACTGCCTTTTAAAATTGCAGGATTAAAGACTACAGCCATGGTGAGCTTTAACACAGACTGCATCTAACTGTTGCATTACAGGATGATGTAGTTAGCAGCTCTAAATTGAGTCTTACAGGTTGAGGAATATCTTTAAAGAGTCTGCGGGGGGAGATCTTGTAATTGCCTGCCCTGAGGAAATTATACCTTAGTACTGGTAGAAGAAATGAGACATAATGTTCTTTTGACTTAGATATTTAATGGTTTTCATCATCTGATTGGCTAGTTAGCTGACTTCACATATGCTTCTTTCTGTCTGGGAAAAGAAATCTGAGAAATGAATTACATAGATACAGCACATGTACTGTATCTATGTAATTTATTTCATAATATAAATAACTGCAGTAGAGTGCGGCACTGCCACCTTGGCTCTTATTCAAAACCACACTGCCTTGTCATTTCACACTCAGCTGGAGCTCAAATCAAGGCCAATTTACAATGAAAGGGTAGCTGGAGAGAATTAAGCTCTATTTATTATTCCTTCCGGCTTTTTGCAACTGGAACCATGGACCTGTCCTCCTCCCCCCTCCCTTTTTTTTTTTTTTTGTCTCTCTCTCTCTCCCACTCGCTTTGAATCCTTTCAACAAAAGGCTCCCATCTCTTCTTCTTCAGTAATGATTAGTCTTTGTAATTTTGCCCACACAGTCTCGCAGAAAAAATACAAAACCTCCATCACCAATCAATTTCATAAAGAATAATCTCTCTTAACCTTTAAAATGAAAAGATAATTTCGTGATTGGTTTATTCTGAAACCAGGTAATCCTGATTTCACTTCTGTATTCAAACAATTGAACCAATGTGGATTTGATTCATTGTCACTCATCACTCTCTTTTAAAAGGAAAGTATTTTTTAGAAACAAACAAAATATTCTCCTTTCATTACATATATATATCTATTGCCTTTTGCTTCCTGTGCCATTTCCCAGCACATCACATGTTCACTACTGGCAACCTAATCACTGCACAATGTAATTTAGTTCAAGTCACTTTGAAAGTTCTATGAGAAAAGGTTACTTTTTGTTGATGCAGCTCTTCCTATCATTCATAACAACTTCCCTTTCCAGAGCTGAGTGTGAGGCGGATCTGCACCAGCTGTCTTTGAATACGGATGCTGTCAGGTCTTCTGTGCACGTGAGTCCAGACCATTAGCTTTACCCTGGGAGATGGAATCTGGGGCGGCAACGCTGAAACAATGCAGTCTGGATAATTGACCCCCCTCCTCCTCTACCTCCTGCCAGTCACTCGCTTTAATCTGAAAAAAAAAAAAACAAAACAAAAAAAAAAAAAAAAAAAAAAAAAGACACGTGACTTTACTGTGTAATTCGGAGAAGAAAAAAAAAAGAGAGATACATTCCTGACATTTTATTGTCTTAACTTCTTGACAGATTATTTTCCAAACCTCAGCACATGTTTATGGGCTGACTGAGTCCGTTGCTGAGGTATCATAGTGGTTTTGAAAAAAAAAAAAAAAAAGGTCGTCTTTGTCACATAAATACGATTACAAAACGATATTATACATCATGAAAGCTACTTTCATGATGCTCAATGTATTTTACACACAAACATATTCTTCACCTACTTACAGAGAAACATAGAGAAGGATGAGCTCTTCATGTTTATGTTTTCACCTATAGATGGCAGTATTCCACTTTAGATTTTCAGCCACCAGTCATTTTAAGTCTACTGTGTGTCTATTGTATGTCAGTTAAGGTATAGTTTTGTGGCTTACCACAAACTGACTGTTAGAAAGTGCACATATGTACATATATAAAGGATGTAAGTTTCTCCAGAACTGTTGATCCTCCTACTTTTCAAATATGCCTGAAATGTTACATAATGTCAACGTATTCGAGTTGAGAGGCCCACAGTTGTCTTTGTCTATGTCGAACATGCAGATAACACAGCTGTATCTCGCTGTCTGTCTTGTCCTCAGGCGAGTGAAAGCCGACGTGCGCATGTGCGTAAACTCGCTGCGCACTTTCTGAGAAATGTGAAGTGATACTGAGCTGGCACATTTCACTCCACTTCTGTAGAAACAGAAAATGTTCATTTACAGCAGAACTGTACAGGAAATTATATCCTGCATCCTCACATCCTCCCCACAAACTAAATAAATCGCATTATTCCTTTAGGAAGTAAGCTCCCTTTGAGTGTTACTGGGCATCTTGCCCTGAAATTGGTCTAAGTGTGATATAAATCATACAGCAGCTTTTCTTTAGGGGTCTTTGATGCCTAATTGACTGGCCTTAGATCTAGGTTGAGACTCACAATAGGCTGTTCCTTTTGCTGACACAGATGGTCTTCCCTCCAACGTCCTGCCCTTTAAAATCTGCCTTTTTGATGTTACCGCAAAGTGCTGCTGAATATTTCACTCAACATAAAGGTGAAAAGAGCCGAAAGGAAAAACCTGACACAAGCATTTACAGTTGCTTCTACGCGTAAAACATATGTTTTTCATGACAAAAACACAACAAACACAATCTTTAGGCTTTTTTTTTTTTTTGCATCAAACAAATATAACCACATTTATTTTGAAAGTATAAAATTTCACACTATAAAGGCCACTTTTCAGGGTAAGTCGACAACCTTTTTCCGTAAGATTTACACAGAGAAATGCCTTGTCCCTCTCTGCTGGTCTAGCATACTGTCCAGTTCTGTGGCAAAATAAAAAATAATTGTTCTACTCCACCACAGAAAGTAGTTGGCAAGGTCTGAATAATTTAGTCGATACAGGAAAATGGCAGGAGAGTGAGAATTCCTGATTTGTACATCCCACAGAGGAGCAGGTATTCTGAACGGTTCTCTCTCTTATTAAACCGGGCTTACAGGCACAGCTTGACATTACAGGCACTGTTCGCCTTCTACTGGGAGACTCAAAAAAAAAAAAAAAAAAGAAATCTGCAGTTGACATTCTTTACAATGGCACCAGTCAGGCCACAAGAGCATCCCCATGGAGAGAGCGTCCACCGTTTTTTTGTTGTTTGTTTGTTTTGTATAAAGCAGGACGACTCGTACTGCAGACCTCGCTGTCAGAGGCCGGTTTGGCTCATCGCAGGTCTGGTGAGGTGTCCAGACTTGGAGCGTAGTGTTCACATTCCTACTCAATGACCGCAACATGGTGCCCACTGAGGTAGAACAGTTGTACCAAAAGACTTATCTATAAAGTATACAAATGAGTAACAGTCACATCAATAAACTTAAAAGTGGAGTCATGAAGGGAGGTGGGGGGGTGGGGTGGGGTGGCGGGGGCGGTGGGGAAGGAAAAGGGGAGAAAATAACATCACATTTCACCCACGTTTTCAGCACAACAATATGTAGACCACTGACAAGTCTGGGTTTCTGAAATACTCCCTTCCTGCTCTAACTACTCCTGCAGTTTTTTCCCTTTCAGGCAAAATGGCGATTTCACAGATACGCAAACTGTATTATTGCATCTACAAGCCAGTGGGAGTCAAATCACTTGTGAAATCACAAGTTCAGGTGATCTCAGCATGTGAAATCCATCCTTCCCACTCTCGTGCACGCTATTCAAGAGTGCAAACAAACAAAAAAAAAAAAAAAAAAAACAAAGATAAGTCAACAAAGGAGAACTAAAGCAGACACTTTGTCATGTCAGAGAGGGCACATTCCAATACAGAGTACAACATGTTCGTCAACACTCCTTCCACATCAAGGAGGAATCTCTGACGTCCCTTTTAAAGGCTCCTGTCTACCCCGAAGGCTGGAATGGGATAAGCAAGCTGACTGGCTCCCAGCAAGGTGGGCAAGGCGAGGCTGGGCTGTGCGGTGCTTAAAGCTGGACGCCCAGCCTTCTGTGTGGACTAGGATCAGCTGCTGTCCATCAAACCCCGCGTCTCCTTACGGGTGATGATGCTTTCTGTTGATTTAAGGAGCCTCTCTAGACAGGGCGCATTGATTTTGCCCGGCGGACGACCTCTGGGCACCGTGTCTGTCTTAGTGTGGCCGTCTGTGCTGGAGGACACAGCGTTATCCTGGGTTAAGTCTCTGTTTCTGTCCCTGTCTGTGCCCGGCAGGTGCCTGGGGCCGGCCTGGGCTTGCTCCGCTGTGGGGGAGCAGATGGGCGACGTGTGGAGCCACTTCAGGTTGTTGGCGGAGTACGCTCCGGATGGAGTGAGGTCAGTGACTCTCAGAGCTTTGGCGCCGACTTGAGGATCGCTCAAGGTGACGGGGCTCGCGGCTGCAGTCGTCGTCACAGGAGACAGCTGTTGGGAAGAAAATAAAACATGGTTAAGTTTCATTTCCTTAGTAGTTTACATAGCAGGATCAATACCAACTGTTCAACCCTATCCCTTCAACATCTCGTCCACTATGGAATATGTTATAATCATGTACAAAAATCTACAAATTGCGACTTTCAATGCTCTGCAGAAACATTAGCAACTATTCTGCAACTGCAGAAACATTAACATTCATCTGCATCTTTGCTTCTGGCCATCTGCAAACAGTACATCTTTTCTTTACTGGTCATTACAGACTCCAGAGAAAATTATCCAGCTGTTAAGCGACGACACGTTCCCCAGAGTTTACAACTAGTCACTGACTTTGTCTGTCTACTGTTCGGTGCTGGACAAGGAACAGTCATCAGTGTTTTTAATCGCTGAGAGCAGCTGCCTGCTGTGGCTGAAAAATGCTCATAAGAGCAATGACACTGAGCTAAAATTGTAAATTTGTGGGTCGTAAAAGCTAAAAAAAGAACACCCACAATGTCAGACCATTTACCCAGCTCCCACCCCCTCTGGGGATCAATTAAGTATTTCTGACTCTGATTAGAAAACTCTATTGAGCCAAGAGCTGCAGAATGAGGTGATAATTCACATTAGGAGTTGTAAATTTCATCTGGAAAATATTGATTACAGCAGCTTTAAAATGACAGTATTACTAAGCCGGTACAGCGTGATGAATAATTTACTGCAGGATATCTTCTTTGTGCTGATTGAGACTAAAATGGCACCTGCGTATTGGAGGGTGTGTCTGGATTAGCTGCAGAAATAAATCCTGACCAATGAAACGCTGAGCAATTTTCTGAAGTATTGTGACCTTTTTTTTTTTTTATCCCTGTGGAGACACTCCTCCAAAACTACCTTTTCTCCTCTGTCATTGTTCTTAGCGAACTTGAGACTGCAGTAATGCCGTAGTAAAAATAGCTTTTAATCCTTCCTTCCTTGTCCCAGACCTATGATTAAATAATAATAGATATTCTAGTCCCTCCTTCACTGCATTGTCACCATATGTTCTTGGCAGGCGGCCTTGTTTAACTGAAGAGCTGTTACACAACAGTTCTGCTTTTTTTTTTTTCTTTTACAACTTTACCTTCGGTTTCTTGGTTGGAACGGCTTCCTCCGTCTGCGTGACGGCAACTTGGTCTTGGAGTCTGACGTTAGGGAACCAGCTCTTCAGCATTTCTTCCACTTTAAGAATGATATTAATATATTTTTCTCTGGAAAAAATAAAAGAAAGATGGAGAAGAGAGAAAGAAACATTTAGTCAAGCGACCATAAACTAATCTCAACAATCTACCAAAAATAATCTTGCCAACATCTAATCTTACATCTTATCTCTCCATCAGCCTCACAGGAAATATGCGAACATGAACAGCGTGTGAGCACTTGCGCTCACTCAGCAAAGGTTGTATTCTCTCTGTGTGTGTGTGTGTGTGTGTGTGTGTGTGTGTGTAGGGGGAAACTGTCTTAAGTGCATTTCTCACATGTTTTCAGCTGACACGTGGCCTGATGTATAACAGTTCTGCTCGCCTCTAAATATACATACCAAAGCCACAAGAGTCTACAAGCGTCACTGTGAAAACAAAGCAGCCGCGGTGACGCAGTTCTCGTCGGAGGTGGGCACAGTGCTGCGTCCCATTAACTCCCACCCGTCAAAACCAGATGGTGAGTAGGGATTAGCTCGTGTCATATGATCAGGACCTTCCTGACTCCCATTCAGAGCATGTTAAATTCATGTGAAAGATTATCCGCAACAGTGACTGCTAAAAAAGTCACTTTGATCCTATCTGCCATTGTGCTGCTGTAGGGGCTGCCAGCTGGCAGCACAGAGAAGGAACAGGGAGAGAGAGAGAGGAGGGAGGGGTATAGTCCACCTTCCAGCCTCTGCCCTGGCTGTCTGCAGGGAGGCTGCCACACCCGCTCTTTGTCTCCCATATGAAGGCAGCAGCTGGTGGCTGAAGGCTCCAATTAGTTTGTGCCACGCTCAGGAGCACTTTATCGTACATCAGTGTACCTCCATGCAGAGTGTCACGGTGACTGTCTGTCCAGCGGGACGCTCTCTGCCTCCCGTACAGGTATCAAGAGGAGCTGCTTTAAATTTACAACAAAATGTTGCACGAAGCTCTGTTTCATTCTGTTTAATGACATTGAATTGACACAGTCATGATGTGCTATTGTTCTATCCACTTCAGCTCCCAAGTGCTATTAGCCCTATTATAATTATATTGTTTGGCTACTGAGTCAATAGAAAAATGCTAAGCGATAATCACTGGTTTCAACCTCTTAAATGTTCTAAGTAAATTAAATCCCATTAGGGTTTAACTGTTAGTTTGTTGTTCTGAAGAATATACTGGTATTGATATCACGATAATAACGTCAACCAGATGATGGAAGCTATTTGCTATTTGATCGTATAAAACAAATGCAAAATATGGAAACGTTTCACAGCGATCATATTACATGGTCTAAGACTTTCTCCGTTAAAGGGGTTGGGTGGGGGTGATATCATACACCATTATACCGTCTGGTCAGTGGAGAGCTAATCAAGCAGACACAAGTGTGCTGCTCCCACAGTGGAGCCTTGATACATTTTTAACAAGATGCCCAGCTACAGTGAGACTGGGCCATCTCTGCAGTAAATTTATCCTGAATGTGTGGGGGTAGCAGCTTCTGTGAGGGCAGCCTGCTGTGAACCATGTGTCACAGACATGTCGAAGACCCACAGATAGTAAACACCATTTCTAACCGTTGTTGAATATATTGTTAACATGAATCATATCTGATAGTAATGAGCTCTGACGTTTTAAAAATCAAGATTCAGATCCTCATTTATGAGACGTTACAGCTCAATGCTGCATGTAGAAGAGTATTTGGGTCACACTGAGGCCACTTACCCCATGCAGGGGTTCTGCAAGACACCCATGATCCTTTGGATCCTGTCCATCGCCACACTCTCCTGGAAACTGCTGAGTCCTGGAAAAGAAGAAAGCTGTACGGTGAGCGAACACGAGCGGCGTTAACAGCAGGAATAAGTCTGTGCAGCAGATGGGATGTATAAAATGCATGTAAGGGAACAGACTCCCTTTCTCTGTGGCCAGGAAGTGTGGGGTCGCATGAGGTTTTTTGTTTGACGATGATCCCAAACCGAAAGCGCTATCTTCCAGAGAACTGTTTAATACCTTTCTGACGACTCGCAAAATGGCAGCTGCTTTGCTTTGCACCATGGAACAAGATGTTCTTACCAACTGTGGCAAAAACAGTTCATTTACAATAACTACGAAATGTGGGACTGCTTAATCACTGCATGTGAAAAATAATATTTAAATGTGTATTTAAAGAGAAACAGTGGAGTTTCTCACTAAATCTTTATCCGAAACAAACTCCACTGATATAAGATGGACACACTCACATTAACCCAGACAGGAAATACTTGTGGTGACTTGATAGTCCTTCAACAATACATGTTTCAGATATCTGATTCTCATATTACAGGCACACATATTTCGTAGAGTGGCACACTCTCTGTCTTGTCTATTTTTTTCTCCGAGACACAAAAAAGACGAGCGAGAAAAGAGACAGAGATGCGGACTGGTTGTGTTCAACAGTACGAGATTTTTCTTGAGACAAAAACACAAAAAAAAAAAAAGATGTGAAATGACTGACTTACGTTCTCTGTATCTCCCTGAACGAAGGCCATTCAAGATTAACGACAGTGGATGAATGTAGCATTGTAGCTCCATGCACTGAAAACGACAAGAGATTCATCTGTGTCAGAATGAGTTAAACACTATTTAAAAAGCCGATATCATATCAATAACTTAAAATTGCTCAACACAGTCTGAATTACTGTAATCTTCCTCTGATAATTTCACTCAAATAACATGACTAATTCTGCAGAGGGTCATCTTTACTGGAAATGTCACTTATGAGGCACTCTCTAGGGGAGTCAATCTAGGTGAGACTCTACTTATGTTGTTACTCTTGTAGGAAACAGACATGAGTCAGAGAGGTGCTCACCTTTCTGCTGAAGATTCGATCTTTCTCTGATGCGTTGGAAATGAACTGCTGTTCCTTGCACTCGTCCCCTGCGGAGCTGTGAGGTCTCTTCAGTGCTTGTTGAGTGTTTCTGCTGTTCGTTTTTTCTTCTTGCTGCGTTTCACACAGTCCAACCACGCCGTCGTATGTCAACGCGCAGCCGTGGGGAGAAGATCCCCGGCTGGAGTCGTCGTCCTCTTCCCTGGTCTCGCTCCAGTTTCCGTCGCCCTCCTTCACCTCATTGTTCTGGTGGTGGTGGTGGTGGTGGTGATGGCGGTAGTGGCTGTCAGATGACGGGCCCAGGTGTGGGGGGACACCAGAGGACAGAGGAGCCTCGGTCTCCGTCTCAGTCTGGGTGTTCCCTCTGGTGCAGTCGGACTCCTGTTCGCTCTCATTGTCCTCGTTGTCACTAGCCAGCCAGTCAATGGAGTTGTCCGAATCTGTAGCAGACATCCTCGGCTGCAGGCTTTAACTAGCACTGACCATCACTGACCTGATGGAAGGGGGGGGAGTCAGTGTTACTATACTGAAACTGAGAAAGTGTAACCAAAACACAACAGGGTCAAATCGTCAAAATTGAATCCACATGAGCAAAAACTACATGTTTATCAAACCGAGCAGACGTGAACCCAGGCGGTGCCGCAGCACAGCGCTTTGAGCAGATGGTGGCAATGAGAGCACAGTTGTTGAGACCACAATGACCTGTTTGTTTTGCAGCTGCAACACCTGAGCCAGTAAACACGACAGACTAGCCGGCGTTCAGACAGCAAACACTGTAGTGTCCACAACACCGACCTCAACAGCAGCTTTAAACACCCGGTGACTCAGGTTGTCTTTTGTAAACCTCCACATCGTGACGTCACACAGGAACAAATTCCAACATTTTATCTATCAGCTGCCAGCTGCTGCCACCACATTCATTCATAAACACCGTCGGGCTGTTTGTTCAGAGAGTGGCAGTGGATCTGCCACCATGACAACCAGTGCCTCAGCAGACATCCCATCAACACAAGTGACACTTGTGATCGGGGAGAAAATAAAAAAAAAAATAACAACAGGATTTTTACTAAATGAGTCTCTTCAATAAAACTCCTGTGACCAAATTCTGTTGACAGATTCTTAATAACTTGTGTGATCTTTAACACGACTCCACCATGTTTCCTACATGACTGGCAGACAACGGAGGTGAGAGCAGCATTTTCATCACGGGCATTTTTGTAGCTGCTGCTGTTGTTGTTGTTGTTGTTTTAATGATTGAATGGTTAACGCCTGACGTGTCACTTGTTTCCTGTGAAATCCAAGAGTAAGAGAGTTAATTGCTCCCGGCTTCTTTTGTCTCAAGACGAACACCTTCTGATCTTATTGTTACAGAGAGGAGGGTGGAGCTGAGATTTACCGATCCCTACACCCTCTCACAAACACAGATTAATGGCTATATTGTGTCCTTAGAGTCACAACAGTTGACTGGTTTTAAGCACAAAACAAAGTGCAAAGAAAAAGCTGTTTACAGAGAATCAGCTGAGATAAACTACCCACTTTATATCAGAATATCCTGATATTATCCTAATAAAACATGTACTTTCTAGTTTTAATATCTAACTACATATATTTTACAAATGATTACAGTAGCACCGCACAAGCATTACGTAACACACATCCAGGCAGGTAAGTCAGAGGGACTCTAACCTTATTCCAAATCTCTGCATTGCAACATCTGTGCAAAGTGTTCAATATCAAACTTTTGTTTTATATCATATTCTCCTCTCACAGTGAACATAAACATATCTAATCAGATCCTATAATATCCTAGAATAAAGATGACCTTTGCAGTTATGTCATTTGTGCTTCTCTGTGAGCAAACACAGCAATTAAAGTTGCATTACATCTGAAAAGATGTGGCATTTAAACGGAGCAACACGACTTGTTTTTAACACTGACTTCACGCTGCAATTAAAAAAAAAAAAAAAAAAAAACATCTTGTCATACTTGTCTAGTTTTCACTTTTCCCGGGTCTTTAAACACACCACACAAGTAGACCTGTCCCTGTCGCTATTTTCGATCAATGGAAATATAAATTCAAATATTATTTTTTTTTTTAATGACACATATTTCTTCGATTTAAAAAAAAAAAAAAAACACTAATGTATCAATCACATAGTCGTCATGATCTCCGTGTCTCCATCTACCTGTGTAGGTGGGGCACCTGCCCAACACTTCATAGATAAAAAAAAAAATCAGAAGAAAAATAAACGTGAATTATACAGCAGGAATAATTCCGCTTATTCAGAGAGTAATTTTCTCTTCTTAGAGAGAAATAATTTTATTTTAAAAGTCAGACTATCATCGGATCTATCCGCCTCAAACGCAGCTTTCAAATCAGTTGGGTAACAGACACAATAGACTTCCTCATCAGTCATAGTAAATTTAGCTGCATTCACTGTTCACATCATAAAGAACTAGTGTTTGTAATGTGTTTATCACGCCTGAGCTGTGATTTAATATGATAAATCCTTCAACATAAATTACTGCCTGTGTCAAATTCCTCCGGATTATTTCGAAAAACGAAATCATCTCAGTGTTTTATCTGTTTAAAATAAATGTAGAGAGAATTAATTAGATCGGTGTGAAGGTGAGATGTGCGTCAGTGAAAAAAAAAAAAAAAGAAAGAAAGCGCCTACCTATCCAGGATGGATCGGCTTCTCTTTGCGCTTATTTCTTTTCCCCTCCTTTGTTCAGCGGTAAATCCAGCAGGAGTATCGCAGGGCAGGAGGAAGCCGAGGAGCTTGGACGTGCGGCGTGTGATCGAGGAGGCAGAACAGCCAGTGATCGGGCCCCGTGTTGCTTCTCCCAAGGCAACGTGTCTGTGAGGGCGGGATTACAGACGATCGACTCTCCGATTTGTTCCTCGAGCTCCGACGATTGACAAATCGGCTTGTGCGCGAGGCACATCTGCGGAGCGATAGGCGAGGCTGGTTTACATATGCAAATCATATGGAAATGATACAAACACGTGGACACGCGGATCGGTTTCATTTCAGCAGCTGGGTGAAAAGTCAATCCGGGGCTAGTTTTGGTCATTCCGCAGGCCTTTCTTCCTCATTATATCATCTGGATGATGATGCTTGACTTGTGGCATGTCAGTAAACCGAGCAAGCCTGGTGATGGCCCAGTCAGCAGTTTCAGCAACAACTGAGTGAGGGAGAACGAGAAAGAGAGAGGGGGGGTCGGCTCATGTAAGAGTTTGTTCAAGGACACTCGAGCAGACTATATTTAAACAAAGGCTGTCTGGACACCTCATCCAGTCTAGTCATTTTCCTAAATTCAAAATAAATCCTACAAGTGGTGGAAAAAGTATATGGATCATTTACTCACATAAAAATAGTGAATACCACACTATAAAAGTTCATGCCAAAATTAACCAAAGTCTTTTTGGCTAGTTTAATCCACATAAATGTTTCATGATATATAAACTGATCATATGTGTTTTCATGTAACAAATGTAGTCAAGTATGATGAAGCATAAAACAGATAAACTCCAGTAAATTACAAGTAAAAAACAAAAAACAAAATTGTTTTAAACTACACTACTTCACTATGTCTCAAACTTATAAGTGACCGATTGGATAATAAGTTGAGATTAATTCTACTTCAATTCTAATTAATACTTGAACCATGTTGGACAAATTTAAAGGCTCCAGTCTCGAAAACCTAATAAATCATTTTACTATTAAGTAAAGCCTTTTACAAGCAAGCTTGTAATTGGGGAAACAGTTGACATGCAAAGTGTGTTCAAGCTTTTTCTTCTATTTTTATTTTTTTTTTGTCGGACACAGTGACGGTAAAAGCATGACTCACAGGACCTCTGTTTGACTGCCTGAGAGGGTGGGATTAGGAGCACTCTGTCAGAGCCAGACGAGGATCCTGAGCCTGGAGCCAGTGAGTCACGAACCCTCTCCCAGCAAAAAAAAAAAAAAAAAAAAAAAGATCACGTGCACTTCAGAGACACCCACTCAAAAGGCAGAACCAGCCTCCTCTTCTCTCTCCGTCTTCTTAGATTGACAATGAGGACAAGCAGCATTTAAAAAAAGGCACGTTTTTTTTTTTTTTCTCCTTCGTCTGAGTTACTGAGTTGTTTACAGAGCCACAGACTGTTTTAACAAGTGGGTGCAAATCTGTACGTCTTAAAAAGCAGAAGGACTCCTTTCTGTGTTTTCTGTGTTTTTCTATAATGAGCTCGCGCTATGATAATTAGATTCTAAGAACATGTTGAGGTCAAGTGATCATAGAGGAGCCTATTTTGTTTTATGTGCAGCTGTCAAAGTGAGGAGCAGTCAGGACAAGGGCACCAGCAGCCCTATGTCCAAATGCTGCTTTATTTTCCCCTCTGTAGCTGCTGTGCTTTAATCACATCCTGCTGTGAAGAATGTGCAACACAGACACCAGAGCACCCATAAAGCCATTTGAGGTGACTCGTCTGCTGCTGATGCTGCTGTGGCTCCTGCTGTTGGCACGGTGGTCCACTAATGTTGAATTGTAATTGTCCTTTAAGCCACACCGATCTTTTAAAACATCCATTAAACAGTCTCTTGTGATTCCGCTCCCCGGGCCCTTATCCTTCGATGACCCCAGACTTTGTGACGACCGAGAGCTTCCTACAGCTTCCCAGAAACCTCTTGTTTCCCTTTTTTGTCCTCAAGGTTTCCACGTCACTGTGGAATACATCACATCTGCATCAAAGCACAGGAAACAGTCATCTTCATTCTGCTTTTTTTTGGGATCAAAGAGATACTTCATCTCTCTGAACTGCACAGACACCATGTAAAATGTGGAGAAAACGACATCTGTATTCATATAGGTCGCTTGATTGCCACTGCTACATTCTTTAAAAAAAACAAAATGCAGATTGGTCTGAACATGTCAGTAAATCCTCTCTGATCTCCAGGAATATTTATGTATTAACAATAATCTGGTTCCATTCAACCGTGCTGCAATTTGTCATCCACAGAGAGAACAACAGCAGCAATTTGCAACCTCTCCACAAAGGGAACTCTTTTATCTATGCGTTCTCCTGTCAGGATCCGAGATGAGTCACACGACACAAACTGGCACTGTGATTTTCAATTTGTCAAAGGAGGCTGGCTGATGATTCTCTATCCCGCAGACACTCTCATTCATAAAATAAATAAACAAATAAATAAAAAGAAAATCACACCTACTTTATTATAAAGCATATGCTCAACATCTGTCTTAACCGGTATTACAAAACGCAGCGCATGTGCGTGGGCGTCAGTGCATCAGTACCACGCCTCACCCTATGGACCGAGAAAATTTTTGGAAAGCCATGTGACTTTCTGGGGCTTTTTTCATGCATGTGTGCAACAATTTATTGTATGAGACACTCTCGAAATGTGTTTCTCATTTTCAGACTGGGTAACGTGTCTAATGAAATAGCAAACCATTGAAAACATTCGCTCACCGTGGAGTGGAGTGGGGGGGCTTGCAGATAGCCTCAGCTGACCCTGGTGTGTTGCTTACTTGCTGTATAGTGAGGGAATGTGCCCTTACCTGTGTGTGTGCTTAAGTGTGCTGCAACTGGATATGGGCGTATATGTGAGAGCGTTTGGATGTTTGCTGGCAGTTGAACATGTTTGTGTGCGTCTTGTCTTACTAGCAGCTGTCCCCTGCTGTGCATGAGCTGTTCCTATGACTCAGCTCGGTGTACCCTGGCATTAGGCCATAGGCCGTCCTGTACCCAAATCTGGACCTATAGTGACGTGTGTGTGAGTGTGTGTGTGTGTGTGTGTGTTCACCGAGCAGTAAATGGTGACACCAAAACAGCAGGCTTCCCACATGATGACTGTTCACCACTAATGGCTGGAGCGTTACCCAGGCGCGGGTTTTTGGTTTTAAGTTTTGGAAGGAGGAGGAGAAGACTCGACAGGAATGTTCATAAGTGTGTTAACGACAACCCAAGCTCGCTGCAGTGAACAAAAAAACGTAAACACAAACATGTGAGCTGTGTCAGCGAGGCTCTCTTGACCTTAAAGACACATGCGCTGCTTTGGATACGGTTGAATTGTGGTGCTGAATATTCAAGGCCTTTGCAATAACAAGATTACATAACTTTTCCTGTAAAGTTTGTCCGGTCTTGAACAAGCTACCTCAAGTCACCCCTCCACCCCCACCCCCTTGTGTTTTGTAATAAACTGAGTGTGTCTGCCTCTGTGAAGGATTAAAACCTTGTTGCTTTCATCAGTCTAGTTGAAACAAAACTATGCAGCTTGGACACTGAACACTGAAAAAGCTCCAAATGTTCTTGTTTCACATGGACCTCCACAGATGTTCCACATTACAAAAAAAAAAAACCTGAAATCACCATTGACTGAGCTGAATCTTTCAATCCAAACAACTCTGTCTCTTGCACTATTCAGTGCAAAGCTTAATTCCGTCTGGACTCTTTGAAACCTTTTAATCGTGGTTAGAGAATGTGCCTTCCACTTTATTGTAGCTCACTCCTTCGGATATGCCACCCTGTTACAGTAAATGTTAGTTCCACCGAGTTAACCCCACCCACACACCAGAAATGTGACTGCACGTAGTGTGGGCATGCTGCTGCAGTCGGAAGGGGTTGGGGGTGGTACTGCCAGTTGTGTGTGGCAAGACTCAGCCAATAGCGTTATAGAGTTGGTGTTGGAGGTTATGTAGTCAGAGGAGAAGTGATACTGGGTGCGTTTATTATTTTTATTTTTTTGTGACTTTAAAGGGTTGGACTTCCGGCACCCTGTCACAAACCCTCCCCTCTCCCTTTGTGGCTTCTTCCTGGTCCAGCTCCAGTCAGTCACATGCACTTCAGAAAAAAAAGAAAAGAAAAAAAAAGCTCCCTGATCATTTTCCACACAGACAGTTCAGTTCACATGCAGGCAGTTGAGAATATCTGGCAGTGAATCACTGTCAAATCTTTTATGGCTCTCTCTCTTTCTGTGTGTGTGTGTGTGTGTGTGTCTAAACTCTGTAATGTCTGAACGGCTGCCAGAGCAGCTCAAGCGACAGTGGGATATCTATCTGCGGGGCTGAACGTTACATGTGACTCGGGTATATTTTAACTGGGTTATGTAAGTGCTCCAGCCTGTGCTCTCCACGCACGGATGAGGAAGGCTACGCATGATGCAGAGGACTGTGAGCTCACCACAAGCATTGCTTTTCGTAGCACATTGAATAATTCCTTCACTAGGATGGAACTTGGGCCAATAGGCAACACACTTCACAGAAACTGGCTCCTCAGTGTTTGGTTTCCTCTACAAAAAAAAAAAAAAAAAGAAAGAAAGAAAAAAAAAAAAAAACGCCTTTTAGGATAAACTCCACATTCCTGTGATTCATACTTGTTAAGGGTTATCTTTGCCGACAGCAAATGTGTTGGTATTGATTTCAGATGATGTAACATTTGGAGTTAGCAGCAGCAGTATAATATAATCTTATTGTAAGGAGTAGGGTTACATAAGGGGATTTATGAGTGATAAAAAAAAAAAGAAGAGGAGTCCAAAAAGTGAACTTGACAGCTCTATTCACACTCTCTCTGGCATGGTTAAATAAAGATTTGCCCGTGGATTGAGATCACGTGGCGTGAAATAAGTTGTTAATTGGACATCGTAGTGACGTGATGCAGACGCTTCTCGATAGGTTGACCGAGCCTTTACTTTACTTGAGTCTCCCTGAGGAGAGCTGATGACATGGCTGACAACAGGCCAGCTGCCAAATTTATGTCCAATGTAGAAACTACCCACGCTCCCTCTGCTAGCACTTTTATGGGATCATGTGGGCGTTTTTAGTGAGAGATCCTATCTAGAAGTGGTGCGATATGGGCTGATAATTTCTTAGTAGACAACCATCCTACCTCGCTCAAGGAGAGGAGTTAGTCCATAGGTTTTTTTTTTGTGTGTGTGTGTGTTTGTGACCTGATACTTCATCACATTTCTGCTCTCACAGCATCGCAGACATGTCATCGCATGTTCTTTCACAGGTTTGAGTTTTTTAATTGACGCGGTCGATTATCGTTAATAACCTCACTTTTAAAAAAATATTATTAAATGAGATAAGTGAGATACGACACGTCAAAATCATGCATTGGATACACGTGTTTGCTCAAACCCAAAGTGCCTGCTGTTTTAGCGTTCAAAACCATTTTTTTTTAGATGATTACATCATCACTTGTTTTTATTTTCTTCTCTGCCTGAGGTTGCATTTTCCTCATTTTAAAGTCACGAGCAGGCATAAGCAACATCTGAAAAACAGAAGCTTTTTAATGTCTGTGTGTTCTTGACTTTCCATTAGTGTCACAGTGATTAATCTAATCATCTTATCGTGTCATTTACAACAAAATTTCCATCGAGACGTTGAATTCTTTTCAACCAGCAGAGCCCGCAACGTGCAGACTTTTGAACAAAGTCATTAATAACGCCTGTTGTGTGGTTGCTGACGTGGAGCGCAGTAGTCAAGCCGTTTGCAGCGCGGTTAAAGAGTGAAACCTCAGAAATTTCCATCCACAACAGATCTTTAATAGCTTGTGGTGAACATGTGTCCTTGATCATGCAGGTGTGAGGCTTCTGCTTTCCTCACCAATAGGAAAAAGAACAACCTCAACGTTGCCCTTGTGTTTTTTCTTCATTATGCTGCTTCTACAGTCCTTACACTTGCATAACATTGTGAGGCCCACATTAGGACTACAGCTCTTTTGTTTGGATGTCATCCCAACCTTTTAAAGTGAAAAAAAGTACCTGGCATCTTTCCCACCTTCTTCTGAGAAGCTGTGCTGAGATTTAACATGGGCCACAGAGATGAGTTCACGTTTCCTCCCCCACCTCCTCTGAAACAGAAACATTAAGATGGGACTTAAAGTGATGACTGTACCTTGAACTCAGCCATAAGACACTTTAGTGGTCCTGCTTTTATTCATGAGATGAATAAGAGACACATCATTCTGTGCATTTACAGTAAAGTCAGTCTGAACAGGAAGCATATGCACTGACAGAATGAGATGAAGTCAGTCAAATCTCTCTACCCTAAAGGGAAAATATACAGCAGTGTGGATTAAATCATTGCAACAAGATGATTGTGATTTGCGTAAGCTGTGTTGGGTGACTCTCAAAACTGAGAAAGTCTGGAGCGATAGGAAAGCCTAAGGGGTGAGGTTGGATAAGGTGAGGGGGTGGACAGGTGTCAGAGTGTGGTTGCTACAGAGAATAAATGTGGAGGAAGCATGAGGGACCTCAGGGACAGAGGGTCTGAGTTACTGCTGCCGTCGTATTCACAGATCGCCCCGGTGCAGCTCTGTGCTTATTCTGGAATACACGTGACATCTCTCTCTCCTTCCTGCCTCCGTCTCTTACCTCCCCCCAACTTTCTCTCTCTCTCTCTCTCTCACGCACACAAATGCATACCTCCTATCACTCTACATACACTACACTAATCCTGTTCCTGCCCACCTCAGTGCTCTCTCTTGCACAACTGCTACACATCCGTTCCTTATTTTTTCGGTAAATCTGTCAGGCAATTACCTCTTTGTGTCATCTCATCGTGTCCACAAGTACACACATGTGCAAAGCAGCAGCATCCGTCCTCCATGTGGTGATCTTCAGCGGGATGACTTCATTGAATAAAGCAGTTTTCCTTCCATTTGGCAATTTTCTGACACATTTTGTGTCAAACTGTTCAAAATTGTTAACTTTTTGTTAGATAAAGACAAGCTGACACCGTTTAAGACAGAAAATATGATAGGGGCAGCAACAATTTTACTTTATTTTTCTATTTTTTAAAAAAAACTGTTGATAGAGTCTGTGCTTCAGGAAACAGTTGCTGTCAAGAAAAAGAGCTGTTGCCTCTGGCATGGTGGCTGATTTGATATGATAATTAGATATGTTTATTTATTCTGACTGTATTTTTTGTGCCGTGAACCCATATTGAGGTCATAAAGATCTCATGAGTGTATGTTTTCCTGTAATACTGTATGACCATGCACAGCGTCCAAATTCACTTCAATGCACCTTATAATGCGATTTACCAGACAGTGGTGTATTTTCCATTTGTAAGTCACAGAATTATTATACCCCAGAGCAGGCTCGAATTCCTCTTTTATTTTGCAATCTCACAAACTATGCAGCGGTCTACAGTCAACAGTGAAATCAGGAAGTGGGTGATTTTGAACAGCCTGCACTCCATGACCTCTCGCAGTTGGGACAACACAAGTGTAACAGATATCATTAATGATGGCTCTGCTCCATTCAAGTTTTCACGTGAGTGGCCTGCACAGCCCCAGGAACAATATGTTTACTGTCCACCAGATTATATATTTAAAATAAAAATCTGCTAATGGTGTAGGCTGAGTATTATTATTAATATAATATGTAACATCTGCTCGAATATTTACACTATAATTAAAGCCTGTAAGGTAGGGACATGGTCGCTGTAATTATTAAGAAAATTAACTTCCTTCAGTCCAGCCGTTTCCTCCATCTGATATGCAGATGGGGTCTTTGCCATGTGATATATTAAGCTTGTCATCAGGAAAAATGTAGTTGTTCTAGTGAGATTAACAATAGTTCAGTTCAAATGATTCTAGTAAAGAGTGCAACAGTGAATGATGAAGCCACAATGAAAACGAAGAATTTAGCAATCGTCTGTTTTAATATTTACACCCCGCTGCTTTTCTTACTCTCACTTCACAGTAGGGAGTTTCTTGGATTGAATCTACTCTGTAGGGTTTTTGCATGTTGACCCTGTTTCTGATTCCTGTTTCTGACTCCTGCTTCCTCCCAAAGGTTAGCCGGTGACGCTAAATTCCCCATAGTAATGGGATAGTGAGTGTTCAAGTGTCACAATATGTCAGGTCTGTGACACACTGGCAACTTGTCCAGGGTGTAGCCTGCCCTCATCCACAGTCAGATGGGATTAGTTCCAGCCCCCCCATGACCCTTAAAGGATTAGTGGTATAAATGACGGATGGTTGGATGATTTTCTGACAGTGACATGTGTAAGTGTCTTTGGTAATAAAAACTGTTCACGTGAGTTGTGTCCAACATCATGCAACATCATTCATTCACTACCATCTGTACAGTACAATAGATGTAATTGATACGGCACAGCAGTTTACTATACAGTGAATGGTGAAGCCGCTCATCATTATCAACAAGCAGACAAACAAAACACATCATAGACTATTTTACCTTGTTTAAAGAGAGTGAAACATTCCTTACATTGGTCAGTGCCACTTTAAGAGCTAGACGTTAACCAGTTAAAATGCAAAATATTGGTCACATTATACAAAGTACCATCCAAATACAATGTTGCCTGAGAGCAACAAGTTAATATAATATGTGACCTTTTGTGAAATATGAAATCGTCAAACATCCCATCAAGAGCTATTTTATATTGGTCAAAGTAATATTAAGTTTGAACTTCTTTTGTTTTCACAGCCAAATGGTAACAATGTAAATGGGGCAGTCAGCCAAACGTATCTAAATAGCTATTTTTCTAACCACTAATAAATCTCAAAATAACACTTCACTTCAGCAGTAGCATGTTTAGACTCCTTACACATAAACCAAAGTACCGATAACTAAGTTAGTGTAAGTGTACCGAGTTTATTAAAAAACACTGTTTTACAAGACTTACCCAACGTCTTGTTTTCATAACAACTGGTGGTGAAGCCTGTTCCAGATCTTTCAGATTCGTCATTTTCCCGAACAAACAGCTGATGTGTCTGTGAAGAGAGAGGAAAATGACAAATCTGGTTATTTGGAAAAAACATGAAGGGTGTTCCAGATAGTTTTAACCCTTACAGTACAATGTTACTTTGATTTTTAAAAAATAAACGAAAAGACATACATTGAAATATCAGTGTATACTGATTTTGTTTATGTGTTCTTTTTAAAGCAAGATAAACCCATTGCGATCATAATAAACACCACAGAAGAAGTGACATTGAAACCAAAGGACATAACTTAAAGCCATTTGGGATAAAAGGAAATTAAGAGGATATTAATTCTCACATCAAAGACTAAATGGATTTGCCAATGTAAACCAACTATGTCTGGGTGTATTGTATTGCCTTTGACTGGATCATAAGCCATTTATAGAGAATGCGCATGTGGATTAGTGGCAGGACCAAATGGAGAAATAATCAAAGATCTTTGGTTAAATCAAGGAAAATCATTCATATAATCAACTTAACAGAATATTCTGATGGTGGACACACATGTCATTTGATGACCTCACTTCACTCAGGCTTGAAATAATGTCAATTATCACACTGTAAAGTTTGGGGATTTTCCCTTATAGTAATGTACATGCCAAAAATGGCATTTTCCTTTTTGTGGACACCAGCCTGGCCTGTGAACTGGGTGTGTGAAGTATGGAAAATTCCAGGTTTTTCTGTAGAGGAGCAGTTGCGTGTGTTTACTCCTCCATCTCTCCAGAGACGTTAACTAGGTCAAGCGCAAATGAAACTGCCAACAGCCTAAAGAGTAGTGGTGACGGGGAGGGGAGCGAGGTGCTCGATGGACTTTGGGCACAAATCTCATAGTCAGGATGAAACGCCGTTACCTAATTTTAGCTTGAGCCTCCCCTATGGCCCATTAACTTTCCAAGGGGGTCTGAATTCATACAGCATCAGTTGAAGCTCAGCTCAGCAGGATCCTGGTTAAACAGTTTAATGGTCACACGGCTAATTATGTACAGCCACAAACTAAACCAGTCAAGGACACTGAACATTAAAACCATTTATCTTCCACTAAATCTTCCTCAAGACTTCTGAATGATATGTTTCCTGTTCCCATGGAGCACTACATTTTCCATATATGTCCCTGTGCGTGTGAATCTGCCTCTGTGTATGATTACATTCAGCATTGCTTGGAGTACGCCTGAGCTCACCCCGTCCTCTCTGTGGTATTTTCATTTAGTCAATAAAACGTGACTGTGTAAAGAGTCTGTGGGTTATGTTTCCAGATACAAGATTCAGAGCTGAGCTTCCTCTGTGATAAATATCTGTGTCTGCGATTAGGATTGTATGTCCACTTTGTAAATAACAAGGCCGTGAAATAGCAAAACAATTTTTTTAATAGAGCGCAGCAAAACCACCTGACATTTATGGGTAATTTTAACTGGGCAACGCTCTATGTTGCATATTTAAATATTGCTCTATCAGGGGCAGGCACAGGAAGCCATGTAACTACATACAGAGGATGTATGATGTCATGGAAACTAACGTATGTATCGTGAGGTTTTTTTTTTTTAACCTCTGAGACACGCACGTGCTGGTGGTTACGGGGTGTGAGTGGAGGGGAAACACTCTCAAAACTTCTAAGTACATTGAATCTGACAACTGATCCTCAGGAGGACGGGTTTCAGCCAAATGTTTTAGGCTAATTTACAGGTCTGCTTTTCCACAGGTCAACAGGTTCAGAGTGTCACAGATGGCTGAGCCCCGGAGCCGAGGAGCTGGTATTTCTTAGCAAAGGGAAGCGGAGAGCGGGGGAAGGGCTTTGAGCAGGTCAATGGGTTTATCTACATTTGTGTCTACGTGTGTGAATATATGAGTAAAACAAACCACATGCATCAGTGTGTTTGTATTAGTTTGTATTCTTAAGAGTAACCAGTTAGTGGATTTGTGTGTATCTCTAAATGGAAATTCGGTTCAAAGCTCAATGTTTCCACTTTACAGAGACTAATTACTGAACCAGAAATGATGTCATCTCATTTTTAAAAGCATCTCATTCACAGATTTATGTTACCATGGAGGTTTACGGTAACTAAATAATGAATAATGAGCTTCAGAAGCTCAGCCAGAAATCATCAGCTGGAACCAAAAATGATAAATGACGCCGTGTACCTCAACAGCTTCTCTCTTGCACCTGATAAGAAAAAGACTTGAGAGGTAAAGTGACTTTGCGCTTGTCGGTGCTTAACACACTGTGACCTCTTATTGTCCTTGGCCTCAGTGGAGCTTTTCAGTTCCTCTCTTAAGAAAACACAACTCTGTTCCGAGCCGCCTGCTGAACAACTGATATTTCCTGCTTCCTGCTTTGATTTAGCTGTCGCTCCGCATACGTGTAATGGTAACGGTTCAGGTCCCTTTTAATAACTAACTCAGGCTCTGGTTCACTTTATTTGGTTTGTCAGTTTAAATGTACTATTGATGTATTACGGTAAACTGAGTCTTAAGAATAGCAAATTAGATGCTGCAATTACTCCAAAATAAATCTAAAAATAATCTAAAAAGAAAATAAATGTACTCATCAGATACACAGTATATGGATGGATGGAGCTACTTACACAGTGCAGCAGAGTATATAAACTGTGGCATGTTATTAATTAGCCTGTAGATTCAACTTATAAACACCTGTCAGCACGATCAGACATGTGTTTATTGACCTTACATGCCCTAAATTCACTCCGTCAATGATTATATGCTGGAAAATATTCTTACATGTTGACAGAAATGTCTGCACAATCTCAGTCAACCTACAAGGAAAGTTCCTCAAGTTTTTCAAGTGCTTTACATTTTGCCAATGTTTAAACATGTGACTTCTTGTTTTTTTCCACAGCTGGCGAACAATTATTGAAATACAAGAAAGTATCATAGGAACTGGGACCAAAGTAAATCCCTCTTATTCAGTCCATTGAGCTTCTGAGGAAAAGGTACTGACAAGAGAGACCTCCAGGCTGTTGTCACCGCACCTGACCTGACCTTTGACATCGCTTTTGGCGTTGCAAGTCAAAATGTAACAAGACACAGTGTGAAATGTGAGCCCTAGTTTGACCTGTCATAATTCATTTTCTAAAACATTCATGTCGAGCCAACTAAAATGGAGCACTTGAGCCATATGTCATCCGGGGAAGTCATGTGAATGAAGTAAGAGGTCAGAGGATTCGCCATGAAGATGTGTCAAGTTGCTGAGATGTACTGTGAGGTGAAAAATAAATATTAAGACACAACATTTTCCTGTGTTTCAGCCTATTTTACATACCAATTAATGTGTTTGAATTGTATAAAAATGAATTCTTCATAATATCCGTGAGCTATCCAGCTCCTTCAAGATGCAGATGCTCATTTTTAGAACATTTTTAAACACATTTATTAAGTTTTTCTTACTTTAGGATGGATAAAAATGTCTCTATAACATTATGCATCAGTGATAATAATCATATATTATATTTAAATCAATAAAAAGGGCCAAATGATGTAATAACTCAATATTCTGTCTGAAGGTGAGGATGACTGGGGTTAAACCAAAGCTTATTAGATCAGTAGAGAACAACTTAACAAGAGCAACGATTTGTAAAGAAAGAATGGCAGCTTCTTCTATTTAGTCTGTCGTCTCCTTCTTTTTTTCCTTCTGTGTTGTATTAAAGCAAGTCAAGGTAATTGACCTTTGCAGGTAAATGTTGAGCAAACATGCAACATTCAGCCTTTCATAGGACATAAGAGAGAATGGATTTGAGTGATACATCAGTCTGCTGCTGCTGCTGCTGCAGTTTTTCTCCTCTTGTTCTCCAAAGATTAAAACCCATTTTTCTGTGTGTGTTTTTAATCCCTTTCCGTCCATGTTCCTCCCGCAATTTGAGCGCTGACAACAAAAGTGTGAACGCATTATGAACTCAAGTTGAAAGCCTATCATTATAAGTAACGCGCTCGTGTGCTCATGCTGTGACTCACGAGTGTGCTTCATTCAACCTCCCACTCTTATTTGCACATGACATCTGCTGCACTGTCCTCCATCCATGCTAACGTCAGAGGAGGCTGGCTGTCCTCCTACACCACCCCATCCCCACCCCCCTGCAGAGTGCAACCAGTTGGGTTGGCAGCCTGGTCCAAGTAAGCAAGCTCTCTGTAGAGAGGGTATGATCGACAGACACAGAGTGCCCTCATACTGCCTGTCTAATTACCAGGCCGCATGGGGGGGAGAGAAGCAAATGGCACACGGTGTACAATATCAGCTCACTGTGCTCCATCACATCCTGCACTGCGTTTTTGATTCTGTCCTTGCCTGGAGCCCGGCCATCAGAGCACCATCAGTGTCTTCAGTGTCTTCCCCTTTAGTGCTCCAGTTACTCCCTCACACGCGCTCTGGCCGGAGCTCGGCAGCCTTTGTGGATGCTCTGACAGACAGAAACAGAAATAGCTCCACAAATAGACCCATCCTCTGGCTCACAGGGGAGCAGTAGCCCCACTTCTGTGTGCTCCTATTGCCTCCTATTTCGTGCGTGCCTCGGGCCAAAACAAGTTAGCGAAGAACCACAGGGAAATCAAATTTGGAATTATTAGATCGTACGGCAAGTATCGAGGGAGACAGAGAAATGTGTGCATAAATACATATTGTTATGAAAATAGGTTGATTTCTGGAGCTCTCTGCTGCCTGTCAATAACATGATCTGGAGCATCTTAATTTAAAATGACGTTTGGATTTACCTTACATCACCTTCTCGAAACAGATTTGCAATAACCTGTAGTTCTCTTTTAATCTGCGGTTTTATAAATCGAGAGACAAACCAGCTCTGACTATAACCACTGAGAAGATGAAAGCAGCCATTTATCTTGTGGATGCCATTAGTGTGGCGATTGGATTACTGAAGACCTTCCTTTTTAGTCAGACATGTTACATGATGCTTTATGGATAATGGAAAGGAAGCAGCACTCACACCAAGAGAATATATAGATATAGAAACCGATTCTGCATAATAATAGTTTTAAATGGGAGTGAGAAAGAAAATCTGCATTGAATTTAGACATAGTATCCTCATTTTTTACCAGGATATGTGTCAAATGTGTTAGGACAGAGAGTACATTCGATAAAGCTCACACTGAGGGAGGATTAATACTGAGTTCTCTCACTAAGGGTTGCATAGAAAGCTGGGATAACATCTTGATGCGGTTTCACCACGTGTGAAAGTGGGAGGTGAGAGACTGCCAACCGACTGAGTCAAACCTCCGTCTGTGTGGTGGTTCCTTAGCCATTTCTTCCATTTCTGCTTTTTTTTGTTTCTCTTTCTTGGCTTTTTGGCTGTCATGTTGTGACAGACACAAACATTGTCTGTTCCCTGGACACTCCATGTGTCCTTGAGCTGGCCTTCCACTCTCCGGGAAGGATGCTGCTCTGCATCATCCCTCTTTATTTTCCTCTGTGCTGCGTCACCCATGTATTTTTCATTTCAACACTTAGCACGATATCAGTGCGAGTGTGCAGAGAAGAATACAAATCCAAAGTAGAAGCACTTGAATATGCAGCTGTCTGAAAATTTAACCATCATTTCTCTCAGGTTTATTATAAATACTGTGTGTGCACACTAGATTTGAACCATAAAAATCTAGAATTATATATGTATTCACATAGTGAAGCTACAAAAGACTGCAGGTCACTAAATAATTCACAGCCATGGCCTTAGCTACAAGGTAGACTCCTGGGAGTTACCTAAGGACTGAGGCCTCAAGGAGTCTTTGAGTTACTCCAGAAGGAAATACGAAGAATAAAGTATCTTAGTACACGAAAGGGGTGTCGAGGTGCTGCTGCATTATTAAAATGATGTTCCATCTGCAACCCAGGCCCTGAGGACAAACTCACACCTACTCAAGCAGGTGTAGCACATACAGGCAGTGAAGTAAAAGGATGCAACAAGCAGCGAAATGCCATTAAAACCAAAAACCAATGTAATTTAGGGGGGGAAGTGTTTCTAATCAAACAGGAAGTTCTGAACAGACATATCAGTTTACATCTGTGCCTTCACGCCTCAGTTGCTTAAACAGAATTTATCTACAATCCCTGAAAAGAAATCCAGCTGTTTCTACACTGTGTTAATCTTTAAACATCAGCTTTTAAAAAAAGGTAAAAAGAAGTATTCTGATGTTTAACTTGTGTAAATGTAGGAGCACCACAATATAAACACACAAAGTTAAGTTCAAACTCTTGCCTAAGATAAATAACTAAAGTAAATTAGCTGTAACCTATAGTTGAGTGCAGTATTTTGGAGGAATAAATGAATTTAGCTGCATTCAAACAAACATAGTGATAACTGTAATAATCTAATTACAGTTATAAACCTGCAACAGTGAAAGGTCATGTAAGGCTGAACTGTATTTTTTAAAAAGGTATTCAATATAATGAGCGTTTTCAAAGTCAAATTTGAATTTCATCCTGACGTCGTCTTTACATTCACCCTTGTCAGAAGTGTCTGATCATCTGAGGACACATGCAGGGTTTGCTCGCTAGTTGTTTGCTCACTTGAGCATTTAAACGAAAAGAGTAGGAATAGAAGAATTTACAACCTAATTTACAACCATACAGGAGAAGATAACGCCTGCTTCCACAGTCTAGACTTCATTACTCATCGTGACTGTAGAGTTTTAGCTGACAGCTTATACCCCCAGACTCTTATGACATAAAGCTTTTGGGTCTTGAAAAGTAGCACAGTTACCAAGTGGTGACTCTGCATCTGATATCACACCGAGGGCTAAGATGTCCTCTGTAGTGAATGAGGTCAACCGAGCCGCTCCCTGAGTCCAGTCCCGGATGAACACACACAAAAAACCACAAAACCCTCCCACTTACTTTACCTCCCTTCCCCTCTACACTCTCCCCCTCCTCTCCTACATGGGTGAGTAATCAGTAGATGGATACTGGAAATGCCTCCCGTAGCTGACCTTATAAGGCTTTCAGGAAACTGCTGATTTTGGGTGTCAGGACTCAGATGACTACCCATTGCCTTTTTACCTTCATTGCTTTGGCTCTACTACCACCACCATGCTGCCTTTATCAGCTCATATTTCACATGGGGAGAAAGGCCTGAGCTACTAGCTCCACAAAGGCTGTCTCCCAGTGTGAATCCTTAAGATAACACACTGGACTCTTTGGCTGCTGTCGTCCTGACAGCTTCTATAAATTATATGGGGGGATCTGTTCTGTTAATGGCAGGTTGCAGACTGTGTTATTTAAAAAATAATAATACTTTGTACTGCGTGTGTAGCATGTATATTTAGACACAATGACCCTGGTGACATTTTCTATTAGTCAAATCAGCCAATTAAAACGTTGTTTATCATGAGTTGAAGTTATGCTATATAAGGTCATATCTATAACAAAAGCTAACCACTGACATGCAGCTTCTCCATGAGTTTTAGTTTTAGCTCAGCTTTTAGCTTTAGGAACCAGCAGGAAAAAAGCATGATTTTTGCATATTTTTACACACAAAGCTACACCAGACTGTACTGTACTGACAGTACTGTGTTGTGTCAGCTGTCTCATTGGACAGTGTTCGAGCCAAGTGAAAGGCTGCAAGTCTGCATGTTTCTCCAACTTTAACGCATTGTTTAACCTCCCTCCTCTTCAACAGATGAGGTAACGCACAGCAGAGCGTGTGCACATTAAAGCTAATGAATGAGCATGAGTTGTGTATCCACAGCAACCGGAGACTCACAATCACTCTGTATGATCATATGAAAGTAAACTAGCCTGTTCAGAGTTGATATTAGCCGTTAGCTACACAAATCTTATCACAAATCAAGTCAGAGATACATAAAGACACAATGAAAAATTACCTGTCAAGAAGAAATGTAACCAATTCTGCCTCATGTTTGAATTGTTTCAAATCCTGTAGTTTCCGTCAGTCTGATGTTCACGACTTTTGTTTTTTTTAGAACATTCTTTTCTTCCTCTGTCATATTCTTATTTGCCTTTGTTGTATAGACAGTCGTTGACAACAGAGAAATTGGCAGTTTTATATTTTTTTGGCTGCTCCGTCATTTTGCTGCTATCTCTCATATATGACTCAGCACATGCTACTCCAGGTGTGCAGGGTCTTCTCTGCAGCATGTGCATGAGCTGTGATTGACAGGGAGAGGCTCCTCCCCCTCACACTGATTGGTTAAAACACACTGGGAGCATTGGAATTTTGCAAATCTGATTACAGGCGGTTGGTGGACCCAGAAGAGACATATTTTATTCACCAAATTACCTTTTTGTACTACTGTCAGACTATAGTGACAGTTTAAGCAAATATGACAAAAAATGTTACTTACTGAACCTTTAACCACTGAGGCGACACTTCTCAGTGTGCTTTAGCTTAGATTTTAGCTCTGGCTTTAGGAACCAGCAGGAAATACCGCCTGACTCAAATCATGATTTTGCATATTTTTACATACAAATTTACATCATACTGTATTATTAGTAATGTACCATGTCAGCTGTCTCACTGGACAGTGTTTGAACCAACTGAGAGGCTGCAAGGCTGCACGTTTCTCAAAGTTACTGTAAATGCATCGGTTATCAAGGTTCAGCGCACAATTCAAAAATGTCAATTGGGAAACTATGTTTTAATAAAGAAGATATGTTTTTACACATCAAAGTCTATTTATAGTATAGTATAGTATAGCTGACTATGGGTAAGAAGTTGTAGAAAGCTTTTATTGGCTTCAAAGGGAGCTGTGCAAAATCTGATGCATTGCCTCAAGTAAAGTTGGGGTTGACTCAGTCTTGGCATTGTAAGTTTGAACATGACATGGCATCAGATAAGAAGTGAACTTAGAAAACCCCTGTAGCATACTCATCATGTTTGCTGGGAGCTAGCTACGTTAGCTGCCACTAGCATAACATGCGCTTGCGTTGCATTGTGGGTAAAGCTAAGTTTAAAGAGGAAGAATATGCAAAAAAAAAAAAAACTAAATGGCGACTGCTGCATTGATTTTGATCTTTTTACAAAATGTTATTTGCTACAGCTAAAGGATCCAGCTAAATCTGTGAAGTAAGTTCGAGGCTAAAACATGAAACTATAACAAACAAGTATCTTAGCTAAGCACATGCAAAAAAATGCCTTATCATTTATATCCTAGTCTCTCATCTCTCCATGTGATACCACTTGTCAAGAGTGGAGCATCTAATTAAAATGATTAGACGTTAGCTGTTTCCCTCGGCTGAAGATTTTTATAATGAAATTTGTTATTCTAATGCAGCGAGAGTAACAAATTTAATCAATCCTCTCGGAATTAGCCTTTTACGTGATTTTCTGTCCGCACCACAGAATTGAAACCTTGCTGTTCATTTAGTTCAGTCCTGTCCTGCCACGTGCCACTGAGAGTCCGGTAACTAAACCTCTTTATTCTTATAATTTACGGTGTTATATTGTACAAACAAGGCACAAGATGAGATGAAAATTAGCTTCCTCTTAATCAGCTGTAACACCAAAATACTTCTTATCCATTAATGCATCAGTAATGTTAAAGGTAACATAATATATAACAACACATTATTGAACAACCAGGTGCTAAATCTATTCATAATGTACTCAGTCACAGAGTTACATAACGGAGAACAGAGAGGCGAAAACTGGCAATGAGGTGCCCTTGAATGTTTCAGCTGCAACACTCCTTAGGTCTTTTAAAACAAATCTGTTTGTGTGCGTGTGTGTGTGTTTTAATTAGGAAGCAGTGTCATAAAGATAAGACGTTTTATCTCGATTGATGCTCGAACCATAGAATAGTTGGCACTATATTCAACTGAAGCACTTTTGAACATGAACCCTCAAGCAGACTGTTCTCATAAAAGAAGGCTATAATTGCAAAGTGTGGTCTGTTTGAAGACGTAGTTAGCCCCAACCCCCCTCCTTTCCCAAAAAAAAAAAAAAAAACAGTCTGCTCCACCTCAGGCGGGGTTACTCAAATAAGTTTAAGTCCCTTAACGCTCCACACTTGAGACAGACGCATGTGGGGGTCCACATTTGATCTTGTGAAGGATTTATATTACACTAACTTTCGCATGGACAATCCTCTGTACGGCAAAAAGTGGAGCCAACACAAGAACATGATTCCACAGACTGCACCAGTAAAGATCCAATGACATAACATTTGCTTCACACGAAATGCTTGTTTAGCCCAGAGTTTGACTTTCTCCCACAGATAGTCGACATAGTAACTATTCTTTTAGGACACTGTAAACTGACCTTGTGTTTCCTCGTACTAATCATTACTTTTCTGTGGATTCCATCACAAACAAAAGGACAGTGTTTAGATACCCTTATTCACTGTTCAGATTTAATAAAAAGAGCTGCAAAAACAAAGAGTCATACTATGTTGTGCACATCAGTGTTGGTGTGATAATAATAAGGCTGCAGCTGCTTCACATCGAATAGCTTGGGCAGCAAAACGCAGTGAAGGATATATGTCTGGGTAACAGGTCTGGCAAGATTGTTTCCCTTTGAAATCATATGACCATAAAAACAAAAAAGAAAAAAATGCATCTAGTAGAAACAAGCAAAGCGGTGGTGAACTCACAATACTGTGCTGCGCTGGTGCACGTCCCAGGCCTTTTATTGTGTTGGAGTGATGCAGGCAGCCGGATGTGCCTCAGGAGTCTCTCCACCTGGAACCTATAACTCTTAATGGTCTGTCCTGGCAAGAGCTTTGCTATTAAAGCACATTTTTTGATAATAGTAAATAATATATCATTTGTTGTCTGGCCTTGAGATAGTAAAGCCTGTGTCTCAGGGCAATAAACAGAGTTATATTTATCAAACTGGTTTGGAGCTTTTTTTTTATCACAAAACCACACATTACTGTACATTGAAACAATACCTGCTATACTGTCTTTACTCATACCTGGGGGTATTCCTCAGTTACAATCACATGCTTCATTAGCTTTCAGTAAGCCTGTTATTCTAAGTATTATAGAGATCCCATGTGTCTATTAAGCACAAAAGAAGATAAAACAACTTTTTTAATAAACCTAATTTGAATCAGTTTTTACTTTTATCGAGTTAATACACAATGTTTTGGTCTCATTGGTATACTCTTAATGTTTGCCTAATGATTTAAAAGCCATATGGAATTTATCCTAAAGGATTTTGTATAATGATGAAGATTCAGATTTGTTTTATTCAGAGAAACTTTATTGTCCTACATAAAATGGGGAACGTTTGGTTTCGCAGCTTATAAATAAGCATAAAAAACAGAATAAGAAACACCCACGCAATAGGTAGCAAAACACAATTTTAGGAACTTTCTTAAATAAAAAAGGAAATGAAAATGGAGATTTACTAATATGCAGTATGATATTAAGGTAGTAATGGTAGGATGTGGGGGGAAAAAAGGTCATTTCATTAAACTGACCTTCAGTGAGAACATATTCTTCAAACTCACATTCTTTGGAGATGCAGTCACAGAATGGGCAGTGCCCTACAGCAGCAGCCTGCAATAAAACTGTCACATGGCATTTACAGACAGACACACTCCCCCAATCAACCTACTTTCATATGTCTCATGGTCTTATATAACGTGATTCTAATCAAAGCTCAGGCAAACGGCCACTTTGCCCTCGGAGAACCCTTCCTCCTGACGCTGACATGTCTTACCATGAAAGAATCAGAGCATAGTTCAACCGCGCAACTTTTTTTCTCTCGTAACACGTAGGTGTGCATAACTCCCACGGGCGAGATATTTTAATTAAACCACCGTGTGCTATTAAAGGAACAATTCATCATTTTTGGGAATCATGCATATTCATGCTCGTAATGAGAATTATTATTGACAAACTATTGACTCAAATCTGTGTATTAAATACGCAATTGGGGCCAAACAGCTTGTTAGTTTAACTTAGCTTAGCACAGCAACTGGATACAGTGAGAAAACATCAGCTGGACTCTGCATGTCTAAAAGTTCTCAAATTAACAAGTTATATTTTATTTGTTTTCATTCACATAAACTTATGTGGGGAAAAAAAAGAGTATTTGTCGTCATAAAGGGGGACATTTCCTCCATAGTTGCCTGGCAACTGTTTCTAGGCAAGAAATAGCACATAACCCCCTCAATAAAATCACATTTCTTTCACTTCAGTTGTCATAACAAAGGAGATTAATTTGTTAATTAGTTTGAGCGACTTACATGTGCTAGCCATTTCCATTTTTTATGCTAAGCTAACTGGCTATCATAGCTAGCTTCATATTTACTGCACTGGCATGATAATCTCCTCATGTAATTCTCTATTAGAGAGTTTCACAGTGAAAAATTGAATTGCATTATCACACCACTCAGTGTTTATTGATTAAGGCCTCCTGTGCTTATAAGACTTTATTACGAGGGTGTGTGGAATTTTTAATATTCGACAAATGTTGCATAAAAAGATATCAAAAGGTTAAAAAAATCACTTTAAATAGAAATAGAAATCAGAGCAAAAACACAACTTATTAATCCTTAAATGAGGTCTAAATGTCACAGAATGATTTCTTTTCTCTTGGTCCTCTTCCTTCAGGAGAACTGCAGGACTTTCTGCAGCGTCCTCCTAAGTGGCATCTTCTCCTCAGGTTTACTGTCGGGGATCATGTCAGCGCTCCTCTCCGCACTCAGCTGGACGTTTGGCCTCTTCATCCAAACGTCTTGCAGTCCTGCCTGAGTGATGTTCCGGCAAAAGTCCACCTTCACCACCTCAAGACTCTCTCCGTGAGCTGCCACACCTTCCAGGCTGCGGTCGGTGATGCGGACGCAGTTCTCCAGGTGGAGGTGACGTAGCCTCCTGCAGCTCCGCAGCACGGCGATGACATCCTCATCAGTGATGTGTGCACAACCTGACAGGGTTAGCTGCAGCAGGTTGGGACACCTGTGGCACAGATAGTAGCAGTAACATTAACCAATAGTAGGTTTCCACACACGTGATTACAGTACAACCAGTACAAGACCTGTTCTGCATCATTACTCATCACACCTTAGGACAAAATGTATGAGGCAGGATTTAGAGTGTTTGAAGAAGAACTTGTCTTAAATAAGCAGTGCAGTTTGGTGTGTTTGTTCAGTCTGAGAGGAATAAGCCTCAGGTCTACTGAAGAGAATCAGGTTACAGCGGGGAACATATGGATGTGACCTGACCTGAACCAAATGTGAATGAGACCTGAACAACACTAACTGAGAGGCAGCAACATGATCTGTGTAACGATAGAACAGTTTAGTAGACCAAGTAGACCAAGCTATCTTTTCTTTACAGCGTGTCCCACTGGGCTTATATGTTTCCGTCCTTTAATAAGCTTTTGTGCAGAAATGGAGTTTGGAGAACAATTACAGGATGTTTGATGAATTGCAGAGTGGTTAAAAAATACATGTTCTCATGCTTAATTTTGCAAGGAATTCCTTTTTTTTTATATAAAAAAATGAATACAAATTGTTTTTGCTGTGATATGTTTACTTCATGTTTACATCCAGGAATCCAGAGTACACTGCTACCTACCGGCAGCTGGCAGACAGGCACACTGGCAACAGATCAGGGGAAGGCATTCACGTTCACTGACGCAGATTACATAAAGACTTACATAATCTTACCACTTTACCACATGTGAGCCAAACATATTCCAATTGCCTGCGAGTGTTTAGGGTGCTGCCCTAGTAACCTCTGAACATGGGATTACAGTCAATCCACGTGCCCTTGATGTAGTGTTGCATGGCACCAAAGTGGGCTTTTATCAATAGATGTGACAGCTGATATGTATTTAAAAAGAAAGAAACAGATAGAGCAGTGGAATGACTGGCACTCAAAGCTGGTGACATTTAGAGATTCGACAATTACAACTACAACAACTACAGCTAAAGTGCCTCAGAAGAGAGCGTGCAACAGAATGGAGGTAAACACAAGTGTAAAAACTTCATCAACTTTTGTTGCATAATCCAGCCTCTCGTGGCACTTCCCCTCTTTTTGCACAGGTTTGCATGTTGTTTCCCCCCACGCACATACACGACCTCACTGCTTCACTTTTACGTGTCTATCCACCTTCAAAATCCGACGTCACATTTCCTTGTTTCCACTCGAGTCCGAGGCGTGATGTAGTTCGCATTAAAAACACAGAGGGCAGTCCAGTCTGAGTCTAGAACACAGGCAGAACACAACCCCACCAACCTGTAATCATCTCCCTAATGACCTCTTTGGTTTCCTGATGGTTATTCTGTCTGTTCAAATTATCCAGTGAACTCGAAAAGGAACCGAGACTTATATTTAACATTCCGCTCCTCCGGGCCCGTGTTAAGTGGAAAAAGGTTTTTTTTTTCTTTTCTTTCAAACATGTTAAATAGGTTCTGGGAATCATTTCCTAAATTCATCTAAAAGTCAGTGGTGAACCTGCACGCCATTTGTGTGTAATCAGAAGTCATAACTTATAATCCAAATAGTAACTCAAGATCTGTTTGCGCTCTTTAAATGGAGCATATCTCGTCTTGGAATAAAACTACCGAGAAATATTTAACCATAAAAGTCCAAGCTTCTTGTACCACCCACAAAGCAACAACCCACGGCAAAAAGCATTCTTAGCATGTTAATACATGTTGCATAATTCTAATACCGTGACCTCATGATAATCAAAAACAAACCACTGAGTTTTTAGTTTTTGTTGATTGACTTACTGCAGTCATGTGGTACTGGAAGAGTGTTACACTGGAAACTGCACAGTAAAGACAGTGACGAGCTACGTTTGAGTGTTTTTTCCGCCTAGATAAAAAAAGAAAAAAAAAAAAGGCAGACACAGGCTTGGCGTCAGAGTTTGCGTGGAGTCTTATCCAGGAAGACGCAGGCAGAGACAGATGCACATGTTCATTCCTCCGACAGCAACAAAGAGCCAATTGTAGGCTCCACCTGCCTGTGTAAATCTCCAGTCTGCAGCTGACTGGGAGGGTCTGCAGCCAAATCACTCTTTATCACCCCCCACGGTTTCTCTGCGTCCCCTCCCACTCTTGTCACGTGCACTTGCTTCTCTAGCTCCCCCTCACACTATTTGGGAAGGGTTTATCAGCATGCAGTGAGTGTGCCTGGAGTCCGTCGAGATACGGGGACCCAGACAAAGTAGGTGGTTCTAGTTTGGACCGGTCTCACAGCACTCTCGTGTCTTTCGCTTTCTCATATTTCACAATACAGGAAATCCTCACAGGGTCATACGTGGAGACTCAGTGACTCAGCCCCTCGACCAGCTGCGGTGGCCCAGGCTCCCCTCACATCAACGGTTATTACTGGCTACCTTGAAGAAATTACCCAGAGACCTCATTACATGTCTGCAGGCTGACTCCTGCATACGGTCAGCCACTTAACACGAGGCCAAAAAAGCCAATAAAGCTACGTTTCACCGACTTATCAAGTCCAACTGTCAAATCATTCAATAAATATAATTTGATATCTGACCACAGTTATGTTAGTTAATCAGAATCAGTCTTGTGTCCCACTGATGTGTCATTTTTCTATTGCCAGCTCCGGATACACCATCTGTTTCTTATAATTTTGTTCCCCACTGCCTTCAGCTAAACATAGCAGTTTTAAGTAAGCCATGTGCCTCTAGATGAAAACAATTTTGTTCTTTGCGGTAGGTGCGATTGACCTTGAAAAACTTGTGCGATCGTGCTGGAGACATGTTCGACTAAAAAATTTAATTTTTTCTTTAGGTCAAATTTTGTTGCAACACAAACCAGTGAAACCTCAGGCGCCTTAAAAGTATTTTCGCATAACCTTATTAAAAAGCGGCTGCAGGAACTGACAAAAATGACAGGAACACCTAAGTATATTGTATAAAACAAATAAACCCAAAGCTGCCCATGTTTAGTTTTAACTGGTAGAATGGTGTTAAAAAAGGCTGCGGTTTGTATTGTCGTCTATCTAGAGGTCGGGGGCCCTTATGACAGGTCAGAAGATAAATTTGAGAGGTCAAGAGATTAAATTCAAATACAGCGAAGGAAATCACTGTTTGCTGACCTGTCACAACCTGTTGACACAAGCATCAGTTTAATGGTTAACAAGTAAAAAAAAAAAAAAAAAAGTTGCTTCCATCATCAGTTGTCTTTAAAAATACAAGATAAAAGCGGAGGAAAACCAAACACAAACACTCACATGTGACAGATGTGGGTCAGGAAAGTGCTGACTAAGTTCTCGTGTTTACTGCATATATCCTTCTGGAAAGAGGTTTTCATCCAGTCTTCGATGTTACACACCTGCAGGACCCTGCTGGAGTACCAGCAAATAGTCAAGTAACGCAACGAGGGTCCCAACACAAAGTTGTCCCTCCTCAGCTGACATGGGGAGCTGAAGTGGAGAAGACTCCAGAGACGTGGGTCCAGGAAGACCTGACGTAGCTGCTGACAGGTGAGGGACAAACTACTCCGGCTATCCTTGTCCAGAAAGGAGAAAAGGTGGAGGAGACACTCATGGTTGAGCTGTGTGAGGTGCATGGTGAGGCGTCCCTTGATAGAAAGAGGGGCCCTGTCCCCGAGGCAGCGACAGGCCTGCTGGTAGGCAGCAACAATGAGCCCTCAGCCTGTATTGTGTGGCCTAGATACATGATGCCTTCTCAGGCACACGCTGGAGGCCTGCACATATAAGGTCGTGGAGCGCGGGGCTATTTTGGGAAGACAACTGCCGGTACGCTCAAAGATGGAAGTGTTTGAGACGTACGCTCCCTTTCCATCTGTCACGGCTCTCAACAGGCAGCAGACAGATGTTTACACTGCCCTGGCCTAATTTGCAGAAACACAGCAAAATGTGTTTCGTATTATTGTTTCATCACTTTGATAATTAAGCTCCAGTGCGCAGCATGATGGACGAGCAGAGTTTGACACTAGGGAGAAGAACTTTTAACAAGTCGATTAAACATTTTAGTGGAAAAACAACCACAAACACAAGGTCTTGTATAAAGAAACATCTTTTAACCTGCCAGAGGGAGGTTGTTACAGGACAATTCAGTCCACTATAGCACCATTACAAACATAAATACCTCAGCTGAATTAGACTCTCCACACAGTAAAAACAATTCAGTTATACAAAAGCTAGTATTTACCGTAGGCGGGCCCACCAACACGACTTTTACAACTCGTTTTACGACCTTACAACTTTCCTTTATCACAATCAAGATAATTAGCGAGTGTGATCATTTCATAACCTAAAACCTGGCTCACGCTTCATGCAGTCTAAGTCACGAGTACCAACAGCATTACGTAGGACTTTGCCTGAAGGAAAACGGTGAACGACTGTGACTCAGGAGCATACTGAGAGGTAAAACGCCATTATACCCATTTCATCTCTCTAGGCTTCATCACTTGTTATGTCCTGTTTCACCGATGTTTGAAGAGAAAAAAAAAAAGTAGTATACTGGGAAATGCCACAGTTGAAAGACAGATTTCAGTGTGTCCTGTGGCTCATAGTGTAAAGATGTCCGTGATGTACAGACCTCTGATCGAACAAATGAACACAAACACGGCGCAATATGAGATCACTATAAACAGCTGTGATCTAGCTTCCAAGAGATGAAGAAAAAAAAAGATGATGAGAAGATGAAGGAGGAGGAACGAGGGGAAAAAAGAGCACTTGTGTCATTAATGGGGACAGAGTAACGAGCCCGCAGCCACCTGTGAGCAGGCGAGGAAGAGCAGCTGTTCATCTGCATACAGGAGCGCTTGTTCCTGCCGGAGAGAGAGAGAGAGAGAGAGAGAGGGCTGACTGGCTGGCACGTGTCCCGAGGGGGAGCTCTTATGAGTGTGTGAATGTGTGTGTGGGTGGGTGGAGATGTTAGCTTGAGGGGAGGGAGAAGAGAGAGAGAGAAAACACAACAACAACAAAAAAAAAAAAAAAAAAAAAAAATGGCGGGCCAAAAAAAAAAAAAAAAAAATTGTCTCCCTCTTTCCTCGAAGGTCGCTCTTGAACATATCAAAGGCTGTTTTCAATTACAAGCCATAATAAAGCTGTTGGAATAATTATACTGGGTATATCAACATAATGTGCCTTCTGGTGTGTGTGTGTGTGTGTGTCCAGGTTACAAAATCAAATGTCAAAGGAGGTAAACAGACCTACAAATGTGTACAAATTTCCTAGTTTACATTATATTTACACTTCCACTCATATTCACATTTTTTCCTGTTCAACTAATTCTAACAACTAGAAAAGTAAAAAAAATAAATAAATACATATTTCCAGCAACAATATACGAGTCATAGGTAAGAAAATGTTTTGATTAAGTTTCCAACTCTTTGTTCTATAACTAAGTTCAAAGGAAGTGATTTGAAGTCTTGCGTTTTTCTTGAGAAGAGAACCTGCAGTTGTGTAATTGCAGGTCCCAAATTATTATGACTCATACTCAATAATAGAAGCTTCAGCCAATTAAAGGATTATTAGAAGACATTAGGACCTAGTGGATAAAAAGATTTCAACTGCTTAGAGGTGTAATGGTGGAGATAAATAACCTTATCTGCGTGTTTAGTCACTGCTGCAGGTTGTCTGGTTGTGATAATGGATTGGCAGGCATGGCTAGAAAAGGAGAGAGGTTCAGAAAAGGGTGACATTGGTGTTTCTAGTTCTTTTCAAATAAAAAAATAAAAAAATAAAACATCAAACGATGTAAAAAAAAAAAAAACTGATTTTCTTTTGTATTTTGTCATATTCACTTTGCCTGATACATGTCTAAAAAGAATTTCTTCAAGGCTTTTTCTTTTTGTCCGAGTCCATTTTCAGTTCAACATAGAAATGTTAAAAGATACTCAACCACTGATACAGACAAACAAAACTATTTGAGAATATGGTCATTTCTTTTCACATTGTTTCTGGTCAAGAGGTTAAAACAGCTTTCTACAGTCCTAATGAGCAACTGTCAGTTAATAAATGCATTGCACTCTAAATCCTAAGCACCCCCCCCCCCCCCCCCTAATACCTGGAGAAAAACAAAACAGAACTGTGTTGTTCCTATGAGGTGGAGGACAGAAAATTGGAAACTGTAAAAACAATAGAGACTCCACATGTTACAATGACACAGTGTCTTAACACAATGAATTTCATCAGTCTAGGATAAACATTGGACCAACTGAGGTTTTTCCGAGGCTAAAGCTTTACTTCATTACTTTAAACGATCACCTTTGGAATCTATTAGATACGGAGAAATCTACCTCGACTGAGGAATATATCATCAAGGAAACAAATGTAATAAAATGTCATAGAAAACAAAAAAGAAAAACAAAACAAAACGAAAAAAAAAAAAAAAAAAAAATCAAGCAGCAAATTATACATGATGCCGTCATGCAGGTCATAAAAGCAAAAATACTTGCACATATATTAAACGTGAAAATTAACTATCATAATCAAGCACTGTGAGAGATGTGGCCGACGTGGTGTCGAAAGTTGGAGTGAGGAGCTGGTCTGAGGCAGTTATGTCTGACAGGATCATTGTGAGACTGTTTGTATCGCTTGGCTAGCTTCCTCTGTTACAGCCCTGTCTGAGGTATCGCTAGGTGCTACCGCCGCCGCCGCCGATGCCTCGTCAGCTTCATCCATGTCTTCGTCCACATTTTCCACGGCGGCGTTAACTGGGGTTTCCTCCTCGTCCGAGGCGGCTGCCGCGTCCATCGAGATGCCGTCTGCGGCTGCGGCGTCTGCCGCGGCCTCGTCCTCGTCCTGAGCATCTGCGTCTGAGGAAACGCCGCCCGTGGCAGCGGCGTTCGCAGCGGGAATGTCTGTGGCTGCGCTGATGGTGGCGGTCTTGTCCGAGGCCACCTGGTCAGTCCTCTCTACATAGAAGAGGATGTAGGCCTTGGCCTTCCTCACCGTGTCCTCATTGGTCAGAGTTACTGTGCTGTCGTTGAAGTGGTACCAGCGGCCCTCATGGCTGCCATATGCTGTGTAATGCCCCGATCCAACCCTGTCGAATACAGACGCATACATCACGGTCTGATCTCTGGCCTCTTACAAGACTTCATTAACTGCTTAAGTAAAGAAGATACATGAAGCTTCCCAGCATGGCGGCAGTGCAACATCGCCACCCAGAGGACGAAAAGAAAACAGCAGCACTTTCATCATCAGTTACTTTTAGTGAGTCTTAATATATTTTCAAGGCCTCTCAGCCTGTCAGCAGTTAGTAGCTTCATGAATTTTTAAACTGCAGTTGTCCACAAGGCTTGTCAACAAAACTGAAACGTTTGAATTGTTTTTACAGTAATCGAACTGCGGTGGGAAAATGATATAAAAATGGCAGGAGATGATGTGATTTTTCTTATTATGTAGGGATACATCAGTGAATGTGCTACTATAGTGACTATTGGTGACTATGGTTTAAGTTCTTATTAAAAACAGTACATTATAATTAAAGTGTATCAAGTATCAACTATAAATTATTTAATTCTCTTTTTATCAAGCATGTATCATTCTACATTTTATGCACATTAATAAATCATGAGATCAAGACTGAAAAATGATAAACATCGACTCACCCAGACCCGTGATGCACCACGACAGCAACGAGGTCATACAGGCAGCTTCCTGGTAAAGAGTTCTCTGGCTGTAAGTGTAAAAGAGTAAGATGAGAATTTCCTCTCCGGATTCTCAGTTCCACCCACACCATTGTGCCACAAGATTTACGATTTGAAGGTAAACGGACGTCTGAGCACGATAACGTACAAACTCAAGGTCTCACTTTCATACTGGTAGAAACAGAGAGTTTTCACATGAAAATGGTGGCACTCTCAAATACCTAAACCCAACGTGGGTACAAATAATAGCACGATAGACTCACAGGTCTTTCACGTCTTTTATGTGAGGATGAGGATTCATTGATGTGTAAGTTCCAAGGATAACGACAACAAAGGAATCATTTGAAGGGAAATTCCAGGTTTTCCTTTATACCATCAAGGTTGTCGCACTATGGGATAGCTTTACTATAGCACCTCCTGCAGTTCAGAGGGTGAAGATCACGTCTCGAACCCATTTTCTGTTCGACTCAGAATGAAACATGAAGCTACATCAATTGTGGGTTTCCTGCTCAAGTGCAGGTCTAAGCTCAGCCACCACTGCAGATCCTAATCAGTTATGTATTAAATAAAGCTGCATCATCTACAGACAATGTAATTAAACAATCTCCACCTATTTCCAGGAGTAGTGTGTCTTTAGTCAGGCACAGGCAAACAATATCTACACGTCTGTGAGACTTTTTCTTTGTCCTTTGTGGATATAAATCCATCATCAGCTGACTGTGAAAAGGCCAAATTCAGTTTGACTACATCACCAGTTTGCCAGAGGAGCTATTGTGTTTTGTGCATATACACAGACCTTTTATAATATCTAAATAAAAAAAAGTCTATTCTTCATGCCGTCTGTGGCGTCTCCGTTTGTGCCCGACCGTTATTTTTCATGTTTTACTAAAGTCAGCTGTCTGGCATTTTGCTTACGATGTTTCCATAGTGTGACTAGTGGCTCCCTTTTTTGAAGTTGCCAAACCCTTCATTACAAAAGGTTTAAATTTGGCACGAGCACACAAGGTTAATGTGGTATTTCGATGCTTCTTACAAGTACGGCTGAGGTAAAAACCAATAAAACTTCCACAATGACCACTTCGGCAGACTTGTTTTTCTCTTAATTTTCATCTTCCGTAACGGCAGACAAAGACAAAAGCAAGGATGGCATATTAATAGAAGTATTTATGAGTAAGTCTGTCACAATAACTACTTTTCTTGGAAGATATTTACATTTCCCCAGAAGTAATTGTGATATTAATATCTCAAGTTATTGTCAAAACGGGTTCATCCTGGTCCATTTGGATTTATTCCTCCAAACCTGTCTGGTTTAAAGTAACAAATAGTCTTCACGTCACCTGTTTCACTGTGGTTGTTGCTATTTGTGTGTGTGTGCACATGTGGAGAAGCTGCCTGAACTCCGCCCGCAGCGAAACTCTAACACAGACGTGAGAACAGAAGACAGCACGGCCAGAAAAGACATCAAAACAATCACGGGCGTATAGTTTTCTATTCAATTCAGCCCCAGTTCCGAGTAAAAAAAAAAAAAAAAAAAATATTTCCAGGTGTTCCCAACGTAAAACCTGATGTTTATACTGGCATCGCTGTCTAATAAGATGTGGGTGACATTCTTGTGTATACATGTAAACACATCAGGCGATATCACGGTCAGTAAATGTTATCGCGGTCATTTCCACATATTGTTTGATAAGACCTTAATGTAATTATCAGGCCTATTGATGACAACGTTAATCTATTTTCCACAGTGGTATGGGTGGAGTCTTTCTGCATTTTTCAAGTCCTTAACTTACTGCAGTTCACTGTCACGGACGCCTGATTTTGAATGAGTAGTTGACCTCCAACCCAATATGTTACTTACTGTATCATTGATGTGGCATTCAATATATAACCTGGCTTTCTCTAACTCAGCTACACCAGATTTGACCTTGACTGATTTTCTATTGACTTGTTCAAACCCATAAACTGCAACACGGTGCTTATTGTTCTTTGAAATCTTTTGACTGGGATATAACATCTCTACTTATTATGAGCTCACCTCTAGTAAGTAGCTCCTCATGTCCAGACCTTTCAGGGGAAACTCAACATAGGTGTCAACCTTGTTTCTCAAAAAGGCCGTCCAGTGGAACCTTTTTAAGTGCAGACACAAAACCTATAATTGGAAATAAAACCATCAGCTGCACCAAAACTCATAACATCCACTCAATACTTTAATATCATAAAATAATCCATCACAATAATAGTTTTATTCAGAATTTCTGTTTCCTACCTTTGGCAACTTTTGGACCCAGAACTTCTTGGTGGATTTCTGTCTCTTCTTACACTTGTGGCAATAGTATAGCTCTGTTTCATCAAGTTCTTCCAGGTCAGTGAAGCTACGTAAGCAGTCTAAAAATAAAATCAAGCGAATATAAAATGTTGTCATTAATCTCAGCAGTTCACAAATATAAACTAATGCGGCAAAAAGTGGAAACAGTGCTGATGAGAAATTTACCACGCAAGGTGCACGTCGGTCCTGGTTCCTGGTCCTTATTTCTCTTTTGTCTGAACTGGCTGGGAATGTCCAGAGACAGATCTGCGGGTAAAAAAGGAGCCATACATTATCAGTCTGTATTTGTTAAGTAGTTGAACTTCATATGTATTGCCAGACACTGGAGAAGTGCCTTCTGGGTTAATAAATGCTCCTGGCTGACACTTAATATGCCAGATAACATTATCTTAGTAATATCTAGTATCTTTAAGCCTGTTGTATGTGTTTTACTCTTGATCTAAAGTTGTCATACCAAGAAATGGATCAAACTTCCGAGATTCTGTCCCACATATGAGGCAGTTGACTTCATTCTGAAGTATTCCACCAAAAATTGATGTGACAACACTGGCAGTCCCATTTCTGTAAAGAATCAAAAGCCAAACATAAGACAACTTAAAAGTATGTTGTTTCAATTTAATACATGTGTATAAATTACGACATATTTCTGTTCAATCAAGGCATAAACACAGGGAAATGCAACAAAGCCAACATTTACTGCATAAGGACGAACAAATGTTTACCGTCTTAAAACAGCTGTAAAAACTCAGTGAAAAGTGATGTAGGTTATTGGATGGGATCAAAAAAAAAAAAAAAAAAAACAAAAAAAAAACAGTTTCGTGAGCTGAGTCATGGGCGGCTAACAGCATGACTACAGCAGTGCTAAATGTGTTCACTTTGTCAATATAAATTCAGCTGGAAAACAGCAGAAACACAAAAACACATACGGAAACTGGCACAAACAAAATAATTGTAAGGTTAGATGGACTTACATGCAGCATTTGCCCTCTGCTGTGGAGAGTCTGACCCCATCCTGAGGTGAGACTGGGAGAGATGCCCCATTGCGACTGTACTGCAGCTCCCTGTGGAGATGGTCAAGCAGGTACCGCATGAACTCATGGGCGTCCTGCTGCTGGTAACCCCTGGACACGCAAAACAGGTTTAAACAACACTGATGTTAAAAACCTCACGATAGCTTGTTCCAGTCTGTGGTACATGTCGTATCTTTCAAGATAAGCAAAAAAAAAAAAAAAAAAAACAGTTGTGCTGCTCACTATAGTGAACTTAATAGTGGAAAATTCACTGAAGGATGTTGACGTACCTGAAACTTGGCATGATCTTCCATATGGCATAAAATAAGGAGTCTGGACTGAAGGCGGTCTGGCTCCCTTGCCACAGGGAACAGAGGGTTTTCCTGAACTCCTCCACCAAAGACCTGTTCAACATAAAGCAATGTGTCACTAGACTGAACAACGTGGTGCAATCAAAACCTAAAGCTCGGCTAATTCTCCTCTTAGATAATAAAACTTCTGCAAAAAGAATAATTACCAACGTTTAAAAATATGTGCCACACAGTAGTTTTCATTCTAACACTTTTAACAGCACTACTTCTGTACGGCTCATGTACACATTGAGTCTTGCTCTGTAGCTGAATTAAGATAATTACTGTTGTTATGAGACTAATACGATTCCTGAGAAGGTTGTCTTCCATGATAACACACAGATACAAATTGTTTTCATTTCATACTTGCTGAAAATAATGAAATGATTTCAAATCAGTGCACTCAGCCCATAAATCCACCCTCCTACAGAAGAGGACCTTACACACTGTTGTCCCCTTGGCTGCGGGTGTGGTACATCCTTCTTCCTGCTGTCTTACCACTGCGTAGAGCTACGGCAGGCAACTCCTTGAAATAACAGCTGAACTGCTCGATGTTGCTGTGAAACAAACACAAATTTGACATCTGAGATTTGATAAAATTTGCAAGAAAGTAGATCGAACAAAGACATCTTAAGATCTAAATTAGCTATGTATGCTTGTTGAATATTAGACACTGTAGCTTCCCAACAACATATAAACATGACATCCTGAGGTATTTTAGTTAAGTTGTATGCAACTGAGGACTCAGAGAACCACAATCTAATCAGTTCCTTTCTACTAATCATCCATTTCTTATTCATTTGACACTAATCTTAATCTATATTCTATATTTAAAATCTATTTTCAATGCCATTTGTTTTAACACTGAGCAGTGAATTACTCAATATACTACAATGTTCATGGACTCCAGTGGATTTCTATGTTGGTTAAGTACACAACAACAACAACAGACCAGCTGCCAAACAATTTGTAGAGAAGGGAATGATTTCATGTGGTTTGGTCGATACTTTATCCAATTTCTTCTAACTTTTCTATTCATTTATGTATATAAAAAAAAAATAGAAAAAAAAAAATAGATCATGCAGCCGAGGTTGCCACTGCAAAGATAATATATATAAATGTGACAAAGACAGCTGTGTATAAAATGATGAATGAGGTTCATGAAACACACATCAAGACTGATGAATGATTTTAACACCTTACTTAAAAATTGATGGAAACTAATGGCCCCCTGGAAAGCAGGAAACCAGATTTTTGTTCTAATCTGTGGTATACTTCTGGCACATGGTCAGCAGTTATATCAGGTGTGCTTTATATAAAACCAATGTGCAAACACATCAGTATAATCCTTTAGAAAACCAGGCAAATGTGAGTTAGCTGGAAAATCTGGCCTTTTAACTGCGTCTTGTTTCCAAGCAGCTTGTATAATCCCCCTAACTGTGCCCCAGACTGTATTAATAAGGGATGACTGGTCGTGGGGCCCGGGTCTACTGGGGCAAAGCTACTGAAACGTGCTTCGAACCCAGTTTACCACCCACATACATCACCCTCAGTACTGATCCTTACCTGAGGGACTGAAGAATTGCGTTCATGAAGCATGTGTTGCCCAAGTTCCTTAGGCCTGTAGCACCTAAAGCAGCACCATCCTGGCAGGAACAAGTGACATACATTATACATACATATATTCAAATGCCTCAAGGAAAATGACTAAAAATAAAATTTTAAGATATCGTGATAGCTCCTTCGTGTTGAGCTCTATAAGGGCTGCTGTGACTCATTTAATTGGAGCCCTGTCCCACAGTGTGGATATAGTCTTGTAAAAGGAAAATTTGAGCAAAGTTGTATTTGAGTGTTGGAGAAGAAGTTCAGGCCCAAAACTGAGAGTTTGCACCATTGCCTCTTCTTTCTAAAGACAACAATCAAAAATATACTCAGACACTTACACTGTCTTTTAACAACTTGCCGTCTGGAGCTGGGCTTTCCTGAAGTTTTCTTTTCCTCTGTCGGTCACCCATCAGTGCTGAGCTGCAAGAGGAAAAATCACTTTATCTGGACACTGATTGTCTATTGAACATGCTGTGAAACATGTTTTATGTGCATGATTTTTACTTTGTCTATTCCAAACCTTGTCAAAATATCAAAATTATTGCTAAATTTCAGTTATTCAAGTAGTAATGATGATGGAGTAAAATAATGAAGATAGAAAACATTTAAATTCGTGAAATTTGTACTTACTTTTCTAAACTCTGAAGATGTTCCCTCACCTTCTGAACCTGCCCAAGTTTCGTGTCATTGACAACAAATTCATCACATCTGTAACTACAAAAAACCCACATTAGACAAGACGCACGCACCAAATACCTAACATAGTTTAGAAAATTTGAATTACTGTGTTTTCCTTGGAGTAACCATGTGATTATTTGTGGCACGCAACCAGATGAATGTTGGATCACTTGTAAAGTAACTGATCAAGGTTCAATAAATTCATTAGGTTTGTTAAAGAACATCTGGTTCCCATTACTGTGGAATAATAATCCTTTGACTGTTAAAAGTTTAATGACTGTACTTTTGCAGGGCCCGGCGGTGACTCACAGATCGTAGACGCAGATAAGTTGGTCATGAAGGACACTCACCAAAATACGCTGTAGTTGCTGCAGTCCATGCAGACAGAGTGATGGGATTTCTCTTTCTCCTGTTTCTCACCCTTCTTTTGACTGACGCCAACGACTTGACTCTCTTCAAAGTGCTTCTTTGCATGTCCATTGACATATCTAGAAAAAACAAAAATTATTTCACGACACATTAATCAACAATTATTACCGTAACTTGTCCCTAAAGAATTAAAATGTTGCATTTTTGCTCTCAAGAACAACTATATTGTTTTCTAACAACTAAGGCACTGCAATTTCTGACTTTATAAAATTGCAGTCCACAAGAAACAGAAACTGGGAACAGCTGGAGAATATTTAAGCCAAATACTTCTCATTTATTTTGCTCTCGTCAGGTTTTAAGAGCCATGTTTATGCACAACACTGACCAACTAGACTGCAACCTTTACTTGATGCATTGCCGCCTTAACATGATCGTATAATTGACTTGCTGTTCCCACAGCTAAAACGGTCCCCATAGGCTGAAGGATTAAGACATGGTAGTGCATTAAGCTACATTAGTTACTAACATAGGATACATGTGTTTGCCACTGTTGAATGCAACTTTATTTGACAATAAGACAAACAAACACTCAACTTACCTTCCACAGTGGACCATCAGACATGTAAGGCAAATCCATGGACTTTTATTAGACCTGCAAACTGGATATAAAAGATAAAGAAGACTTAATTGTGAAATGCTTAATTTAATAAGAGAAAGTACTGATGTGATTTGGATTTGAATGGGCCTTTCTTTCATATATCACAAGAGCATGGTGTATCCTGTGAACTCTGATTTGCCCTTGTGATAACAGTTCTTGTGAACTGTAGCTAAAGTATCTTTCTAGCAGACATAAATGTAGCAGTTTCTATACACACAACATGACACAGGCTGCTGTAATTTATGTTTACATTGATGTGGGGAAAAAAAATAAAGGGTGGTGAACACTTTCTCTTACCGTTGCAACACCAGGAGGACGGAGTACCGTTAGGGAACCTGGAGGAATCGACCGCGCAGCTCACGTTTGAGTTCAGATGAGAGCACTCCATCAGTTTACAGCAGCGAACGAGTCAAATAACACTATATCCAAAACTATAACAGCAGCGGTACCGGGGAGCAAGCGGCAGCTAACAATAGGAAGCCAATTAACCTAAACTAGCTAGCTAACGTTAGCTGACCAACTACTTCTGTTCGCGTACGCACGTTTTCCTGTCTCTGCTAACGCTAACACCAACGGCAACTACGACTTTTCCTGCATTATTTCAAAGTACAACAGCCTGTAAAAAATCAGCGGCAATTATGTTTTCATCCTGACATTGTGTAAAATAAAATAGTAACGTTATCTTTGGTGTATAAGGTACTAGATAACTGCTGGCGTTTGTCACAAACAAATGGAAATTACTTGAGGAAGTGACGTTGCGTCTGCCGGCACGGCCGTTTGCCGAGAAGAGAACAAAGATGAAAAAGCTTCTGCGAGTAATGTTCAACTACTTCCGGCTTCGTTTACGCTCTTCGGACCGCCTTAGAGATACTGTAGGCGCGTCATTTTATTGGGTCGGATCTTGTCAGTTACTTTTATACTTATTGTCATCGGAAACTACGATATTTAAACAAATTCAGCCATGATTGTTTCACTTCTATCTATCTATCTATCTATCTATCTATCTATCTATCTATCTATCTATCTATCTATCTATCTATCTATCTATCTATCTATCTATCTATCTATCTATCTATCTATCTGTCTATCTGTCTGTCTATCTATCTATCTATCTGTCTATCTGTCTATCTATCTGTCTGTCTGTCCGTCCGTCCGTCCGTCCGTCCGTCCATCCATCCATCCATCCATCCATCTATCTATCTATCTATCTATCTATCTTTTGTCACAGATTTCAGATGTGTATGAACTGTTAACACTTAACAATGAAATTTGAATCTGTACCAAAGAGACAGTATCATATTAAACTTTTCATTTCAAATGGTCTTAAAGCAGAAGAAGGAAAAAAAAACAGGTTAACTTCATTGTTTTGCCCACAAAGCATATTGATTATCACATGACCCCTTAGTTTTAGCTGCTGACCTTTTGGAAGGGCCTACTAGCTAACTGCTAACTAGCTGACTGTATAAAGTAGTTAAAAGTGGCTGCTTACACAACAATTACTGACTGTCCGTAGACAAACACCTGCCAAAGCACCCAAAATTACCTCTGTGGTTGTCATTGCTATGGTTTAGTGTCTCCACATTATGCTTCACACGCACGCACACACACACACACACACACACATAGGGTTAAAACAAAACCAGCCACGTTGTCATGTCTGGTAAATATCAGTGCTCAGCCTCATCTTCCCACAAGAATCTCAACCTCAAGGGTAAGAAAGTCAGCTTTTACTTTAATGAAAAGTGAGCATTTTATATTGACATCAAACAACGACAGGCGTTATTGTAATCACTGCAACTTCAAAGTCCTTTTCATTAGTAGTATACTGAATAGTTTGTTAACAAAGAGTTAGCACAAACTTGAACATTGAATACACCATTCTTCACATGGTTTTACTAGTCTAAAACATTTTAATGAAATTAAATTAATTAAATTGATTAACTTTGTTTATTGTATCATTCATCACTGAAATAGTATTAAAGCAACTTTACAGAGAAGCTCTGTACAGTGTGTTTTGTTAACACAGATGGAGAATTAGCCTATTGTGGTGCTAAAACATGCTAAAAAATATTAGTCTACTAAAGTACTGTAATGATTATTCTGCCATATTATGATTTTTAAAAACCTAACGCCAATGCATGAGCACAATCTTTTCATTATATCAAAATCATAATTTTTTTTTTACTGCTTAGCCTCATAGATGCTAAGCAGGAAAAACTTAATAACACAGAATATGCAGTGAGCGCCTCTGTACAAAAAAAAGTTGGACAAAGACATTACTAAATATATGTGACTGGTTCTGAATTGGCATGTGTACTGAGAAAACTTCAGACAGTTTTCAGCAAAAATTTTTGAGCCAGGTGATGATGCAGTTCTATTTTGGAAACACAAAAATCATTATGAGATCACACAGTTCAAAACATTACAAGTAACAGAGAAGCTGAACTTGAAATGATACAGTTCTGCTCCTGAGCTCAAATGTTTGTCTGAAACACCAACTTTCTTTTTAATGGATGTTTATCCAAAACATTGAAGAAAAAAAAATCAGTTTACTTTTTATCATTTTTATCATTTATCATTTGGTCTATGGATATCAGATATTCTCAGGGATTTGCAATTTCCTGGATCATACATCACTTATTTTGTCCAACCAACAGCGCAAAACCAGACATACACATTTTCCTGTCATGAAATCCTGACGACTTAAAAGCTACTAATCAGTTTGGTTTAATGAGTACACATGATATAAAATGGATGAATGAGGTGAAACAAAACAGACAAAGTTGCTGTTACATACATGAGAAAAAAAAAATCTTAGTTCAACTTAGATGCAGTATCAAGGTGATATGTTTCGCAATTTGGAATAAAGTAATAGCATAAAACCAAGCTGGTAATAACTCTACATGTCAGTGTTGAGTTGACGTGATTATCTATTCCATTTCAACCTGAATAGGTGCTTCAGTTGAGGTTTCTTTTCTTTTCCCCTTTGCCTTCGTCTTGGTGCCCTTGTTCCTAAAGAAACACAATAAATATAAAGACAAAAAAGGAGAGTTGTCACAGAATGTTTGTAAAGCTGTTATTTTTATTTATTTATTTTTTTAGTTGTAGTCCATCAAAAACTAATGACACGGTAAAATTGTCTTACTTAGACTTGACGCTCACAACGATCACCGTAATAATAACAGCGGCAACAATGATACCTAGTAAGACTCCGCAGATGATTGCTGTTAAAGACGATACAGATGGAGATTAATGTAAATAAATGGATAATAATTATAATCAGCTTTTTATGCAGATAGTTGTAACAGTTTGGACTCAACTCGAACCCTGGGCTCAACTAAAACAGGAATTTATTCGCTTAGATTGTAACTTTTAGAATAAGAAATAATTAAAGGTTTATTGTAAATACAGACTGTGTAGCTTGTTATGACTTTTAGCTAAACATTACACAGAATTAATTGTGTGTCTACTCACCAATAGGAGTGTCTGACTCAACATCCTCTGGCTCGTCACCATTATCTTAGGAACAAGACAAATAATAACATATTTAAATCAAAAACATGATAAAAATGACTAGATGCACTGACCTACTGATACATTAACATATAGTTTGTAATATTCAGCATTAGATAAATATATCAGAGAGTAATTCATGCTCACCAGTGATGCCAAAGCATGTGGCATTGCATTTGGCAGCGTCCACAAATCTGTTTCCATTTCCGACGCATCCAGTCCAAAAGAACGTGTGGCATTTGCTGTGAATAGAGTCGTAGTAGTATCTCAAAACACTACTACCACACTTTCCTGGGGCCTTTCTGAGGTAGCAAGCCTTTTTTTCTGTGAATAAAAGATATCCTCTTGCAATCATTATCATTAGAAATAGTCATGGCACTGGTTAAAGTTGAGTACAAACACAAATATAATTGTGCCTGAACTGTATAGCTACCCATATTACATGATTAAAACTTTACTGAGCAGGCTGTAAAAAGCCTCAGGTGTGTTCATCCACACTTGTCTGTCAGAAAAGTAGTCCCGCTCGCTCACCACTTGGTGGCGTATCACTAACACTCAGTTTGACACGTGTCTTTCCTACAGCCTCTGAAGAAATAATTAAATTACATGTGAAAAAAAATGAAATCAAACAGTAAAACTTAACATTATTTGGGTCTTTAAAGTCACCACCAAAAAGTTGGCATGACTACATCTTGTCTTTGCATCTTTGCAGCTTGTCATAATTAATATGGTCTTCTTCAAGCATAACACAAGACACAGGGATCTCAGCCTAAAATCTGGTCGAGGAAGATGACCTAAGAAGACTCTTTCTTTCTTTCTTTCTCTCTCTCCCTTTCTCTCTCAGCTGTAATAAAGGAAGCTCGATAATGATGTGTCTACTGTAATGGTCCTTTAGGTCATAAACTCTACCCTATTAGTCAGTTCATGTTCCAAAGTCCTCAGAAAACAGCCAGGAAGAAGCACACATTTATTTGACTGTGCATTCATCTAGTTTCAGGCATTTTTCCATTAAAAAAAAAAAAACAGTTAAATAAAGTTAAGTAAAAAGAGTGTCTGCATTAGCTTAACTTACCATCCAGGGGGTACGTCCTGTCTATATTGCGGGAGCAGTTTCTTAAGCACTCTCTTTCGTTAGTGAAACGGTTCTTATTTCCTCCCTCGCCTTTGTATATGAAACCGTCGCACTGATCAGTCTCGTTATTGTAAAACAACGAAAAAATGAAGCTTGAGCCTGTGCCAACGTCAGAGGGAAGATAACAGTCTGTTGGATAAATCAAAAATAAACTTTAAGTTAGAAACATTTTATTTGCACAAAGTCCTTGGTGACGCTTTATTTTTTAATTGTAATTAATCTACACCATTTAGATGAGTAGTGCTGTTGACTAATTACAGAGCAGGCTGGTGAGATGGACATTGCACAGTTTCTGCATAATATATTCTTCAGTAGAAACCACTGATGCCTTACCTAATGTTTAACTAACCTCATCACCAGAGGACCCACTCCCTCTTTTTATGACTGCAATAAAAAGTATCATTTATGGTACATTTTCAGTCCTCCCACCCTTCATACATTTCTCACAGAGGAAGTAGTTTCAAACAGTTCTTTGACTCAGAAATGATTTTGGAGGGAAACTAGTTATTCACACCTGGACGATAAAAATGTTTTAAATATCTTACATGGTTGACTTGTGGAAAAGCAACAACAACAACAACAAAAACATCCAGGTTGAGATCATTCAAGTTCATCATGCCAGTAACAGACAGCTCAGACAGAAATAATCTCAGTGTTTAACAGTTTTGGAATTATAGAGGAAAGAATTGTCCAGTCAGCTTAGTGCAATCGTTAGAAGTGTGTAAATAACATTTCCAGGAGTCTAAATGGAGAGTAAATATCATCTTTTCTTTTGATTGGTCACAGCTAAAGACAATCATTGTTGGCTTAAGTTGCATGTTACAACATGAACACAAAGTCAGTTAAAAGGTCAAATACAATAAAATGATGCAATCTAGTCTTATTTAATGGAGCAAAAATACTTTAAAACAAGTATTTATTTGAAAATGGAATTAAATGATCTATTGTCTCTTATTTGCTCCATTAGAGGTCCCATGTGGCAGAAAAATAGAAAGCACTAATCACCAGTGCAGCCGCCATGTTGCTCTAAAAGGGCTGAAGGTGAAGCTTTATTTCCCCAATCAATATCAATAAGCTTAACGAAAGCTTATTGCTTAGCTTAACTTTCGAGTGAAAGAGATGAATCAGTAATTACTACATATATCACACTAGTTTTGCAGTCATGTTTTTAAAAGCAGCAAATTTCAAAGCAAGAATACACAAGGTTGAAGGTGAGTCTATGTGCTAACAGTCTGGCCTGTTCTAAACAGTAAACCTTATCTATACCGTATCTATAAAGTCATTTTTTTTTTAGGTCAAGGCTTCAAATTAAGATTAATTTTAAAAAGAAAATAGTTTGATATACCGGGAGAAGCCGCCTGGCTGATGTAGAATGCAGCGAAAACCGCTCCCAAAAACAGCAGGTGCTTCATCTTCTTGCTTGTCTTTGTCCTGTCTTTCCTGGACTGAGTGATGGTTGTAAACTACAGCAGGAGTGGGTTGTCACTACTGACCTTTGTACGATCATTTCCCTAACGGTGACACCTTCAATCGAAACAAAACTTAGCAACACAGTTAGACATCCTCCTCTTTTTATTGTCTATATTATTGGCCAAGAGGTTATAATTTCTTGCATTAGGGCGTAACCTGATATGCATATACAGTTCTTAATGATAATGCATCATAATATAGAAACTGTTGAGTGTTGAGTTTTGAATAATCTGTTCCTGTATTATTTTGTTGATTTGTTGCCAGAGTTTGCAGAAACTGACATTACCAGAATCAAAATAGCATTTTATTTTGTAACTTTGGTAAAAACACTTACATTGGGTTGTGATTCACATAGTGTAGACTTTCTCTACTCTTGTCGATGATCTCCTCATCAAGAAATAAAAGAAAAGAGTAGGCTAGATAGTTACTGTAGATTATATTTGGTTTAACAGATCCAACAGAACGGGAATAATAATCTGACAAGTCTATTTTTTCTTTATAAACATAAGAAGTTTATGGTTTCTATAACTTAAACTTTGTACCACAACTACATCATGAGACACATCACTGCTGATGTTTCCACGTTACATTATTATGATATTCTTGAGGCACAGTGTCATTTATTTTCTCCCATATCTATGTCATTTAAAAAGAGACAAAATGTTTACATATACATATAAAAAAAGATTACAGTTCTTTAACCCTATTGATCCTATTGAGCCATAACCATGGTCTCTTTTGAAAGGTAACTCTTTAACTTTTACAACCGAAAAGTCTGGATGAGTATAATAAGAGGTATATACTAGATTATAGACACGCAACATAATGGAAAAGTACATTTTTATTTATTAATTATTTTATTTTTGATTCATTCATTGTTACATAAAAGGAGAATATAAAATCTCAAGTAGTATTTTGTTGCATGTGAACAAATACTCTGGATCCAAAACCATAAGTCTGAACTAACTCTGTGTTGACAGCTGTTGCAGTCAAGAGGAGGGAAGGCTAAAATACTTTGCAAAGACAGAATCAAAAGACTTAATTATATAATTTGTCAAGGTGGTGTGAATTTTATGACTTAGTGTTGCATCTAAGTGATTGCTCTCACTTTTGCTTTAATCTAACTCTCAGTTATACCTCATCTCAACACCAACCTTATTCTAAATCAAAGCTTGTCTGTGTCATAAGACAGGCGGGCATAGGTGGAACTTTATTTTGAAAGGTTAATTGATGCATAGTGGGCAAAGAAAAAAATGAAGCTGTAAAAAATATGGGAAACAACTTTTTGCAGCTTGATTTAAAATTGGTGACATAGTGTTTCGGTAGTGTGACACCTCAGCTGTGGAGTTTTTTTTTTTTTTTTAACTTTTCCACCGTAACACAGTCTGAAAAAATGCGCAAACTTGTGCGTTAAAACTGGTGGCACGTGCGTGCAGCTCGACATTTCCCGCACGTTTTCCACAGTCCCGTCGGAACATCTGAGCTTGAACCCTGGGCTCAAAATGAGTGACTTCGCTTGGATGCGGTCGACTCTGTTGAGCTGTCACTCTCCGGTGACCAGATGACTTCGGAGGCTGGTTTTTGTTGTTGCTCTGACGTCAGCTCGAGCTACAATGAAGCTGACAACATGAGTATATAAAAGCCGGTTTTTTGAAGGCTGGCGCTCTACTGCTCCAAGTCTCCAGCTCCTGCTCTGGTTTACGTAAGGCTGAAGCCACCAGGGTGGGCTGAGAGGGGGATCAAGATGCATACTCTGAGCTTCACATCCATCGTTTTACTACAGCTGACTCTCTGCGTGTCTGTGCTGCATGGTAAGCTCTTTGATGAGTGCATACAGCAGCCTGTTAAAAACTTGCTATGCACTTTTTCTTTATTAAAAACGTGTGTAAAGTAGAAAGAAGAAGACAAACAATAAAGAAAAAGTTTGAGCTATTTATCATCTGCAAGATATTGAACAGAAATGATGCTTCATGGCAGGTGTCTCCATCCACCTGCACATGCAGAATGACACCAAATTATCATTTTGTTTCATGTTTTATATTAAAAAATGCATATATCTAAAAACATAAGTGATTATTATTATACAATAAAGTGTTTATTGTCTGTTTCAGGTGCCAAATGGACATACACTGGTAAGTCTTATATCATTTTTCTCATCATTTCTCCATTGTAGATCATGAAAAGAGTAGAATTATGTTTTTTAATATCCAGATTTTAGCTTTTTGTATTTGTAAATACAATCCATATTTAGTTGTTTTGTATTTAGTTGTATTTACCTTAAACCAGCATTTACTAATTCAGTGTCGTAATTCATTTTATGATGGGAAATAATTAAGTCAGAGAAGATGTTATTGTTGCTTTTTACCCCCTCAGAGGTGTTTAGAGGTGTCAATGGCAAATAGTTAGTTGTGATCAGCATCAGAACAGCATCAAATACAATGTTTTATGAGAGAGGAAAAAAATCCCTGTTGTGGCCCCTGCGTGATTCCCTAAAGACAACTAGTGCTGACCGCGCTCCTGTCACCTCATATAATTGTAGAGTCCATTATAGCCTCTTACAACTGAAACATTTCATAAGTGGCTGGCTGGCTTTGTCTCGTGCCTTAAGGTCTATACTCAGGGACTTCTTGAACCATGACTATCTCTTACATAAACTATGCTCAGAGCGTGGCCACTAGTCATTGTGTCATTGCTACTCAAAAGCCTGTTTCTTTCAGGGATTGAATGTTAAGACCATTAAGTAGACGGCTACTGTAAATCACTGTAATATAATTTTTCATCCCTCTCTTCTGTTTGGTTTTAAATGTTGAACACTCATTGTTCAAACTCACTGCTCTCTTTTAAAAATAACTTTATAGTGTGCAAAATACTTTCACACAGACACACCAAGGATGGACAAAAAAGAGCTTTTTTTCTCCACACAGTAATTTATGGTTAAATAATTATAGTTTGAGGAAATTACACTTCCTTAATTCAGACATCAGAGAAAGGCTGATCCGCCCCGATTTATTTATTTATTTATTCTTAATTTCAATTATAGTTACCGTTTGGCGTTTGGCAGAAAAAATAATCCTTTGTGGTTACACAGTTGTTCATTCCCTACCTGAAATTTAGAAAACTGGAACAATACTCTGTAATGCATTTGTCAGTAGAGGGAATAACTTTAATAACGTGGCTTAGAATAGAAAAGAAAAAGGTAAGAATAGACGCAACAGTCATTTAATCATATACCCTCTTAATTATGACACATCATTTAGTAGTCGAGCTAGAAAAGTTTGACTCCTCCGAAGTGCTGCGTGGTGGGTTTCATCCTCACTTAAGGTCAAACTCTTCAGAGCCCTCGTCATAGGCATCAGTCTTTCTTGAGGACTGGAAACACTTTCTGTTGACGGAGGCACCGCTGAGTCATAATGTTCATCTCCACCTCAACACTGCACCCCCCTGGCAAAGGACAAACAGTGAGAATCACATATATTGTCCTAACAGCTCGCAGCAGTTTAAATTAAATTTTGTTAAAATTTGCTTGGAGCTGTTAGCACACCTTGTGGACCTTATGCTTTTTTTGTCTTTTAATTTGAATTTTGATCCTGAGGATAGTTTATGAATTTGTGCAGTCTCAGCCCTCTTTGTCTACACACAAAAAGTGAACCTTAACGTGGAAGTTAAAAAAACAGAAAGATGATAATGATGATGACTAGTGTCGTCTCATCCTGCTCTACCACTGGTTACCAACAGTTTACTTTGCAGACTGCTTTGTATAAATCTTGTTTCTTTTACTAGAAAAGGGCCCGTATTTAAGAAATTATCCACAGTCATATACGTACTAGTAAAGACTGCCAATGGGCCACCAAAGCCACTGTAGGCCATTATTAAAGGGCAGACTGGGTCTAATTAAAACAGTAAATGAAGCGGACACTGAGTTATTTTAGCCATAAGAATATCTTTCTTTTTATGTCATTATAGCAAATGAGAGCTGCCCAGTTTTAACCTTGACTTTTGCATTAAACACTTCACTTCATGCCCAAAGGCTTGTCTTGAGCAGTCAGTCCAGTGGTCAGTTGGGTCTGAACAGATAATGAATAAGTTATAAATACACAGAAATGATGAGAACACAGGAGCATTCACAGGCCTTTCATGGTGTTTGATAGGGTCCATTCATTGCGAACTATCAGCGCCATTGCATACTGAGCAGCAAATCTGAAAAGCTCAGCATGGATTGTTACGCTTCAGTCAACGTTGTGAATGAAAATATCAGAAATCAAGAGCTTTCCGACTTTAGTAACATCGCTGTCTTCTCTCTCGTTTGAATCCAATGTGCCTTATTGCTTTTTCGCAGACACACCATTGAGAGACACCCTCAAGCAGCTGAGGTCATTTTGTAAACTGCATGACTTGATTCGCAAATGTGGCCATTTTCGCTGTCCTGTGCTTTATAGAAACCTCTCATTTGGAGAGAGACGGCGTTCTCACTGGCTCTCCCCGCAAACAACAGCCTGGTTCTCACTCTCACTACTTTAGAAAGGGCCAAGAGTGAAGCCACGGGCCTCTCCCATGCCGCCTTGTACATAGATAATAATACTTCACTTTGATTACAGATAAAATGTTCAGTAGACCAGGCCCTCTTTGGAGCCATCGCCTATTCAGTTTCACACTGGTGCACGTGCATTGCCTCATTGGTTCTTTAGAATAAAACAGTCTAACATTTGAGAACACAATTGTGAGGAAATAAATCTTTACCACACCTGAGGTTAAACAAAAGATTATACGTAGAATCAATGTTCAGTATATTAAAATTGTGAAGATGACATTGTGGTGTTTGACTGGTTTTAATTCATTTTAATGCTGTTGCAGGTCCAGACGGAGAGCATCACTGGCCCAAGAATTATCCATATTGTGGTGGAACTTTCCAGTCTCCAATAGACATCAAGTCTGACCTGCTGAGGTTCGACCCAAGTTTGCGTCCGATTGAGGTCCATAACTTCAATCTGTCTCCTACTGAGCAGCTCACTCTTGGCAACAATGGACACTCTGGTGAGTGTAAATCAGGTGTTGTCCACAAAACATGTAATAATATACAATGATTCATCACAGGTAGAGAAACAATGTATCAAACTAAGCAAATATTTAAGGACACCATGTTTTCTTTGGCCCAGGACCTAGAAGTTCTTTAAATCAAAGTGTTGCACTAGCCAACATATTCATTAGAGATGGCCCCACATAAACTTGGAGGAGTCTGTTGTCACTGTAGAGACGTAATTTCTGGGTCAACCTACAGAAAATGATAGGAGGATCTTCATTCTACATCTGCCACAGCAATTTTCCATAATCACTCTCTTATTATCTTAGCTGTCCTTTTAGCCAAAGAAAGAGCTCCACGTTTAGTCTGGGAAAATATGAGTAGAGATGATTTGCTTTGCCTCTTCATAGTCTGATCTTTTGATGACTGAGGCAGATGATTGTGATGATTATTTAATTCAATCTGCTTTGTATGAAGACAAGAAAGAGTTTCAGACAAAGTAAACTGAGGTAAATTAAATGTTAGTTGCACAAGTGGTTGGATTACCTCTTACATGTTATTAGAGGTGCAATGAACAAATGTCTATATATGAAGAAGGACAATGTCAGCTGCTGTATAGCCAAACATTCACATAATGTCTGCCCTGTGTTAGTGACGCTCAGAAGCTATTATATCAGCGTAAGTAAACTGACAGACTACAAAAGGACCAGGCAAATGCTTATGTATGTGTTTCTGATGGGCCTCAACACCGCAAGTTGGGTGGCATCAACAGTGTGACGTGTGTCTTAAATAAGCTGACAGAGGGTTTTCACTCATAAACAATTCGTCATGCGCTGACGACCATGTCACAAGTGGCCTGCGTCACTCCACCATTAAGTATCTCCAGAGAAGGACGCTGACTTCCTCAGTTTAGATAAAGTTAGAGTTGATATTTGTTAATCCCCCTGATGGATGTCAGCTGAAGTAACACCTTACCGTGCTCTGTTGTTATGTGTGCTTTTTTGATCCACAGTTCAAATCTCCCTGCCTTCAAAGATGTACATCTCCAGCCTGCCTCATCGTTACACCGCAGCACAGCTTCATTTCCACTGGGGCTCCTCCAACAGACCTGCTGGCTCTGAACATATGGTGAACAGTAAGCAGTACGCAGCAGAGGTAAACAAAGGAACCAGCACTAACTACACATTACAATTAACCCTAGTACAATCCCAAAGTACCTGTACTTTACTTTTAGTTAGTTAATACATGTACTTTTGAGTTTATATAGTGTCATACCTTGTTACTACATGCAATACAGTAACTAAACAATTCCAGAAACAGGTACACATTAACAATATTAAAAGTTAATGCAAAGTAATAATAATATGGTGACATTTTTCATTACTACATTGTATTTATATACAAATACTATAACATATAGGTTAGATTTTGAATGCAGAACTTTAAATTATGTCTGAACGGAGTGTTTTCATACTGATGTACTGCTGTATTTCCATTGAATTTTTGCCTAAGTTTAATATTAGCTCAGTTAAATCATCTGCAGCATCAGACGACAGCACCTCCGGCTCCAGACAAATGATTTAATACTCACAGACAGACACCACTCCAGCTCAAGGAACTCTCAAAAGCTCTGCATCTGCATATTACTGCTCCACTTTCTTGACACTGGGACAGACATGCAGTTTATAGTAACTCGTCAGACAATGTCAGAGAATGCTTAATGTGCATCTTCCACTTTATTGTGTAATGGACAGTAAAGTACAATTGAACGCTCGTATAAAACAAACTTTAATTAAAGACACTTGGATGTTCTCAGCTATAAACAAGTTGTGAGTCTTTAAAAGCTCAGCTACTAAGATTATACAATGTTTAAAGTTATTGTTTTTTTTAAATAAACCATTCTTTTGTCATTTAAATTAACATGCTGTCACTTAGTTGTTTACATTGAAAGGCAAAGACATAATTTCAGTCAGCCTCAGTATGTGTAGTATGTCTGCATGATTTTTTTTTTTTTTTTTTTAGGGATTTAAGGGGATTAGAGTAGCAGACTATTATATGCTTGGGTTTTCAACCACCTCTGGAAAGGAGTGGCTGTCTGCTGTTTAATATGTGAAGCTCTGTAAGCACTTTTCACACACTACTTTACTCTTTTTGGACAGACTTTGCTGCTTTCAGCAACTGCTTTAAGATTTGACTGTGACGTCGAAAATTGAGAGTCTCTTTTTATGATATAAACAAAAATAGGAGTCTTTTTTATATAATTTGGTATCATTTCAGTTACAGTGGGTAGAAGTCGTAATGGTTACAACCTGTGTCCTTTTATGTGACCGTGTGCCAGCTGCAGCAGAGCCACATATAAGGTGCTGTGGTTTGACCTGAGTTTCTGACTGGACACGTTGGAGCGCATGCATCTTTTCAAGTCTCTCCAGACTACAGAACCACAGTTCCATGATGACATGTTGTTATTGAGGGATGGAATGATGGGAAATTGAACTTATCCCAAAAATAGTGCAAATGTGTACCTTAATTCCCAAGACAGAACAAAGACTGTAAATAAAATTGCGCCATATTTTGCTGGAATGACGAGCGTGCTTTTGTCTCTCACTGAATAGACGATGGCGTCACCAAAACAACCAGCAGTGTGATATTTATGTATGAGCTACTAGTGGACCACCCACTGTAATAACTGCCTCCAGTATTTTTGTCTTATATTGTCATTGACCTTTCACTAATATTACATCTATTTCCAATGTTAATTAACACCCTCCATGGAAATCAGGCTATAATTAGTGCCAACAATCAGCTCCAAGTTTGTTTTTAGGATTTTAGGAGGTGAGATCATTGTTGGGTGTACATAAAAAATCTAAAAATACAACATGAAATATTTGTTACAGTTTATTTTTATAATTACATCAACATATCTTCCCAACATCCACGCAGTCCTGTTGACAGATCAGTTTGTTGCTTATTCCCTGTTTTTCTGTTGTACTTCTTCATCTCAATATATTTAGCAATTTTCTCCAATTTCTAACAGTGCGTTCACTTGCTACCAGCTACTTTTAAATACATATCTAAGTGTTTCACATACTTTCTATAGTTAAAATACATCATACAATTCATACTACAAGGACATTATCTCCTAGTATTCATTATAGCAATTTTACATTCCTGAATTTCTATTTTACTTCCAAAAATATGTGAACAAACCATATCAAATGATCTACACTGTCACTCCGTGACTGTATCTGGCATCTAAATGCTTCCTTTTCAGCTTTGGTGTAATTACTCATTTCACTTTTTTTCTCTTGAATTATTTCTCCTTTCTTTACAGATGCATGTGGTTCACTTCAATTCAGACAAGTATAACAACATGTCCATGGCTGTTGACAAATCTGACGGCCTGGCGGTGCTCGGTGTCCTGATTGAGGTGAGACATCGTCAAGTCTCCTGCAGCGTTCTGTGAATATTTGTGGAGCAGAACCAACTAACTGTGTGAACCATCTTCTGTTCAGGTTGGTGAGTTCAATCCAGCCTTTGAACAGTTTCTAAAGTTCATCAATGGGATTAAATACAGAGGTAAGTTTTCTTTAATGGTGTCTTAAGCATTAAATTAAGAGAATGAGTAGATTGAAACTTTGATTCATATCTTTTTAGGATCAGAATCACCAAACTCTTTATAACCTCATTCATGCGACTATTATCAATTTTAATTGTTGAACAGTCCAAAAAACATGTCCATTTGTTGATGTAACCTGCAGATCAGAAACTACAGGTGCCTGGTTTCAATGTCAGAGCACTGCTGCCTGTACGTTTGGATGAGTATTATCGCTACGATGGGTCTCTTACAACTCCTCCGTGTTATCCCAGCGTGCTGTGGACCATCTTCAGGAATCACGTAACAATATCTCGCAAGCAGGTGCTCGATCTATTAGAGCAAACGTTTTAAACAGCTTGCTTATTAGCATGAACAAAACCGCTGAAACTAATGTCACACTGATTTTTTCAGACATCTTAATTTTGTCGGTCTCATATATTTAAACTTCACTGGTGTGGAAAAATCTCTTCACTTTTGTTTTTCTATGTCTTTCCAGTTTCTGGCCCTGGCAACAGCCCTCTACTCCTCCCATGCCCAGGACTCAGCCCCTGTGCCACTGAATGGCAACTACAGAAAACCACAGCTCGCCGACAGCAGAGTTGTCCTGGTATCATTTAAAGAGGGTAAGTATGGCCTTTAAAATGAGCTTGCTTTATTGTTGGTGCATGAGCGCAAAGGTCACACAAACGACATAGTCACTACTCACTGCTTTAAAAATGGCTGAAAGACAAGTTTGGATGGTTGTGTGGGCAATTTTTTTCTTCTGTAAAGCACAGGGCTGTCATGCGGGCTGTGGTTTTACCTGCTGGTGGTTGAGCTTGTATGTTATTGTCATTCTCAATTATCTTTAAAGTTGATTGACTTTGATGAGGTTGTTGAAACTGGGACAGCTTTTAAGACATAACAAATTAGCTGTCCCTCTGACATAAAGAGAATGTCTGCAGCCCTTAAATTTGTCTTTAAAGACTTACTTTTATGTGGTCAACTGGTTTACCACACTCTATGGTATTTAAGTGTGTATAGTGCAGCTCTAATGTGCATGTTTTCTTCATTCCAAAGCCTCTCTTTCAGAGCTATGCTTTTCTAATGGCACATGTGTGTTGACATGGCAGTATGTAATCCTCCGGTGTTAGCTTTCATGAGTGGCAGGCGATGGCTTGTGCTTTTAGATTATCACTGCAGGCAGCGCTGTTGCATGCTGGGCGTGAAGGCACAATTTCGTTTCCGAGGAGCAACCCACAGAGTGGGATGTTTAACAAGCTATGATTGGCTCTGTGTCCGATGCAGGCAGAGGACTGCACGGTCCTCTCACAGTCACACCTCCACTCACAAGGAAGCGAATCGTTCAGCAGCTGCTGGTTGGCGACTTAGCAGACCTGGCTGATGAGGGGCTCTACCAGCTGCTACCAAGCGGCTCAGAGAAGATCCATGCTGGCAAGAAGAAAGACCTCAAAAACCAAGAGATTGATACATTGGCCAAGTACAAACAACAGACACTGAAACCATCCCTGCGGAAAAAGAGCCAGTCCAACCGCTCTGTGGGAAAGTTAGGGCTTGCTGAAGATGCACTTTGCTACGTTCCGCTGGAACACAGAGTTTCCCAACGGCTTAAACAGTCTCACAGTGAGAACCAGCTGGTTCACGCTCTCAAAGATGCAGTTTTCCCTGAGCTCAACCTCAAGAGTTACCTAGAGTGCAAGTCAGATTTAGCCCTTCCCACCATTCGACAACTCCTCCGCGGACGGCCGACAGATGAGGCACTTGAGTTGGATCGCTCTCTGACGAAAGCTTTGATGAATCAAAAGAAGACCACAGCAATCAAGCAAAGTGTTCCAATAAAAAATTATGGTAGTCTCTCCCCTGCTACTGTTCCCAGGAAACCACACAGCCAGGGTTATCCACATCCTTGGCTCTTGCCAATGGAATGGGAAGACTAGAGAGATTCCTGACATAGTTGAGACTCACATTATGTCACTTTCTGCAGCAGACATGAAACGTTTGTTCCAAATGAAAGACTAATTCTCAAGCCACGTCCTGAATCCTTCTGACCAATGTTTCGCAAAAACATATTTAATATTTAAATTATTCTTTCCAGTATGTGCACATAATTTTAGGTTCTATCAGACTCTATCATGACTGTAATATGACTTCATTTACTGTAGTTATTGTTTATTTTTTCCTGCAAAGTTACGTATATACATAACCATGTTTGGTTCTTCTATAGTATGGTAACAACAGAGCTACATAGTAATTATTGTTTTGCACAATATAGAAGTGCAGCCACATCAAAAGAATCCGCAAGAGCTTACACACTTTTCATGACATCCCTGCCTTCTCTGACAATTTGTACGTCTGGTCAAATTACCATTCACAAAATGTAAAGAAACCACTACTGTACAGAATATAGGGAGCTACTTTCAATAAAAGCATCATACTTGAATCATACATGGCAGATTTCTTCCCTGCTGCTTTTGTACCTTTCACTCTGAATTTGCTGAAATGGTATTATCATTTTTTATAAACTTGTTTTCTCAAACACCTTGTTCTCTCCCATCATCACCAAGTCCCAAGTGCTGAAGAAACTGTCTGTGCCTCAACTTGTGTTGTGTTTTACATCTTGTAACCGTCCAGACCTGAGAAACTGATGGAACCTTAAAATGATTTTTTTCAGAAAAAAACTGAACTTTTTTTTACATTAAAATCTTTTCTATTCATTTCATGTAAACTTCCAGGATCTAGTATTGTAGAAAATAAGCTATCTAAGCATGAGATTACTTAAAAAAAAAAGATTTTCTGCAACACCCAGGTCATGATGTCCAAATACAAATCAATGTTTCTTTATTTGTGTTGATCTGTTTTCCTTAAACCCTTTAAATTTTTCATCTCTTTCTCCACCAATGGCACCATATCTATGGCATCTTTACCTCTATGAATTTCATTTTCTTCTGCTTTTCTCTGTTTTTCTTTGCTACTCAGCTGATCTATCTTGGAGCACCGGTATGTTGCTTCCCTACATTTCCCATTTTGTCAAATGTCATCGTCCACGTCATCATCCATACTTACATACTTATATGGCATAATATAAGGATACTGCCTTATAAATAAACAACATAACAATTAAAATAACATTGTACCATGTTCATCTGTCTGAATTTAATCCACTTAACCACTTAATAATTGCTCCAACATTAAAATCATGGTTTTCATTCACCAAACTAAACCATCAATGAGTATATTTCACACAGAAATATACTATAATATAGTGTTTATTACTGTGTTTATTACTAGTGTTTACTGTAGAGTGTTTTTTTACTATTAAAACTACACCTTAAGTTAATATTTTACTTATTTGCAGATATTTCAAAAGCACACCTACTAAACAAAAAATCCATTTTTCACATAATCTTTTCTGCTTGTTGCCTCCACACTCTGCAGGTTTACTGGTTTCCGTACTTGTGGGCTCTACACTGGGACTTGTTCTCATTGCCTCTTTAATATGCTGTCTATTAAGGCAAAAGAGGTAAGCTGAGGGTAAAATCAACAAAGACCGCAACGCTCTGTACATAAGTGATTTTTTTTCTTTGTAAAGCTCAACCAATCACAGCTGGTAAACGTGACGATTTTTTACCATGAAGAGCGAATGTGAATTTCATGTTTGGCGGCTGGATCAAGTTGGTCTGGTTCATCTGATGTAAGCTGTCTGTGCGTCTGAATCTTCCCCCCCAAAAAAAGGTTGAAAGAGCAAAACTATTTCAGTGGGCAAATTCCGAGCTGTCCAAGACTGACTGACTTTAGAGGGTGAGATATAAATATATATAAACTGGACAATTGCAGAGGATATTTCAAGAGGATGGTTAACCTTAATTGAACCGTCCCTCCAGGGTTTGCAGAAGAAACGATGGAGTTTATAAGGGTTGTTTCCTCATTAGTTGGGTTTTCTGGGAATGTAGACTCACTTGCACCGCTCTTAGTTACCCATGACAGTGTGACGTGTAAATCATGAGCCCATTTTCTATAATTGTGGTCTTCTATAAAAGATTGTGGAGCGGTATCGTGGAGAATATTTTCTGGGGTTTTCATTGCTGTGTAATTAGAAGAAATTTTATGACACATAGTTAAGAAAACATTTGAGATTAACTTGAGAAATTAATTTGAGAGAAAACAGCTTTTGGAAAAAAGTGTAATTTGCGCATAGTTTTGTACAAGTATTTTTTTTTGTGTGTGTTTGTTTGTTTTGTGGCCTTAGCAACTGAGCAAACACAACAAAACACCTGCTAATCATTGGCAGTTTCAATATGGGAGGAAGTGAATCCATAGAGGAACCTCTGACATTATTACTGGTGTTATAAACATTGATAACTCCACAGTCAGTCACAAGTATACAAAGAGAATGAACATATATATATATATATACTAGATATATAAAAGATATATAAAAGATATATAAAGATATTCAAAATGTTGCCCTCAAAAATCGCCAAGTACTTATTTTTCTCTGTGAATAGCATTAAATGTCTTTAACTTTCAAAAATAAAATAAAAAGAAGATGGAGCAATACCCAGTTGAATTCCACAGGTAAAATGTGCTTTGAATGTGCGTCCCCTCGACACCATATCATTTCTCCTCTGTCATTTTTTTTTTTATGCTTATGATGCCCAATGTGCTTTTGGTGTTGAAAGGATAAGTGTCAGTCTCATCACAGATTGGTCGTTTGTGGGCATTCCGCATCAAACAATGTCAAATGTTCCTCCACGTATCATTTATTTTCTCTCAGTTTCTCTCAAGTGGCAGTTCTCAGTTTGTACACAGCTCATCTATTGCGTGAAGGGAAAATGTAGGCAAACTAAGGGTTGTGCAGGGTTTTATCACTCAACATACTGTCTGTATGGTATGGAATAAATAACACACAAAGCGAAACTTCATTCAAGACTGCAAATGGTTTGTAATTGAAGATTTATTTAAGTTCTGTTGTTCCTTAGATCTAATGCTGAACAGGGCAAAGGCAAAAGTTGTGGATACAGCGCTGGAGAAAGGGACGAGTACAGCTCCAGAGTATAGCTCATCTCCCAGGACCTCGTTTCAAGGGAACTCGGTTAACCTTTGTCCTTTTGCACCGCTCTCACTGTATTTGTAAGTTGTCCTATGGGTCAGTTTGGACAGTTTGGATGCATGTGAGGTTTAAGTAGATCACATGATGAAGTTTGCATGCAGTTGGGGTTTTGGGAAACTCAATTTTTTTTCTCAAGCCGCAGTCTGGACTTCCTTTGCTGTGTTGTGGCGGGCAGAACATGATAGGTCTCAACGCTGGATATTTAAATGTTTTTTTTTATGCTGCATGACTACTTCCTTAAAGCAAGAGGAACATCTGTCCTCTCTAACCCCCGTTAATTTATCTGACAAGATGTGGTCAGTTGTTTAATGAGAGCTCCAGGACTCTTCCAGGCAATGACAGTAAGGCCGGAGCTGAAGTGGTGAGAATCTCGGGTCAAGTTGGACCATGGCACCCGTTTCCCTCCAGGCTGTCCTGGCATGGTGCAAAGCCCAACCACAGTCCAAACAATAGGGGGATAGGAGTCAACAGACATCCCTGATGGTAGGGTGGCCTGAGAGGGATGGGCTATACCACATTTCCACCAACCCTGTACTTAGAGCTGCTCTATGGATTTTATAATAAAAGGCCACTCAGCTTCGAACAAACACAAAGACACACAACTCCTTCCCTGTGAAAAAACGCTGAGAGAAAGAAAGGCTTTTGTATTTTCAGGCAGCATGTGGGCTGACCCCTAACCCCCGTCCACTATTCCGATCACAAGACTAACTCCCCTGCCCTCCCGAGAGCCTCTCAGTTAGACTGGAGCCTGTGAAGTTAACCACAGGATTGCTGAATAATTTTACATCATCATTTCATCATCACAAGGGTTTTTTTCTGTCTTAAGTCAATGTATATGTTTTGCTTGGGTTGTTCTAAATGTTCTTGAGTTATGTTCAGCGTGTTTGCATGACACATTTACTGTGAATCAAACATTATATCGATTAAACAGATCATCTGATGAAATGAGTAAATTACTGAAAGAAAGATAAATATAACTGATTCTCCACAATATAAGCGTGAGATTGTGCACTGATCCTCCACAGCTAAATGTTATTTATTAGTCCTGCAACACATGAGATTTTTGGTCTTGTCATTGCTGCTTGTGACCTTGTTTCACTGTTGATTTCCAGTTACCATGTTGAAGTGAGTTCTGTGAGTTAAACTGTAGACATTTTTTAAGTGTAAATAACTGAATAATTGTCATCTAAATAAAAATAATGGTGCCATTAGGTTAAATTTTCATTGCATTTTTTTTTTCAGACTTTAAGCCAAATGGACTCATGATTAGTAATCTATGTTGACTTTTAATCAGAATGAGAATGAGATTTATATAAACATGATACATACATATATATATGTGTGTGTGTGTGTATATATATATATATATATATATATATATATATAAGATATTATTATTATCAGTAGTCGAAAAAGTATTATTAGTATTATTATGTCCACTAGTGGCACTGTCAGTAGTTGCCAGTAGTTGATCAGTGCTGCCATCTAGCGACTGATTAGTTTAAGTGCAAAAATAAAACTTTTCACTTCCGGGTCACATGTGACGGTTTGGGGTTAATCGCAGTGTAGTCTCGGTGTTGTGCAGAAGTCTGAATGCAATTGTTGGTGTTTTAAATGTAACAGATGTATCATCAGCCTGTGCTGAAGAACAGACGCACTCTGCTCGAGAGAGCGGAGAAGTTTGTGTCTGATATTTACTTCACAGACTGTAACCTGAGGGGACGGTGAGGCTTCTTCTACTTTGAACAGAACTGAAGTGAACGATGATGCTCATTTAGACCAAATCATGTTTCTGATTTTGCTCGTGCGAGTTTCTGCTGAAGATTATTCAATATCAAGTTCATCCTGACATTGTTTCTCTGTAGATTACACAGTAATACATTTCACTGCAGGCTGTATGAGTATAACTATGCATGTGACAAATAAAATATCTTGTAGATCAACATCAAATTATGTTCTACTGTTCAATAGTTTATGTTCATGTTGTGACTCATTGATCAGATCTGGTCAGACCAGTGTATGTTATGTGAATTGATTATTCTTTTTCATCTAGATTAAAGCTCTAACATGTAATATAATTCTTCATCTTATTGATTTTGAGCAGCGCCAGTTTGACTCTGTGAATGATTAATCTCTACAGACTCCATGGAGACTCTTGCCTGCTGGAGTCTCTGGCTTCCTTCTTGTCTCCTAAACGAATCACATTCACAGAAGCTTCCCAGCAGAACTTTGCACCATATAAAGTTGGTGACACCTTTGGACCAACGTGAGTTAAATGATTCGATTTTTATGACTGTTGTATCTTTTGTTCCTTCAAATCTTGGCGCTAATCCCAGATTTATGCTTGTTCAAGATGGTGGACCTGCTGGTTTAAAGTAACCCTGAAAATCCCTGATTCCTGGAGAGGGAAGGAGGTTCATCTTCTGTGGGAAAGTGATGGGGAAGCAATGGTATGGAGAGACGGAGAGCCAGTCCAGGTAAAGAAGCAGCACTACTCTTGATTAACATGCCAAAATTCAATGCTTAGCACTTGTGTAAATTTCATTTTCATTGGACTTGCAGGGCTTGAGCAAGGAGGGTGAAAAGACGAGTTACATCCTTTCTGACTGTCTGAAAGATGAAGAGCCACACAGGTGAGTAAAGTAAAAAGAAGTGTTCATAACTTAACAAGGTGTATTTAAGATTTCTGTGCCTCTCACACAAAGGTTTCCTCATTCTTTAGTGTCACTCTGTATGTGGAAATGGCCTGTAATGGTCTTTTTGGAGCTGGACAAGGGTCAATGATTGCTGCTCCAGACCCCAACAGGAAGTTTTCTGTTCAGAGAGCCGAGCTGGTGGTGTTTAACCGCGATGTGAGGGAGCTGTTGACTGATTTCGAGATGCTTGTTGACATTGTGAAGGTACCACCAAGTAAAACAAAAACATGATAACACATTAGGTCTTCGGAAAGTGGAGGTTATCCTAATAAAGCATTCTTTGGATTCTGTGTACTTCCTTGGCAGGAACTGGGTGAGGGGGAGCAGCGAGGTTACCAGGCGCTTTTCACCGCCAATGAGATGGTCAACCTCTGCGACCCCGCTGATCCCAGCTCGTTCTCTAAAGCACGCAACCTGGCTCACAGGTTCTTCAGTCAGAGGAACGGAGAGAGCCAGCACACTGTCCACGCCATGGGTCACTGCCACATCGACTCTGGTCTCAATATTTATTGATCTTATCATGTTTTCTGAAGTATCAAATGACAGTACTTACAGTAGTTTTAGTACTGGCTAAAATGTATCTGAACTGCATCTGTAGCACAGAGCAAAAACAATTTGATACCAAAAGCTCGAACCAAATTTTTAGTCTTGTATTTGTTTTATTGCTTAGATAATGATTGTAGACTATTTTATTGTGTTAAAACTTGTAAATGTACCTTTATTATATTGAAAATAAATAGGAAATGGACCTAAAATATAAATTTCCACGTCTCTCTTACTCATAGCCTGGCTGTGGCCCTATGAAGAGACCATTCGCAAATGTGGCCGAAGTTGGGTGACTGTGATCCGTTTAATGGAGAAGAACCCAGACTTTGTGTTTACATGTTCACAGGTAACTTCACACTGATAGACTTGTATATGAGCTGTAAACATACAACTACGATTCTGTGCAGCTTTGTTCAGTTGTCACCTTTGTTTTACTTTGTTTTGTCCAGGCCCAGCAGTTCCAGTGGGTAAAGAGCTGGTACCCAGGACTCTTTACTCAGATCCAACAATATGTGAAGAAAGGCCGGTTTATTCCAGTCGGAGGAACATGGGTGGAAATGGTAAACCAGAGATCAGAAATAACTCACACACCATTGCATACACCTTACAAATTTAGCTGTATTATTTGCTGACAGCTGTCATTCAGCCCTTTTTTATAACACATCACGGTCTAATGACATGTTTGTCTGCCAGGATGGAAACCTGCCTTCAGGTGAGTCCATGATCAGGCAGTTCCTGGAGGGCCAACGCTTCTTTAACCAAGAGTTTGGAATCCATTGCAAAGAGGTGCAGCTTAAAAACACACACACACACATTATTACATCCTGAGTGATCTTATCATCTCTTTATACTACTACTTCTACTACAATTGCGGTTTCTTTTTTGCTATGAGTTTGTATATAACTCATAGCATTGTATAATATAAAAAACTTTTTTTTGCTCTCTAGTTCTGGCTTCCGGACACTTTTGGCTACTCTGCTCAACTTCCTCAGATAATGCAAGGTTGTGGAATTTCTAACTTTTTGACGCAAAAGCTTAGCTGGAACCTTGTCAACACCTTTCCTGTAAGTAGATGGCTCACACAAATTAAAAAAATGAACACATACACATACACACACACACACACACACACACACAAACACACACACAAAACCCCAACAATTTTCTTGATTCAGTTTTGATTTCTCGTTTACAAGCACAACACTTTTTTCTGGGAGGGTCTCGATGGATCAAAGGTTTTAACTCATTTTCCACCAGGAAATTCCTATGAAATGAAGGGCAAAGTTGAAGAAGTGAGTTTTGTTCCTTGAATTCAGTAATTTCATAAATGTTTAAACAAAACTGACAAAACAATGTTTTTGATTGTTAAAATCCACCCTTGTTGATGGGTTTTTCTGCCAACACAGCTCATGAAAACAATGAAGAATAACAAAGACAAAGGCAGAGTGAACCACAGTGCTGTGTTGTTTGGGTTTGGTGATGGTGGTGGTGGGCCAACACAGCTGATGCTTGACAGACTGCACCGTGTTAAGAACACAGATGGGCTTCCTAAGTGAGTTTCTTTATTAAGGACATGCACTCACTGCACATCAGCATCACTGACCAAGCCCAAACTCTTCAGAAAGCTTTTCTTGTACATAACTTCGTTTTTGACAGTATTACTCCCTGTGAATCAGTGGGGTGTGTCATCACTTAGGCAGTAGACCACTGCTTAACAAGTAAATAATGCAGGATATGAGTAAACGGTTTATGTTGGACAATACAAGTAAAAGAAAAAGAGAGGTGTAAGCGGAGTGGTCATTGCTCACATCCATATCCACGTATTGTGTGTTTTCTTAAGAGTCCAGACGTCCAGCCCCGATGAGCTTTTCTCACAGCTTCAGGTTGATTCAGCTCTTCTGTGCACTTGGACCGGAGAACTCTTTCTGGAGCTGCACAATGGCACCTACACCACACAGGCACAGGTAGAATTAGAAATCTGTTCACAGTCCTCATAACGTGAAATTATACTCCAATTATACTTATACTCCAATGGCTATCCTCTGAGAAAAATAAATACATTAGTGTTGTTTATTTACATGTTGGGTTTACACCGTCATTCAAAATATGTTTCTTAAAATATTTTTAAAGTATATATTAATAAATCTATATAGGTGAAAGCACATAATTATATGTAGACAGTAGGTAGAATTCAAAATAAAGGTCCAATGAACAATTTTAAAATAGAAATGTAATTGAAAAAAAATGTTAGAATTGGATTTGGACTGTGTCAGAAAGAAAAAAAAATAGTTATCAACTGGTTATACATGAACACAATAACAGTTATTTTTGCACTTGCTTTATTGTCTCCAGATCAAACGAGGGAACCGCCAGTGCGAGGCGCTCCTCCACGACGTGGAGATCGCCAGCAGTTTGGCTCTGTGGCGAGACAAGACATTTCAGTATCCTGTGGAAAAACTGCAGGGGCTCTGGAGGTCTGGTCACATCCATTAAAGTTTGATGATAATGATGATAAATAAATAAATAAATGGACAGACTCTTTTGTTCCTGCATTACAATAGTTCCATTGATTTATTTATATTTGCTTCCCTTTCAGGCTGCTTCTTCTGAACCAGTTCCATGATGTGATTCCTGGCAGCTGCATAGAGATGGTTGTGGAAGATGCACTCCGATATTATGAAGGTGCAGTTTTTATTACAGCAGCTGCACATCATGGTCAGGGCCATTTCGATATATAAATAATAACTTGCATCACAATGTGTCACAGATATCCGCAGCGATGGTGCTGCGCTGCTGCATGATGCGTGTGCGGCACTGGGGTCAAAAGGAAACAGTGTTGCTGTGTTCAACTCTTTGCCATGGGAACGCCATGAAGTCATCCAGATTAAAGATGGCACTGGTGAAGCTGACCTCGGTATGACTGGTTCTTATGATAAGGACATTGTTTTTCTCTGAAGCACAGCCTCATATCTGTTGCTGTGTTTTGACTTCGTTACTGCAGCCCTGGTGAAAGTTCCCAGTGTCGGTCTGTCTCCCACCAAAGACACACAGCCTGTGACTCCAGTCTCTGTCACTGTGCAGGTACAGACTATATAAAGCACGAGGGGCATTTAATGAAGTTATCTGTGCTCTAATTTTATTAGAACAACTGAGACACTAACATAATGTAATATAACAGGCTGACGGCTCAGTCGTCATGGAGAACGGGATTGTACAAACTGTTGTGAACAAAGACGGCACTTTGGCTTCACTGTATTTGATTAACGCAAACAGGTACTTAAAAATCATGTGAACGCTTATATCTACTACAACATAAATATTAAGACTTTAACATCTGTAAACCTTTTGTTGGTTTCAGAGAAGCCATTTCTGACGGTTGTCATGGGAACCAGTTTGTCATGTTTGATGACGTTCCTCTGTACTGGGATGCCTGGGATGTAATGGACTACCATCTTCAGACAAGGTCATTACCTTTACTTTAAAAGTGTTATGACACTTCAAACACATCAGTATTTGCTGGTATTTTCAGTGTTGTATAGTAACAAAGTAATAATACTTCACTACTCTACTTTAGTGTTTTGGGAGTATCTTTTACTTTTGTACTTGAGTTCACTTACTTCACTACATTTCCTAACTTAATCACATTTTTTGATGCGCAGCGTCATCACAAGTCTGCCTGTGACTGTTTAGTCTATCAAAACCATGTTTGAGGGTTGATCTTAAAGGGTGGATGGATGGAGAAACTTTAAAAAAGTTAGGTGAAAAAGGAACAGCTTTTGTACTTTTGACATTGTCTATAAAGATTGTTCTAGGTTCCATGTTTTAACATCCTGGATACTTTAAGTACTTAAGTACATTTATTTATAGATTACATCTCAAGGTACAGTAAATACTAAATACTTAAAGACATTATTTACTTGAGTAGCATTCTAGTGGGTGACTTGAACTACAACAACTACTACTACTACTACAAAAGTAATAGTTTGGTAGAGTATCTGTACTTCTACTCAAGTGACTTTCAGGTACTTTATACAAAAACTGGTCATTCTAGATATAAAACTATGACCTTACAGGAAGCCGGTGGTGGAGGTGGTGCAGCCAGTTCATGTGTTGTGCTCCGGTGGGTTACGAGGCAGCGTCAGCTTCACCCTCAGGATCAGTGATAAAAGCACCATCACACAGGAGATCGTCATGGACGCCATGTGCCCTTACATCAGATTCAACACAGAGGTACATCACATTAAAGGAATGAAATCTAGAGACAAATTATTCAACACCACGCAAAAAACACACCAGATGTCGCATCCTCCACTTTCAGGTGAAATGGGCAGAGTCACACAAGTTTCTCAAGGTGGAATTCCCAGTGCGAGTTCACAACCCCAACGCTACATATGAGATCCAGTTTGGACATTTGCAGAGACCCACACACAGGAATACTTCATGGGACTGGGCCAGATTTGAGGTACGACAGTGTGAAAAAATCAGAGTATTTTGACCTTGATACTTGAAACTTTGTGTCCTGTCTGTTAAGGCTGCTAAAATGACAATAAGGTGGTTGACTCGTTACATTGTCTTTTTTTTTTTTTTTGCTTGTTTTTTTCAGGTTTGGGGTCACAAGTGGGCCGACTTGTCAGAGCATAACTTTGGTGTTGCGCTGCTGAATGACTGTAAATATGGCTACTCAGTCTACAAAAACACAATGACCCTGTCCCTGTGAGGTTTCCCACCACTGTTATACAACAATTCTACTTAAAGTTTTTAAAAAAAAGCCTTACATCTAACAGCAGATCTTTTTATTTACTTTTAGCCTGAGAGCACCTAAGGCCCCAGATGCCAATGCTGACATGGGGACTCATCGTTTCGCCTATGCAATCATGCCACACGCAGGTCTCACTTGTCTTTTTCGCATTTCTTAGAATTTTAAACATTTCCAGAGTAATGGGGTAAAGACAAATGTAACAAGTGATAATATTATGTTTTGTATAGGATCCTTCCAAGATGCCTCTGTAATCCGGTGTGCGTACAACCTCAATTTCCCTCTGAGGTTAATCCAGCGCACAAAAGAAACCATGGCCTGGAGTGCATTTTCAGTCAGTTCTGAGGCTGTCATCCTGGAAACCATTAAACAGGTATCAACTACACACATAGTCTGACCTCAATTAACTTAATCCACTCAGCCCATTAAAGCTTATTTACGTCTTTTATTTAAAGGCCGAAGACCTCAAGGGAGCACTTGTCATCAGACTTTATGAGTCCTACGGGGGCAGCGTGACCACAACTCTCAGTACCGCCCTTCCTGTGAGGGAGGCATGGCAGTAAGTATTTAGACTATTTTGGTAACTTTGACCAATGTCTGCCATCATCTATTGTCTTATTTACTGGACTTACAATAAAAATAAAACATTTTCCTCCCCGCTTTAGTTGCGACTTCTTGGAAAGACGGGATACGGCCAGGCCAGCATGCGTAACATTGGAGGGAATTACTCTGCAGTTTAGCCCCTTTCAAATTGTGTCACTTCTTCTTATTATGTAATTGTCACGTCATTGTGACTGTATTGTTATCTTAGAATGATCATATTTGGAACAGAATTAAACTTGACGTGCCATTGGAAAAAAAAAAAAAAAAAAAACTTACTATGGGAAAAAAATGAATCATGAGGGATCTATAAGGGGACTTACATTTTGGGATTTGATGCTGAAGGCATCATGTCAATTGAAGTTACACAATGAATACTTCAAATCAAACTTTTGAGAACTTTTGTAGAAATATGTTTTATTAAAAAATACTTGAATGTATAAAAACATTTAAAAAAAATATCTCATACAGTGATGTCTTCCCTCTTGTTTTTTTAAATCCATTTTTATTTGCTGCTCAGCCTGGTTACTCTGCCACTCCTCCTCAATGAGCCTGCAACAAGGAGGATGGTTAAGATTTATTTCAATTATTGTCTCTTCAAACAACAACAAAAAAAAAATCTATTCTAGTTCTATTTTGAGACAAAAATCAAAAGGTCACCTGCAGCTGGCAGCTCTGCACTGCTGCTCTTCCTCCTACGTGCAACTGATCTATTTTCATGCTGAGGTGTGTTTACTTCAGATGGTCTTCTTTTAGTTCGGGCTTCCTTTTCAATCTTTGGAGTTCTGGTCGGAGTTTCCTGTTTTCTGTTTTGCTCGGCTCTTGACCAACTGATGAAACCAAACTGGTGTTCAGAAGCGGTGTACGTGTGTTTGTTTTTTTTTTTTTAATGACAATAAAATTAAAATGTTAATTGTTTATACCTTTTTCTTGTTTGTGTAATCATGGTCATCCTCTTTCTTCACTCTCTTTTTTGCCTTTGGTGACTTTGAATCTACAATGAGCATGACAGACAACACTAGTTCAGTCGGCATAACTGTTAAACTTTTCTCAGATGCATTCTTCTCATGTGCTCCATTTTCATACACTTACATGTTCACAGTATAACATACCTTTAGGTGCCATGGGGCCTGGATCTCCCTGAAGTCAGAACAGTACATATTAGTTTTAATGATAAACTTCAATCTCGTCCCAGATATTAAAATATGTGCTTTATATTGGACATTTAAATATATGTCGCAAACTCACTTTGAACCACATCGTTCTGCCGTTGTGGTCCCGGATAGATTTCATGCCATCTACATAATAACACTGTAGCCATGCCTCGAAGTCGGAGTAGTCTAATTTCTCAGGGTCATAGCCTTTTCCCCCTGTGTGACACAAACAAACATCAAATGGCATTTCACAAGAAAATGAAACCAGAATACATTTAGAAATCTTTTACTCGAAATAAAAACTTAAGAGGGACATTCCAAGTAAACCAAGACAGTAAATATGTGACCGACCTAAGCTCACAACCTCCAGAGGCACAGTGTGACACAGTCTGAGTAGGTCTCCTGTCTCCTCTTTCTTTTTTGATCTGCCAAAGGTCTTTTGGAAAGAACACAGAGACATTGTTAGACAATGCGAGGCGATTATGGCTCAGGGTCAACCTGAATGCACAAGTATTCCACTGTATGGGCTCATTCACCTTCGAGTTTGTGGTCTCATTTTTCACAGGTTTGTTATTTTCACATGAATCTTCTGAATCAAGGTCTTCCAGTACAGTCCGGGCAGCCACAAAAGGTGGAATGTTAGATCTAAAAAACAAAAACAAGAAAAAAAAAAAAACATCTTGTGAAAAAGAAAGGCTCTTTTGTCTTGTGAGATGTGAATTATGTCACTTCCTCATGAGGGAGCAAGAAAGTGTGTGAAAGAGAGCATTCACTTTCTATCTGAAGGAAACATCGTTACTATACTTTGCTCATAATCTTTAACAGAGGAAATCATATGAACAAGTTTGTCCGAGACCAGAACTCAGTCAGCCACCATCACCGAGTCATGATACATAAACATCCACTAAAGTGACGTTATTCCTCTCACTTTCCTGTAAGTCTTTTAGTAACTTTTCTTTTTGTTTCTGTGTGTTAAGCCCACTGCCTGGAAAAGTCTGAGACTTCCTGTGTTCTGCCGGCTAAATCCACGTACCTGAGGTTCTGTCTAACCCACTGGCTACATTTTTGTTTCCCCATACTAATTCTGATACCTGTATACATCACTGCAAATGACAGCTTTCTTCCCTCAAATACATCACTGGTTCTGTCTTTTCAAAAGCAAACATTTTGCTGGTTTTGGGTTTTATTTGTTTGTTAATATAGTATTCTGGGGTTTTACACCATAGTAGCAAGGAAGGATTTTATGCTGCAGGAAGTTGTTTTCTCTATTTTGTGGCACAAATAAATAAAAAAGATCACATAAATATTAAAATCCAAACCCTACACTGATTGGTCGAAACATTAAACCCACTGACTAGTGAAGCAAATTGGTTGTTCCTCTCATTACAATGCAATGTTCTTGGTTGTGGCATGTTCCAAAAACAAAAACAGATCTATGGAGGTCCAACTCCATGGATCTGCTGCCAGTGTCCCAGTGCTGAACATCACAAGACACGTCCATGTCCTGATAGGTCAGCAACATTTTGGCTGTACAAAGGCAGATATGGTAGAGGTGGGTTTAATGTTGTGGCTGTTCTGTGTATATTTTAAGTGGACTGTCATTTCATAAACAAAACCTGACAACCACAACTTAACGAGGTCAGAACATGTGTTTGATTTGTGCACGTTGATCACCTGAAGAGGATTTCAGCCCTCAGATAGTTCCCGATGCCATTGAAATACTTCTGATTGAGCAGAACTTCACAGATGGGCCGATCGAAGGCGCGGTCAGACAGGTGCGACATGACGTTCTCCCTGCAAAATTAATTAAATTAAAATTAAAAATTATGAACTAGACAGGGTGACGGGGATATTTCTCATTGAGCAAGAGACATGAATGACGATGTACGTATTACTGACCTAAACTTTGTGTACTCAAACATGATGCAGGGCCCTCTATCAGGCTGCCAAGTTCCATTGGGTTGCCAGCTGCCAAATCTGCGTGTATCCACAAAACTCAGCACTCTGCAGGGCTTTTCTTTGGAATAAAAACGTAAATGGGCATGTTTAGGAAGCTCATCCTCCCTGGTCATCCGAAAATATCCTGACATCCCAAAGCGAAATACAATGTCCATGGGCTGGACAGCCTGTCCCTGCATCACTCTTCCTTTAGGCACATCGCTCTTAATTGGTGTCAGTGTCAGCTTCACTTCCTTCCCTCTGGAAACAGCTGTGATGCAGTACTCCTCACAGGTGAAGGGCACATCAGGACTCTTGCTGACTTCAGATTTTTGGACAGGACCGGTGAACACCACCCCATTACACATTCTATTGACATAAAGGCTGGCTAGGTGGAGCTCAGGTCCCTCTGGCATTTTGCTGGAACGGATGATACTGTGTCAACTGCAAATAAAGTGTCAAGTGAGCAAAATATCACATCATGGACCATGTTATTTGTTTTCTGTTGCACATGGTGAGTACTTGGGAAGCTAATAAAAATATCTGTAGTCAGTGTTTTTACATTTACTGAGAACTTGCCAACAAAATTAAATGAATGCAATCTTTGTGATTTGCTCCTCATAATTCTAGAGTGGGGGCAGTTTTGAAACTGCATTTAAATCTGATTAATTGATCTTAATTGAATGTGTTATATAAAATATTGTTTATGCACATTCAGTCTTAAAGCATAAAACATTGCACACATATAATATAACAAGCTTAGCTTTTTTCCACATCATGAGTGTCCTGGGTGTGTCTGGTTGACCATTTGACCCATGGCTTTTGAACACCCTTTTTAATGCAATCACAAATGGAAAAAAGTGGTGTTGCGAGTTCAAACAACTTACCAAGGAAAAAGGCCCGGTCGATGATAAACTTGCAAATTTATCACGTCGATAGTTCAATTACACAACCTGGAGAGGCTGTCTTGTTGCTTTTCTATGACAAAGACTGCAGAAATACGCAGATTACAACGCTGGCCAAGACGCTTTCACAACATGCTTGTTACCAAACAACTTGTGTAACGTTCTCACTCACCATTCATCTACTTTCAAATATCGCGAGATTTCGGTACCGTACGGGTACGGTATTTCTGGACGCCTATTTATAAAGCGTTTCTGATACGAGTTCACATTTTTACTCATGTCATCTAAGAATTCATCGAAACATCTTCGTCTCTCTAGTAAGAGCATAGCGATAAACAGAAAATGAGAAAACAGTGTCGCCACCGATGCACTGTGGGAAATGTAGTCCCATAAAATAGTGAACTAGTAAAACCCGGAAAGGGATATGCTTTGTTTAACATTTTATTTAGTTACATACAAGCACATGAAAATGAGCACATACACATTATGAACATAATTCAAGTCAACAAGTGTTTAACAATATTCTTTTTTTTTTTTTTTTTTTTTACAAAATGGTCCATTCATTAAGTTTGCTTCAGTGACAAATCATTTAATATGGAAACATTTCTACCGATTATTACTAATGTGGTAGGAAAAAAATCAACTAAATATCAGTCAATCTAAATATGAAACAAACCAATCATACAAACAAATTATGCTGTACAATATTTAACAATGGCACTTCAGGCGGTTCAGCTTTCGGTTCCCACTGCTTTCAGTCCTCACTGTAGTGTGTTCATCATAGCCTGGGCTTGTTTGAGCTCTGTAGAAACACAAATAAGAAAAGGTTTACCAATAAATGATTTCTGGTTGATAACATTCATTGCAAAATGAAAAAAAAAAAAAAAGCATGACAAAACTGTGATTTCACGAGGTGCATAACTGACCTGCAAGCAAGACTCTGAACTTATCAGCAGAAACAGAGAAGACGGTTGTTTCTGTGGAGCTTGACTCTGCCCCTTGAGTCTGGAGTTTCAGCTGAATCACAGGTTCATTCACCTCTTTCAGTTCACTGGAGCTCAATGTGTAGTCAACACGCCATGAAACAGCCTCCAGTCGCCCCACTGAAATTCATTACAGAGCTGAATTGACACTCCAGTCAGCAGTTTCATAAATGCATCGGCTGCACAGTCTGATGCCCTCTTAAGAAAGGGCAAAGTCAGTAAAAAGAAACACTTACATCTCAAACTCGATTCTCTTAGTTTGTCTTGCAGTGCAGAGTGCTTGTCTTCGTACGATTTGCAGAGGCCCATTGTGTGTTCTGCAAGGCCAGTTGTATTTCATTAATAATTGCATCAAGTTTTATTTTAAGGATAAGCACAGACACATATTTTAATTCTGTATCAGCAGAAACACTAAAACTGTACTATTAAGCAGCAACCATTATCCACCACCAAATAAAACAGGCATATTCACAAGGAGAAGAGAATATTATTTCCAGCTGCCAGATGGTCAATTGTGTGTGTGTGTTTTTTTTTTTTTTTTGCTGTTAATTCATCAGAGTCACAACAAACAACACTGCCCACCACACCATTCTGTATTGTCCTGCACAACAGGAAAGTCGCAACAAGGACGAGGTTGTACAACTTATCAATAACACATTAGCCAGTTATACAGTATGCTCTAGCAATAACACAATGGATACTTGTCTGGGGAATGAAAATGAGTCAATTGTTTTTGCACTTTTAACTATGGTCATTGTTGGCACAACTTAGATTTTTCCTTTTTAATTCAGGTCACAGTTTTATATTATGAAATGTTTGACTCTTGCAAATATTCCATGTTGTCTTCACTGTCATTGTGGTAATTGCCATTGGATTCTCTGTCACAGTTCCTGTTGATTTCAATCATCAAAAGATTTTTTAACCAGGGATATGAATTATCCACTACTCTCCAAAACAGGTAAACTATGTGATCTCATCTCAGTTGGGCTGTGGGTAAAATCTGCTCAGCTTGTTTGTCAGATTTTTTAAGAATCAAATTAGTTAAAATCCTTCATCTGGGTTAAAATATATTGTTAAAAAACCAAACAAGGTCCAAAAATTACATTATAAAAAATGTAGCTTAAAGATGTAGTAATTAAGTGTCTGAGCTCTGAGCATATGTGACCATAGATTTTGATCAAATTAATTAACATGGAGAACTACAGTGGACTAACCTTTAGGCAGACCGAGCTGCTGCAGCTCACTGGACAGAGATTCACTGTCAACATCATGCTTTGCTGCACTGGAGAAAATGAAGCTGAGCACTGCCACGCTAGCTTTAATGTCACCACTCTCTGCAAGACAGATTGTGCAATGGATAATATGGATATTAACAAACAATACAATGCAAGTATTATATAAAAAATGTATTATAGGCTTGTGTGTGCAGTAAATAAGTCAGATTTAAAGCACTAAAGGAAAATAACAGCATTTACTGAAATGGAGAACAAATTAGATGTATTACATACATTTTTCACTATTTTGCTATATTGTCAACATTTCAGTAAGTTGTTCAAACTTTATATAGAAAACAGTTTAATAAGACCCTATTCAGTACATTACATAGCTTCCTCTTGTACAAACACAAAACTAAAATCCTGCTTGAACATTGTAGTATCACTAATATATTACAATAATGCATGATGATATTCATGAGGAGTCTTTTTTGGAGAATATGCACTGTGGCATTCCTACTTTCACTTGAAGGAAATTACAATATTAACTTCATAGTAATCTTATTTTGGAGCTCTATCTCCAAAATAAGCAGCCAAAAAGCAGGTATTGGACTTGTAAATATTGCAAATATGTAAATAGTCTAGTACTTGAAGGAAATTGGAAACTTACCAAACTTTGCGTCTGCAGTAAGCTTTGTTACTTTGTCGTACTAAAAGAAAGAAAACAGCATTAAAGTGGAGATGTGAAGTACTTTTACATATAAGATGAACTGCGTTAATTTTTTAAGTTAAACTCTCACATCGATGCCCTCTCCAAGCAGATCCTTCAGCACCTGAGCACACAGGAGTTTCATCTTCACACTTGACTGTCAAAAACCACGAGGACAAACGGATTATTAAACAAACAAAAAAAATGAATAAATAAAACTTACTTGACACTGAAAATGTGATATTCATTTAGTGCTTATGTTGATGACCTTAAATAAACACTTACAATTTTCGCTAAAGTGCTAATTTCGGCCAGGACCCAATCTGGGCAGTCCAAATCTCCACAGAACCGGAACCGCTACAACAAATAATAGATCATATGATATGATCAAGTGTTATGTAATGTCCTGTAACAAAGATATAACTCCACAAACACTGCAGTGTTTATATTAGCCATCCATCATTAAAAGCTACTAGCTTAGCCTGCTAGCCTTAGACCCGGACTAAACATCAATAGTACTGAGCTAAATAAATACATAATGCATTTATGAATCGAGCGACTGAAACAACCCTTGACTAAACTCTCTTCTAAATGTGCAAAATGTTAAATAATATCATAATTAAAAGTGTTTACCATGGCTGCCCGTCCCCAGTCAGCTGAGCAGCTGCAATGAAAACCCGGAACCGGAAATACAATCTGATTGACGCCGTGAAGGGGGCGGGACTTAACAAGTTGCCTCATAACACGAACTCAGGTTTCATATTTATTAATTCATTAAAAATGCCATATTTGGGACTTGGCAACTGCTCGAAAAGACAAATGATATTTTGCACATTATATTTAATCAACAGCAACATCTTTTTATTTGAGCCCAGGAGTAAAGTATGACTAAAAACAATGGATTTGACAAGAGGATAAACAGGTGTGAACGCTAAAACTGATTTAAAATGAGTTGTTTTTGATTTCATGTTAAGTGTGAAATAGATGAAGACTGATGTCATGACCTGCATCGTTCATCTCTAACTTCTACTGAGTAAAATTTCTGCAGACTTTTAAGAATTTGATAACAGACAAAAAGTTTTGAACAAGTTGGAAATCTACATGACAAGTGAACTAACTATTGAACTGGATCGACAACAACAACTTGTCAAGGGATGACTTTGCTGAGAACAAATATATATTGGCACGTAGTCATCTAAATAAATATAAAATGACGGGATACAGTGAGAAAGGAAATACATCCGTAAGATTGGGAAAATCTCATATGGAGGGATGAGTCAGTAAACCAAGGAACCAATCCACAGACCATAGTCCCAGACTAATTTGTCTCTTCTTTACGTCAATGAATAGTCTCACCCCAAATGATTCATCATTTCTTTCCTCTTTGGATTTCCTCTTCATGTGATGTGTATCTCATAGTATTTGTATCTATATTCATCATTTATTATTTTCAGATTAAAAATGAAGCAGCCCTGTGCATATTATGTAGCAGCACCAGATAACGTGATGCGTAACGTAACGCAGCGTAACCACTCTATTTTTCTATTGGGTGGCCAGCACGGCGACACAAGGTCACTCTCAAACAGACAGCTGCATATAGGCTAGAATAAATATGTAGTGGGAGTGTGTTTTAAGTTTATTTTTAATGGAGGGATGTGAACATTTGTCTATATGGGCATTGCATTTTGAACATAAAAGTAGGCTATGTTAACAAAAACCGCTTCTCTGTCATTTTACTCGTTTTTACTAATTTTTATTAAAACATGTCTGACATTTGTAACGAACGGAGACAATAAAAAATCGCTTCTCAAATTTGCCGGTGTGTGGTGATTTAATTCTGGTCCCGACTGACGTTAAGGAGCAAGATTACATCCGTGATGCATTGACATAGGCAGGGGGATTTAACGCGACATCTAGTGTAATACAGGTGTAAAAGACAATTGTATGCTCCTCCTCCCTCCCCCCGCTCCCTCCTCCCCTCTGCTTCATTTATCCTCTTACTTGCACCCTCCCTTGATGACTTAGTTCACGCGTTCGGAGAATCACAAATGTAGGGTACACCAATGCGCAACATGAAAAGATTGTTTTTAATTTATATCTGTCTCGCTGGGGATTTTCAGTTAGTCGTAAATGTTGGTTTGAAGGACTCACCGACACTTGGATGCAGAGACAGCCCAAGACTCGTGCGGAAAGGTAAAACACCTTACACTTGAAATTATATTATTGACGCATGATGATAACGTCTAAGATCAGTTAAATGTGGTTAACACAACGATGCCATCGATATTGACAGTATAACGACAATATGATAATATACCTACTTTTTCCCCCAGATACGGTCAGTGGAGAATTCGAGTATGCGATTCCTCAGAATCATACAGTGATCTACTATAATGACACCTCAGAGGAGATGTATGTTGGTGGAACTGGTTTTGTGTTAAAGCTGGAGACGGATCACTTTGGTATCATAGAGGTGGGTATTTCTAGGCTAACAGTTTTTTTTGTCTGGTTTGTAACAGTAGCCCACACGTATTTGTTTCAAGTTTTCTTATGAAATATTGATGTTTGAACTGGTTTGAGATGCCAGTACCAGCTGGTTGTTGGGAACAGATGGCTGTAACAGACTTCTGTGAGTGGGCACTTTCAGCTTTATTGTCATTCTAAACGGATACGACGCAGCAAATGCATGTAGATGTGTGATTAGAAACGTTGTTCAATGCATGGGACTCATTACACAAACAGAATGAGTTACTGTATATAACGCGTTTTTCCCAGAAAATTCAAATAACGTCAATAAGTGAGAAAACATTTGTTTATCTTCTCTTAAGAAATCATGGGCCATGTAATAGAATTGTCTCTGCTGTGCTGCAGCTGAAGTTGAGACTGACAAACAAGCCTGTATTAGCTGTTTGCAGAAACTGTTCAGTCTTAAATGCTGATTAACTGGACTTTTTTTTTTTTGTTTATTTGTTTGTTTTTTGCTTCTGTTTTTATCTTTTTATCTTTCATTTTTAAGGTTACTATGCCAATAAGTATTTCAAAAATGTATTTAAGGTAATTTAATTGATGTAAACTGTTTAATTTGATGGCCGTAGTCTATTATTTACTGTTTTTTTTTTTTTTAATAATATCTCCACTGTTTAACTCGAAATTAAGTTTAACTCAATGCTTCTTCTAGTATCTGTCTATATAAGTAGAAAACATTATCTTGAGTGAAATAGGTTTCTCCCAAGGAAGGAAAAAAAAAAAAAAACATAGTGAAACACATTTCTAAATTTTAACTGCATTTTGTAATCAAATGGTGCAACATTTTTTCTAATGTTGCATCTGACTCACAAACCTCTCAAGGTGTCTTGTGGTGTCTGGCACAGACAATAGCAGCAGAACTTCTAAGCCCTATAAATAATGGTAAGGTGGTGTAGCTGCTAGATCAGCTTTATCTTGGGAATTTGTACACCAAGCTAACATCGCCCATTAGTGGGACACTGTTGTCATGAAAGGGTGTGGTAGTTTGGTAGAGTGTCCAAGTAGGATCCACATGAATGAGAAGGCATCAAAATTAGTTAATCAGAATTTGAAAGAGTGTAGAGTGTGGGGTTGAACAACAGAAAAAAGGATCTGTTCCACAAGGTCCGGTGTTTTGTCTGATGTGGTGTGAGGAGGAATTTGGCATGAGCAGAGTAGTGGAGGCTGTGGAAGTGTTTTAAAGGAGTAGGTCAGGTGATGTCAGCAGAGGTTTTTGGAGAACAGAACAGAAAGAACAGAAGGGAGAGAACAGAACAGAAAGGTGGCAACCTTCTTCTATTTATGTCTTTGACAGTAAACAGAGGTCAGCATGAACAAGCTGACCATTCATCCTGCCTCTGCAGCTTCCAAACATTGATTAACTTTATGTATCTTCCTTCTCTATCTAAGTAGTTTTGGTAACTCAGACCACACAGACTGACCGACCTCCATTGTTCTTGTGTGTTCAGCACAAGTTCAAGCTGACGTCCCACATCCCACATCCCACATCCCACTTGCTGCCTAATACATTCCAACTTTTTGCAGGGGCCACTGTAATAAGAAAACTGACTGCGCCTGTCAGTGGTTTTAAGCTTGTGGCTGATCATTGTATAACGTCTTGTTAAAACTAAAATAGTGTATTTTTTGTTTAATTTGTCTTGTTACTTACTTACTTATTCTTTCCTGCAGAATTTCAGCCTGAGATCAACAGAGCAGCAGCAGTGCATAGAGGTTGGTAACTAGGAAAAAAAATATATATATATATAAATTTAAACTATATATTTAAACTGTTTGCTATACATGAAATATACCTCAAGTTCTGTGCAAGGACTTAAATAAATAATGACAACCTTTCCATTACAGGGCACCTGTAAAAATGTCATCACTGTTATTGAGATGTTCCAGGATAGTGTGTTTGTCTGCGGAACAAATGGAAACAAACCACAGTGCTGGAAAATTGTGAGTGTTTGCACACCTGTTCAACTTCATGACATATTTCACACATGTAAGTTCCTGTTCCTGCTAAACCATCTAAAGCAGAGCACAGCTTAGAAAAACATGGAGCTGTTTGATGAAGTGGCTGTGGTTCTGATTAAACTTTAATCAAACAGCCGCATTTAATAATTTAGTTTGGGTGTTGGGTGGATAATGTCAGCTATTTTGGTATTTACGCTTGTCACATTTGTCTGTCAAATGTCTATGATTTTACAGTTTCCATCAGGGAACAATCAGTCTCAGCTAATATTGCAGAGTTATGATGGCGTTGGCATTTCTCCATTTGTGCACACCCAGAATTCCCTTTCGCTCACAGTGGGTATGTAAAGTACACTGCAGCTTCTTACATAACTATTGGCCATGTTTTTCTACATTTAAAAATGTAGAAATGAACTCAATAATTGAACATTTCTACTCATCTTTAAGTGATATCTCTGCTATTTTTAGAGGGGAACCTGTATGCAGCAGCACCTTTGGACAGTGACAGACATAAGTTACAATTCAGACGGACCGCAGGCACTAGGACTAATCTCTGGATGTATGACAGCTGGATCTCAGGTAGGATAATTACTACACTGTAAGTCTATTTTTATTGCAATGTGACGGAATAGAAACTATACCACAAAATTGTCTTATAAACTGGGAAAAAAAAGAATGAGTGTTACGGATCATGCATGCAAGTGGCACTCTTCATTAGCTTAATGAGATGAAATGGTCCTTAACTGTTCATCTCTGATCACTCGTCATTCCGTCCTGTCCTCAGAGCAGGTGTTTATCTTGTTTTACTTCTCCCATGGCCGGCTTCTGTGTCATAATTGAAGCACTGTAATCAGACAAGTCTGGTAAACATCCTCCTCTTTTCACAGAGCCTACATTCATCTCTGCTTCCTGGGTGAAGAGAGTGGATGACCCTGACAATGAGAAGATTTACATCTTTTTCCGTGAGAAGAATTCGGACAACAGTCCAGAGGCTGACCCTTGGATATCTCGGGTTGGCAGAGTCTGTAAGGTACACTTACATCAATGAGTGCAAAGCTTTGAAACAACCTCAGTAAATCTCAGCCGCAGTAATTAAGCTAAAAAAGCCGTATGTGTCTTCTAAAGCAATATAGGAGATTGGTACCAAAAGATTAGAAAAATTATATCAGCTAGAGAGAACATGCAGCTGTAACAATGACACTCTGAGTCAGAGTTCAAACTAGGAATGAGCCTTTTTCTAAAAAAAATAATATGTAGGCGAAAGAGCAGTTTGTCATTCCTACTTCTGGTTCAAACCACTTTGGTTTAGTTATATAAAAAGAACAAGCACAGCTGTAAGTCTATGACTAAACACAGAGATATTATTAGGCCCATATATCTGAAAAATAACATAGATAAAGTGTGTCATCTTCATATTTCATATAGATAATCAGCTCTTTAATTTGATTTAACAACATCATAATTTATGTGGTATTAGCTTTGTTACTTTGAATTGATACCCAATATATATACTCAATATGTCTTACTGATACGCATAATTTTGTGCTGTGTCATTGTGTAGGCTGTGTCTCCAACAATGACTCCAAATGAATTTGTCTGAGAAACACCACCACCTGTCAAACCTGTGTTGTTTGATGTTGAAGAGCCTTTGTTTTCTCCAGAAATAATGTCAATGGTTATCATCTGTTTACACACTAATCTTATCATAAGGTTTGGCACATGAATGTGCTCATAATGAGCTCAGGCAGTCACCGTGAATAATATGATAGCACTGTAAGAAATGAATTATTTGCTTTTAATGTGCTAAAAAACAAAGACTGGTGGAAATACAGAGTGAAAGGTGATATGATATGGGCGTGTGAATGCTGCCCAATGCCAGGATTTGACAAGCATTCATATAAATTATATAGTATTTAACAAGTTTAATGTTATCTCACCTGTTGCAGGGTGGTCTTTGTCACACTCAAGTGTGGGTATCAGACTTCCTCTTTGATTATATACAGACTTTTTGACGTTTGTGCAAATCAAGACTTGCCCTAAAAGCAGTCAGGTGTTTTGTTTTCAGATATGATGGCCTATTTAATAACAGTCCTTTCAAATAACCCCAAGTCGTAGACTTTCAGTTTGCGATAAAAGTGAAAGAGGATCTTCTCGCTGTCGTTTATTGATATTGGGTTTTGTTTTTCCAGGTAGACGAAGGAGGATCAAAAACATATTTCCAAAACATGTGGACGTCGTTTCTGAAGGCACGTCTTGTCTGCGGGTTTCCAGAAGATTCACTGTATTTTAACCGTCTCCAGGATATTTACGTGATTCACGCTGAGGACTGGCGCAACACGAGAGTCTACGCTCTTTTTACAAGCAGCTGGTGTGATACTTTCTCTTCCTTTTATTATGACCTGCTAAGCAGCAACATGAGTAACATGCACCGCTTGCTGGGCAACATAGAGTGACTCTAGAGTTAATCTAAGTAAATCTTAGATTCAAAACTCAGCATTGTGTTTTTGGAGACAAAACTAACCTTGGCCTGTTGATTTTAATCTACAGAATGTGCTGCACAATACGTTTTGTCATGAGCGACAAATAACAAAATGAGGAGAGTGGGTTTGGCTCAAGATCAGAGACAAAACAACAATAATGAAAAATAAATCTGAATAAGCTCCAGTGGCTTTACAGATGAGATGAGAGAACATAAGATCATGTTTCACACAGTCATGATAGTACTTGTGCTTAAAAGTGTATGCTTAAAGGGATTCACCAGCTCTCAAAATATTATGTGTCTATAAAGCAGTATCAGATACCTTGACTTCCACTTAACTGAATGAAGCTCATGCCCCCATAAAGCTTAATAATAATAATAATAATAATAGTGCAGTTGCCTCCTGTCTGGCTGTGGGAAGGATCAGATCAGGGTGGGGGCGTTCAACCTTAATTCTCATGTCTGAGTGGTTTATATCATCAGGATTATCTTGGTAAACTTGACAGCTCCTCCAGGTCCACAGAAGATATAAGACGAGTGTTTTCAGAAGCTGATTAGTACTCATAAGTAGACTGACCATGATGTTTTAAATCAGTGAGATGTGCCTCGCTAAACTCAAGCCCGCGATAAGCCAATTATTCAGACCGTGTGGACAGCCTGTACTTTAGTGGAAGTGGAATATTTCCTTATCACTCTGTATGTGTTGCCTCCTATTCTGTCAGCTAAATAGTTTGATTGATGGTGCCCTGTGCAACAAGTTAAACAAAAAGTACTGTTGCTCTTGAGATATTCTGCTACCCCTACTAATCTAATCTCAGTTTTCATTCTTTTCTTTTTTTCTGTCTTCTAGGAACTCTACTGCAGTTTGCATCTATACCATAGCAATGATCGACAAAATATTTGAGACTTCAAAATTCAAGGGCTACAACAATAACATTCCCAATCCAAGGCCGGGAACAGTAAGAATGTATTTTGTTGCTATGTTTATTTGCAGTGACTGAATATTTCCTATCAGGTTTACCGGTTTTAACCTCACTCATTTGTTTTGGACAGTCACATGTTGCCTGAGTGGGGCCGCAGATTCTAAAAAAACAAAACAGACAAGTTATATAAATGGGTGGGAATGTGGAAAATCTGTGTGCACATTTGACAACCTCATCATGTGTGGTTCACTGTTTCCATCACTACTACTAGATTGTTTTACAGATTGTAGTTTTTTTTTTTTTTTTTTTTTTATGATGGTTATTTCAGTTCAGTTCAGTTCTAGGGAATTAAAGGAACCCGTTGAACATAGAAACTCAGAGTTTCCTCTCTGTGCAGTAAACAGTTTAGTGAGCCTGAAGGAGGAGCACTTGTTGCTATGTAATAACACCCTGCGTCTCATCTATTTACCCCATAGTTTCGAAAAACAAAATCTCAGATTTTTTACATGCAACTTCAGTTTTGTATATCTGAGCTCAAGCTACTTGCCCAAACATTTAGTTTCTATATGCCACAGTGCACTGATGTTTGTCCATGTATCTTTCAGTGTGTAAAAAACAGCAGGACCTTGCAGCGGGACACACTCAACGTGGTGCAGGATCATTCAGAAATGACCGACTGGGTGCACCCAATGCACCACACAGCTCCGTTTTTCATAAGCAGCTACAACTACACCAAGATTGTTGTGGACCAAGTTGAAGCAGCCAATGAGGATGTTTATAACGTCCTGCTTCTCGCCACAGGTAAACTGTGCAAGATAAATACAGAGTTTAGTGCTTTGTTTTGATTATTTGTTTTGTGACCTCTGTTGCCTTGTTGATCTGGTTTGAAGTCACATTTTCTGTAAATGTCTGTGAGAAACAATAGGCTAAAAATAAAATTTAGATTTGCACTGTCAAAATAACACCACTTTGAATAGCTGTTTGTGTGGCGTCCTCACAGATTCTGGGAATATCCATAAAGTCTTAGAGGCTGGATCTGAACCGTTCATCATCTCTGAAACACAACTCTCCAACCGCTCATCCATACAATCGATGAAGCTTGACTCCAAAAAGGTACAGCCCATTTAACATCCCATTTCTTAATGTCAAACTTTGCTTTCTGCAGTTTCATCAGCAATGTTTTGTTTTATCACTGTGCGGGTGCTCTGAAATGAGAAATGCAGCTCATATTTTATATCATCAATGTATCATATTACTGCATATGATGTGAAATAAGTAGCCTGCAGGAAAGTGTATCTTTCAGTTTTTTGTTTTCATTGCTAGGCTGCACTAAATGCGGGAAGAACACAGTTAGGGGTTAGCTAGTAAGCACAGTTGCATTTATCTGAAGAGTCAGCTGTGTGAGACCACAAACTGGATTAGAAAAGAGAATGAATACTTCAAATTACTCCAAATGTTGCTTCAAGTAGGTTGGATGTGTGAATAGGCAACTATTTATTAATATGTAACTGACTTTTTATTAAGTGATAATGTGTCATCAGTGATGTTTGTGTCTTTCTTTGCTCAGAAAAAGTTAGTCGTGGGTTTTTCTGAGAACATCTCCATCATGGACCTTCAGAGGTGTCAGATTTACAACAGCTCCTGTGCAGATTGCGTTCTAGCTCGGGATCCTTACTGTGCATGGACTAAGTCTGGATGTGCCCCGACTGTCCCGTAAGTGTGAACGCTGTTCATAACAAGAGCCAAATATTATACATTATAAGACAAAACATCTCTCACATAGAGATAAAATAACAGCTGGAACTTATATTTTGTTTTTGTTCACAGTGGGGCCACTCAAAATGTCATGAATGGGCAAATAACTGAGTGTCCAAAAGGTAACACTGATTACTGATTACACTGTTATCACACTGGCTAAAGGCCTGCAAGATTATTGTAACATGTACTCTTTTTATTCTTTTAGAACAAAAGACAGTAAAGCGTTTCAAGCGGCAAATCGTTTCATCACCACCAGCAAAGAAAACGGATCATTCAGTCCCGCTGGGTGTCCCTTTCTATCTGTCATGTCCTATAGACTCGTACCATGCCGAGTACACCTGGGTGCTCAATAACCAGAGCAGCCCGTGTATGCAAATGCACTCCCAATGCTTGCTCCTCATCCCTGAGATGGCTGAAGAGAACTACGGCACCTACAAGTGTGTTTCCAGTGAGAAAAACTACACGAAAGTGGTGATGAAATATCACCTTCAAAAGCAGATCATCCAGGAGACGAGCAGAAATGTTGTCAAACTGAGTGAAAATGATGCATCAGCTACTGTGTCATCAATAGTATTGATCACACTTGGATTAGGTATATCAACATTGCAATAATTAATCACAATTTAAACTTAACGCTGCTCTGTCTTTAACATCTACCCTCCTGTTGCTTAAAAACCTCAACTTTAAAAAAGGTTGCAGCTTTCTCAGGCTCAGTTTCTACAATGTTGATCCAGACAGGAAGCATATGGCACAAAGGGAAATCCATTTTAACACCAGCAAAGCTCAGTGTTTCTAAACTGGAAAACTTTATTAGTGCAGCTGGTTAGGTCTCAAGTTTACAACGATGAAGCCGGATAAATCCAGATGAAACCAAAGACCCAGAAGGAAAATTGTGGATGTGATGGAGGAAAAAGGCAGCAGGAAGCAGCTTAAAGGATCAGAGGTGCCCTGATAGTGTCCAGTGTTGACTTGAGCATCCTGTATGAAGTACAGCAATATCTTGTTGAGTTAGGAGAGGATACAAGAAATAATCTGAAGTAGTGCCTTTAAAAAAGACCTTTTCAGTCTTTATATGACACTTACTAGTTGTTACTAGTTTAAGTTGTGTCAGTTAGAAGGTGTGGTGTAGTCTTAAGTCCTGCACATGTAGAGCTCAGCTCTTAGCACTTTGGTTCATTAGAGGTCTGTAAAATGCAATAGTTCCCGTATGAATTTCCTGTGTTTCTCTCACCATGGCAGCACAATTTAGAGAAGGGTGGAGGCACACACTGAAGACTTTCACTGAAATCTTGCTTTAGTAGTGGAGAACTATTTTAACCATGTAATTTCTGGAATGGAAAGCACCTTGTGTCATTTGCACTTTAGTGTTTGGTAAAAATGAATAAAATCTTTTGTTAACATACAGAAACAGCAATCAGAATTACCCATAAGAAACGTTGCGATTGTCTCTGTACAATCAAATCAGCCACTGAAGTTCTCTAAATTGCTAATTATGTGGAAGTGTCACTAGCTGTGACAGTGTAAGTTAAGGAGCAGCATACGTTGTTATAACTAATAGTTGTGAAGTAATCTAACATAATAAATCTAACATATTAAGTCTAACATATTAACTCTGAATGTGGCAGCAAACTAATGGTTTAATGAAGTCAGCAGTGATGTATTTTTGTACATGAAAGAAAGTGAATGTATTGTTTTTTCTTTTAAATGACACATAGTCTCACTCTATCCTGAAGTTAAATATTATATATGTATATGTATAATATTGATATAATATATTAATTTATTATATTAAAATACTTTGGTACGAACTTAGCATTTATGTTATTGTATATTTTTGTTTCATGCAAAAACATATTTTTGTTTTTCTATGTTCAATAATTACGTGTCCCAATAATTTCATTCCTGCATAATTAAAATGCATGCAATGTGTTTGTGAGTTCTTAATTATTTACATACTAATAATAATGAAGAAGAGTTAGATAAAATCACATATTATTGTTCTAGAGGAGTCATAACATCATCAGACCCACATTCCTGAATAGGTCACAGCGTCATCGGACACAGTTCTCAGTAAACCCTATACACTCCAATCAGAGCACCAATAAGCTGTAATTATCTTTATCTTGATCATCTTTGGATCTAAGGGCTCCACCCTACTAGCAAGTACATCCTGTTTACACACATAGAGGAAAACAGCTACACTGTTTATTGTTTAGGGAAACCCAAAGTTTTGTTCAGAACATGTTCCAGATTACCTAATTGGGATTCTCCCCAAAAATTGCTCTAACTGTTTGTATCCCACTGATTCTTTTTCAGAGGATAAACATCTGGATTACACATCTACACAACATGTGTTCAAAACAATGCTGTTACTATGCAGCCTTGTGGCAATGGAGGATCTAACTACTTAAAAATGAAGTCATATAGAGTCAAATATTCCTACCACCCAACAGCTCCACCAAACAACATTAATTTGGCTAGTCTTCACTTAACACTGACATTACGTCATTTAAACATGTAACACATGCTCTTTTGAATCTGACAGTCTAGTAACCTTTGTCTGTTACATAAGGAATTTTAGGAGTTGTTCTCTTCCACACCCAGTGTCTAGAGATGTTGAATTAAAACATATGTTTCATAAAAACATTTTGTCTTCATACTGCAGAGCTGAGCATCACTGATAGAGCATGATGTTGATTACAGAGAATGCCAAGCTTCAGACTAATCTTCTGGTTATGATGACCGTGAACTTGTGGATCCTGATGTAACTGCAAGTAAAACCTTGATCCACAAAGAACTTGGAGCTCAGTGAATACTCCCAACGTTTCCTGTTGTGATTCTGACAGGAAGGTCTAAATGGAAGGAAGCTAAATCAATGGAATAATAGAACAAAAATAAACATAATGTATTTTTTCTCTAAGCGGGGACACCAAAGTTGAAATGATGACACTCCACAAGGCACAACGTAACATGTGTTAAATATTTACATTCTTGTGTAATCTAGGTGATTTACCCAAGAGTTATACAAAATCTTTCTGTGTTTACAGTGCAATAGCAGCACAGGTGACTGATTCAACAAGACAAACATGTTTACAACCAAACATCATAACTGTGGCAACAAAGTTCCTAACCTCAAACCATCCACTTTAAACCCATCAGAGAAGTTCGTGCAGACTGGACAGAGCAGACAGCAACAGTTACTGTGGTATTTACAGATGCTTTCAATATTTGTAAGCAGATGGGATGTTACATTTGAATGAATTATACAGTGTATCTGTAAAACAAACAAAATAAACAAACCACAGTGTTTTGCCAGCAGGGGGCGATGTCGTACAACAGGACAGAGACATTTGTCTCCTCAACCTCTGACAGTGTCAAGTCAATATGTTCTTAGCTGTAATATTTGTTGTTGTTGCTGTTGTTGAAATTTGTCAAAACCACACCAAGCTAAAAGACATAACAACTTGTCGTTCTTCTTCTCTACAGCTTCTCATTGTTTCTCTTCCTTTCTGTTCTGCAACAGGTCTGAAATTCATCGTGGGACAACACAGTCAAATCACAGATGAGAGAAAGTGCAACACATATACATCAGACTGCACCAACACTGAAGCTTAAGAAAAGGTAAAGTCCTCATTATACAAGTATTTCACTGCAAAACAGCATTTGAATCAAACTCTCTTGACCTGCCAATGAAAATGATTCAGATATGCCAATATGATCAAATTATAAGCAATCAGGAAATAGTATCAATTTGAAGTCCTTTTTTTAGTTAATCAAAATCACTACTCTCCTTAATTATGCTTAAAATAAATATGGGGAAAGCATTTTAAAAAGTATCTAGAATTGATTTAAAAAAAACAATTTCAAGAATCAGAAACAACATGTGTTCGCTTGTGGCACACTACACGTCTGTAAACACTTAAATGTCGACAATATATTTATTATATAAATGATATATCCTTATGAGAGATTTGTGAACTCATCTTTTAAACCAATCAAGCATCTGAAAAATCAGAAAAGACTAAAACGTCCACAATCTCTGTAAGTCTGAAACTCTCTTCTGCTTGGTTTATTATGGATCCTATTGTTACAGACAAGCGAAGTGAGTACGTAGAGTTTATACTGTAAAAGACCAGATGATGGCAGTGTTTTAGCAGGAAATGAGTCATTTCACTAATCCACAGGAGTCTAGAGCTTAAAGATCAATAACTGATTTAAAACAACCTGGGATAAAGGTCAAAGTAGATTATTCATTTAATATTATATACAGGTTAACAAAAAACAAATGGCTTTATATAACATGATTATCAAATGATCTGGATCTGATGGAGTTTTTTATTTACTTATTTTAAATGTCTGAAAATTTAGCCTCTTTTCTTTTAAATCTCTTTTTCCTTTTATTGTGTTTTTTTCTTATTTATTAGTAAAGATCAGTCCTAAACATACATTATGAAACTCTGTGTGTGTGTGTGTGAGTCTGAACCTCTACTTAACTTTTTTTCTAATATAAACTATTGTTGTGACCAAGTAGAGCGAGTACATAGAGTCTATACTGTAAAACACCAGATGATGGCAGTGTTTTAGCAGGAAATAAGTCTCCTCACTAATCCATATGACTCCAATATTTAAAGATCAATAACTGATGATGTTGATTTGGGGGAAAAACAGCCTTAGATGAAAGTCATTCATTTATACATATAACATTTATATTTACATAGTAGAGTAAATATTTTAGGTGTATTTATTTTTTTTAGAATTATTAAAAAAAAAAAACAACAAGAAATGAAAATGTGTTCTTTCCATTAAAACGATTTCTATTGGTTTTATGTGCCACTTCCGGTTATAACATTCACATGAAGCTAATAAATTAATTCATCCTGCTATCATATAACATGATCATCAAATGATCTGGATTAATCAGTCTTAAACATACATCATGAAACTGCGTGTATGTGTGTGTGTGTGTGTGTGTGTGTGTGTGTTGCATGTTTCTCGGTGCACAACTTAACTTGAAACCTGCCAGTGCGTCTGGAAACTCTTGGCTGGCGTCTGTATTTAAAGACAATGTGGCAGCAACTGAATGAGGTCAAAGATTAGGTTTGGGTCGGGGATGATAAATTAAACATAGGCTCCTAAATTATGAATATTTTCTCTGAGGGTGGAGGACCCGGAGCTTCTGTGTCTTTAAAATAGTGAGGAGAGAGAGAGATGGGAGAGGCTGCGCGTTCACGGTTCCTTTTCTCGCTCCGCGACGACGAGAACGCGCAGTGCATCCCACACTCACCGGAGAGGAAAAAAGCGCCGTCGGTTTGCAAACAGCGACTCAACGGGGGGAAAAAAATGTACCATCCACCGCCTTTCATCAGCATCACCAGCGTCCAGTTTTGCAAAAGTCCAAGTGAAAGTAGAAGGATCCACAACATATGAGGAACTGAGTTTTTTTCGACTTTTTTCAGAGGACTGTAAAACTCCAAGGGTGATTTAAAAGACACACAGGGATTGAAGTTAACATTGGACAGGTAAGATGATTCAGTAGTTTGGAGAGGCATGAAAAATAAAAATGAACAGATCACAATTAGTGTCTTTTATGAGAAGGAAGAAATCGCCCTGTGGGTCAGTTACAACTCTGGTGGATCACAAGGACATTTGTGTATAAGTACACGCTCACAGACAGAGAGAGGATTGTTTACACATTCATAATGGAAGTATTGCTATTTGACTTTTTTCTGTAATCAGTTAAATATTTTATGATTAGCTGTAAGAATTGAAAGGTTTTTCTATATATAGAGAGAGAGAAAAAGAGAAAGAGAAAGACGGCGCCTGTGTCCGGTGGTAGACGCGCTCAGAGCAGCAGAGACCACCTGACCCTGAAATTGCAGCAAATATGACACACAGCATATGTGCATATGTGCTTTGTAAAAGACACTGATGTTCAGAACTGCTAAAAAAATGAATAATAAATAAATAATAACCATGATTTGTGCAGAAATGCATTGGAGAAAGTGTGTGTAATGAATTTAGGATATATGACAGCACCAGAGCAGAGCTTTTTTTTCTGTTATTAGTTTGTAATGTAATTTTGAGTTGAGGTATAGATCTGTGGTGGGTTTAAAAAAAAAAAAAACACGTCCTACTCAGTAAAACACATTTGAACTGCTATGAGATAAAAAGCTTTCACAGTACATTTCCGCTGCTGTAATGGACATAATGGATGTTATGTAAACATCTGATACGTTTATATATTTATTTATTTTTATGTGGCTAATTTCTGGTAATTGATACTTGCAGGTGCAGAAAATGGCGACAAGGCTACTGCAGCTCCTTGCCTTGTGGACTACTGTGATTGGCATTGTGCAGTGCTGCCCAGAGCTCTGCAGCTGCCAGGATAAATTTGCCCACCAGTTTGCAGACTGTGCGTACAAAGACCTGCTGGAGGTACCTGTGGGTCTACCATCCAATGTTACCACCGTGAGCCTTTCTGCCAACAAGATCAAATTACTGAAAAGTAAAAGCTTCGTCAACATCACTCAGGTCACCTCTCTCTGGCTGGCCCACAATGAGATCGTTACCATAGAGACAGACACCTTGGCCCCCCTGATTCAGCTCCGCAACTTAGACATCAGTTACAACAAAATCGTCAACTTTCCGTGGGAGGATCTGCACAACCTCACTGCCCTGCAGCTTCTGAAGATGAACAACAATGAGATGGTGAACCTCCCAAAGGATGCCTTTTCCACGCTCAAAGACCTCAGGTCGCTGCGCATTAACAATAACAAGTTCACCACCATTGTGCAGGGTACCTTCAGTGCTATCCCCTCTTTGTCTCACCTTCAGATTTACAGCAACCCCTTCTCGTGCTCCTGCAAACTGGAATGGCTGGGGCATTGGATCCAAACAACTAAGATTTCTGTTCCAGAGCCAAATTTGATTGCTTGTGCGACTCCCGAACAACTGAAAGGTGTAATGGTGACGAAGATGCCTAAACTGGACTGTAAAGCCCCTACTGTCACTATATCCTACCAGCCTAACATTGAGAACATAGAGATCGATGAGGGAGTCATGGTCATCTTGAATTGTGAGACAAAAGGAAGCCCTGAGCCACTAGTCAGCTGGGAGGTGATTGCAGGAAATCAGAATTATATATTCCCTCTGCCAGCTACTGGAGAGATGAATGATGTGCCAATTAATGATAAAACGACCACCAATCAATTCCTTGTCTTTAGAAATGCTACTCTCATCGTTCCCCGTCTGAGTAAAAGGGAAGATGGAAATTACACTTGCTCTGCGGTGAATGATTTGGGTCGAGCAGAGAGCAGCGTTAGGGTGGCTATGGCAGTCTCCCAAAAACATGCCAGCAACCCAAAGATCGATCCTACTGTGGACAGAATCTATTCATCTGGGAAAAAGCCCACAGAGCCAAAGCCATCCAAGAACAATGTGATCAACTGGACCAAATCTAACCAAAACACAAAGACCAGTCCTAAAGGTTCTCCAGACAAAAACATTGACAAGGAACAGCCTAGCAACGTTCCCACCTTTGCGAGCAAGTGCGGTGTAAGAGACAGCAGCGAACACATCTCCAATCACGCCTTCAACCTGAGCTTGGATGACCTGAAACAGTACACGTTTGATTTTGGCGTAATTGCGTTAGAAGTGTCAGAAACAGAGGCCAAAGTGCAGCTGAATCCACTGCAGCTTGCCAGAAGCAAATCTAACCTTCATCTCAGTCAAAGTGAAAACCAGGAAACAGTGAATAAAGAGCCTGTTGGTTTGTACCAGTCATCGTCCAGTAAAACCACCCTGGATATGCTTTACCTTTGTGTAAACAGAGGAAAAGGACACTCCATGGTTCAGTGGTCCAATATAGAGGAGGGGGTTAATTCCTACCGTTTCCATGGTTTGCAACCTGGCACCAATTATACACTTTGTCTCACCTATGGGGGGCAGGACTGCCAAGTCCAAGTGGTCTTCACAACCAGGAAGAAGATCCCCTCCCTTCTTATTATTGTTGTTGTCAGCATTTTCCTATTGGGTCTGGCCACTGTTCCCTTACTGGGGGCCACCTGCTGCCATTTGTTATATAAGTACCAAGGAAAGACCTACAAATTGATCATGAAGGCTCAGAATCCGGATCAGATGGAGAAACAAGTGACTGGAGATTTTGATCTTAGAGCGTCTTTTGTGGGTTCAGAGAAAACCTTCAACCCAAGCGAGTTAGGTGAGGGAGAGGGGGAGGTTGAGATAGAGGAAGGAGACGGAGAGGGAGAGGCTGAGGGGAGCGTGGTGACCGAGTCCATCCCCGGATCTTCATCCAAAACCAACCCGGAGGAGTTCGAGATGGGCTCTGAGTACAGTGACAGACTTCCGCTCGGAGCTGAGGCAGTCACCATCTCGGAGGAGATCAACGGCAACTACAAGCAGCCAAGCCGCTGATCTCCCGCTGATGTCCGCCTGTACAATGTAAAATATTTTACTTTTAAGTAGCCAACATCAAAGCAGGTAACTCACCCACCATTACTACACGTGAAAAACGATGGCGCCTGATTAAAAAAGGTGGATCTTTTAATTTTCTTTCTTTTTTTATTCTTTTTTTTTTGTTTATACCTCAGAACGTACTCCACCAATCACTTGAGATTGTGAATCGATTCATGTGTTTGTAGTCTAATGTAAGGTTAAAAATAAGTAACATACGTTTACAATGCAAGCACAGATTTCTAGTTTATCTAAACCTCAAAACTTGTGACATGAAAAGCAACGAAGTGATGTTCCCTTTCTGCAGGACAGACGGAGATAATGGGAGAAAGCGATGTTGCGCGGAGATTTACGCGTAATTATAGGGAGACAATTGAGTTTCTAAACGAAAAAATAAATAAAATAAAATAAAAAATAAGAGCATCAAAGCAAACATTATTTTAAAAAGTGCCATAGATTTCAAAGCCATTTAAATACAGTGATTTCAGGGAAATATTACATCTTTTTTAAAGCTGCGTGCGTCTGCGCAAAGCTGTGGATGAGACTTCTTCCAAATAGAAATCTCACACCAGGCCAGTAATCTTCTCAGGCTCTACACTGCCGTCGTCCACAAACCTCCAGCTACACATGTGGACAATGATATCTGATGAAATAAGACGCAGATGTTACGTCTTTCTGTGTCCACTGACGCCTGCAGCAGATCGCGCAACTGCAGCGCCCTGACCGCTGTCCTGCGACTCCAACACACACACACACAAAAAGGGAAAATGTCACTTTTCAGCCTCGTTGTTGTTGTTGTTGCTTGAGGAGAGATTCCAGGTTATTAACCAACACGATGTTGTTTTTCGTGATGTAAAGGCTTTAAATGATTTGAACCTCTTTAATCAACGGGTGCTTGCTTCACCTCTCCTCTCGCTTTTTACAATGAACGTGTCCATGGCATGTCACACCTATTTCAATGTGTGGTTTTTATTAGTGTAGTCTATAGAGGACTGTAGATGTTGCTGTCGACCTGTGATGTAAAAAGCCATGTGAAATGAAATTTCTCTCTCTTTTTTTTTTATTTTTATTTTTTACGACGATAAAGTTGAAAACCGAAGCCTTTAAACAAAGAGGACGCACGTAGATAAACGTCCTGACGGCTTCACTTGTCTTGTAATTTGATGCATAGTGAGTTTTTTTTTTTTATTATTATTATTATTTTTGTGAACTATGTTGTAAAACGAGAGAAAAAAAAAAAAAACAAAACCTCCTCCGTGACCTTTCGAGATTTTTTGATATAATTTTATGTAAGTGGAATTAATAAAACATATGAAACTATACAGAGCATTATTATTATTATTATTATTATTATTATTATCCCCTTAGGATTTGTCATTGACCTTGCACACAGATTATAAAATGTTCTTTTTTTTTAAATAATCTGAAAAGTGAGAAATAAAATTGGACTTTTCATTTGTCCACATTTCTATAAAACCTAGAAACTACACGGATTTGAATGGATCTGTTAAAAAAAAAAGCGTTTTCTTTTTCTTTTTTCTTTTTTTTCTTTTCTATTTTATGGGTCAGAAAACACAACTAAACTGGGATGGAACGATTTTGTGAAAAAAAAAAAATTAAGGAAAAAAAAAAAACCTCTTTTGAAACCTCTGATGAAAAACAACAAAGCCTTCCTTTGTCTTCATGAATTCAACAGCAATTACACCTGCAACACAAACATATACCATAATAATATAAGATTGAAAAAAAAAAAAACCTTTGTTACATTTTTATTTTCACAGTAATCAGGTGTTTATATTTTCACTCAATAGTCGCCATCTCTTTTCTTTCTCTCTTCTTTCTTTTTTTTTTTTTTATGTCGATGCAGAGACACACATGATGCAGTGCTGGTGAGTATCAGAAACCAGATAAAGATTTCACACACAACAACAACAAGCAAAACGGTGGTAGCAGCAAGTGGTTTTCTTTTGACTTAATTGTCTACAAATAAAACAGTAAATACAAACACTTCTATATATATATATATATTTTTGTTGGTGGTTTCCTATTCCACAGGTTATTGTTAATTACATAAAACGTATACAACTGAAAATTTATTACCCATGACAGTTTATTTATTACCCAAAAGTTCATTCTGTAAAGTCATAAATAGTGAAAAGTTCTCTCTCTGTATATATATATATATATATATTTAGATTTTTTATATATACTTATATTTGTATATAAATATCTACTTTAAAGGACGCTTCGGTGGATTGCACATCCATGTGTTTAGTTTGGGGCAATTATGATATTAAACAGCAGTGATTAACCCACAGGTCAAAATATAACACTATATTAGTGCCATCTCAAAATAAGCACATGAGTGTGTTGTAGTGAATGTGTTTAGTTTTGGAGAACAAGCTTTCCCATCAGACTGGAGACTGCGGCTCGAACACATAAATGACCAGGTGAATGTGAAGAACGCAAAGCAAACAAACACACAAACAATCTCCAGACAAACAGGAAAAAAAAGGCACTGAGCTATAAGTGCACTTATTTCACCAAATGGTAGGCACGTCTACTTTAAGTTCAGACAAATAATGTGGTTGCAAAATTTGCCAAAAACTGAGAGAATTTGCAGAAAATCCTCAAAATCAAGGTCACATTCGCGTTCAGTTGCTGGCGGTCGCCTCTGCCTCCTTGGTTGCTGCGCCCTTTTTGCTCCCCTCCTTGGCGCTGCGGTTCAGGCTGCCATTCAGAAAGCCGTCTGCTGTCTGACGCTGGAAGTGCTTCCTGGTGCCCACCAGGGAGGGGTTGTTGACCAGGGTGTAGAGGAGCTGCCAGTGCCTGCGGGCCCTCTTGGCACTGGACACTTTATGCTGTTTTTTCTCCTGCTGGACCAGCTGGATCCCTGAGGACAGTCAGACATCTTTATAGCACCCAGAGGTATGTCAGATATACTGTACATATATCCTATATGGTCTAGACAGAACAAATTGAATTTTTAATCTAAACAGGAATAGGGAAAAGACAGTTGCAGGCCACCCAGGACCTGCTAGAAACTACAGTAAGAGTAATAATAGAAAGCAATCATATTCTAATCCTCTAAGCATGGCAGCAGCATATTGGGCTTGTTATTAACATACTGAAAGCTTAAGCCCCTTGGGGTGCATGAATATGAAACAGGCAATTAGCGAAGCTCATCTATTTAATCAGCTACTCGAGAACTAATCTCTGAAACACAACAGATTATTCCTGATAATCTATTGTTCTCTAGATGCAAACAAGCGACATCACTGCACATTTGTAATCCAACTCATCTGTGACGATAAACGAGACAGAACTGGATTCCACAATAACAACTACAACAGATGCATGTTCTTACTAACCCCACTGTAATATATGTTCACTTGTCGCCGCACATGTAGATGAGTATAACTCACCTCCTGTTTGCTACAGTTACAGCTGCAGTTACAGCTACAGTACTAGTTAAATAATATTTATGATGCCAGTCTGCAGAACTACATTGTTTCTTGGTGACAGTGGCTAAAGGCTCATGTGAACGTCGGCACGCCATAAGGACAGCTGATTAGTTTATGACAGATCTGACGGGGACCAGCAGCAGGTCTGTACATTATTCCACAGCGAGACTCAATTTGCTCTTGGCATATTAGATCAGAACCGTTAAGCCTTCATATCTTTCATGGGCGCAAGAAAGTGTTATGATCTGATTATGCCTTAAAGTGACCTACTATCGAATTGTAAACCTCGGGAGAAATTAAAGATGCCACTGTGTCTCTAATGTAGTCATCAGCCTAGTGTTTATCTTTAAGGAATAAAGCAGGAAACATTAAAAAAAATCTTGAAAAGATGAAAACTGTCAAGTACTGCTGGTGTAGCCAAAGCCTAATATAAGAACAAATCATTGTTTAGTCAAATGAGCTGAATAATTGGGGCTGGACTAATTCAGCAGTGTGTAGTTTATGATGTGGACTGAATTTGTGCTACAGACCCTCCTCAGCGTCCCGTGACCTCTGTAGAGCAGCGCCGTCCTGGCCCACAGACTGCAGCAACATCCCGCAGAAGGCCTTCATCACAGGGTGCGACTGGCTCACCTCAATCTTCAGATAATGAGCATAGCAGCGGTAGGCTGCAGACAGACACAGGGAGGGAAGAGGAGGGAGAGTGGGGGGCGTCACTCTGACTGGGCAAAAGCAATAAACACATAGGACAACACCCCATGTTGGCTTTGAGGCAATCACACATAATGGCCATACAATCACACTTCTCTCTCTTTTTTTTTTTTTTTTTTTTTTTTGAAACCCACCCGCTTTCCCTGACAACAGATGTCTTAAATCTGAAGCCCGTTCAGAGATCGCTGCGCAATTAGAGTCCCTTGCACGGTTCAGAATACAGATATCAGCAGGGTAAAGTGGATAGGATATGCATTTCTGGCCTCTAAGTGCAATTTGCTCATGGAAAATTGCCTCTCTTTTACGCTTCCACAGACAGAGTGAAAAAACACACACACACTCACACAATGACATATACAAAGCTAAAAGCATAATGCTAATAGTAATGAATATGTTAACACTGTGTGTCAGACTAAAAGAAAAAAAAACAGTAGGGAAATGTACAATATAATTGAGCAATATGATGTAAAGCAGTTTTTGCATGTGAGACAGGCATGGTACAAATGATCCATTATATTAAGAAAAATTCTATGTAGATGATGTTGAACTTGACCTGATGCTTCAGTGTGGTCAGTGTACCAGACAATGACAATATGGCCGTGTTATACCTGGGTCGAATGCCTCCACGTTGCGGTTAAGGAGGCTGATGTCCATGCGTCCCATGTGAACAATGTTGTACAGAGCTGTGATGATCATGCGCCACACAGCCAGTAGAACCCCGATCAGAACGTTGACGGGGAAAAGCAGGTACGTCAGCAGAAACAAATTACCCCTGTTAGATAGGAAAGAAGGCATCAAGCAGACAGGACAGTGGCTGCAATGATCGTAAAATAAAACCATAAAATAAGAGTCAATGACCTGTTGTCAAGGTCTCGAGTTCCTGCTGTTTTTTTGATGAAGCAAAACCTGGCGGTGATATGTTGAGTTAACACAGCCAAGAGGATCATTAGCCAGAAGGGCCTGAAAAGAAAAAGTCAACAATCATCATCTGACGCAAGAAAGAACAGACGACACTCAAACTGCAGCACTAAAACAAGGAACCTGTCGAAACCATTTAAACCAAGAAGACGACTATAAAAAAAACTATAAAAGAAGCCTCAATTATTCTTAGACCGTGATACGTTTGAGTTCATATGAAGCACTTTGATCGTCAGAATCACAATGAGCCATAGTGTCCTCAGACAAAGCAGAGTAATGAGAGAGAGAGAGATGCGACGATGCTCACCACATGCTCCACAGGATCTGAAAGAGGATCAGATTCTCTTGGTGTAGGATGGGCATGATAATGAGGAAGACGGCGATCAGAAGGCAGAGGAAGAACACCATGGTTTGGACCATCATGCCTGCAGGGGAAAGATCAGAGGTTCAGGGCCTTCAGGCTTACAACATGAGCAACAAGGAACAAAACTACACTGTACATCTACTCAATGAAACCCCAGACACCCTGGTAAATCTCTAGGTCGTCAGTAAGTTGCTAGATAGATGCATTTAGATAAATCTGAGGCATGTGAACATAGAGATTATGATGTACAAATACATCACTTTGCTAATGGGAAAACAGTTCTGTATTTAAATGTAAGAAACAACATTTAGCAACATTTCCGAAAAGATAAACAACAAAGACTAGTCAAAACCAAACATATAATCTGTACCGATGCAGATGTGAGCTGCTGTAAAGCTCGTATATCCCATCCAGCAGACCAGTGCCGGCCGAGATGCCCTGATACTTCTCTGACAGTTGTAAACATTGTAGATATCTCCTCTGTACAGGCCCTTCAGGTTTGACCTGCAAGAAAGAAAAACACAATCAGGACAAAGCCAGACTGTGAGTTACATAAACCGATTTATCACTAAACATACAAATTACACAGTAAATTGAAGAGGTAATTTAGCTAGGGGATACGGCCGAAATGCAACTCAATACTCGGCTTGGAAAAACCATTTCTTTTAATATGACGTAATTTATGGTAATGGCGCTATTATTCATGTCCTATCTTAATGGCCATTTTCAATTCTAGCCGCAGTTAATGCAGAGTGAATGCTATTTTCTCTGTCTGGATGATTAGTACTCTATTAGCGTTATAATAACTCCTGTGTGAACCATTACATTACAATGAGGGAACAGGAATGCAAAGCATGAACACGATTCTTGAAAAACTTGGGTAAAAGAAAAAGAAAAATATATGTAAGAAAATAAGAGAAAGAGAGTCGATTGTGAACCTACCGATGCAGAACCATAGACCGCATGAGCAAAGCCAGGTTGACCAAACCAGACAGGGTCATCGCTGAGATGTAGCACACTGCATGAGAAATATAAGACATGACCTTTATGTTGTTCATCTTGTTATGTTATTTTTTTTGGTTTATAAATATATGTTAATATTACTGTGATTCAAAATTCTAAATGTTTTATTCACTCACCTTCTACACACCACATGTAATGAACCACGATTCGGACCACTTCGTGTTTGTCTGGAGAAAGTACGATCTTGAAACCGGCCAAAACGTTTGCGATGTCCTCATCGACGCCCATACGGGCAAGCTGCAGAGGAGGCACCACTGTGGAGATCAGGAGTAGAGCCACCTACAGAATATCGACCAAAACAAGAAGTTATTTATTTAATAGCGGAAAAACTCTCAGCCTGGGAGCGTAAAATATATAATCTGCACTGAAATTATTATAATTATTACTATTAAAGGGGTCAGCGATCCCTTTGATCTTGAGCACAATGCTGTATTTCACATATAACAGGTCTGTGCAATGCATGAATAAACATTTGAATTCATTTTTTTTTCTAACAGTATATATATATATATGGTATTTACCTGGTACAGTGTTATGAATGACACCACACCAGATATAGCCAACTTCAGTGGAAAACGGAAAGCTGTTTTAAAACAAAGAAGAGATGAGTTTTTTTAACAGAACATGACATATCGATGTGCGATCAGAGATAAGAGACTCGAAGATCATCTATGTACCTTCCTCTGGTGTATAAATGTATGACTTCACAGCATCAATTATTCTCTGAGGGAGCTTGGGCGTCTCTGTGCTCGATGTGCTGAGGTGAAATGTAAACATGCAAAGTTACACATTTTAATTTGTCACACTTCAATTAATTCATGAGATTAGAAAACAATCAGAATGCGTGAGCCATTATCTTGTCGTACATAAAGAAAAGGTCTTTGAATGTAAGTTATGAGTTAATCGTGCACACGAGAGGAAAGAGGAACTGCATCAGCGTCCGGACCATAAGACTGCTGATCGTTGTAGAAAAATCTTGAAAAATATTGCCTGCATAAGCAGATTTACTTGGAATTTGGTGTGAAGGACAGTTAAACAGGAAAATCAACAGCAACTTGTTTCCTCTCTAGCAACAGATGTTGCCTGTGTAACGGTTTTTTTTTGCATATCGTGGATCTCAGTTTCTTTTATGTTTGTAATGAAGAGACACTGTGACAACACCCTGGACAAGGCACAAGTCTAAGAAAGGAAGGACATGTGGAGACAAAACAAAAAAACCTAACCTGCGCGTCTCAGGATTGTATGAAACTAGGGAAAGAGATTCAGCATCATCTATGTTTATACTGAAAAGTGCACTAAATGAACAACAGTAACAATAAAGATAATCATCTACAGTTCTCACCTGATTTTAGCCGGCTTCTTCTTCTTGAGCGTTTTCTTCACATAGTCTTTATAGTAGCTGCTGCCTAGATCCTAAAAGAACAGCAACAATATGTAAGCAAACAATAATAGTAGTAGATTTATAGTAGTGGCAAAACAGCTCTCATATTCCTTAAATTCCTTCAGGAGTATGTTTTATTAATTACAGCATATATTTTAAATTTATTCTGTAATTCTTGCTCACAAATTAAGCCATCTTGTAATAACAGGGGCAGGAGGGAGAGAGGGAGGGAGAGTCAAACTCCAGGCAATGGCTTCACCCCAGCTTTGTCACACCCGTGCTGAGATTAGCATCAAATAAACACGGCATTGTGTTTCCTCTGTGTGAAAAAAAAAACCCCACAAGGCAACCTTTTCATAATCTGATCGAGAACATAAAATAAACCAATCACGTCAAATCTACTTAAAATGATCAGGCCACTGGCGTGCTTCACATTTTCCCTCGGCCCTGGACTGTACAAGCACGATAAGCCCCTTGATTAGCAGGCAGCTTATATAGCAGGTACCTCACGTGCACGGATTCAGAGGAAATGTGCGTCTTAGTGGGATTTTTCTCTCTGTTTTTTTCTTTTAAGAATAGTTAAAACTACTGATCAACACTTTTATCCAGTCTGTTATGGAAGCAGTCAACGCAATAAGCGCCATAAGAGCCTTACAACCATCCTGAAGCACAGGAACACACAGGAACTGCTCGAAGATCAAAACTTACCTCTGTGGCATTGTTCTCCTCAGTGCCCTTCAAGCCCTTGAATAGAAGAAGGGGATACTGGAAACTAAGGAACGCCAAGCAAGCTATCTGGGGCAGGCTGGAGAAAAGGGAGTAGTGTTTGTGTATCTGCAAAGGAAGAAAAGAAAACTTTTAATCACCCAAAGAGCTTTAGAGAGAATACGTCTTAAAAACACTGCATTGGCACAAAAATGTGGACAGAAATAGCTTTTTTGTGTGTGTGTGTGTGTTTGTGTGTACAACACAAAAACTATTCAAATTTAGGACATTTAGGACTTTTATTCTGAAAACTACAATTTAAACGTGGAATTTTCTTTCTTTCTTTTTTCAATATTTAAAAAGTAAAACTATTCTATTGTCATCGTGTGATTATTGTTTTTCAGTTGAGATGAAAATGCTCCCTGCATTGTTTTGGTGAGTGCCAACTCATGGTGGGATAAACAGACAGACAGTGGGGAGAAAAAAAAAAACAAAAGACAACCATGACATAATGTACTAAAAAGCCTCGACGTTTCTTTTTTTTTAAACTGATGCACACTAAACAGATTATGTGTGACAAAGCCTCTTGATTAAGACCAACAGAGAGTGGAACCAATGGTTGTGACTCATAGACATTCATTCACGCAGAAAAATCCCCAAAACAACAGGGACGTGGCACAAAATTTCAGATTGAGTAAGGTTTAAATCCGCAACCATGCATCCAGGAATTCAGCCTGAAAAAAGCCTGATATTCATCTTTTCAAATCACATTTCTGACATATACAACAGAACAGCTTTGTTTGGTAACCAGCAGGTGTCCAGACCAAAATAAATCAGCTTTGTCTCTAAAATAATCCTTAAAACTCAGACAGACGACACTCAAATTGTTAAGACACTGGATTCACTTCACTGATGTATCGCTGTCTTAAACTCTTAGTTATAAAACAATTCTGAACTTGTTGTTGGAATAAGAGCGATCTTTGCTCACCAGAGGTGTTTTGGGACAGTCGATTTTCTGCCACACCAGAACACCAAAGTGTGTCCATGATAAGAGGCTTCCAAGTACATAGCCAACTTTATTATGTAAGGTGCCACATGCCAGGAGAGGGTAGTATAGTGCGGGGTAATAGAAGACTCCAAGAATCACCCAGTTCTCTGCAAAAACAAGAGTGGGAAGAATGTGAGAATCAGAAGAAATATACACTGATTTGTGATTTACTAGACTATGACTGTATCACTTTATTATTTTTATTATTATTCACTATAAAGTTTTTCACCACACATAGTGCAGAGCAACTATAATATTTCCTCTTCTACTGAACCTTGTGCTATTTAGGGATTGTGTAAATTAGCAGGGGACCGACTCCTTACAGTCAATTCTTATGTAATTTCATTTCAGGGGAAAAAAAAGCTGCTTGTGGAAGCTTACAATCAAACTCCTGAGTCAAAAATAACAGACACATGGAAACAACATAATCCAATTACATAAAGCAAAAAAATCTGCTATATGATATGTACAATCTGTGAATAAATACACGCAGACTGATGTTAGATTGGGAAGAATCGAGATGACATCCTCACGTTTGTTCTCTGAGTTTGTTGTGAAGGGGAGGGGGTTTGGCGATATGACCAGGCCCCACAGTTTGCACAAGAGCACTCCAAACACAGCCACTGCCAGGCCCTTGTGCTGTGTATGATCCAGGAAGTTGACTGGACTGTGAAATCAAGAAGCAGGTATTTAGAGCCCACGTGTGAGCAGCCTCACATCAGGATGAAACAGTTATTGACCAGAAATGATCGCACCTCAGGGAAAGTTTTAATGCACAAACTAATTACAGCTGAATTAGAGCATAGAATTAATTTTTTTTTTACTGTGAATTTTTCAACTTCTAGGCAGGTTCCTTTTTTTGGCTTCTGTTTATATCAGCATGGGATGAAAATCAACTTTGAGATTTGCAACTTGCTTCAAATCCATCACAGTTTTCAGCTTCAATTAATCCAGGGAAAGTTCACGGAGCATGAAAGCACTTTTTCATTGGCGCCCAGCTCCTGAAAAACACACTGTTAAACACACTCACATCTAGGAGTTACCTCGTATGACCAGGTTTATCTACTGGGTACGGAACAGATTCTGAGGTTAATCAAAATGACTGCAGGGCACATTAGGAGAAAGATGAAATTAGTGCTAAAGGTATTTTAAGTTCGAAGTAGGTCCTGCTATAAAGTCTACAGCTACAGCTAAAGTAACATCATCCATGTGGCCTAATGGTTTCATAATTGAGCTTGAATCACCTGAAATGTTCATTTCTCGTGGCACTGTGCCATGACAGACATTATGTCAACTGAAGTGTTTGCATATTGATTTTCAAGCAACACTGTAATAAATAGAAGCCAATTACTACCTCAAAATCTTTAAAAAATGATTAATATCAATACCATAAGTCATATAATATAACATCATTAACTTCCTGTAGTAATCAATAAGGCAAATATTTCATTTCCATTTTATTGCTTACAAGACAGCCTCACCTGAATAAACTTGAGAGTCCTTTCTGTTTGTCGCCTGCGTTCCTGCGTCTGGCTAAGATTGCTAAGATGAACATGACGACAAGCTGGAAGAGACAAGACATCAGTTAGCATGATGGGCGGCGCATGTCAGTACGCAGCTGTGGACTCCCCAGGATTCAGGCATCACCCTACTTCTGACTAAAAATGAGGGAAGTTAATGTCACAAAAGGCCAAAACCTTGGTGTCTCATTAGTGCACCCCCTGGATGTGGTCTGAATGAAGTGTCATCACTCAGGATCACTGACCAGAGAGAGTTTAATGATCTGTTGTGACCTGTGACATGTTGGGAAGAATGCCTTGTTCTGAACTGGGTCAGTGAGAACCAACCAACAAGAACGTCTTTGTACAGAGATTCAAAACAAGAAACATATATTTCAACCTGAAATATTAAATCATCTTTGTAGAGTTAGGATCTACATCAAAAAGTAATACTGATTGTCTAGGTCACTGTGTAATTGACTCAGCCCTCAATCTAGATCAGGATCTGCACCAAAAACCATTTGTCCATATTTGTTCCTTGGACTAGTTCCACCTAATTTCATAACAAAACTTCCAGAACTTTTTGAGATACTTTCCTAACAATCAGACAAGCAAAGGGAACTGAAAACATACTGTTACTTCCTCTGTGAAGATAAATGACATTTAAACCTCCCATCACTTTATCAGGGAAAAGAGAAGCATGATATGTCATTGTTGCACATCATTACACGTAAGTTACATCTGACAGCAAGGTGTGATATCATAAATCCGATGAATGAATGAAGGAATGGCAGTGAACGACAGGTCAGTGTAATGTTACGTCACATTAATCCAAAAGACTTACAGATATCACGGTGATGCAAATATGGTAGAGCCTGTCATCAGCCGTAGGGTCACATGGAGGGATTATTCTAAGGAAAAAAGGGAAAAAAACACTCACACATGAACAGAACAATTAATCCGCATCTTAAAACTCAAAGCTTTGAGTCCGTGAGCAGTAAAAAGTAAACTTCACTAAACCTCTCACACGTCACTGTCACAACCATGTGTGGCTGGAAACTTTGTAGCTGGAATCCCGCAGGAGAGATTTGCATTTAAACGGATTGGTATCAGCGTGACACAAGGAAACAACAAATGCCTATGTTCACATCTCTGTACGCTACATGAGGAGGAATGCCAAGTCAGGGGGAAGTAATTACAATGCTGATATTCAGAGAAGGCCTCGTACATTAAATAGTACAAAAGTTTGAGAGACTTTTTAAAATGACTTGGTATACCCTCATATGTGAGAGACGGCAGCTTCCAGGATGGATGTCTTGACATTTTTCACAACAGTCTCATACCTGCCCAAACAATGTGTGAATTTGTGACTTGGCGTTCGCTGCACAGACTCTGGCACAAGACCAAACCAGACCATTTGTAAATTTAATACGATGTTAAAATTTACGTTTACATAGACGAACAGAGACGTTTGAAGAGTAGAATCAGATCAAAGCAGGTTTAGCTTGATAATGTGCCACAACAGTGACCACACAAAGTTTTCCACATCACAGTCTATTAATTTACATGATGTCCAGACAGTTTATTAGGTAAACATGGCACTGGATTCATCGTATTTCTGTCATATTGTTCATCTACAGCCATTAGTAAACATCAACATTTTTACTATTAATCATTCTGTACCAATGGAAACATGGTGGATTTTGTTTTTAACAACAAAATAACTGACTGGACATATTGAACGCACCCTGTTATATTGTGGGATGGGTCAGGAATAAAGAATGAGCATCAGTATGAGTTTTCCACTTATATATAACTTATATACAAAGTTGCATGTTACCACGTGCTACATTGTGTGTGTGTGTGTGTGTGTGTGTGTGTGTATTTGAGTACGATAAATGTCTAACCAATAAGTTATGTGAAGTTCTGCGTGCAAACCGACCAGTTTCCATAACAGCCTGTTCTCTCAAAACATGAAAATGATACAAGCTCTCCTATATTGTTACAAATGATATGAATGGGAACAAGATCACACACTGATACTGGCTCCAGTGAAGTGTGTCATGTGTCACCTGATATCTTAATTAAAAGGTGGATTTCACCACTAAATTGTAAACAGACTTATAAAAGTTGGAATAACAACTAATGCAAATGAAAACCATGGATTGATTCACCATATTTTCTTCATGTGTTTTAGGACAGACAACAATAAAAGTAGAGAGAGATTAAACTAAGTGGATGACATTGAGGCCTAAAAAGAATAAAACTTAAGTTATTAAAACGTAAACATGTACTTACTCTACTTGAATTTTCTCTGGTAAAGGATCCAGGTCTGGGTACTCATAGTCCAGTAGAGCATCTTTATCCATTGTGCCTTTTCTTTTCCAAACAGATCCAAAGTTTTACAAGATGGCTAAAGTTCTGTAGCGATGCACAGCTGCAATCCCCTTGGCTCAAGAGGAAAAAGTGTCTCCCAAGTGTCCCAAGGAGACTCTGGCGCAGAGTTGTCTTTGTTTCCCTGAGTTTGGTCGGCTCTCACTAATGCTCTGTTCCCCTCCTCACAGGCTGTGCTCAGGTGCCCTGGTCCCACTGTGGAGCTGAGAGTAATGTGACAGGTCCTGGCTGCAGCACGATGCCTCCACCCTGCAAAGGCCCTAATTCAGCTGAGGGTTACCACCACACAGGGAGTCTGGGGAAGAGAGTAAGAGAGAGAGAAGGGGGGGCAGTGTGTGAAAGGAGCGAAAAATGTAGAGATCTGGGCAGCCAATCTGCAAGGCCACCTGCAGCTTACTGGGATTACATCTACTTTTGGAGCTGTGTTATTGGACCTGTGGCCAGTGATTGAAGAGGTCAGGTGTGTAGAGTTATAAAACTCCAGCTAGGACTGTGTGGGTTGTTGGGAGTGATGAGACTTCCCTGTGTGAGATTAGAGCGGAGTTCCACACTGATAACAGGAAAATTCTCACATTGTTCCCTTCTGTCATGGCTCAGCTACATTTAGGAAACGTAACCATAACGATATCCAGGTAAAACACTGACACAACATGGAACCAAATACAGCAGCATGTTTCAATACAGTGTGTGAAGGTTTCCAAGTGCATATCCATGTGGGAGAAGGTTTTTAGTCTGCTTTAGTTTGTTATACTAGTGTCAAATTATTCTAACATGGTGTTTGAAACAAATTCTTAGAAACAACCGGTTTATCAGAAACATAGCTATCCTGTAAACTACTGATTAAGGTCAAACAAAGACAATGAGAAAGAGGAAAATCTTTTTTCAACAGTGTACCTGATATGTGAGAATGAAATGGTTTTAACAAAGGGTGGAGTCACATTGCCCAGAGGAAAGGAATTTAATATAGGCTCCTCTAGATGTTTTATTCATTCCAGGGGTGTCGTGATACGCAAATAATATCCTACAACGTGGACTTCTGTCCATTGTACAGACAAAAGTGAGAAAATAAATCACTAACACGTATCCTTTACTCAACTTTATATTATCAGAAATTTCATATCAGATGTCTGAAGATGCCACACTGAGCTCTGAGAAACAGGAAGGCATTTCTTACCATTTACTGCCAGACTGATTGATTCATTCAAGGGGGAAAAAATTCAGACTGATCAATAATTACAATAATTATTAGGTGCAGAGCTAAAGAACATTATGCATCTCATATTTCATATTGTGAGCTGCAATATCTCATCCCATCAAGGTGGATCTTGAACTTACCCTACGGGGAATCAATAAAGGTACATTTTATCTTATCTTATCCTCTGTGATTGCGTAAGTGATTTGTATTGTTGTTTCGTTGGGACTGTACATTTAATTAAATGTAAAACCAGACATTTATTTTTGACCTGGATTAATACTTTTCAAAATAAATCCTTTAGGACAACAGATGATTAAGTGTTTCAGGTGTCAGGTTTATAGTCAGATCAGTCCAGAACATAAACTGAATATGTGTGTAGATAGATAACTAGATAGTTAGGCAGTTTATTGATCATCCCATGGAAATTACCGAAAATACTGTATTTGGTTTTGCATTTGAGATGTGTTGCTCTGAGATCTTTATATATTTTTTAATACTAGTGGTTCCATCACAGAGATGTTCAGAAGTTAACTTAACAACACAAACTCAGACTTATGACAGATTCTATCTTTTGGATTTGTTGCTGGTAAAACTTGATGGTCATTTTCATCTTTGGCCTGAAGCACACAGTGTTCATTTTCTAACAAAATACCTGAAATACTGATTCATCTGACCACAGTGCACATTTTGACTGTGTGATCATTCATCCAAGACGCCTCTAAGCCCAGATAAGTCAACAACGCTTCACAACACAGTTAACCCAAAGCTTCCTTTTGGTAAGATAAAAGTTTTTAACTGGCATTTGTTCATATAAATCTTAATTGTAGTGTTTTACGCACAAAGACTTCACCAGACTATTTTAATTAAGATATGTAGATGGTGCAAGATTCAAATCCTTTTTGATCTCTCTTTGAGACACATTATTTTGACACATTTCTCACAGATTTGTTGGCAAATCTACAGCCAATCTTCCATCGCACAAGACAAGGCTTTTTCCTGGAAGCTGCTTTTGTACCAAATCACCACAACAATCACACAATTGTTTAATTATTTCACCTCTTTCACAGCCTTTTATGGCCTTATCCCAACTTCTCTCTTATGAGTTGCAGAAATGAGCAGCAGGGGTGAATGTACATTTCAGATCAAATATTTTGGGTTAATATTGTCTGCAATGTAATACAAGTTATAGTAAATTTAGACATTGCATTTTCTGTGCAGTCCAAATTGTCTAATTTGGAGTTTTATGTCTTAGTTGTCTCACTTGCATCAGACATAAAAGCCAATTTGGGAAGAAGGGTTTTCCTTTTGGAATCTAAGTCAATTAATGACAGCAACAACAGTATCAAGAGAGACAAAATGATCACAAAGAACCCCCAGCATAAGAAAAGTACAAGCATGTGAGTGCTACAACGACACACTGAGGTTAAGGGTCATGGGAACACCTTAGCCACAATTATTATTTTTTTTCTGCTCCAAGCTGAATAAAAGTTACGACAAATGCTCTCACGTTGTTTTTTTTTTTTTTTCATATTTATCACTAAGTGCCCAGAAAGCTTGCATATATCTTGCGCAACGTCTGCATCTATTCCCGCATTCAGCCGCAGCCAGCTGAGACTAAGTCAGTTTTGCAACACTGCCTCAATGTCAGCATACACTCATTATGCAGGGATTACAGTCACACAACTTTAAAAAGCAACAAATTTCCACCTCCTAACACTCCTGAGAAAACATGGTTTCTCAAGCATAGTAAGCCACCAAATCAAACATGCTCCTGCAGGGAAAAAAAAACAGCCCCGGCAAATGAAGGGGGTCACAGAACAAAGAATGCTTTGAACGGTTATAGTTACATCACAGAGAGGAGGTTTGATTGAGCCAAACATCTCACTTCAGGTATCAGGTTTGGTAAGTCAGATCCAAAAGTCATTCGGTAGAGGGGAAAAGTTACTGATTTACGATTTAATTTTCACAAATATTCAAATTACAAATTACAAAAGTAGTCTTTTATAAACTTTAATTAATCCATATTATATCACTAAGGGCCCAAAGAGTCAACAAGTAGTTTTCTGTGGTAGACATCTAACAATAGACCACACTTCATTTTCATTTCACACTGTTCAAAACAAACACAGATCAGTGATTCAGGCAGATCAGTGAAGTCATTTCTCACAGCTGAGCATACTTTCCTCCCGTGTGTGTATGAGTGTGTTTGAGGTGCAGCTGCAGGAGCAGAAGCAGCATCCAGGTCCTGCGGTTTCAGTTTCAAACAGACACTGAGGACGAATTTCATGCGTTTGAAGTTGAGCTTGACGTTGTGACAACAAAGAGACCTTCATCTTGAGGCAGGTTAGTGAGTTAGTGAGTCACCTGCGTCTCCGTGTCTAACAAGCAGCGGATTATCTCGCGAGGAGTTGGAAGTTTTTTTTTTTTGTTTGTCTGTTTGTTTTTTGTTTGTCACGTGCGCAGCTTATTAGCAACTTTTATCATTAAGCATCACGTTTAGCAACATTGTATTGTTTTAGCGTTTGTTGTTTTTTATATTCTTGACAACTACTTACCTGACACGTGCAGGTGCAGCGTCAGGTAGGCGTGGGAGCGTCATTAACGTCAAATGAGGATCATTAGCATAGGTAATTTCATTAAGCAAACATATCTAACGTTTTTATATGAATCATGTAAATTCAGTTTAGGTTTTTATTTAATTTCACTTCAGAAAAGTGTTAAAGAAATAAAAAAAAGCAGGACCTTACCGTGTATTAATCTTGTGCCGCGTGCCTCCTACTGAATGAACCAGTTTCCATTAGTTTCCAACGTGCAGCCTCCTCCTTCAATTTCAGTCACTAACATAAACAAAATCACAGTGTCAAGGGCAACTTTGCGCCTTCCTCCTGTTATTTTATTTTTTATGGACACCTCATGTAGCGTCTGTGTCAAGTTGGGACTTTGAACTGTCTCTATCTTGTTGTGGTGTGAGAACATCATAAAAGTGCTGCTACAGGCAAAAAGTGAGAACACGGTTGTTGTGAAACTCGAAGGTGCCCAACATGGACAAGTTCAGGTCAAGACTAGAAAGATGACCTTTGGTGATGTTTATTATCAGATCAATGAACTCAAAAGAAAAAGATGTTGAAGCCTTTGTCAATGTGGACGTGTCCGTTTGTATGAAAGTAACATTTTAAACCATTTAAATCCCAAAATATAATAATTATAAAGTGTCTGTCTTAATGATGAGTCTTAATGTTATTATATTTGGTGACCTTTGTGACAATCATCTGGATTTTCTGCTATGTTGACATTTGAGGTCAAGTAGGAGAGTTGCACTAACATTACTGTAAATTCTGACATTTTTTTTTTTTTTTTGCAGCAGTTTCATCACAGTGAAGGAGAGTCACGTTGTGACAGAAGAGATGTGAAAGGGAAATTCAACTGTAAAGGAAACTATGAGTAAGGTTTGCACGGTCACAAAACATTAAGACATTTGTCTTAACTTTGTACAGTACTTCTTGATTACATTTGATAATGTTTTGTTCATGTGAACCATTATTTTCACATCACATGAAGATAGAGTTTGTTTGTGAAGAACATCATGATCTCATTAAGATTATTGTCTCCTTAAGGAAGATTATAGACTTTCTCACCTACATCAATACTGGACATATAACAATACCAGAGAAATGTTGTATGTAATTTTCTTTTTCTCCTCATAAATGAGCAGAAAATCATATCAGTTCAAATCCACATATAACTGAATATTCACTTCTAAAATTAGCTTCCTATGGTTTCATGGCATCATTATATGAAGGTTGTTTGAGCTAACATGCCCTTTCTGAATGAGTTTAGCCACAAGACTCCACCGTCTTTCACTGCACTGTCATTGACTCATTAGTAGTGGTTTCACAGAGACAGAGAGATTGCCTTCATCGATTTCAGAAATTAGATTCTGGCCTTTACATGGACCTGGGTGTGGTTCACAGGAATAGCATGGATAGATGTCAGACTTTAAAGCCTAATCTCCACTGACTGTATTTGCATTAATGTGAAAAAGTTTGCTGTTCTTCTCTTGACTAGCTTCCTGCCACTGACTCTGAAGTGGAAATCTCAGTTGTAAACCTTTCATGCATCCTGAAGTGTTCAGACTTGTTCCTCCAGTGAACAAGCAAAATTGACCTCTTTATGCATTTCCCATAAAAGCCAGTGAGTACAACCTTCTGACTTCATCTGTTTAGTTAAATACTGACTCAGAATAACTCCTTAGACAGCAAAACATATCATACCGCAAAGAAAAACTTGCCATGATTATAATAATCATAATTATTAACTAGCTGACTCTAGTTGTTCTTCTGAAAAACATGTAACAGAGTTAGATATCTGCTGTCACAGCTGTATTTATAGAGGCAAGAACACAAGCCTGAGTCCTGTTGTATCAATAAATTAGGCTCTAACAGACGACATTTAAAATCATGGCTTTGTATATAATGTAATATTTAGTAGAGTTTGGGGATTTTATGGTTTCAGCTCAGACGACTTTTCATTTAAGATCCCTCCGATAAATAAAACACATCCAGTTGCATCTGCCTTGAAACCCCTGAATTGGTTATTCTTTTATTCTTTACTTTGTGCTCCATAAATATTAATATTTCATTGTTGGCAAAGTCAATTCAAATTGAGTAATATTGAGAAAAATGGCATCGGTATTAAATCATGCCCCCTGAAGGCCTCCTGGATGCCGGCGGCTAATTACTGGGGATATTTCTCTCCCACTCAGTCTGCTGCCTCGCCTCTGTCATAATCAATGAGCCTTGTAACACTCAATTAGAGCGTAATTGGATTTGTGTGTATTTTCGAGGTGGAAAAACATGTACATTTGCAGGGACATGAAAGTGCTGCTTATCTCTGTTGACAGCTGTAATGAAGCTGAATTGGGTCGACCGACTGAAAATTCACAAAAAAATTCAGTTGGTTTAAGCAGATTCCTGCGCTCACCTCCTACTCCACACCCAGATGTCTTGAATATGGCTCGCTAAAACAGCTTGAATTTACATTATAATGCGTAATTAATAATTCACACTTGGCACAGAGTCTAGCTAAATATCTGCGTGTATTGAGTTGGTTTACACAGTGACACCGTGAAGGATTCACAATTAGGCTATTGTTTTTAAGTCGAGAAATGAACATTTCTTCAATTTTATGCAGAAAAATATGAACAATAATGATAAAGCACTGCATATTTGGTGCATTAAGCAGTATTAAATAGTTTTCAGACATATTTGTAGTAACAGTGTCTAACCTTCAAGCCTTTGGTTGGGTGTTTCCATGACAGCAGCTGACTGTGTTTAGGGCCAGGATTGCTAGGAGATGTACAGTCAGCTTCTGTGGAGTGCCACAAATAGTGTACAGACATTGATACAAGATATTATTTTCCCTTTTTCAACAAGTACACAGACTGTTACTGTTAAAACTCTCAGCAGCAGGTGGTCCCATAACCACAGCGCTCTGTATGTTAGCCTCTGAGCCATTTTGAAACTTACAGGGACTGAAGTACAGTGCGGCTCAATAAAAACATAAATAGAATTTAAACGCCCCATGTTTAGACATTATTACTTAAAGTCGAGTGAAAGTAAGAGTGACAACCACCAACCAGGACACTGGTATCTTTGCGAAAAACAACGATTTCTAACTCGAGTAAATAGTATATTTCCATGTGCTATTCATTCATACTCTGCATATCAATGTATTCAGCCAATCAGATGGATCCTTACTTGTCTAGATGCCTTAAAAACAGACAGATGACACATTACAAACTGTGCAAATACCTGCCAGTTTGGAAATAATGGAAATAAAGTCTTTCATGTTTTTTTCTTCTGTTGTCTGCATAGTCTACTCACCACCTCTAGGTAGCAAACTTAAAGCAGAAAGATTTTAACCCTGTATTCTTAATTGTTTGTTTATTGTCATCACAATATTCAACATTATAGCGTATTTTCCCAAATGAATAGATGTGATTACTGAGATTTAATACAGTTTTGTCTGAGAAGCTGATCCACAACACTTGTAATGGATTTTAATAATCCAGTTCAGTTGTAGATTTGCCTCCATATTGCATTTTGACACATAAGGTTGATTGAACCTAAACACACACAAGGAAAAAAAAAATCAATTTGAGTCACAAAGGTCGTTTCTGTTTTGATATATCACTGTTATTGTGGAAGGCTTGGGTGAAAGATTTATTTGCTCAGTTTATGAGGACTGAGAATGGGATGTTATATCTAAGGAGCCACTGACAAACACAAATCTTCCTGATAGTTATTAAAGTGGTCATGATCACTTTGCCGCGGACATGCCGGTGTGCAGCGCTCAGTCTGTCACGTTCCTGCTGCGATCACCTGTCAGGAGGCTTGAATTCACGGTGCGGCGGCGGGGTCGCGCCTGAGCTGCAGTGTAATAATCCTCTTTATATAACTGTGCAGAACACCCTGGCAAACACTGCACACATGTAGGAATTTGATTAGATTGTCGTGATCTGTTTATCTAAAATGACATGTTTTACTGAAGAAAAACTTAATAGAGCTCTGCTCTACTCTAAACTGACCAGTTTATCATATATACAAGCCAGTGTTTCGATCCGGTGTTTTAATAGGCCTTAAAATACAACACAACAATAGTGAATTAGCAATGAAACAAATAATATAAGCTTCACTAGGAGGATATTTTATTGTAAATCTGCTGTATCATATTGTGTAGATGTACCTAAGAAATTGGTAGCTCCATGTGCGATTTTATATTGAGCTGATCTGGTGAGATAGAAAAGCACAGTTTGTCAGCAAACAGATCAAAGATTCTCCCTGTTATTGATATCAGGTGCTTATTGCTTGTGTGTGTGTTTGTGTGTGTGTGTGTGTGTGTGTGTGTGTGTGTGTGATGTCTGTTTTAGTTGGGGTGTTGTACGTGTCAGTGTGATAGATGATGTCCTTGCCGTGGCCTCCATTTTGTCTCTCTGGGTGTGTGTGTTGTTTGGGTGGTCTGTGTCAGCATATGTTTAAAGGCTTTGTTGATATGCTGGTGGGGGTCATGTATGAACAGAGGATTATTGGTTTGTTTGTTTGTTTTTACCTACAAAGCCACAGGGTAGAAAGTTCAATCATATTGATATTTTCATGATCTTTTATATTTTTTCCTCGAATCTGGAGTGTTATTTACTTTACTACTTTACTACTAATTTTGTTCCTTGTTGTTTATGACTGATATTTCATTAATTAGGCGTTTGAAAACAAAAAAAGGTCTTTTAACCTAAGCCTTAAAACATAACAGATGTCTTGTGTAGGATAAAGAAAATGAAAGGCACCATTGTTTGTTTGTGTTGAAATAATCCGAAAAGCAGAATTTATCCTAGAAAACATGCGGTGAATATGCATGTCCTCCTCACATCTTGTCGCAGACATGATGGAGGAGTGGGGGGGGGGGCATTTCTCACGTCTCAGAGTTTTTAATTATGAAATGAAAAATTCACCACAGCATGTCTCGCATAATTGCTATCAAAATGAGAGATTTGCCAAATTGTCCCAGGAGAACTAATTGAAGGCAGAGAGAGAGAAATGGTGATTAGACTTTTTTTGTGTGTGTGTGTTTTGACTCTTGAACACACAGGATTAAATATCGCTTCTTTATAGAGATGCACAGCGTGTTTGTGTGTGTTTTGATTCAGCTCTTAAACTAATAGATCCTCTGTCTCTAACTAACCTATTTGTTGATTATAAATTGGAAACCAGCCACCATTTATTTCAGTTGCTCCGATCACCACTGTGTTCAAAAGCAGATGCGTAACATTAATGTAATTGTACGACGTAAATGTGTTGAAGCTTTATTTTATATTCTCCCATTAGAGACTCTTTTTCATGTGGGTCGAAAATCAAATGCTTGATAATTTTGTACGTATTTCAGCGGAGTAATATTTGTGCCTTAGGGCCCCGAGTTTGACCAGTTTTCATAAGAGAAAGATGGCTGGCGGTGTGCAGAGCGTCAGATTTTTTTCTGATGAATAATGTATTCATAGTCTGAGGCTGCAGACGTGTCTCACTGTGTGTTCAGAGATGCTTGACTTTCACACGTCTCTGCTGGAATGAGGCTGAATCAGGAGCTTGTCTCGGTTATCAGCAGCTGTGGTGAATCTCCTTCTATGTTAGGATATTTAACTTTGCTACACGTCGACTTCTGAGGTTTTCTAACTGTGACTGTATAAACACCCACTTATTTGGCTGCACAGGTGGAACTGTGGCCGAGTGCTTGTCTTACATATTTTATAATTCCCACAAGACATTATTTTTGTTTATTGTCATGATGTAAATTTAAGTTGACATCACGTGATTAAAATTGCAGAACGTATCCATTATTATTAAACCTATAATAAAATAAAATATATATATATATGAAATATATCCTCCTTTTGTTATTCTTTAGTTTCTGTAACAACTTTAAGATAAATTTTGATTTAACTTTGACAAGTTTTTGTGAAGCTCATGGACGCCTTGATATTATATCTGTCGGTTTAATTTTACAGCTTTTGTTTTAACAGTGTAGGTGAAAGTCAAATAGAGAATTGTTTTTATTATTATTACTACCAGCAGTAATTACTATGGAGACTGAGACCACTATTGAAGAGGATCAGTGTTAAGGATTATGTTGCTTTCATGGGGCATAAAATCCATCAGATGTGTTTTTCTTTCATAACACAAGTTATTGAAGCGCAGGGAGAAAAAAAAGGTTTCTAGTTTGTCTCCCGTTTAGCAGAAGGATTTTGACCGGCGGTTGTCAAACGCTTCGAGGTGTGTTTCTCTAACCAGTGTTGTCTGAGGTCAAAGATAAATGTTAGTTACTTCTAGAAGTCAGAAAAATTATGACAAGGTAAAGATAAGGAGATGTTATACTGTTGATGTGAATGTTTTTATTACAGTCTGATGTAACAATAGATAAAAGTTATGCATTCAGTGACTGTGATCTTGTTGTATAAGTTGTAGATAACTATAAAGGTGTAGATTATACATTGATTTGTAGTTGTAAGGGTTAGAGTTTCTGGAAACCAATCCACTCCCTCCTGTCAGAGTGAATGGATTGCAGTGGTTGCTTTGAAGACGTGGAATCGGGTCAACCCGATGATTTGTAAAAGTCAGTTCAGCACAAATGGCCAGACGAGCGGGAAACTGGGTGTTCTCTGAAGCTGTTGGTAAATCCCATAGAGACTATATAATGCCATCACCCTGTGTAGGTCCCCTGTGAAGATCACTCACGCCAGACTCCATTAGTAAACGGCTGCTCTCCATGTGTCACCGCCTGAACAAAGACACACGTATTCCTGTGACACTAAAGGGGGAACGGCAGCAGTCATAAATAAGGTTTCGGTAAACACGGTCTGACATGGGAGAAACACTCGTGTAATTTATGAATTCCAACAATTGTTTAAAGCTTAAAGTGCATTTGTGTTTGATGTGGCAAACGTGTGATGAAATGACTTTCACATAATCCGAACTGACACGTTTTGAGAGTCGAGATCAGATGATAAAAGAGAGCGGTGACTCTCGAAGACAGGAGCTGATTTTCACAGCAATATTTGTGTCACCTTCTACTACTGTGTGCTGGTGAACTGTGTGATTACGACAGAAAGAGCACTATTGAATTGTCTGTATTGCAGTCGTTTAGACAATTTTTTTTTTTTTTTTTGTGGATCTGCTCAGTGTCATGTTCCTGCATTGGTGATTATATAGTTTCCCTGATGTATTATCAGTATTGGTTTTGATATCCACCTGCTGTCACAGTGACATCATGGTATTGATTCCCCACATGACTCCCGCGGAAAACTGACTCATGTTTCCCGGAGAGAGTTGACGATAAGCCAGTAAGGAAACCCCTGTGGGCACAGTACGGTACGGTACGGTACGGGGGCAGAGCACAACACAGTCATTTTACTGAGAGCTTCCAAAATCCCTTTTTCTTCAGAGATGATTTATGATACACTTCTCATAACATCACAGCCCTCAGCACTTCCTCAACAGGCTGCTCACTGTGTGATTGGATCATAAAAACACGCCTCTTTCAGCTCAAGGAGTCACACAGCTCTCTTTCACGTGACCTAGACCTTAATTAGTACAGCAACAGATTGTCATTTGCATGTACGTGCCCCAGTGAGTAGATGGGAGGTGGCGCACATATGGGGGGGAAGGATAGTGCCACTTCAGGGCCAGTTTGCTTAACAGACCTCAAAGGTGCAGTCAATTCAGAAACGTTGTTGTTGTAGCTGTAGCTGATACACTTATAATGACCCAAGAATACATTTTGTGTGATGTGTACATGGCAGAATTGCTTTGTACTCACATTATTTGAGAGAGAGCGTAGAAATAGCTTGTCTTTGAATTTCACACTGCTCACCTTCACGGTGCCATTTGGTAGCATTTGATATGCACAACAGATAAGGAAACTCCACAGAGCGTTATTATTTTTCAAAGTGTTCCCTGATCCTGACAAAAGATCCTCCTCATACCTACTGGGTATTTCTGTTCTCTGGAGAGAAAAGAAAGAGCTGCAGTGCGCTGTAAGACTCCTCCTTTTATTTAACAGGCAGCAACATTTAGATGTTTCACGCCTTCAGCTGTTTGATTTAAAGAAAAAAAAAAAGGGGGAAAAAAGAGCCATGTTTGCTGTATAGAGACGCCGCTTTGTTCTAACATTGATACAACATCTTTTTCTCTGGTACCAGCTTGTGATTTTATAAATCACTGGAGTGAGTCGTGAAATGTTTGTATTATGTTTCCACTGACGGCTTCATCATTGAGACTAAAAACATAATCTGCTTTACACAGTGTTTTTTTTTTTTTTTCATTAAATATAAGCTTTCAGAAGCAAAACTGATGTATTGATCAGGCTTCTTGTTTTTTAGGTCTTGTTATTTGACCTGCGACAATAATTACGTGGAAACAGTTTTAATCATTAACTTCCCAGAATCCTTGTCTTCTCTTAATAAGAGAAAGGATTTATCTTCTTCTTATACAATATTTTACAGAGATTTTTTTTTTTTTTTTTTTTAGCAGGAAGTATTTGTTATGTCTGCTTTCTTGAATTTACTTTTCTACTTCATTATCTGCATCATTTTTTTTCTGGCTGCTTGTCAGTTTGTGCAAATGCTACTGGCCCACTTTAATAATCTCACACCATCACTCATACTCACACATACTTATTAAGCTGCTAACTACAGCTCATGCAAATATTCTCTGCAGTGATTTGCATCTACGCTGCAGACGCCCGTCAATGCTCCACTGCTCTATTGTCCATCCACACCACAGTCTGCTGTTTACATCTGTGGCCGGCTTATTCTTTCCTCGACGCATTATCTCACATTCTCCATTGCTTCATAGATAAAAAGGTGAGCCACAGAAAATGGAAGAAAAACGGTTCTCTTCCTGTACTCCATGTTGACGGCCCCCCCTCCCTGTACTGAGTATCTTGTGATTGACAGGTAGGATCCCTGAAAGCCTCTGCTGACATGTTATTGCTCTGGGTCAGAAGCAGACAAACAGGAGTTAGTCTCCATATCCCCACCACCATATCTACTCCTTGCTTTTTTTCCCTGCTTTCTTTTTTTTTTTTTTTTTTGAACTGTCCACTATCTTTCTGCTTCCTTATAAAATTTCTCGCACTGCTCTGAATTATTGACTAGTCTGGAGTCTCATGAGACAAACCGAGGGGGTTGTTGGTGTCCATCAGCAGCAGCACACAGCGTCTTTTTTTGTGGAATCTGAAAACCAAACTGAAAACATACTGAAATTTATCATGTTCAGAGTCAGAGGTAATGGTCACGACAGCATTTCACTATTCACTGTATAGTAGCTACTACATTTTCTACTAATGGGTTGAATAGTAGTATAGCATAGTATGAATAAATACATTTTATTATATGCATTGAATTGTTGTTGATGACTGGACACTATATGCTGCTTTTAGTCAACATAGATATGTTACACATATATAGAAAGATGACATCTTTAATCTTATTTAGTTAAATTTCAAAATGTTTCCCATGAAAAAGCCCTTAACTGGGTCATTTCCATCTGTTTCTTGGTATGTATCGATTGCTTTGCTTGTGTATTAACATTTGCACTTTGTCAAGGTCAATCCATTGCAGGAAATAGATTATCAATGGGTTCTAATAGATAAAATATAGAGAAACGTGGCCATGCAGTGTCAGTGTTTTTGAAGGTAAATAGCACAGATGTACGATGAAATGATCGAAACCGACGTATCAACGCTCCTGTAATATTTATCTGTTTCTCTACTCTGTCTCTGACGCTCAGCATCAAGTGTATTTGTTCCTTTCAAAAACATAAATCTTCATAAAATTGGTTTGACTTTTTTATTTTTTTATTTTTCCAGCCCCAGTAATTTCCTGTAACAGCAAGGAAATGTTTTTCAAACAGAAAGAAGTGGACCAATTATTGGGGACTATCTGCAGCCACTGATTTTCTATACTGAAGAGCATTTACAGCTTTAAGACCAGTGTACGTGTGGAGGTCCACTGGAGGTTTATGATGCACAGTAATAAGCTGCCATACACAGAAAGAGATACAGAAATAACAGTAGATTCAATTGATTTTTGTTTTTAACAATAAATAAAATGGACACTGTCACCAGACCAGATTAGTTCAAATTTAATAGCTGATTCTGGTTCTGATGAATGTAAATATTGGAAAAATAATGATTCAGTTTCATCAGTGTGTCTCCAATTGACTGTAAAGGCTTGAAAACATAATGAAAATTTAAACTTTACCTACTTTTGAGTCTATATCACATCAGAGTCACTTTTGATTAGTTTCCACTCACAGTAATAATATTATCACACAATATTGCTGAACCCTGACCGTGAGGTTGCACTTTAATATTTTCAAAACTCTTAAAAACTTCATTATGACTGTTAAAAACTCAGCAGACTGAGGCTGCGCCTGGAAACCGCAGGTTGTGCAGGGGAATGTTGATTCACATGGTGCTGGAGAAGACCTCGCTGCTGAAGATGAATACCACCGCATTGTCCCGAACTAATTATTCCAGTGACAAGTGTGACATCTTTGAACAGAGCTTTGAACAGTATTGAGAGGCTCAAGGTCTGCGGCTGACGTGACTTTAAATTGGCTTGAAACCTGCTATGAAAAGCTGCTGCTGCTGCATGTACGGCTGCGTGTGTTGTGAAATAACCTGTTGCTTAGGAACCGGTGTGACTTGATGCATGAGAGAAAGGTTTGCCAAGGTCCTCCAACACAATAATTCAGTCCTGTGTATGTCAAATCTTAATTATTGATAGTTTCTATATAATGTCTGCTTAACCTTATGGACTCAAATTATAACGCAAACTCAAGCTGCTAAGTTTTAAATGTTCTTTCACACTTTCAGAAGCCTTCCACAATATGAAATGACCTCTTTACACTATAATTCAAGACAGGGTCATATAAAGATAGTTGTGAATGACATCATAATCATAATCAGCATGTACGTATATTTATGGTGTTACTCCTTTGGCAGATTTGATTGTTTTGTTGTTTTTTTTTTCTCACAGCTGTCCAAAGGAATGTGTGAAAATATGTTTTCCAGGTAACTGACGATCTGAGGGAGGGTGTTGGGAGAAGACGCCCACATACTCAGCCCTGGTTGTCATCACCATAATGCATAATGATTAAATCTTCTCCCTGCTGAAAGCAAGACGTAGTTCACAGGCATTTGCATCACGATTAGTATCAAATCTGAAGTGTTACACAATATGCAACAAGAAGAACACATACGCAACATCTGGAAACTGGTAAACCCTTAGTCCCATGACACTGATTTGATGCACTTATTCATAGTTTTAAAAAAATCATCAATAGGGTTTTAATGTTTAGTTTTTATTTGTTACATCATTTTTCATTTATTTAATTTGATTTTTGCAGATACTGAAGACAGCATTTGGCTAAGAAACAATCACTTTCACGCATTCTTTTCAATTTTATTGATTCAACCAGAAGTTAATGGGAATTATATTAAGTTGATCTACTCCAGACAAATTCTGTCATCATTAATGGTCAGGCTGCCATGACAGTGTAGGAAAATTATATATTATTTATATTGGTAAAGCATATCTGCAATAATTGGTCCTTGAAGTAGGCTAATGTATTACAGAGTGAAATAGATGCATACATATATATATATATATATATATATATATATATATACACATATACATACACATATACACACCACGAAGTCTTTTCATATGTTGGTACTTAACTTGAATTAGTGGCATAGGAGAGTAACCTCTCATAATTTATATATAAGATGTTATGTTTATGCTATAATGAAAGAGGATCTGGCAAGTGGGTACAGACTTTATATTTAAGGGTAAAAGGTGCAACATCACTTGTGTAAAATGAACAATAACTTTCTACCCTGTTATCCGAAAAAAAAAAAAAAAAAAAAAAACACAAAGAGCCAGAATATAATGCCGACAAATTGCTTCACCGTGAAGGAACAGTGTGGGGGTGGAGATTACAGTCAGTGGCTTTTATAAAGCAGCTAATCAATGTCTTATGGCACACAGACCCAAAAAGAAATCTGTCCTTGATTAGTGAATAGCATTGAAGGGGTGTAAAGCCACAGACACCATCCCACCCTCTCTCCCTGATTTGCGCTCCCACTGTGAGGGAAAGCGCCGGTCAAATGAAGACGGCAGACGCAGTCGCCATCAGCGGGGGCAGCATCAGAGGAACAGCAGCACTTCAAATGGAATGTGAGGTTTTCAAGGCATACAGTCATAAATTTTTCATCCGCAACCGGCTTTGAGGCAGGAGAAGGAGGGGTGGGGTGGGTGGGGAGAGCAGGCCAGCCGGGCTCCAATTGAAGGCTTCTAACAACAAGCCAGGGCTTTCTGAGACAAAAGGTAGACGGGGGAAGGGCACTTGAAATGAGAAACAACAAAAAATCCTTTGTTTACAATAGATGAGCAAAGAGCTGACAACAAAGTCAGTGTTCAGCTGTTGTTGCTGAGAAAATCTGCCAGCAGGAGTGACAAATATCTCAGCAGCAATAAAAAAAAAAAAAAAAAAAAAAAACAAAACAATAATAACTGCAATGCAACAATTGTGAATACTGTACGCCACGAATTGCAAGCTGTGGTTGGTTTTACAACCATCGTTTTACCATCACCACACTGAGAGTAATCAATAAGCAAGAAAGAGCCCAGTTTTTCTTTAAAGCAATAGTATTAGGACAAGTATTTCTGTGACTAAATATTATCCCTTGTGTCAAATAACAGCCTTACAAGGCCCTCAGCTTTTATTTTGAAATACACATTTCTTGTGCATGTTAACAGATTCTGTAAATATGTGATTACCCCAATACTGACAACGTTAAACCAACATTGAACTAAGAACTAAGCATGATTTACAGCTTAATGTGTATTTTTAGCTCTGTGCTCGGCCCTTTTTTGTATCTAATATGCTGTAAATATTGAATGGGCACTTCCAAGACCCTACTGGTTAAAGATGGCATCACACCCTCACCACAGTTCAGGAATAAAATACATAGTTCACATAGTTCCTCTTTTTACAACTAAACTTTGCCAAAAATAAATAAATAAATAAACAGGGTCTGTGTGTCATACATCACAAGCGTCCCTGCATCTGTGAGTCAGAAATATGAACCTGCGTTATGGTGAAAGCGTCGGGGCCCATAAAACGCTGTCCCTCATCCCATAAGCAGACGTTAGAGCTGTGCAAGAACGGCTGCAAATTTAATGACCGACTTCTTCCCGGCACTGCTGAATCCTCTGGGTGCAGAGTCTGTCTGGACCTTAATGCAGCCTGACATCTCCATCCTTGTTTAAACAACCCATATTACCCTGAATGGATGGCTGCAACGGCAAATTAAAAGCAACTTTGATACGTAAGATCTAAACACTACTGCTCTACTTTTTCAGTTGGGCTCATATCTCTGATTGAGTCTCTGATTTGATCCTGCGATCAGAAGACGACACGAAATACGAAAGATTCATATATGTGTGTTTATATTTAATTTTCTGAATTATATTTTTATGTGTTCAGCCTTTAGATACAGCAAAGGATTTAACATAACAAATACAGTTTGATGCTTCATACAAAATTTATTCCTCGTACATGAAGTTTCTCTCATTTTATATATCTTATAAAACGTTAATATGACTGGTTTCATAGGATTTGTGTCAAGCTGTAAATCCGTCACTGCTGCACTGTTCTATTTATCCTTCCACCTGAATAAACTCACCACTTTGAATTTTAAGAGAAATCAGAAAAGTTTTATCCTCACTGTGACAGGCAAGTCACCACATATGTCTGGAGATATAACAGGATTAGGAAAAGGATTGGCGTCTTTCTCTGAAGGCTGACCAGGGCAGATGACTCATGTATAGGGATTTATGATGTCAGGCTCTTTTGTTTTACCCCCTCACAATATTTCATCTAGGTGGAAAAAAACACACATGTTTGTGTTTGTATAAATGAACATATTTGTCTGCAATTGTGAACCTCGCAGTAATGCAGCAGTTGTGTCTAGATGACGGCTATGCATTTGTTCACGAGATTAAAAGCAACGTCATGTCACAAGGGGCAGTCGGGCTTGTAGCCGAGTGACAGGAAGCACGGTAGCACATTTGTTATGGTCTAGCTAAGAGGTATTAGGCCTCTGACGAGAGAGGAAGCATATTTGATTAGCTTGTTCAAAGATTCGGGAGGATGAAGAGCTGCTTTTGTGATTAGCTGTGCATTTTGAGCTGCAGGTCTAATTTCTGTGGAAGTGAGATTTAGAAGATGTTTCAAAAGATATCAGTATCATTTGAGTAGCTCTCTGCTTCCACTGGAATGATTTTTCCTAAATTATTTGATAATAAAGAGAGTAAGTTCCATTATTGCTTTTACAATGTGCAAGTTTTCAAAGTCATAATTTGATTGTGTAAAAGCTTTAATCTGTTTGTAAAATGAAAATGAGGTGTTTAGCTGAGCCTAAAGAACAAAACACAACATTTTTCGTGTAGATAACATCGCAACAACAAACATCATGACAGCATGAATGAATGAACGTATAATTTAACCTTTGGGGAGAGAAATCTTCTGAAAAAAAACAACGCTAAAACAAAAGCACACACCTGCATGTTTATGTCTCTGCATCTACAGGCAGAGACGAGCGGATGAGTGTTGTAGGCGGAGGAGTCAGGAGTGGAGCCATCGCACCCACCAGCCCACACACACAGGCCCCTTCTGGGATGAGAGGCTCTCCGCAGGCCTACAAGGAGCACAGCTAAAACAGAATACGGTGAGGTGGGTAATGTTGTGTGGCTTAGGCTTCAGATTGTACATCATAGTGTAAAGAACTTAGAGCACAGTGCAAAGAATTACGTGTACTATTCTACTGTATCTGATGATCAAGAACAGGTTGTTTTCATTTATTTTTAATTCTTAAGGTTGAAGATGCACAAAATTGCTCTAACTAGTGAGTAGCAACATCATGTGCTGCTGATGCAGGGTAAACGTAATGAAAACAAGAAGATAGAAGTGCATTTTTAAATAATAAAAGCTGTATTTTTTCAAGTTTGTCTTCAGGAAAATATAACTGCATTTACATGTAGAGCTAACCTTTCAAGTACTAAGAGTTCTTTCTAACATCAAAACATCAAGAGAGGAAAGCAGCATTGATGTGCATGTGTCTCTGAAGTCTCATTGCCACTCAAGGATGAACATTCATTTTAACGGTGAAAAATTGGGGATTTAGAAAAAAATTGTTGCTCTTGACCAGCGTCTCCTCTGTTAATGCGACAGTATTTCACTGTTTGGTTCACACCAAAAATATTCACCATATAATGTACGTGTGTAAAAATCGCTTCGCCCTAATGTGCTCACCAGGGCGGCAGGAAAGACTTCAGCGTCAACGATGATTGTCAAGAACCGGTCTGCTCATTCACAGAGCACGGTTTCTGTCTGTTAAGTGACAGAATAATTACACACGAGCCTAAATGGTGCCGTCAGTAGGTGTGGGGAATGATATCGGTGGATGTGGAAGGAATACTGATGGTCAAACAGAGGGAATGTAATGTTTCTGAAGCCTCCTCCCTTTGTTCGAGTCTCTGCTTTCCTCCTCCTCTTTGCGGCGAAGGAAGCTCATTGGACGACAGCAAAGTCACGGGTTGACAATCAGGTCCGCAAGCATAAAGGACTCTTAACTGTTGCTAAGGTATTTTGAATGTTGAGTTGACCATTACACAGATTCATTTGCTATCCTTCTTCACCTGCTGAATACAGGGACAGGACATGTAATGTGTTGAAAAGTGTTAAATCTAAGGATTACTCAGTTTCTCAGCAGCGAGCCAGACTGCCTACACTAGCACTCACTGTCTGGGGTGTTGATAGCTTCAGGCAACATTTGTTATTGAGATTTGACCCACATCATGTTGGATGTCTTTATATCGAGTGCCTTTTAAATCCTCAGCCAAGAGAAATTTGGCACAGACTCATGCTGACTACAGAAAGGCCTCCTTATAAATGGAGTTTTGAAAAAAAAAAAGGTTCACCCTCAGTTCAGAGCTCATGTAGAGGGAAAGCTATTTTAGTGGTGCAGACTGAGCACATCATTGAAGGAGTCAGAGGAGCTTTCTTTAAACCCGGTTATCTCTGAATGTCTTCACAGAGAAACTGCCCATGTTTAATTATGTCGTTTTAACTTCTGTATTGATGTTTTTCTTTTAAGTAATAGGAATGCTTCTCTTTCATTTCTTAACTCTAATGGTATTAAACAGAGGTCGTATTGCATATTGATCGGTTTTGTCTGTGTTTTCTGTTTTGTTATTTTTGTTATTGAATCATAAGATGCACTTCAAAAACCCATAGAAGAAGATGGAGAATATATGTCTGCAGTGTTGGCACTGACAGATTTTTCCACTGCTTCCATTTGGAGCTGATCCAGGTGAGCTCACCTACTGTATCCACACGAAGACACAAAGTATTTTTCCTGGATAACAAAGTGGTTCAGAGAAACATGTTCAGCGCATGTGGCTGCACCCCATTGAAGTCGACAGTGTCACTGCGTACCTGACACCTCCACCTGTCAGCTGTTGTTATGACAGACAATTACGCTCCATCCATGTTACGTCTTGCACCTCAGTTAAAACTAAAGCGAGCTCAGTCAAACGCCGTCAGCGCTTGTCTTCCACTACCTCTCACTGCTCTACTGCTCTACTGCTCTACTCCAGCGATACTTTAGTTTAAATTTAGGTTCACCTCAGACCACACGCACCATCATTATGTCCGACCATGGAGGGTAAGAGACGAGAGCCGCTGGCCCTGTCTATGATTCTGGGGGAGCTCATCATCCCGGCTGTGTTGAGCAGCGTGATGCTGTGCTGCCTGGGACTGTTGGTATTGAGCAGGGAGGAGCGCCCCGGGCACAATCCATCAAGAAGGAGCTGTTTGCACTGTGGGAATAGACATGAATAATCCATGCTTTCTTTACCCTTTCCTGTGTAACTATGCGTATCCCATTACAGTCTTTGTTGCCTTTTCACATATCCAACTGCTGTATTTATATAAACTACCATTTTTTTTAACAATATCTAGATATAGTCATCTACCAATGTGTTATCAGAAGATCACATGTGTTGTGTAAAATAAACTTAAAAACATGTTCCATAAAAACAAGCTATATGTTGCTTTTATTGTCTGATACATTAGTTGATTATTGATTACCTGTTGAAATAATAGCTTTATGGTTTGACCCCATTTTTAAGCTAATACAACTTTCATTTCTAATATTTTATAAACCATATTTGCTTATTTTACATGTACTATGGTGCTGCTGCTATTAATAGGAAAGTAAGTCAAGGTGAATGATCACCAGGGGTAACAGACTGCAATCACATCGTATTGTATTCTGGGTCGAACCTTTCACTGTTTGATGTAGACAGGACTCATTTTACCACCAAGACATTCAGACAATACAGACTCGACTTCATTATTATGTAGATGAACAACATTGAAAAAACAGTAGGAAACATCCTGCAGCCACTTCACTTGCCTTCACTTACTTTTCCTCCCCACAGGTTTGTCCCTTTTCTCCTCCATGTTCTGCTTCAAGCAGCGGCTGTAAATATCTCAGCGATGCTTAAATTTTTACCCAATCAACATTTTTTTGGCAGGAATATCAGTTTTTCTCTGTAACTGAACCGTAGGGTGAGGTTGAAGGACTTATGAACTGGTTTCAGGTTAAATCAGTATGAGGCTGGTTGAAAATGTTGCGTATGGACCAGATTTTATGGATGAATTGGGCTTTGGGGGCGTCGTAGTTTGCAGTTTTTTTTATGATGGTCATAAACATTGATTTGTGCAGTGTTGTTAATGGAGGACCCTCTTGAGAGCTTTGAGCCATAATCACTGTTTGTGGAGTCTTTGCCTGTTTTATTTTTAATTCTCTGAAGACCAACGCTGTAGCTTTACTAAAAAAATATTGTCAGGTAAATCATTTCAGTCAATGCTGCAGCTGAGAATATTTCACTCTCCACTAATGGATTATAGTTTAATGGACTACTGCCCCACAGTGGCAGTTACATAGCTGTGGCCAAATTTCACATTGTGCCTGTTTCCTTCCTGTTCTAGCTGAGGTCTCTTGTGTTCAGAAAAATCTACGACTTTCCTCAGCAGCCTCACTTCTCTCTCTCTTGGGTTGTGTCTGAACATAACGTTTCTTCAGCTGACATCATCCTCCCATTTCCCTCTGTTTGGTTGATAAATGAATTAAAATCCTCCGGTGCTGATAAATATCCAGTGAGACGTGAAGAGGGGTTTATGGGCTTCGGATTCAAGCAATTAGAATGTCGACACATTATTTTGCTTTAATTAGATTTTTTTTTGGATATCTGATAAGATACCCAATCTCCATTTTCCATCGCCACAGCTCTATGCCTGCAAGATGAAAAAGATGGTAACTTAATCAAGCAAAGTAAGAATTTGATATTAACTGAATCTTTCTATTGATCTTCTGCCTCTGAGGTGGTATTGCATAGCATGAGTTCAAATATCTGCATGTGATGGTGCATAACTTTAACTGACCAGCAGAGATGTGCCATGTTTGCAGATTAGACCGTGTGAGAAATTAGTGGTGTGCACGCTCCCTCCCTCCATCCCTCCCTCCCTTTCCTCTCCTGCTCAATAAATCAGTCTTGCTTTTAGGAGCTCCTCCAGGCCATGGAGAAGCCTGTGTGCAGTCGGTCTTCTGTCTATCGTGGCCGATATTGTCCCCTAACTAGCACTCAAACAGGTCAGTCAGAAAAATACCCCCCTCCTTTTATTCTGCCTCCATGAGCAGTATAATCGATACACTGTGGTTGTATTGTGCAGCTGGTAGCCGAGGCCCCAGTGCTCCTTGCAGAGAGGGCAAATGCACACCAGCATGGGCACATCCTGTAACACACTAATGCACCTCAGGGCTCTGACATCAATTAAGAGAGACAATGGACAACTGTCTGCGTGTGATGCACGCTAAAAACACTTAGCGGCTGTAACGTATGAAGCAAATATGGGCACGTTTATATAATGAGAGGAAATGTCTTTTCATATTAGACCACAGTTGAAGTGACATTTTGTTCATTATCTCTAATACTGGTTCTTTTTTTATTGTCAACAGTTTGATGAGAAAATTGATACGAATGTTAGATACGAAGCCGTAGCTAGCAGCTTAGCTTAGCTGAAAGACTGGAAACAAACTGAAATATTAATATTATCATCACTATTCCATCTGACTTCACTAGAGTCTCTAGAGTGATAATAAAAAATTAAGTGTGAGTGTGATTAGAGCATCTGGCCTTATAATATCTTTTGTGATTCAGGCTTGTCTGGGCACAGTTGGAGTTATTTTTCCTCTCCGTCTCTGTCTCTTTCCTGCACCTGCCTGGCCTCTAATAATAGCAAAAGCTGTTGCCAAGGTGCGAGTCAATGTTTTATTTATTTGTTCAGGAAAATGGATTTCTCAGACGAGTGTCAGAACCTTAATCTGTGGCAGGGGTGGTGGTCGACGCCCACATCATGTTTTCATTTATGCCTTTTCCTGAGCGGGGGTGGCCATTACAGATTCTTATTATTTTGAAAATCAGTAAAAGCAGTTCACTCCATTTCCACAGACGCCATGTTTCCATCACCTGGTTCCATGTAGATGGTATAATTGGGATGGTGTCAACCTAACGTTTCTCATCTTCAAGTCATTGGTTGCTGTAATTAAAAAGAAATTATTGTTAATAATAATATAGTATATTTTAGGTGTTATTCGGTTTTAAAGGATGCAGTGAAGCTTTCTACAACACAAGCAGCAGGACTAACTGCGTGACCATGATATATTTTCCACCTTCTGCTTTCACTGTCCACACTTCACTGCACAAGATTGACTTCAGGTATTCTTGTCGTTCTCTTTTTGGCCCATTTTAATTGGGTTTCCCCCCTGAAGTACATCCAGAAACATGGCGGGATGTTGATTTCAAAAACCCTTCCAGATCAAATCGAAAGCCTCTCTCGTGTTTTCTCTTGATGGCTGTAACCGAGCGAGGGTGGGCAGGGCATGGCTGACGTCCCAGAGTCATGGCAGGGAGCTGGAATCTGGAGAAGCGGCATGTCTTCCTCTCCTCTCTCAGAGAGCTCTGTTTGTCCCTCACTATCACCGTCTGTCACGCCGCAGAGCGCCGTGGCCACACATTCTCCTATCATGCATCTTTCCATCCTGGCCATCATGCCACAACCCTCCCTCCCATACTCAACACCTCAAAGGGGAAACATGTCGTCCTCCTCTCTTCACATAGTGCTAAAAAGGCCCCACTCTTCCCTAGGGACCTCCACTCTTCCTCTGCCAATCGATCTGCTGAACCCTCGCCTTCATTCATCTACCTATCTATCCGTCTTCCTGTCTTTACACTGAGCCATTTGTCTCCAGTCTTTACTATACATGTCTGTACGCTCATTGGAGATACACCAATAGCTTTTGTCAGTAATCAATAAGTTGTGTACTTCTCTGTTTAGAATATAAATAATGAATATTAGAGGTTTTAATATGGATGCAAAAAGCAAGACTTCCTGTGTCCGGTATGTTCTCATGACAGACTGTGAGTGGAATCTCTTCTACTGATGTAAATCTCTGTCTTTGTAATGTATTCTGCCTGTTTGGATTCTGCTTTCCTATGCAGTTCTCCTCCAACTCTTCCTTAGATTGCTTTTTCCCCCTCTGCATCCAACCCCCACGTATTGATCGTTCCAGTGCACTAATTATCCTGCTTGGCCTTGGATGTCTCTGTGAGCTGCAGTCAGCCTTTGATCGACATGTCTGAGTGCACCATTAAAAAAGCGAGGGAAATAGAAACAGTTTTGATCCTAGAAATACAGAATTCTGATCTTTTGTAAAAGAAAAAAAAGATAAATGTGACACCTTCTTAAGGTGCAGATAGACCAGTCTGTCTATCTGCAGTCACTTCCTGTGCTACTGAATAAGCTCTTAACTTGGCTCACCAGCACCTATGCAAGTGTGTGGGTGTGTATGTACGAGGACAGTATTTACATATGCATCCATGCATACGTGATTATTCTGAATGTATGTGTGTGTGTGTATGTGTGTGTGTGTGTGTGTGTGTGTGTGTGTTTGTGTGTGTGTATACATGCATGCGCATGTGCATGTGGGCAAAATTACAGGTCGGTACATCCTGCTCTGCCACCATCTGTGCACAGGCAGGCAACAGGCCACTTCATACACACTCATACTGTCTATATACAACCACATAGCTCAGTTTTAAATACATATGAAAACATCTTCAATACCAAATATGAGGTATAAGGAAATTAGATAAATACAATTAATTATGTCAGTTTACCTCTAAGATATTTACCTTTTGCTTCTTTTTCTGTGTCCTTACCTTGTTTATCAAGCAGCTACAGAATCAAAACCAAAAAAAAATATGTGAACAGAACTGAAATTATTTTGACAGCAGATGTTTAATATTAACCGTAAAATCATGAATATTGTTATTAAATCAGAGCAGTGATATGTCCATGGACACACAGAGGAAACCCCCGATTTTAGTTTGAATTATACATGTATTGACACTACATTACGATTCCAGACACATCCTCGCGCTGAATTTATATCCCTGATTAGAATTTCAGTTTCATCCATAATTGCCAGGCATAATGGTGGTAGATTGGGAATCAATAAGGAGCTCTGGAACTGGTGTCACTGGTGACCTTTGCGTGCGTTCAGAGGAGCTTCAACCAATGACATTTTAAACTCAGAGGTCCCTGTGGATAAGCACTCATCGGACGGTGTGTAAATGACACTCTTGGCAATCTGTGTGCGTTCCTAAACAGTGCTCGTTCTTGCAGAACATATAGATGCACCGAAGCAGTCGACGGTGTATGTTCAGCATGAGCTACATGTACACACAGAGCCAGAAAATGCTGCAAAAAAAGATTACAGACAGGTTACAGAAAGATGCAGACATTGCTGAAATAAATAATTCAGTCGTCGGTAAAGTATGCAGACCAGCATTATAAGCTCTAATGAGCTGAAACATCTGTCTGCCGGGGGCATAATGTGACCCTTCTCCCGCCCAGTCCATTGGAGTCATTTTGCCTTACCACCCACCTCCCCCCCTTTGTTTGGCACTGCCTCCTCCCCTCACCTGCAGGCTCCCTTCGTCTTCACACACCCCAGAGTCAGTACCATCTGCCAGCTCCCCTCAGGGCACCAACCAGGTGCTGGGCACGCTCTCACCCCAGTTATGCCACAACAGCACTGCCTGCTGGGATTGGCTTCGCTGTGCCAACTGTTGATCGTCATGTCCTCTCAATCTCGCCCAGAGACGCTTTTATTAACCCAGGGACAAGCTCTGCTTAATATAGATTCACAGTAGTCTCAAGAATGTTTTAAAGTATCCTTTAATTTTTGATGAATGCAGACAATTTCCTGAGCCCACATTTAGTCTTTGTGTTGTGTGTGTTGCTGGGCTCCTCCCCGGTGTTTGCTACAGGTCTCCCAGGTTCTTTACCCTTGAGACGCAGCCTGTGCTGAATCACAGCTTTTGATTTCTGGTGCTACTATGTTTACTAGATCTGCTGTTTTGTTTGACGTAGGAGTTCTCCATAACCACAGAGTCAAATTTGTACAGGAAGAAAATGTAAAACCAAATCAGGGATGTTTACATAAATCTGAATATACCCTGTATCCTTCCAGCAGTTAAGATGAGTGTTTCTGTTCTCTGAAACTCATTGTTATAATCACTTGGCTCCTCTGCCGGGAGCCTTTCAGGAAACTGATATCAGAAATGGGGCAGGAGGGGATGAAGGTGAAAAGCTTCCCTCAAGGGTGAGTGAGGAGTTTAATTGCTTGTGCTTAACTTGTGGTACTTTTTCTCAGCTGTTCTGTATTTCATTATAGGTAGTATAGAAAGTGCTTTACCATGACAACAGCCCTGTCTCTGTCTTCTCCTGTTTCCCATTATTGATATAGATTTACTCTACAATTAGCAGACGTGTGGATTGTTGTTTTTTCTATTGCCACTTAAGCTCTCAGCTGTCATATTTTTTAACACATTGATGATTCATTATTCTGTCAGAAATGTCTTTTATATTGTACAAGTCTATTTTAGGGTCACTAAATGCAGCACCGCCAGATTTAATTAAGATTTATACTTTCTTTCATTTTCTTTGTCATTTTCTTTGCATTTCACATTTTCAGTCATTTGAATAGATTGTACCACATCACATAAGTTTTATCTTTTAGAAACATGGTCACTGAGTTTCTATTTGAGTTGCTAGTTGGTTTTTGCTATTTTCCTATATGGACACTTGTTTTTTTTTTTTTTTTAACCTTACCTCCAGTAGACATTTATATTTTACCCAAGGAGCCACAGTGATTTTAAGCTAATTCACTTGTACCCAGTTCAATTAAAAAACAAGATTAGCTGGGGCATATATATGGTTCCTCAGAGTCTCGACTGTAACATAGAAAAATATTATTGCCTACTTAGTTCAAGTCCATTCGCATTTCATTTCTTGTTTTCATATTGAGCAACCAAAACAGCCCAGGGTCTCACTTCCCAGCTCAGTTACTAAAAAATAAAATATATTCAGCCCTTGCCTGGAGAGGGTACTAAACATTACTTTATTGCTTTTTAATAATTGCTTTTCATTATTATTATCTTAATGCAGTCCCTTTTATTGGATCTGTGAAAATATCATTTACTAGCTCTCGGGAGCAGAGTGCCAGTCTTGAATGCGACGTGTCTTGTCACCTATATCCCCGCTCTGCCTCTCTCCTGCTGTTTGGCTCCTTTATGAGGCCTGATTCATTGGCAAGCTGTAGCCACATGATATTAATAGATGTGTGCAGCCCGGATGGCTCTCTTGTGTGTTATGCTAGTAAGTATTATACGCTCGCACAGCGATTTTTCAAAAAAAAAAAAAAGTATTCCCCAGATTGTCACTTCAGTCTTTTGTTGCAGATGTTTACAGAATTTGTCACTATGGCTGTGATCCTCAGAATCCAAACTTGGCCTTGTGCTCAAGGTCACAACATATAGCTGCATAGAGAGGAATCTCATACATATGTATACAATATAGCATTCATTGCTAATTAGCACTAACAGGAAAGGATGCCCCCTGATTTCCCCTGATTTTGGTCTCATTTGCATAAATATAATGGGGCACAAGAGAGTGTAAAGCCCAACGTGTGTGTATGCTCCCCAAGGGGAGGGAGGGAGCTGTTACTGGGATCTGGATATACAAGTGATAATTGTTAGAGAGCTGTTATTCTGACAGAGACCATAACCTAGACTGTGTGTAGTGAACAAAGAGACAGTGGCTCAGAAATACATTCACCACCCAACTTGACATTGACTTTAAACACTTAACTAGATTCAAAAAAAAAAAAAAAGAAAATTTACCTTTTCATTTAATGGGGGGAGATTGTGAATAAATGCTTCTTTTTTCAGACAAATAGAATAATAACATAAGATAAATGGCAGCAATAATGAGAAAAGATTGAGATGACACACTAGCAATTCATCTTTCTGTTAATCTGTTCTGTGTTAATATAAAAAGGTTTTGATTGAAGACTCTTTAACATCATGTTACCCAAAACTGAGATTCATCAAAAGAAGGTTGAATAATGGTGATTTGGGGAAGGGTGTGTATGTGTGTGTGTGTGTGTGTGTGTGTGTGTGTTAGAGGAATGATGATTCATTTCTCAGCAGGGTCAGGGCTTTAAGTGCAAAATTAATTTGTTTTTTTTTGTTTTTTTTCTTTCCAGTTGGACGGCAGAATAAATGGGCTCTGTCAGTTGTGCAGTAAAGTGGCATGCATTCATTTAGACAAGTGTTATTGCTGCACTGGAGCAATACGGTTTTTAGTGAAGCGGACCAGCCTGGTGGGTGGAAGCTGTGTAATTATCTCTGGTTCCTATGATGGCAATGATTGCTAAAACAGCCAAGTGGTCCCAGAGCACAGCAGGTGTGACTGTCAGACTGTAGGTTGGTGGTCCTGTCGCAGGAAAATGTGTGAGATATGAGCAGTTGTGGCTCAGACTGGACAGAAAGGTACAGAAACAATGGTGGTGTGGTAATTACTCACAGAAATCTCAAGACCTGGATTGAAAGGAAATAGATTGACCAGCTACCACAATAAATAATAACACTGAAATGTTTTTATTTTTTTAGCTCATTTCATATTGATATTTTCTTTTTCTTTTTTTTCAACAGATTGATGTTGACAGATACCGATTGAAACAGACCAAACAGATGTTTCCATTTTTTTCTCCCTTTAAATTCCGACAACGTGCAGACACAGAAACGCACACATCTGCTGCGTTTCAAAGGATCAGCCGAACGGAAAATGAATACTAATGTCGCCGGACCGCATTTATCTGTCTGGCATTCAAAAGCTCTAAATGCTCCGCTTTTACTCTCTGTGATACAGAGGAAACTTTGAAACACGCCAGACTTTTTTTTTGCGCTGTGAGTCCAATAGCAAATGTGACAGATGTTTGCCAAGAGATAGGATTTTTATTGATGCTCTGACACGGTTCAGACCGGCAGAGATATTGCAGCTGGTTTATTTTCATTCTGAGTTCCTGTATCAATATCTTGTTTGTGCCACAGTGGCTCAACTGGTACGGACAGACAGAAGCATATGATTAAGTTTACAGAAAAGTAAATATACCAGTAATAATAACATGGAACAAGAAATATGGAGTCTACAGTACACAAAATGCTAAAACTAAAGGTTTGTTTTTGTTGTTTAGTAAGTCTCTGTAGTGCAAATACTCACCAGTGCCATGAAAATCCAAACAAGAGTAGTTTTTGTTGTTGTTGCTTTGCTTCAGCGAGTCAGAAGAAGATCTGCTTCTCCTCTTATACTGTTTTGTGCTGAAGACACATTTTGAGATGATCAACACATACTCACTTGACTAATGAGGTGGATTCATTCGGGGCAAAAGGGTGGGATGAACGTCTTTGTTAGACAGGCCTGCAGCCCCCTTCTTCTTTGCAGCACCTCCCAGGGGAGGCCTCACAGACTGCCTAATTGAATCAAGTACACATGGTGCCTCCCCCTTCACGGCTCGGCCCCTCCCCGTATGAGAGGAGTGAGGAGGAGAGCTCCGGCTTTGATGCTTTTGTTCTCCTTAGAACCATGGACAGCTCCAGGGAGGGAGGAGGGGGTGTTTCGCTGCAACTAGTTGCCTGCTGAAGCACATCATCACTGCAGCACTCACTGACGCTCTCTATCTCTGCAGCTGTTCTCATTAGATTCATGCACTGAGGCTGAAGATTGGTGTGTCGGACTCTGCAACACCATAAATTACCAGTCCAGCTTCAGATAGGCGGAGCCGGCCCAAACAGAAAGATCGAAAGGTTCAATAGCCCATTTAATCTGTATTTGATAGAACATAGAGTAACATCCCAGCAATATAATTCATGTGTGAGTGAACATGTGGGCCAGATGAGCAGAGCAAACAGGACGGTGTGACTGTGCATAGCTTAGTGCCTTATATTTCCTGTCTAAATTTTTCTTGAAACACACCCAGATTATACATCCTCATTGTTCTCTGCAGTTCAGCACCGTCATTTCACTGAGATAGATTGGAGTTGTGCTTCAAGGAAAAGTCTGTTTCCTTGATGACCTCCAGATCCCAGGTTAATGAAGGATCCTTTTTTTTTTTTTTTTTTTTTTTTGAAAGCTGGGATTCAAATTACCTGATGTGGAGCAGAGTCTGACTAGTCTGTGTCTGAAATGCATACAGCCTCATCCTGTGGCCTGATTTGATTTCTGTAAATGTAATGTAGTATGTTTATCCACATGAGGAAGCCTCTGTTTTCCAGGTGAACTTTTCAACTTTAATCCTATATTAACATTTCAACATACTAGTTCTATGAGTAGTTCTATGAAGTATTTCACAGAGAAAATTATGACAGGCATGTTTCACTTTTTACAAGTTCAGTTTTATAGACAAAATGATGAATGAGTTAATCACGTAAACAATCTGCAGATTAATCAACAATAGAGATCGTCATTAGTTGGAGCCCTGATTAAAATATCTGTAAAACTGAACTGAATGTGATGAGACTCATAAGTATTTTTTACTAGATTCTTTCCCCGAACAGTAACTCAATGATTACACACTGCCCGGAAAGCACTATTGCGATGAACTTGGGCCAGATATGTCTAAGAGGCTAAAATGTAATTGTGGGGAACAGCTGGATTAGTCCAAGTGATGTGTATCCGCTCCTAATGATATTAGATGGGAGTCTGGAGAATACCTTCCAGCCCATTTAGATGAACCAGTGGAGGACTGAACTGAGATCATTTCAGCCTCACATGATGTGGAGTCCGTCTACTAAATAGCTATGTTCAGACTCATTCATTCAAAGTGTATCAAGGTTACATATCCACTGGAAACTAATAACAGTTTCTTAATCACACAATTTTTATATTTTTTATAATATCACTGTTTAAATTAATATCACTGAAGTCTGGGTTAATGAACTGAGTGTGTGTTGGTATCTGGGATCTCTATTGACTCCATCTCTTCTGCTAGGGGCAGACCAATAGGAGGGGGTCATTTTACATATGTTATCTGTCATCTCATTGTAAGTCCTCCTGCTTGACTCACGTTACTACTGTCCGCATTTTATCTGATGCGCTTGAAAGCTACATCAACTCTGCTTATTCCACACATCACTATACAACAATAGTTATTTTAAATTGAACACATTAACACTGTTGATGCTAGTCACATACACTGGCCTTCACATTAAGATGCATAATTGTATAGTTATGTGTTTTAAACTACATATTGATCGTAAATCTACATGGGTTTTCAAAAGTCTTTTGACTGACTGATCAATACTCACTCTGAGTACAAATTTCAAATTCATCAGGACTCCTTATATAGTATTGATTTTGTGCAATGGCTGCCCTGAATAGAGCCTGACTACCTTTTTTTTCCTTCATCATTCAGAACAAACAGAGGCTAGACAGCAGCAGTCAGGTAGATTACACATTTCTCATTAATATCTCTACTTTACCTTTGTGTCTTATATGATCAAAAGTTATGATATGAATTTTAAGTAGAAAATAAAGAGAGGATTAATATAATTCTCCTTGCTCATGATATCAGCCTGCACTATATCAGTTTTGCTGTGTAGATTGTCAAACTGATCTCCGAGTGCCATCGCTTCTGCAATTGTTTCAACAATAACAATAAGCATGTGTGAAATCCTTCGTGTTTTTATTGGCAGGGTTGTGCTGCTCCCCACAGACAGGACCCCAGAGTCAGATGCAGCATAATATATGCAGTCCTGCTCCAGCAGAGCTGCAATGTACAGTAATTTCTGAGCCGTGGCCCTCCTCCTGCCGCTGGGCACTGTTGTGGTTTGAGAGTATTGTAGACAGAAGGGAAGGGAAGTGGTCTTGAATAGTAATAGCTTCATAGACACTTTCCACACATTGCAGCTGTGCAGTTTAGACACAGTAACATGAGCATCCCTGCTTGTACCTCAGTCTCACAGAGGTTAGTGCCGCTTGATCAGCTGATGTGAAGTGAAATGGGGACACAGTGACATCTAGTGGCTTTTTGTCGCTACAATGAGGCGTCCTGTTGACTGCGGTAATCAGGTTTTTGTTTTGCTTATTTTGACTCTTCAAAATAAACTGTCTATTGAGTTAAATTACAGAAAATTATGTTTTGTATATCGGCTGCTTTGAGTAAAACTATTCAAAGTTTATCACACATCGAATATGTTCTTCTCATGATCATGACACTTTGATGGTCCCCTCTACTGTTGTGATTTTCCATTTATGTCATGTCTGTGCAAGAATGCAGACACAGGGATTTTTTTCTCTCCCATTATTTAATTTGTCCCAGAAATTGAAGACATAATGTAGATAGATAGGTAATATACTCGACAAGGCCAACAGGCATTAGACACAGTCCTTTATACATAATCTGGGGAGTGAAACACAGTCAGAGGCGATGTGATAGAAGCCGGCCTTGACAGACAAAAGCTGAAAGAAATAAAGGCTCAGGAGCAAACCAGGCATGTGTGGGAGGGAGACTCATGAGTGTGGGTGGTTCAGTCTGACTCCAAACACTATATAGCTGAGAGCTATAGAGACCTTGAACACTAAGGGTCATCGTAAGTCAAGGTTTTAATGGCTGAGACGTGAGCATGTGTTTATTACTGTTGTTATTATTTTCACCTGGAGTGACGAAGAAAACATCCATCTGGAAACATTCATCAGCGTTTCTACTGCGTAATCTGTGATCAAAATACTAAAAAGAAAAGAGCCACTGATGTAAATTTCCAGTTTAAATTACCTCACAGACATTTCCTGGGAGTTGTATTGACCGAAATATGCTGGCATTTAACAGCCCGAAGAGTCTTTAAAACAGCTTTTACGAGCCTTATTTACGACTAATTCCTCAGTTGTTTACTTCATTTTGTTGTTGTCTGATAAGAGCGGAGTGAGGATGCGGAGAGCTCTTTGGCTCCTGTCTGGTGTGCAGGGCTGCTGTGTTTGAAGTGCCATGTGGAAGCCTGTATCTACACTCAGCAGCTGATTTAAAGCTATTCTCCTATTCCCACCTCAGCTAAATGTGTAACCTCACAATCACCCCTGAATACAGATGTGCTGCTGCTGCCTCACAATGAAGCTATTCAAGCAGTGTCAGCCATTGTCTAGCTTGTCCCGTATCGGCTCAGCTCCAACTAACGCTCCAATCATCTGTCCACCTGTACAGGACTGTGTGCGACCCCACTGAATAGCTCAGTCTTGTCATTAAATATCGGAACATTGTTCTGAAAAGAAAGGGTTGAAGGGTTAACCTCTCCATTCCGTGGTCTTATCTGATTTTAGAAATGTAAATGATGCACCCAGACTGCTAAATATCCCGTCAGCCCCCTGCCGCTGAACTCTCCTTGGTCGATATAAGGCTAATGTAAGTCTTTAACCCTCTGATGGACCCCTGGATAATGCCTCTAATTCCTCTCTACACATGATGAATTGTCTTTTCCAAGGATGCACAGAAGCTATGACCGATGAATGCATAGCAAACAGCACTCTAAAGCCATTGTCTCCACAGTAATGTCCTACTGGATCATTAATATGATCATCATTTGGACCCTTTGACCCTTTTCTTCTTTGGCAGTTTCACCACAGACCTGGTCTCTGTAATAAAGATGCAGGTCTTTGGCTTTTAGACACAAACCGTTCTCAAGATATCCATCTCCTGAAGTGGAAGTTGGTGTTCCTCTCTAAAGCTTTGTAATTACATCAGTCGAGTATCTGACCTCCGCCTCGTGTTTTCGGGAAAGGGTGTGTGGCTGGGTGTCGACATCATTGCCTCACTTGTCTGCCTCCTGATGTAAATTCAATCCCGGTGACAGTGCTGCCAAAATACGAGTGATGCATCACACAACAGGCACGCCTACCACTCTCTCATCAATCTTAATGGCCTTTTCACAGCCTCAGACGGGATGTGGCATGATTTTAATTGAAACAATGTTTAATTCATTGGGAGTTGTTTGTTTTGTTGTTGTTTTAACTAGATGCACCACTACTTTACCACTGAATAATTCCTGTAAAAACACCCATTGCAAATATAATTGTTAGAGTTTATTCCAGATACTGATACTACTCTTTCCCTTCCAGGTGGTCCATTTGGATACAAGCAACATTATCGTTTTGATGTTTCTTTCAACTGTTTGACGACAAGCTGGCTTCAGTAAATGTCAACTGGTGTGTTAGTTATTAAGCTTCAGTTGTATACCATTTTGGAAAGGTCACATTGAGCCAGCGGGGAAAAACCAGTGACTGATACTCAGCCATGGCTGCGTTATGCCGAGGTGTTTGGCTGGTGCAGATTGCTTCATTATCCCCAGTGGCATAGTCACATTTCCTAAACATGCTGGATCATTGCAATGACAGAAAACACACAGGATTTACAAAACAGCAAACATTAGGAAATTAGATGCAATCATTTATTATAGCGTCAATTCAGTTTTGTTACTTTCCTTCAAAACTGGAAACATCCGTGTTGAATTTTTGGTGAGCTTGGTCTCCCAGCATTAATATCAACATCTTTAATATTTAAATTATTAAAATTGTCTTGTTTTCACAGGCAAATAGCTAACAATGACATAAATGGGGCAGTCGGCCAAACATATCTAAACTGTAATTTTTTAACCATTAATAAAGATCAAAATAGCAGTAGCATGAACAGAGACTCTACACATAAACCGAAGAAACAATATCTTAGTAAGTAAACCGAGAGTTTATCAAAAAGACTGTATTACAAGACTTTCCTAAGTCTTTTTTTCATAATAACTGGGGATGAAGGGTGTTCCAGATGTAGCCTTGTAAAACAGTCTTTTTAAGAAACTCTCAGTACACTTACTAAGTTATCAGAACTTTGGTTTATGTGTAGAAACCCTGTTTATGCTACTGCCAAAGTGAAATGCCATTTCAACCTTTATTAGAGGTTAAAAAATGTCAATTTTGATACATTTGGCTGGTGGCTTCATTTACTTTACAGTAAGTGACAGTACAGTAACATCACTGTATGTACTGATTACTCCTGGCAACATGTACGATGTCAAAACCTTTGAAGGATTCTTCAGGATTCAGGGAGATAAAATATGTTGCTAATCCACCTGTGACTGTGAATTTAAAGTCATCTTCATTTTAACTGAAGACAGACGTAATATTAGATGATACACAAGCTACCTTTTTTTCTGATTACAATTAGAGGAAGCTCTTAATTTGTTCATTCAGTATATTGGAGGGTTGACTATTTCCAGTCTATGTGTCATAAAAATATTCAAGAGATCAACATTCCTGTAAAAAAAATACAGGAATAAGAGGAACAGGATCATTCAGCTGAAGGTTATATCAAAGTGTTGTTTTCCTCAGCCCACAATTGTTGCTGAGCTGTGCGTTTGGACGCACTTATCATCCACGCTATTTATTATGCTTAAGGTTGACCCTCGTTTTTATGAGTGTGACCTGTTTATGGAGCGTTGGGTTTTCATGGGGGCTTTTCTGTAACTGACAGACGTTGATTTACTGATAATCCTTGGCTTTGCTCTCATTGTAGACCTCATAGGGAGTGGTGTTGGCCCTCAGCCTTGCACGTCCTTGAGTCAAAGCTGCATGATGCCCTTGACACATACCTCTCCTTCTCCCTCCCTCCCCTCTCTGCTGCTGTATTTTAAAATCCTTTATACCCACAGTCCAGTAATGGTTCACTGCAGATGTGATTTTATTTTGCTGACAGAGCACAGATGTGATTACATAGCAAGCAAAATATCATTTTCTCGGGGGAGCACAATAATTCAATTTTTTTGGTGCCACAAGACACGTTTTAGTCACAGCAGGGTGAAACAACAATCAGCTGAAACTCAATTTCACATATTGAAATGTTATTTCATTTAAAAATGCAGATCAATTATTACCAATTTGACTTTATAAGAATTTGAGCAGGCAATTAATGTCAGCTTTTATTATGCGACACATTTGAAATATGCAGTCTAATTATATCTTAATTATTGTAGTACAACAAAGTGAGGAATACTTCCTTGTTAAAGATAAACAGGACTGTGTAATCCTGTTAGGACTTGATTAGGATCTCCACTGTAGTGGCATAAGCATAAAACAGGAAATTATGATTTATTGTGATAATTGAGAGGCCATCCTTGTGTCCAACCACTACAGCCTCTTCTCTTGTATTTTTTCCCCTCCCTTCTGCTTCCTCCTTTCTGTCAATTTTACCACACCCCTTTTTACCTTTTAGCCCATCAGTAGACTACAAGTATTTCCTCTTGGCTTGTTGTTGGGTGTAGATTGGGACACGGGAGGAGACAGGATGGACTGACAGGATGCTGAGGGCAAATGTGGGAAAAGAGGAAAAAACAGTGAAATCTGAAGGATTTAAAGCAAAAGAAAAAGGTGAAAAGGTGGTGTGCTTGCAGGGAGGGAAGTAGAGAAACCTCTCGGGAGCTGTCTTGCTCTGGCAGGCTAATTGAAGCTCTGTGGCAGCAGACTCAGAGCTGTCACTCCCATGAAAAGCCCATTTGCTGCACTTTGCAGGCTGTGTGCTGAATTCTGATGATGTTACCAAAAGCTCCAGCCACAGACCAAGACTGTACCACTGATCCCCTCTTCTGTCATGTATAGGGACACACACACACACACACACACCACACACACCCTGGCACAGATTATATGTAACAGGCTCAGTAACATTCAGAACACGAGCGGCAACCACAAACCACAACACGTGAATATGAATGATTTTGTTCCGAGGTGATTCTGTAAATTTGTGAAGCGGTTTCATACATGATAATGTGATATTAAACTCTGCTGGAAGTAATTTCAGTTTTCCCTCGTTGGATTACTAGAGATTATATCTTCTAGCAGAACACATAGCTGCGAGCATCCAGTGAATTATTTATCATGAATTAGAACAGTCAGCTGTGGGAATATTTATCTAAAGCCTAAACAGAGTAAAACATTTTAAACAGTACGTTGAAACATAGAGATCAATCCAGATTTGTTATCACGAGGATGAAATAGAATTTAATTACATATTGTTTCCATTAAATGTACATTAATTTGGAGACTGTTTGGAGTTAGTATGTTTACCACAGCTTTTTTTTTTTTAAACATTGATGACTTTTTCTCCCTTCCTCCCACTTTCATCATTTAGTCTCAATCAGATCTTGTGCCATCAATAATCATCTATCTCAGCCTCCACTAATGAGCAACCTAAGCAGAGTAGTTATTGATCTGTAGCTATACGAGGTATCACACACATCTGCATATAAGCACAAACACTTAAAGCAACTTCAACTTGACTATAAATGGACATTTCATGCTCTGTGCACAACTATCCAGTTATTTAAATGACCGTGTGACTAATTGACTGAAAGAACGACTATAGACTAAATGGTTAATTTAGCGCAAGAAGAAAAAGGCAACATATTTGGACATTCTTTGTTTCCATTTGTTTAGACTTATTTTGTTGTTCAAAAAGAAATAAAATTATTTTTTTCTTCACACAGCCTTAGTGATACAACATCAGTCCCTTGCTGAGCGGAGCTGAGTTGGGAATAAAAACTCAGTGGGCGCCACAGGTGCTGCACAGCACTTCACTGACAAATCATTAGTCAGTCCCTGTCAATCTGCTTATCCAGGCTAAGACACAATTCATCCAGGGGCTGGTATTTACTAAGCAGGAACCGCCCTTTGATTCCATTGATTTTTACCCGCTGCTTCCAGGCATAAATATGAGTCTGATTATCATTTTTGTTTTATTAATGGGATGATGCAATGAAGAGAGCAATGGTCCAGTCTGAATTTTATTTAAGTAAAGACATAAAATAATAGCAACAAAATACATTTGAAGCACCAGCGGTTGAAGTACATATTATGCAGAATAACATTATATATCACTAGATAATTGTTATGATATGATGATATTATATATTAATTAATATGTCAGATTTATTTCCGTCCAGTGCTGCAGGAATTTTTCACCAAGATCTTGAATTGATGATGGTAGAGTCGGACCTCTGCTCAAAGACTCTCAATGGGGTTAAGGTCTGGACTCTGTTGTGGCTAATTTATGTGTAAAAACGATGTCTCACAATTTGAGCCCAATGATTCCTGCCACTGTTATCCTGGTATATGCCCGTGCCATCGGGGAAGAAAAAATAACCTGGTCATTCAGTATATTCAGGTAGTCAGCTGACCTCATTCTTTGTGCACATAATGTTGATGAACCCAGACCTGACTAACTGCAGCAACCCCAGACCATAGCAGTTATTGAAGCATCTACAACCATCTGTTGCAGGTGGTTAAGGTGGAGCAGATTTAACACTTTCATGTACTGATAGTTAGTTTTAACTACAGCAACACATCATAATTAAGTTCAATATTTTGTTTTAACAAAGTGGATCTGAGTTTTAAAAGGTATGTTTGTATTGTCTGTCCTGATCCTCAACACTTCAAGTGCTTTACCTATCGTGTTGATTTATAACAAGAATGTAAAGCGTAGATGATATAACATATACCAAACATATTTAATAACTAGATTTACTATAAATACACTAACCTCAAATTTGTGTTCAGATACAGAACTTGAGTATGTTTTTAAGGCTGTCAAAAGATTAAAAAATTAACTAACTAATCTCATATTTGAAATCCATTAATCTAGATTAACTGCGAGCAAACTTGCCTTAACTTTGTTAAATTACGGTTTTTTATCGTGTTAATCTCGGCCATAATAAACGCAACGATTAACATGTTAACGCCGACTGCCCTATTTCTTTCATTTGTTTTGTTTTTTTTGTTTTTTCAATCTCTGCAAAAGAACGAAACACGACACTACAGAATGTTGTAGCTACATAACAGGATTCCTTCTCATTGGGATTCAGATGTTGCTAAGGCTCATGTCGTGTTGTGTCGTGTTGTGTTGTGTTGTGGTTACAGGTTGATTGTTCCTTCCAACTTGTTGACACGACTCCAGTTTTCACGTCCACCGGCAGTTATGTGTTCGCTCCTCTGATGAGGACTCTGACATTTTCTTTGGGATGAAGTCCTCAAAACAGACAGACAACAGCAGCAGCCCTGCAGCAGTAGAGGTGAGGCTCTGACTGTGTGGAGGTATGTGTGTGTTGGATGAACAATCTGTAGGAAGATAATAGATAATGACTCTGTTTCGTGTCAGTACTTTTCATTCCTGCTACCTGGCAACCAAAGCCACTGACAGAGTATATTGAATATAGTGTATTTGCAAAAAAAAAAAATCTCATAACTGAAGGACTTCAGGCCTGTTGACTAAGAGCTCTTTTGATATAAAGTGGTGACTGATGCATAGTGATGTAACAACCTGTATATTCAGGGGGATGAAGAGGTTGAACCGACCACAAACACAGTGAAAACAGAGAGAGGTCACAGCTGCAACATTTTTTGATAAAAGCTTTCATTTTCTGTAAAAAAAAAAAAAAAAAAAAAAAAGTTTAGATTTAAACCTTCTACTTTGTTATCAGAGGTTGTTTAACATTTTGTTTGTACAGTTAATACCCCCTGGTTTCTAGCTTCTGTGTTGTTTTTAACTATTTTCCTTTAGATATTTTACTCACTGACATTTTTAAATCATAAAAAGTGCTGAGGGACTAATCCTTCAGTTCACCAACTAAACTCCAAAAATGTCAAATCTAAGAGTCTGATTTGGGGAATAGTACTGCTTAAACACCAATTACAGATAATGAGCCTATGAGGACCCATTGTACCACTACTACTGGACGTCTCAGATATAATAATATTTCTAATATAATTTCCTGTAGTCAACTTCTGAAACACAGGATTAGTTTAAGATTATATTTACAAGCATTTCTTATCTTACGGCAATTTGACAAAACATGTAACGTCTGTTGTTTACATGTCTAAAGAGTTGTTGTCTTGAGTCATTTAAATTATTCCTAACAAAGAATTTCCTCTACAGTCTCAGAAGGCCCGATATCAACTCCCATCTCACGATGCCCTGGCACAGATCCTACCAAATTACCAGTACTTCATCAGTGACGCGAAGACTGAGCTCCCAAATCCAAACCATCAGGAAGAAGAGGAGGGATCCACTCAGAAGGCAGAAGCTTCAAAGTTTTACAAACGCAACATAAACCACACGTATCAAGTCCATCATCCACATAAACGGTCAAACAGATATTGGATTTATATAGTGATTGTGATTGAATAAAAGATAATAAATGTGATGTTATGGATTAATTGATTACTTAATGTGTTCATGCTTCAGACCCCCTCTGCACGACTTTGAGGACGATCCCAACATGGCAGAGATCGCTGACCTCCAAACTAAGGTGACTTGACATAATCAATGTGTAAACTCTCCAGTCAATCAGTGAGGCAATCTCCACTGTCACGTCTAGTTAGTAGACAATGACACAGGAAAGCTTGTGAGATCCGACACTATACTGAAGCTGAATCTTACTATTGACAGACAAATTGGGAGCCAGTAGAATAGATTAACATTTCTCAGACTGGTTACAAAGAGTCGAGGATCAGGTTGATGACGTTAAATTTAATGAGGTTAAACTTTTTAAGGATTGGAGATTTAATATATGCACACCTTGACATTTAATCCTCTTGCTGTGAGCTTATCTTCATAATTTATTTATTGAAATAAAATCTTCAGATCTGTGGATCAATTTAAATTATATTTAATGTGTTAAAACATGTAGATTTTATGTATCATATACAGTGACTACTACTTATTTTGGTGTGTAAAGATTAGGGGAAAAAACAATTTAACATCACATCCTCATGTTTCTATCCGGCTGCCTTGTTTCTTTGGTAAATTCGTCCTGGAGTGACAGTATGTGTGACAGCGAGGTTATTTTGAATGTCTTCAAGTCACAGAAGAAGGGAGGGAACCTCCACTATTCAACAGCAGAATCAGAGACTCCCCTTTTATTTTTGACACACGAAGGGACTTTCCAGACTCATCATGGGGAGCTGTCCTTCCCATCATGCCTGTCGGGGCCCCCCAACGGAGACACCATCTCATCTACAGTCATGATTGTCACCTCGTCCCTGCCCTTTCAATTAGATGCTCAATTTCACCCTTGGGTCCCTCGGGAGTCACAACCACACCATCGAAGATTGGAATCCCCTAATCGCCCCCACCACCCCCCTCTCTCTCCACGAACAGCTGGACCCTGCTCTTATTCTCTATTCAGTCCCGTCTATTCATCTTGATGGTGGAGCATGTGACAGAACAATGCTGATAGACAACAGGCAGACACCTTACACAGAGAAATACCTTGATAACAGGACACTGCAACAATACCTTTCCTGGAAAGCATCTTTGAATATTTTTGGGAATGTTCTTACCTTTCTAAGAAGGTATTACCTGATTGTGAAAAACAAAAAAAGATACTGGTTTTTTGTTTTTAAATACCCAAATTTTAGTAAAGTTCAGTCTTCATTTTCACTGAAATAATCTCAAGAATTTTGCCTCCACGGTTCAGGTAAATCATCTCTCACAATAGGACGGTCCATGAATGCACCACTAGGATTTACCCAAAATCCTCTTGTGAAAGCTCTTTGTGACAAAAGACCTTTGAATGATGCAGTGTTATTGTCCCTCAGGATTTGAGGAGCTGGCGTCTGAATATTATTACAAAGCTTTAGACAATCGATTACAGGAACATCACACGCATTTTTTTTTATCCCATTAGTAAATTCTCATGTTACATGCATATCCAAAACCAAAAGAAATCAATTATTTATTAAGACACCGAGCCTTGTGATAAGCTTTACACAAAATATGTATTTGCTGTTGTATTTGTGATGTTTTTGAAATTTTCCCAGTGTACAAAAAACGTCCTGTTGACTACATCCTGGAGGATTTTGTTAAATGGTGGAGTTGAGGAGACATCTAGAGGTGGTGATCGTGTAGAGCAACACAAAACATTCAATAGTTGTGTGATTCTACATTGATTTTGTTTTTGAAATTTGTGGAAAAAAGAAAAGATGAGTGGATCACTGGCAGAAACAGAAAAAAAATCTTTATTTCTAGCTATTTGTTTACAGTCTTTTTTTCTACTCCACATCAACTTTTGCTCATGTAACTCAAATTGTTTGAGTGTATGAAGTGCAGCCTGGAATGGGGATAAAAACAAACTATAATAAACTTATTACTTCTAGTTTGAGATTAACAGGCAACACGTTTCCCTCAGGAGGTAGAAAACTACCGCTCAGCGATGAGCAGGATGGCAGAAGACATCATAGCTCTGAGGACGCAGGTGGTGATGCTGGAGGCCGAAAACAGTCAGCTCCGCAGTGACCTGTCTCTGCACCAGGACCTTGGCCAAGATCTGCTGAGTGACGCAGACGTTGACGTCATGACCAAGGCTGAGATCGCAGACCGTATATGTACGTTACAATAACACACAACAGTGAATATATAATTTAACAGCCTGAATGTGATAATAATAACTCATTAATTTTAGAAAGTTTCCTACACTGCCAGCAGTTATTGAACTTTCACTCCATGTAGTGATGTGGAACGTGTCCCGCTGTGTGTTTGTTAATCCTTGTGAGTGTCTTTTCCCAAGCAGATTGTGCTGTTATGTGATAAGGCAGCTCATTTAGGCCACAGACCCTGATAAGCTCTGTGGGTAGAACATCCCTTATCTCCTGAAGGACAGTGTGTGACCCTCAGTGATGGGATGGTCCTCAAGGTCTCTCCCCTGGCATCAAAGCAATAGTGCCGGATTCAAATCAAATGCAAATTAAAATCCATTAAATTTCACAGGATTTATTGAAGAGTGTTTTGATCATCACTCTTCAAATATCCAGACTGAGACGTTCACCATTCTAGACTTGAAATAGTTTATATACAGAACAGGGCTGGAAACTTATTCTTCCTAAGTTAACACACAAATAAAATCTGCACACTAACAGACATAATGCTGACATGCCGTACATTCGCAGCCTCGCTGAAACTGAAGTTGGCCAGTGAGACGAGTAAAGCGGCTTCACAAAGAGACAGGATCCATCAGCTGCAGAATGAGCTGATCAAGGTTAGAAAAAAAAAACAATTACACACATTAAACCTAAACATTTTGAGTCAAAATGTTGTATAGTGTATTTATAATTTGTAGTTTTCTACTCTGTCTTCCTTTTGCGTGTATTTGGCAGAAGAATGACAGTGAGAGGATGCTGCTAAAACTTCAGAGAGTCCATCAACAGCAGCAGGTGGATCAGCAGCACCAACAGAATCACATGGCAAAGATGGCGACTTTAACGTCCACAGTTGAACAACAGAAAAAGGTGAGCAATGATCAACAGGGATCACCTCTGTCTCTACTGTGTATATGTATATGTATATATGTCAGGGGTTCTCAAACTCTTCCACAAAGGCCCGTGTGGCTGCAGGTTTTTGTTCCAACCAGTCAAGATCACACAGTTTGACCAATCAACTGTGTGAAGACTGAGATCGGTTAATTAAATGGGTCAAGTCTGGTGTGCTGCTGCTTGGTTGGAACAAAAACCTGCAGCCACACGGGCCTTTGTGGAAGAGTTTGAGAACCCCTGATATATGTATGTAGGAGAATATCCTTTGTACTTCCAGGTCATTGAGAAGATGGAGAAAGTGTTAGATACCAAACTCAGAGAGAAGAATAGACAAGGTGGTGACAAAATTCAAATGTTTAAAAAGCACAGAGGTGAGTGGACTGACTGAGGTGAGAGGACAATAAACTCTCCCTGAGCCCTTTATTAGGAACCCCATGCTTAATGAATAGGGCTTCTTTATGTGTCAGCTGCAACTTCATGCTGCTTGTCCTGTGACATCCCAGAGTAGTTTCAGATTCAGACGAGGTGAAGTGAAGGTTGCTGAACTCGTTTTCATGAAACCAGTTTAAGATGATTTATGGACTGAGTGCAAAGATTCACTGCTGAGGCCAAAATCTGACCATCTACCATTTGCTGCCTCAGTAGAAGTCAAGATCAGACCAGTCTATGTTTTTTTGAGTCTATAACTGTCCAGTTTTTATGACCCTGTGCCCACTGTAGTTTAATGTGACGTTTTCCTTCATTCTGGGTGCTCGGTGGGTGCACATTCACAAACATTAGTGACCAGGATACTAGATTTCTCTCACTTACTGTGTAGATAAGTTTAACCACAGGAAGGAAGAGATGGAGTCGGCCCTGGCGGCAGAAAACGCTCATCTCCGAGAAGAACTGGACAGGATTCAAAGACAACCTGTCCCCGCCATTATACAGCAGCCGGCACAGGTACTCCCACAAATATGAGTCACTCACATTGATATGAAATTCCAAGCAGTATATAGAGAATATACAACACCCAGATTTGTCCTGCACTTATTAAAATCTGAAGTAAAAGTGTTTCATGTCATCTTCAGACTAAAGAGGTGCTGCCACTCAAGGAGAGATTGAGTTTACTAGATAAACTGGAGAAAGCTGAGGCCAGAATCCAAACACTTGAGGCTCAGGTAAACAAAAAAACAACTCTTACACTGTATATGTTCTTAAATTCATAGTTCATTGTGTGTTTTGTCTTTGTGTTTGTTTACAGCTTGAGGAGAACTGTAAAGTGTGGGGAAGAGAGAAACAGGAACTGTTGACCAAACTGAGCGAGGACAGTCACGGCTTTGTCCGAACGTCCACAACAATCTTTCATAATGTTTCTTCGGTCAGTTGAGCGCAGATAGTTTTCATCTAAAACACTGTGCTACATTTTATAAAAGACTTAACATGGAATCACGTCTGTCTTTTACAGAAAACGATATCGGACGAAGCAGAGATCTGAAAAATGACTTGTAATGAATCTGTTGTAATAAAATCACATAACAAGACATATTTTAGATCAGTTGTATTGTTTTATTCACTTTGTGTTGATTGTTTTTAATATTTTTGTAGTTAAACATGGAATAAAGGTACTGTACACTCTAGGTTTGTCAATATATTGTACACATACACCACTACACATTTTCAGAGTAATATACCATATATATAATTATTTTTCTTCATCAGTTATGAAATCTGTGAGGTATTTTGTTAATGCAGGTTTTTCGCTTTTTCTTTCCTAATGTGTTTTCTTGCCTTTTGTCAGCAGAGTGGAAGATTTTATTCAGTGTTTATGTTGCCATGCTTTGTAAAAGCCTTTTACAAACATGAGCCAGGCAAATATGGTATTACCGACTGGTTTGTAGAGGTTTTAAAGTCAAAATTATTGGCTTGTTTGGTAAGAGAATGAGCTCGAAGGTACTCTGAACTTCCAGGTGACGCTGCTTCTCCACTTTGAAGTTCTCAAGCATCTGCAAAAGCCAAAGGATAACGCAAACAGTTAATATGATGTGTAAATGTGGCACAAAATAAATTAAAACTGTTTTAAAACTTTTTATTTTTCTGTATATTTCACATGGATAAGGAAGAGCTGCATCTCGGTCTCAGCTATCCTGCGTCCTAAACATTGACGAGGTCCGAACCCAAAGCCCAGGCTTCTGAAGTAGTGCGTCTCTGTCCTCAACCAGCGGGAAGGTAAATACTGCTCCGGACGGAAAAACACCTTGGGGTCTCTTCCCATGGCGTAAAGTCCTAACTGAACCAAAGTCTAAACACAAACAAAACCTGGTGAGCATTTTCCCTCTGACACCGCTCAGCCTCAAACACAAAAACATGATGATTTATAGTTTGAACTGCTTCTTACCCCGGCTGGGATGTGGTAGTTTTGAATAATAATATCTTCTGCTATGTATCTCTGCAAGCTCACTGCAACTGGGTGTAACCTGACGTATGAAAATTAAAGTTAATGTTAGATTGAACTGTACTGTTGAATACATTATGGTTTGCTGTCCACTTTTTTTTCCTGTATCATCTCTAGTATTGTATATCTTCTGCAAACAGTTCTTTCACCTTAGTGTTTCCTTCAGAGCTCCTTTAACCAAAGGAATCCGCTTCAGCATCTCCAGCAGGTCTCCTTTGCTTTCAGCCCGAGCTGCTGCCACCTCCGCCCTCAGCTCCTCCTGTAGGTTGGGGTGTCTGGCTAGTTCATACAGCGTCCACAGCAGAGTTATAGAAGTCTGAAAAACACACAAACAGAATCAGTTGATTTAAAATAAAATCCAAAAAAGGGTCACATTTTGGAAAAAGCTGATTGTTTTCTTACTGTATCTACTCCTCCAGCCATCAGCTCAGTGACGCTGGCTTTGATATCTTCAATAGATAGTTTATCCAGCAGGAGCAGACTGGCAAGGACTCCTGGGTATTTCTTCGGAGTCCCAGTGTCCTGACGCAGCTGCCTGTAGATGTTCTGGATGCAGCGATCAGCTGAGGGAACATAAGGATGATGAAACCTCATCATATACAGTCCAAATGTAAAAATGTAAGATTTAGAATTGCTGCTGATACATCCTGGTTGTTCTTTTGAGTCTTACCATGGTTGAAGATCCCATCCCAAGCCTCCACGTGGTCCCGCCACACCTTGGACCCGATCTGTCTCAGCAGAGCAGGAGGTATGTACAGCATGGGTGAGGTAGTCTTGAACATGAGGGTGATGCAGTCAATGAAATGTTGAGCTTCAGGGTCGATGTAGTCAAGCATCAAACCGAGACGTTCACCATACAGCACTGAGCTCACAGCTGTGTAAAAGACAAACAGCAGTATGTGAGGCAAATATAGGGAACTGGCCTGTTGAGTGAAAGAAACAAATATTTTAAAAGAAAGAGAAGTCTTACATTCTAGTGCATATTTAAAGAGGTCTTGGGAGAGGTCAGTGGTCCATTTGTTCTGTCCACTTCGCTTTATCTTCTTGTTAACTCTGGCAACAAAATCCTGACCCACTTCATCCAGCAGAGGTACAAAGTTTTCCAGCATTTTTGGGGAAATCACTTCCTTGTTGAGAATTACACGGTTTGATCTCCAGTCTTCTCCATTCCTGCAGGAAAACTAGAGGTTAACTTAACATTATCCAGGCAAGCTGCAGACAGTCTGAATATTAGTAAAATGGATATTACACATGTAGAAGTGAATAAAGAGACCACATACTTTAGTAAAACTCCATATTTACGATTCCTGTAGTCTCTGTACGCTGTCCACGCTTCAACTTTCAGCCTTTTGGGATAATGACCTTCTGCTTTGAACAAGATGGCAGCATCTTCAGGGTTGATGATGTTTACACTTTCATAGTAACCAATCTTTTCTCTAACACACAAAATAAAAGAGGAAATGAAAATGACATCAGCTGCTTGTTTTTTTGAGTAACATGACCTTGCATGTGTTTTCTTCACAGATTATTAAATGAGCAAAAATGTTTATATTTTGACTAGAGAACAGATTAAAACCAGTGACGTGACTCTGTTATTAATGTTTTGTCTAGTAGATAGACAGGAGATGAGTAGCATTACTCAGATATATTATCACTTTATTTTACATTTGATGAAAACTGCCTTGATATTCATACCTGAAGATGGGTCCGAAAGTGTTGAAGTTCTGCAACATGATGCGGTGAAGGTTTCTGAAGCCGTCCAGTTTCCAGAAATTGTACAAGTTGACCACTCCGTTCTTCCACGGTCCAGGAATCTCCCTGAAAGGCCTGACAATGCTGCTGCTCTCTGAGAAAATCTGTTTGACCGCCGGCATGCTGCTGCTGCAGCGTACACCTAATGTTGACAACTCTTCTATCCAAGACCGAGGCACCGTCACCACCGGACTGCGCCACAAACTCCACCTGGACATCCCGGGCAGCAAAAACAAAAAAGTTCACTCTGCTCTATGTTCAGCAGCTACTCTGGCTCTCCCAGGGAGAGTTGGTGCAAAAGAAGGAGGCTGGTCTAATGAGTCGGCCCCCCCTTTGCTGTGCTGATCAAGGCTCTCTGCAATACTCAACAGTACACTATGGCTCTATGAGGCAAAGTAGAGCTGTGTATCTAATGAATATTTAGTTTGTAACACATCATCCTTCAGTATTTTTTACATGAAAAAGTTTGGCAGAACTTATTTATGCTACGTCAACTAGAATTAAGGCTGAAGTCCTTCAAAAAGTTTGTTGTTTTTGTAAACAAACACAGGTTTGGATTTGTGAAAAAAAGACAAGGTCATCGCAGAAATTCAGTTTATAGAGAATCTGCACAAATGAAAAACACATTCTTTACAGTTCATATCAAGGAATTAATAAATACATAAACATATTTGAATGTAAGTTAATAATAAGTTATTTCTTGAGAAGCTTTATGAGTTCCTCCAGCTTCATGGCGGTTTTAATATCTCCTTGGATCTTAAGTCTGCCGCTGGTGTATGCAGCAAATGGTCGTAGTTCACCGGAGAACATGGCCAGAAGGTCGACGTCACTCACAGTCAGTGTCACATCTGGATCTCGGCACAAGGACCCTGCTCCAACTGCACCGCTGCCTACAGAACAAATAAACACACAATAACAGGTATTTAATATTAATGTGGCTGATCTTTTCTACGTACATCACTTGCATTTAAATACAGGATTTATCTTAATTAAATTCTCTTATAATTGTTGAATATTTAAAATAATACACAAACTATTACCTTGGCTTAAATCCACATAGTAACTCTGATGCTGGCTATCCTCCGAGCTGATGTCAAACTGGAAACAGGCCCCGACTTGGCTGACCAAAGTTTCAGAAAGCACAAGCTCGACTGCACTGAGCAGCTCTTCAACAGAACCTGGTGAGGTCACAACGGCCTGAGGGGCACTGCTGACTTCATCTGTAAAAGTGATGCTGTCTTTTAGAGAGAAGAGGGCACAAGTTATTTATGTGTCATCATATGTGTTATATGTACAGAAGCAGTTGAGAGTGTGAAACAGGCCGTACCTTGTTGAGGCTGTGAGGTGCCACTGTGGCTCAGAAAGTGCATCGCCAGCTGCTGAATGGGCCCAGTGAGGCCTTCCAGTCCGGGCACAGATGGAGGCATGATGACGGGTCCAGAGGGGCCACCTTCTGGGGCTTTCAGTAGTGATCCTATGGTAAGCTCTACCCTGTCCACCTCCAGACCCCAGGGCTGAGTCATCTCATTAATGTCCATCTGTAGACAGAATAAAAGCATGTAAGACTAAGCAAAATCAATGAAATCACACAGATAATAGCCCAGTGTCGTCTCACCCCGAGATATTCTCCCAGTTTGACCCTCTCAGTTTCGATCTCCCGGACGGTCTTTTTGGACAGACTGTGAGTCAAAGCGTTCTGTGCTGTCATCCTGGTTGAAGCATTCAAGTCCTGGACTGATACCACAGACATGACGGGGTTCCAGATCCTGAACTGGATGTCTGCTCCCACTGACAACACACCGCCATCACGAGTGGTAACCTGCAACAGCAGAATAACATTTTATATTAGAATAATAGCAGAAAATGTGTCTTCATGTGTATATAAACTAAGAAACTTCCACTTAGTAGTAAAGATATAGTCCCAGGCAAGGAGATTCTGTTGAAAATTAAAAAAAACAATTAGCTGTTGAAATGCAGAGATACATTTCAGTGATGATGCTTTGCTATCAGCCAAGGAAACTGTATTTTTTATTTATGTGTATTATATATATTATGCATATAAATGTATATTTTAATTTATGTGGAACCAACACCAGACAGCTGAGTAATGTGAAAATTTAAAACCTAAAGTTCACTGGTGGCAAGAAGCATTTGCAAATAAAATGCTGCCAAAATGAGGTTACAACTCATTTATTACACTCCAATCAGAGTTCTCCCAAAATCTTATTACACTTCACATTGAACATTGTGCTACCACTGCCACCTATAGGACAAAGTGAAACATACACAGCAGAAATATCTCAATCAATATGTTGTTTACATTTCACCTATCTGTGTTTTAGGAATATAATCTACCTTTTCTGACCAGTGGCATTTTGACAGAGATGAATGGGGTGTGACATGCTACCTGGCAAGGAGGGATGTTGAAAGCTCGGGTACGCAGGTCTACTTTCTGCCACTGGTCAATGAGAGGCAGCACGAGAACAACACCGGGACCCTTCGGAGGACAAACCCGCCCCAGACGAAACACTACTATCCTCTGGTAGTTAGGCACCGTCTGCAGAAAAGAATCAATCACAGTTGGTTGTTTTTTATTCTCATCAAGGGACAAGCTGTGCTAGCACCTGACAGGAGATCAGTTCAGCTTACCTTCAGTACAAACCATCCAGTTATAGGGAAAGTTAAAAAGGTGAGGATGTAGACGAGAAAGATGACAATCAGGTTGCAAGTCCAGGACAGGCATCCCTGGGAAGTATCTGGAGAAAAGACAGAAAATCCGACATAATTTTAAGTTTATTTTTTGGTAAACAAGACAGTTGTATGATGCTTTCTTTGGCTTTGAAGGAACCAGTCATAGAAAATTCTCCCAAATTACATCAAGGACTAGAGAACTGACCTGCATTATGAGTCTTTGTTTTAGGAGTCTGACTCATAATTATTAGTAAATTGTGATATATCTCACTTGGACCATGTCATTTTGCCTCTCATTATAATAACTTATATTAATCACATTTATAGACAGTTTCTCTGATGAATTTTTTGCCAATATTATATGTCTTATTATATTTATGTTAAATGTTTGTTGGTGTGATTTATGTTCTAAGTCTGAAGTTAAAGGTGACTGGTCAATAATGAGAATTATTATTTTATTAAACTATTTGAAGATGGTTCGTTTAACTTAAACCTACACACACTGTCCAGAAATCCAACCAATAGTTAATATTAGTAAGTGACCCACCGGTGTAGTCGTTTTTAGACACATTAGGGATGTAGTCGAAGGAAAGTCCTTTGTGGTATCTGGGCTGTGTTAAACTGTCCAGACCTGAAGTCCTGGCAGCGGTCGAGTCCCTCTGAGGGAGCAGCTGGTACGACTTGTTAAACATTATTTAAAGCAACTTCATATTATTTATCAGTCTCTGGTGTAGCTGTCAGGCAAAATAACTTTGCAGAAGTAAACGAAGTCGTTACTGTAAGGCCGGATGTTTTAAATCATCATGCTAACTTGCTATCGTAAAGTTGTTCCGTGTTTTGTTTGCTGCTCTTCTTCTTCTCGGTGTTTACGGACCCAACAGTAAATGCGCTACCGCCCCCTGGTGTTCGTGTTGTTGAACTGCAGCCTCCTCTGCATTAACAGCCCAGAGATAATCCTCCACGATTAGCTGTCAAATACTAATCCGATGGTTTCCATAATCACAATTAGAATTTTATTTTATTTTATTTCAATGATAATGAAAAGTAATGAACATTTGATCATATGGTTATCATAGATATTTTTATTGTCTTTGTTAAACATTTAAAATAGATGACAGATTAATGTAATCGATCATGATATGTATGTAGTGAGACAGAAACTGTTGGACAATAATTATAATGTATCTTTGTTGTTTACATACTTGAAGTTCCTATTACATATAGACTGACATTTAGACAAAAAGTTTATGTATTTCTAATAAAGTTGGGGACTAAAATTTGGAAAATAATTGTACTAACCAAGCTGTAAATCACTACAAATTAAAATGACTCTCCACAGAATATGTTTTGTATAGTTTGTGTACTTTGTAGCTTCATGTATGTTATGTTTGGTTTCTGTTGACTCAATAAAAAAGGGCAAATAAAGCAAATACAAAATTTATTTAGGGCAAATACTTCAGTTCAAACACATTTTCATTCATTCTTCATGTAGTGAAATAATTAAAAAAAAGTTTTTCCTTTCAACTCAGTAGCTAAACAAAAACTGCAAAATTTACAAAGTAAATTGTTTTAATCACTGAACACTATGCTTAGAAAGTCATAAAACCTTGACAGATTTACCTAGGTATTAAGTATCACATAGGTATTATGTGATACCTTTGTGATACTTATTGCTAGGTATTACAAAATACATTAACAATAGCAGAGTTTTATTCCAGTGTCCCAGTAAGTTATGAGGATGTGACGGTGAACTAGCGTAGTCAGGACCAGGAGCCCGAAACTGAAGCAGCTAAATACAATTTAACTTTTATTCATTAGATTTCTTACACCTCTAAAAATGTCTATCGTGAGTTTTAGAAGTCAAAACCAGAAAATGCAAACGTAAAAATGCAAACTATATATTGATAAAACTTGTGGGTTTGACGGTTGGTTTATTGTACATTTCTAATAAACACAGTTCAGCTTCCCTTGATTGTTGTTCAGTTTTTGAACATGTCACACAGCAGCTTCTCCATGGGTGTGCTGCCAATGGTCCTGTGAAAGAACAACTGCTCTATTTTCTCAGAGCTCACAAAGCGGAGAGATGGCAGCAGAAGTAACAGTCTCCCAAACCTGGATGGAGAAAAACAAAGTCGTGTAACAAACCTGACATGCTCCAGATGTTCTTATGTTGGAAAATCATCATATTCCATCAGGAAATATAGATATGAGAAGATCACCTGGCACTCTGGCTGGGATATATCGAATGGATGTGTTGACCCAGTAACACTTGAGACTGGTCCTGTAGATTCTCCACCTGTTCTGGATCCTTGAGGCTGCAAGTCTCTGATCCAGGAGACAGGAAAAAGAAAAACAGACATTAGCTACAAAGTCCATTCACGAGTGACTATTAATCACTCTATAAATAACTTCTTACCTGGCTTGAACAGTACAATGGCCTTCAGGCAAGCAAACTCAGTCGGGTCAACAGCTAGAGCCTTGAAACGATTGAACGTCTCTTCCAGGATGCGCAGGTCGGGCGTGGGGGGGCTGCTCTTAGCCTGTTGTGTTGGGGAAACATCTGGCAGAGACAGAAGAGGACAAGTGTCCAGTGGCAACGACCACTGGATGGCACACAGGAGGAACATCTCACTCCAGGCTTCTTCAAGAAGAATCACCTGAGAAATAACAAATGAAGGAAGTGTTGTGAATCTCGCCTTCATTTGTGTGAGTAAATTACTCCAGTATATATGCAAAAACATCTACCAGTCGATCTCACCTGGTCTCGAAATGGTAAGTGAGCAAAAACAGGCAAATTTTTTGCCCACTTGACAGACATGAAGAGGAGTCTTGCTGATGTTTCATAGACGCTTTCTGAACAGGTGGAGGTGTACGGGGACATACGAAAATCAGAGGGAGACTGATCCCTCTCTGAATCATTTGTTGTCACATCAATGTTCTCCTCCACTGTACATTAGAAGAAAAAAAATCAGTCAAATTTCAACTACTTTTTCTACATTTGTTGTGTCCAGATCCATCAAAATGTAACATCATTCATATGATCATACCATCCTCAGGTTCCAGTTTTGCACAGGTCTCAGCAGTCAGCAGGCTGACCATGAAACGATGGTTGTTGTTGTTGTTGTTGCTGGGGTTGCTGCAGGGCTGCACTGTAGCGGGGGTGGTGACAGACGATGAAGTGACCAGAGGTCTGCAGATGGCTGATGCGTAAGTGACAGAAGAGGTGAGTTCTCTTGTGGTGGCCAGGTGTTCTTTTTTAGCGTCCATATTTATTGAGTCCAAACTGACGTGTGCAGTGCTTCTTGGTTGGCGTTCATTTTGCACAGCTGCCAAGGAGACAGGTGAGTAATAAATTATATAGAAACAGTCAAAATTTCACATGATTTATATTCTTCTGAGATTTTATTATAATAGTTTTTATTACCATCTTTGTTCATGCCAGCTTGGAGACATTTCTTTAGTCGACAAGCTTGGCACTGGTTTCGATGAGCTTTGTCAACGGGGCACCTGCCAGTCCCAGCTTGACACCTTTTATTTTGACAAAAAGACAATTTTCTACATTATGACAAGTCATGTCAATCATCAAATGAATGAATATATTTATCTTTTGTTCACATTTGCTTTCCTAATATTGAATTTCCATCCAGTCCACATCTTTCTCACCTGTAGATGAGTCTTCGCCTCACACTGCGCTTGAAGAACCCACTGCAGCCATTGCAGGCGTAGATGCCATAGTGTTTACCGCTGCTTGTGTCAGAGCACACTCTACACAGCAGGCCCTGGCTGAGAGCTTTACCTGCGACTGAACTTTTCTCTGTAGAGAACAGAGTTTAAAATTATTACAAGTTCTTTTAAGAGCCAAGGGATGATTGAATAGCTTTAAATCAAATCATTGATTAATTTATTTTCTTGACATTCTATTTTTTTCTATCATATACATGTACATGAACATAATACATGTAAAGTAACAGGTGGCTCACCTGACTGAGTTCCATCTGCGCAGTCATTAGAAATGTCAGAAGAAAACATGTTCATTTTGGTCATGTGCTCCTCCATTTCAAGATGTGTTCAAATGTCTGAGCTTCACTTAATAATTAGTTAAAAAGTTTACTCCTTCTTCCTCTTGATAAAGTTTTTCTTCTTTGTTTGGGTTTGGCTACGTCAAAGCGGTTTATTCTATGAAGTGCTGACACATGCAATGCCCCGAAAATAAGAACAAACAAAAGAAAAAAAAAAGATTTCAAATTCAATTCAATTCAGTTTCTTAAAGTAACTCCAGGATCGTTCGATGATCTTGATGTGATGTTCTTTTTCCTGCCGTTTCTGATGTAATGTGGGGTCAGTGGAGTCACCACTTGTCTTCTTGTTTTGTTCTCTCTGTTAGAATGAATGTGTGAGCCTGAGTCGTCCGGGGGGTTTTCATGAGGATGACAAGGAGATTAGCAACAGGCGCTGTGTAAGCAAATGCTGATTTGCCATCCTCTTAATCTTTACTGTCTATAGGGGTGAATCAATCAGTCACACTGCTTACGGGCACAACCAGTTTTTAACAATGGAAGAAGAAATGGAAAACAATAGATGCATCATCAAATGACTTTCAACAAAAGATATTACAGCTTATTATTGTTCATAAGGTTGTCCTGATTACATCTACAATCAATAGTGTTGTGATTTTTCATGGTTCTGGCTTCTTTTATCATTATTTGTATGGATTTTATGCAAAGCGGCATAAAGTTTTTTGTTACATCCTATTCAAATTCCAACTTAATATTGGAGGAGTTTTTTTTTTTTTTGTTATTATTATTAGAATAATAATTATTAGTTGAATATATCTGTCACTTAACATCACATCACTTAACCCACGGCAACTTTTTTTTTAGTTTCTGACTGATAAACAAACCATCAGTGAGCTACTTGTGTTACCAAAAAAGCTGCAATAAAAACGTAAAACTTTTATACTTTGAGTATTCAATAAGATACTTTAAAAAAAAAAAAAAAAAAAGGAGATTTTGAATTATTAAACTAGTATTTATTTATCTTTTAGTACCTGTATGTTACTTTTTCTTCCTGTTACACTTCAGTCAAGTGAGGAAATACCCTCTGCAACACAGCCCCAAATCAGCAAAGTAGCTTAACCTTCCATGAAATGTGGCCTTCCCCTCAGAGGGAGGGATGGGGTCACGTAAGGGGGTGATGAGAACAAAAACAATTAGTGCATAGATTGAAAGAACAGCCAAGAGTTGACCCTTAATTCCAGTCTTCTGCCATATGGTGGCTGCTCTCTGGAGCCTAATTAGTGAACCAAGTGCATTTTACTGCTAATTAGCCTCCTAGAATCACTGATTTTCTCTCTTTTATTTATCTTTAGGTATTAAACAGCAGGTGACTGCAAAGACATGTCAGAAATATCAACACTGGTGGAAACTATTTTCTTTCAAGCGGCAATTGTCAATACTGCATAAAGCTAATAATTAACTACTATGGCTCTTTAATAAGATCAACAACAAAGAAACTAGAGATACTGAAGGGGCTGCCTGTTCTGACCACAGATTGATTACTATCATGTACCTAATCCCTATTAAGTCACTCTTGATTTTAAGAGAACAACTTAGTATTAAAAACAGAGCTCTTCTGTTGACCTAAACTGGTGTATAAAAGGATTAGAGGCTACAGGGGTTGAGCACAGAGAGAGCCATTTGAACATGTTGTCTCAGTCAGTTTTATAATCCTGGAACAAAGACAATAACAATTGTCTAAGTACGTTTGTGTAAATTCTTACCTGTGGAAAGTCGACTGTTATATTTTGTACTGGTTTACACGTCTGCTGCCAGTTTACTGTAGATACACATAGTAATTAGTAAGTAGTAATTAGTTAAAATGACACCATACTAATAGAAAATATCCTATTTTGTATCTTTTTTGTATTTAATTCTATATTATTATACTTTTAATCATATTGCTGCATTTTAAAAGTTTGTTTAAAGTAGTTTTAATGCATATTTTTGTTTTCTGTCAAGATATTCAAAAGACTTTTACTCACGCTCAGTGAGCATTTTAATAGGAACACCTGCTCGGACTCTTTCATAATGCTCCATGCTGGATCAGACTGGTTGTAGGTGACATAAAAGGCTATAGTAACTCTTTACATCTTTCTTAATGCACAATGCAATCAGGTGAGAATGTGTCAGGTTGCACATCATCGTCCAAGAACAGAAACCTGAGGCTATAGTAGGAACAGACTTGCCAAACTGGACAGCTGAGGTTGTGGCGCGTGTTGCCTCCTCTGTTAAATCTGTATTTCTGCTGAGGTGTGCATATGGTAGGGTCAGAATTTGACATGAGCAACATAAATCCATGTCTTCTGTGCGTCTTGTGTCAACAGTCCAGGCTGGTGATAGTTGTGTAACTGTATGTGGGATGTTTTTTGTCACACTTTGAAACCCTTGTTACCAACTAGCCTGGCGTCAGTGTGTCCAGTCTGAAATGTAATTTGTTTCATTTCTCTAATTTTATCTGTGGGATAAACTGGAAACATGTGAGACGTAAGTGCACATTTGCATTGATTTGCAAGTCACAAGTCGAGTTTGGACAGACAGACAGGCTTTAACTGTGGTCCATGTAAACATTTACAAGGTAAAATTGGTTTCAAAACATATTCATATTCAAAACACGACCTAAACCTACTCTGTGGATAAGCCTAAAATAAATGCCTGACCTCAGCAGTCCTAATCTGAATAGTAATCTGCAGTCCTATATCAGATTATGTAACACAGGTGTTACTTATAAATCAGGAGTAAATCCACCTGTTCTTCATGTGGCCACTTAAAATAATTTCACAATTCATTTCTTTGAGGAAATGATTGTTTGGAGATTTCAGACCATTTGAAATGAGATAGTTTGTGATTATACCATTTCACTATTATTATGAATGGCATTGAACTAACTTGAAAGATTTCCACAGTAGTGAAACTTGCAGCAGCCCGTCTCGTCTATTCTTGGATGCCTGCGTCTCCAGTTGTCAGCCTCAGTAAGATGCTGCTGCCATCAGCAAAGTGCTGATTTGAGGTTTTGCTCGACAGGGATAACTGTCATGTTTCTTCATGCCTCAGTCCTGTGATTGTTGTACACATGCAGCCAATCTTTAGCAGCTCGCTGCCATGAGCCAACTGGATGATTATGTGTTTAGCGGAAACATTTGTGATGACAGAGCCCTGCAGGTGATTGAACGCACGTCACTGGTAAAATCCTAGCCCAGTTTTGCTCGGCAGATCAGACAGATCAGCTGTTCGTTGGTTTCAGAGCGTAACCTTATTGTGTATGACAACTACAACAAAATACTTCTCACTGTACCCAAATTGCAGTTCATAAATATTGGATGCATGGGCAAAAAACTGTTTTATTGTCCTTCAGATGATGTCCTTGAATGCTGGTTCACAAATCTTTGTATCAGTCTAAGCAGCTTTTTGATATAATCTCTTTGAATGTCAGCTATCGTCAAAGAGTGAGATTAACTTTTAAAGTTGCTGCAGTTCTCTTTATTCACAGGAAACATATGCTTCAAGGTGCTAAGGCATGAAAGGTGAAAATGGAGGATGTTATAAGGATGGTAATAGTAAACAAAAGTTGCCATTACAAAACAAAACTAAATTAACCAATAAATGAGACAATTAATTCAAATTCTCACCAGAATTAACTTCTACTAATGTTTTTGCACAAACCTAAAATGCAAGATTAACTGTCTCAAATGTATAAAGGCCATGAAATGTTCCAGCAGGATAATCTTATCCATGCCCTGTTATCATGGCATAAGCTTCTATTACACTGCACTCAGCATGTCCGTCTGATTCCATGCAGCCGCAGAGAGTGGTTAACCAAGATTGCTTGGTTAAGCTACGTGAGGTTCAATTCAGCGTTTCCTGTGCACCCCCCAAGTCAGATGAAGTAGAAGGATTGAGGTGTCAGCACTACTGCTACCAGACCAGGGATTGCCCCGCCTTGCCATCTGCTGCCAATCCTGTAAGCCACACATTGAGAAAATCACTTGTCTCTGTCCATATCAAAGTCATGGCAGCTTGATTCAACAGGTGAATTGCTTTTGCTAAAAACTGCTGCAGATGCAGGATTTCATCCATTTATTTAATTATATCCTCTTAATACAAGCTTATACTTTTTGGTGCAGATGAAAAACAAGATATATAATGTAAATGAACGCTTATATTTCCTGAGAGACTATTTAATACACAAGAATATTTACATAACTAATATTTATTTGTCTTGTTTTTTGTGTTATCCGATAATGTTGAAAACTGAAAAGAAGACCCAACATGTCCCAAACCTGTACTACAACATTATATTATTATTATATTATTACAATTATAAATTATGTTAATTGAAATAATTTACTGTACCATATTCACTCTGTCATTGCAAAATTGTAAAGGTAATGTAAGTCACCCATAAATGTTCCTTGTATAGAGGTATTTGCCTATTTATAAAGAGAACAGTAGGAAAATGGTGGTATTTATGAATTTTCATACAGGCAGTTAAACCTTAAGTTAAACATTAACTTTAACTTTCTGCTCTTGGTGACAAACAGACAGTGTCAGTCCCAGGTTGGTCTCCAGAGGGAGACAGACGACGTCTGATTCAATCACTAAAGTGTGGCCTTAAGCAATGTAGCTGATGGCAGCTGAGTCAGAAATACAGTTTCAGACATGAACGTTAAGTTGAGTCACATCAGTGTTTACTTAAACCGGCTTCTTTTTCCTTTCAATATGCTAAAACTGTGTCGGATGAGAAATCGGTAGGTTTCTTTCTGTGTCCACAAAAACCTGAGAGATGAAGTTTTCAAAAAGACATATGTCCTGAACATGAGGTTACATCTGATCATCTGACCTCCATGAAGAAAACTAGTGAGGTTTTATTTAATGTGTAACGCTGAGTGAGGTGTCAGAAAGACTATTAGTTATTTGGCAATAAAATCAGGATGACAGTATCTTCACACCAATGTTATTTTATTACATGTTACTGCAAGACCACAAGCTACATCATAATGGAAATTAGGTGTGGTGTTACAGTGTGGGACAGGTTTCTGTTAATGACTGCGAAATGTTCCAAAGTACTGTAAAATAAAAAGAGCCATAACTCAAAAAGCTTATTACAAAATGTGTGTGAGGTACGTCCCTGAGAGTGTGTGTACATACTGAAGACTGAAGGAACAAAATATATAAGAAATGCCCCACAAGATTTTTTTTCAGAGCCAGCTAAAAAGGCAACTATGTACTTAAACAGTTCAAACACTCAGTAAAATCTTGTAATATTATTCCATCCTACATCTTCAAACACCTTGGTACTCGTATTTGCAGTGTCCGACGTAGAGAGGCTCTGCCTGGATGCCGCGCCTTGAGGAGAAAAGGAAGCAGAGACGTCACTGTGCAATAAAACAGACCTTATGAGAAAGATCTCTCTGCTCTTTGAAGGTCACGACAAGTAAAAAATACCTCACGAGTTTGCAGCGAAACTCCTGCAAACGAGGAGTTGCCTTTTCCACGCTGGAGGTCTGCTTCTCATCACTCCACAGTCTCTCTGCTGCAGCACTTGCCCTCGGCCTGTCATTTCCAGCGCAACGAGTAATTATTTTGAATCATTACATGAGATAGACGCTACGCTAACTAAGATAGAATGACCACAGTGGTGATTTCAGGCATCTTTACCAAAGACGTGGAGTGAGATTGGTGGCATCAACGTATTCTCCCCACATGCAGATTTCACCTCCGATTACCAGCTTCTTCTGCTCTTCACTACCTGTGAGAGAAAGGTAGCAACACAGCAGGTTTTATTTAAGGAAAGCTAGGCAATGGGTTTACTATCAATCATAGTACTCATTTTAAAATCATCACACTTCAAAGTCAAACTAAGGAGCCAGCTGCTAGCTTTGGTGACCCCCACTGAGCTCCACTATATCATATATAATTTTCCTGAATGCTTTATTTTGAAACAATTGCGTATAGAAAGACTTTATTCAAACGTAGTCAACAGAATTCATGCTGTTCCTTTGGGGCAAAGCATCTGAACTCAAAGTGGATTCCTGAAATCGGTTCTCCTGCTGCAAAAACAAAAAGTCAATAAGTCTAACATTTCACACCTTGTCTAATTTCTTCAAAACAATACTCTGCTTGAACATTTTGCAGCATTTAAGAACAATAGCCCATTAGTGGAATGGAATTTCTTTCATCTATGATTGCAAAGTTACTTCACATGACATATAAAACATTCTTAGTTTGGAAGCAAATTCTTTTACAAATGCTTAATTTCCACAGTGCAAAGACAACTGTCTTTGTGAATGTCATTATCATTTTTATCTCTATGCTTACATCTATATATCTCCATACATTTTTATCATTGAAATCTCCAGCACGCTGACATAGTTAGCAAGCAAGTGGGGGTCAGTTAAAGCTAGAGGATGGTTCAAGGTTATACCACAAAAGCAGATATTCAATTTCTTTTCCAAACTGCCCTTTGAACCAGCTAAGCCCCAGAGAGAGAGAGAGAGAGATGGACAGACAGAAGCGACAGCTGACAAGTTGACACCTGTACCTCTCTGATCTGTGCCATTGGGCCGACAGCGACAAGGGCAGCAGCCGCCCGCCTCACTTTAATATTACTACTCCTCTTTCTGTGCCTCCTGAGGCTTTTCAAACTCAGTGGAGTGTGCAGTGTCCTTCAGACTGGCGGGAAATGTTCGGAAACTGACTACTACTGTTTTAGCTGAAATAATTGATGAGTCATGGGTCAATCTGATAATTAATGTTTGCTTTTCTAACCTTTTTGTAAAATAGTTCCCAATATCAATAGTTTTATCATTCTGTGTTCAAGTAAAAGAGCATGTTAGCCATGAGGCTACACTTCAAACATGTATCCTGCACTTAAATCTCTCGGTAGATATGTCCCAATTCCATACTACATACTAACTCTCATTTGTGATGTGTTGACACTGGAAAAATCCTGAGCTGCAGAGCAACAGAAAACATTTTTAAAAATATAAATTAACAGACAAATTATTGGGAAAAACATGTTGCACATCATCACCAGTTAAGTATCTTTATCTTTGTATCTTTGTATGGAGCGCCTGGATAGCCAAGTTGTTAAAGCGATAGCCAAGTTGTGCCACGCACCGATCGCCCACTTTCCTGTCTATCTTCACTTACTATTATTGAAGGCAAAATGGCCAAAACCATATGTTAAAAAAAGCGTCTTAAGGTCTACAAGGTTTAGTTGTAAATTTAGTGTAAAATGTGTGTACAGTAGGTTACATTCTGTATGCAATTAGTACCATATGGAATTGGGGCACAGTGTGTCTGTAACATTAATACATAAACAACAGTCTTCGCTGCCACCTAGTGGTGTGGATCCACATGTAAGGTTCTGTGTTGCATTCACAGTCACAAGGTTTTGTGACAACAATATTCTCAATTTTACAGGAAACCGAGCTCAAAAACCACAGCAATTACAGCAAAACTTTAATGACACAGCACACAGGTTCTTCTCTGACCCTTGAAAGCCAGAGGCCACACAGTGTAGTAGCGAGCCCAGTTGTGTGTGGGTCCCGGCTGGTCCAGATACCACGGAGAGGCCAGAATCACCCTGAGTCCTGTTTTTACCACCTTGCGTACCTCACATAGGTAACAGCCATCTCGCCACACCTCCACCACTGACAGAGAGCTGAGCTGCAACACAGCACTTCACACCATCAGACTTACATGAACTGGTTGTGGATGATACATTTATTTGGTGTTTTCTGACGGTATAGTGTTTAGAGCTGTTGGTCAGTTGTTTCAAACTACTAAACCTGCTAAGGTCAAAATTATATTGTCATAGTGGAAAACTACATATATGTTTGACACAATTTATTAGCAGCTAATGTTGAACTGTGGAATAGAGAAGAGCTGATTTTCCTCTTTAAACTTTTATGAAAACTTGTTTTTGATTGATTCAACAGTGGGTCAATCAGTATCTTACAAAAACGTCAGTCATCCATCTGTTTCAGGAAAAAAAAATATGATAGTTAAATTGCACCAACATTAACTAAACACATGGTAACGATGCAGTGACATAAAAAGTGAGCCTTAATGATTTTTTAAAACAATATTTAAAATGGATGTTGATGTACATGTTGACCACTGATAGAAAAATGTGGCTTGGTGATGTCATACAGATGTGATCTAATGAAGAACACTTACTCTTTGGTGATAGTCAAAAACTTCCTGCCACACAATAGAAGTCTTGTTGAGATCTGAAGTGATGTTCACAATTCTAGAAATACAGACATGAATGGTATTTGTAACATGATTGCGTTACCAGCTGTATTTCCCCAAGCCATTTGTATTGTATGTTCCTCTTAACAACCTACTTCTCTGTGTAAAATGCTTGTAGTTTGGCAAAGTCTGTTCCAAATCCCATCTTCTGCATGAATACACGGACGTCAGGGTTGGATTTCCTGTAAAAACAATTCATTTACCAAAACATAATTACACTGATTATGTAACGTGTGTAACTTTTAAAAAACTTAAAGTTGCTTCAACTAAATCAAAGTTGCTTTTTAAACTATAGTATAACTTTTATTTTTGAGACATATCTAAAACAACCTCCTGGGATATATAAACTTTGTTTTCTTCAAATTACTTTCTCTCCCTGTATGAACAGCAGCATTTTGCTGCCAAATTCAGTAGCAAAGAAAACAATAGTGATCAAAACCAGGAAATTCTTCTTGGAATCAACAATGACAGTAAGGAGGTATTTAAATGATCTATTACATTTGAACCTACCAGCAGGAAAAGTCAACCTCATCCCCTCCTAAGTGGATATAGGAATCAGGAAACACAGATGACACTTCTTTAAATAGTCTCTCCATGAACCGGTATGTGGAGGGTAACGCTGGATTAACAGGCCCGAAAGCACCTGAAGGAGCTCCCCCTCTGAAGCAGGGAGTCAACAGGTCAGATTGTCCTGTGGGAATAAATGGTAATCCATCAGATTTAGTTCAGAATCAGAGGCCATAGGGAGATAAATGAGACAAGGTCGAAATTCATGATTGCAAACTGGGCATAACGCCAGACACTTTGTTGAAGATCAAGGAGCTGGTGTCATTTGAATACAACTGTTTTCTGAAAACATGTAGCTCATTTTATTTGAATTTTACCTTTTCCCCAAGATTTGGTGTGGCCTGGCGTATCAAATTCAGGAAGAACTCTTATTCCCTGCAGCCTGGCATATGAGATCACCCTTCTCACATCTGACTGTGAGTAGATGTGAGTCATCGGATGGAAAGCCCCCTGAAACAGAGCCAAAAAGCTTTTGTTCAGGGTGGATTCAACCTTTCAGCTTTTTCCTACCTCGTGAACCCACATGAAGTTGGCTTGCTATATCATAAATCTGGGTGTTTCATTTCATTAAATATTGTTTCAAATAGCTGTGAAATTAATGAGTCATTGTGCAAATAATATGAGGTTGTTTATTTATTATTTCTGTTACTTAACAACTCTTTTCATCTAGGTAACGTACCTTCCTGGAGAGGTCTGGAAAGGTGTGGCTCTGATAAGGGAAAGAGGGGTCATCAACAATGTGCCAGTGAAGCACATTTAACTTACTGTAAGCCATAGCATCCTGAGAGGAAAAAGAGAACAGATCTGTTAATACCACTGATTAGCTATTAACAAAGAGCTAAAGTTTATGATATGTGTCTTGGTTATTACCAGAGTTTTTAAAATGGTCTGAATTGGCAAATAATGACGTGAAGTGTCCAACAAAACTCCTCTGTGCCGAAACCGAGGGAAGTCTTCAATCTCAGTCTTGTTAACAAAATACTACAAAAAAAAAAAAAAAAAAAATCACGTTCTATAGCAGAATGAGATGTTATATTAAAACATAAATGAATTCAGAGGCCTAATAAGCTTGAGTATTCAAAAAAATTCTGACTTACTGAACCAAAATCATCTTGATACACCAGCTGACTGAAGGTTTCCAGACCTGTTTACATACAATACCAAAACAACAATCATTTAAATATACCTAAAAAACAGTGGGATACTAAGGCATGTTATGAAATGCCTGGCAGCATAAACAAGGTTCACTCACTGTAGCTGGTTGTTAACATATTTTATACTTTTGTTTACATGTGTCCTTAGTTCTGCTGTTCCTCAACATGTTCTCCAACAATGTCAAGGCTCTAGTAATCACCTCTTAGAGCGCCCCAGATGGTTTCTGCATTCAGAGATGCTCGTCCATCAGAGACAATCAGATTGTCTGGAACACAAATAGGAGCACGTCAGATAAAGCTCTGGCCACTGCCGGTTGGGACAGACGTTGTTACCTCTGAGATCTTTACCTGTGGTGCCTGGTGGCTCAGATAAATGTGCCGATACTTACATTTCTCAGAAGAGTCCTCCTTTGGGTAACGTTCACAGTCATCATGGTTAACACTGATCATCAGTGTAAATGGTTTATACTCAAAGAAGTGCAGGAAACCATTTGCTATTGATAATGACAGTGAAATTACAGTAAGTAGGTCAAATCACAGTCAATGCTGTTACAGCATAAATACATTTTTGCAGAACATGTACATACATCCCAGATAGCAAATCATTTGGCCCAATTTTGGCGAAGTTTAGTAAGGATGTACGGCCTCTATATGGCCCAAATAAGGGGTCCAAAAGAAAAAACAAAGGGATGTCAAAACTCACCCAAAACCAATGATGAAACTAAAACATAGCTATAACTGCCTCAAAAAGAGTCCAAAAATCCCTATAATCAGACCAAAAGCCTTTACCTTGCTTACCGTTGCTTTTTAAGTAGTGTGGTAAACCATAACTATGTCATAGTCAAACCAAAGGCTTTTATCCTGCTTCCTGTGTGCCAAAATGAATCCAAAAAAAATGCCAAACGTCTGCCAGATTACAGCCAGAATCTTTGCTATCTGGGATACATGGCGTGTGTACTTTCATTTTGTTAAAAGTCAAACTGCCATTATTCTATGAACTATTTTTGAAAACACAAACATGATACGCTGCTATTCTGGTCTATTGTCACTAAATGTTTTTTAGAGTGGATGGGCCTACACAGGCAGACTGATGAACTGCTGTCTCTACAAAGTCCATTGACTGACTTTAGAAACCAATGTGACAAACAGAACATTCAAAACCACAGTGATTCACTCTGCTCTTCATATTTGTACTTTTATAATCCATGTTAAACACACACATCACCAAAATATCCACACCCACAGTAAAAAAGAAATAGTCATACTTGTGAATTGTGTTCACAAACATGTGGAAAAAGTACTTTATAATAATATTCCTCAATATTGTTAGTTGGACTTTACACTCTTTACTACTCCAATAAGGTGTAAAACTTGTTTTAATCTTTACTATAGCCCTTATTTCAATACTTTATACCTACCAGATGTAAAGTCTGGAAAAATGAGTGAAAAATATCTTTTGAAGGCATCATCCAGAACAGAGCAGCCTTGTTGTGCGGCTGACTGTTTTCCGTAGCCAAAATAAAAAGCCTGTGGGTTCAGTAGATATCGCTCCGTTGAGGAGGTGAAAGCCTGTGGTAATGGCCACACTCCTCCCCCTACTGTGTGGAAGCCAAGTTGGACGATAATTAATTGCAAAATAAAATTTGGACGAGTGTATCGTCCAGAACTGACCGCACACGAGACCATTTCCATCACATCAGCCTATTCACCTGCATCAACTGAGCTGCCACATTGTGGAGCGCGTGGAGTCACATGACCAGACGAACAGTGGGGGCCACAAGGTGTTGTTTTTTGTATTTATTATTATGTATTTGTATTAATTTTATTGTTTATATTTTCAATATAGACTACAATACATTACTTCTACTGCTGTCAGTAGTATAATGTAATAGTGTATAAGGTTATCATAAACTTTTGATACATTTTACATTCTTATACAACGTTCTAGATTCGACCCTATAGTTCGCCCACTCTTTAATTCTTTTTTTTTCAAGCGTTAGCCTTGCCTTCATTTTATGATAAGGAAGTGTTTTTTCGTTAACTTGCCGAACACTGTGGCTGGACGTGTCTAAATTTAGCAATATAATATTTTTTTATTTTATTTTATATTTTTTTTAAAATTTGTTTCGAAACATATCGAGGTGAAAAGTAAAGTTTGTGATAAAATAGAAATATTTTTTTTGTATTTTCCTGTACAGTCCATCTGACGTAAGGCCGTCGTCAGTTGGTGACGCTGTGTCTCTTTGTTGGCTTAGCAGCGGCGACGTTTTGTTGTTATTTTCGCTGCAGCTGAAAACAGGCTCGGATAATTTTGGTTTTCGTATTGTTCCACGACCAACATTTCACACACCGTAGACCTTTAGGTGTGCTTGTCACAAGTTGATAACCACCCTAGGAATGGACTCAGACGAGGGGTATAACTATGAATACGACGACGAGGAGGAGGAATGTAGCGAGGACAGCGCCGAAGAGGAGCCCGAGGACGACACCCTGGAGCTCGGAGAGGTGGAGTTGGTCGATCCCGTGGTGGCCGGTGGGGAACGAGATGAGTGCGGCGAGACTGGCGGAGGTGGCCATGGTCCCGGCGAGGAGGAGGAGGAGGACTACCGTTTCGAGGTTTTGACTGCCGAGCAGATCCTCCAGCATATGGTGGAGTGTATCAGGGAGGTCAACGAGGTCATCCAGGTAGGTATTTTGGTATGTCAGTGGTAGGAAAGACCGGGGTCCAGGCTTGGGTGAAGCATAAACAGGCCATGGACGTTAGCTTAGCCATTAGCATAGCAGGAGTAGTTTACTTGCTGGAAGTTGCCAGCCTCACAACAGTGATAGGATTTACACGACACACAAAATCTTTTTTTTTATCGAATTTGGCCCCATTTTATGTTCGTGTGGTTTGAATTGAAAGCATGGATAAGTTAAAATGTCTGCATTAAAGTATAATTTTTTATACAAATTTTGTTCCAGGAAGTAGCCCAATCCCTACTGAGAAGTTGGCAGTAGCGTCTGCTAAGCTACTAGCAGTAGCTTGCCAGTTAGCTTGCTTGCTAACTAGCCAACTGTAACCGTTAAACTAGCTCCTTACTGTAGATGCACAACGTCTTTGTTTCTATAATTAGACAACTGCCAAGTCATCGTAGGCGACAGTTGATGTACTTTAACCAGGCAAATTAAACCCAAAGGTCTGAAATTTATTAAATAACGTGACCGCTAACGTTATTTTAATGTTAAACGAAAGGCTTGGTCATCGAGTTGGTTAGCAACTTCCATGCTAGGTTATTTGCGTTATTTTTAACAGGATATTTTATGACGACTATCAAAAAGTTTGGATGGGTCATATCAATACGTTATAATATATTAACGGTTAAAGATCAAATGTGATGGGAAACTCAGTGGAAGCCTTTGGCTTTGCATTAACTTGGGCCTCCATTTCCTTTCACTTAGCTTCACTTGGGTACAGAATAAAATGGAAAGAGGTTTGATGGACTTGTCACCATTTACGTTTTTAATGATAAGCGTTTCTTTTAATTTGTGGAAACGTTTATAGCGTTATTGTTTAACTATAAACAGCCACCGCAAACACTAAAATAGGTAAAATAGTACGACCACATGGTAGTTGTTTCTACAGTAGAAACAACTGACATGGTGATTCTTCTATAAATAGTATTGAGGTCTAGCTGCTTATTTTTCAGGGTTTGGGAGCACTGACAAATGACAGTTTTAGAGTCAATCTAAACATCTGTTGTCTGAATCAAAAGTTTTCAGTACAGTTCGTGATGTATTTGACAGTAGGACAGTTACCTTCACTTAAATCTAACTTTTCTTGTACATGTCTAAACAATCAGAAAATTACAGCAAAATTAGAAAAAAAGTAGTAGCAAAACTCCAAATACACTGAGATATTTTCAGCGTTATGATCAAAATATGTGTTATAGTTTTTTCCTCAGTATAAGTCAGTACAGTTAAATGGTACAACAAATTACAGTACATAGAATAACTGAATTGAATCAACACCCCCCTAAAACATTGTCACCACAAATTGTGCATTATAACCTTAATGAGGGTAGGATTTCCTGTGGGTCTGTTTTATTAGATTGCTCTAGTTTTAGTGTGCTATGCCCAATAACCAGGAAATGAAGTGTATTGTTTTATTTAGTTTCTTTTGCCATTCTTTTGAAGTGCATCCTGCTTTTATTTAACTGATTCTCTGTTATTTGTGTTTGTTCAACATGTGGGTGACAGCACACATGTGCATGTGGCTTTATGACTCTCTTAAACATTTGCAAAATTTATTGCACAAGGAAGTGCTTTGAAAAACAGTACAGGATGATTAACAACCTCATTTTAAAAAATCATTTGATTAAATATAGGGTGAAATTCTCCCCTTCAATGACACAACAGGCAAAACCATATCTTTTTGTGCAGTGACCGATTCTCAGATTTTGAGCCACTTCCATAATATATCTTCTTTCAGACTATTGGGCACAAACTATCCTAAGCACACGTTGAACTATTTATTTTACTTTTCTTCAGTTCACCAGAAGTTGCCATTTTTGCTTCACATGCAACACAGTGATCGTTGTCTGAAACCAAACGTGGTCATATCTCTGATATCAGACAGCGATTTCCATGATAATCTAAGGAATATTACAATACTTATCTTGAAAGGCCATTATCTCAGAAATACTTTTCCCCCCCTTCACACTTAGATGTGTGAGAAATCTCCTGTTAAATAGCACTTATATGTACCAAACTTCACAGTTTTCTGCATATATTGTCGCCATTTTTAAGGACAAGTTTATTCCTACATCATCCACAGCCTGAATTCTCAGTTCCCATATTCTCCTAAAACACGGAGAATATGGGATATTTGTTGATAGTATTTTGGGTCAAGTCAACAAAATGGAAGAATTTCAACCTTGGCTCGAAGTGACTTTCAGATTTCTGTCCTGGATACATGTATATGCAAATTGTGCACATTCGATTAGATAATTTGCTTAATTTACAAACTGTTTCAGTAAATTTGTAATAGTAAATAATTTTTTTAAGTGTAACTGATGATTTATGTTAGTTATTTTTTTTTTGTCCTATGTAACCGTAGTATCTTGCTTTAAATATTAAAGTGTAGCATCAAAGAATCAGTTGAACAACGATACACTCATTACCACCAGTATTTAGCAGTATTGTGTCATGAATTGTCCTGTGGTTTCCACCCATAATTACATCAGGATGGATTGGGACAAATACAGTGTGTGTTTGTGTGAGAGAGAGAGAGAGAGTGTCTGTGTGTCTGTGTGTGTGTGTGTGTGTGTGTGTGTGTGTGTGTGTGTGTGTGTGTGTGTGTGTGTGTGTCTGTGTGTGTGTGTCTGTGTCTGTGTGTGTGTGTGTGTGTGTGTGTGTGTGAGAGAGAGAGAGAAAACAGGTACATGGAGACAATTCCCCTCTGTAATATTTTTAGCTGAGAGCAAACCCCAGTGATTTCCTTGAACACTGGAACCATGACACTGAACTATAATGTTCCTTACTACTGTAACATCGCTGCCATTTCAACATACAATGTAAAAAGCATACATCCGTGCATATTTACAATACAACATTCAGAGTACACTTGCACTACAAGTCTTTCTAGTTGCCATGTATCATCATACCTCAATGTTATGTGGAGGTCTCTGCATGCCTGTAACCATAGTAACCACACACCAATTTACTGACAACACCAGCCAGAACACGTTTTTTTTTTTTTTAATCACACGAAACTCTTTATGCAAGAAAAGTTGAAAGCCAGTTTTCATCAGTCAAATGACAAGTCGGCACCAACAGCAACTTTCTTTGATTTTTATTACCAGGATCAGTTTGTTAGCAGAGTGGGAGTAGATTTATGATTTTTTTTTTTTTTTTTTTGATCTGTATTCTTCCATATTCCACTATACTAGTCCCTCAAATGAGCATCAGTGAGTCAAAACACAAAACAAATTTGGTGTTTTTTATTTATTTATTTATTTATTTTAAAGAAATTACACAGCTGGAGTTTTGAGTCTTTTTTTTGCCACAAGTAGGATGAATGTTGTTTTTGTAACAACATGCTCAGACATTTGTACATGTATTTGTGCATATGACAGCGCAGACTAAGAACAATAATAACATTTAACAATAGTAGTTGTTTTTCCCACCTTCAGATCAGTTTTTTCTCTTTACAGAAAGTCACATATTTCAGTTTGGATTTGGAAATTTTTTTACCCAAGATGAAAACTACTATCCGTTCGTTTTGCTTGCAAGTCAGTATCATTTTTGGCAAGTTGTAAACTGGAGCAGGCTTTCTTTCAGTTTTAACAGAACAAATGAGGAGGCAACAAAGGAAAAACTTGAGTAGCTCAAGAGTGATCATTGAAACACCAGCTCTGTTCACATACTTTCACTCTGAGTCTGGAGTTCAGTATAAACTATAGTACTTATGTTGCCATTGTAGCACAAACTGATGCAGCAACATGTCTTTTAAATCTTTGTGCATTACTTTATGGACTTAAAGAATTTATGCAATGGTACACTGAAGCCATTTTACTGCTTTTGGTGGCCAAGTACCTCACTAAGCTGGTTGATGTTGGGTTTTCTGGAGATAAGTTTTGCATGTTTAATGGTGCGGCCGATAACTAGTTTAGCAGTACAGTAGATGGCACCACTAACTTCACTTACAAGTGTGCTGCTGGGTAGCTGAAATTTTCCATTAGTGACTTTGGATTGGACTCCAGCTGTAGCAGCAACTTCATTAATTCAACAGCATTCTGTATTCACTGGCTTTGTTAAGCGACATCAATCCAATTTGTAACCGAGCTGGCTTTATTATGGTAGCCAGTGGAAACTAGGCAAGAAGAAACGCTACTAGGTTACATAAATGTTATTTTCTTATTTCAGGTGAATAAATAGGAACGATGTGTGCATTGCACTTTGGTTAATCAATAGAGAAATTATATAAATTAGATGCGATTGTGACATTATTTCTACTTGTCATAACATCATAGATATTTCACATTAACGCGTTATAGGATTCATCTGGCACATTAAATAAACATTGAAGGATTCACGTTGCTAATGACGAGACTAAATCAAGACGACGAATGTGGAGTCTTTCCTTTACGTCTTTTGTGGACAGTTTTCTCATTTGTTTTGTTGTCCTTTAAAACACAATCCAGGATGGTCTGACCTTATTGAATTAGGCCTAGAGACTTGCAGTCAAAATAAAACATGAGTTTGATGCGCATCTACTCGTGAAATGGCAAGTTTTTGTCCTGAACTTGAAATGCCACATTTCGATTCAGTGTGGTGTGTTTTTTGGTAGCGCATTATACTTGCTAAAACGTTCTTACAGACTTGCACAGATTTCCCATGATACACCTGTCCAGTCACAGGCGGTGGTGCATACTGATGTCAGAATGTAAAACTTTCATTTTGAATGTACCGTGGACTTGAAACTAGTGACAGTAACAGAAAAAATGCAATCCTACCCCGCACCGAGTACTCCCTTCTGAATCATTGTCCAAAAATTTTCCTCAGATGGTGTCAGGCAGAATTCGACTTAACTAAGTGGTAACTTTTAAGGGTGTAGTTCATGATGGTATTGTGTAATATTTACCACAAGGCTTAATCCATATCTTAAAAAAAAAACAACCGAATCCATACAGATGTCTGTTCTCCCTTTTTAAAGATTTTAAAATGTGATATGAGTCGTATTGCACAAATACCAACTAATGAGCTTTTCATGTCAGTAATACCCTCAATTATAGGTTGTTATAGGGAAGATTGGATGTTGGCAGTAGTTGCATGTAAAATTTGAGTTTATTTCTGACCAACCATTTCTCATTTTCCCCAGAATCCTGCAACAATAACACGCATCCTTCTCAGTCACTTCAACTGGGATAAAGAGAAGCTCATGGAAAGGTAACAATCTCTATAAGCTCTGAATGCATGTAACACATGTAATGTTTTTCCTACTTTTAAAAAAAAAAAAAAACACTGGTTTCATTTTTTTCTGTCTCGTTTTTACAGGTATTTTGATGGTAACCTGGACAAGCTTTTCTCCGAGTGTCATGTCATTAATCCCAGTAAGAAGCCTCGGATCCGTCCTCCAATCAACACTAGATCATCGGCACAGGACATGCCGTGTCAGATCTGCTATCTGAACTTCCCCAACTCTGTGAGTCCCACAACAGCACCAGCACTCTTGTGCATAAATGTGGCCAGGTTTTTTTTTGTTTTTTTTTTGGTTTTATTGCAGTGAATTTATGAAATTGTCAGACAATAAAACTTTGTCTTGGATTAAAAGACCAGTGAATAATTTAAGGTGCATCATAGCAGACAGGGACATTTTAATACTGTGTGGTTAATTATGTGTCTTTTCATCATCTTTTTTTTTTTAGACTTCTATAACAGTCTTGGCTAACAAATAAAGCTAATTTGACATCACAAAAATAAGATCATGATATCTTTGATGGTGCACTAGAATGAACGTTTTGTCATGCCAGCTAAAACCAGATACAGATGGGTGAATGCAACTCGGTGTCATTAACTGAGCTCTCATTAGTTTGGGTTACAACTCAATAGGCTTTTTTTTTTTTTACATCCAAACATGAGCCAAGTGTTCCTGTCATGCAGCTCATCTGTTCACCCTAATAACGTGTGGACAAGTTTTGTAAATGACTATCAGAAGTTATAATTTTACATTTGCTATAGGCAGTTTGTTTTAACACACAAAAGCTAAATGTTGTGCCTGTTGCTCAACCAGTTTCCAAGGAACCTGAACATAATCTCAATTTGTTTTTTTTGTTTTTTTGTCAAAAAACATGATATCATCCTCTACCATTGTTGAGATGCCAGAACACACCTTAGCATTGTATTTTGCCAGACTCTTCTGTTCTTGTGCATCGTGTTTTGGTGGATTGTTAATATCAAACAGGATTCTTACACCTCATTGAAAAGCTAGAAAAACAAAAAAAAAAAAAAAAAAGTGTTGAGCAATTTTCAAGTGATGAAAAACAAATGAAAAATGATAGAGAAGAAAAATCTTGTGGTGTTTTGAAAAATTATTCCAACATTCTTCTATTTTCGAATGAAGTGCTAAGCAATCTATCAGAGCCACATACTGTTTTCCAAAACAAAAAAATAAAGCCCAAAATGAAAATCTAGCACGGTAGTATATTAAAACAGAGCTGTAAAACAAAGTGAGAAATACAAAACAGTATGGAGGGATGGTAGTTAAAGTTAAATATCATTAGACATCTGCAGATATGTTACATTATTCTGTGATTTGTTTTAATCTCTAAGCAAATATACAAAAGTTAATAGCGTAGACTTATGTGCGCATGCATGTTTTAAATTGGACTTCCACCAAAAGGAACATATTAGTGTATGGTGAGATCAAGCCAGCTGGATCGTCACTGAAAAAGTCATGGAAATTTTCTGGAAAAAGATCTGTAGAAAAGAGATGGGCAGACAACACAGTGCTCCCTGTGGTAGTGCAAGAGGTCATCCATTAACAATATTAAAAAAAAAAACATCAATCAGCGGTGGAAACTTTAATGTCAAGGTGAAAACAAATTTTTTAGGTAATTATCTAAATTAAAGCCGCATTGAAGAGTGAATGGTTTCACTTCTGTAATATTGTCACCATCAGTTATTTTGTTAAAACAAAATTATTTTGTTCAAATATGAATGTTGAAGTTCTTAACTAACCTGCCCATAAAAACAACACGTGCTTATAATCAGGACGTGTGCCGTGTTTTATGTTTTGAATTAAATTAGATTCGTCTTTGTTCCAGTATTTCACAGGCCTGGAGTGTGGACACAAGTTCTGCATGCAGTGCTGGGGAGATTACCTGACCACCAAAATCATAGAAGAAGGAATGGGACAGGTGCGAATTAAGATTCACTTCATTCATCGGTGTAGCTCCTTTTTTAATTACCGTCTGACTAATGATTTGCCTTTTGTGTTGTCTTCTCAGACCATTTCTTGTCCTGCTCATAGTTGTGACATTTTGGTTGATGACAACACAGTCATGTGAGTATCTGTTTGTGTATCTGCTTCGATGTCTTGCACATTGTGTATTAATATACATGTGACTGAGCCATTCCAGTTATGAAAAGATGTAATCATCCCACAGAGGCTAAAACAGTTCACTAACCCACAACTTGTGAAGGACGTTGTTTTTTTTATATAGTTTCATATGTTTTAGTCATTTTTGATTCACCAAGTAATTAAGCTCATATACTACACAGCTTTGTCATACATTTCTACCAAACTGTAGAGAACAATGACATAATTATTTATATTCTATTGTATTTATATTAGTTTTATTTTTTAGTTTTTTTTTTTTATCAAGAATAAAAACCAGAAATAAACCTGTCAATTCTCTGTCATTAGATCACAACTTCACAGTGTTTATGTTCAGCCCGTGGCCCAAAGAAATAACAGAAACCTCCACATTGAAAACACCGACACTAATCTCTTGCACCAGCTTTTAATCCGACAGTAATTGTCTTAACCTACATTCTGATCTCACCAGCGAGCGAGAGACCTAGCAGTGGGTTTTTTTTTTTTTTTTACCAATCAGCTCAGGGTGTAAGATGCACAGAAACATTATGTTCTCAACATCATTACACCATTTCATCAAGTACAGTTTTACCTCAGCTCGAGCTAAAGCTCCTTGATTTGTATTTGACCAAATAAAGAAAAAGTGACAGTGGAATGTTTGCGCTGAGTATAGGAAGGAAGGAAGCTTTACCCAGACAACAATTTTATGTGATGAAGGCTAATAATAAATGGTTTCACTTTTTCTACAGGCGCCTCATAACAGATTCAAAAGTGAAGTTGAAGTACCAGCATTTAATTACGAATAGTTTTGTAGAGGTAAGCTGTGAGTTTTATCGCTTAAGTGCTTCAAACTGACTATAAAACTTTGAATTATTACATCAAGCCATTCAATTATCCGTGATTATTACATGGAAAAAAAAAACACAGGCTTTCTTTTTCCTCAAGCACCCATGAAATATTCTGTCACGCGTTACTTCCTTGCAGTGCAATCGACTGTTAAAGTGGTGCCCTGCACCAGACTGCCATCATGTTGTCAAAGTCCAGTACCCAGATGCCAAGCCAGTGAGATGCAAGTGTGGACGTCAGTTCTGGTAAGAAAACTTGTTGGAGAAGAAAATTTGATTTATGATAAGATATTTTGAACTGACTGTGACATTATTTGAATGTTGACTATTAAACGTCTGACTGTAGAGGGATAAATCTCCCGTCTGTTATCAAAGTAAACAGATTCTTCCATGTATTTTTACACTGTATTTACTCTTCAGTTACCATTGTTGTTTCTAAATTTGGATATTAAAGCAGTACACACCTGTAGAGTATACTGTGTATCCTGTATATTCACTGGTGTAGTGTTTGAGTTTTGACACGGTAGTGTTGTTCCAAATCACCATCACCAGAAATGACTAATACTTCATGATGGGACATGTAGTGCACCGATACCCAGATGGTGCACTACATGTCGCCACACTTTTCATTGTGAATGCACAATATGCAAATGCAAATTGAGAAACAACATTAGTCTTTTTCCTGAATTGGGACACATCATTTTGATGAAGACATCATTAGAGGTCACGCTCTAGCAGAAGGAACATGACATTAGTTACTTGAATTTCACCTCCTCCTCATTTATTAAACATCTTGTTGTTGCAGCTTCAACTGTGGAGAGAATTGGCACGATCCAGTCAAGTGTAAGGTAAGACCAAGAGGAAAACCTCACATTTTCTCAAAAGGAGCATTCGCCATCCATCGTGATTTTTATTCTTATTTTAATTCTTTTGTAGTGGCTGAGAAAATGGATTAAGAAATGTGATGATGACAGTGAAACTTCCAACTGGATTGCAGCGAATACTAAGGTATGAAATCGACAGAGTCTGTTAAATGTGTGCAGGGAATTCAGGAGATAGTAGCAAAGAAATCACAACAGTGGAAATGCTCATCACACTTAACAGTACATTTATTTAAAGGTGAAAAACTAAAGTATTTTGACTTTAATTCAATTCAATCTTTATTTCAGACACACAAGAGAGTCCATAGCATATAAAAAGATAAATAGATAAAATATGAATAAATAGAAAGGTTAAGTTCGCACACAATTATAATAATAATGTGGTGAGTCATAACGTTTAGGGCCATCACAGATAAGCTACACATACCATCAGTAAGTAAGTTTGTTCTGTCTCTCTGTGATACCTTGATGCTTTTATTGCTGTTGTCATTAAATTTGACCTTTTTTGTAAAACACTCAGCCTTGAACAGAGACTTATAAAACCCTTTAATCTTCCTCCCTGACAGGAGTGTCCAAAATGCCATGTGACCATCGAGAAAGATGGCGGCTGCAATCACATGGTTTGTCGGAACCAGAACTGCAAAGCGGAGTTCTGTTGGGTCTGCCTTGGTCCATGGGAACCCCACGGCTCAGCCTGGTAAAAACGAATGATTGACGGGGGAAATGATTTTGTATTTTGTTAAACTATAATTGAAATAAGCTCATTGACCAACAGAGGTGTTTTCATTTCATTTCCTTAAACTATTATGAAAAATATACAAAACTTAGGGGAAGTTTATGCTTCATAAAACTGAAATGCAAAATGTTAAGTAAAAGCTAAGTATAAATCATCTCATCTTACCTGCTGTGTTAAATATTTTATGTGGGAAAGCACAAAAATATAATAATCTGGAGCACATGGTTGATTATTTGTTATGTTTTAGGTACAACTGCAATCGCTACAATGAAGATGATGCAAAGGCAGCCAGAGATGCCCAAGAGGTAATGAATTATTTTACACTGATGCATCATAAAACTCTTTAATTTTGCCACATAATGTCATCATATGAGTGTGCAGCGTCGGTCGTGAAAACAACAGATGTAATTATTTTATGTAAACACACGGAGGCGGCAGGAGCCAAGTGCTGTTTCCATTCACATCCAAACCTACTGAATCATATAAGAATATAATCCACTTAACAAATACTAAACCGTTTTGTTGTATATCTAAAATGCTTGGTGATATAGGGGAAGTTGCTGCATTTTACTGACACATTGAATATCCATTATATCTGTGACAAACATGGTCGATTATCCCCAAAGACCGTCTGGTCTCAGACATCTGTACAGTCTGATAAAAATATTGAACTACCATGTCGCTGATCATCCAGTTCCACATGTCAGAAGTTAAAGTTAAGTTGAGCGTGCTTGAGTTAAATCCGTTTCCCTGTGTGTCCCAGCGCTCCAGGGCAGCCTTGCAGAGGTACCTGTTCTACTGCAACCGCTACATGAACCACATGCAGAGTCTGCGCTTTGAGCACAAGCTCTATGCTCAGGTCAAGCAGAAGATGGAGGAGATGCAGCAGCACAACATGTCCTGGATTGAGGTGCAGTTTCTGAAGAAGGCTGTGGATGTGCTGTGCCAGTGCCGCTCCACACTCATGTTCACTTACGTCTTTGCCTTCTACCTCAAGAAGAACAACCAGTCCATTATTTTCGAGGTATGATTGTTGTTGGTCATTAATGTGTGAAAATATTGGTATGAAAATAACCAGAGCTATCATAGTTTTAATATTTTCATGAAGAACATTTGCAGAACGGTTATTGCTTTTAAAACGTTTCTGCACCTGAAATAGATTTTCACCAAAATCATGAAGGCTGATCCTTTAGGCTAAAACTTGTAGGGGAAAATTTCAGCCTTTCAGTTTCACTGATGATGATGATGATGATGTGGCACCTTAAACAGGTGGGTGAATATGTACATTTCATAACAAAAACTGCATGTTTATAGTGACATAAAATCACTGATCACAATAAATGTTAAAGGTGAAGCAGTCACCTACCTATTTATTATTACTATTATTTATAGAGTATTACTACTAATTGTGTAATTATATTCTAATACAGTCATGAACTTTCATATAGTGACAGTTCGAATTATCTTAGAAATATGATCTTGTCAGTGGTGAACAAGGTTTTCTAATCATAAACCCTCAAGAAAGACTCGGATTAAAGGAGGTTTTAAAATCATTTATAATTATAAAACCACACTCTATAAACACGAAAGGCTAATTTCATTGTAAACCACAAATATGCTGGTTCTCTGAAACTAACACTAGAAAATATTTTCCTAAATGTTATTAGATAATTTTGTCAGTTACCTTTTTCTCTCTAACACACGTTCATCTCCATCTCGTCTCATTCACACATCCTCTCTTAGTTTATTTGACTCCCCACACTTTTTGTCTAAGCACTTCTTACTTTTGTTTGGAAACACACTCTGCCAAGAAATTCTGGCCACATTTCTATTCATTGTTCTTTTTTGTAGCGACATGATTTCTTTTCTTTTTTTTTTTTTTTTGGGAGGAGCTAATGAGAGGAAATCAGCCCACACTTCCTGTAGTCTGAGCTGGGCCTGTGGCAGGATGCTCCACAGCTCAGGACACATGATCACAGATAACTAACACTTAGGGGTTTTTGTTGTTTTTAACTCTGTCCTGTGAAAATAATATTGTTTATCAAATTCTTTGTTTATCAGAACAACCAGGCAGACCTGGAAAATGCCACTGAGGTGCTGTCTGGCTACCTAGAGCGGGACATTTCCCAGGATTCCTTGCAAGATATCAAGCAGAAAGTACAAGATAAGTACAGGTCAGTGAAATAAAAATTACAACCGCTGTCTGCCTCCGGAAAAAATAGTTTGTTTTTGGACTAATACATTTCTTTTGTGTGTTTGTGTAGATACTGTGAGAGCAGGCGAAGAGTGCTGCTACAGCACGTGCATGAAGGCTATGAGAAGGACCTGTGGGAGTACATTGAGGATTGAGGACACGTCCCAATGCAACGGACTCTTGAGTATCTTGACAAACTAGAGCGCTGATGCAATTTAACAGGGCAGCACGGGCCTTCTGCCGCCTCTCCTTTGGCAAACCAACCACTTTTGCATCATTTTTCCTGGATTTGTTTAACAAAATCTTAAAAGTAAATTATATTTAAATAAAAGGTAGAGTAATAAAAAGAAAGTGTACTACAGTATTGTTAGCAACAGAGTGGAGTCTTGAGAAAGCAGAAAATCCATCTTAAACAAATACATCCTTTGGCTTGTATTGTAACACCTCCCCTGGACTATCTTATTTTCCTCCGTTTTTTGCTTGTGAATCTTTTTTTTTTCTGTTTTCATTTTGACTTTGTTTTTCCCATTAGTGTGAAAAATGTTTTCAACACAGCTTTAATTGTCCTGGCCATGTCTGCAATATGTGGTGAGATCCTTGTCTGGGTGGCTGAATGTTGATAGGCTGATTGCAAAAGGGGCACAAGACATTTCAGGGGGGGAGGGAAAAAGAAGAAGGAAAAAAAAAAACATCAAAAGAACAAAAAAGCAAGTCTGTATTTTTCAATTTGTAAATAGTCCATGCATGGAATTTAAAGAGCAAGAGTGGCACGTGTTTGCATAATTTTGAAATTTTGAAATATTTATTCTTTACCAATATTGATAAAGGTGTACTTTTGCCATGTCGGTTGAGTCTGTTTGCCCCCTCCACGGTGTGTGTGTGGGGGTTTGGGAGGTCTTTGGCAATAAGGCATTCGCCCTATCATCCTCAGTCTCTTCAGAGCAGTGCACAAGTCACACCTTATCAGTCAATCTAAATGAGGGCTGATGGAAAGGATTTCTCATAGTTGCCAAGTGATCACATTAAACAGGACTCAGTATAAGTGCACAGCTGAGTTAAAGAACCTAAAGCAGAAAGAGTTTAACCGTTCAAAGGAAAGGTTGAATGCACCGGCCCTGTGTCCCTCTATTCTAACCTTCTGCTGTACCCTCTTAGTTGTTTTTTAGAGGTGTTAAACATTTAAAATCATTACTAATTACTTTGCAAGAGCCAAACTGAGTGACATTCACTCTTTTTTTTTTTTTTTTTTTTTTTTTTTTTTCTTTTTGTTTGTTTCTTTTTTTTTTTCTCTCTCTCTCTTTCCCGACGTGGCTTGAGGTAGCCCTCTTAAAGCTTAGCTTGCACCTTGGGGATTGAATGAGGGTAATAGAATGTACTGACAGCACAGCTTTGTAGTGCTGCTAATTGGGCTGGATCACTGTCAAACAGGGTCAGGCATTTGCATCACTCTTGCAGGGAATACTTGGGACGGCACGGGGCTGATAGTGGCCGTGCCTCTTTGAAGAGATCTCTTGCCTTGCAGTGAGACTGAACATTGCTTTAACCAGAGCTACACAGATGGACTTGCGTGATCCTTAGGCAGATAAGGAATATAGGACAAAAAAACTTCTAAAGGTTGTAGGACTGTTTTATAACGCTGTTATGCTTTTGCATTAAAGACTGTATTTTTCGCACATGGGTTGAGGATTCGACATTGAAATGTCAGTGCCCCTCCAGGTTTTGCATTGTTCTGTGTGGTGGTTGTTATGGTTGTCAAGCTCTCTGCTTGTAAATGCTGGTTCATGTCTCTGGAATATGGCAGTCTTCTCTTCTCAAGATTGACTGGAGGGGACATGAATATACAGGCACTGATGCAAGTCAGAAGATGACACCAAAGTGTCAGCCATCATTAAAACACATCCTTTACCCCAGTTTCAGATCTTTGGGGAAATTCTCTCCCAAATGCTTCTTATGTGTTCAGACTTATTATTTTATCCTAGCAAATTATAAACTGTATTGTTTATTTGAATAAATGTCATGAGAAATCTCATTTTTGGGAGTACTGTGTGAGTCATTAGAGTAGGTTTGGTCTCAGCCATATCAATTACCCAAACATCCATGATGCATTTCTGCGCTATGTACTTTTGCAATGTAGTGTTCTACAGATCTTGGCAGAATTGTGTCTTCCAGAATAGCGTGGAATTCATTTGGTAACTTTTCATTGAATACTTTTTATTTTTAGGCGAAGATGTTAGCTTTTTTTGCACCACTTTTTACTTTGCAGATTGTACGATAAAGATCAAGTGGTTGTTTGTATGATGTCAACTTTTGAATTCATTTTGTCTCGAGTCACAGACCAATGATGACACAAGCTGAATGGATAAATAACGAAGGCTATACTTTCACTAAGCTGTCTTGCAGCTAACACACCAGCTGTAGCTGTGATCATTAGGTTAATATGCTCTCCACGGCTCACTCTGTTTTCATTGTGTCTGCTAGTAGTTCATAAACATTTCATAACGTTTGAAGTAACAGAAGCAGCTACTTTCATTAAACTGAGACATCCAAAAACTTTTAATACTTTTCTACATATCTTTTCTTTATGCTATCAAAGGTGTTTTATTTCCTATTAGTGTACAAATGTGGGAGAAATTAGTTGTCTGTTTTGGAGAAAATATTAAAGTGCAAAATGTTGCAAAACATCGTTCTGGCATGGGTGGTTGTTTGATAATGGACACAATGCTTTTATTTATTTATTTATTTATATATTTTTCGTTGTGGCATCAGCCATTTTAACTCAACTAAACTTTGCGCCACAATAGGTAATTAATGTGTTTTTAAACTGTGTCCTGAAGAAGACTACCACTACGTACTGTGTCACTGACTTCAGGAATCTGGGCCATTCCCTGTAAATAGTTTCCAACTTAACGGCCAACTGTTTTAACATTTTAAAAATGGAAATTGCACTGAACAGATTCGCCACTGGATGGGGACAAAGACACTGTGGTGGACAACTGACGAAAATTAAGTCAAACTTCTTTTTCCTCACTGTGACACTGTGTCTGTGTGTGAAGCGACTCGGTCAATGCAAAGTAGCCACAGCTCTATATACAGTCAGGAAATACTGGTTAATACTCTTATGGTTAATAATTTCCTGCTGCTAAGGGACTTCCCATATCTAATCTTAAAAGTGTAAAAGGACGTGTGTGTTGAGGTGTTGTGATATAGTTTTATATATTGTCTGGAGTTATGCATCTCTAAACTGAATATTTTATTAAGTTAATTATTTTTAATCTCGCTTCTACAGTCACTAATTTAAATATAACATTCTCACATGGTTGTATTTGTAAAACCGATAGCTCATTTCTTCTAATGTGTTTTGATCTTTTCCAGTCAAAAGATGTGTGGGTTGACTCAATCACACCGTTGTTAATGACGATTCATGTGACATTTATCTTTGTCAAAGGGTCAAAAACAACGTTTTCGACAGCGCGACGAAAAACAAGATCATTAAAAACATTTATTTAAGACAACTGTATTTTTAATATTTACAATTCAGTCTGCATAAGTCTTAGAAAATTATACAAAAAATTCAAATAAAATACAATTTGAGGTGAAAGGCTTCAGGTCGCCAGTGATTTTTAAAAACACTGACTAGATTGTATTAGCCTGTGTGTCAAAGACCTCTTGAGCAGCTTAGAACTACGTTAATGTCCAATCAGCCTCAGATAACACGCAAAAAACACCAAACACAGTCATCGGCATTAAAAGTCAAGGTGTGCTAGAATTACATACAAGACTGGCACCCTATCACTGTAAACCTACACACGCGTAGCTTGCTCCGTTCAACAGAAAAACCCTTTTAAACTGTCATATCATTTAAAGGTTTCTTAAAAAAAAACAAAGGGGAAGTACCAGTTAACTTTTTAAAAAAAAAAAAAAAGTGGCTAATGACATGAAATACAAATATACGAGTTCATGTTTAACTTAAACTTAGGTACAGTCGAGGTTCTGGCATTTCTTCCGAAAACAAACAGAGCTTAAAAATACCTCAATGATGCAGCAAAACAGTCCAACAAAACAAAACAAAAGAATGCACCTTGAGGTTCTCAAGTGATGACGAATGTTTTAGTTGACTCATTCCAAAAAAAAAAAAAAAAAAAAAAAAAAAAAAAAAAAAAAGAAATGCAGTCCATTCTTCAAGAGCTCTTATAGATATTTAGGGCTCATCAGCCTATTGTTGGCAGGAAAAAAAAAAACACAGTGAAAATGAAACAGCTCAAAACTGCCATTGCACTCGTAACCGAAAACAAAAACGGTGCAGCAATAAAGCTCCACAGGGAGACTAGTCTTCAATTTTGAGCCAGCCTTTCTTATAGTCTATCAGCAGCTCTAGGTAGTACTTCCACTCTGGCTCGCTGTCATACCTGACTTCGAATATCGTCTTTAGAGGGTTGGTGTGGGCCTCGTGTATACGCAGCACCTCTCCTCTATACCACACTTCTGATTTGTCGTCTTCTTCGTACAAATGTCGGATCCTCTTTCCCACCAGGTCGGGGTAGTAGAACCTCATGGCTCTGCGAGCCCTCTGGACGGCCGAACGCAGCACCCATCGCCTCCTGTGCTCGGCGCTGTGGCAGGCGGACAGGTAGGGACAGTATTTGATCTTCAACAGGGATCTGTGTTTTCTTTTTGAGGAGCTGCTCAGGGGTCTTAAAGCGTGACAGAAGCTGCCTGTTCTCTGCCACTTGTGGGTAACTTTGGCCACTCTCCTACTCACATCTCCCTTCAGATCTCCAGTATTTGAAAGAGATGGACCAGCAAATGTCCCTGAATCTGACACTGCTTCATAGTGGGCCTTTTTTCTGTTAATACCTTCACTAAACATCCGTCTCAGTTTGAGAATCATGCCCGAACTGTTCTTGGATCTAGATTTGTTTGACACAGAGGACTGACTGTCAGGCTGTGGGCTGGAGGATTCTTCTGTTTCTGTGTCAGAGAGAGATGAAGAAAGCTCGTCCAAAGACAAAGGACACGTCCATGAATTGACAGAAGTTGGGCTTGGAGGAACGAACGAAGCGCCCACCTCCTCAACTTCATCGTCACTTCCTCTGTTCTCGCTCTCCTCAGACTGATCGACACTCCATTTGTATTTATTACCACCTTCCATAGCAACATCTGCGCCTTCTTCTTCGTCGGACAAACTGTTGTCCAGGAACATGCGTCTCGAGCTGCTCTTTACCCTGCTTTTTGTTCTGTTCCTGTTCAAGTGTGATTTTGTTTCCTCTTGGTTCTTTGTGTGTTTCTGTGGGTGTGACTCAGGAGGTGAGACCAGTGAGGCAGTCACATCTGAAAACACACGGCTCTCCTCACTATCGCCATCTTTTCCTCTGTTTGCGGGATCGTCCGTGTCTAATCCTGCAACATACAGCAACAAAGGGAGGTCAAAATGAGCACGAAAATATGATGTATAAAAATGAATTTCCTGACAAAACCGGGAAGGCAAGAGTTTATAGAGTTTTGTTAGTGATCAAGAAAAATGTTTGGGCAGTAAGTCAGAAAGGGGGATGCTTATGAAAAGTAACTGTTTCCCAAGAGGTGATTTGGAAAAAGCCAGCTAGCATCCAAAAAAAAAAAAAAAAAAAAAAAATCAAACTCCTCCACATATGTTGGCAAATCAATGCTTACATAGCGTTTATTCAGCACAAAAGAACAATACACAAGTGCTTATTCTATTAATAACAACAGATATGATGATTAGACAGCATGATCCTCCACCATGAAACGCCCTTTCTGCAGAAAGACCAGAAGACTGTGGAAGTTAACGCGAAGGATGGGAAGCTGCTTAAAGGTGCTATCGGTGAGGGGATGAAACGGCACTGAGGCGAGAGCAGGACAAAAGGAAATGTTTGAACATTAAAGTCAAGTGCTTTTAGATCATGTGACTGGCTAATAAAGTCAGCTGTGAAGCCGGAAATTTGATTAAACTCAATTTAATCAAATTTAGTTAGCGAATGAGGAAAATGAAATAACAGCTGTTAAAGAATTAAATTAACTAAAAAAAAGCTAAATTAAAAAGACGGGTCTGGTGATATTCTGTTGTTCCTTTAGTGAACAAATCCAGTGAAAGCACCAAAAGAAACAAAGTAATCCTGACCTAAAGACCCAATGATCTTACTCACTGTCTTTTGTATAACCAACAACTTACTAAAAAATATGTCTTCTGTAGGAATTAATCAGCCTAAGCCCAATTAAACTCATCGTTGGTTTTGTCCTTTTTGCCGCATTTGATTGTGATAGAACAGATCATCACCAGACTTGTCTATTAAATACAAATGGACAAGAAATGTTTTTAACAACAGCACTCATTTAGTCCCACTTCCCTCTATGACTAAACAGCACAGATGGTGAAAAGATGATGACCATCTTCTGAAAAGCATGAACATCCAATTTCCAATCAAAAGGTTTCAAAATGTCAGATATTACTTCCTTCCTCCGCTGGTATGAACCACCAGCCTGTTCCTTACTCTTTTTTTTTTTTTTTTTTTTTTAAAGCTCAGCGCCCTTTCCCTCCACCCAGCCATAGTAATAAATGATGCAAATCATGCAACCTTTTGTGATTTATTATTAAAAGTGAGCAGAAGCTGTTCCTGCTTTCTAATCAGGGGGAGGGGGGGGAAAGAGCAAAGAATAGTGAGATTGAGGGACAGCATAGAAAATAAATATACCTGGACTCTTTCTTTTTGGACATCAGGTGAAGTTGATTCTGTAAAAAATAAATGAATTTTATATTGAATGTGTATGGTTTGTTTTGAATAGGACCACTAATATACTTTTTTGTCTAAATATAATGCTTTATAATGAAATCCACAAAAAAAATCAGTAAATCACACCATCTATCCACTGGGGGATTCTAGAAGTTGGCACAGAAAAGCCAGAAATATAACTGCTTTAGCTGTTGTATCTTATATACCAACATGTCAGATTATTAAAAAATAGCATTATTTATCTTTTAAAAAGGCAAGTATTTATCGAAGAACAAAGACTTCAGGCTCAAACTGTATCATTTGGATCATTACAGTATCTTACTTGAAGGGGAAACTTATAAAACTATTATAAGTGACAATTAAACTGTACATTACTGATAAGATGAATTCTAAAATCATTCAGTTTGTGTATACATGCTATTAAAATATTTCCCATCTCCTTCGAGGACTTTTGTTTACTTGTCATTGATGCTTCTAATTAGTGGTGTCCATCATCCCCCGTGAGGGTTAATTAACACAAGTTTTGCTTATAGTAACACGTCTAATTTGTGCGGTTTCCCGGTACCAAGGAAGACAAAATGGCATAATACCATCCTAGAACAACATTAATAGACGGAAATACGTTTAGGACTGAAATAATGAGTTTGTAATGAACATTACAACACTGCAAAGACCATTTCCTTCCTTTCTTGACTTGGAAAACATTCAATGCAGTACACATTCACAACCCTGAAGTGAACTTACACTCACCCAGATGTTTGCAGACATAGGTGTAATACAAAAGGTTGATCACATCAGCGTAAATGTCAGGCAGATGTTTGAGGGACATCAGTCTCCTGAGCCGAGAGGAGCAGGCTCTTTTATGAAGCTGGATGAGGATCTTCTCTTCTGAAAGCGTAGTTGGACGCAGCTCCACTTTGTGTTCCTGCAGGACCTGGTCGATGAAGCTGCCCTCCACCGCCGGAAACAGCAGCTCCTTTATCACCAGCATGGGGAGGAACACGGCGCCCGTTCGCATGACGTGTGGGAAAGGACAGCGTTTCTGGGCAGTGTACTCTCTCAACCTTTCTAGGACTTGATGGAGAACTTTCTTCATCTCCTCGTTGAGCCACAACTCTCTGGCTTTCACTCCCAACAAACGCGAAACTTTCTGATCTTTGACTGATGGGGACGCAGGTTCAGGCAGTTCTACCTGAGACAACCAGGTTCTGAGCTCCTGCTCTGAAGAGGCTGACACACTTTTGGACATTTGTTTACAAAGGGAATGGTGCAACTCAATGAAGTGCTTCCGTACTGGCATTTGATGTTCTAGTTTTGTAAAGAAATCAGATATTGGCAGTGCTGGTGGCTTCTCTGGAGGTGGAACAGGGCTGGAATGCTTCATATCAGGGAGGATGATTTTGTAAGTGGAAAGTTTTAGACACTGAGGAGGAATGTTTTTGAATTTGGGCTTGTTTTCAGATGGCTGAGGAGAAGTGCTCGATTCAGATGGTAGGTTAGAAATCTGTTCGTGCAGTGTACATGCATGATCCTGAGAAGATGAGTTCATCTGTACAGTCAATTCAACAGGTTTGGACTCATCTGAAGTTTCTGTTTTACCTGTTAATGACGGTTTACTTTCAAGTTCATCAGGTTCACATTTCTTTATCACCAACATGGTCTCATTGTCAAATGAACCGCTTTCTTCAGGCTCTTTTTTGACAATGACTTTGCTGCAGTCCTGCTGACTAACAGGAGACTCTACACTGTCATTTGCCTCTGATGGATCTACTTTTTCCACTTTAATATTCTTAGGATCAAAGATTTCTACAACTGGCTTTTCTTTGGGAGTATCTTGACTGATCTCTTTGGGAGCTAGACAAACAACAGTCTGTTGTTTATCTTGAACTGGTCTTTTCTCTTTGTCTGGCTGGGTTTTTAGTTCACAGTGCTCAGAAGATTGGACAGTTCTCTGAGGGACTCTTCCCGGAAATAAGACTCCAGAGGCCTGCAGGTATGCTTGGTATGGTGCCAGACTGAAAACATTGTCAATGACTGGCATAGGAGGAGAGCCAGTTTTAGTTTTTACCTGGGCAGTTTCCATTTCCACCTTTTGTCGTTTTTTAGCAAGTTCCACCTCACATAAATCCCTACCCTCAGTTTTTATTTTGGTTGTTGGAGATGAGTGAGAAATACTTCTCTTGCGGGTCTCTGTTACAACAGTGCTGCCTGAACTGGATGTAGGGCCATTGTATTTATTTCCTGTTGCAACAGCAGGGGAATAAATAATTTTTCTGACATTTGCACTATTAGTTACAGCTGTGGGGACGTGATCTAAACTGTGACTGGATGACTGAGGCAGCCATGCTGCTGGGGAAACAGGAAGACCTTTTGGCTTTTGGGGGCATGTAACCTGGGCCTCACAGGAGGAATAGTCCATGAGTCTGTTTATGTTCAAACCAGCTGGTGGAAGGATGTGTCGGTCCATGTGCAGGCTGGAGAGAGGGGAGAAAAATCTTTTCATGTGTGGTATGCTAGGTGGTATAACACCAGGTTGGCTTACACATCTGGTCGGACTAGTTTGGTCCACACGTAGAAATGGTAACGAAGGTTGTGCCTGCTCTACGTGCATGCTGCTGTTGGGTTTATCCTTATGTAGATTGGTTGCAGAGGCCAAAAGGTGATCTCTATGTTGGCTGGACAGGGAAACATTTATTCTATTAGTGTGAAAACCTGGTGATGCATGTTGCCTTTTAAGGGGTGCCCTGATTTGGCTGGCATTTAAATGAAATCTAGGGACTGCATAACATGGATAGTCATAACCTTGTATAAACGAATGATTTGGCAATGTTTCAGCGTTAGGCAAAGTCAAAGGAATTTCACCATGAAGTGACTGAGGCACTATGTAATGCTCCCGGGGGGTTGCAATTGTGTGTCTGAGAATAACAGGGACATCTTCTCTCTGCTTATTGCTAATAGTTTTACATCGTGTGCTGTTTTGTACCTCCTCATTTGCCTGAGGGTAGTAAAACATTGGGTGCTGTGTTATCTGGCCATATTTGGACATGGGAGAGTGTTCTCGATAAACCTCTGAGGTCATATGCTCATATGTAGGGTGGGAGGGGTATAGGCTTGAGTAACCTCTGGGGGAAGTTTGTAACCGCTGGCTCTGTTCACTTAGAGAACCAAACAGTGGACGGGTTGGAGAGCAGGGGTAACCGCTATAGTTTGGATCAATCATAGCAGACAGAGCCCTTGCTGATCTTGGGCTGTATGCCTCCACAGCGATCCTCTTCAGTCGTTCTGAACTGGGCTCGAACTGTAAACCTCTCTGTTGCAGCAGCGGCCCTTGTGTTTTCCTCTGTGCAGGCGGTCTATCAGTGTAGAGGTTCTCATTTTGCATCCAGTCGTGTTCATATATGGTCTTAGGTATGCTTGGGGAGCCATGCTCCATGCTGTATCGATGTCCAATCACACAGCCCAGTTCATTACAGCAGGGGCTATGTCCGTAAACTGGCTTAGGAATTGCTAAATAAACAGAGTTTTCAGACGTAGGAGATGAAGTGTCACCACCAGTTTTTTGTTTTCCAACAGCCACTGGTGTTGCAGTTGCAGGACTACTGGCCTCAGGACTTTTAGTGTATATGGCAAACCCCGGTCTTACTGGGGCTTGATATCGAGAGGAAGACTCAGCATGATCTTCCTCATTGCTATCTTGCCTGTAAATGATGTGGCTTTGTCCTTCCATGTCAGGGTGGTGACTCATTGGACTTCTGCCCTCAAGCAGAGAGGTCTTTACATTGCTCCAAGGGGAAGTGAATTCTGCTCCATCCTTTCCTGTGGGGTCATAAGCAAAGTAGGCCCCTCTGTACTGCAATGTCTGCTTATCCAGAAAACCAGACATGTTTTGTGGCTTTGAAAGTCCCGTGACTGTTAAGGTCCTGTCGAATAATGGCATCTTGCTTTGAAACACTGGGTCAGTGAGGCTCTGCACTGACTCGCTGCTCATCATGTAGTAACTTTGTTATGATGATGCACCAATGTGGCTCCAGATCTAAAAACATATTTAAAAAAACAACAACAATTAGACACCAGCATTATTTGTTTTAACATTTAAGTAAGATGAGTACAAGAAGTCCATCCCTGTAATTAACTTAAATTCACTCCTACATCACACTTCACACTTAAGGCAATGTTACATGCCAGAGAACTGAAAGGCGCTATATGTAACTGTGATATCTTGCCGAAAGTGGATTTACAAGAAAAGAGGTTACAGAACGCCCTGTCAGTGGACGCTAGTGTCTCTACCTATCAGAAAGTTCCAGCAAAGTTTAGTGATTGTGGTTTAGCAGCTAATATCAGCAAAAGCGCTGGAAATAGAAACAAAATAAAAATCTGACATTAGCATCAAACTTCATTATCAAAGTGATCACAAACATTTCGGCTCGACTGGTGGTAAACAGCCGTTGATTTTTACCCTGATTTTTTACCCACATACACCACCTCAAAAAAAGAGATAATTAGATAACATCTAATATAACTTGAGGCATGTTCTCATCCTTGACAGATTATGTGGCTTATCACATGAACGTCACGTACACCCTTATTAACAAATGCATAAAGGTTGAAGCAAAATGCAACATGTTGTGGGGAAGCAACTCTTGAGTAAGGAGTGAGGTTAAGAATAAGAACACTTTCCCACTCACGACTAATGTGATCGCTGCCACATGTTGCAATAAACAAACTCATTCTCATGCACCAGACCCCAGCATTACCGGTGATGGCGGTGACATAATATCCATGTGTGTTTGAAAGAAGTCTTCATTTCAAGGACACAGCAACAAAAATGAGGATTACAACAGCACTGAAATATTATGGTATGTAACCCACAACCGTGTCATGTTTGATGTTTTTAGGGTTTGACTATGGGTCATATCAGATGTGAGAATGAGTCATCGCTATCGCTGTGAAAAAGTTTGGTCTCTCTTTTATTAAAGCGGAACTTATTAGTTGACCTGAACAATACTTCTCATCTTATATCGTGTCCCAGGACCCAACACTACAGCAGACTTGGTTTCTATTCTGCATTTTAACACCCTCAGCCCTCAGTCAGGCCATAGTTCCTTTTAATACACTTCTCCTATGGTGGGGTGAAACTAACTATTATTTTTCTTTTCAGACACGTTCCTCTGTTTATTCTTTCGATCATAATTTTCCAGAACTTTCACTCTGACTGACTTTCAGTTGTTTTGTTTTGTCCGACCAATAATTTAAAGGCCAAAAATATCTGGAACCAACAAATGTTGGAAAAGTTACTGAAATGATGAATCAATGACTAAAATAGCTGCTAATTCACTTTCCTGTAATCATTTAATCTTTTCTGTGAATCTTTAATGTGATGTTGCACAATAATATGGAGCAATATCTCAACAATTCATATTCATTAAATGAACAAACGAGGCAAATATTTTCAATTACAAATGTTTTATCCATTAAAATCAGTTCATACACCCTCTGAAATTCTTGATGGATTGCCAAAGAATCTCCATAACAATTAAATGAAGCACAGGGCAATGTCTTTAAATAGTTTTTACAATAATAGAAGGTCCAGATAAACAAGAAAATCTTCATAACTGAACAGGTGACATCAGTAAATATTGTCATCACTGGTAATTTTGAATGGAAAGAAAAACAACTGAGATCAGATCAGTTATTTTTAAAAAGTTGTCAGTCCACATCTTGAACGCAGGTTATTTCAGTTGTAAAATACGTACAATTCATCTTTCAATATCACTGAAAACTCAAGATGTCTCTGTACATACATCTTTCACCAAAATATGAATCTTATCCATCTTCTCAGTGTGGCTTTTCCAACATGCACAACATGATCTGTCTGACGCTGGCAGCTGGTAGGAGGACAGAAAGATGACTTCATCATCTTGTGATCAATTTATAACTCTGACAAGGAGACCACAAATAATATAGACTGTTTATTTGTAACATTATTAGGCCTATATATTTTTGTATTATTCTCTTAGTGGTGGACAGTGTTTTTCACTAAACACAGAAAAGTTAACAGTTCATAGGGCAAAAACATGTCTGCTGCATTTTGACAGGCTACCAGTTTTAGAGTATAACATCTGCCAGGATGTCGTAACAGCTGTATCAGATCGAAATACCACATTTACAGCTAACGCAATGTATTAATGTTGAGTACATTAAAAGTATTACTAATAATAATGTAAACTGTGACGTGCTTTATCTATAGATTGGTGAGCGGTGCAGATGTTAACAGACACAAAGTTCTCACCTTTTAACCACTTGTGTCTCATTGAGCCTAAATCCAGGTTCGTGACAGCACGTTGCCTCAGTACTGAGCCGATGTTATCGCTTCATCCTGTTGACACCTTTCACAGAGTACAGAGAAGCGTCTTATCTGCCCTAAACAGCGAGGAGCACTGCGGTTTTTGTGCATGGAGGAAACTGCGCAGAGGTGTTTTCAACGGACTAAAAGCCGCACTCTAAGTGTCTGTGTGTGCGTGCGTGTGTGGGCGCATCTGTGTGTGTGTGTGTGTGTGTGTGTGTGTGTTCCCAGATCAGGGGTGATGAGGAGCTCGACTTCCGAAAGCAAACCGTCCAAACTGACAGAACGAGCCTCAAGCCACGTGGGAAAAGAGCGCGTGGGCTGAATTCCCTTCATAACAACTCATCTTATCAACAAAACAACAAAAAAAGGTGTAATTTATTACCATCATTTGGGGTAATAATTCCGCTTCAATACCCGAGTGAACAGTACAACATTGAAACATTAATCAAAATACAGCAGACTCGTGATCATGATGACTAACGATTTAATTTACCTTCATATAAAAGTGCGATTGTAAAACTCAAGGAAGACACTCCTCTTTATGAATCTTTATTTCAGGAATTTCCACCACATCTGCCAGGTCAAGTCAATAAAGATATGTTAGATTGTAACATATCAAGTTTTCATGACGCAAAAACAACAACAACAACAACAACAGTTTCCGCCAATTGGTGTATCTTTAAAAAAAAAAACGGAACTTAAAACTCTGAGATAAAGTTTCTTCTCAGCTTCTGGTCTGGTGGCAATGACTATCTGCTTCAACGAAAGGGAGGTGGGGGTTGTTACATGATAAACTGGCTGTCCTGCCTCTCCACCGACCGAAACAGCTGCGTAAATTAATAGGACGCAAATAATATGGAAATCATATACGTGCAAAGAGCCCGACTGCTGCCAGACACAGTGAGAGTCATTTCCATACTGGCTGCGAGAGCGTCATAAACCACGGTTGAACCCAACTAAAACCGCACCAGGTTAAAAACAACTCACTTCCAAAAACGATTGTGATTCCTGATGGAGGTATTGATTTGAAATAGTCTCACATGCTTTTTCCTAGAGAGAGAGAGAGAGAGAGAAAAAGTGTGTGTGTGTGTGTGTGTGTGTGTGTTTGCTCTGGTCGTTTCTCCCTTTTTTGTTTCTTAAATTCTTACCAAGTTTGTCTCATAATCTGCCATTAACTTAGACACATGATTATTAATATATATACATATATATTTATCCAGTGAATAAAGTTTTCTTACCTCGCTCCTGCTGCTGTTGTTGCTGCTGCTGCTGTTGCGATGGCAATGAATGATTTCCACAAAGTCTCCATGAAACAGTTTCAATACGGGGAGGAAAAAAAAAAAAAAAAAAAAAAAAAAAGAAGTAAAGAGTTTCTTCTGTGTTTTGTTAAGTTGGACTTGTCAGTTGCGGATGCATCAAAATGTCACGCACTGGAATCAAAACCAGTCAGCGATTAGAATAAAACTTAAATGATCGTGATAATAACATTAAAATAGTAGAGTGAGGCTTTTGAGCGGCTCGCGCCGACGTCCACGCGGCTTTTGGAGAAGTTAACAAACTGCAGAAAAGACAAAAGGGAGGAGGATGGTCTTTGATCAATAGGCGGAGTCACACCCTCTCTCTCTCTCTCTCTCTCTTCTACTCATGTGATGTTTTTCCTGGTGTCTTTCTTGGTTTACTGACTGTATCCAAATGCTCTGCCAGGTGGCTGCCGTTGACGCCAGGAAGAAGACAGTATTTCGAGTTGTTGTTTTTCTTCTTCTTCATTTGTTTCATTCCTCGACAGATAACATAAGTGAACGACTTTTTCCTTCCTCCTACCCTGAGCTTTCATTTCTTTCACTTTTTTCCCCACCTTTTTCTCTTTCTAAACCACAGTTTTGGATTCCAATGAATCAAATAATAAATGAATCCAATTACACTAACATAAGGCATAAGAATTTTCATGCTTTTATTTTGTAGCTTATTCACAAATACATCTTAATTAAAGTTACTTAAAGTGAACCTACATATTGGACTAAGACTAATGCACTGAGACAAGATATCTTCCACATTAAAAACGTATTGAAACTGTTGTATTAGGTTTGTGAAATGAGAAGTGACTCAGGAGGGCAAACCGTTAAATGAACTGCAAAGCAAAGCAGTGAAGGGTGAGTCATTGAATAAAAATAATAAAATAATAATAATAAAAAAAGGGCATACTTCAACACGCAGACAAAATCGTGTTGTGAAGGAAGCTGTAGCACATATCCACCTTTGTTGACCTCATCCTTAATGTAGTTAATGGTTGACTTGAGTTGACCAAAGTTAAAATCAGGTCAACCTTTACCTCAGTCAAACTGTGTTTTACCTCCTCTTCATTGATCATGCCCCACATTTTTTAGTTAATCTGTATGAGGGAGCTATTTTGTACGGGTGAAGAGTTGAACTTGACGAAAGGGCCTCAGAAGTGGATTATAGTCAGAAGATAAAAGCAGACGCTGTGAAGTTAAAGCATCATAGTAATGTTCATTGAGTCAGATCTGCAAACATGTATGTGGAGCTCTCTCTGAGACCAGGGTTTATACAGACTGTGGTGCAGCACATAAACCACAGACTGTTTATACTCCCAGTTCACCTGCACCTTGGACCATCTATGTAACATTACACATAATAATCCTTATATGGAGACAGCACAGCTGGCTCAGCTCTTCACAACGCTAAACAATCTGCCCAAATATAATCTCCCAAAAACACTGATTAGATAAACGTATATCGTTACACATCATTAAACATCTGGAGAGTGTATGAGTTAGGTCACACGTGTGGAAAAAATATACGTTGGCAACTAATTATGATTCTATACAAACAATCCAACATCATCATCCCAAGACTAAATTCTTCCACTTGATTAACCTTCTGAATGAGTTCATTTCTTGTTGCACTTGCATCATACCAGTTCCTCTTCACCCCTGAGTGAGAGTCTAATGTGCGTGTCCCGTGTGGCTGCTGCAGTTTAGTCTAGACAAGTTGGTGGCTTCCATCAGTCCCTGTGGCCTCGCAGGTAAAGATATGCTCATCAAGGGGGTTTGACTGAGAGGAGGAGGCTTTGAGCCTTTGTCCCACAGAGAGTGCTCACATCTCCCCCATTTCCAGTTACCATGGCATTGCAGCTTAAGGCTAACCAACACAAAGCATCAAGGGGCTAACAATGTGCAGTATGGGCACACCAACACAGATGTTCAAACACCAAAGGCAAAATCATACCTTTAACCTATAAATTATTGCAATCAGCTTGTTTCAAACTTGCACACAAAAAAGACAGTCAGCTTTCAAAGACATCAAATTATAGCCAGAGGCAAAGAGCTTTTTATAAGAGGGGTCAATTTCAAACAGCCCCCTGTGGACCTGTTGCTTGTGGCCAAGTTAGTCAATGATTATATAGAATGAGGAGGGAATTTGATTATCTTTTCTTATTTTTTTTTTTTTTTTTAATGCAAAACAACCAACTGATACCAGAAATACTGGTACCACTTGTACAGGTACACGTGTTTATCTGATATGCATAAATACATAATAAGTCACAGGAAATGTTAAATAGATAATATGAACTGTTAATAAGCTAAATGAATAGTGTAAAACGAGGATTTGTCTTTCATACATGATCTTGAATGGTCAGTAATTCAGTTGAATAGTCAAAAAAAAGGTTGAGTGTATTCTGTAATTAAGATGAGGTTACATTTAAATAGTCAGTTCATTATTTATTCTCAGACTTACTGTACTATTAGATATTTGCATTGGCCTACATGCAAATTTAGAATTGTTATTTATGGCAAATACAGTACAATATGTTAAGAAACTGTGCAAAATGCAAATATATAAAGTACAATATGTCATACATGTGAAGCAAAGGCAATTTATTCATTCTTTTTTTATTTTTATTTTTCTCTTGAGTGAAACCGTGAGGTGTTTACTGCTTTTAAATATCTGAGCCAGAGAGTCAACATAAAGTGAATTGCGGTGACACGGGGAGCAGAGCAGCTGATCTCTCAGGGTGCAGTTCATGATGAAACACAGCTAAACATCCCCAGAGGCAAGAAACTACATGTTGAGCCCAGAGACTACACACTCAAGTTGCATCAGACGCACAAGATGCATGTCAACACGCCTGTCACAAGAACAACATATACAGGTTTGGTGTAGCATAAAATGCATATTTGCTGTCCCATTTGTGTGCAGTATATATTAATAAAAAATATGCATTGAGCAACGTGGCTGTTGCTCAGGTAATACACACGTATCTTTTAGTTTTGGAGTCACAACGTTTCAGCCAACCACCTAGATTATGATGCAAATAATGCACTGATCAACCAACACTACACTCTATGACCCACTGCAGATTCAGGTTTTGGTTGAGCTGCACTGAAGTTTTGATAAAAATCTGGAGCTATATGCTCAGTTTGATGGATTAATTTTTTTTTGGACCATGCAAACTATCCTTAAACTAGTGATTTTAAAGCTTAACAGCAACATGTACTGTAAGTACCTTCTGATACTGAGTTTTGTTTATTCTATTTTGGTTTGTGCATAACAAAATGTCCATGATAATAATTTTATCTAATTGTTTAATCTAATAACTAAACCTGTTATTCTAATACCAGACCTGTGGTGGCTTCTTTGAGATTGTCATTCGAGGAGCTGGTATGTTGCATTGCAGGTTCATTCTCTTGTTTATTTAGCGCTTTGTTGATTTTTAATTTTTTTTTTTTTTTTTAATGTGTGTAGTTACATTAACTTCCATTTTTCAGCAGCATTCATTTTTAGAATTTTTGAGTCACAAAACAAAACAAAAAGGTTTGATAGAGCCGAGAGTATGATAACATTATTTGTGACATTGTTCCGAGTCTTCTTGAAATAAACATTACTCCGAATAAACAGGAACGAAGGAGGCGGTGTGATGTTTAGTCTTGAGACGCGAACCTCTGATTAGTTCTCACAGCTTCCGACTGCAGCTTATCTACAGTTTTGTTGATGGTTGTGAGTACATGGTGTTTATTCCCATTAGGTACACCTGCAGCCTGCACACTAACCCACAGCACTGCCAAGGCCGCGATGACACTCCCCTCATCTGTGAGGCTGCTGTAACGTGCCAGTGGCCTCATTAACAGAATCTGGTGGCAGCCAATGGCAGCGTGACAAGTTATGGCTCTGGGAAGGATGCTTTTCATTGGAGAGCCATTCACAAGGCTCCATGTGCTGCAACCTCAACAGCCCAACAGTAACAATGCCCCTGGTTATTTGCAAAACAAATTTCCTCCGCTTCGCTTGGAATTGGTGGGATGAGAGATAACATAAGGTAAAATATAACTATCATGAGCAATACAAATGCCTGCACGTCAGGTGTTTAAGGAAAACACATTCACATTCACAATGACAAATTAAATTAAAAGAAAAAAAAATTGATCAGGAATTACGGATACAATTTAATGACAACGAAATAAAATGAACGATTCGGCAGCGATGCGTGCCATCAGGAATTATTCAATGTTTTTCCTTTTGAATGTTAATAAAAAATAATCAAAGGTGCATGGTTGCAAGAGAGAATGATTTTAATGATCAACTTTTATGTTGGGCTGCACAGTGATTGCACAGCAGGAGGCTAACACCTGAGCTGTGACCTGCTTATGTGTCAGTGTGGCTGCTCCCCAGCTTCCTGCCACAATTCAGACACACGCTGCTTAGGTTCAGATTTAGGTTAGTTTGTGTCTGCAAATTGCCTGTAGGTGTGAATGTGAGTGTGTGTTTATTTGTCTGTGTATGTCAGTACTGTGACCTGTCCAGAGTGTACCCTGTCTTCGCAAAGGATAAACAGTGCAGAAAACACATGAATGGATGAAACTTTTATACTAACAGCTGTGATTTAGATTGTTTTTGGTCTGTGTGTGACAAAGTTTGAGTACTGTTACATCTCGACCTTTTGTCCATAATGTGCATGTCACTTGTGTTACACAATATTGCACCATGAAACCGCCTTCAAGGTTCAGTTTCTTTAACTTTATGAGAAGCTCAGGAGTCATTACAAGCTGCTTTGTCTCACAGATATAACATAAACAAACCATTGTCTGCTTTGTTTTAACATTCTTTTGTCTCCCTCTACATGACACAAGCCAGACGGGTATGTTTCACTTTGTTAAGAGATGGAGGGTTTCACAAAGATAAACACGTCAAACACTAATGTGTACTATGGGTTTCATCACTTTTCACCTTTGGTATTTTGAGCAAGGTGAAAAGCATGAAATACATCTACCTCTCCCTTGGACTCTCTTAGAAATTTGATGTTTCCAAAAAAAAAAAAAAAAAAGTGCATGAGCTCATCTCCAGTAAAAAAAAACAAACAAACACAAGAGTATATGTTTCCTGATTATACAACTGATATCAGTACTTCATTGTTAATGAATGAGAGACATCCATACCTCAGCTGACAGTTTCATGTTCTGTATTGCTGTAGTTAAGACAATCTGTCAAAGAGCCTTGTGGGAAAAGACTTTCCTCTGCTTCCTCTCACATAATTAACCCCATAGGCCCCATGACAGCCACTACTGACTCAAATAAGAAAATATTGCTCACAGCTAAATTTTGGACTTGGCAGGTGTGTACATTCAATCATTTTTAATTGCATGATTAGTTTGTAGTATACGTACAGTAACTAAACTTTTTGAGCTTCGCTTTAATATTAAGATACAAAAATCAAGAAAACAAAATATTCCTAAACATGGTCAAAGATTTAATTTACAAGGGATGTTTTAAATCCAAATTTCTTTCAAATTTAAACTGATATCAACAGTATGTATCCTAATCTGTCAATTAAAGTGCATATACACTTCAGTTCTGTCTTGTTGAGAAATAAGTTCAGATAAGGATCAGATTACATCTGAGCCTCATTTCCGACACTTAGCTTCACAAAAAAAGGTTACATATAGGACAGAACCCCTCTTCTCTATGACCTTCACCTTTCAAACTTGGCTACACTGCCACCCCCCCACCTTTTTTTTGGGAGATAACAGTTGTATTTTATTGTAGGTTAGACACCTCTGCACTCTCCTTTTGTCTAAATCATGTCATGATCACACTGTGAGGCTGGGCTAACTGTACTGGACCTGCAAGACCTAATTAAGGACACTTTAATCATTTGCTTGTCTAAATCTACTCACTCTTCATGTCCTTCACAAGTCTAAGAATTAAATTACAAACATTATGATTACTTTTAACATTCTTGAAATACGTTCTCTTAGACACACACCTTATACGTCTGAGCACGCACAGAGTACATGTTCAACATGTGGAGACCAGTGTTCTGCACAGAGTATATTTTCTGGGGATTTTTACTACTGCAGTTTGTGTTATGTATTAATATTGCAATTGGACAAAATACAGTAATATTCCCTGTAAAACCAGTATTAATCACAAAAATAAACAACTAAAGGGGAATTTAGAGTGTAGCTTCTTCCTGGAATATGCAACTGTGAACAGGAAACGGGATTTTTAAAATACCTGTCACCACACACACTTTTAAACTTGGATTCCAGACAGCACGATGACACATCCCAAATGAAATGCTGTTCATCACAAACAAATGTTGCGTATGATTAAACATCACGTAGTTTTAAGATGAACGTGTCAAAGGAAACAGTCTCTCTCAGTCCTTGTCTGATTAGCCTGTTGAAGTACATGTGTTGAGTCATTACATGAAGTCATCAAAGTCCAAATACAAAGGTGAAAGGTGTGTGTAGTCTTGTCCTAACAGGTGCAACAAGACTAAGAAGAGGTTTTTTTTTTTAATCTGGCAGAACAAGTGAAACTGTCGGTGCACGTAAACCCTTGAGGGTTTGGACAAAGACAAGATATCATGTTAATTTTGAATTGATATTTGGCATCAGCTGACTGTCTGTGTAGTGCACTGTGTAAAATGTGACCTTCAAGTTTTCTGAGATGACTCATGTGGTTTCTGTAAATACTGTTTGATAACACTGATGATTGTTGATACCTCCGCCATGGCGCCTTTACCTGCAACAAAATAAAGAAATAATAATTTCACTAAAGTCTTCCATAGAGATGAATAAATAATAAATCAGTGGCCTAGAAACACATTCTCCAGTATTGCAAACACATTTAATAAACAGATTTGCTTTGTATGTGCACAAGGGTTTATGTATCAAGATCTATGCTGAGTCATTTGTTAATTTTGTTCAGACCTCACTGAATCGCAGATTGTAGAGACTTACTGTTAATTTGACTTTAACACTTGTTACAACAACTGCCATGTAAAACATTTGCAGAGTGAAGAATTTATTTGGCTTTGAGATTAGAAGTTGGTCTAGATTGTGGTTTAAACATTTTTAAGACTTTGTTGGTGGATTATTAGTATCCTTTCGGTAAACTTCATGTGGATGCTACAGTGTTTTTTGTAAGATAGGTCCCTCAAAAAAAAAAAAAAAAAAAAACAAACAATCAAATTAAAGAAAGTAATCAATCAATTTATCACACTTGGATGCTTTTTTTTTTTTTTAAATTACTTAATCACCACAAATGTTTGACAAATACAGTACATTCACAAAGGCAAGAAGTTAAACAGGCCAATACAATATTCAAACTCTGTTGATATTCTTGAAGAACCACTTCCACATAAGTTCTGTGGAAGCAGCACTTCTGCTGAACTAGCTGCTATTTGACTGAGTTGTTAAAATCCTAAACATAAACACTAATATGAAAATATAATGCAAAAAATTGAGAAAAAAAAAAATATATATATATAAATGGATGTGAATATGCAAAATAGCAGACTGGTAAACAAAAATGATAACATACTCCGTTGTGTGCATTTACGGATCTCTTCCCACACTAGCAAGTGCAAGTTGAACACTATTTCCTGGCCACCAAATTAGGTGTGAATGCATTACAGATCAGACGTATACTCAGCTGAAGGTGGCATGCCAGTGACGTGAATCTGTAGACCTATGAAGGCCTACAAAGTGCACCGAGTAGGTTGATGCAGCCTCCCACACAGCTGACATTTACAGTTTCCTTTGATTTGTGCTTAGTAGTGAAGATTATTGTGAAAGTGGGCACACATACCTAGGAAGCAGTGTACTGTTACTACACAATAAGAGTAAGCCTCGGTTATTGCTTATTTCACCACTCCCTACAGTTCCCCTGTGGTAGGTGAAATGGAGATGATCATGCCCTACTACTTCCCCTTCTCTAGTCTGAGATTGTGTCGTTGGGGCCTTTCCCTTAATTCTCTGAAATAAAGACGCAGTTCAGTACGTCAGCTCTATGAGCACTGTTTAGTCTCTTAAAGACACCCTTCTGTTTTAAAACAATAACTCTATTACATTATAAAGTAACCTCAAAATGGGTCCAAACCTGGGTTGAGTGTGTCTTGTTGACATAAAACATTTGTCCTTTTGCCCGTTTACTCACCTTTAGACCAATGATATCATATAATTTATACTGAACTATGCACTTCTTCATTTGCTTTATCATGAAATCTAAAAATAAAAACTACACAGTTACAGTCTATCCCAATGGAAATGTGAATAATGATTAAAATTTGTAGTTGTTTTGGTCAAATCAACAACTAAATAAGGGCACATATTTAATATCTTCAGCTTTTGAAACACACCTTCATCTCCACACACTAGCTTCTTTGCAATGCAGGGAATTTCCACATATCCAAACTCTTTCAGCTTGGATACCTGCTGGGCAGTTATAGGATGCTGCCACATAGCTGTATTCATTGCAGGGCAGAAGAGGAGAGGTCGACTGATATCCCAGGCTCTTACCACACATGTCTATCAAAAAAACATGTTGAAATCAATGTATAAAATATCATTTACCATAACAATTTGTGGGTAATCGGATTATTTAAAAATATGTTCTCACCAGCAGATTGTCACAAATCCCACTGGCAATCTTTCCAAGCGTGTTTGCATCGAGTGGGGCAATAACAAGTAGGTCTGCCCAGCGTCTTAGTTCAATGTGTAGCACAGGGTCAGATCTCTCTGTCCACACCTAGAACAGAGCACACAACTAACAACAACCTTACCTCACTTCTTTCCTGGATATCATGATACTTTCTCCCAGTGTTTTTTCTTGTTGTTGTCTGTGTTGTTACATTTCAAAATCTCAATGACCTCAGTGATTGCAACTTGACAACTCAGCAACTGACCACTTGAGTCATTTGAATGTATTGCATGGGTATGCATTTAAAAGTATTAGCATGAATGGACTTTAAATTGACTACATAAAACATCAGGATACACATGTAAATTTGATACATTTTCCAGACACGTCATCGGTGGCAGTAAAATTTGAGGGGACTGTCGGTTATTAATTGCTCAATAGGAGACTCATGTTTACCTCCCACTCATCTTTGTCACTGTAGATTTTTACTGAAACCTCTGCAGGATCGTAGAAGTGTTTGGCATGCTCTGTAGTGACCACTCGTACATCCACCTAAAAATGAATAAAAATAAAACAAGAAATTAACATTCGTGTAGATTTTTAAAATCACTCTTTAGTTTTGCTTCAGTGCTGTGAAAACTAAATAGAGACTTCCAATAAATGCCAAGTAATCAATTCCTATTCAAGTACAGAATCTTTATCTTTTAACAACCTTCATTATTTATGTGTAGTTAAGCATGCAAAGTAATACGAAGCATATAGTTGTGATGAAATGCAACTAATACCTGGATAATCATCTAATCATTTGTTGTTGTTATTTAGAGATACTTTAACTTATGAGTTTCCTAACTCTCCAAATACAATGTGAGATGCTCTCACTTTCTCTCATCAACTAAATATCTCTCAAACCAACTGAAGCAAAGACAGATACACCACAAAAACTGTCACACAAAAAAATACTGTCATCTCATCAATGGAAAAGTAAATAGTGGTTCCAAAAGCAGTAAAAAAGCTTAGTGAACGATTAACTGCAGCTTTTACAAATGTCAAATATTAAATACAATCAAACATTAAAAAGTTCATATTCTATGCAAATTCTAAGTGAAAATAGATTTCAGATTGCACATTGATGTGAGTCAAAGCACAAGATTCTTTATCAGGTATTGTTAAATTCCAAATACAAACAATTAAATTAAAGTACATATTTGTATTGCCGTGTTAATCCAACACAGGTGTGTCTCCTTGTGTTGCATTACACTGCCTTTGTTTAATGTGTCACAATAACACCGTCATGTCATATTTTCCCTCCTTTTCCCAGCATTTTCACTCCCCCGCTTAGTCACATGTTGACAGAATGGTGAATGGTGAGTTTCAGTTGTGTTGAGAGAACTGGAGCCACTGTACTATTAAGTTTAATTCCACTTTACGTGAGGCGTTTGCATGAAGACACCTGAGAGTATCTAACAGTGCTGTGGTTAAATCAGAGAACTTGAACAGACACCACAGCTGTATTTTGGCTGTTGGATGTATCGTTGCCTAAAAGCTGCAATATCTCCATCTTGTGGTTAAAGTTGTGTAATTTAAGTGCTCTATCAGACAGAGAGACGATAGTGTGTTTAAAAAGTGTTACATCACTATTTTATCTAATAAAAGTGACAAAACTTTCATCAGTATTGATTGATTATTGATTTAACTGACATCATATAAGGCTCAACAAGAAACTTATTAAGAGTTTAAACGTCGAAGGTTTCTAGACGTTTGCACACGCACTTTATCTACAAGTAACAGAAATAGAAGAACCGGAAATCAAAATAAGGCTCCGTAAATAAGTCCAAAAAATTCAATATAGCTTAAATACGAAGCAGCTCACCCCAGGGAGCTGAAGAAGTTGCGAGGCCAAAAGAGGCAGTTTCAAAGCTGCCACACTTCCCGTTACGCCAACAAGGACACGAAATGTCCCAGGAGATTTCACCAAATCCGTTTTTAGACAAGAAACCTGGTCATTAGTCTGCATATTAGCATAATAACGAGAAACGTGCCCTGACAGAAGTATCGTGCCCCTGATAATCACATTTAATTCGCTACTTCCGTAAATATTCACCGCCAGCCAATGAGAGCAGAGAACAACCAACGGCTCTGTACCGTGAACGAGCACGTCGCGGTTGGTGAGCGCGCTCGTTCACAGAATATTCTGGGTATCTGCTAAAGAGCTTCAGGATAGGAAGCTAGCATGAAGCAGGAGTTCTCCATTAATTCTCCGTCTGTTAAAAAGTTTTTAAACAAAACTCTGTAACATTAAAAAAGGAAAAAAAAAACGCAACAATGACACTCACACCTCTCGTTTATTGGGCTCAACGCCATGAAGAAATTTACCTTCGCGTGGAGCTGACAGACGCTCAGGTGAGCTAACCGGCATGTTCAGGACAGGACCCCGTGTGGTGACACCTGTATGCACTCACTTATTTTTTTTTTTTTTTTTTTTTTTAATCACATTAGAAAATAACTGGGGCAGCGCGCTTTGTGGTCAACTGCAGCTCCATTTTAATGCCTGTAAGGCGTGTAATGCAAATGAAGCATGCATGTACTTACACGTGCCACACCGTTGTGTAGCTGCATAATTTGCATTTTGGATGATAAATAGAGATCCTTGAACGCGATAAGTCGTGGTCTTTACAAAGCCTTCTGCTGTGGACTGTAGTTATATATCACTTTTGATGCTACCAAACCTGTTTAGTGATGCTCCTGGATTAGTGGTCAAAACCATGTTTTTAAATATATGTGTTATTACTCACACATATGAGGGTTAGTCAGTCACTTGATTTTAAAATCCAGGCTACAGGATGATCACCTTCAACACACTTTGTTTTACTACTGTTTTAACTCATGCATCATAATCTGTTTAGCTTGTTATAACAGTAATGATGGTAATGAGAAGAGCTGATGACTCATTTAAGTTTCTTGACTGAATAAAGAAAATATTCTTGCTTGTCTTCTCACCCTGTCAAGCAGAATTTTATACAGGAAACAACATGATGCTTGAATTATCACCCTATAAGAGGAAGTAAGTTCATCATCTGCTTCTTTTCTCAGAATATTGACGTCCATGTGCATGAAAACGTCCTCCAGTTCAGAGGTGATATATATTTCATGTTCATTCGACAGTCCTTTCTTTAAAAGTGTGCTTTCTAACACTATATATATTGTATTTTGTGTGTAGCCCAAGGCCATGGTGCAAAAGGACAGAATGAATACGAGTTCAGTTTGGAGTTTCTTTCACCAGTAAAAACCGAGGTATGAATCCATTTTGAAATTAGTCACATACACACATCTGTTCCTTCTTCCTTATTATTTCTAGTTTGCTGACAGCCCTATGCAAATTAACCCGTCCACCCAGGTGTGCTACAAGTCCACTCAACGGCAGGTAAATATCACAGTGCGGAAACAACAGCGTGACTGGTGGGAAAGACTAACAGCTCAGGAGCGCAAACCTCTTTTCCTCGCCCCTGACTTTGACCGCTGGCTGGACGAGTCAGATGCTGAGATGGAGATCCGCGAAAAGGTGAAGTTAAAGTTGTCTCTTTGTTAGATTTTTGCATTAAACAGCATACTTATAGATAGAAGACCTACAGGAGACTGAAACATTTATTTAAATGTGTTTCTATTTTGTTTTGCTAAGGAGGAGAAAAGGAACAGGCTGAAGGCTTCAAGGCATAAAGAGGAAGGTGGATACAAACCATGTCAACAGGAAATATCTGTATTTGTTGGTGGTTTCACTTTGAGAACATTTTGCAAATTAAAATTACTTTACTTTGGGACAGTATAAACATTGAAACCCACGCATTTCCTGTTTTTTTTTTTTTTTTATGAAATATACAATTTAGTTGAAAGTTTGCTTTAAAAAGGAAGACTTATGCCAGTAGATTTTGTGGAATATCTTTGTTTAAACACATTCTTTTTTTCTCTGAAACATTTCAGGATTTGTCAGCATCAAAACAGGATTTTTGCTTGTTTACAACCTGGTGCAGTTCCTTGGTTTTTCATGGATCTTTATCAACATGACCGTTCGCCTCTTTATCTTTGGCCAAGGTGAGACACTGTAGCTTGAAGGTTTTTTTTTTTTTTTTGCATGTGCGTTTCCTTCAGCGACTACATCAAAAGAAAACCTGCTAAAATCTCAGATTATTTATGACGTTATTCTCCTTACAGATTCTCTCTACGACACATTTCACACTATATCGGATGTGATGTTCTTCTGCCAGATCCTGGCAACAATAGAGGTCCTTAACGCTGCTTTTGGTATAGTCAAAACAGGTGTTGTTCCGACTCTAATTCAGGTACAGGAGCTTTTGTTTGCTTGAGTTTCGGTCAGAGACGTCATGCCTATACATCGTACTGTTAATAATATTTTTAGTGTAAGCAGTACCTTGATACGGACCCCTTTTACTGTGTCATTTTACCAGGTGGTAGGAAGGAATTTTGTCCTCTTCATCATTTTTGGTAGTTTGGAGGAAATGCACCACCGGCCCGTTGTGTTTTTCGTTTTCTACCTTTGGAGCGCCATCGAGATTTTTAGGTAAATACTTCTCAGCCTCGTCATTGTCTATGTTGAGCAGTCATGTAAATGGACTCTGGAACACTGATAATTATTTTCATTTTCTAAACACAAACAATATTCTTCTGTCTAAACGGATATTGACTTATATCAACTTCTGCTACTTAATGAACTTACTTTTATGTACTTTTCTTAAAAACGCTTCGGTTTTAGAATAAAATTTTTTAGCAAAACTGTTGACTGAAGAAGCATAATGTCAATAATATGATACCACGTGAATCCACTTTGTTTAGCAGTAAACATCAACATTTACATTAGGTTCTCTAAGTATCATATTGGGTGCAGCAGTTGTTTAGGCTACATTGTCATGAGGATGAACTATTATTAATACAACTCTGTTATTTGATGACCATTGTGGCTGGTATTACTTGCCTAAAACTAATTTGATGTTTTGATTTCAGGTATCCATTTTACATGCTGGGCTGTTGTAATACAGAGTGGAAAACCCTGACATGGCTGCGATACACAGTCTGGATACCACTGTATCCGCTAGGTGTTTTAGCTGAAGGTGAGTTTCTTTACTTCTCTTAGAAAAATAGCAATTCTATACACATATAGTAACTTGAATCTCATTTGCCACTCTCGTGTAGCTGTTGCCGTTATACAAGCCATTCCTATCTTCTACGAGACCAAGCTCTTTAGCATTCCTCTGCCAAAAGCCATCGGCACCTCCATCAGCTTCTCTTACCTCCTGCACATCTATCTTGTTCTCATGTTTCTGGGTAAGTGCTAAGATATCAAAAAAGATGTGGTGTTAAAATCTATAATTAGTTAATATTATGATCTGATTTTTTTTCCTGATTATTTGCATCATCACCATTTTTTGGTGCTAACATCAACCTCTTTGCTCTCAGGACTCTTTATCAACTTCCGTCATCTTTACAAGCAGAGGCAGCGGCGTTTCCGTACCAAGAAGAAGAAAGCAAATTGAGACTCAACCACAACCACAATCCCCCCAACACCTTCGCTGCCTGCTTATCCCTCTGGAGAATTTTTCTTAAAATAAACTACAATTCAGTCAAATCAGCAGTGTTATGAAGAATATATCATCATTTCCACAGCCTGTCTCTTATTGGTGGTTCGTTTTTTTCATGATTATAGATTAGTGCAGAGCTGTAGCCATTTATGTTGATATCCTGTGTGTGATAGTGTTTCTGTTTCCCCTCTGTTCTCGCTTAACTTCTTTTTTTGACGCAGTCGTATATTTTTACAGTGTCTCAGCAAAAAAGTGATGACAAAAAACTGATGTTGTCAACTGATCTAATAACTGATAAACCAAGAAAGAAAAAAACAGCTAAACATTGTTGTCATGTCAGATCAGAGAACAATATGCTGGTGACTGCAGAAACACAGAGCGTTTTATTTTATGCTCAACAATAACTTTAACTGTGATGATTTTTTTTTTTTTAAATTTGTGTACTTTCCTCATTCTACTGTTTTATTATTGGGACAGTCGACCAAATGTTCAATGCAGACATTCCTCAGTCATTTTCCAGGTTTTCTGTAAATGTGGCAGTTATCTGACACTCAATAAAAATGAAACTGAAATCTGATCAGTTTGTGAAAAAAGCTCCTACAAGGTAACATGTAAAAAAAAAAAAAAAAAAAATTATGTACACACAAACATTTTACAAATACCTCATTATGTACATTTTGCCATGTTTTAAGTTATTCATCATGACTCATTTCGACGTACGTAAAGCAGCCCCCTTTGATGAATTATTGTAACATTCAGCACACACATCAGATGCCGTCTCCGCATTGGTCCGCTCTGACTGTAGCTGCTTTATTTTAGTCAATTTGTCCTAATTCAGATGCAGCTCAGCTGGAGAAGTCGGTGTGCATGGGGGCGATGTTGTGATCAAAAGCAGCATACTGGGAATCTCCAGTGCTGGCCAGTTTGAGCTGCTGTGCTGCGTGGGAGAGCTGGAACGCAGCATCGGGATGAGCCGAGTCCGGTAACAGCGTGCACTCTCTCTCCAGCAGGTCAGCCACTCCCTTCAGGAGCTCCCAGAAACCAAAAGCCAAGGCGGCCTTTCGCAGACGATTGAGCTCCTGATGGATTCAAACACAAAAAAATCATTTAAATTTATGTGGGAAAAAAAGTTTGTCTATACTTCGAGCCTGAAACCAAACCTACCTTATAGAAAGTCTGAGTTTTATCTGGTAATTTTCTTGCATTTCTCAGAATCTTCTGCACATCAGTCTGCAAAAAAGAGCACAAATAACCCTGAAAATGTTTGTACTCGTTCTAAACGTACGAAACTGAGGAGGAATTGTTCAAGAACTTCAAGCTACATACCTCACTGATTACATACTCATGACACATTCATGTGTGGAATGAAATGCGTAAACGACCGTGATGTGTGGACTTTATTATCATAGTTTGTCAGATGAATATGCGTTTATACACATCTGATAGAAATACGGACATAATAACTCTTTCATAAATTTTCTTAAACTGTACACTTTGTACATGCGTATTAGATTTGTGTAAGCAGCTTAGGAAAACAAACACAGTGACTCTGTAACTGCTCTCTGGTTAAACTCGCACTAGAACCGTAGCTCATGTGTCCCTAGAAATGGTATGAGCATCTGCAGACATATTCATGGGATCAAGCTGGACACAGATCACAGACTCATAGTCTCTACTGACAAGTGCTACTGGCTTAAAGGCTCCTGAGAGACAGTAGAAGGCTGGACAGCATCTTGTGTAGGTTTCAGCTCTTTGTGAGCGTGTCACAGTCAAGAGTAATGGGATATTAAGTCCTAAATTTGCAGCAGCCCAGTTGACAGGTCATGATAAATATGAAGAGGCTAGATAAACAGGCCAGAAGCTGCATAAATAAAAGGATATTAGGAATTATCATGGAGGTGCATAAATATAAATATGTCAGAGCAAAAGAATCACATCTACATTTACTCCACTTTTTTGATAAACACACACACTTGGGGTGAGTGAACAGAATGCAAGATGTACTTGAGACAACTTGTTTTTCTGTTCTCTTGCACAAGATGCGATTAAATCTGTGACATGTGATTTTAGTCAGTTCTACAAAGTGCAGTCAGTGAATAACCACCAACCATGAAATGAAGAAATTATTATTTTGTCATTTACCAAGAAACAAGAACAAGGAAACCACAACATTTATGTCACACAAGATGGTAAAGATGAGATTCCCACAATGATGACTTATGAATCTTTACATTGTCAGAACAGTTGTATGATTACACAGTTAAGCGAGTGAGGGTTAAAATACTGTGACTATACAATGTAACACCGTATCCAGTATGTGTGAGTGTAATGGCATTTTAAGATGGATGCCCATTAATGTGAGATTTCCATGATTTGTTTAGGTTTTCAAGTGCTAGATGTTGCCGTCAACCCCTTTTTCCCCCACAGCTCATATGCACCATCAACGTTTCATCAGTGAGTGTTATCCAACGTCCTTTGCAAAGACGTCATTCCTGCTGCACAGTGCGTGAGGGGTGTCCGCTTGGTTTATATCACTGCCCATTGCTTTGTGATACAATTTGACCTAATTGCTAAGGTGAGCCAAGCTAATGAATGTGTCAGTAAATTCTCCTGTCCAGGCTGATCTCAGTGCTGAATCTGTGAGTGCTGTTATTTGTAATAACTCTTGGCTACAAGGCAGTAAACACGTTGAATTACACTCTGAATTATTAAAGCCTCTACCAACTGAGCTCAACCTGTATATTGTTGTGGCATTTTCATTTTCTTAGAAAAATATTATCATAAACAAACAACGGTGCTTCTAAACAGTGATTTTACTGTACCTGTAGTCCGCTTGCCTTTATCCACACAGTAACATTCTGGGCGTAGCTTCGTTTGACCTGCGGCTGCACAGGAAATGGACTTTTACTGTCGTCTTCTCCATATGGATTTTCAGGGGCCTCTGAAATACCGGAGAGTTCAAACAACATCCAAGTGAAGTCAGTTGCTTCATCAAATTACAATCAAAGCTGCTCAACTGTGTCAAACTACTGAGTAAATCATTAACTGCTTTATTATGTACACATACAAAGAGGCCTTTGCTCGTTAGAGACAGATAGGCATTTACCTGTACATAGGTTAATGTGTCCTAAGTTTAGTGAAAATGCTGCTTCATAACATCACAATAATGATTAAAAGGATCTTTTCATGAGTATTTGAGGAATCAGCAGAAAGTTTATGAACAGAATGCCAAAGAGACTTGACAGAAATCTGCTGTAAATAAGCAGAAAATTGCTGTTTGGTTGTTTGACACAAGTCTGTGACAGGCTACCTGAGATTGGTCCTAAATGTGAGATCTTGCCCAGCCAAGGCAGAGGCTCTGGACCAGGCTCAAACAGAGACATCATCAGATTTGATTTCTTCTTACTGTCTGCTTGGGAATACAGCATGCCAAACCACTCTGGCCTGAAGGGGGACAAAAGGCAAACTAGATGAAGGCCATGTATTGATAAAACATACAAATTCATTTTATTTCAAAGGTGTTTCAATATTTAACAGTTATTTTATATCCAAACAACTTAATTGACTTCTTACCCCAGCTGGACCAGTGCTACCATGCCCTCAACTTTCAGACTACCATGTAAAAGCACACAAAAATTTGGACTTTTGCCTGCCATCTGATTGGCAGAAGGCTCCTCCTCAAGCTCGTCTGTGGCTCCTGTGCCAACTTCATCCACCTCTGAAATTCGGTACATGTGTTCAGTAAAATGTATTGATAAAACCATAAAACCTGGCATGAAATATACCATGAACTGGCACTGACGTTTGGTTAATTGTCTGTACAAAAATTCACTTTAGGTTAAATCCGAAAGGTTAAAAATAAAAGTTTAAAATGATTTGCTTCACATTTATGGATTTGGATTTCTAATAAAAAAGATGTTGTATAGTAGCCATAACAAACAGTTTTTTACTTCAAAGAAAATCAAGAAGTTTTCTGTGAAAATTAGTATCAACCAAATGAATGATTCACAGCTGTTTTGTCTGTGAATATAAAGTCTTTCTTTTAAACAACCCAACAAAATTGTTGACCACGGACCTTTGTTTACAGCAATCGGCAAAACCAAGTGTCTGGATATAACAGGAGGGCTGGAAATATCAGCAATTTCTATGAAGCCCACAATTTCCAAATCTGAAACATAAAAGTGTAACAGAGTGAAGATTTGTCTCTTAAGAAAAAAAAACTGTTAAAATCAAAATATAAAATTATACATTTGAAAGATGGCTACCTGTGCTGACTGTTCGGGGCATGGGCTCCACCTCCTCATCCACCACAATAGGTTCAGGACGAGGGAACACCTGAACGTCTGACGACAGGTTCCCACAGTGCAGAATCGCATGGAAAGGAGAGTATGCGTGATCAATCAGCCTCCTGGAGAAATACAAAGATGTAAAATGGTATAAAATTGCTTTAGTAAACATATAAATGATCATAAAAGAAATCAGTATTTTTCCCAGGTTAAAGTTATACCCAAACATGGCCTGTACGCTCTTCATGCAAAGTGGTCCCTCCATGGTGAAGATCTGTCCGTCCCCTCCACTGAGACGAAGCAGCTCCTCCAAGTTGTCCATTGCATCAGTCATTTGTAGCTGAAGTTACACAAAAGGTGTTGCATTACATCAGCATTATATTATCAGTATTTGGTGATATTGTACATAAATTGCAAATAAAGAAATAAAAAAACAGTACCTCCTCTGCATTGGCTACACACATAATGAACAATTTAGTAGGGAAAGGAAAAGGGAGTGGGAATTTCTTTTCATCTCCACGATGCTTCATTGTTTGGAGGGAGTGACGAAGGGATCCCTTCCCAATACCAAGAGATCCATCAGTAACCAGGATCAACTACAGGACATAAGAGAAAGGTATATCAACAAAAACAACCATATGAAACAATGTAACAAATATGCACAGATGAATAATGACGCACTGTACACTTTATTCAATCACTAAGGTGGGATGATGTTAAAATACCTGACAGGGACAGGCACTGCCCCACTCCTGTTGCATCACATTACTAACTCCATGTAGAGCTGCTTCAACACATGTCTTGTCATAGTCCTCCAGGTTGCTCAAAGCTTCCTGTACAGAAGAAAAATATATATTAGTAATCCCTCAAAAGTTTTCTTCTCTTGAGGTCAAACTAAAGGTAGAAATTGTGCTTTGACTTTTGACTTAAAATAGGAGGCAATCTTAACCTGTAATGCATTGTAATCTCTGGTGAAAGGCACCAAGAGCTCCCAAAGTGAAGAAAATGCCATCAGAGAGGTGAACTCCAGGCGGTAGTTTGAGGCCATGTGTTCAAACAACATGTTGAGTCCGTGCACAGCCAGGTTCTTCCTCTGAAACTCCTCGCTGCCGTCCAGTGACACTGGCCGTGTCATGGACAGAGACACGTCCATTAAAACAACAGTAGGCATGGCTCGCTGCTTAAATAGACTCACAACAATAAAATGGACTTAAAGTAGCCACCTGTGTGCTCCTGCTGAGAGACGAGACAAAAAGTAAACCACATTTGTAACAATAACAGAACAAACTTAGCGTTTAGTAGCTTACTTTCCTATATATGTAGAATATGTTTAAAAAAAAAGGGGGATTTATTGTTTATTTCACCGCGTGATTTTTAAAATGTTAATACTGGAGCGAATTTACATTTTTAAAAAAAAATCATTTAACGACATTAAAAGCTAAAAAAGAAAGGACACATCAGTAAATAGGTCTGTTAGCTAATGTTAGCTAAACCACGCTAGCATTCAGCTACACAACGCCGCAAAATCTAACTAAAGTAGCTTCCGGGTTACTGTTTAACAAAGTTCTTCGAGTTGCTGTCCTTAATACGAACAACTGGTTTCATTAAATAAATAAATAAATAAATATATAAATATATAACATGTACGTGCCATTCAATGTTTCACTCGCCATCCAGTATTTGTATTGTAATGTGCATCACAACCCACCCTTCCGGGGGAAAACCAGTGTTTCATCACTTGGTTCCTATATGAGGAAATCATCACATTTCTTCGCTGAAAAGAAAATCAAGAGGTCGAAACGAAGGTTGGTAAAAATTAACAATAATTTCAGTGACATCAATAGCTTATGGATTTGGCTCATTATATATTTGCGTCGATAGTTTGTTAGTTGATAATATGATAATGTTGATAATGACGCAAATGATTTTTGTCCATCCAAGAAGAGAATTGTTTGTTTCAAAGTACAATTTGTTCCTTTTTTTTTTGCATCAACAGGCCTGTGTTTTATTAATTTGAAAGTGGACAGACTTCCATAGAAACTCCTTGGAGCAAAAAGGTGAGGTATGTCACTCTGCTGCTGCTTGTTTATGGCTGTTAAATAATTATTACAAACAGGCTAATCAATGTGTCAGTGATCAGATTAAAAGTAAAAGTGAGAGACTGTCATAATCTTTAAACTCAAGGTGTAATAATGATGAAACTCTTTGAGATTCATCTGTGAAGCTGCATCTGTGATAAAAACAGTTTTGTTTGTTTGCTCGGTGACATATTGTCTGACTTTGTCTGTTCCATCTACTGTCTAAATGTAATTTGATCTCAACTTTATCGCTTGTCTCAGATCTGCCTTTTCAACAAGCTGGATTTGCGATTGAATCAGAAAAGAGGCACGGATCTTACTGCTGAAGTTGTCGACACTTTCACTCCATAAATATTTGTGAAAAAGCTTTTTTGGGGGGCAGGGACAAAATGAGTTGTGCAACATGGAAGAGACTGCAGCTGGGTCAGGTCCTGTTTCTACTTTTTGGGGTTTTTCTTTGCACTGACGAGCTGATTATCACATCCAGACAGGGCGAGGCTTTGCCAGAGGTTCATAGTGAGGAGGATTTTGGAAAGAGCACAACACAGGTGGCAGAGGAGGCCACAGCCAATGAACCTCTTAATGCAACACATGAGTTAGAGCCCACAAATAAAACAACACATGGAGTGCATGTAGTTGAAAATCTGGATTCATCTACAGATTACATGGATTTTTTTGAAGAGTATGAAGATTATAATGATACGAATATCATAGTTTGCTTTTTTCCTCATGAACAATATTATTACAGTGCATATCCTGCGGATAACTTCTCCATTAGAGACCGCAGACAAGGCTGGGTGATCCTTTACATTATTGGGGTGATGTACATGTTCATCTCACTTGTAATTGTGTGCGATGAATTCTTTGTTCCTGCTCTGAGAGTAATAACAGACAAGTTATCCATCTCTGACGATGTGTTTGGAGCCACCTTTTTGGCTGCTGCAAGGTCTACCCCCAAGTTTATTGTCTCCTTGGTAGGGGTCTTCATCACCCACAGCAGAATGGATATTGGCACAATCACTGGTTCAGCGGTTTTTAACATTTTATTTGTGGTTGGAATGTGTGGTTTGTTTTCTCGGGAGGTTCTTCATCTCACCTGGTGGCCACTTTTCAGGGATGTATCCTTCTACTTATTAAGCTTCTTCTTGCTCACCATGTTCCTCATGGACAATGTCATGATGTGGTGGGAGAGCACGTTGCTGGTGGTCGGTTATGTTTTGTATGCAATTTTTATGAAGTTTAATGTGCAAATAGAATATGCCTTCAAGACCCAACTCCATAAACTCAAGCCTGTCAAAGTCAGTGCTCTGGAGGAACCTGAAAAGGTAAGAACCACTGTGACAAATGTTTTCATTGGGGAACTAAATCTGTTCAGCAGCAGAAAACAATTGCTATTACAACTGCTTTACAATTACTAATGACCTGTTCTAGGTAAAAATACAATTAGGAGAGGACGAGTCCTGTAAAAATGAGAATGATCACATGAACAAAGAGAAGAAAGAAGAGGAAAAAGAAGACAAACCTCTGTCTTTGGAGTGGCCTGATACACGATGTAAACAAGCCACCTACCTCTTCCTGCTGCCCATCGTTGTCCCTCTGTGGCTCACACTTCCTGATGTTCGCAACAAGGTAACACACGCAGACACATTTTCTGAAATCAGCGGTGGTGTCTCAAATACCTGAACACTTTTTTTATTTTTTATTTCTGCACCAGAAATCCAGGAAATTCTTTGTGGTCACCTTGTTGGGCTCAATTCTGTGGATTGTTGTCTTCCTCTACTTCATGACCTGGTGGACCCATCAGGTCAGTAAAACATAGAGGTTACATAGACTGGTGCAAACTGCAAGCTGGGGGCATATAAACCCATTCAATTTAATTTAAATCAAGCTATATTAGGATCTTAAATAAAATATCTGCCTAAATAGGAAACTAGATGCAAAACAAATCTGTTTTGATATTGGATTAAAATATTATTTTTTTCATTCTGTCAAAGCGGTACCTGAAGCAGTAATGTATTACAGATTAGGTTAAACATTTGGTGAAAATGGTGAAAAACAGCACTGATTTTGCTGCTTATATTTGGTCTGAACTTGTTTACTCTTGCAGATAGGAGAGACCTTTGACATTTTGCCGCAGATTATGAGAATCCTGGTGGTAGAAATGTCCACCCCTGATCTCATCACCAGTGTGATTGTGGCACGTAAAGGTCTGGGGGACATGGCTGTGTCCAGCTCTGTTGGCAGTAACATCTTTGACATCACTGTGAGGTGAGCTCTTATAGCTTGTTGTGTCATCACTGGCAAGAAATGCTGATGAACATACATTTCATATTTCTTGCTTTGCCTTTTTCCCTCCAAAAGTGTTCCAGTCTCGTGGCTCCTGTTCTCCTTCATCTCTGGTTCAGATCCAGTGTTTTTCTACGGTGATGTCATCTTCACGGGCAGCATACTCCTCATCCTGACGATCCTCTTTGTCATCATTATTGTATCCTGTAAATGGAAGATTAACAAAATTCAGGGTTTCATCATGCTCCTGCTCTACGTAACATTCTTACTCTTCATAATATTTTTATCCCTGTAAGGGATATGTAGTGGACTAACACACACCCCTGTTAACTGAAACTGCAGTATTTTTTATTTTGTCTTTTTTTTTTTTTACATATATACATTTAGATAGGTACATGTCTACAATATATACATATCCAATCATATCTTCTGTTTTATATCTTTCTCATAAATGTTACTGAAAATCATTTTATTGTTCCATAAAAGCATGAGAAGGAATTAAATTTTTCTTTCTCTGTCGTGAAATTAAAAACTGCCAAAATGATCAATCGACTTTAATATTTCAAGGGGTACAGATGTCTATAGTTACACATTAGAAAAGATGAAAAGAAGCCATCAATTAATTTATTCTCTGACAGTCTATACACAACAGACTTCCAGAGAAAGGTGCTAAAGTTAAAGTTAAAGCTGAAGTAAATTAAGCTATTTTACACAATGAAAACATTCATCAGGAAATACAACTAGTTACAACTGTTAACTTATTTATTCTCTTTGGTCAATTTCATAGACATTTGCCCATGTTTTCTAAATCTTTCAGATCTTCTGAGTTATTTAGTTTAAACAATTGAAAGTTTGTTAAAAATGATTAACAATAAAAAATGCAAAATGTCAGTTTCAGTGGCTTCAGCGAACAAGATGCCTGTTACACTACATTAACTTTTCATTCATTTATTTTTCATTTCATTTATTTTCAGTATTAACCAACACTTTGTATTTTATCTTGTTCTTACTTGTATTTTTAATATAAGCACTCTGTACTTCAATACTTTGTATCTCTGTTTGTGGATGTTTCTGAATGTCTCTGTGATATGAACCAGAAAAAAAGACCCACGCGCCACTAGCACCACCTACAGGACAAAAATGGGGAGACACGCAAGTAAACAACCTATATTGTGCAGTGCAAAGCTGTAGATTTACATTTAATTTTAATTATATAACTTAAAATGTCATCCTTGTTATAATATTACCAACACGTGGACTCCTTAGAGGGCCCCATGAGGTATGTTAAAATCTCTGTAATAGTTTCATCACACCTGAGGTGTCGTGTAATAGTAAAGCAGTGCATATTTTATCAAACATGGAGATATTATTAATTTTGGTAAATGAAAAAAAAAATGGAAATCATTATCACTGAACATGAACAGTTGTAAAAGTTTGAAAATGTAAAAAAATGCAAATATATCTCTACCGAATTTAGGTGTGTTATTTTAATACATTAAAAAAATTCCAGTTTTATTATCACTTATTCGTTAGTTTCTTCACTGCAAAAAACTAAAAAGTCGAGCTGATACATTAATAATATTTTTAAGGCGGAAGTTAACGTAATTGAAAATAAGTAATCAAGATATCAGGTATGATGTCATTGCCAAAATTAAACCCCGCCCCCTGAACATCGATTATCCAATCACAACGCAATACTGTAACTACGGCAACCACCAACCACCAGAGCCGAAGCGCAACAGGTGGAATAATCCGTCAACGACAAATGTCGTGTTAAATAGTTTATAACAAATAGTAAAACTCAAAACTCAAACCAACCATTAACTACATTGTTTTGCGAGATTATAAGTCGCGTTACAAAACAATGGCTCCGTTTATGATAGAACATCCAGTTATGACGTTGTGGAAGCTGGAATTATAATAAAACAATTACCACCGAATTAACTGGGAAAGAAAATATCATTTCTAATTTATGTGACATCAAATTAACTTTAAATTTGGAGGATAAACAACTACCTCGGCTAGTTCAATTACATGGCTCCAAATGTCCTAATTTCTCACACTGTCAGTTCGTGCGTGTTTAATGCGCCACTATTTCCCTCCGGGTGAAAACAGTTTACTTTAGAACATTAGTTCCTATAAGATACATATATTACATGAGGAATTTCATGTATTAAATATTCTTTATGATAAAATGATTAAAAAAAACTGCTAGATGAAATTTCTACAATATTGCTATCTGCTTGGACAAATTGCACCTTATTCACTGTATTTTATTTATTTATTTTTTTTTGCCATTCTGGTTCAAAAATGTAATTATTTCAGATGGCTGTAATTTTGTAATATAATAACATTAGACTAAACCATCACTTTTATTTCTCTTTCAATTAAATATTACTATGGTAGACTACCGATAAGGTGAGAGTGAGACAATGCAAATAATCCTCTTAGAAGACTTCAGGTATTAGGTATTATGCTGATCCATTGTGAAGACCTGTCCTGCGTCCTACATAACCCTGTTGGCCACTTGGCAACAATTTGGACTATAGATTGTGTTACAATATCCAGCTGTGGGACGTTTTTGTACGAAATATTCATTCTGTGGTAAGTCTGCATTCTTTAAAAGAAAATAAAAGAAAGGATAACGCATAGTTATGTTTGTACTCCTTGTGCTTGACAAGGAAATTAGCCTTGCCCTTTATCATGTGAGGCTTTCTATTTATTTTAGTCATCCTGTTTTTGTTTCCAGTGCATTTTTATTTTGCCTTTGCTTGGTTTATAAAAAATATTGCTGGGTTATGGTTAATAAAATATGCTATAACAGATAGTTTCATATGAATGGAATTTCACGGACAAATTAAATGCTTTCAAACCTTCTCTACTGCTGTACCAGTTTATTTTGTGATGCCTTTTTTTCCATCTATGATAGGTTGGATTTTCCAAAGAACCAAGGATGTGACATGAATCACACCACTGAAATTTCAGATTCTGTCACCCCAGTCTGCTGGGGAGAGAGCAAGCCTTGTCCTCTATCAAAGACAAAACTCCACACACTTATGCAGCTTCATTTGACATAGCTTGTCACAACACTGCTTTGGAGGAAAATGCACTGCACAAGAAGGAAGAGACTGCAACTGAGCAGGGTTCTGTTTCTCCTCTCTGGGGTTTTCCTCTGCACCCTCTACCAGTTGACCATCAGTGCCAGACTGTACCAGCCTTTGTCAATGCCTCAGATTGGAGAGGATTTTGGAGAGGGTTCAGCGGAAATAGTTGAAGAGGCCCCATTGGAAACTCCAACACAAAGGATTGAGGAGGCTACAGTAGAAACTCCAACACAAAGGACTGAGGAGGCTACAGTAGAAACTCCAACACAAAGGATTGAGGAGGCTTACAGTAGAAACTCCAACAGAAGAGATTGAGGAGTTCACAGCAGAAACTCCAACAGAAGGGTTTGAGGAGACCACGGTGGATACTTTAGGACTGGAGGAACCTCTAACTGCAACACTTGAAATAGAGCCGACAGATCAAACAACACCTGAGATACATGTTGATACAACTACAGAATCTCCCCCATTGCCAACCACAAACAGGACTCTTGTGCACTGCATCTACGTGTCCCCTGAGCCTCCACCAGAGACACCTACATCAGCTCCAACTACACCTCCTACTACAGCTACCACAACTACCACTACTACAAATACCACCACTCCTGCTTCTCCTGGTGAAACCCCACATGTTAAGGGTGAATACCCTGTGGATATCTTTTCTGTTGAAGACCGTAGACGAGGCTGGGTGATCCTCCACATTTTTGGGATGATGTACATGTTTGTGTCACTTGCAATTGTGTGTGATGAATTCTTTGTTCCTGCACTTGGGGTAATCACAGACAAGTTAGCTATTTCTGATGATGTGGCCGGAGCTACTTTCATGGCAGCTGGCGGCTCTGCCCCTGAGCTTTTTACCTCCTTGATAGGGGTCTTCATCGCCCATAGCAATGTGGGCATCGGCACAATTGTTGGTTCCGCAGTTTTCAACATTTTGTTTGTGATTGGAATGTGTGCTTTGTTTTCTCGGGAGGTACTTCATCTCACCTGGTGGCCACTTTTCAGAGATGTATCTTTCTACATATTTGACCTTATTTTACTCATCATTTTCTTTTTGGACAATGTCATAATGTGGTGGGAAAGCCTGATGCTGGTGGCTGGTTACACTCTGTATGTGACATTTATGAAGTTTAACGTGCAGATAGAGCATGCCGTCAAGACCCAACTCCACAAACACAAGAGCATTGTTCAAGTCCTGGCTGTGGAAGAACCTGACAAGGTAAATACAACTGTGACAAAACATGTCCTATGTCTGTTATTAGGTGTTTTGATTATGTAACATAAGCTATAGCATTAAAAGCACAACATATAACATAATCTTGGCAACATAAACACAGTACTACTATAAAAAATTGCACTCTGTTTACACTTTCACAGTTCTGTCAAGATACTCACAAATCATGTGGTTTATCACTGAAACAGAAAGCTGCATTACTCATTACTCAACACTTCTACTCCTACCAGTCGGGTTATATGCAAATCATGTCACAGGAGTGAAATGATAATAGCAAAGGCCTTGGTGAACCAAAGCTGATCAGCTGCAGCAAACTCCTAATCCTTTAGAGGAGCCTCAGCTCTGAACGAAGTGTAGTATCAACATATACTATGTGTAACCCCTGGTAAGATTAATTGAAGTTTAATTTACATAAAGTAAAGCTACAGTGTTTGTGCACACTCACACTGTGTGTACTGCTGGAGTTGGGTTACTAGAGAGCAAATGTAATTATTTCATCTATTGAAGATGCTACTTTACATTATATTGAATCACAGTATAATTTTTTTCTTTGTTTAATAAATTACACAACTGTCATGATCACGAAAGTCAACTAACACTAAGAGTTTAAACTGATATTTACACTTTGATGTGTCTCATCCACTGACTGATTGTTACTGAAATAAATACATTATTCCTCACAGACAAATGGAGACAGTGATGATAATGATCCTCCACCGCCAGAAGACAAGAAATGGTTAAAGGTAAAAAATCAGCCAGTCAGCTACATAAGAAACAACACCATTACCCTCTCATAGGCAGTTCCTTTTAAGCCAGTTATCGACATGTTATTTTTCATGTTATTTAAAAACATGGGATGTGTTACTGTCTGTTGTTGTAAGTGGCTGTCATGACTTCAGCCATCTTTCTTCTCAGTTGAAGCCATCCCTTCAGCGAGGAGGGAGTTCAGCTTCTTTACACAACAGCACCATGAGAAACACCATCTTCCAACTCATGATCCACACATTAGACCCTCTAGGAGAGGGTGAGTACCACATCACTGTGATAACAAGACGTGTAATTGTGTCTTTAACACTGCTCTTACAGTGGGTGTCTGGGGGACTATGTCCTGCCTATAGTAAAATGGATTAACAAAGTGTCCCAAATGAAGGCAGCACTAAGTCCAGATTGATACTAAGCAGATAAATACCTATCTCAGTCTATTCATTTGGAGGCCCACAATGAAAAAGATTCTCAGGACAGACCATGCTTTGGTTTTAATGAATATAAGGATGCTTTTACACAAAACACGTGTATATATAATATTCTTAGAAGTGATTTGTTTTAGTCAGATTAGGTAGAATGAGAAGATGTTTTGACAGCTGGGTGATAGATGCTGGGTTTGCTGTAATGTAACACTGGTTAAATCTTCTTGCCCTATGGCCATGGCACATTGTTGTTTACGTCTTGTAGATGTGCCTCTGGCTCCTGAATTTTTCTCATGTCTCAGCCTCGGGGGCAACAAACACTCCACTCCACGAACACAATAATCAGCTTTTGAATGAGCCCAGTACAATCTGGATCACAGTTAACAGCCCCTGTAACAACCCTCTTCCTTTATCTGAGATCACTGGTGATACGGAGATGTAACGGTATAATATAATAAAAATCTGGTTTATTCAACTTATTCAACAGACAGTTAAAATGCTTTGAGAATATATAATCAAAATGGATGTTTGCAGCTGCTACCTGTAAACATACTGTACAGTACATGGTTATCTGTACTGATCTGTTTGATCTTTTTTTTGTACAATGTAAACAAATTGCTGTTTATAATGGTAGAGTGGGATCACGCACAATGTCATGGGTTTTCAGTGGAGAGCAAGAGGAAGCTGCTGTCTTGTCTTGTACTGTGCAGTGCCTCTTTGTACTGTGCATTCCTTTGATAATCATGACATTGCTCTGTGCTGCACTAAGGATCATCCTGCCGGTGTTGTTTTTGTTGTTGTGCTGCCTTTATTTTTGCTTTGTGGTGAATTCATATTTGCTGTGACTGATTCTTTGTTTTCCACGCATCGCAGAGAAATAATTCAACCGCAGCATTTCAAAATTTGTTTTTGCTTGTTTGATTGTTCGTAGGTAAATTTATGGATAAGGCTGAGACTCTGAATAATGTGGCTAGACGGAAGGCAGAGAGAAAAGCTCAAGACAAAAGTCAAGGTAACATTTAAGGGTGTGATGTTCATCTATTGATCAGATGCCTTTCATTAAGCTTTCAGAGTCTGCTCATGAAGTGACACTGAAAGCTGCTCGGCTTCAAAGAACTGTTTCTCATTAAACCATGCATGAGTCTGAGTCAGGTTGTTAGATGTCTATAATACTTGCCCTCAATTATAGTAAGGTAACTTTTACCCCCAGTGGTAAAATGTCTCTCTTAACATCAACTCTTTAACATTTATGCTGCTTGAGAGGATACTGTAGGTGGATAAGAAGTAGCAAATCAATCCAGGCTAATGTAAATAAAGATAAGTATTACTGTATATCAAATATCAATCAATATCTGTTTAAAGGTACAAGATTCAGTCTAAAAATAACATTCTCATTACTAAAGAGTGGACAGTGTTCCAACGACACAACACATCACTGCCATATCTGCATACAAGCAGCTCTAAAATGATTTGAGTTTTTTTAGAAAGCTGATTGAGTAACAGACTCGAGGAAAATGCACAGAAGTTTTGCTTCTTTCGCAGGTGGTGGGGGGAAAAGTGAGCAGTCAAAAGAGCCAGAGGCTGCACCAGCTACAGAGAAAGAGAAGAAGGAACAGCCAGAGGACAAGAAGGTACTCTGCAACCATGTCCTGGTGGTTGTCAAAAAGCCCAGAAGTCAGTCTTTGATACCTGTCTATGTAAGAGTCAGTGTTCAAGGCTCCAGTTTTTGACAGATCGCCTCTTTGGGCTTGTTTTGTGTTTGGTTTTATTTCTCTTTTCTTCTATTGACATCTAATATAATGTCTTGTCTCTGAACTCTTCAGGAGGATGTTCCAGCAGGAGAGGACGGGTCAGGGGGCTCAGACGACTCTGACAGCGACGACGAAAGCAGTGACGAGGACAGTGACGACTCCAGTGATGACGACGACTCCAGTGATGACGACGACGATGATGATGATGATGATGAGGACAAGGAAGAGGAGGAAAAAGAGGATGAGCCTCTGTCTTTAGAGTGGCCTGATACACCACGTAAACAAGCCACATACCTGTTCCTGCTGCCCATCGTCTTCCCGCTGTGGCTCACAGTCCCTGATGTTCGCAATCAGGTAACACATGGTCACACTTCTGAAATCAGCTGTGGTGTCTCGAATGTTTGAACTTACTTTTATTTTAATGTTTACAACAGAAATCCAGAAGATTTTTTGTGGCCACCTTCCTGGGCTCCATTCTGTGGATTGCTATCTTCTCCTACCTCATGGTGTGGTGGGCCCATCAGGTCAGTCACTTCAGAAATATCAATAATGCTTTGCCTTGTTCCTTAATTTTGCATAAATCACAAGTGTTTAATGAAAAAAAAAAACCCTAAAAAACAAACAAACACTTTGACAGTAACCTTGTAACACAAAAAAAACAACAGCAATTAAATGTTACTAAAATCTGAATGGATCAAACAACCAAAACTTCTTTGTGTTTATCAACGACCACATTCCCCATTAAAGACAGTTCAATCAGATATTCCTTGAATCTATAAATATGAGCTTAAATTTAACCCCCTAACTCATTTGCCGTTGTAGGTGGGTGAGACCATCGGCATATCTGAGGAGATTATGGGTCTTACAATCTTGGCTGCAGGGACGTCCATCCCTGACCTCATCACCAGTGTGATCGTGGCACGTAAAGGTCTGGGAGACATGGCTGTGTCCAGCTCTGTGGGCAGTAACATCTTTGACATCACTGTGGGGTGAGCTCTTATAGCCTGATGTGAAATAAATCCTGCAAGTAATTGCTTTCTTCTTCCTCCATTATTTTTTTCTCACTCTGTCATTGTCTTTCAATAGTCTTCCAGTCCCATGGCTCTTGTACTCATCCCTCCACGGTTTTGCTTCAGTGGCTGTCAGCAGCAACGGGCTCTTCTGTGCCATCGTGCTTCTCTTCCTCATGCTCCTCTTCGTCATCATCTCAATTGCGACTTGTAAATGGAAGATGAATAAGGTCCTGGGTTCCACCATGTTCCTGCTCTACTTCATCTTCCTGGTGCTTAGCGTGATGCTGGAAGATCGCATCATTATCTGCCCTGTTTCCATCTGAACAGAAACATGTTGTTCTCCTCTGTTGCTATGTGAAACACAGTTGTTAACCTGTACGTGTACAAATCTAATGAACATGGGTCTGGATATGTGTAGAAACCATGCAGAAAGGTATTGTAGTTCCTCTGCACTGCTGCCAGCGACATTTTTCTTATTTGTCGGCAGAAGTACCCATTCTACATTTTCTAGAACTTGTTACATATTCACTTTTAGTAACAACAGGCAGCTTTTTAACTTTTCTATTCCACCAGGAGATGCAGTACTACCATCTAATATAGTGCATGTTGAGCGGTTCTTTCATGCACAGCAGTTTTTTTATATATATAAAAAGGTCAGGCATAATTCACAGCATGGGGGGGAGAGAAAATGAACTTTACATCCATAGAATAAACATGTTTTATTCATAAATGAAAGCAAACCATAGATCCAACCAGGAGAGAAAGTTGATTTCTTTTTTTTTTATGTAAAAATCATACAAATTAGTATCTGTGTTACAAATGATAAATAATACTTCATTAACATTGTTTAAATTGACAAATAGTGTAAACAACATGTAGACATCAAATGATGTTTTGGTCATCAGTGTCTTTTTTTTCTCCTTTTTTTTTTCACTGGTTACAACTACAAGGTGAATAAAATGCAAACGTACATGCAGCACACAGCTTTAACAAATCCAGCATCTTATCAGTGTAAGTAAATGTTCAGTTCAGTAATAAGCTGTGCAGCTGCATCACATTTCAGACTTAGGCAGGTTTTTGTCAGTTAATAGTGAAAGACAATATTAAGACAGTGAACAACTGTGATGCAATTTTGATTTAGGGCAGGTCAGAGCTGTTTTGTTTTTCTAAAATAAAACCTTTTGACATGTTCATGACTATTAAAATGCTCAGTGCAACAAATCCTGCACTGCCATCTGATTCTTTCACACACAAGAGTTTTATTATCAGTTTTATTATAAGTGGATAAAATGACCTTTTTGTTTAAGGTCTGTGTCTGAGACCGACATCTACACCGTACAGTGAAGACAAAAAAGGAAAAGGAAAAGAAAGAAATATACAAAATACAGAATATTCTGTACAATTTTATAGATTACTTAACTGTGTCAGCACATTAATTTCTTTATCAAAAAAATTGTGTTGATTAAACCAACAGAAAACATTTTTTTTTCAATTTATATTTGTCTGTTATAAGTTTGATTGTACTGTTTTTAAGGAAATTTATCCTCGGTGGTCCCCTATAACACACAAATGATTTCAGTCCTCACTTAAAAAAAGGTATTGCTTAAAAAACTGTAAATAAATCATCAAAGTATTATCTCCCTTTGGGTTCTTTTGGTACATTTTTACAAAAAAAAAAAAAAAAGAATAAACATTACATGAATAAACATTGTGCATATACATTAAATAAGAACTCCTTTTTGCTTCAGAAATAATGTTATTTTTTATAGTTTTTTTTTATGTTGATGTCTAGTTTAGTGTATTCAGGTGTGAGAACTGCATGTAATGGAAATATTAGACAGTACGGTAAATCCTGCAGCCTCCAAATAACGAGTCACTTAAGTGTAGGCTGCTGGGCCACAATGTTATATTAATGAAAATGAATAACAAGAACTCATTTTGTCAAAGTGCTTTGTGAAAACATGAACATCTAAAAGCAGGTACTTATAATACACACACTCAACAACAGTCTTAACAAGGTCACCAGGACCACTGAGGAATTCAGACGACGTGATCGTACTCTTACTTTTACATACTTACTCACAGCTTCAACATAAACAAAAGTCATAAAATAGACATTTTACTCTAGTTATACTGAAAATACAGTGGTCATTTTTTTTTTGTTTGTTCGTTTTAAATATGTACAAACACAAAGCCTGTCGTTCAACGTTTCTCTGCTCTAAACAGTAGATAAGAAACTCATGGCAGTAGCTTCAGATTTAAGTGTCATTACCCAATTGTGCTTTTAAAGAGCTTGGTGCTTCAGACAGGTGAACTGACCCTGAGTCTGAAGCAGTTCACAATATTAAAAAAAAAAAAAAAAAAAAGAAAAGAAAGGGAAGATTACAGTGATTACAGTTGAAGAAAAAAAGCTGGGACAGAAGAGAAAGAAGCAGTTTACAGACTGGGCTCCTTAAAAGTCCTCCTGCACTCCATGACCCCAGCTCCAGGGGGCCGGTCACAGTTATGTGTCAGTTTAACCAGGTTGGGTGTGAGGCGATCATACGCCAGCTTGTACTCGCGGTCAAAAGCGTCTGCAATGAGATGATGGTTAAGTTAAAATTATGTCATAATATTGACTCTTCTAATTAGCACATAACACATAAGGAACAGATGTCTGGTGGAAATGCAATTTGTTTTGATGGTGTTTTATCTTAAATCAAAGATATTTTGACCTGCAGGTGGTGCTAAAGGAAAAGACATCATTAAAATGATTTATTCCCTGAAAATTAATCTGCATATTTCATGGCAGTCCATCCAAAGTGGTTAGGATCCAACTAACAGAATGACATTATCATTCAACGCTACTAGCATGAATAAAAACAGTAATAAACGTACCTATATTAATGTTGTTCTTCCCCAAAGCCACAAGAGCAAGGAATAATAAATCTCTGTACAGGCTCCTTTTTTTGAGAAGAAAAAAAAGAAGAAATTAGATTTTCCATTTGCATCATCTTCTCCATACGACTTAGTGAACAGTGACCTCTTCATTTCCTCACCTCTGCCTTTTAAAACCCAGCTCCGGCCCCAGCAGCTGGATGATCTGGCTCATGGGTTGATAGACATCGCTCTTCTTAATGCTTCTCACAAAACTCTGCAGTAGCTCCACGGTGAAGAGCTGGCCTTCCTCACAGAGCCCTGAGCGAACCAGGGAATTGGCACCTGCGAAGAGAGATAAAAGTCACCCCCGATCAAAGGCTCATTCATCTCCACCACTCAGCAGCAATGTAACGCTGAAGGAGGCGGCACGACTAACAGGAGCCTTGTGTTGAATTATGCATGATTTTCTAGTTACTGCATATGCTTTATTGAATTTGCATGTTAATACCCGACCTTGATAAAAAACTTTTTGAAACGCTATGTACCTCATTCTGTTAAAGTAAACGCTATAATAACTTACAATGCGTGTTCCACAGGACATAGCAGGGTTGAACTTTGTCTTGGTGCAGCCTCAGGTTGTCCCACATAATCCTCACGAGCACCTGCTTACTGTCCTCAGATGAAATACTCTGTGGAGTCTAAAAGAGGTAAATCATTAACTCCTTATTCTGTATTTTACAGCTAATGTATTTATTTCATTGCTTTTTTATCATTAAAAGTACTTGGTTTTCAATTGCTTCAAACTACTTATGCAGTCTTCATACATAAGCTGTTTTGATGGTGTCTTTTTTTAAACTGCCACCAGGAGTCACCCAAGTCAAAACTAGTCTAAGGAGCTTCGAAACAACATTGCATAAATGGTGACTTTGTTTTAAACGGGTCAGCCTACAGACAACTATAGGTGTCTGAGCTTGACAGATGTTGACATATTTACCTGGTCGCCTTGGCTACAACGACGCGAGGCCAGGATGAGAGCTGACAGGTTGCTTGGTAACTCAAGCCTCCGGAAGTACCACACGAGGTTCCAAAAGACGATGGGGTGCTGGTCGACGACGCTCGGAGAGGAGAGGGCCTGGTCGCCTTCATTCACCAGCAGGCTCTCCAGTTCTTTCCACAGAACCAGAGGACTCAGGTAGGGCACCGTCACCGGGGTGGAGGAAGAGGTGGAGGCTGTAGATGAGGAGGACGTGGAGGGGGCCGCAGATGTGACAGCCTCACCACTGTTCACCTGATTGTGCGGGGGAGCTACAGATGATTGAGAGGAACAGTCTGTTACAGACATTTGGGCCTTGGGATTGAGTGACGTAGATGCATCTTCCTCTGTAACAGGATTATTTTCTTTGGAGGACCTGAGGGGGGACACAAAATGGATCTGTTAAAAGAGGCTTCAGTGGGAAAAAAAATAGATGTGCACCTGTCAAAAACACTATAAAAATAGACAAAAATTCAGTGTGCAATGATGGAAATACCTTATTAATTATTCAAAGTGTTTGTTTATGTGAATATATCACAAGTAAATGCTGTGATAGGAGGAGGATTTACCTGTCCTGTGGTCTCAGATCTTTGATTTCCACATTGAGGAAAGGCAGGAATGCTGTACCACAGAAAGGACAAGTGCTGTTGAGGTTTGAGTCATTCGCTGTCCATCCAGCCATGATCTCCTCATCGTACACCAGACAGTCACACGTCTTACAGAGCGAACAACTGGACATCAGCACCTACAACAAAAAAAAAAAAAAAAAAAAAAATCAGGACGTCAGACTCAATCCTGACAGGACAAGTCAGCCCAAAATGTCTGATACAGCATTTTATAATGAGTCAATTACCTCTATGGTGTAATTGGGAGCTGGTTGGAAGCGGTTGGTGTCGGGGGAGGAATCTGGAGTGTGAGGAGTTTTAGACGGGCGCACCAATCCACCTAGATATGATGGAGAATTAGAGTTAGACACACAAGGAAAATGTAGCGTTTAACACAACTATCAAAGCTACACACATCCAAAATTTAATTAAAGCAAAAGTGTGCGAGAAAAACGAAGCGGTGCCAAGTTCTTCAAAGAGGCTAATCAACGAGTGTTTCGGGGTCATGCAAAACTGTTTCTTTCCTTCGTGTCTCTCGGAGTGTGCACGTGAGTGTGTGTGCACGTGTGCATGTTCACAAGTCTAGGTTGAACACAGCGCCTGCGGCTGAGCGCAGAAAAGCCTACACTCTGAATCAGTCCTCACGCCTGCTGGCCTAGTTTCCCCCCTTCAGAACAACACCCGACTCTCTCTTTTTCTGTCTCTCCATTACTGAGCTTTACCCTTACACTAATTTTAGATCATCAAGAGTTTTGCTGGGAACCAACAACACTGCAGTTAAAAGAGGTGATTTAACAAGCATGGCCGTAGGCTGTTTTTGTAAAGAATGAAAAGTACTTCAAATACATGTGAATTGTGTTGTTTTTGTTTTTGCTTGTCAATGTCAATGTCGAAAAAAAGCAGCTTTACAGACACACATACCGGAGAAGGAGTTGTGTCTGAAGACCCTGTTAGGTGTGCTGGGGCTGCCCAGGTTAGTTTGCGTCACAACAGGGCTCCTCCTGAGTCGAGACATGCTGCCGTGCTGGGGGGAGGTGAAGCCATCTGGGTCCAGACAGGAGTCATTATCAAGCAGTGAGGAGCAGTCTGCTTCGCCCGAGGTCAGCGAGGATACACTAATCCCATCACAGTTTGCATCCTGTGGGAGAGAAAAGAAAATAGAAGAAAAAAAATACCATAATGTTACAAGAGTTCACTGTGAAAACAACCTGTGTTGAGAAAATGTCACACCACTAACCTGTGTTAGTGAAGTCTGGGAAGACAGACGAGAGTAAAGGCGGCTGGCTTTCTCAGCCACACCTTTCCCTGCTGATATGACACTGCTTTTGAAGATGTCCAGAGTTGGTGTGAGAAGAGAGTCCATGGAGAATGATGAGGTGGAGGGAGTAGGTGATGAAGGTGACACTAACGAGGAAGGTCTCTCTCTGTCTTTGTTACAGACGCCCAGAGGAAGAGACGGAGACGACCTCAGCCGCTCCTTGGGTTTGATGGGAAGTGGGAGGTGTGTGTTGGAGCGCAGTAGAGTGGACGGTCTGGGTGAGGTGTGAGGGGACGAGCTGGCTCTAAACAAGGGGCTGGAGGGGTTCTGAAGGTCCATGCTGGGAGTGCGGCTGCTCAGCGGGCTGCTGCCGTTCATGTACATTTCAATCTCCTCAGCCAGGTTGCGGCGGGTTGTTGGCGTGCTGCAGTTGTCCTGCTCGCACTCTCGCACCGCCTCCGTCACCATCAGAGACAACGGGTCAAACCCGACCTCTATACCTGTCCTCTTCACAGTCCCGCTGCTGAAGCTGACGCTCCTCTCTATGGAGACATCCACCTTTTCTGTTGCGCCGCTGCAGCTCGCCCTCCTCTCCACTGGAGGTTTCTGCGAATCACTTTCCGTCTCCTCTTCCTCTACACCGCGCAACCTGTCAGCAGCTTGGTGATTCTGCTTGGCTGAGCCTAGATAAGGAACGGTGAGCCTCAGAGTTCCTGGTGCACCAGACAGGTCTAGAGATTTTGGCCTCTCTCTCTTTGGCAGAACTCCACATGTAATGGTGTCAGTAGTTGCACTGGAAACTTGCCTGCTGCCATTGCCTGTTGCAAAAAAAAAAAAAGGTATTCAGGCATTCAGCTCTGACACAATAAAGAAATTTTTTTTTTTTTAAATTTCACACCATTATCATAGTTTTATGCATCTTGGTGAATTAAAACTCACCTGCAGTGGCATCTGTTGATTTGCAGCTTTTACTAGAAGGTGATAGGTTGCTGACTGGAACTTCAGTCTCAGGTGCTGGAAATTTTAAATGATACCAAATTGTTAATAATAATAATTTAGAATAAAATTTGCACATTTGGGTATTGCGAAAAATTAATTAAATTAAATGTATAAGCATAAACATCAGCTGGAATGATGTGAACAAAACGTGTTTGCGGGGGACTGAAGATGGAAAAACTAGCAGCTGTGTGGTTCCTTAAGGGATGAGTATTTATCTTAGAGTATGGCAGAAAACACAACTTATTTTATCTTATGTAACAAAGACTAATGAAATGCGTCATGAATTGGACGAGGGCTGGACTGGAGCAGATAGTCACAATGTGTTGTTATTCACGAACAAAAAATCCAAGACAAATCCTGTCATGGACACAATCACCTGCTTACATAACAAGCTCATCCATCAACTGAATTTGTTTCTGAAAAACATCTAAATATATCAGCAAATGGATGGGGGAGAGAGAGAATACATTACACCCACGCTGCGATATGGTACCCCAGCTTTTAAAGACAGAGTGTTCATTTTGCTCACAGTAAGCAGTGATTCACTTCAGCACAAATGGACATGAAGCGTCAAAGATTAGAGGGATAGTAGAACTCACTGGGCTGCCTCAGACCTTTGTCTTCTACCAGTGATGTGCTGTCAGTCTCTCTGCTGCACAACCTCTCCTCCTCTTTGGACAGAGAGTCATAGCCTTGGTCTGACTGTCCACCTGAAAAAAAAAAAAAAAAAAAAAAGATAGGATGAACTTTATTCCTCTGAAAACAGAAAGTTTTAGAAAGAGCTGAGTCAAATCAAAACCCAGCTATTTAGTTTCCACGGCTCCTTTATAAAAGACAATTGATCTAAGAGCTTTTTTTTCCCCTCAGCAGAGTGTTATGACTTGCCCTAAAGCTTAGAGCACAAAACACTCTGAGAATGGAAAAAAGCTGGAACAGTGGGAGCGAAAAAAACTCTTTGAAAAGTTGCGTCACATTCGCAAGGTCAAATTTGCAAGAAAAAAAATACACCCAGCTCTGATATGGTTTATATTAATCTCACAGATTTTTCAGCTTTATTAAACTGTTGGTGCTGTGAGAAGAGAAAGATGAGGCAGATTCAAATCCATGGTGATGTTAAGCGCCTGAGCCTCAGACTTCTGATTCACCACAATACCCCCAGCTGCCTCTACTGTACATTTGTCACAATTTAAGAAAGAAGCAGCAGCAATGGTAGCTCATTCATTTGTTGTAAAACAATACTTTTTTTTTTTTTTTTTTTTTAATTCTACAAGAACAAGCCAGTTTTCCAACACAATCAGTCTTCCTCTCATGTCCATGAAAAATAAAAGAAGAATTAGGAGCAAGATAACAGATTTAATCTTTTAGCACAGATTGTGGAAAAAAGATTTCATTCAGTTAATGACGGGAGGTGCAGAGTACGATGATGTCCGGACAATTGAGTACTGAGGGTTTTAATTGGGCAGAAAGAAAGAAAGAAAGGAAAAATGAAGGCCAATGAATTGTGTGGTTTATGCACTTTTCATGTGTCAAATCAAATTAAATCAATTCAACAGAGAGAAACTGTGCTAAATCCTACCTGTGCTAAATCCATCATCACTGGAGTCCATTTTAGTGAAGTCAGTGTCGATCGACGTGCGCTCCACAGAGTCATTAGCGCTGTCCAAACTCCCATGACTGACTGTGTCGAGATCACTGCCGTCTGAAGGACGAAAACACAAAGAAGAGAGAGAGGATTAGAGGTTAAAACACTTTATAAACACTGAATGAGCGGAGCTGATATCATTATCATCCGCTGCAAAAGAGACAGTAATGATGTGTATACCACATACACTAGCTGTCATCATGACTGAACATCACTCAACATAAAAAGGATGCAAGAGCACGGAGCGAGATTTGCAATTGCACTTTTCTGTTATTTTTAACTCAAAGGGAACTAAAAGTAAAAATGAAGGCTGACTGAAACACATTAAGCTGCTCATTTTCATTTCATTTTCAAATAACTAAAAGATCACAACATTAAACCCCCTCCTCCCCCTCTTTTTTTTAGGATTTTGCATCCTCTTTAAGTAGTGAATGAAATGAAATTGAGCATACACAACAACATCATTACAGTATATATGGTATCAAGCGTGATGATTTCATTACAGCCCCTCACACACCATGTCATTATGGTAATGGAGGCCTCTTTGGGCTGTTGTGGGAATTAGGGATTGACATAAAGAGCAACCTGTGTGCTGTGACTGCTGGGGAGGAAAAACCTCTTCACTCTGTTTAATTAGTGTCATTAAAGAAATGCGGGTTGGGAACAATATGTGCTGGAGGAGTCTCGGTTTAAACCTTGTTATGAGAGCAGGGAAGATGCCTTGAAGATCCCGATGCTCCCACAGGATCACACTCATTTACATGTCTATTTATTAAGAACTGCGGCAGATGAGAACATGAACTTCAATGCAGTCTCAAACAATGCAAAACCTAATAAGTTTTGGAAGTGGCTAATTTTAAATTACTGAATAAGGACATTGTTTTTCTTACCTGAAAGCTGGTGATCTCTATGAGGAGTCTGGTGTTTTCTTCCTGCTTGCTTAAACTGGAGTACAGCTAAGACTACGTTCCTCAGTTTTCCCCACAAGAAGTAGCCTCCTCTGGTGGTGGATGGCCAGGTGCTCTCCAACACAGCCTAAAGTAGATGATTTAAAATAGAATAGAATAGAATAGAATAGCCTTTATTGTAATTATACTGTGGAGGTACAATAAATAGATTAAGATTTAACATAAAGAAATTTTAAATCAGATTATACTGTTTATTGACTGGTGTTTGTTAAAGAGGACACACCTTGTTGTAGTAACCATATGTGATGGCATTTGGTTGAACTCCAGCTTTTTTCATCTCAAACAACACCTTGACGGCGAGGACAGGTTGGCTGTACTGACCGCACAACTGCAGCAACACACGGTAACACACCTTGGACGGAAAACACATTATAATATTAAAAAAGCAAAACATCAATAATACACATCTGTGTATGTATGTGTGTATGTTGTCCAAAGAACAGTTTCCTACCTCATCTGGAGCCTGCAGCTTTTTATCCTGCATCTTCCTCAGCACATCATAAGCTGTACGCAGAGCTCGCACCTTAGAGTGACAGCTCCCGACGAATCCCGGCAGACAGATGAACCACAGGCCGTAACAGTGACGCAGTAGACACTTGGACCACATCTGAGGCATGGATGAATAGGTTTTTGCCATCCTTTGAGCTGATTTAATCTCCTGAGATTTGAAAAAAAAAAAAAAACAGATCATTTATCTTCCTTTAGAAGCAAAATTTGCATTTTGCATTCTCATTTACATCCTTACATCCATCATTATGAAGAATAAGCACAGCAGCAAAAACCAGTTTAATGTAAAACTAAACATACAGGCTGAAATAAGGTTAAAATCTGACATTTAATACATTGATATTTATCTATAATTATATGGTTTCACACTAGGAAAAGCAAAAAAAAAGAGAAATGGGAAAATAAATGTTTTGGTATTTTATAACTATGAATCATCATTCACATCTAAGAGTGAATAATAAAAGACATACCAGTATTTATTAGTCTGTTTTCAAGAAAATTTAATGATTTACAAGGCTGACCTGTTTAGAGCGTCTAAAGATGGCCGTAGGGCTGGCAGGGCTGCTGTGGCGCGAGGCCATGCCTGCTGATGGAGGATTTTGTCCCTCCAGTGGCTCCAGAAGCTCAGCATTCAGCACAGGAAAGCCAGAATAGCTGCAGAAGAGCATACAATATATATATATATATATATATATATATACACACACACACTCTCATTTACCAAGGCATAAACTAAAATAATCACCAATCCCATATAAATCTTTACAAGACAAGAACATGCAATTTTGAAGCTTGAGCACAAACATAAAAATCCCAAAACAATGTGTTTTGCCTCAAAATAATCATAAAGCTTAAAAAAAACAACAGTAAAGATTCACACACTGTCGATGAGAAATGCTCTTGAAGTGTGTTTAAGACGTTGTGAAAGAAAGAAACAGTTTGTAATGACTTTGGTCTGCAGTGTGTTACCTATAACACAGAGGATGCTCTTCTCCTTGTGGCAGCGGAGGCAGCTCTGCAGGGTTGATATAGACCGTGTGCTCACTGCGGTGGGATTCATCCAGTTCGATCAGTCTGGCGTCCTCTGGCCGCTCGCTGTCCATCTGGTTTGCAGGAAAGAAAACAAGCTTTCATTATTGTTTTTTATCTTCCCTCTTAGCTTTGCTGCAAAACACAAATCTATAGGCTAATGCTGCACGGGCACTTTTGAACATCTGATAGCACATGAGCCCTCAGATGCAATCAGATATAAGGGTCAGTGAGGACAAGCAGATATCAGTAATGTAGTAACATCTACACCAGAAATATGGCCCGTGTCCTTGGTCCATTTATCTAAAATACAGTGCCAAGGAAAGGCCTTGATTCCATGAATCTTCAAAGACTGAATTAATCCGGTCTGTAACTGCAGTGACCTGAACAAAATGCCATGTTTCTCTAGGGACATGAAACCATTACACTTTACTGCTTTGGCAGCTAGTGCTCAATACTAAACTGCCACATTTCCTTCACTGAAAAACTAACAGAAAGAGCTGTTCTACAGAGGTGAGTGTACAAAGCTCCATAGCCTGAATAGTTGTCTGGGAGATCATGTAAAGCGTGGTATGCTGATGTGCAGTCATTCGGCTTATCTAAATCAATTACCAGCTTATCTTGGATATGAGCTTTCCAAAATGTTAATATTATGGCAGAAGCTGAATAGCTCCCCGGTGCTAAGGAGTTACATGGGTTTGTTTCCACTCAGTGAAGTGGATGATTCAGTCAACTGACTGTGACTGACCCGTTCGCTCCCTGCTTCGATTCAACTTCACAAGTCTGCGCTCGCTGCCCTTCCTCTTACACCCAAGAGATCTTTCCCAATCCTGCAATTGTTGTCAACCTCAGCAGCAGTGACACTGAATGAATCAATGCTTCCACTTCTCCATAATAACCGCAATCACCATTCATGCAGGAGCTCGGAAATGTTCATACAGGATGTAAATGTGACTTCCTCATTGCACAAGTTTGCAAGCACGGAGTGTTTTTTATTTTTTTTGGAAGTGAGGGGGATGTTTTTGTGAAAAAAATAATAAAAATAACATGTTGCGTGCAGTAAATCCACAAATCGTCTTTCTATGCTGATCTTGTCTCCAACAGATCTTTGTAACCTCTCTGTGCGGCTCATTTTAAAGGCTCCTGGTTTAATAATACAGATTGCTGACACACAGGCAGACTGCTAATGCACATCCTCACTTTCAAGACTTTACTGCACTTTTAGCTTCGCTCTCTCTTTGATTTATTCGGAACGAACAAACACAGAGAGTCATGCTCTGAGGACGATGGGAAATATTTTGATTAGGATAATACCTGACGCTACAACGCATGAAATGAAAAGGTGTAAAGGTGCATCCAGGGTGAAAGTAGGACACAAGCTCTAGAAGCTTACCTTGCCTCCAGTGGTGAACAGCTATGAGGCAAAGAAAGACAAAGAACAAAGAAGCAGAGGGAGAGAAGACAAAGAGGCAGAAAATTAGAGAAGAGACTGTAAACAAGAAGTCGGGCAAACAAACACTACAAAGAACTGAACAGAACAGGGAGAAGTTATTGATGAGAAAAGCTCTGTGCAAATGTCAATAAGAGGCTCAAGGGAAAAGTCTGGGTGTTGACTTATTTCTATTAGTTCCTCTTATTTGGTTATTAGCTCTTTGAAATTTAATGAAGACTTTTAAAGACATCTAAATTGAGAGCCTAGAATGTGTTTGTCTGAATGCTTCTGAATTTCTACTGAGAACAAATGGGTGGAGGCCAGGCTAAATAACAGCTTTTTTTTCCACTGATTGATTATACTTTTTTTTTTTCTAAATAATTGTATCTGACGCAGAAAATCCTTAAGATAAAGATGAGGTGGAAGCCTCACCTTATCAACACACTCATCAAAGAAAGCAAGGCTGGCATCTTTGTCACTGACAAACGAGCACTCCTCTATGAAACGGCTGAACATCTGAGTCTTGGTCATCAGAGAGTAAAACCTCTGATGGGAGCGGTCTCTGCTCTTCAGGAAGCCTATGAGAAAAAAATAAAACAAACAAAACATTGTGAAATCATACACATGACATGTGGACATTAATAGCTGTGTCATGATTATCAGACCGGACGTTTGCTTCTCATAATCTTGCAGAACAGTAACAGGGTCAAGTTGCAGGCTTAACCAACATTTTACGGAAATTACTCCTGCACAGTGAAACGGGTCGCTCTCCGCTGCTGCGCTTGCATAAGAGCACACAGATGTACGGGAACATTGTGCTATTAATCATGGCCGTTTCTCTGAATTGTCATCTAAGCCTAATTTCCACTGAGGCTTAGACTAAATCACCACATTCATTACATGAGTGATTTAGGCCAAGATTTAATTGAAGCAGTTCTCAGAACTTAACCCCTCGACCCTAATACAGCCCAGACACATGACAAATGACAAAAGAAGGCAAGAAAACAATAACTCAGTTAGACTTGTGATTACAGATGGTGAAACATATTACACACTGAAATTGAGGAGTACCTTGGACGTCAAAGAGGGAGTTGGCATCCGTGGTCTTTTCAGAAGGGGCCTGGGTGATGGGTAGCAGGTAGGAGCGGTAACCACGTAAGATGGCTGCCATAAACCGCAGGAAGGCTTCCTGGATCTCCAGCTCCAGAGTGTGGAGGCTCTTGCCCCCGTTGAGTTCGCTGTCAGTCATTGTCTGATCCATCTGTACATCCTCGCGGTTCAGCTGACCTCCTGAGACCACACAACAATGGTTGGTATATGTCATGCAATCATTAGCATGATTACATAAGCTGCTCTAACTTCAAAAACAAAGTAAGTAATAATAATAATATAATATAATAATAAATTCTATGAGTGCATAAGCTATTTTTGTACTAGCTAATATTAGCACCGTTCCTACAGTGTGACAGGAAGGTAACCTGGTAACAAGGCTAAGATGCTGCTTTTACAACAGCACTTTTACATTAGACTAAGATGAGTTAAATATGAATGTTGCCTGATGACATTCTAACAACATCTTCAGTTTTGTAGGCTTTAAAAGAAATAGACTGAAATTTCGATCTGGTAATGGGATCAAGAGCATTAAAAGTCATGAGGTTTAACAGTTCCATCCTAAGGGAGGTCATTAATGTCTCTACCATATTTTCATAGCAGTTCATTGGTATTAGAGGAGATACCCTTACATAAAATACAATATATATGAAGGTACAGGTTATATAACATATGCATTTTTCCTTGCATAAAGTCCAAGTGTGCATGCTGACAGCTGCTGAAATCTGTTGTCATGTAGTGGAAAGAGAAAGGGAGGTGACATTCAGTCAAGGTCCCAGGTGAGAAGTGACCTGGATTGTAAAGTGCTTTCAGTTATCACAAGACTAGAAAGGTACTCTATATAAAACCAGTGTTAAGACACACACATATATCTACATGGATGTGTAATTTCTATTTCTTTTTATTGTACAGTATATAAATATATATTGTCAATTAAGAGCCTAGACATATATGTCCTATATAAAATTGTTCCAATGTTTACTAGGTTTCATATACAGTATATTAATTCTATAATTATGCATGTGGATATATTTCTGTGTATCATATGTGCACGTATTTCCTGTATGGAGGGTCAATACATGTACTATATTCCGGTATGGGTGTTCAATGAGGACCATGAGTGCCTATAGGAAATTAAATCTATTCAGTAGGTATTGATGTTTTAGTCTGGAACAAAGTGGGAGACTAGACTGGCTACACAATGAAGCTAAAACAACATTCAGCAACAACAACTGTTGTAAACAGCCAGCAATGAGTGTCTGGGAACAGTTTGTTTATTACAATGTGTTTTGGTATACCTGGATAATTTTGGAGCAGATGACATAACATCATTCAAACTCAGCTAAATGTAGTACAACAATAGAAAACATAACAAGGATAAATAGCAATCTACAGCAATTGAAAGTGTTTCTTTTTTCAAGGATTCATTTTGCACTTGTGTTCAACTGTAGCAATGAAAGAAATCTATGGTAGAGGAGACAAACACTGTGTTTTTTCCTCTCTGCCGGCAGACCACTTTACACCATAACATAATACACATTATATAGTGAAATCTGAGTAAAGTGGCAGACGTGATTCTGGGAAACAGTGTAGTTGACTAATTGAAGGATAAATAGATAAGGCCAGCTGGAGCAGGAGTGGGTATACCATAAAGACTAAATTACACTTCATCCATATTATCTCCTGGGATGCCAGAATCATTGTAGGTTGGTTTTATATAACAATGTAAGCATCTAATGAGTTTCCTGTAAACTGACTGCACAAGCTGACTCAACAGATTCTAGTAGCCAGCATTAATTATTCATGAAACAACACATAAAATGACACAGCAGACATCAGACTGGACTCACCCTCACTCAGCTGTTGATATAGCTTATTCAATGTATTTAAAAGGTATTTGCAGGCTCTCCTGGGCAAGATTTTCCACGTCAAAGCCTTCTTGTCATCTTTTCTGAAAGCACATAAACATATGGTTTTCGTTACAAAAGGGGACGGGCAAGAGACAGATATAAGGAGGGAGATGGATTTACTGACATCAGCACTTCCAATTACAATTGCAAAATAGCTTTTGAATTGATGTGGTCGACCGGTGGGACCCAGAAAGTGCTTTCGTGTATAGGAAGAATATTTCACATTCCAACTCTTATCGTTATATAAGTGAAGCTCTCACTGACAGACACAGATAAACTTGGGAAGAACTTTCATCATCAGACCAATAAAAACCTAAACCAGCGGAAGATGAGTTGTAGTTGGGTGTCTGAAAGTCGAAGGCAGCCATTTATCACAGAGCGGTTAAAGTTAGAGGTCACTCACTGGGAGATTGTGTTGGTGTCCAGGTCCACGCAGCTGATGTCAGCCGGGGGCACATAAAGGTCAAAGTATCTGGAGTCCACACCCACAATGAAAGGACACGGGGCACTGAGCACATCGGCCAGGGCCAGTGGGCACAGAGGGATGTACGGGCACGGCCAGTGGAAGGGAAATATCATCTGAAATAAAAGGAGGAAACATATCCATCACTACAATACAAACACTACAGCAGGGACGAAAGAACTCGGCAACCTTTCTTTAAATGGACATTTAGTTTTTCAGAAGTAATTGCTTCTGAGCACCCTTAATATCCTAAGAGAGGCTCTTCTTTGATGTGATTAAGGGTGATTCATGGCCTCATACTTCACCCACCATTGTGCCTATAATCACATTAAAGACCACCCTCTTTTAGAGTTATTATGAGTGGACAGGAGAGGAAAAGAACAAAAGACTTACAGACACGAGGGCCTCGGTAACACTGGTGAGTACAGCTGGACGCAAGGAATGAACCAGGATCTTGTGCTCTGTGACGGCCAACACCAGCAGAGTGGCTGCGTTTTTTGGGCCCAGATTTAAAAGTAATGTAGAGAGGCTTCCACCACTAGTGCACCAAAAAAAAAAAAAAATCACAGAAAACGTTTTCAGATCAAGAAAGGAAGGGAAATAGTATGTTATTGATGAAATTTTACATTTTACTGATGTTTCCATACCTGAGAGGCAGTGGAGAGGAGACAGGTTGGCTCAGTATCAGGCTGTCATGCGGAGACAGCTGAGGAAGATGCACAGCAGAGCATTAGAGCATCACTGGGTAATTATCGTGTGTTACTGACATTTATGTCAAACCAAAAAGCAGAAAGCAGAAGCCTGACAACCCAAAGTCATTACTTTCACAAATCGCTTTACACATTTTAAACTCACCTGAACAAGGATGCGTGGTCTCTGAGTGGAGGGGAATGGCACATTTTGCATGAAGTGAGAGATGTGCCTGTAAGTAAAAAAAAAAAAAAAAAAAAAAAGAAAATTATGTAATTACGCCACACAATACAGACTCTTAAAAAATCTTTTTAAATCAACCAGTTTTGATGGACCTCAACACAACTGCAAAACTAACTTTTCAATAGGCACAGCATGTGGTCCAGAGATGGAGTATCGGTAGAGGAAAGTGAGAAAGCTCCTGAAGGATTGGAAGAAGGGCCAGTGGGAAAGCAGGCAGATGCTCTTGTTGCTGTAAACGCTTCTGGTCCCGTCCTGTCCGAGATCAGAGCTTGGCAGTCCGAGCTGCGAGCGCTGACGCTCAGACAGGTTCTCCTCAGAGTAAGGCTCGTAGAACTGAATGGCAGCTCCGTAAACCTGCACACAAAGAGATCAAAAAAAGTTTTAATGATACAAAGACAAAAAAAAAAACGCCTGTCGACATGCAAACTTTACAAAGACTCAAACCACATTAGCCAGAACTCATCCAGGTATGATGTTGTGGCAGATTCACAAGATGATTAACATTGTAATGAATCAATTAAAATCATTCTCAAGCTTTTGAAGCTGTTCCTCCAAAATAAATAAACAAATCAACCGAGGCATGAAGTGCCAGGAGACTGCCTGCAAGAACTAGAAGGTTGCGGGAAAAAGAAGGAGTGAGCATTGAGGAGGTATTCAGCATTTAAAACTTGAGCACCAGCCCAAGTGGTGCATGAGTTATCCATTATTCAAAAGATGAGCTGCAAGAAAAATCTTTTATGCTGCATTGCTTTTAAAGCCCAACAGACTTTTAGTATTCTGAAGGCAGCCTTAAGAGCAACTTTTGATTCCACTCGGGGTTTAGAAGTTGATTAAGATTGTCTGGTGTTCTTAGAAATTCGCCTGCAGTTCATCGACAAACTAATCCATAGGGGATACTAGTGAGCAAAGAGAGAGCCTGGGAGATAAAGATGAAGAGGCTAGCTTGAAATGAAGCAATTAAGGGAGAATTTGTGTACTGAAGGGCAGAAAACTGATGCCAAATTCTGAGGAACTGCTTAATCGATGATGACGAAAATTAAACTTAACAGGACACTGAAGTGTGTGGTGTGGTTTTTCTGGGCAATATCAGATTTTTTTATGACGCAGAAGGACACAAAAAGATAAGTGAAACACACACAACACGAGGAACATGGTTTCATGGTAACACTAACATAAGTAGGTGGTTTTACCTTTTCTCCAGAGGCTCCTGTCAGCACAAATGTAGAAAAAACAGGCAGGGAGTGTTTGGTGTGCGCTGGCCAGCACTCAATCGTAGCTCCCATGGGCAGGCAGAACATAGGCACCGACTCAGGCAGTGGGAAGGATTCGTAGTCCTCTTCAGGGTACCTACACAGCAGACCTAGATACAAACACACAAAAATCCCAGTCTTCACTTCAAACTCCTGTATGTATTTATAATTACACACCCAATCAATTTCATACATAACAAATAAATCCTGTTTTCTAGTTTACCTGCTTCGTATGCAATCGTGTTTGCTTTAGCCAGAGATTTCTTATAACAAAGGTAGACTGAGGATCCCCACTGGAATATGAGAAAAGATAGACCATCACAAATCAATGACAACCAGAGTTATTTTTGTTTGAGTTATGTGTGGAGTCAGAGCTCTGTCCCACCATGCTGCTGTTGAGGTTCTTGTCAACTTTGCAGAAAGTGTGAGGTGGTGTCTCCCCCTTGCCGGGGATGATGATGCAGACATCGGTGACAGCCAGAGAAGTGTGGGGCTGGCTCTTCGGGGCACGGCGGTAGGTGATGTAGATTCGCTGGGAGGACGAGCTGCTGATGTTGGCAGGGCGACCTGAGGGCGTAGTCTGGACGATATGACATCCAGGCTTCAGTTTCTCTTTCCACTCGTACAAAACCCTGAAATATAAAGACAGGGTTAAACTGACTCTTTATTTAAACTGGGGAATTGTGATAATATAGTTATTTAGGAGAAGATGTTGGACTAAAGGATGCATTTAAGAGCAGATTACAGTGACCCAAGGAAAAGAAGTGATTAGCAGTGCTGGGTGAGTAAAAGGTCAGTGACTGAGGATTATCGCTTACCCGAGATCTGTCAGTGGAGGCTTATCTCTGCCTCGCTTGAAGCACAAGAAGATCTGCGGGCCCCTGAGGCTGGCTCCATTGAGCTCTGCAGAGAGGCCTGAGGGGGTGCTTTCCACACAGGTGAAACCCGGGGGTACCTCTTCACCCAGGGAGCGGATCACCACAGCTACATCAGTGATGGGGGCTTTAGGTTTCACAGACTTGGGACCGGCATCGTCAAGGTGAAGCTCCTCCTCCAGAGGCTTGGACGAATCAGTGAGGCCGGCAACCACAAAGTAGTCGGCTACACGAGGACCTTTATCCTCCATCATTTCCCATTCCCACCCTGCTGGCTGGAAAGTACTGAAAGGGAGAAAGGGGACATGTTTCTATTATAGATTTTAAACAATTCTCAATAACATATGCTGTAGGAAAATTGGCATTTGTAGTCAGGAAAGACCTTGGCTATGGGAATATCGCCTTTAGATTTTACTCTTGTTACCCTAGTTCTACTTGTTGAATTAAACATGGGAATAGAGATACTGTGCAACATGAAAACTATACACCACCTACATTACATATACATTCTATACTGAAAAAACATAATGAGAGCATCTGGAAGCAGTTAGCATGCATTCCTGTCTGCAAAAACACCATGTTCCATTAAGAAATATGGGAGGGCTTAAGACCACTGACCTTGCTTCATGCCCTGACTGATTATGTAAAACAAAACACATGCCTTTGTAGGGGGAAAAAATAGAAGAAAACTCCAGAAAGAGAAGAGCCAGAACTATAATTGAGAAATACTAAATAAAAAGAGGGTGCACCATAGTGCAGTGCAAAAGCTTTTTTTAGGGGCTTTTAGCGAGGTGATATTCATATTGAGTATATTCTGTGCTGAACAATGTTGTGGAAGAGAAAAGGAACAAGGAGAGCCTGTGAGTCAGCTTGTTATAGCTCTATCACAAAGCATGAAGCCCTGGAAGCCCTCTCAGTGTTGGACCAGCTTATTGTGCTTCAGCTGAAGAGCCTGTTTTATCTCTCTCTGCAGTTCCTTCACACTCACTAGCAAACTGATAAACAGCTGCCTATTACCCCCCCAAACTGGGATATGAGGGGAGTTAGCACAAAGCTGCAGCCCCTCTGTGCTACAGTAGATGTGTCAATGCTAGGAACCATGGCACATAACAAGCTGTGACCATATCACAAACCACTTGGGACTCTGGCTTCCAGTGACTTTAAAGCTAATGGATCTGTGCACTGCGGCTGTGTGATGGGACAGAAAGCTAAGCACCGCTTACAGGATTATAGAATGAAACTGACCGCTAACATGAGAATACAGAGGAAAAAAAAAAAAAGCGTAGATAATCTATAGCAGCAAACACGATGCTACATGTTGCACGCTGGAGGGAGGATTTCATTTGCTAATTTTTTGAGCCTATTAAGAAAAAAACGCCAGTCTAGAGATATTCCCCCGTCTCATAAATCTGTGCCTCAGTGACAGTGATAAATTTAAATCATGACTCATCTTCACTCACAGTCTTACAGCATTTTAGGCCAAGAGCCTTCATTTCCAGTGTTTCCTGGTTATTCAATGACTGTTTTGACTGTTTTGAAGCAGGTTATTTGTATTCTTCGGTGTTCGTCATGTGGGTTTACCCATTGGCTCATGATCAAAAGTTGGTCTTTTTTCCTTTATCTCAATTGAAACTGGCCTTCGGTAAATGACATCTGCAGTTCTGAATAACAACATTTGCATTCCCTTTAAAATTATAATGGAAAGAAAGAAACATCATAAACATCCAGAACGCTACACTTCCTGACTCTTCAGATCCCATTATTTCTCTCTTTTACATGATTTGCCACTGGTAATTTTTTCCTATCTTTCTAACAAATGAACTGAAGTATTATTATTATTATTATTATTATTATTCAGCAGCCATTAAATTTTCAACACTCATTTGTTTAAAAAAAAAAAAAAAAAAAAAAAGACATTTGTTTTTTTCCCCATCTCCTTCTTCTTTTTGTATCTTCCCTGCAATGGATGGATTAGTTTTATTAGATTTCTTCCCGAAAGCAGACGACGCCTCAAAACAAAAGACGTCTCACATTGTTGTCTCATCAGAATTCCCCTGCTACTTTGTGGTCAAGTGTGTAATTTGAGGCGATATATTACTCAGATAATTTATTAAAGGATTTGCGAACTTTATATCATTACTGTTAAAAGCTTTCAAGAGACTGATTCTGTTGGAAACATTGCAAAAACACAGTGACTATGACAGAAGATGACTATTTATTATATTTATTTTGTGACTTGGCAACCAAAAGAAAGTTAAGGCCTTTCATGTGACACATCATTTACACCAATCCAACAATAATATATATATAAAAACTCCTGCTGTCAGTGCGTATTGCATGAGTGCTGCTAAATATACAGCTGATGGGATGATAGATGTGTCATGTGATACTTGGAAGGTTCGGGATTAAATATAGATTAATCTCCAGTTCTAACTACAACAACATCCGCTGCATCTATTCCTCCCCCTCAACAGAAAGCAGCAGCCTAAAAAAAAAAAAAAAAAATCTTAATCCTCGCCATAGCAACAACATTAAAACTGAAGACTGAGCGTTTTTCACTGTGCTGCTGCCAATGCAAACCCAGAGAACATTGTTCTGGTTAAACACAAGTAAACTAATGAGCCGTTTCATTACCACCAATGTGTTCTGTTCATAAAATGAGAATCTCAGAGAGACCCAGAAAATAAATGATCAGTCCTCTACAGAGATACCCTGAATATAAAATGAACAGCTGCAGTTTCTGTCTCTCTATCTGATGATGTTTTTTCTGTGTAATTGCTCTTTTTTGTTGTTGTATTGACCTGGAAGCTATTATACACTCATGTCACCTCTCAGTGAACAGGCTCGTCTACAGGTTTTTCCTTTTTTTCTGCCAATGTTTTTGTCTGTTTTCCATTAGTGTCTAAACTTGGTGCTGCATCACTTTGATTGTTCTGTCCATTTTTGTCGTCTAAACTCCTTTCAGGTCTATAAATACACCGGATTTGACCAATTTTTTTATTTAATTCTTCCTGTGGTTTCACCAACTAACCACGCTAATATCACACTTGTCGTAGGCAACCCTGCATTCGCTCAACACTGGAAGTCAGTGACTCACGGTCTCCCCAGAAACTGCAATCTTTTCATTCACCACAGTTTTCTTCATAAACGCAGCAGACAAATAAGGACATGACGGATTTCCTCTTCTCTCCAGAGAACAAACCAACTTCCCCATTCACATTCACTATTGGTTTTATGAGTCATCAGCAACTGTCAGTTATTTGTCAACCACTTGTATCATAATGTTCTCGACATTTACCTTAATTTCCTAAATAAAAGCCACAAGCTTGAATTTTTTTTCCACACTATTACATCACACATCATGCACTGATTTTACAGCCTCAGTACTTCATTTAACATACTCTTAGTTGAAATTCACGACATCTTATTTATTATTTTCCACAATCACTATTAGTTATACCTGACATGTTTTGCATCAATCGACATCTTTTAAAAAGTATGAATCCATACAGAGTTAGGATGTAAAAGAGTTGCCATTAGGTTCAGTTTTGTCAGAAACTTCATATCATTTTTAACAACACAACTGATCATTTCTCCCTTTACACCTTTAAAGTTTCAGGTTTTAAGACTTTTTCTGCCTTTTTTGTCCCCAAAGAGAATTTCTGACATTAAACGTTTTAAAAAAACGTGGACCCCTCTCTGTACCGTGTGTGCTTTTGTGATGTGATATAAACACCTTCTGACTTTTTTTTTTTTTTTTTTTGCTTTGAACATCACAACGCTGTTTTAACTATGACCCAAGAGACAGAGGCAGCGGCTGCTGGACAGTCGGGCCCAGGCTGTGCAGGGATTACAGAGGGCTGTGTTAACAGCAGGAGGTGGAGGGGGGTGTGGGGGTGGAGGGGCAGGGAGGATGGCCAGTCTGATCTAGGGAGGGAACCACCACAACATTTCACTCAGCATCTGTTCCCTCTTAAGCCATGAACACAAACCCTCACCCTCATCAACCATTTGCATTCCTTATGTTAGACAGGGGGGTGGTGGTGACCGCTTGACGAGAAAACCACACAGGCACAAGACTGACAGAGCAGTAATGTAAAGAAGAAAATACACCTAAGGTGATGCTGGAAATATATACATTTAAATTAAAGGAACCTGGTATTATAAACTTGCAACTAGATTGACGGTATCTAAATAACAATAAAGAAAACAAATAAACATTTGAGAATAACACAACTGATCACAGCAACCACAATAATACAGAGGGGTTTTCTCATGCCCACTTCAGAAGGAGCCATCTTATGGAGCATCTACAGTGGATGCAACGAAATAAGCCTCCATATGACCCGAGTGTAACCAATGAGCGCTCTGTAAATATAGAGAATCCCACACAAGCAGCGATGCTCACTATAAACCAATGCATACATTTATATACTATATATATGTATATAAAAATGATATTGCTTTATTTACCTTGTGCGTTAATTAACCTAAGCGTCCACACAACAATTAAAATAAGAATTCAAAGGATCCAGTTTGCAACGCGAGCAGCCATCGTCAAATAATCAAATAAATTCACCGATTTAAATATTATTAAAAAAACAAACAAACAAACAAACACGAGAAACACCGACATTAAACAGACAACAGGTTGTTTTTTTTAATCCAAATAAAAGAGAAATCTACTCACGTCTCAGAATCACGACGACTGTGATGAATCTGTCGAATAGGAGCCTACGTCGAAATGTAACCTGGAAATCTCTTGATAAAAAATAAATAACAATAATAATATTAAACCTGAATCTCGGTGTTTGATTCCTTTATTTGCTTGTGGTTTTTATTCTTCCCCTTTGGTTAAACGTGTTGCCATAAAAATAACAACGACAAAAACAACAATGGTTGTAATGATAACACACAGAAGGATGGTCGCATCAGACTCGCCCCGTGTAGTCCCGAGCAGCGCTTTATCCAGACCTGCGCTGTTCACGTGACCGATTACAAACCTCACTGACGTCACTGATGACAGAAGAAGAAACACGTCTGGGGGAGTGAAGAAATATTAGTTTGTACTGAAGTTTGTAAACCACTTAGGGGAAGTGCGAATGATAATAATAATAGTTTAAGAAATTCAGTACAGTCTCTTTAACCTGTTGTTTTTATTGAAACATTAGCTCAACAGCTCTACACTTTTAAGTAAGTATATCAACTTAAAATAACACTGATTTTTATTATTTGACATTTTAGTTATATTTCATAAAGATTTACCCACTTTTGTCAAACATATATTTCATTTATTCAACTACATGTTGAAACACAAACACAAAGAAAATGATCAAATCCAAGTATTTTATAATTTTATCCAATCAAAGCTAAAAATCTTTGCAGACAGGTTACATTCCCCTGATTTGTCCGTCCAAATGTCCAAAACCAAAATATATTTAGTATATCATCATATAAGATAAATAAAAGCATCAAATTCTCGCATTTGAGAAGCTGGTGTCAGACATGATTCATAGTGTTGTATTGTCTGACTGTAATTGATATCTAACTAAACAATGTTATCTGACTGCAGGTAGTTTTATTGATGGGCACAGAAAAATACACAAAATATTTCCTTTTACTCAGACTTGGACGACTACAGAGATGAAAGTTTTATACAGACAAACATTCGTAATGTATCACCATTTTTAGACTGTGATGCTTCAGGCAGAAAACTTGTCTTGAAGTGTCTAAGGCCGGAGGCAGCATGGACCATTGTGTTGCCCTCTACTGCCCTTCTGTGGCGATTACCAAGACATACAGTTTGTCTTGAAACTTACAAATGACCATATTTGAACACCGGAAGATAGACGAATGAGTTCTTAATTTTGCTGTGTCATCCTTAATGTTGTAATTATATCTTAATGATTTGATGATCCATGCATTCATCCATCACACTTTAGACATATTCATATTACATTTCCAGAGATTGGAAAAGAGTTGGAATGTGAGGATTTACGTTGTATGTATAAAAAGTAAGTTATGAGGCAGAAAAGTGGAAAAATTCAATGTATTCAGGTTACTGTCTGAGCTGAGAAACACTGGCTGGATAAAAAATGTGAAGTATAAATCCGAACGACAACTGGGATCCTCCAAATCGATTGAATAGTCAGCAGTAGCAGACTGAGTCTGAGTTCCCATTTGTCTCTTTGAAATTGAATCATACACAGATTGAAAGTGTCTGACTCCAGTCCAGGATGTCTGTGTGTGGGAATAAAAAAATCATCAGCTGCTTTTCTCCAAAGCATTTTCATTACACAGAGATGTCGTCTTTTATTCCAGACGTGTAGGTGTTAAAACACGAAGCGAGACAGTGTTCGCTGAATTGAATTCGAACAATTTGCACAAAGAACATCCATTCAGGAAAGTAACTGTTTGTTGATTTTTTTTTATTTCTATGCTGCTAAATCTGTAAAACCCTCTCAAAAATGTCCCAAATTCCCATAATTTATGTCATCCTGTTTAAAGTACTGCAACAGCAGACAACTAAGTGTTAAAAGTCCCATATTATGAGAAAAGAAGCATATAAATCAACCTTTACAAGACAAACATAGCCTTCAATCACACTAAGAGTTATCGTTTAAATTAAGATACAGCATATGTGCGATTCAGAATATAAGTCAAATGATCGGTTGACCCACTGGGTCAACCGGAAGGGGCGTGACTTCTCTACAATGCATCCACTAGAGGGCAGTGCCGAGCTCCAAACTCTGACTTAAGTTTCAAACTATAACAAATATGGCGACGGTGAAGGAAATCACAGCGCACATTCTCAGAAAGCAATAGGCGGTGGTGGTTTGTGTGGCTGTTAAATATGTCGCGGCATGTGGTCGGAGACTTCGGTTGTCTTCTTCTTCTTTGTTCCTCTCGTTGGTTGCACTTGAGCTATTCTGCGCAACACTGCCCCAATGGTGTCTGGTGGTATTACTCAGTTGGCTGCGTACTAAATTATGCATGTAATGACAAACAGGTGCTTTCAGTGATCTTTGATGCTGGTGCACGCCCACAGTGCCAGAATGGGGCATGGGCAGTAGCAGCTCATTTGCATTTAGGAAGTGAGGCATGTTTGTGTGTTCTAGCAGTGTTTGCATGGGTTTTCTCTGGGAGCTCCAGTTTCCTCCCACTGCCAAAAACATGTGTGCATTGTGGACAGTTGAATTGAGCATACTGTGGTTATCTGTATACTTGGCCCTGTGATGGAATAAAGTGAATAAAGGTGATGGAAAATGAACAGGATGGATGGATTTCTAATGAGAAACAGCCTGTTATGAACCAGAGGTGTGAAGACGCAGGTGAAGATGTTTAATCTGAGAGGAATTTTCAACACACTACTTCAGAGACATGTTCAGTGGAGCTCAGAGCTATGTTAACTTGTTGTAAAAAGGGTATAATTTGGCACCTTTAAAAAAAGTGATAATCTGTTTAAACATTTTGGAGCCTTGACTAGAAATCTGTCCACATAATATCTACATTATAATGTTGTCTAGACAAATACATAATGAATTAATTCAAAACTGTCTTGGTGAATTGATTTATTTTGATATGTTGCTCTTTCATTATACAAAAATCACTAATTAGTAATTATTTTGTGACATAAAACAACAAATAATTTGCAGCTGAAAAAATCAGATAGGCTGTCACTGATGGAAGCACTGAACTGAAAAGCTGGAAGCCAAACTGGATGATGAATATGAAGACATATGAAATGTGATGGGCTGTTAGGCGATTTGGGTGAACTGGCCTTCAAGTGGACCCAGTTTTCAAATCCTTTAAATCTGTTGAGCATCTGTTCTGCTAAAGTGGTTTAATAAGAACCCAACATGCTTCCAGTTTTTCATTAGATGACTGGGATGTTAAATCTTTCTGCAGAGAGAAGCAACTGGAAAACATATGGTTGTCGAATATGAAGTTACACTCAGAGTTCATAAAGTATTTAGTGCTGTGGTCAGTCATGATCTCCAACTTCTTTTAGCCATTGACAGGAACTGAAAGAAAGTGTTACGCACTTCTTTTCTGTCTGAGTCCAGAGACAATAAAGTCTTTGCCTACACAGAGACACGAATTTCTATCACCACATGACATGTTTGATCTATATGTTTAGCTCAGCATGAGCTCAGGAAATATAGATCAAACACAAAACACTCAGCCTTTATAGTTGCCATGCATTTTCACACAAGAAGGAGAATGTAACGACAGAGCCTGAGATGAAGGCCTGTTGATAACTATGGTGCTGCTGCGGAGCATCCATGGCAACAGTCTGTTCTCAACAGCATTTAGATGGCAGCTGAAAGAGATGACTGAAAGCTGCAAAAAGAAAGATGTCTGAATTAAAGTAAATATAACATACAGCTAAATGTAGGTTCTGCACAACAGCATTTAAAGATCAATGAGTCCACTTAACAAACATAGCAGACAGAATGATGAGGATTTTTCAGTCTTCAATTTTTACTGGCAGCTCCAATGAAACATCATTTAATATTGCTCATGAAAAAACAGATGTGAGTCAGTGTGTCATCTCTTATCATCCTGTTTTAAACAAAGTGTTAATCAATATCCCTGCTGGAAAAAAAATTACTTTTTGAGGGTCTGAGCTTATTATTGACTGTAATTTAAATGGTCGAATTGAATCAAAACATGTTAAAGTCTAAAATCTAAAAGTATACCCTCAAATAAATGAAAAGTCAATGAGAATGAAATGCCATTTATCACTATAAACCAGAATAATATTTTTTTTTCTGTAACTTGCTAAACTGTTGGTTGAAAACCAGCCAATCTGACATTATTTTTTAAAAAGGTCTAAAAGCAACAAAGAGATGGCAATAGCTGCACATGACAGGACTGTGGTCTGGATGTGTGAGCAACACAAATGTGAAGTGAATGCACTGGTTTTAAAAGATCCTGAGCAGAAAGGTTATTCTTTATTAAAGCTCTAATGTAATTCAGATGTTATAAAGACAATGTAATTAAACTTTGATAATCATATTAAGCTTTAAAATACAATTGTTTTGATTCTAAAACTAGATTTGCCCTTTATCACCACGAGCATTACTCCTTTAATAATTTGGGGTTTCAATAATTCAGTTTGTGCGTTTGTGTTTGAAAAATGCGGAAGTACAAAATGGAAACGAGATCGTCAGTAGGTTGAGAATGTGTCATAATACATTGCAGCAAGTTTCAAGACGCAATACAACTGACACAACATTTGACTGACGAGCTGAAAAAAAAAGTTAGGTCCCACCGAGATTTGAACTCGGATCGCTGGATTCAGAGTCCAGAGTGCTAACCATTACACCATGGAACCACGTGGAAACATGCAGGCGATTTAATAATCTCTATATTTTAGTACCGATATTGTGATCGGACCTAATGATTAATACTTTGACGTCTACAGAAATAAATTTACTTGAATTACTTATTTACCCACAGTCAATGGTAATAATTTATAACTGCTTTCACTTTCTCGCCCACTCCCACAGAGTCACGCTCTCTGCCCCCTGCTGGTGAACATGTGAACTGCAGCATTAAAAACCAGCGTCTTCAGCTCTCGTTTTAGAAACGAGTTGATGATCAGCCGGTTTCAACAAAGTCTACCCGCCATTTGTTAATAGTAAAAACAACATCTCTGTGGATACATCACCAACATCTCATCACTAACTTCAGTGCAGTAGATAGATCTACTATAGTTAGTTTATTTAATAGGAATCTGAACTTTTACAAATGATCAAAATTAGACCTCATTCTTTGAACTAATATGAAAATGACTGTCCAGAAATCTGTTTCTCTTTCACATCTCTAATTGGATTCATTCAGTCAAAGCGTTTGTCCTAATTATTAACATATTCTTCCAGACTTTGTTGCCATGACTGTGTCTGGCAGAGGTGGACGTGTCCGGCCTCAGAAAGTTAAAGTCCTGCCACATTCCTGCTCCAACCATTCACATGAACCATCTGATACTAATTAGCACAACTCTTCAGCCAGGTTGATCAGCTAAATAGTGAAATCACCTGGGTTAAGTCCAAAGGTAGTACTAAAACATGGCAGGACTTTTACTTTCTGAAGCCAGACACTTCCATCTCTGGTGTCTAGTTAATGCCCGTTGTACGTAAATTTATATCCAAACGTTATAGACAAGACAAAGTGAAAATGGTCAGGTTGGCTGATAAATACTGATTGATTTAAGAGCTGTGTAAAGAGCTGGTCTGATGAATCATGAGGTGGAAGATCATCTTCATCATGATTCAACAAAGTCCAAAGACATGCAGGTTGTTTTTTTATTATCATTATGATGATTTTGGTGACTTTGGTAACTGTTTATTACTCTTTGGTGTGAAAGTGAGTGTGGCTGTTTTAATATATCACACCCTGTGATGCACTATCAACCTGTCAAGGTTTACCCCGCCTCTTGGCCAGAGTCATTCGGGATTGACTCCAATCTCCCCCCGGGCCGTCTCTCCACTTTTTTTTCCCCACTCCAACACAAATCTACCAGCCTGGCTCTCAACATCCGATGTCAGACTGAAGTAAAAGTGACAGGTTATCCAGCAGCAGTGTGGTCAGCATCCAGGTGCAGTCTCTTGAGGATAAACCAAAGGGGCAACTCTGTCAGATCATTTAGAGGTATAGCCTCTTCCTCGTGGCAGCTTCTGTGAAAAACAGCTTTGGCTGAAAGATACAGCTGACAAGCTGACTGCAGCAGAAAGGAGTGTGCCTCAGGCCTGCATTACAAAGTCCCCACAGTGCACCTCTCCCTCTGCAATATTTTACAAAATTTTAATAATCAGCCTGGAGACAGTCTTACATAGAATTTATACATGATGTTCATTCTGTTTTGTGCCTATATGTACCCACTGAAAGATGTTAGTTCATGAAACTAAGCATCTTTGGTCTAGAAAATGTTAAATATGAGCTTGTTTTGCATCTTAACAAAACAACACTCTTGGTTATTGTGCTGCAATTTAACTTTTGTCCAACAATATTATTCATGTCAGCTGAGATCTAAAGGACAAGTCTTCAAAAGACAACTTCAGCTCTTCACATCTTTGTGTCCTTTTTCACATCAGGAAACTCTAGAAATCTAACTGATCGACTTAATTTAAATAGTAATTAAATTAAGTGAAAATATGTAACAGATTGTGTATAAATTAAGTATTCAACACTTCATGCTGAGATAGGAGCAGGAACAGAGGAGAAGGAAGTATTTTTTTTTTCCTCTGTCGGGATTAATTTTATACCTGAGTTGTAAATGTGTGAGATAGAAAAACAAATGACTTCCTTTGAGACGGCTGCTGCTGCCAAATTAGAAATGAGGACTGAAGAATCTACAACTTCATAAAAGTTACATCATTTACATCATTTTGAACATACACTGTACTTTGAGCTGAACTTTGAGCCTGAATTAGTCACAAATGGTTGAACAGTGAGACTTTTCTGTCACAGTTAAAGGTATAACCCCAGCCCCCCAGCAGTGGTAATCATACATGTGTTTGAACATGAGTGGTGGTTTCAGTGTCTTTTCAGGAAAAAGTCACAGCAGAAAGCATCTAATTTTCACAGTTTGAACATTTCACTTCTCTCTACCTGCTTCTCTACCTGCTCTTCCTTCAGTGAGCCGTGAGAAATCACATAAACTATTTTAGTGCTGAAAGGATATTCGACAAACTGGACTGAAATTGAAATCTTGCCGAGCACTCACCTTGCTGCAGCATGCCTTCGTCTTTTTTTATACTTCTCTCTCTGAAGTACTCACATGTATTTGGACCATTAGCTGCTTGACTTACTGGCTGCGTTTCTTTTGGGTTAGGGCATCACTCAGGGCTCGTTGGCTGTCAGCTTGGCAGCATGTCCATCATCTGAACGGTTGGAGGAGCCAGCTCTTTTGAGAAATGACTCTACTGTAGATGGATTTCTCAGAGCAGCTTCTTTACTTTTCAGTAAAACAGCTTAGTATAATTCCAAAGTATTTACTCTTTGCATAACAAACAAAGTATAGGCTCATTATCACACTGCGGACACATTGTTTTTTACTTAGAGATCTAGATGCTGCATGTTTTCATGATTTTATGTAATTTTGGTGACGTAGATGAAGGAACTGAATTGATTTAAATGCTCCAGAATTGACAGATTAATACATTAAATCATGTATTGATAACATGTTTAATCATCAGTGACCTGGTAGATGGATTGATTTAAATGGAGATGTTGTTATACCAGTGCTCACTTCTTGTGCAACTGTGTATTTTTATAGATCATGATCACTGTGATTAGAGATTTAAAAAAAACTCGATGCTGTGATAATGTCCCAGAGTTGCAAAAATCCCATCTGTGAGTGTTACACACTGTTGTGCAGTGTTTTGGTCTCTGATAAGCTTTTGAGCACATTAAGCAGCTACTCTGACTGTACTTCCTGGATCCTATTTCATTGTCATTGCCACTCATAAATGCAGCATGCTATGTGGGTGCTGTTTTCAGTATCACACCCATCGGTGATACTAGCAGCGTTCAGCTCTTCAATCTAGTGTATAACAAACTGCTACAGAAATGGAAAACAACAGAGCAACCGCTTGTGGTGAGTCAACCCTCTCTTTTAAAGTGTTTGAAAATATGGCAGTGCTTCTGAATAAAGCGTTCCATGGACGCTTCTCTCTGTTTAATCTCTATTTAACAAGAACATAAAATGTCCCCATTTATGAATCTGGACTCTGTTTATAAAGAATGTTAATTTTTCTCAACCATGGACTTTGTAAATGAGTCAAAAATAGTACAGACTGACTTTATCATTTTTTCCATAACATTTCCTATTAGTTTGAAGTGATTCACCAGTATTCATCAACATGAAACAGCCCCGTCAACATTCACTGCCATTACATTTCAATATCAAGATCTACAGATGAAAAAAGACATGTCTTGTCAAACATTTGACACAAGATGTAAACTCATTAAAATCATCTTCCATCTCTCCCGGGGCATTAACCTGACTGAGACAGGTTTTTGATGGCAGAATAGGCTTTTAATTTGAAATTTATGTACCAAAACAACAAGCAGCATTGATATGACAGTAACTGGAAAAACCTTCTTCTTCAGAGGAAAAAACAGTTACACAAAATAAGATCCACTGTCACCACACTGGTCAACGATGGTGAGATAATGTGCAGCTCTAATGAAAACGCTGTCTGGGGATCGATTGTCAACATGTTATTGCTTCTACTGAGGGTGAAATGGAATTCACATAGTGAATTAATAAATTCATTTCAATAAATAAGTTAATTAGCCTGATACGAACATAAGATACTTTTTAAAATGGACTTTTTACATATGGTTCCCATTGTAAATACCGCACAGGGGTTTTTGTGGGTGTAGAACTGGTCAGATAAAACCTTATTTTAAATTTACAATCTGATAGAGAGAGAGAGAGAGAGAAAACATTTTAAGTAACTTCAAAAAACTGTTCACAAAATGACAATGATCATCTCACAAGAAGATAAATTGTGTGTTATCTACATCAGTGGGTATCCATTATCTGATCATGCTAATCTTTTTTTTTTTTTTTTTAAATTCTAATGTCACATTGATAAAGATTCACCATCATCACTAATATAAATCAATAAATAAACAATCAGCTTTATAAATACAAAACATAAAAGGTCAAAAGCGATCCCTTCTTAAACACCCAATATTTAAAAAAAAGGAAAAAAAATGCTTTCATATAGAAAACAACACAAGATCGGATCACGCCATCACTGTGGGGAAAAAATCCAAACTTTAGACCTACTGTATGAGTGTAACACTGGTGACCTGAATACATCTCTGGGTCCAGATACACTGAACCTCTTTAACACCTCAACTTAAAAGAAGCTCTCAAGTTACAGACAGAGATAACATAAGTATTATCTGTGTGATCAGTACTGAGTAAGAATGAATAAAGGACCATTACAATATTTTATTATCTATCCATGCTTTATCAGACTTGGCTCACTGTCTCTCTACGTTTCCATGTTTAACATTTAAAACAGAGCGTTCTCTACTATACGACTGAACAAAATCACTCGGTGTCAGCTCTACTGCTGCACACAGTGATGAACCATAAACTCTGGTATCTCTTTATCATAAATGTTTGCCTGCTTATACCTTTCTTCCCATGGGGGAAGTCTGTTTCTGTTTTGGGGGATATTATAAACACTTGAGTGCCCTTCGATAGTAAACCATAGTATACCATGGGCTAAAAATGAGCATGAGTATAGGTCTCTCACTGTAAATAATCTGTCCAAACAATCCATGTACGCTGCCGTCAGTGCTGTTTGGAACCATTGTGTTCCACTTCAGGAGGTCCATAAAGAGGCCAGGCAGCAGTTTGAGAAATCAGTTCTGTAAGAAAATAAAATGGACGAATTGTCGCTGGTGTGTGGGACACTCTTTCCTCCCCCTCCCTCCCTCTTTTAGGGCCACAGAAAATTTTTGAGCAAAGGAGCCAAAGAGAGCAGGGTCCAGAGGAGCTGTGGCTGTCCCTTCATCTCGACATCTCAGTATCTAAAAATCAAACACACACGGAGACAGAGGAAAGGGCCGTCGTTTGAGAGTTGGTTGAAAAGTTGTTGCCCGGGTGGTGGCACGCTGTCAAGGACAGGCAGAAGGTGTAGCCTCTAGAGAAGGGAGCTGGGGCTTTCTGGGGGTGGTGGGGGCGTGTGTGTTGGGCTGTGACGCATGGGCAGTATGTCATAGTGGCTGGGGATGTGGCTGCTGCGAGGAAGGTCATAGGGGCTCTGGGAGAAACCGGTAGCCATTCCGTTTGGTCCCTGCAGGACGCTCACCGTCGGCTCTGTGATAGTTCAGGAGAGAAGATAAGGAAAAAAAAGTAGGACAGGAGTACATGAGTCAAAGAGGGAGAAAAACATCAGGAACAGGGTGAGGAAAATAAAGAAAGAAGAGGTGCGTGCGACAGAGAGGCAGCTCACACTTCCTCTTATCAAGGCTTACAAAGTCTGTGCAGGCTCACAGCAGGTGGGAACGCGGCCATAAGCCACGGGAGCCTGCTGAGCTAACGCACATCAGAGCAACAGCGCACTCACCGACATCATAGACATTCCTGCTTGCGCTGCCCAGGAGGGTGGCAGTGCCTCCAAAGGGCACTTCATGGTGGGAGGGGGATTTCATCTCAACATAGCTGTTCTCTGTGTGCTTGCAAGCCAGCCCTGGTGGGTCTCTAATGGTTGCATATGGATTCTCACTATTCAGGGAGCAGGAGCTGTTGCTGCACATGGCGCTCTTGATATAATCTGTAGTAGAAGGACAAACTCAGTGTCAGTATAAGATGAGGAGTAAGAGATGACTTATAGCAGGGATTTTAATGCCGGTCTCTTATTATAAATAAAATTTTGATGGACATCACAGCGTGGTCTGGAGAATGGCAATGAAAATCATTGACATTCTGAAATAGTTGTACTTCTTTTGTCCCTGACAGATGACTAATGGTGGTATATAGTAATCAGAGTACAAAAGGGAGAGAGTGGAAGGCTCATCTCATCCATAACAGTCTCATCAGCCTGATAAGAGGCCTCATTTGAGACCGCAGCAAAGCTCCTTCAGACCTCTCTTCACACCCCTGGGTCCCTCATATCCACCAACGGCTGCACAGTGTGGGAGACAAAATGACGTATCAGGCACTGAGCCACAGAGAGCAATTACCATTGGAACAAAGCATCGGCCCACCATGATCTCGCCCAATGTGCATTTTTTTTTTCCTCAAATAAATCATAGAGAATATAAGGATATGGGATTTGGGGGTCACAGAAAAAGCAATCTCAGAGAGAAAAAAACAAAGGGGTGAAACTGATACATGGACTATTGAGCTTAAAAGGATTTTGAACACATGCTGTCTGTCTGCACACACACACGCGCAGACATACACACACTATTAATTATTTACCTTTTCTCGACCCTCTCTGTGTCTGTGTCTCCCCCTGTTGAACATCTGTAACAAATGTCAACACATGAAAATCAAACATCACATATTAAGTGAAAGTTGACAGGAAATCTCATTAAGGAATAATGTAGTGTTTCATGTGATGCATTATTGCATGTTTCAACCCCTTCACTATCACATCGCTGCAGGGTTTACAAGCTTATATAATCAGCTGTGGTCATGATGAGGCAAACAACAAAACACTATGATGAGAACACGAGTCTGTTTCAAGCTACATCAGACTGTTACGTCAGGACATCAGGGCGAATATGTACATTTTTTTTTTTTTTTTGAGGGGGGGCTTGTCGTTGTGATTGATGCGCTGTGTGACTGGAATGAGCAGATCAAGAGATGTGACTCAAGTCACCCTTGAAAAAGTATAAATCATAGATATTTAGATTTTTTTTCCCCCATGTTGCTTAACAAAAATAGGTTTCATACCAGCAGAAGAGTTTTTAACAAGGTTAAAACAGCTTACACAACTTTTACTTTAATTTCACACATTTATCATTTGGAAAAACTATATTACCATTTAATAAAGGTTAATATGTCGTCGCACACAGGATATTTTCATTTGTTTATGAATTCACAATAATTTTAACAATTTTAACCTCACTCTATGGAGACATATTCATATAGTTTTCCTTGTATTTCATTACATTACACTGACAAATGACAAATGTATTAATAAACACTGAGATTTGATTATAACTTATTCTATAATACAATCAAGGGAGGGTAAATCATTTTTAAGAGCCATATAGCTAAGATAATAAACCACAGACTGAAGCTATTATTAAAAGATTTTATTGTCACAATTAATTTTCCATAATCCACAGACCAAGAGTGCACTGTCTGACCTAGTTTAAACCATCACAGAGCATTGTGAACCTGAGGGAACTGAAAGAGGACTAATGAGCTCACAGTGACCCCGACTCACCTCTGAGCCACTACTTTGTCTGTCTCACCTCCATATCTTATCAAAATCAGAGCAAAGGTTATGTCTAACAAGAAACCTCTGGTTCATCTTCATTCACAGCAGGCTGGCTACATCCAGGTTGGTGTCACCATAAGGTTTATGTTAAAGACAAATGTGTTTTTGCCCTTGAAGTGACAGTCCTACAAAGTCCAAATTCAGGATGTATGTGGTGATGAAGACTGACCTAGGTCATTGAGGTTGCAGTAAGCTCTCCAGTCGGAGCCGTTTCTGCTTTTCAGGGTGCTCGACTGTGAAAAGAAGAGCATTTGTTGCATTTACACAGCAGTATGCTATCTAAAAATGATGTTTTATAGAAATACGTAAGGTGAGGACATAAGGTGAATACATATGTGGATGGTGGTCATACTTTGAGAGTCAGGGTGCCATCCAGGTTGCTGGAAATGGTCGAGACAACGTTACACTGGGCCACAGTGTGGTAACTGGGGTTGGAGAAGCACTGGCCACTGCTGCTGCTCTGGATCTGATTCACTTCTGCAGCACTCGTCCTCATTGCTACAGTGCTACCACACTCTGAGGGTTCAAACATCAGGTTTAGAAGTTAGAAATAGAAATATGTGTGTTTGTGCACTATTTAGTCTGTAAGGAATCTCACCAGACAGGGAATAGTCAGTGTTGGTGATGTGCATTGCCTGTGTGTAGGACACACTGGGCTGGATCTCGTGGCCTTTGTCCCTCTGCCTCTGTCTGTACCATACAAACAGACTAAGCATGGCCATGATGATGAGGAGAAGGAAGATGATGCCCATGACAGCCCCTGCCGACTGGCGCTCGGAGACTCGGGCCGGACTAATTTTGGTGTATGGGTTCAGCTCCTCCATCATCAAAGCTGCTGCAGATAAAACACACAAAGTGGGTTGTTTCAGCAGCGTGTTGACATCTGACACGGCAGAGAACCTGCATCATCTAAATCTCCTCTCACCTTGATCACAACGAATGCCTTTATATCCTGGGCTGCAGTAGCATGTTCCAGTCACATAGTCACAGGTAGCATTGTTCAGACACTCACACAGCTGCTGGCAACCATAACCAAATGTGCCAGCAGGACACTCTGCATGGGAGAGAGGTGCATTACTATATCCATCAAAATTAAAGCACTTGGAGAGTGGGAGCCAAAGTGTTTATAGAACACACACACACACACACACACACACACACACACACACACACACACACACACACACACACACACACACACACACACACACACACACACACACACACACACACACACACACACATAACTCCACTCATCCACAGAGTCATTTTACTCAGAGCTAAAATGTACTGGGCCTACTCAACTCTGCTCGCAGCTCATCCCAATAAAGCCTGTTCGGCAGGCACACATGCCATTGATGTGGTCGCAGTCTGCTCCGTTTTGGCAGTGACAAACTTCAGCACAGTCCCTGCCATAGAACCCTGAAGGACAGCCTGGGACAGAGATGTATAAAATGTTTGGGGTGGGAGGGGTGGAGAAAACAAAGAGAGAGGCGAAGACAACGTAAAGAGTCAAGGTCATATTGCAACGGAACAGGAAAATCAATACCATTCAGTGTCTCAGCAGCATACCCAATAAGGGACAATGAGAATGAATGGAAATGAAACATTTCCTGCTTCAGCAGAAAATGCATTTATACTGTTAAGAGAACATAGAGGTGAAGGTAAAGAAGACAACTGGAAATATCTTAAATCTATGTGAGATGAAAGTAAATTAAAAAAAAGTTGTTTCTATGAATAATAACAGGAGCACGGCACCACAAAAAAGAATGAATAAACCCTTAGGGTGATAGATAATAGGATTCAAATTAGTGGACTGATGATGATCTGCATTATTCTTGGGTAAATGACTGGAATGTATAATGAGAAAAATAATGATGTGACCATTTGTTTTATTTTGATGTCGCTCTGTGTAAAAATAAAAAACTTGTAAGTGAAAACCTAATATCATTCAGTTGTCCCCGCTTCTCATTCATCATCTGCTGCAGTACTGCAGCGCTGCCAGTAGGTGACAGTGTGTGTCTACTAACTGGATGCGAGAGACTCACGCTGTGTGCAGTAGAGTCCGGTCCAGCCGGGGCTGCACCTGCACTCCCCATCGTAGGCACTGCACTGGGCTCCGTTGTGACAGTTACATGAGTTGAGGCAATCAGGGCCCCAGTGCCCAGAGGGACAGGCTGCAGACGCCAGAGACTCAGTTAAGCTCATTGTCACACACACACTCTCCCATGCAAACACTATGAAATATGCAAACATACATGACGCGCATACAACAAATTCCACAATATACTCCTTAAAAGAAACCTTTTAAGAAAATCCACTGGCATCTTTCCCTTTACAAGCCCATAATAGGAGCATGCACTTGAATACACCAAAGTTAAGAATTAATATAATGTGACATCTATATGGTCATAAGTTATTTTTACTTAAAGTAGTTCATGCAATAAAAAACCACACATCATTTTCCCATGGCATGATGCCTCAAAGCTTTGCTAATGATCTTTGGCCTACAGTGCTGTAAATCAAAGAGCATAATGCATTACAACAATCATTTAAGCAAGCTATGTGTTTTACATCAGCTGGGGCTGAGGGTAGTGCTTGGAATGAGCAGGGGCATGAAAATGATGAATGTGTATTGAGGTAAGTGTGTGAAAGAGAGAGGGAGAAATTAGGAGTGGAGACAGACAATGAGGAAAGGAAAATGAGCAAATTAAACACAGGACGAAGGAGAGAAGCCATACCCTGAGAGCAATCCTCTCCTATCCACCCGGGGAAACATTGGCAGGAGCCATCGATAGGGTTGCAGGTGCCGTTGTTGGTGCAGAGGCAAATCTCAGCGCAGCCTTTCCCATACCTGCCACTTGGACACACTACAGTTCACAGAAAACAAATCATCAGTTTACAAAACTGCCCCGATCTGCATATTATCACTTACATGCAAAGGTTAGTAAAATCCATTAACACAATGACACTGGACTTGGCCACGTTATTGTGAGGAGCTTATTCATACAAACAAACTCATTCTGTGAAAGATTGTGTAAACAATATTTCTCTAATGGATGGTGTTGTTCTGTTTGTGTGGACATGGAAGTGAAGTGATCTGTTTAGACAAAAGGAGGAGTCAATCACTGCCTCCAGTGGCACAACTGCCCCATTTCCACTCACTAGAGTGGAATGAGTGATGTGCCAATGAATTAAAATAGACCGTGTACACAGACCACTGTATACATTTTTTATGAAATTAATATTTCAATGCTCTCTGGCACACTTGAATAAAAGATGTCATTTCCAATGAAACGTCCATTGTGTTTTCTTGTTGGACTGTGGGACAAATTGGACTAAGGTGTATCTAACAATCAGGATCAGTGAGCTGCAGCACCAGCAGATACATCAAAGGTCTCATATAAAGAGAATAGCCCAGCGTTAGAAATATCAGATAAGGTGGCTGGCTGTGAAAGAGATGGGTCTAACTCATTTTCATGTGGGGTGATTTTAATGATTACATTTCAACTGGGTTTCCCCTCTTCTTGAGAGCTCTTTCAAAGCATCTTCAAGCAGGTTGTCATTAGGCCATGAGATTGGCTCTCCCATATAGCCGCTTGTGGAGATTCAAGCCTCAACACACCAGGAGAGCTTCATTAGACTGGGACGTTATGTGCTGGACAGAGGACAAGTGAGGACGGCAATGGGGTTCAACAAGAGGAGTATATGTGTGTTGTTGCCCACTTTTGTCCCTCGTGGCCAAACGTCTGCTCACCAGCAATTACATTCCAGATAAATTAAGACTGGCTCTCATTATTTCCTTTTCCTTCAGCTAACGTATTAAACTTTTATTTGAAAGACATTGCTCAAAGCCATGAAAGAGAATTCAAAAATTCCCCACTGCTTTTATGTAATTTATTAAAAATAGCTTTAAATTATTAGACGTAAAATGTCAAGTACATTGTAGGTATCTCCCCTCAAAACAGTGATGGAGAGATGAACCACTGACAAACAAAGTATATCTAGTCACACAAATTGTCACAGGAGTCGTTAACAGATATATCTAGATCTACTTTAAGTCCTTCTATTAAACATTTACAAGCAGAATATAAACACTTCATATAGTTACTATCATAGTTTTATGCGGCTATTCAGACATTTTCAGGTTGCATATTAATGTAATCTCCTGTGAAAGTACATTTCATATTTCTACAATGATCCAAAAAGAAATCTTTGCCTTTTAAATGTTGTTATTCATTATAATCTTAAACACCAGTGCTCAAGTATGGTGGTCTCTGAAGAACAGTTTAAGTTGATGACAAACATATTGCATACTGTTGCGTAATCGCATATTAAAGTATTAGTCTATTAAATATTTACACACTAATACTTGCACACATGCATTTGTTGTTAATTAATTAAGTGAATGAAGACACCAAAAACAATTATGCTTCTTTGAGTTTTAAGTCCAAAATAAAATTATTTCTATATCCTCTTTATTATTTCATACTACAAGTATTTGTACTTCTTAGCTGTTTATAAGTTTCAGTTTAAATTATCTGGGGTTTTAACCTGCTTGACATACTACAACAGTTTGAGCTTCACTTGTGTATTACTTTCTGTTTTTTTTTTTTAAAAATCAGCAATGTATGTGATAATTACAAATCTCTAACACTTAATTGTGTTACATCCTTATCAAACACCTGTAGGGCTTAAATAAGAAATTCTATGAGAGACATGTATATGTTTTCTGTCAACAACATCATGGTATGTAATTAAAGCTGTTATGTGAATGTTTTTCAGAAAGCCTGTGTGATTTTCTTGCAAGCAGCGGGTGGTGGTGATGCTAACTTAGTAGGAGCTTTAGCCATTGTTGCGTGAGGTGAGAGGTGATAATTCTGTAAGACACTGGATACGATAGTTATCCGCTAACAGAAAGTCGCAAGACAGGTCGGCTGTTAGCATGCTGACCAGCTGGCGTACATATAGCCCCTTAAAAACAGCATCACAGAGGCAGTTCATAAACAATAGAGTTCAAATTAAACTTAACTAGAAGTTCAAAGCAAGTGTTGCATATTTGCTTCCTCATATTTATGAAAAGCTATTTACGTGTACCTCTGTTTGCAGAGGTAGGACGATATTTTGTCAGAAAAAGTTGGTCTCAGCAATATTCAGGCTCCTGTTGAAGGTTGGTTCATTTATTTATCTACCTCTTGGTCTCATTTGTACTGATAATTATTCAGCCATTATTCAGTGTTTCAAGGCTATGCTGCCAAAGGGTGAAGAAGCAGGTCATCCTCTTGTTCTTGTTTGAGCCAGTGAGCATGTAAAGACGATATCCTCACAAAATGCTGTGACTAAGAAGGTTTTTTTATGTTTTACTGACCCCTACAGTATGTTGACGAACATTTTAACTTCTGAAACTGTCTCTTTTTATGTACTGCACAGATTTTTGTATTTTGCCAAGAAATGTCCAGATATAAACTGTACTTACCACTTTCCATCAGGAAAGACTAGAACGTTACAGTGAGTGAATTTGACAGTTAGTAAAATGGCAGGAAAAGGTCAAAGATACACAAACTGCAACTTGCCTTGGTTGCACAGAGAGCCGGAGAAGCCGGAGAGACATTCACAGTGACCTGTGATGTGATGGCAGGGCCCGGTGCTGTGGACACACTGTGGACACGACTGGCTGCAGCGGTGCCCGTAGAAGCCCGGAGAGCAGCCTGCAGCCGGCAGAGCAAGCAGGGCAGGAGAGAGACGACACAGAGTAAGACAATGATCGGGGAAACATGAGATATATAATAATGAAACAGGGCATGACGAGTGATCAAGGCAGAGAAAGAAGAAAAAAAAGAAAGAAAGAATCATGGCCAGAAAAATTAAAGCCGAAAAGACGAGGAGAGACAGCAAAGGAGGGGGGAAACAGAAAAGTCAGCCTTTATTGTAATCACTCCCATTTCATCTGCTGCCAGAGATAGAATAAGAAAAGAGTTAAGAGAATTGTGAAAATCTGTTTTATGTAATACCTTGAGAGCAGCCTCATAGATGCACACATCTCCGTGTTAATAATGTGGAATTTTATTGAAAGATTATGAACCATTAAGAGATACTCAAAAGGTGTTATAAGGATAATTGTACTAACATTTTACACAAAGACTCTTAACTGCTGCAACCATGATAACACACTGCAATTCATATTAAAAACATATTTTCATTTCTGTATAGTGAGGGCTTTAAAGATTTGTATTATGTTCCTATTTTCACCAGGTGAAAAGGGAAAATTCCTCTGCCATTATCACAACTCTCAAGAGACTATTATGTTTTTCAAAAAATAGGAACCGACAAAGACACCGTGGGTTGTTGTTTGACGACTGTGCAACAGTACGTTTACCCATGGGTTTAGATTTTATTTAAAGCAGCAGGTGCGATGCACCTTTATCAGCCTCAGGAGAAGCATGTAATCCTTCAATTAAAGTTTCAACAGGAAAAAAAAAAGAAAAACAGCAAAATTGCAGTTACGAGGTTTACACCTGACGAGAAATTATCTGTGTAAACATTGAATTTGGATGAGCAATCATTTCCTCTCTCTCTCATGCGCGCACAGCATTTTTGAGTCTCTATCATTCTTCGCATTACTCTCAAGCTGATGTTTACAGGTCTGTGACTGTGAATTTCGCTCGCAATCAGTGAGCTCATCACTTGAGAGCAGCTTCAGACAGACCCCATTCAGAAACCGCAGCTGGCGCTCCCAGTGAGCGAGCCCTCTGATGAGCTTTGGGTGAAGACTGTGAGTCTCCCACTGAGAGTTGGTTGTTGAGGACAGTGTTTGGCACTGAGGTGCGTGTATGTGTGTGTGAATGACCGTTAGGTTACTCTAAGGGTAAAGACACTGTGATTAAGTGATAGCAGTGATGAAGGGTTTACACTTGAGCAAGAAAGTGCTTCTCATCAGCTGACTCACCCTTCTGACCGAAGCAAGGTCAGTCCTGCAAAGGAGTTTGCCTCGTGCCACTGTTACTTAAAGCTTGGACAAAGAAAAAGAAGAAAGGAGGCTCACTTCTTTTGCAGGACGTCCCTCTGTATCCAGGCGCGCACACACATGTACCATCCTCTGGAGAGCAGGATCCTCCATTTTGACAGGAGCAGCTGAGTGAACAGTTGGGTCCCCAGAAGCCTTGTGGGCACACATTATCACAGTGGATTCCTGCAGGCGCATCGCAATGACAGATATTCAGCAAATGCAACGCTAAAAAGCCCAGTACAGTATGCTGTAATATTGCAAACAGCCTGCCATCTGTAGAAAAAACAAAAAAATCACACCATCAAAAGACAGCACGCACAATACCCGATCACAGCTCTCGGATCTGTGGAGGGTTATTCACCCAGCATGGATCCTCAATTGATTTCAGTCCTGAATGAAGAAGCTGGAGTTTGGTTTTTTTTTTTTTTTTTAGTGCAGCCCACCCTTTCAGATTCTGTTTCTCCTTTCCAAATGTATTTTATTTTTGATCTGACTGGGGCTCCCTGCCAGTGCACTGTGTTGATTAACAGGGTTGGGTCTCCAGAGAGGCCCAGCTTGTCTCCCATTCTCTTTCAGCAGAGCCGGGGTAGTGTACAGAGCCGAGGGGAAGTACTCAGGCTACAAGAGCACAGTCTGGAAGTGTCACTGTGAGTTTGGTACAGCTCCAACAAACAAACGCAAAACACTCCATCCATACAGAGCCCTCGCTGTGCATGTATGCATTAGCACATCCACTGGGGCGGCACGTTTTTCTCTCAGAAAATATGGGGCAAAGTCACATGGACTGTTCTTTACATACACACAGGTTCATAAAATAAAATATACAGCTCCAAACACACTCACACACATGCACACAGACTCTTCAACCTTTCAAGCTTCAAACCCTGGTTCGAAGGCTCATTTGAAATTTTCTTTGAATGAGAATATCTGAGAATGGCATGGCCATTAAAACAGCATTAGTGCAGTACCTTTGAATTAAACCTGGGATAAACTCTGGGGACTAATGTAAGACAGCAACTGAGGTGCTTTAGGGGCTTGAATGAAGCGGTAACGGAGAGGAAATGTTAGTGCTGATAAGGAGGGGGCATGGTGGCAGTGATTTAGTCAGAAGCCAAGCTGTGGACATCAAAAGCGGGGCAAGGCTTGTGCAACTGTGTTTGAGGTTCTGCTAGGCCAGGCAGAAAAAAAAAAAAAAACAGCGACTGCCTTTACTGTCAGAAAATGAATGCGGACAGAGCATCACACTTTTCAGTCTAATGGTGACAAACACAGGGGCTTTGGGTGCCTAGTGAGGGAGAAGAAGAAAGAGTGAGAGAAGCCAGAACTGAAGTCTCTTCAAAGAAGACTTCTCACTGAGTAGTGCCAGAGGTCCCACTATCCAATTTGTACAGAGTGAGCAAACCAAACCAAACCTCTCTCTCTCTCTCTATCTTTAACTCTCCATCTCTCTCTGTATCTCTCTTTCAGTGAATGTAAATACACACTCATATCAACTGCACAGAGACATAGACAAGAATCTATTTGGAAATAAAAAAGTGAAGTTCCATTTACACTGACTAGTCTGAAGCTCCTGCATCAAGTGTCTAATCACAGCTGTTTTTTTTTCATCTTTGTTGGCTGATGTCAGGCTTACGACAGTCTGGCAACAAGATCAACAAGTGGGTCACATGCAGCTTAAACTCAACTCGAGTCAAGCTTTTTGACAATTTTACGCAAACCTCTCAATAGAACAAATGTAAAGTTTACATCGAAGTAGCCAACTCCGGGGCTAGCACACACAGTGATATGACAAGTGTTTACAGCAAAAAAATGCTGTAGTGTTTCTGTAAATACCCATTTTATTCCATCCCTGACTCTGTCGTCTGACGAATCCCACATTGTCATCTCTCTAGGTGCTCCTTCCTTCAGCGAGCCCATTGTCAAACCTTGACGAAGTGTGGGATGTATGTGTGTTTGTCCGGCCCACTGGGCTCGATGCTGCCCCCCAGCCCTGCACCCCAGTGACTCAATTAAGGCTGACAGATGGTCCCGACCTGTGCAGGATTCAGAGCATGAGAGGCCCATTTTGTCAGCACCGTTCTTGCAGATAATAAAACCCACATTGTTTCCCAGAATAAATGCCCTAAGCTCAGGAGGCTGAATGGAGTGGGATGCTGAGAGCTCACAGGATTGACCTTTCCTGCTGAATCTATTCCCTCCCTCACTGCACCTCTCTACCCAGGGCTCAGAGACCAGGTCCTTCTCTAGCCCCCCTTGTATTTGACATTCACATGCGACGCTTCACTTTTGAGCATAATGACCTTGCTGTAACATTCAGACTTTCCTACACCCTGCTCTTTTCCCTGTAAGCAAATGTTTGAAATGACAAGTATCAAAGAGCAGAAATACTATGTTAATGTGAAACTGAGCGTTTGGGTCTAGAGGCGATCAAAGTTCAACTGGAGAGCCTCTAATGAATAAATATGACAGTGGGTTCAGCGAGATTTCACAAAAACCTGGAGCTTGGAAATCAAATATTTATCCTTATTTTATATTTTCAAGTAATAATGGATGCAATGTAAGCATGATCACACACAAGTATCCATTGTATCAGCAAAAAGAATTAATTAAGATCTCAGTTCTGAAATAAACATAACTGATATACTCTGCCGGCAAAACAAAATGAATTTAATTAACCAAACACTGCATAAATATTGTGTAAACATATTGTAAAACACAAACCATAAATTCTTCAGCATATTTTTCTGTTTTAATAAATAAGTACACCTGGCCAGCGACTCATGATATTGATTTATAGCTAACGGGGATAAATAAATGAAATTAACATTTCTTTAGAGGTTATTTGTTAACTTGCTTGGACTACTGTTTTTTTTTTTTTTTTTTAAAAAGCATCACTGACCTGTCCAGCCGGGGTAGCAGCGACAGTAGCCGCTTACTGGGTCACAGCCGTCAGCGTGAGTACAGTCACAACGCTCGCGACACTCCAGCCCGTAGGTGCCATCCTGAGAACAATAATAATAATAAAACAAAACTCATTCATGTGACACGTAAAGATTTTACGGTGCTTCAAAAGGTTCAAGACCCAAAGAATTCATCACAGCGCCCGCTCAGAAGCCAACTTACAGGGCAGGACTCATCACAGTGCTCTCCCCTCCACCCTGGGGCACATGAACAGGTGCCATCGATTGGGTCACATGCTGCTCCATTTCCACATAAGCACGTTTGATTACAGGCGAGACCCCATGTACCACTAGAACAGGGGACGGAGCACTCCACTCCTTGCCAACCTGAATGAAAGAGAAAGCGGAGATATATCAAACTTTAGACATTTATATAAACAAAGTTTTATGGATGCAGCACAAGATAAATCTGAGAGGTCGATTGAATGGGTATGATTCAAGGGCTGCAAAAGAAAGAAATCATCTCTGCTTTGCAAAATCCTGTTTATTTGTAGACTCTTAGGATGGCAGTCTGTTGGTCAAGTGGCCAGTCCATCACTTTGGTTTAGACTGAAATATCTCATTAGTTGCTGGATGGATTAAGATAAAGTTCAGTATAAGTCTGTGGACCTTGGCGTTTCTCCTGGACCCAGCAGGCTGATATTTTTGGATTTTAGTAACATACAACTATCGGACAGATTGGCATGAACCTTGGTGCAGCAGACAGATAATGACTTTGGCAATCTATAAAATTTTGTATTAATACACCCAAAAGGTTTACTTATCCACTGGCATATCTCAATACACACTAGACTGATTGATATAAATTTTGGTAGCAAATTCATGGCTCTCATCCTAATAACTGCTACCACATGGATATTTATGGTTGTAAAATGTTATAAAAAAAAAAAAAAAAAAAAAAACTATTTGTTTGATTTGTAAAACATTCAAAGTTTCCCCTCAGGGTGAAGTTCAATAACTTCTCTGAAACTTTAATTTTCTCTCTAGAGCAATAATCAGGTCAAATTTTTAATTTTCCACCTTTTTGACCAAAAACCTGTCAGACTAATGACATACTAATGGCATCCACTTCCTCAGGAGGCTCAGGTCCTTCAGTGTGTGCAATAAACTACTCCAGATCAGTCTGTTGCTGCAGGTACCATCTCCTATGATGTGGTGCATCAAAGCAAAGGATGCAAACAGACTGAACAAACTCATTAAGCATTCTGGGGCTGTGGCTTGTCACCCTAGAGGAAGTGGCTGAAGACAGAATGATGATAACATTACAGACAATCATGGACAATGCCTCATATTCCCTTATAAAAGTGGATAAATTAAACAGCAGCTTCAGTCACATACTCATTCAGCCTCACCATAACAGGGGACGGTACATGAGGTCATTCCTGCCAACAGCCATCAGACTGTTTAATTCATCTACCTCTGCTAGGCTGCTGATCACTGAACTGGACTAATGTGTATCATATTTCTCAGAAGCCTAAACATCCATACCTGTTCTATCTACCTATCTACCTATCTATCTATCTATCTATCTATCTATCTATCTATCTATCTATCTATCTATCTATCTATCTATCTATCTATCTATCTATCTATCATCTATCCATCAACCTATCAACCTATCTACCTATCTATCTATCTATCTATCTATCTATCTATCTATCTATCTATCTATCTATCTATCTATCTATCTATCTATCTATCTATCTATCTATCTATCTATCTATCTATCTATCTATCTATCTATCTATAATCTTTTTTTTTCTGAAAAACACACAACAGCACTTTCACCTCATGACATGCACTGAAATGAGTGGTCTCAAATAGTTCCATTTTAAACATTTATAATCCAGAAAACCACTAGAATATTACATCCCAATCACGCATTTTTATGAACAACACAACTTACTATTAAAGCTATTTTATTCTATATATCATTGATTAAAAATACATCTGAACATACCAAGGAGAGAATATGCCCTCTGGCATCACAGGTGATCTGGCAGGTGTGTGTGATACAGAATGTAATTATTCTTACATTTCTGGGTAATAATCATGAGCAATATATATAAGGCCAAGTGTTGTTCATCCATCTGAGAATCCCTCTGTGCATATCATTTACACTCGGCATAGCTCTCTTTCAAAACTCAGGGGTTGGTCTGAATACCTATCCCCAGTCAGTTACACTGTACCTTCCCTGCAGATGCAGGAGCCATCGACAGGAGAGCAGGACGCGTGATTGTGGCAGGAGCAGGTGAACATACAGCTCGGTCCATATAGACCAGGTGGACACACTGTAGCACAGTCCTCACCCTGTGGTAGAAATAATGCAAAGTCAAGAGGCAAAAAAAATCAGTATGGCACTAAACGCTGACTCTGGCAGACCTAAAAAATATATGAGCAGATGCAGATAGAAATGACAGGGAAGGTTCACTGCACTTCTCTAAACCGAACTAAAATGTTTTTTAGACATGTCATGTGTGTGTACAGAATGAGGAGAAAGGAAACTATAAAACGGAATGGATGTATGATATTAACTGAAGTTCAAGAGGAAGGACCAGTCTTGATCACCCCAAGCTATCTCCTCCTAGCTTTCTATTATGCAGTCTATATATTCTGACAGCACCTACTGCCAGCTTTGCCTCTTGCAACTCTGTTTCACCCCCCATCTCTCCACTTCTCTTTCATTCTCCCTTGCTCTCTCCCCCTCTCCCTTTCAGTTAATCTCATGGGGGGTCTCCTGTTTCATCAGTAGAGAGACTGGCAGAACTCCAAACCCAGAGAACCCAGACTATTCCCCTTTCAATCTCTAACCCAGCCACTATCAAATCTGCCCTTCTGTGCAACCAGTTTTAGTTCATTAATACAATCATTGCTGTTCCAAATAAACTCATACCGTAGTTTGACAGTGGTGAAAGATGCAGGGACTTTTTAGACGTTATACAAGAACGACCCAGCGCTCAAAAGTTTTACCTACCACCCTAAAGACAAGAGTTCAAGCCTTCTTTTGTCCATACATCCCAAAAAGACACAGCTTATAGTGTCTTAGGATCATATCCCGGTCCTCTAATTAGGTTGGCTAAGGTTGCTGCACAAAAGGTGCATACTGTTAATCTCGCAGTGGTGTGAAAAAATGGCTAAGCTTGGAGAAACTACATGGATGTCTGCACCTTCCTCAGAGTAAGTGACAGTCAGCAGCAGGATGTAAGAACCAAACAAATAAATTCCACAGTGAACATGATAGATGGAGGAAAGCTGAATTCCCGAGACATCCCTGACAGACAGAGTGCAGACGGTTCTCAATCTATTAACAAGAGCACCAATGGGATATCAGTAGCCACGCTGGTACATCCTTTAAGTCTATGACTATTGCATTACAATGAACTATCCAGTAAAGCATAAAGAGCACACCTTCCCTGTCCTTTTCAGTCTTCTGTCATTAGACTTTCTCTACTTTAAAGGCTGAGCACAGCCCACCTTCACTACTCTGGTTCCTCCCTCAGCTTGTGATCATAGCCAGTCTATGGATTCCCACACCCTCCTTTCCAAATCCTGCTTTGAGTGACAGGTGACACAATGATTTAGAGTTCCAATTAGTGGCCCAGAGGAGTCCTGAGTGGCTCTTGCTTCGCTCACTAGAGCACTCTGGGAGCGTGGGCTGCTCACTGCTCTCATTATCATTTTGAACTCAGTTTAAACAGGAGGCAGGAGGAGATGAGCCAGTGGACGCCAGGGGCAGGACACACATCTTAAAACATTTCTTCTCCCTGTACACCACATAAAAGCGTCAGTCTGTGAATGAAATTTTTATCAATCGGTTGCAATAACCTTTGTTCAACTGAAAATGACAGCTTCAAGACTGCTAACAATAGCAGTTCAGTTACAGTTGTTAAGTGGGGAGAGAAGTTCGTCCAGCCAGGAGGGTGAAAGTTGGGGGGGTTCAGCTTGTCTTCAGAGCACAGGCAATTTACTTGTGACTGGACTCATGGATAAAACATCATGCAGCCACAAATGACCACATGGATTTTGTTGCATCCATGGCTGCGTCAGATTCTACTTGGTTTAACCCTCAGGGCGCAGAGACCAGTGGTTGGTCTGCTCTCAAGAGGAGAAAGATAGCTATCTCATTAGTAGACTGATTCATCTTCTTTCTGAGCTGTGAAGGATAGATGTCTGTATGTGGAGAGTCATTATTAATACACGGGCTGTCAGTCTGTCACACAAGAGCAGTTGAATCTTACATAACTTTGTGGCCAGCAGTGGAGGAGGCAACCAGGCCCGAACCCATGAGAGTCAACCAGGTCATCCTTGGCCAAGGCACTGAATTCATACCTATTAGGATCTTAATGTAATTGGAGGGCATTTTCTCCAGAAAGCCTCTTGCTAACACGGCATTGATCTGCCTGGTACCCACAGAGACTAGATGCAAATGGTGCCACTAATTACCAATCAGTCTCACTCTTTAACAGTTCTTCTAAATACTGGATGAGTGACTGCAGTTTAAAATTCATGCAGCAAGACAGAAAATGAACCTCTGAACCTTCTGATGAGAACACGGAACCCCTGAGAGATAGGAAAATGATTTATTTTCACCACCTACAATTGCAGACTGGAAGTCATTTCTAATGCGTTCATATTTCAGATACCGCAGTGTCAACAGAATCTGTATAAACTATAGACATCGAGGAGAAATGTTACTGTGAGTACATGCTGCAGATTGCGAGGGACAATGCCTGAATAGGTAACATGTAATCACTTTGTCCCAGTCAGAAAGAGCATGTCCAATTACTAGAGCTAAATCAAGCGTGCAGGAGCTCAGTCTGCTCCAACACTTTGCTTAGTTTGCCCCCAGATGGGACTCCAGAACAAAGATGCAGCGGGGAGGCTTGGTACTATCAGCTGTACTCTGGAGAAATGACTTCACCAGCAATCAGAACCTTAACACCATCGTCAGCTGGTGTTTAAAAATTCCCACCGTGAGATCCTGATCACATGCAATGCATATGACAGAAAGTTACACACTTACAGGTGAGAACTACAGTTGCAGCTCTACTTTTATAACAAACCATCTGTGTTGCTTGCACAGCAGCAGCTTTGTTAAAAGAATAAAAAAACACAGCCACACACACTCACTCTCTCCTCACACACACACATACAAGTACACCAGTCCTCCATATGAGGTGTGTCTGTTCCCATCTGACTGACTGCTTTTCTATCCAGCTCCTGCCCTCTAGGTCTGTTTAATGGATCTGGCAGCCCTTCCCAGCAGCCGCCAAAGAGAACAGGTGGAGCAAATTAAGACACAGTCTGTGGCCCTGCTCGGTAGCTCAATTCACCACAGTGGCCCGCTGTAAGACACAGGCAATTTCCACTGAAATGTAATGTTGGCAGAAATGTACCCTCTCGGTCTCTGTTGCTCTGTAACTTCAGATTGCAAGACAAGAAATACAATGGGAAAACAGATTGAAGTTACCCAACTAATTTGACAGTTTTAAAAGGGAACAATATGGTTGCAGAAAAACTACTAACAGAGAAACCATATATAGGTCAAAGATTCAATTTATACCATATTGGTCTTGAAATATATATACATCTAAACCTGCCCACTGCTTGTCCCTCTGACACTACAACTGAAAGCAAATTAAATACATTTGTAAAATAAACACAACTAATTATTAATCTTTTGACTCTGGGAAATTAATCATTAGGCAATGAATTACTTTTGGTGCAATGAAACAAATTCATTATAAGGCAGAAATAAAATGTCACCTCACCTTGTGTCTGCCTGTCTATGTACAAAAAGCTTCTAAGGTAATACTGGGACCATGTTCAGGAAATTACAACCACAATGACACAAACATGAAATATGAAACAGCACTGCAACGATTTCAAGCACGACTCATACTGTCGAAGGTGGAGGTACTTTGCTTCTCACTTGAATCTCATCATATCATTATTATCATCAAGTAGATGTACCAGTATACCAAAGCTTCTTCAGGGTAACAAAATGTTCTTCCTTCAATAAATGTTGTGTGTGTGTCAAACCATGTATCATAACTGCGCTGCCATTTTGTCATGCAGGTTCTCAGAAATGAGATTTAGATCTCACGAGACCATGTGAAGGTCAGATAAAAAAATAAAATGAATACGAATAAAACATAGAACATCTAAAGAAACAATAAAAACAAGATAGAGGTCCCTGACCTCAGTATAATTAAATAGCTGGGACGGGACATATACTCACCATGAACCCAGGGGCACAGATGCAGGCACCTGTGACAGGATGGCAGTCAGCTCCATTGGTGCAGCTGCATGGAATCATGCATCCCTCTCCATAGTATCCAGACGGGCAGGTCTCATTACAGTAAAGCCCTGTCCATCCCGCAGAGCAGGTGCATTCACCAGAAAGTGGGTGGCAGCTACAACATAATAAGCAAGAAAGATGGGACAACGGCGGGAGGAAAAAGAGTCAGACGAAGTTTCAGCCATGAGAGTATCAACACCTCATTCCTGAGCAGGGTCAAAGTGTGAAGTCTACGCCAACAGCAGTTCATCCATCTATGTGTCTACGTGCTTGTTTCAGATAGATGAGGTGTCCCTTTTCTCCTTCTTTCCGTAATGACTTCTACGGTCTCTTTGCCCAACTCCAGCCGGAATCAGAGCATTAACATTGCATTAACAATGAATGTGGCTGAGAAATTATGGATGAAGCAAAGGTTGCGATTAAAAGCTAACTGGATGACACTGCTAAGAGGTGTCCAGACTTCAAAATGAGTGCTGGCTTAGAGCTAAGATGAGGCAGAATTGAGTTAGAGTCTTAATTCATATGAAGCTACAGGGGGCTTCGCTTCAGGGCTTGGTCAGATTGAGACTGTGTGTGGCCTCGCTCTGATGTCTCACTTACCTCACAGTGTTGGTGGTATTACAGGGGCAGTACTTGTCACAGATGAGGCCGTAGAGGCCTGGAGGACAGAACCTCTCTTGACAATTAGGCCCTTTAAACCCTGTTTCACATAGACAGGCTCCATTGATATGGTGACACTTGGCTCCATTCTGACACTCACACCTCTGGTTACACAGCGGACCAAAGGTGCCCACAGGACAGTCATCCTGACACCTGGGGAAAATTACATCGACTGCCTTTTAAATTGGTGCTCTGACAATGTCAAGTGCATTAAATAAATCAAAGTCAAGACCTGTAACATGAAATTCATAAGTTAAAGAGGTTAGAAAAGCATATTTTACACCTCAAGTATAAGACCGTCCTTATGAAATACATATATTTTACACAAGTATTTAAAAAAAAGTTATTGTTGCCCATTTGCCCATAACTTTGATTATTTTACTATTAATGACCATTGGTAAAAAATCTTCAGCAAATGTGGAAAAATCTTACATTATGAATTATCTTTTTGTATTTCATCAATTAAATAATGAATATTTAATTTGGAAATTTTTTTGCAAATCCAAGGTTTGACATGGTCAAATTTTGTACATGATGGGAAAGACCTAAAAGCCGCCTCCTGCTGTCGGCAAGCAGGAGTTAAATTTCTCTGCAGGGGTTGGACAAGGCTTCGTAATTGCCATCAACCACAGAAATTAGAATTGCTGAGGAGTTTCTCCACATGAAGCACTGAAGGAGATCAGAAAATGGATTTTTTCTTCACTTAAATATACTGACTTAACAATAAAATCCTGGTGGAGTATCAATCTCAAGAGCCTAACAAAGCTATTACAAATAGCTCAATTACATTATAAAATGGTCGAGTTATGTTTGATGTTTAAATTACCCCAGCTTTAGTTTTATCAAGGGACAATGGTATTATTATACTCGACAGGAGAGGGTGGGGGCTAACACAATCTCAGATTATTCCTGGCAGGTTAATTCACCTGCCACTGACAAAATGAATGAGGGCAATTTTGCAAAATAATAAAGTAAAGGAAAGGTCTGTGTCGAGGTAGTGTTTCTATCCAAGAGACAATTGCTTTAGCTGAACTAATAAACCAAGGCTGCTCTGCGCTGCTCTGGCAGGCCCAGGGAACTAAAAAGATCTGTTGATTTCAATGAGAACTTAATATAAGGCCATTACTTATAATTAATGAGCAGAATCCAAACAGTCCATGGTTAGATCAATGGACAAGCTGGGAGTGGAAGAGGATGAAGGCTGAAGACATGAACCCTTGCTGGCCAGTGTGAAGAACGAGATTAATTAAATATAAACAGCCCTATTAAAAGCTTCCAATCCACCTTCAAATGGACTAACAGGCATTTAAAAATGCTTATTCTTTTGATCTTGAGATTATTCTGGCATTTCCTTTGTCTTACAAAGAAAAAGAAAAAAAAAAAAAAAAAAACAGGTTGGTGCCTTATTTGGAAGTCAAAGAGAATAGGCTGATGAGTGACTGTTTAATGTGAAAGTGTCTGCATGAAACCATCCCTTTGCATTAAATACTAATATCAATAAATCATACCATTGTCTGGCCTATTTTCAAAGGAGTGCAAAAGTTTGCACAGAGTACTTCATAGGAACCTTTTCCTGCATAATAATTGAGCAGTCTGTCTGCCAGCGGGGTGTCAGCTGCGTACCTGCGTCCGCTGAAGCCAGCAGCGCACTGGCACTGCCCCGTGATGTGATCGCACAGTCCACCATTACGACAGGAGCAATCTTTGCTGCAGTTGCTGCCATACTTGCCAAGAGGGCAAGGCTGGGCACAAACTGAACCCTGAAAGAGCCAACAAAGAACCATGGATAATAACTACACCTCGCCAGCACTGAAATGCCTCAGGCTACATTCATATTCTTTATTGTAGTCTGGACAATTCAGACCTAATGTTTTAGTTACCCTGCTGTATGTGTTTATGGCAGCAGAAAATCCCATAAAATTGAACACAGAATATTGATCCTATGGTCTATGTCAGTCTCTGCGTATCAGTAAAGACTTAAGTGTTTTTTCCAGAACACCAACAATATTTAGCGTTTTTCTTCTCTCTGGTCTTTGTTCTTCATTTCCTTATGTGACCTACCGTCCACCCAGAAGGGCAGGAACAATCTCCGGTGATATGATGGCACGTTCCTCCGTTCTGACAGGGGCAGCGTTGTTCACACTGAGGGCCGTGACTACCAGAGGGGCAGCGTTCTCCACAGCTGTCACCACACAAGACAAAAGTCAAATGTTTCAGACACATAACCTGTGTTTGCATGTAGTACTTTGCATCAACAAAGGATGCTCAGAGCAGAACATCAACATTTTTTTTATGGTATTATGTTGCTGGTACTCACAAGGCTCCTGTGTACCCTGGTGCACAGATGCACTCTCCAGTCTCATGGTTGCAGGTGGCACCATTGAGACACTGGCATGGTAATTGGCACGCTTTGCCATAGTAACCGTGCTCACATAGCTCCTCACAGCGCCATCCCTGGTATCCATCAGTGCAGACGCAGGCACCTGTGATGGGGTTGCACTTAGCCCCATTTTGGCATTGGCACCGATTACTGCAATGAGGTCCCCAGAAGTCGCTCTCACAACCTACAGGCACAGAAAGAAGTAGCATTAGACAGGGCACGGTGACAAAACAAGAGAATTAGCACCAAATAATTCATCAAATAAATGATGCATGAGCCCGATGATGCTGACATTCATCTCCAGCTTGTGTCTGCATTATTCATTATCTATCAAATAAAAAAAGTCATAGTTTTCAATGTAATTGTGTGTTTTAGTTTAAAAGATGAGCTGATTCTTTTTACTGTCAACAAATCCAGAGAAAAAGTCAAAACTAACAATTAGCCAATCTTACAAGTATTATCTGTGCAGCCAAAGCTCAACACAGTTTTGTGCTCTAAAGCTCCATTGTCAAACATAGACAATTAAAAACATATAAGTGAACGACACTTGATAACCTCATTAACAAGAACATAAGCTAATTTATCTAGTCTATGGTGTGTAGACATTGAGGTGCACAAAAGTTTTGTAGACTTCTGTCATTTTTTCCAGTAATAGAAAAAAAAATACAGAATATCACCAGCCTTATCTTTTGAATTAATTGACTGTCCTCAATCCTGCTCAGGGTCAGAGGGTGCAGGAAAGTATCTAAGTGTGCCTTGAGCAAAAAGTGGAGTAACACCTTCTACGGTCTGTTATCCATCATGGAGCTAAACAATGACAGACAATCACTCACGTCCACAGACAAACACAGAGAGAACATGAAAACTCCTCACAGAGGCCAGAAATCAAAATGAGTCTCTGTCATACACTTCTAGACACTCCGCTAGTATGTGTAAAAGTTTCCATAAGACAAATGTGAGGCCAGCAACACTGCAGAGCAAAAAACATATCTCCTGCCAATATGAGTCTTGGAAAACATTAATCAAGCTGTAACGAGACTTGTTGGTAGCCCTCGACAAGTGACTAAAGAAAAGCCTGTGGCTGAAAAATGCATGGCATCAGCAGCTTGCAAACATTACTTAATCAAGTTAAATCTTACAAAAATCATTTGTCTTTTAGTTGAGTCACGTTTGACAGGTCTATAGAAACAATTAAGCCCATCTCACGTACCTGTTTATCTTCTTGTTTTTTCATTAATTTGATAATGACATTGCTATGGCGACTGTATGTTACAACAGAGATGCCATGGTAATTACCGTAAGACTTTTATTGTGATAAACGCAGTGTCTTTGAATGTTGGAGTGCACAATGTCAAACACAAACGTTTCCTAACATTATTCTTATCCTTCAGAAGACCGATACTGCAAAGAGAAGATTTAATTAGTTACAACTGTGATGTCTTTGTCCACTATTAAAGCTGCATTCATCATTTTTGACCGCTTAAGTGAAAAAAGACACTAAAAGATGCACTTTGCCAAACAGTATCTTCTACTTAGCCGTGAAGATAATGTGTTAGCGTCAACGGTAGCCTACTGTTTACATAAAATGACATTTGGAGTTGTTTTTCTGGTCACTATAACTTTAACATTTATTTTGTCAATTAACCTTCAGTTGTGGCAGCTGTTTTTATGACTAAATATTTAGATTAAAATAACAGAAAACAGTGGGAAAATGTCCATCATCATTTTCTAGAGCCCAAAGTTTACAACTTTAAATTGCTTTGTATTACTCTCCAACAATCTAAAACGTTAAGTGATTAATATATTGCTTAAAAATGACTGATTATATAATTATCTTATTAATCCACTTATTTTTTTCTCAGACTATGTACCATTTGAACGTGTCGCTAGAACTCAAACATTAGATTCAGTATTATTATCAAAAATATTTTTTAAACGAATTAAATGTATCTTAATTCTAATGCTACTCTGTTACTAAGAAACTGGTGAAGAATGTATAATATATATATAGATATATATATATATATATATATATATATATGTATATGTACTGTAAGAGATAGTCCCATACTTAAAAGTCTTAATAACACTCTGAAATTAATTTGCAAAAAGGACAACAAAAAAGCAAATGTGCAAACTGTTCACACCTCTAGACAGGAAAGAGGAATAGGACACAAATATTAAGAACGCAAAGAACAAGTGCTTTTTCATATGTAACAGTTGGCTACTTAAATATCTTTAACACCTTTTTTTCAGATGTAGCTTCTGTAGTCAGCTGTCAAAAAAAAAGAAGAAAAACTTTGGGTACAGAGACAGTGAAACTATCAAGCTGCTGTTCATAAGTGCTCACTTTTCAAATTTTAACTGACTAATTGCACCGAGCTTGGATTAATAGTGCAGAAAGTTTCAATTTGATGGAGTAACACCTGGATGAGACAATGTTCATCCTCTGTGACGACTGTGCAAATTCCCTCAGATGTGTCATCCCTCAGCAACAATCAGCAGAAAAATTAGTCTTTTGAATTGTATTCTAATACTGGCTATATAACCAGGTTGGATTAATGCACATAGTTAAGTGACATTAAAGAGGTACCTAAGGGAATAATGTTAAACGCACAATTCCCACATTCCCTGGGAAATGAGTCTATTTAGAAAAACTAAACTACAAGTAAATAGCTAATCTTCAAGGTTACATTAACAACCAGCTTTTATGAGAAGAACAAACAACATTGAGCTGGGCTAGCAGTCTGTCTTTACTCTTCACAACAACTTGCTCGTTTAGAGGATGTAGTGGTGATTTAAGTGATTGGTATGGCCTGATGTCTCTCCATTGGCAGCAGCAGCAGCAGAGGCAGAAGCAGTATTACTTCACATAAAAGCTCAGCTTGAGATCTGGACCGGCAAAAAAACAGGACAGTGAATATTCCAGCACTGATTGTCACATCATCACAGACCGAGTTATAAATATAAAGATGCTGCACCCTCTCCTTGTATGCTCACTTTGCCAGAGCTCTCATCAGCCAGAGTGGGAGCTTAATGAACCCTGTTTCTGGGTTGGCACTGAGGCCTGTTTTTCCATGTACACAGCAGGAAGATGATCAGTCTTTCCCTGATAGAGACAGGTCTGCCCTGAAGGGGGTCCTGAAACACTGAGCTAGCATGGTATTACCTCTACGTTCGGACAGACTGGCGGCTGCATTACAAGGCTCACATTGATTTGATCTAATCTGCTCCAGGCCTCCATTCTGGCATGAATGAGATCCCTGAAGGTTGAGATGCTGCCACGCAAACGACCCAGACACATTAAATCTAAGGTGTGTACGGCGGCCGGAGTAATGGATGAGCAGTTTAGCTGCAACTTGGTTTAGCTGTCTATAAGTACTCATCAGCGCTCCCTCAGCTTGCCAGTGCTCCATCAGCACAGGAGAAAAAAACAGCAGTTCACAATAGACATCATCACCTCAGGTTTCAACTTCAGACCTTGACCACTTTAATAGAAAATGCTTTATACATTCTGACATGCATAACCCAAAATATGATGTTGGTAAAAAAAAAAAACCTAATGTGATGGATAAAAACATAAATAAACCAAAATCTATCCAGCGCTTAATTTGCAGAGTTTTCTGGTGCTTAAGAGCTCAGCAAATGTAACCATTTGAAGTTTTAAACCGTCTTTAGCTTGCAGTTAGAGGCCTCAGCACATTGAGAGCAAAGCCCATTATCTCGCTGTCTCTCCTACACAGGGGTTCTCAAACTTTACCCAGTAGTCTCTCACTTCTCAGCTCTGACAGCATTTAACTGTGATTAAGGAGTCAGAGTTCATGGTGAGCTGCAGGCAAAAACAGAGGAAAAACAGAAAAAGAAAGAAGCATGTAGCATAAAGTCTCCCGCTTCTAGAGAGTACAGCTAAATTATGTGAAGTGATGAAGACCCCCTGTGGGTTGTTGTTGTGTAGGTAGCGAATTTAAAACTAGTGAAGATACAGTCCAGTCTATTAACTGGTCTGGCCTGGGTCAACAACACTAACTGGAGGATACATACACTAGCAAGCCTAGTCTCTCAGAGGTCATCACACATAACAGTTTGAATGTGGATAACCTCACACACTGGGAAAGGTCTATTCCCAAGGTACTAATCCCCTCAGCTGGAACAAAACAGATCACGTTGAGGGGTTAGAGACAGATAGTAAACTTGTGAAGGTGATGTCCAAAGAACAGGCTGAGTGAGCCACCATGGTGGTGCTGAGCTTTGATGTGAGTTCAAGAGTCTTCATGATCAGAGCTGGCAGCGGCAGGATTAAAACCAAACAGCTTTCAGTAGCTTCCCTGTATTCAGAACTTCTCCAGAACTTGGCCTCATCAGCGAAATGTTTTCCACTGTTGTGCAGCACAGTACAGAAAGGCTGCTGTAAGCTTCTCTAAACTAAATTCAAAATGAGGGCCTAAGTCAAGCTCTTTAAACACACATATCCCTTTCCATTCAAATGGCATTCAGGTTTTATAGTTTATTTATTCAGCTGGACATAGGGCAAAAGCAAACCTTCAGTTAGAATCACTGCTGCACTGGTGTAAATGTTGGCCACTGGAGGTGGCTGGTGCAGACAGTAGCTTGCTGTAAGTGGGAGAGAACCACATTATTGTAACTGGAATATTTGGCTCACAGCCTGACTTCACCGCCCGCTGCCCGGGCCACTCACTGTCACATAACGGTTATTAACACACACTGTTGACACTTGAGGAATAACTTAACTTACACAAGACATTAGAGCACAAAATTCTCCGGCTCTTGAGAGTCTTTTACTCGTGGCTTATTCTTCAGCTTGTGGCAAGGCAAAGCAGCGTGACTCATTGTCTTGACGAATCTCCTGCTTTGCCTCATGAGAAAACTAAACCTCCGAGACTCATATTGTCTGCTCCACTCGTTTTGTTTTTTTTTTCCTTCTTCTTCTTTTTTCTTTGACAGATCTGAATTTTCAAATTACACTTTATGGCCAGAATTAATACAGACAAAGTACTTTTTCAAAATGGCATGAGGAGACAGGCTTTCTTAAGAGATTTTAAATGTTAAAATCATCATTTTAAAAGAACAATGAATGAAACATTCCTGCCTATAATTTAGCTGACACAAGAACATGTAATATTCTGCTCTTCAGTCAGTATGAGCATTTTTTATAGGAGTTATTTAATAAAAGAACGACTCGACATTCGGCTATTCGTCACAGCTCCCCGACTCTATGACGCAGACTAATAGAGTGAAAAGAACACACAACTGGTACCAGGGTCTAGAGGGAAACTGATGATTGTTGTGCAAAGTGGCAAAATTGCCCTAACTGACAAATGTTTCAGCATTGTTAAACTTGTGGCTGTAAAAGCTGCCAATACTCTACAAGACAGTCCCCCACCGTCCTCTCCATGTTGTGCTGACACCTATTATGCTGTTATTTATTAGACCTCAGAAACCCCAGACAACAGTTTAGATATATCCCTGCAAGCTTGACAAATGAATTTCTAAATATACCGAAGAAACTGCCAATAGTCATGGGGGCAGTTCTGCTGAATTGGAATAACAGTGCGCCACAGCTTCTGCTGTTGGGCGTGTCATTTGTCCTGCCCTAATTCATCTTAGCTGAGCCCCTGTGTGCTCACACTCCCCTGAGGGGAAAAAGCAGCATAGGGCCAAGCCCACAACACGAGGACTTTCTCTGAGCCGAGTTCGCTGCTCACAGACACAGTTCAATGTAATGGACCCTGTGTTCCCAATAATATCACCTTCTATTTGGATAAGACGTAACAAGATCTGACTATTGCCTATTTGGAACCACAAAACTAATGAGTGAATAACTTAATTCTTGTAAGACTATGCATTACTGATTAAAAAGTCTGGACTGGTTGTTTATTCCGAGGAGGATCTGATCATTTGTCCAAGTTCTCTTCAGGATGTGAATTTGGATCAATACGAGCCCCACAGGTGCCAGACATCTCCTCTACAGTGCAGCTCCAACAGGGTTAATCAAGCCCATGTTTGACCGAGACAGACAAGGCCGAGTCGTTTCATGCTTTGCTTTAAAGCACTTAAGAGTCTTTCTAATAAAACTGGCCCTTCTGAGGTGTAATACAAGCAGAGCCGTGAAAGATGCTTTCTCTACAGCGCAGTAAACCAGTCACTTGTTCCCCACGACCTGACATGGCTCATGCCGGTGGATGAGCAAATTGTTACACAGCCCACTGCTTCTTCCAATTAATAATTTATCCTTCACCCTGTCCTGCGGAAAACAAAACCTTTGCTCTCTTGCCACAGGACAACAACAAAAAAGCAATCACAGCAGAGGTGGACATTTATCTATGCTACCTAACAATACGCAATGACTGGAGTATAAATAAAAAAAGTGGTGACTGTGCTGAATCACGAGCAAAATAGACAGTTGTAGATCAACAACGAGCTCTGACATGGACTTCACAAAAAATTGTGTCAACCCAATAAAACCAACTGTTTCCAAACTTAATCTGCACACATTGATTTCCTATTTTCAATTATTAATTCTAATTAGGATGAAGTAGGACGTGCCAAGGGGGAACCGCGGTCGATGTGAAGGGGTGGGGTAACACAGTGAAGACTGATGGACATTCCTGTAATGTAAACAGGGGCATCCCCCATTAGCATCAGGAACAAGTCAAAGAACCCTCAGGGCAATATTTCATGTTTGTTGTGGCACTGATGCACAGTTTCAGATGGTCGATGCACAAACGCACATGCACTAGTAAACTGTGGTGTAAAGTAACCAAATACATTTACTTACGTGTTTTAGTTTCTTTTAATTTGACTTTGTGCTTCTTTATTCCAGAGACTAAGATTGTACTTTTACACCATTATATTTGTTTCAAAGCTTAACCTACAAGTTCAGGTAAAACTGCACATGCAAACCTGTAATTAATTAGATTGAGCTAGTCAAAACTTATAAAGCAGGTCAAGTACTGTTTGCATATTATGGTGTTACTGATTATGATTCAATATAAACAGTTTTTTGGTTCAGTAACATTTTCAGTGTCAGACTTTTAGTTGTATTTGTTCATATGTAGAACAGATACAGTAATAAAAACTAGATGAACAATACAAAAACTTTTTTTTTTTTTTTTTTTTTTTTTAAAAAGGTCTTCCATCTGATAATAACCACTCATAAAACGGCAGCGGATGAAAGCAACGAAAACAGAGATTCCCAAGATTGTTAGATGAAATGAACTAAAACATCAAATCGAGATGAGACGAACAAAACTCAGCGACGTAGCATCCTTCATCTCATGGCCTCTGGTGAGCTGGGTTACGCTAATAAAATCACAGTCTTCTCTTTCCTCTGCATTGTCTTTCATTTTAAATGCAAGGCTACAGAGTGAGGGTCTATTGTTGTGCCTCAGGTATCCTAATTAGACAGTTGTGGCTGACTTGATTTGCATTGTGTAAGTGGTCTTAACAAATGAAGCACTAAACTAGAGAAAGCTGTTAAATCGTTGCCACGGGTTCTAATTAGTGCACCGTTTTCCTCTGAATAGTATGACTTCAGCTCTGTACCAGTTGAACAGGCAGTTCAACCCAGTCCATTGACAGATCATGACTTACTGTAAATATTCATGTACAGGGAGAATTTCATTTGGCACTGAACGTAAAATTTGCCTCTCTCCGAACAGAGGAGACAGACGCAGTCGTAGATGAATCTAGGATTTTCTATCAGGAGGTGAGAGGTTGAAAGAGATTTTTTTTTTTTAAACCAGTCTGTTTTAACATCCAGGTGACATCAATTATCTATGTATGTGCCAGGCTGCCATGCTAAAAAAGATGGCACATTTTTAAAGAAAGCATTGCAAACACTACCACAGAAAAATAAATAAATAAATTTAAAAAACGGCATCAGTGCAGCATGGCATGCTGTACAGACGACACAACATCCTGCAGCCTGCGGACGTCAGGCCAAGTTGCTCAGAGCATTAAACATTAATATCAGCAGGTGTCAATTATGCACAAATGACCAACACTGTGCCATCATGCAGTTTCATATACAACAGACAGTGCTTGCGCAGCCCACCATATCACAAAAAATGCTCAAAATCAAGATACTAGAACATGTGAATGTTTGTCTTTTTCCTTGAAAATTAAACGAACAATTGAATTTAATTATCAAATTACTTTCCAACACCGTTCAACGTGCAGTATACTGCTGAAAGCAGTTACAGTATTCTCTCAAACTGTCTTCACCTGATCATGTATTTCAGTATTTATAAACCAAAGTTCAACCACCACTTGTCAGTCAGTCTTAGATAACCAACTATATAACCCTGAGAAGGAGAACTGACTGTTACATTGGCTGCAATAGATTCTCTCTTTGGGGCACAAATGTATCGAAACATCCATAGAGATTACTACAACCGAATCATTGCTGACTGTGTATATATATATATATATATATATATATATATATATATATATGCCCCAAACACAAATATTCATGCATTTTTCATGTGTTGCTGATGTAGTGATATTGTGCGATAAGCCTATGTTGTGTTGAACTGATGCATTATGTTTGTTCGCAGGAATGTTATAAGACAAGTTGGAAAGTTGAAAACATATTAAACGAATGTTGAAACAGCTCTTTGTTTCATTGTAGGTCCTTTGTCCTTTGTCGGTCCACCAGTTCATTATTAGTAATGTGTCCAGAACCTGAAATCCAATGAATAAGATATTCCTTTATTGATCCCCATGGAAGAAATTATCTAAGAAAAACTACCTGAAGCTGATCTTCTTTTTAAGTCAAATTAATCCTAAAAATCCAGACACAGTTAGAAGAAAGAAACTTGAACTGATGATTTCCTGAAAATAAAATAGAAAACTAAATCAAATAAATAATAGTTGTTATAATGGTTAAGCAAATAATTGAGCACAGTCATGTGTTGTATCCCTCCAAGTCGTATTTTATGATTTGGAATTTTTAAAAGCAGAGAAAACAATATAAAATAAATCAAGTAATAAAACAACTTGAAGTGTGAGGTGGTAAATAATGTTTCCTCTACAGGATTATTAGAATTACCTTAAGCAGTACCTGTGCAGAAAAATAATATAACTGGAGTCAAAGAGCACTAAAACCTATCGACCAACACAGTGAAGTGTATGAATGCAAATGCGGTGGCGGTTATTATTTTCTGTTTGTCTGCCGGTGACCATTTCTCTCTGTTCTTGTGTCGTGTTGTGTTGGCAAGTGCCGCTTGTCAACTGTTGTCACAAACCAACGATGTTAAGCGTCTAAACAAATCGCAGGGTATGGATTTGTCCACTCACTGTGCACGAGAACAAACATGATTTCTCTCAAAGATGGACAATCAGCACGACTATCCACCTTCCAAATTAATCCCAACAATACAGAGGCACATGCGCACACATAAAAACACAACGATAATTGCTTTTTAATGATCTCACATTATGCAAATGCTCATCACGAAGCCATAAATCATGGCTGGAGTTTCTACCTGCCTGGCCACCAGTAATGCCAACAGACTGTCACACTGTATTGTACTGTGTCAGAGAAGTTAAGAGGCAATGACTTTTACTGGCCAATCTGTGTGATCAGAAACTGTAGCTCTGTGCATTTAAATGATCTGAACTGTCGAGACAGCTCGAAAACACCACAGAGGTACAACTTTAACTCCCAGAAAACTCTTCAGTTTTGTGTAGAATTGTGCTGGCTCATTGATATTTATCTAAAAACTGGCACTAAATTGGAAAAAAACTAAATTAGCGACTGGATCTTGTGAAATATTCAAAAATCTGAAAAACCACTGCACTGTGTTATGCTCAATTAGGTATGACGAGTGGCGGCTGTGGATGGATAGATAGCCTGCACAATACGAAAGGATAGGAAACAGGAAAACATCTCTAGCTTTTGATTAACACAGAGAAACTGTAGATTAAGGATTTTTCTTTCATACGATCATCTCTCCAAGATAATGTGGACGCTTTGGAAATGCCCCCCTCCCTCCAAAAAAAAAAAAGGAAATCTTGGTTCATCTCAAATGAACTGCTGGCTCTGAAAGAAGTGTTGTTCTTCCAGTTTCTGAAACTTGCGAAGTCCATGAATAATTCTTCCCAAATCTCAAAGTCAAAGTGAAGGGAAAAGTATACAACAGCAACTTAGGGAGTATTGTGTGTGTGTGCGTGTGTGAAAGAGAGAGAGAGAAACAGGGAAGAGAGAATGAGGAAGAGTGTGTGACAGTGACGGAGAGAAGATGAGGGAAAGAAGGAGAGAGATACTGTAGTTACATTAAACAGACAGCTTTAGAAGTGAATCGAGCCATCTGCCATGAGTGAGAGGTTCTAGCCCCTATCAGCACTGGGTATAAAACCCTGAATCTGGCCTCCATGACATTTACTATGGGTGAAGCAACGGCATTTAAAATATTTAAAACAAGCTCAACAAGAAATTAAATCACTAGTCACTTTTGATTAAAGTGAAGTTGTCAAGTTTAAGGACAAACAGAAGATACAAGAGGGAAAAAAATCTATCAAAAACCTTATTTCAGAGTCAAGGCAAGGACCAGTGATATTGATCCACAGACCTTAACCCTCTTTTTGTTCTGTGGCGGAGGGCGATTTTGTCATTCATACTACAGTATGCCTAAGCCTGGAATGGAAGCGAGTCCCAGAATCATAATACAATTTTTAATGTTTAAAGTGTGCGAGACTGAGAGACTTGCACGGTGTCGAGTTTCTTTGCAAATCTAATTTCTCAGCGGGATTCATCACTTATGGAGGATGCGATTGCCTATACCCCAAAAGTCAGCATTTTCTGTCTTTTATCCATCTAAACTCGATTGAAAGGTCTTAATGAAGCGCACGCAACAGGACACGATGAACTCCTATAAGTCTCTGTTTTTTCTGCTCACATTCACCATCGTAACTGACGATGACACACGTTCAGCTGCTCTGCACAAACAGCAGCACTGACCTTGTTGCTGCAGTTCGTGTCAGCGCTGTGACTAATTTTGGATCAGTTTCTGCAACGCACTGATTGAATTCTTATGAATATATCCAGGTGTTGGGTAATGGTTACATTTCCTCTATGATTTCCTTTGATCCGTATCATCTAGATGCCCTTTTGTTAATGTTTAGATCCAAGGCTACATCTCTTTGTTCCCCTTAGCACATCCTAGCTATGCGATAGCGTCGTTTAGCGTTTTGTCCTTTTCCCTTTCCCTCTGTGGCAAAAGCCACCAATTTAATTGAATTTCTGGGCTTTTAATGTCTGCATTACTCTAATCAGAGAGGAAGAGAGTGGAGTTGTTTATCTCGACCTTGGTAGAATTAGCAGAGGGTATTTGTGGAGATGCTAATGCTCTGAAAAAAAGAGAAAAAAAAAAGCAAACTATTCCGCATGATCGCAACCTATATTTTTATTGTTCGGTCAGTTGAAAGGTGCTTATAGACATTCAAGACAGTGATGAGTGCTCAGGGAGAAAACATGCACTGAGACAAAATACAGCAAACTCATATACAATCCTCGAACTGCCTGTCTATATCACCAGAAAATACAGACCAGAAGTTATTGGCACTGTGGGTGAACACATTTTATATGAGTTGACCTAGCTCCCTGGTCTTTTGTCATTCTGCTGCGTGACTGTATAATATTAAGATGCTGGAGCTAGATGTTTCATCAGTCACAGACAATGGAAAGATAGGGCTGCCATTAAAGGAAGGTGCAGGGCACTCTGCTATCTCACACAAACAACATGCAATATAACCTTCTGAGAGGGTGGCACAACTGCAGGCAAGGCAGAACACAGCGGAATGCAAAATACAACCCCAAATACCCTAGGGCCCGGAGGCAAATTTGATTAAAAGTTTGTTTTTCTTCACTCTCAACAAACGGAGGAGCTCGTCGATGCGGCACTGACAGTTAATTGGACTTGGCAGGGCCACGAGTTCATTCGTCAGCATTGTGTGGGGCTTGCCTAGGAGGAGCAGGACAATCGATGTCCCTCAGGACGGCCTGTAATCACTGCAACACTCCAATGAAGTCCAGGGTTAAACATCAGGAGATTGCAGGTGCACCAGAGGATCTGAGAAAGACTGCTAATATGCTTCCACTCCCAAATGCAAACCAAGGACAATGCAACACAGCACCCAAAGGACTACGATGATCCCTAAGAAGAGAGCTGCCCCCGCAAGCTATTGCTGACTGACATGATCATGAATCCAAGTTCCTGAGGGTTGATTCTGGAGTTTAGAACAAATATGTTTGCAAAAGAAAACACACGATGCTTTAAATGTGCATAGTCTAGATCAGTAGTTGTATCTAAACTATGAAAAACACATTTTAGTTGATTGTTTTTTCACACTTTCCTCTATTTTTTGATTCTTTGTGCACTAATGAGCAATTTCAACCTTTTTATTATTTTAATGATTACTCAAACAAAAATATATGAAAGACATTCATTAAACTCATCACCACTGGATCACAATGTTGGTTTATTTTAAAGGCTCACAATTCACACAGTGAGATTCTTAATAAGGCGACTCCGCTAAGCAAATTTGGATTTTCAATTTTTTTTAACTCTTCTGTCATAATTTTCTTTTCATCATATAATACTGAATAGTTTTACTTCTTCAGGCCTGTGAGAACTTAGAAAACAACAATGAGCAACTTGCTACCCTTGAACGGATATGGACCAGTGATCAAAACAGAAAAAAATGATAATGACATTAAAGAATCAACAAAGATGATTTTGGCACTGCTGCGTTTTTATACCATGACAGTTTTAAATTAGGTGGGCGGAATTATGTCCACCACACACTGAACTGTGAAAAGGTCATCAAAGGCAACGGTAAGTAGAAAAAAAATCAATTGAATCTTTGGAAACAAACTTCATAAACATGGTAATGGACCACAAAATCAACTATGACTTATAGACTGTGAAATGACCCTAAAACAGCTTTGTTCGACATTAGTATTCTGGTGATATCTTATCTCTATAAACTGTTATCATAGCATTTCAGCTATTTTAGACACACTGACCTTCTCCTAAGGACTGGAGATAAAGTTTTTTTTAATGTTCTTATTAAATCAAGGCATCTATGCTGAGATGTAGTGTGTAGAAGCTCAAAGTGTCTTCCTCTCTCCCCTACTGACTAATGACAAGTATCACGGTGATAATGACATCCGGTATGACTGGATGTTGTGTCGTACTAACCATCACAGTAATACACCATGATATTCACCTGCCTATTGTGCTCAGGTTATGTGCGTGGAATGAAAGCGCGCTCAAATTCCTACACGCATACATGCACGCATTTAGGCATTCTCCCAAAGGTAATGGAGCAGTGAGTTCTTGGGGAACAATAAATCCTGCTTAATGGGATGGTACAAAAAAAAAACTCAGACCCGGGCAAAGTCAATCTGCATACTGGGCCAATGAAGCTTACATGCAGAGAAAATGTTGTGGTGTGTGTCTGTGTCAAAGTAGCTGATGTGTGATGCTGATGCAAAAACTTCTCTGAAAGATTGTGATGGTCACTTTCATAGAGAATATTTTAATAATATTCAGTTCATGACACAGATTCGTGTGTGTATGTGTGTGTGTTGTCAGCAGTAAAGCGGACTCCGAGCTACAGCGTGTGCTCCACAATTCATTTGCTGGACTCACCATCAGTCAGTTGAAGTCTCGGCTCGGTGATTTACACCACACATAAATCACATGAGTCACTAAGAGACATACAGGGAGAGATCTGAGTGTTGCGCTGTCCGTGGCTCATCCTGGAGCGTCTCTGTCACAGCCTTCCCCATCCACACGCTTCAACAACAGCCAGCGCCTGTTTCTAAAAAGTGCCAGTTAACAAACTCCTCTCCTGGCTTGCATTAAACCAGCTATTTGTAAATCCAACTACTAAATCAGGTTGCATTATTAAAATTAATGTCTCAGCTAGTAAAGGCTTTGATAACTTGTAAATCAGTTGCTGGGAAATATCTGTCTTACCATCCAACAGAAAACACTCCAGACAAATTTTAGTAGGCCAATTTTAAATTAAACATAATGCTTTCTTGTAAACAAACACAAGTTATGTTTATATTACAAAGTGAAACAGAGCATGCGTATCCTTGAGGTCTAATGCGTCCTCGTGAAATATTTAATTGGAATTAATTTATTATATATTTCATTAGGACAACCATGTTTGTCTGCATGCAGTCTTGATCATCTCTGATTTTGTTGCTATTATTGCTGTCTAGTGTTGGTCAGCCAGAGAGTCAACAGCAGAAGGTGAAAGAGAGAAAAATGGAAATCCAGCTACAGAAACATTCACAGAATGTTAATGTTTTTGTGTTTTTGTTTTTAGTGTCAGACAAGATTCAGACAAGTTGTAAGTGTAAATTAAGATATGACTTTGTTTTAATTATATAAACAAAGATAAAGAAATATGTATGTCATGTAAGTTATTGTAGTTACTGTAGTAGTATTTATGTCGGATTCAGTTTAGAAATGTTTGAGATTCACTGCACTTAATCACTGAATAAATATCAAATTTTATTAATAAATATTTATTAGCTACAAATGTTTATGTAAGAATTAGTTTGTGTGGTGCAACTATGTTTGAAGACCATGTCCAGACCAAGAGTGTTAAAAAAAAAAAAAAAAAATCACAGCCTTCTCATTAATTTGAACAAGACCAATCCAGTGATTCAGTGTGGTGCTGGTACAGAAAAAAATAACTAAATGCTAACCACAGCAATTTGAATCATGAACAAAATTTTGTTATTAATTATTGCTCTGCACCATGAATGTTATATTTCTACCCTTTTCCTCACTACGGTTGTAAATAAGATAAAATTAATCTGCATCAGGGTTTTATAAACTACTGTGCAATGTTTTGGCTCTGTCACTTAAACTGAATCGTAAATTACATCTCATCAATACCTGAACCAGTAAGTCCACAGCTGCTTAGATGTCGTTTAGATGCATGGCTATTTTTGGTATGAACTTCCTGTTTCCACTGGTACTTGAGCATGATATGAAGTCAGAAAAGAGTTGACATCTCAATGAGCGTGACCTCTGAGCTTTGGAGAAATAAATAACTCTGTCGCATAGTTGGCAGAATGCTCCCCGGGTGCCCAGTGAACTATATAAATACAAAGCTCTGTCAACGCAGGAGGGTCTCATGGATACAAACGCAAACACACACACACACACAGAGAAAGAGTAGTAAGTGTGCTCCATGATGCTCTATAGATCAGTCCATCTTCTGTCCCCTCAAGAAATACCGTTCCCTGGGCTCTTTGATCTATCAAAAAATGAACAAGGCAGTCGACATCAACTGTTACAAGAAGCAGGGAACCCCCTTCAGAACGATACAGTTAGAATATTTATAGCTCACACAAAATGTCTGTCTTTAAATGCTTATATAATGAGGAATTCAATGGATTTAGACTTCTTTTTCAAAAAGTTGATGTGGAGATCAAATCCTACTATTCCAATTTTTTTGGTTGATATGCGACCATAATCTCAACGAAAAGGAACTGGTTGCTTTAACACTGATGTAGACATTCAAAGACACACACACACACACACTCACACACGCACGCATGCACAGAAATCATGAATTCTCCATCTGTAAGATTAAAGGGAAAGAAGTTTTGAGAGGGAAGTATAGAGACATTTAGAGTGATGTGTCTAGTGAAGGAAAATGTGAGTGAGCATCTCTGTCCCTTTCAATGTAATTCACAGTCTCTTAGTCTTTGACAGCGATGCATGTCAATGTCCTGCTGCTGTGGGATTGGAGAGGAACCATCTGGCTCTGATGCACTTTTGAGAATAATGTGTAAATACTGTTGACGGGTGCCAGAGGGAGTCCTCACAATGGTGTTTTCAAGCCAAAATGAAGTCTAACTGCACGGTTTTTGGTCTGGTTCCTTTTTTTTTTTTTTTTTATTGCATTTGTGCTTGTCATCTGCAATGAAACAAGCTAATGAAGTTAAAGGAAATATCTGCCTTCACTTGCTTGACCCAGACCGAAATTTTTCAACACAGTCAATAAAAGAAAAAAAAAGAAAAAAAAAACACACAATCGCTGATTTTAAACCTTAATAATGAATAATCTTACTATTTTATTTAACCATTACCATCAAATCTAAAGTAGCATCTAGCCTCCCCATCTAGTGCAATACCCCATAAACATGCACCCATAGGCCACATTCATCAATTAACCACATGTAAGGCTCCCACAGCAGAGGCTGGCTTTCTCTTTGAATACATTAGGGAGGAATATGTTACCTCGTTGACCACGGCTGACCAACCTCATTAGATTTGGCTATTAAGTGTGATAGATTTCTTCTTAGAGCACAAAGGATGCTTTGTGGTTAACAAAGCTAAACTACTCCTTTGTCTTTCCAGATGCGTATCTTGGTTGCATCGATTGGTGGAATATCTGCGAATTTCTACCACTATAGGAAAAAAAAAACTTCAAGAAGGCAGCAAGAAGGGACATTTACATCAAGCCTCCATATTAGTGCACATTTCTTATCTCTAAGCACTGGGGACATATCATTATCCAACTGAAGCACATGAAATCAATGACAGTGCTTCAATGCACATAATATTTTACAAGCGATGGCAGTCGTAACTAAATATACCTTGTACATACAACATCTATCTTTATCACTCTATTCGTTTGAAAGCGGTTATTACTGTAGCATGTAGTGACCCCATCTGACAGATTCATCAAGAGACATTAAATCACATGTGAAAAGTTCACAGGGAAGGAGGCAAAGAGACTCTAACTTAAGAACAGGAAAGTGTACTATTAAACCCAAGAAACTCATAAGATTCTGAAAAAAAAAACTTCATATAGTTTTTATTCAATAAACTCATAATATACTACAATGATTTGATTTCCCATATCATCCGATACTGTGTTGCTGTTTTTACAGCAACACATACTATATTTGTTGCAAACTACAACCAATAATATCACCACTTTGGTAAAATACGGTACAATGTGTCAGTAGTCTAAAATGACGAAAGACAAGCTGTTGAGCCTGATAAGAAGTCTGATAAGAAGTGCGGCAATTTTTGCAAAGGCAAAAATTGCAGCTGTCCCTGCTTTATAAAGTCTAATATTTTTTTTTCATAATTTGTTTATTTATTTATTTATTTACATGGTGAAAATCCAACCAGGAATGATGTTGTTTTTCAAGATGAACCCTACTGACAAAACAAAGTATACACACACACACACAGTAGCACAAAGACAAACACAGTGCATTTCAAAAATAAAAAAAGAGCAGAAGGCAAAGCAACAGAAAACACAGTCACAACAAAGAAAAATCATAAAAGTTACCTGTCACTATACTCTTTTAATCCCCTGAGTTTATTTCATGTGATTAAAGAAACATGTTCAAGAACATGTTGCTCAAACACAAAACACAGGCATGAGAGCAATCACACCAACCAGCAGCAACAATTAATCATTCATAACACCTTTGGGGAAAACACAACTTCAACTCACAATGCTTTAAATCTGCATGTGATAGATGTAGAACGAGACACTCGCAAACAACAGTCAATGGCGAACATCCTAGTGTGCTTTATCTGAGGTTCACATCTATCAGTCTGTCCTTGAGGTGACTCTAAGACACTCCAGGACTTGAGGTAGGTCACATAGCAGGTCTAGTCCCAGTGGGACAGTTGCCTCAGGCCGTGGAACAGGATGAAATGTTTTCTGGCTACAGCAGGTGGACACCAGCAGGTGAAACAAAGAAAAAAAAAACAAAAAAAACAGTGATATCGTTCTTTAGCCTTCACCAGCACACTCCCGACACATTCACTTAGTGAATCTCTCCCACCTTATCGCCTTCTCTTTTCTGGCCACAAAAACAGTCGGACTCTTTATTTTCACCACCTGACCCATATACAAAACTGCTTCCTGGTGGGTGCTGCTCCAGAAATGAGGTCCAAGCCTTTGATCCAGCTCCAGATCACTGGCTGAAAGGCTGTCACTTCAGCTTTAGGCCGCTCAGCATCCCACAACAGCTCTTCATCTCCAAGCCTGGGCGACACACTTTTTTTTTTAATCACATTCACACATCCTTTGTCATGTGACCAGCACATTTTGCCCTCTCACCAGCTATAGTGCCGGGGAATTGGCTTTTATGCAAACACAAATGCCTCAACTCAAAAACAATAGCAGTAAAAATAAACAGCAACTAAACCACAACATTGATTGTGTTGCAACAGAATAGATGTTAATGTGAGCTTTTCAGCACCATAATATGACGGCTGCATCCATTCACACAATGTCTATTAATGCTCACATCACCTATCCGTGCTGGTTGAGAGCAAGGAATTTACAGTGAGAGACAAAAAAACATGCTGAACCATTTACACGAAGGAAAAAGAGGGCAGATTTAATTTAAAATTTGGCACGCACTCTTCATTTCTACAGATGAAAGCTCGTAAATGAAAAAGCCTGGAATCATGCCTGGTATGGAAATCTAAAGTTATGAATAATGCCTCTGTCTCAATCATCAAGTCTGTTTTAATAAGGTGGATTAACCCGGCACCTGCAGGCTGAAAGGCACACATGGCTGCACTCCTAACCAACCAAGAGTGGGACACGAGTCCCTGCGGGCCGTGAACCTCACATCTCCCCTGTTGAACTTTCACTATGTTGTAGGAGTGAGCGGCGGCAAACAGCTCATGCTTGTCATTTATGCCCATGAATCCACCTCCAATGAGCCGGCGCTGCAGTGAGAGCAGCTGATTTACACGCAGTTGCTAATCAGTTGAATGGCTCTCTTGCTAATGAAAACTCATAGATCTATACAATAACACTACTGATTTGATTTTAGCTCCCATTACTCATTCCTAAATATGCCATAAGCAATAATAGTTAATTGGTAAAAGGAGCAGAGTTGGAGAATTCGGGGTCAGAAATGTTGACACAGGAGATGAGGTTAGCCTGGTTGCTATTTCTACCCTGACCTGAGGAGAAAGTCCTCCTGGATGCATGCTCACTCTTTCCTTGTAGACATAAATATCAGGAATAAATAGATTCTTTCCTCCTGTCTGGCTCCAGTGACGCTCCAGCATTTAGCTGATTGCAAGATGGATATGTCTAACTCCGCCCTCACCACTAGCTCTAGAAGCTGGAGGCAACCACAGTAAATAGAAAAGGCCACTACAATGGTTGGTTTCAGCTCAGCATTGATTCATCATTCCACTAAACAAGTCATAGGCACCAGTCTAATCATGATTAAGACCATAACAGAGAACTCGGTGGACACAGGGGGATACAGCCATCCATCCATCCGCTGTATTCATCAAGCAAATCACTTCCACTTCCAGCAAATGAGAATGAATTCATTGTGACTTACCTGTTCCATTGGCTGTGTTTGCTAAGAAGAGAGGATACAAAGCTGAGCAGCTTTGAGGTAGACGTACATAGAGCCAACACAAGATTCACAGGAAAGTCATATGGACTACCTGGCTGTGAACATGTTTTAAGAATAAATCTAAATGCTTTGATTGTAAGTTTAGAAAAAGCAAAAGTTCACTCACCACTGGAGCAATCCAGCCCACCCCATCCAGGTTCACACTGGCATGTATCAGGAGACACACAGCGACCGTGAACACACTCCTCCGTGCACAGAGCTGTGACACACAGACACAGTCCTTTATTAGTACGGTTAATAATTAAACTAACAGACACATAAACACACACATGCACAAGCAAGGTGTAAAAAAATCATTAAACCACCAATAAACAGTCTAACGAAAACCACCCAAATGACAGCTCAGTGAAAATTGCCTATAAAATTGAACACTCAATACCATCAAGGGACAAAACCTTTAGCCATGGCTCTAATATTCAACATCCATCTTCACTACTTGACTCAGAGCTAAATGATTTCTTAGGAGATTGAGTCCTTGATCAACATCTTGGTTTATCACATAGCTTTACTTTCCGCAATGAGCTGTTATCAGCAGCCTGAACCACGAAGGAACAAGTTGTAAATCCCTTCTAATTTGATCAGCCAGTGCTTTGTCATATAGTGATGCTTTAATGTAGCAGGTCCAGGCACCGCAGTGTTTACTAAGTGTGCAGTTTTCTTGATCATTCATATTGAGCAACACGGCGCCCAATTGATTGGGTCAACATTAGTATTCCTGGGAGTGTGCTCACAAGAGCTAGAAGTTTGGTTCAGCTGGATAATAAAGTGACCTACAAGGAGGTTTTCTTTTCTCTTTTTTTTTTTGGACACGGTGCCAGTTTTTTTGTGCGTGAAGGCAAGAAGGAAAAGTATTACAAAAATATGCACTTAGCATGAATAAATACATGGCAAGGTCATCTGGCCAGCAGGGTTAAGACAGACAGGCTCTTATCTGGAGAAGGAGACAGCCTCAGGACAATACAAGAAGAGAGAAACCCCGCCTGATGGGAATCAGCAGTCCACATGGCCTGTGGAGAGATGATACACAATCCAAGGGCAGAAGAACAGACAGTCCGTCTCTTTAACTGATCAGACTTCATCCAACTCTTCATCCAAGTTCAGTGTCTTTTGTTTAGTTTGTTTTTTTTCTTGTTTTATGATCAAAAGTGAAAAAGGGGCACAAGAATAGCAACAAAAATAAGCTCTGGAGTAATTCTGCAGCCCTCTGTGCAACTCTATTGCACTCATCCTGCAGGCAGTGAGGTCAGCAGGAGTTGGCTAGAAGCCTGAACAGTGATACTATAGATTATCACTCAATCAGGCTTCGATTAGGATCCGCCGCCCGCAGGAGAGATGCAGCAGGAGAGGAGAAAGAGGAGTGAATCCCAAACACCCACAAGCCGGTGCTAATCGCAGAAATGCTCCCGAGGCAGAAACGGTAAACCAGAGATTGAAAGATAATTCAGGGCAGATTTCTGAGCATCAGTGCTCTGGCAGAAACCTGTCTAATTGTAATAAGCCAGCAAAAAAAAAAAAAAAAAAAAAAAAAGGGGGGAAGAGCTTCAACATTTGTGCTGACGAAAGTCTGAGATCGAATACCTGTAATCAATGAGTCAACAGTATGCAGAGTATTCAAAGGGAGGAGGAGACGAATTCAATGTCACCGTGATGAGTTGATTTCGTTTAGTTTCAATCAGCAAATTCTGATCAGCAGGAACAGGGAAATGCAAATGTGTCACGTCCTTTAGAGGCAAAAAAAAAAGAAAAGAAAAAAAAAAGAAATATGGAAATGAAGTTTTGAATATGGGAAAAAAGGATAAAGCACACCCTTCTCCTGAGATCTGAACCGGTGTACTGAAGGGATGGCATAATAAAGCGGAAGGTAGGTCTTTCATTTTAAATGAAATTCATGAATCACTCTGCTTAACTCATGTCTAAGGAATCTGTTGGAAAATTGAGTCTTTCATCTAGATAAAAGACTAATCTAACTCATTATGCAGAGGTGTTATCAGAGCAAGGAACAATGGAGCTAATTGGTGATTGTCATGCAGCGTTAATAAATTTAATATTCTCTCCCAGTAAAAGTACAACGTCTTATAAAATAGATCTTTCTTTTTTCTACTCTAAATACGCTAATCGTCTTGTTTTGGTGAAGCTTAGTCACATTCAGGATGAAAAAGGCCACCATGTACAACTTCATTTGTTTATGAATTTGGTAGTAGTAGTAGTGTTTCAAAGTACAAAGTGAAGTTAAAAACCTGGAATATTGTGATGTTGCTGATGGTTAAATTAATCTAAGAGCGACGCCTGCAGAACATATCAAACAACTTTCTCCAAAGATTCTTCCACAAGCTTCAATCTAGCACAGAGATGATTTATTTTAAAACAGTGTCTTTGAGGCATTAAAAAAAGAACCACAACAAAGCCAGAAATGAAAAAGAAATCAAAGGCATAGACGGGCTTTCTGGAGAAAAATCTCATCATCTTCCCAATCATCAAAACCCAAATATGAAATATGCTAGGATATCACTGCTTGAAACTTTATCATAGCCCAAATAATTCTGCCGTCAACGTTTTTAAAATCATTTTTGCAGCACTGGTCAGGAAAGAGTTGCATCGGGGTCATGTGGCCTTAAGTGTCTGCAAAAAGCAGAACACGAAGCCCTGCAGAGGCTTTAGGCCTCTGAAGATATTACAAGCTGTTGTCATTAGTGAGCTCCTCTCACTTCCTCGTGCACAACTGTAATAATCACACTTATCAAAAGGGAAATGATACCCTTACATCCCCCACATAGGCTAGTTACAGATTAAGGTAATGACATTCGACAGATCAAAGGTCAGGGAATTAATAAAGACCTATCGCCTAAAACTTCAAGCACTAATTAATGAGATGCGGATAAAAGTTCATCTTATAGTGGAGAGCTCTAAGATCCAAAGATGAAATGAAATAAAAATAACAAAACAAAGACACATCCTTAAATATAACATTGTTGATACAATATATTAGTAAAGTATTCTTCCTTTGTGTATATGTGTGATAATATTGGTTCATTCAAGGTTTTCATATCCCCAGATTCATTATTCATTTAGCTGTTTCTCAATGGTACTAATGTTAGTGCTGATGTGGTGCCACATAAAAAACAAAAAAAATAAAAATACTGACAAGATTAAAAGGCAAATGCTCTTCAAACATTTCTGACTTTTTAATGAAATACACTTCATGGTGTGAGTTAACCATACACAAGAGGAGGGATATTTTACATTCAGTAAACAACAAAGTGTCCGGAAATAGACGACTTGAGTAAATTTTGGTCAATTTACTCTAACAAAAGAGGTGCGTTCTTTTGTCACTGCATGCAAAATAGCTCCGGGAGTACAAAGCTCTTAATCCTGGTAGTGAGAGTGCTAGGATTAAAAGGGTGGAACGGTTTGCAAAGGCAGCAGAAAGCAAAAACTGTCCTATCGGCCCCTATTAACTCAGTCACACCACTTCACCTGAGAGGGGTTAAAGGAGGTTAAAGGAGAGCGTGGTTGTTTTTGCTCTCAGTTTGGTGTGATATTAAAATAAAACCTGTTGTTCATACAGTGGGAAACCCAGATGTGAGAGTGGCTCCCACTGTGTGAAGATTCAGCTGGTTAAACCCCAAAAAGACTATTAATGAACAAATACCTTCATTGTCAGCCAAAGGGTTAATGAATACATTATTGATTAATCTGCGCCTCCTCTTGAAGACCCTCAGATAATCACACCAGCTCCTATTCTTGGCTGCTTTGGCCGGCTTCCTGATGCTCTGCTGCCCTGAGGCTAGTAAAGCCGAGACAAGGACAAGCTCGGTTGTGGTCAAAGAGCAAACCCACACATGGCTGCAGTCACTATATCAGCAACTCCCTCATGTTGCAAAAAGATCTAGGAAAATATTCAAGTGCAATTCTATTCTTATTTAAAGAGAATAAAACATTAGGTAGGGCGAGAATATAAGAAACGTAGCTGTCTTTATTTGGCCAACATGCAGAAATATTCAGTTTGATGTGTGCAAGTAAAAATAGAAATAGATGGGTATTAATGAAGCAATAAAAATGACAGTGAAGGATTGTTATCAGCACATCGCTACAGACCAATTTTCATGGCTTCTGCTCTTTTCATGTTATTGAATCCTGGTGTGGTTTTATGATGGTTGCTATACCTACTCAGTTGTATAGCCGGTCTGTAACCAGGACCCTCTTGCCTCGTTAACTTTTCTCATTGTTATACAACTTCAATTAAATTACTCTTGCAGGGAGAGTAAAACAAGGAGCAGGCTGTGGTGTAAAATGCTCTTCCTTCATATTAAATCACACTCAATCATCTTAAAACGAGTAAATTCACATGGATGTTAACAGAGGAGGTAGTCGCACTTGTGGCGTGTTATTGGCTGTTCACAATAAAGAGCATCAGACTAGATTAGGGGGAAACACAGGCAATGGTGAAAGCGACTTTTAGTTTTATCTATAGGTCAACCACAGTCAATTCAAAAAATTCTTAATATTCACTCCTTTTGGTTCTAAATGTCTAGCAGACACAACCTGAAAATGTCATCAGCGAGGACAAAGGACTTAAAAAAAGATACTCACGAACACACAAGTCTCCGCTCTCAAAGTAACCAGGGCAACACTGCGAGCGGCGCCTATACATGGTCCTCACTCCCCGCCGATAAGCCGTTTTATAGCTGATTCTGAGAGAACAAACACACGGAGATGGCGATGTGTATAAAGACAATGAAAACATACTGAGGGTAACTCAAGTCATGACATTTTGTTGTTCTGAGTAAGTTAATAAAGTACAACCATGGAATAAGAATTTAAAACCAATAGAATTTTGTATAAAACCCTCGCTACATAAATTTCAATATTTGGGACACAGCTCTCAGTGTACTTACCCTGTTGGATGCCCACTATAAAGCTTAATGGAGTAATTAAAACATTTACTGTAAGATGATTACAGTCAGATTCTGGCTCTGACTACTTCACTGTCAGCCACATTAACAAGGACGTATATTGTGGCCTTCATAGACTTGGCTTTGATTTTGAGGGACTGTAAAGGTCGAGTCAGCGATGCAGTAAATATGGGGACAAACAGAGGAGACACTTACCGGTGCCTTGTGCATTTAAACCAGTTGAGGATGTCTGTACATCTGGTGTAATAGATCTGGTCAAACGGATGAGCGTAGGATTCTTGTACAGTCACAGCGTAGCTGAAAGACAAAAAAGATGTAGACAAAAGTGGCAGAAAGACAAATTGTGCTGTAATTTGTGTAGTTTTAAGATGCTTTATACTTCAGCTTCACTGCATTTAAGAGGGAACAACGAGTTATCCAACTTATTGTGCTTCCCTACACTTCCTTAACATCTTTAGTAACTTCTGAGTTTTCAGATACAGACGTTAAGATTAAAGACATGATAAATTCCAAAGTATATCTCATTGTTAAATATTAAACCAACACTTCCTGATCTTTAAGGTGACTCCTTGCAGTGTGATTATATTCAGTTAGATAAGATGTTAGCATTTTCACAAAAACAGTGATTTCCCCTAAACTTTGCCGATAGATTTAATTTGTATAACAGTTTGAAAGAAGTGACACCCATATACTTTACAAGAAACAATCTAGGAAAGACTAGTGAAAAGTAGACACAACTTCAGTAGTGTAGCACTACATTGATTTTTCATCTTTCCTTCGTCATTAACTACCTCACAACCCTTCAGATTTATCTTTTGGCTCTATAAAGGGGCCTGACCCTTAGGTTGGGAGCCACTAATTTAAACTTCTTGCACCTAGCAGTGAAAAAAACCTGCTCTACTTAGATCAAACGAAAACAGCAAAATTAAATTTACTGCATATTAACAATCTAATAATAAAACATAATAGACGATCGCTCATATTTTTATTTCAGTACTTTAACTACATTTTGATGATGATTCCTCAGTATTAATAATTAATCTGTTTCTTTGAATGCAGCTCTTTTACTTGTAATTGGTTATTTTTCATAATAATGAATACATTCTGACTTTTATGTAAGTAAAGCAGTGGGCAACACTGTTACAACTGTAGTGAACATATAAGGGAATATAGATTTTCATGCTCCTTGGAAAAAAGCAATAACAGCATACAGGTCCTGTCAATGGATACATGTATATAACCAATGTGTAAAGAAATACAATATCTTTGATGTGCAAAGAATAGACTTCAAAGGAGCTTTTAGGTGATTCACGTTAGTGATATATGCAGCCGGCACCGGTCTGAGGATATTAGAGGACCTCAAAACCATGAACACAGCCCACTTAGGAAATTCATTTTGATGCCAGCAAGGTGGCACCATCATCCCCGAGTACCCTCACCTTGGTCAGGCAATAAACCAGATGATATATCTTCCTAGCTTTCTTTCCTCCCCTTTGCATCGAGGAAAGAAATTATTCCTGCTTATTTCTCAAATGTGACACTGACCAGCACAACTAATAATTATTCAGGCTCTATAGCTGTCGTGATTGATTAGAATGAGAGTACGCTGATCAATTTGCCTGCGTATTTCATTTGAAGCTGCAACTCCTCCGATCTCTCTGAGCTCGGTGACTTGAACTGCGCCAGATCGATAATGGTGTATGGACTTTGAGTATAGATCAGGAACTTTGGTTGAGAACGTGTGCTGCAGGTTGTACTAAAAAAGTTACAGGATTGACAGCTTGTGTCCCGGGAGTCGACATGCTCAAACTCGTGTAGGTACTAAAATTCAGTGTATAGCGGTAAACAGAAGGGGGCAAAATGCTCACCTCTCCCAATGGCTGCAGACATTAGGGTCATCCGGGTTCAGACTCTGTACACCAGTGGCAAAGCCCAAGACAAGCAGCAGGGGCATCAGGTCAACAGATAACCCCATGCTTCACTCTGAGAGGGTGACAAGAGATAAATATAAATGTTTGTACAGCTAAATCTAGTCTCATATTACCTTTTCAAATGAGAACGAATCTGTCCATGGAAGCTGTACATCATCTAAGATCATTTGATCAAATTTAATAAATAGTTCAACATTTTGGGAAATGCGAAACTGAAAGCCTGAAAAAAAAGGTTGAACAGGGAGTGTGGGTCCATGTAAAGTTTTAAAAAAAAACACCCATCAGCATTTCTAATGCTCAGACATTTAATTAATGGACTTGAACCATGTTGTTCATATTCATAAATAACCATATTGTTGAACATGTGTTCAAACAAAACACAGGTGTATACATACATACACATTGCAAGTGGGTACAAATTTGCCTGGAGCAGTGTAAACAGAGGCAAAAGGTGTGAACATGTATGACAAAAAAATGTTTCACTTCAAGAGAAAAATGCTGTGGCTTTAAAAGTCTACTTCGTAAATGTGCAGAGATGAGAATGAAAAGGAGAGAAGCTGCAAGAAAATGACAAAACGAACCAAAGTTTGTGACGAGTTCAGAGGTCAGTCAGAGGTTAAGCAGTATCAACAAATACAGAGACACGCTCCCCCACACACACACGCACAGGTCATGTGTCACGCTAGCTAGCTTGAAGCAAAGGTCTGTGGCAGGTGATACGCTGGATGTTTGAGATAAATAAACAATGAAACACCAACAGCCCAGTGTTCAAATTCACACAAATGATTCAAGAGAGAAATTTTCATGCCTCTGTCAGAACACACAGTAAGACTGGTAAACAGACCCTGATGCATTTCCCAAAATGCCAAGATATTCTCTTGACATTCTTTTTAACACACGTCAGTTTCTGTTTAACATTTGCCTCTGAGTTTGTCCCCTTCAGGGGCAAACCTATAACACTAACATGTGCTCAGCTTAGTGAGCGACTGCGGAGCTGAAACCTTCTTGTGTGACAGTGACAGAGATGTTGCTTTGATAAGACCAGCAGGTTATTTCATTAGAGACGCGCAGCGAGAGCACACATGATCAATGGACGTCACAGTGATGGATCCTCCATATGTGCAGCCCCTTACCTTTGCAAATCGCTGCCGAAGATGTAGGACACATAGATGACACATGTATGACTGACACAACATATTTCACATTGAAGGTTAATGTGTGGATGTCATTACCAGTAACATAACAGTGTCTTATTTATGGTGATCCATCACTGACATTGAAGATGATGTGGCCCCTCCGAGAGTAGGAAACTCTATTATAGACAACAAATACATGAGAATGACTGCAAAGACATTGACCCCCAAGTTGTGTTTGGATCTTTACTATATGCATACAAGATAGTGTAATGGCACATATACATCAAGTAGCTTGTGCTCTGCATGTGCTCCGGGGTGTTACAGGGAGCGTGTTCAATATTTCTGAGTGACTGTATCCAGTAACACAGGCATTCACATGTTCAGCTAATCTTCTGCATTGATAGCTGCATGTAGTTCACTCACAAGTGAAAGAAAATCAATCAGACTTCCACTTCCTCTAAGTAGCAGTTCATCTGAACAGGCAGAGGTTAAAGTCATGTTCATTTTCTTAACAGGCTGATTAATCAAGATACACACATGTTAAAGGCTACATCTGTTTTCATATTCAGACGCCTCTCTGAAATAATCCTGTTAAATACCACAGGGACCCTGCCTGATTGACTAGAAAGCTTTTATTGCTCCGGTGATTAGACCGCCACCCTCGGTCAATTCTCTGAATGGCACTTCACAGGTGAAATATCTCATAACTTGTCAAGCCACTTTTTTCCCCTCAAACCTTACAAGCTCTTAGTCACAAAGCAAATGGTAGAAGACAGAGGTGATAAAATTAGGATTATCTTCAATATGTGCCAAGATTAAGTGAATCAGTGGCTTTTAGTAGTTGTTAGAGTGATGGCTGCAAGCAAAGTAAGTGCCTCAGAGCCCTTGAAGAAAGAGACAGTGACAGATCTAATAGCTGGAGGCACGTGGCCTTAAACTCACCTAATCTTACAGCCTCTGGTCCCTTGGTTTTTTTTTTTTTTTTGTGGATGCTGAAGAGGGTTATGGAAGCACAAAGTGACAGAAGTGCCGCTGCGCTCAAGACACACACACTCGCTGGGAGAGGTGATGACAGGTCGCAGATCTATGGGAGAGAAGAAAAATAATGAGCTTATGATGACACACAGAAGACACATGCTTCCTTCCTTGCGCTCACACGCATGCGTGCGCACGATCTCATAAATTTCTTATGGGATCAAGAATCTCAACAGGGGTATAGTTCACAAAAGCTGCTTTTGAAAGGCCAATTTACTCTACATAGCCTCCACATCTGACCACACTGTTTTCATTCCATTTTCTAGTGTCCCTCCTACCTGGTATCCACAGACACACTAAAGTTACCCACAGGAATAAAAGCCTACATTAACTCGAGAGGGGCACATACAATGAACTCTGTTCACACTTCAAACACTACAAGTGGTTGGTGCACAATGTGACAGGATCATGTTATCTGTGCTCATTAACAAAGCCTACACAAGGATTTATTGCAATGATAATGCAGGCGTGAACAGAACACTGATGTGTGCATCATCTCTCTCACTACACTGCTGTTAATGATTACTACAGAAGGTCAGAGGGTGGATTTGAGATTAGTTTGCCTTTCATTTGCTGTGAATCTTGAATTGAGATGTAAACACAAGCACAACAAAATAATATGTCTGTTTTTGTTCTCACATCAATAAATTATTCAACATTTTTTTCTTTTTGCATGTAAACTGTTACTAAGGCCCAGCTGGATATACTGAAGACTGAAGAGTTATTGTAAGTAGACTCATTATGTCTGTTTGACTCATTTGGAGTTCTCTGTTGGATATAAAAAGAACTGAATTTAAATTAACCAGTGTGCAAACATATGATCAAACAGCTGGCTAACAAATACATTACAATGCATGACTACTTCCACTACCTAACAAGCAGAAATTTATCAAGACAATAATAAATAATTGGATTGGTGGTTTACATTTAGCATACTAGGTAAAAGGGGCATTTTGTATTCACAGTGAATCATTTTCATTCAACAACACAAACCACAGTAAAAGTTTGTTTTTGCATTTTGCCAGCACTCCAATGAAAGCGATGTGAGCTCCAAATTAAAAGATCTATTCGATAACACCTAAAGGATTCAGCAAAATATGTTTGCTTATTTTAAGACCGTTTGGGAATTAGGCAGGAAATTATTCTACAGAAATAATTTTATGTGCTGCATTTATTTCCTGATCATAATTTGAAAGGACCAACACAAACATTTACCCACACCTGCATGTTTATTGCCTCAACATCATCAACGGTGCTGCAAACTGACAAATGACGAATCAAATTAAATTTTCTGTCCGACTTGTCACTATTGTGTTATCACACATAGATTTAATGCCAAATTTATACCAGTAGACTTGATCGTGATCCATGTCCAGTCAGATATTTGTGAGCAGTGCAGCATGTGTCAGCAAAAGCTTTATGACTTTAAAAATCTGAATGTCAAGGGCAAGAAACTCCATTATATTTTTCTTAAGCCTGAACAGATTTGCAATTTCCTTTAGTCTGGATTTTAACATTTGAAAAAAGACTAAATAACAGACAAAGCATTAACTTTGTGAACTTAGTGAACTTTGGATCATTTTTGATTCTGTTTACACAAAGAGGATAGCATGAGACGGACACGTTGGATCGATATGACACTTGGGGGCTCTCCTGTATGCCTCCCTGTAGCGCCTGACATCCAAGAAAACAGTTTCTGTTTTCACATCACACATTTTCATTGCACCAAACAAAATGTTTGAATGATGAATTCCTCCCAGTTCCTTTGATTACAGAGACCACGGCGCCCTCTCAGTAGATGTGCTGCGGTGCCTGACAAACTGCTGAAATGGCAACATGTTTTAGGCTACTGATGGAGACATGAGTGCAAAGTACAAGAGGTAGAGAGCAGAGTGAATGGGAGATATTGTATTTGAGGATAAGTACTTGTGACGATTGACATGGACACACCATGGTTAACATCGGACACCTGCCTGCAGAAACATTGACACTGATGAGACAGCCACTGATGAGACCACCTATGTCTCCTGTAATGTCTAACGGCCAGGACATCTGCATGATTAAAGCCATGTGCCTTCAGCTTGTGACTTATTAAAGTGAAATGCAATTAACCACCATGTCCCCTGGCTGACCAGCTCCTGCACTCTACCATGAATGATGCTCAGCAGGCGCGACTGACTGGCACAAGCCTGAATCTCACCTCCCATTGACAGATCCCAGCTGCTCACCTTACCGCTCTATTTGCTCATTCATCACAATGCTCAGTTTTTCCGTCTTCCTTGTGTTAATTTACATCTACATAATGGAAATCAGTCAATGGAAACATCGCTTGGTATTGCAATCTTGTCTGCGGCGGCAGAGAGAATGTCTGATCAGTTGTGAGCTTCTGTGTGTAACATGTCTCTGCACAATGAGCCCGTTATTACTCTTCTAAATTCAAGCTGAGAGCTCATATACAATTTTTATGAGAATTCTTCCGGCCACTCAAGCGGTTTTGTAATCACTACTGAAGGATTCCCGGAGCAACCTAATTTGGAATGATCTAAAGGTTACAGGTGTAACCAGGCAGCACAGAGTGCCAAACACATAAGCCCCACTATTGGCTATCCCTGTCTGCTGCTGGAGGCTATGAGTCATTAAGAGTCAGGCCTCATTAGAGAGGCCATGATGCGGTGCATCATAGACACCTTCTCTCCTGGCTTCAGCTACACACTGGATCTGGGGATCTGATGTGTAAGAGGCCAGAAAGAGGAGGCAATGTCATGTGAGGGGACGTGCTGGTTTTCTGCCAAGCAAAGCCACAAAACAGCGCAAAACTAAATCCTGAATTGTTCCTTCTCACCATAAAAAAGTGCTTTTGAGAGCTTCTTAATAGTAGTGCAAAAACAACTGACCGACTACTCTACTTCAGTATAATCAAGATCTTTATATTTGTATGTAATCCCAAGTAGTTATTTTTTTGGAATAATATTTTTAACAACAAATATATGATTTACTAGTATGACTAGTATGGATTTAAATACCTGTTGTTTTCTTTTTTTCAAAATTATCTCCACCTCAACTAGTTCAACTACTTAAAGGTATTGATATTTAATAGTGCTGTACTTTTATATCCTGGATTTTCACTTGTATGGGCAATATTTTTAAATTGTCATATTTTACCATTTACTTGGGTTAAGTAGTTATGTGAATATTGTTTTCCCTGCTGACTGCTCTGAATATTTCCATAAAGCAGTAACTAAATCTGTGTTGACCTTTATTGTAACAAGAATTCTAGTTTGTGTTTTAGATTAGTTTCTTCTGATTTTTTGTTTTTGTATTATTCCGCTCATTATGCACATCGCTTGAAAGAGACCTTCCACTTGAGCGGGCATCAAGTGTATTGAAGTCATAAAGCCCGAGAGGGTGTTTGTCAATGCATTTATGGGAATTTCAGTAATGCTGACAGCATGAAGTGCAGCCAAGGCAGCAGTGTCTTACACCTGATCGCAGTAAAAATGGACTCCTGGGTACTTTACTTTTATTACACTTCAGTGATTAGGAATGCCATCATATTATGATCCTTACCAAGGATTAACTTCGCAATCTCTGGTCAGACTGAACACTGGCCGTGATTCTAGTTAGTTATGGTTATAGACATTCAACTCACAAATGAGTTGGACTACAGGAAACAAGATTGAGAATAGGAAGAAAATTCCCATCCTGCTTTAGCCCTGGGCTTTTGCATATGATTGTAAGAGCTGAGACTGAAGACCGACAGGGAGGACGGAAGACAGATGTGCAAAATTCTTTTTTATTAACATGCAGAACATTTAGATATATGCAGTTCATAACTTTCCAAAGAGAAAGTTATGCTGTATTCAACCACCACAGCACCACCTACACTACCTCACTATAGACTGAACCTCTAATGATATACTATCTTAAAGAATAGAGAATTAAAATACACAAAATAGTTGAATTAATTGACGTACAATACAATTTTATAAGTTGATTGCTTGTAGGGATTTAAGTCTTATGTCTAAACTGACTCATACTTCAAGCCAGACTAGATCAAGTGAAAACACTGACTAACTCCATTATCATGATGAGAAAACTAAATCACAATGAACATAAAATGAAAGAGCAACTAAAAACATTCATTGATTTAAACCTCTCAAATGCTGAAGTTCTAGACGGTTGATTGGACAAATCTGAAGACCTTATTTTGAGCTTTTAAAACAATTTCTGAAACCTTTTACAGACCAAACAACTAACTGGAACTGAAAGTAAATAATTGATGAGAAATAATAATTATCAGATTTTGATTAAGTTTGGTAAGTTAGTTAGTGGCGTTACATTCTCCTGTGTGAAACCTTGAAACCTTCTCAACTTGGTTGTTTTATATTCTGGTATTTTCTCACAAACAGTTTCCAGTCACGTCTTCCACCACTAGCATGAACCTATAACCACCCACCTCTTAGCTGACAGTTCTTCTAAAGTCATGGGCGTCATTGGAAAACCTCGAAGATTTAAAACTCGTTGTTCGTCACATCAGCCATGACATGGCACTGAAACACAATAGTAACTGTGACAATGATTTCCACTTTAGAGATTGAGGCACCTGGGAAACTGCTGTGCGTCGTTTAACAGCAGCTTAATTCTGCCCACATGGTTTATTCATGTGACGTTGCGCTGATATCACGATGCTCATAAATCACACAATGCAGCATGCTGGATGTCCACGGGCTCGGGCAGGGCTCACTAATCTCAACACCATCTTTCATCTGAATAACCTTGCCTTACCGCAGGGCAGGCCAACACCATACACAGCCCATTGGAGGGGAGGCTCTCCTCGTACTTTTATTCCTTTCGCTCTGGGCACAAAGACTTTCTGCAGCCATTCAGAGCAGACAAACACCATGCTCCCAGGCAGGAGTCTGCCCACTCTCAACCATAGGCAATAATGAGAAATTGCTTCATGGACATCAGAGGAACTAATCTAGTCTAACGTTAGCTTTATGAATGTAGAATCAGACACACAGGGGAGGAGAGCAGCGGAGCCAGTCGAGCCATCTGTTCAGAAGTGGTTCAAAGAAAGAGTCGAAATTTGAAACTAATGTGAGTAAACACAATCATCAAATATAGATAACAGAATATACCATAAATCAACTTTGCCCTGATTTTTCCAGTGTTTTTCTATTGTCAAATATGATCTGTTTTTTATTTGTAATTAATTGGATTTGGGTTCTTGCTCACATAACAGGCACAGAATCTACAGTCATAAACATGTCACCAATTACCAGCTTTAGGCCCTGCAATTTCCGTAAGAAAACTAGTTAGTGAAACAACACCACTTAATGAACCAAAATAACAATGTGCCTGATGTCACATAGCTCTGCCTGCTGCTTAGAATAGTCACTATACTTCGCCCCATGCCTCTAATAACAAACACCAGGCGTCACATTGACAGCCAAATGTGTCGCGATGTCCTCCGCACTATACGTCTGTCCTCTTTCAACGGCCTGGCTCTGGCCTCCTGCTGCCACCAGTCAGAAGCACCAGTCATGCTCCTTCTCACACCAATACGGCTCTGCTTCCCCACACAGACAATTAGCCACCCTGTGATTGACTGCGAATAATGAGAGCTTCTGGAGAACAGTTGGACATCTTAGGATAAATTAATGTATGAATATTAGCCTGTTGAACCTTCTGCTCTCTCCCTCCAGGATGATTTTTGGCGGAGAAGAAAACGGCACGACTCTTTTACTCAGCAGCTCCCTGGTCAAGGAGGTGCAATCACATAATCATACATAGTACTCTGGGTGGATGGTTATCACTCTATTTTATAAAGTTAGAGTCCTTACAAGAGCTAGGGCCGGACTCTGCAGAGATTCGGTTTGGACAGGAAAACAAATGAAAAAAGGTGGAGGGAAGAAGGCACTGAACAGGCAAGTAGGGATGCTAGCTGAGCAGCTCACCATGAAATGCTGAAACAACAGCACAGCTGCCAGGGCAATTTTACACCCCAATAGTTTCACACCTCAGCCACCAACCCCTTCCAACTCTGAACCTTGTGTCTTCTTTGTGTCTTAATTTATTTTGTGTCAGTGTCCAAGATGTGAGAAGCCAAGCAATGAGAAACTCGTCCAAAATGTCGCAGGGTGAGCAGTGTGTGAAGCAGACGAGAGGCGGGAGAAGAAGTGAATAGCCCACTGCGCCTGGATGCACCTCACTTTTTGTGCAGACAATCCCGATGTCTCACAGGAGGGAACTGAACTTCATACTCACCTTACCGCTTTAGTGGTAGAAGTAGTATTAAGTATTCAGATCACTTCCTGTACCAGTACAGTATTCTATAACAAGTTTAAGTTGTGCAGTCAAAGTCCCATTTAAAGAAAATTCAGACTTTATCACCAAACATACTGAAAGTATCAATGTAAAATGGGCCTTGTGCCCAATTTATAATGGTATATGACAGTATTAGATTGTTGATATAGATGTATCAAGCAGTTCTTACTTGTTGAGGAGGAGCTAGTGATAATAGCCTTTCATGATTAGTTAATTTAGTAGTTTTTCACAACTTTTTAAAAATGTCTTTTTGTTAGAACAGGCAACTAAGAGACATCAGAAATATGATCTATGTTGTAATGTTCACAATGTGAGTATTTTTTTTATATTGGGTTAATGTTCAAAAGGTTGGAAATGTTTTAAAATGTGTTTAACTTGGGTTTCTTTATGTTCAACACCAGTTTGGATTTTAATTAGTAACTGTAGCTGTCAGATACGGGGTGGATCAAAAACTACAATATTTTCTTCTGAAATAGATGTAATAGTGGTGGAGTAGAAGTATAAAGCATAGAAATATTCAAGTAAACTTGAGGAAATGTATTTAATTACTTACTACTTCACTGCAAATACAATACAATTTAAAAAGCTGTTGGATCTGTCATGAGAAGATCTCTTGTATTTCCAAGAGGAATTCCTTTTTCTCAAAATGACCACTTAAAATTAAATATTAATTTCTTTATGTTCCACTAAGAGATACATCTCCCACACCTCTCTCCACATCACTGGTTTACTCCCTCAGCTGGTGTAGCACATTAACCTTCTGGATTACCAGTCAATGACTAAAAAAAAAAAGAAAGAAAAAGGAACGACTTATCGTGATTATTACTTGTGAAAATCTGCTCATGCAGCGTATTAAAGCCTGTCCATCTTTGCAACCAGGTGATCTCAGTTTGTTGAAATGAGAGCTCCATCAACTAGAACTGCATTAAAGATGTATGCCCAATTTTTTTTTTTTTGCCACCATGACCTTCTAAATGCCCTTGAATCCACTAGAGCAAAACACTGCTACTTAGACTGAATGCATTAAAAAAATGAACAAAAGAGAGGAGAGCGGGTGTGCGGTGAAGACGAGTCCGCCTGATGAATACGAGAAGAAGATGCCTGTTTTCATCACTGACATGACAGACTTAAATGAAGCCTGGATAAAATTCACACAAAAGCCTGTAAAGGCCATTAAAAATGTGCTTTTACGATCATTAGGACACAGAATATAACAGTTGGGCTCAAAAAACAATACACTGACATGTATTCTTTATAAATTGACTTCATTAGAGGTTCACATTGTTAAAACTCATCCAGCCTCAATTTCTCTGCAGTCTACAGTGATACTTGGATGTAATTGTGCCATATATCACGATAGTTTAATATATCACCATGCAATTCCACATGCAAACTAAATAAAATATACGCCCTGACTTGCTGCAAAATTATTAGCCAACAGTGCAAACAGTGTAAACCATTTCTGTTGTGCTTTCTATTCAAGTTCTGCATGGTAGAAAAACAATATGAGCTTGTTTGATTGCAGTTTTCTTTGCCATCTCAGCATACACAGCATTGTGCTGTGCAGTATATAAAATACTCCATACAAACTTAATCAAAATGAGCATTGCTGTAAATTTTTTTGTCACATCTCTACACTCTCAGCTTCTACTCCATTATTCTCTTCACTCTCCCACAACCATGCCAGGTAGGACTGCCTTATGCTGGTGCCAGTGAGTTGCCAAGTATTTGTGCCCTGACCTTCTGCTCTCCGGACAGGTCTGAGTGTGAAAGCATCGGCTCTGAAGGGGCCAAAGGAGACAGGGCCCTCTGCTAGGCGGTGCATTATTCATGAGTTGCCCCTGTTGAGTGGACAGTTATGCAGCATCTAAATCCCAGATGTGGTTCAATCTGTGCTCCATTCACTGTCCTGACTGTCGGCCATTGATCACAAGCAAGGTACCCGCCTGCTGAATAAGCGCGAGGGCTTTATGTTCTAGGACTCAAAGCGCTTCACTGATAACACGAAAATCCATCACTAGATATTGGAGACGGTCCAGGGTCTGCTCACTAGAACTGATCGGACAGGCTGAGAGAAGATGCATCTCGACAACAACGGGTGTAGCAGAGCATGTGACTGAGGCGCGTTGGCAACATGTTATATGTCACGTAGCAATACAATATTGCAGCAGACCTGAGCGTATGCATGTAAGCATTTCTGTCTGAATCTAATTTAATTTCCACAGAAATCAGCAGCACTGTGTATATATTTATTCACCCAGATATAGATACTGAGAGACACACTCATACACAGAAACAGACAGAGAGAAAAAAAAAATAGTATGATGAGGTCCCTCTGAAAGGTGGCAGAGGCAAGGTACCATACTCTAATAGGCATCACACTATTAATACACCATTGAGCAAGGTGAATCATCTGTCCACTTAAATCATCAATCACATATAGGCAGCCAAATGTGGCATGACGACAACTTTGCATTTGTCAGGCTGACGATCATCCCTCATTGATCACATTGCAGAATTACTGTATCATGTGAAATAATAATAATTATCATGTCAGTGAGCCTACTGAGACTGTACACGCAGTGGCAATCACAGAAATAACAACCAAGACTCCATAGTGTTCGTTCAAATTAATCAGGATTTTTTTCTCCAAATTCTATTTACTTTTCTTTCTCTTGTTAACACATCAGATTTCTGATTGAATATTATTTGAAACTGGGAGAAACAATTTGAGATTTCCTAATTTTTTTCAACAATTTGAGGATGAAACATCAAAAGCTGAGACATGTTTGAGTTTGTTCAACGTCTGTTTAAATAGGGATATGGTTGGATTTTTTTTTTTTTTTTTTCTCATCCTCTTTGTAACCTTTCATCTGAATTTCATAAACTCAATCACACCCATTTTTGGCTCACCCCCCTGCCTACCACTTACCACTAAAACAGGTTTAGTGCTTCTTCTGTGCCTTTTTGATGATATCAAATTAACACTGAATATTAAATTTCAACATGTTTCTGAGAGGACCGCGTTTCATATTTCTCTACTTGTGCTCAAAAAACCTCAGTTCTCATAAGAACAGATTTGCCAAAATTTAAGATTCCCACTGAATATCTTTGGTTTCTAAAAAAGTCTGAATTAGTGATTTAACCTTTTAAAATCCCAGAGTAATTAGTAATAAAAAGCTACTTCAACTCATCTGCAGATGGAAAGCAGTGAATAAACTATGTGCAAAAAATATACAGTAAAGCCCAGAAGTATTTCAACAGCTACATTTTTTTGGTCTTCAGGCTCTGAGCGAAGAATTTATGAATTTATATAAATATGTGTGTGTGTGTGTGTGTGTGTGTGTATGTATGCAAGTCAAATTAAAACACCTGACCCACAGACTCTTTGTATTTTCTCTGATGATTCATTCGTTTCACTCTCACTTGTTCAATCATACTTTATTTATCAAGCACCTTGTTGTGATGTCTCTCTGCTTTTAGTCTGATCTTGTTAAAAGCTGCTCAGTCAGACTGAGTTAAGGTGACTGACTCAGCCATGTCAGGATATTTCACCTCTGAATCTTGTAAAACAAAAACAAAACAAAAAAACAAAACAAAACAAAAAAAAACAAAAAAAACATGTTTGGTTGCTTTGACCATATCGTGCTCATTTATTCACAATGTGAATGGAGAGTTAGGCAGATTTCCAAGTGTACTGACTAAATGTGCAGACAAACATTTTGTTTTTTCAGAATAAGGTGTAGAATATATGAATTATTCATATTGTAATGACATTAGTTGGACTATACAGGAAAGGTAAAAGATGTGAAGATGTTACCTTCAAAAAAAAAAAAAAAAAAAATGAAAAAAGAAAGAAAACTCTAAAGCGTGAGGAGGAAAATGACTTTTTCCTTGATGTTAAGTTACTGGTAAAATATTTTATATTAATTCAGAATAACTCTGACTACATAGAAACTGAAATTAATTTTTTACTGTCTTTTCAAAGTAGAATGTTTCAAGGTACAAATGTGGGACTTTATTTTGTAAAACTTCTTTACTGATGTAGTGACAATAACTTTTATGTATTTAGGTATGTAGGTGTCGTGAACTCACATTCATTTCTTGTCAAGTTTTATGGAGAAATTACCTTGTACTTTGAGGAACTTCAACTATTAACAAATGTAACTATTGATACAAATGTGGCAGGTAACTAATTCATCTCACATTTGTGAAGGATTTTTTTTTTTTTTAGCACAGGTACAATATATTATACTTGCTATGATTAGAATCTAATGCACATATGTTTTTGTAGATTTGTGTTAACAGTTTTCAGCCATTAATATCTATGTATACAGTTACAGATTTGATAATACATAGGGATTTCCTCTAGACATTTTCAAATCCATGCGCACTTTAAAATTACTTCACCGATTTGCAAATTGGATTATTCACACTTTGAGATAGTCACAACGAACCATCCAGGATCACTGTCCAGGTGAATGATGGTTTGATGGTTTGATGCATTTGCCTGAATCTGTGCTCACACAAAGCTCCCATATGCCTCCGCATTCACCCTGTTGCTTCTGTCAGCAGTGAAATCATCAATAAATGCCAGTTTTCCAGCTCCAGTGGCAGCAAACAATGGCCGGGCCATAATACAACTACTGCCATTTTGACAGATGAAGTAGGTCATGAGTTTTTCCTTTTTTTCTTCTTTTTTTTTCCCCTTCTCAATTTCCTCTTCCATAATTTTAATATAGATTAATGTTTAGTTTCAGTCCACACAGCTTTGTTCCACAACTCTCTTCCACTTTCTGTTTCTTCATGATTTTGTGAACTGCAGCCAGACTCTGACTATTTGTGATGTTTACCAGTGATCTGCAGTTGTGGTGTCTCTTATATAGTCATATACAGGTTACAGTCTGTTCCTAATTGTTGACAGGGAAACGATGTCTGTCCACATTTTGGAGAGTATTTTTGACTTACTGTACTAATACTGGTTCTTCCCTCATGCAAATGATTTTCTGCTCATCCACAAGACTTGTACTGCTCAGTCTATCAGGTCATTTCTATTTTTCCTACTCGCACCTGTTTTTTCTGTTGTATCCTCCAACCAAGCTACTTCTGATTTCTTACTGATAGATTTTGAACTTCTTTTGGAGCTATTTATTTTATTTTATTTATTTATTTTTTTTTTAATCTTCTTCACATGTTTGGTCACCTCCTCATTCCTCGTACAGACAACCAGCAGTTCAATCAATTCAATCTAAATGTCAATTCTCAACTCTTTTTTTGTGTATGAACCAACCTCGGACACACAGTTGCCCGAGAAATATTTAATAGACAAGCTGAGACTAGGAACTTTAATGTAATAGCCATTATTTTATTTCAAACTGAATGTGCTCAAGCTCAGAGCTTTGAAAGCCTGAAGCACAAAAAATGTGTAACTGTCCAAATACTTCCGGTCTTGTCTGAGTGCCTGAGATGGAGAGCGGATTTTTGCTGTCTAAGGCATAATGATGAATAATAGCCTTATCAACAAAGCACAACACTTCCCAACACGCTGAAATCTTATCTCTGATTGTGTATTTCCCTGTATCTCTCCTGGAAAATGTGTCGCACGGTTCCTCCCGCGCTGTAACTGACAACCTAGTCATGTCAGAAGACTTGATGCTTTATGGCAGCAGTCCCTTTCACGAGACAAGGAAGAAGGGAAAGAAATTAAAAAAAAAGTGGCAGATGTAAGCAGATGCATCAGCAGTATTTGCAAAAAGTCACCAGACTGCCACGAGGGACATGCTTGTCATTAAAACAAACAAGAAAAGAACTGATGAGTGCATTAATCAGAGCGCGGCCAAGCATCGGCGAGGAGCTACAGTCCGTTGCATTTCTCCTCAGGAATGGGTGCACCTGAGGGAGGGGGGATTAACGCAGCTCCACGCTGGAGCTCCTGTATCTGAAATCTGCCTGAGCTCATCGTTTCTGTTTCTCGCTAAGAGGCTGTGGCTGGATATCAGGCTGAGGCAATCTATTCCCCTGCAGACTGCCGGCTGACCAACATCAATGCTGTGCATTGTCGAATTATTAATTAAATGCATGCAAGCATAATCAGGTGTGGACATTTTGAGACCTCTGGGACAGCTAACATAGAAACTGAGCTAAATTTAAATTGCAGATTTTTTTTTTTACTTTCTTTCCTAATTTTCAATTTTTCAATGCCAGATAGTTGAATCTCGTGGCCTTAAAAATTTAGCATCCTATTGCACTGGTGATGCAAAGCATGCAAGAGCAAGACTTTTCTCAACAAGCAAACACTTACTAGAAAAGAAACTCCAGACAAAAAAAAAAAAAAGTCATTTACTGTGTTGACTGCAGCATTAATATGTTTACGTGGACAAGTAAGAGATAAGATGTGGGTGTACGCCGTTTCTTATATTGTTTTTCTCATTCCCTCGCCACAGACGTGCAAAATGTAAATGCCACAGCTTTCAAAAGTAAAGCAAAGTCCAGGTCTTGCCTCCATATATTTCATATATTTCATTAACTTTTGTTAATGTAGTTGCTATGGCTCCAGGGTATTTGCTCAATGCTCAATGCACTTTTGCTGAAATAATAAGATCTATCAGTCAGGGCGAAGCAAAAACAGCTTAATTTGCAGAATAAAGGTCATTGGAGCTGTTACTTTTGAGGGACTCTGACAGAGAACAATGTTCGAAACAACAAACTCCAGAAGGAAACTCTGCCGTTGATTATTACAGTATACTGTTGTGTTCACATCTAAAAAAAAAAAAAAAAAAAAATTTGTGTCACGCTTAGAACGCAGAGCTGACAATCCTAATTTGCCCTTGTGAACTGCTCCCAACCCGCTCATTATCCTACAACGTGCTGAATGCACTTCATATATCAATCCACTACTGGAAACCACTCATGTTGGGAACATGACCAGTGGAGAAAACTACATTTCAACATATGTACTGATGTGTGTCCAAATCATTTAACTCACATGTGATTAGGAGATCACTGAGCCTGCGCAGGTCCAAACCAAGAGGTAATTGCAATTATTGAATAGTTAACAGATGAATTAGCGTGTCCTTTAAGTCAAACAGAAATGTAAATTGTTCTTACACTTTTATCTCATATTCTTTAATCGTGTCTAATTTACATTGTGGATGGCTATGTAGAAATCAAATTTTTAACCATGGAAAGCAATTTCTCCCTAGTTGCCAATAGAACGTGTCCTTGTGAAGTGAGAAAGCTGTCAGCCCCGTACAGCCGCACACTTCCATTAATCAGCACTAATTAAATGTATTGATTGAGCCAAACATCGGGATTTTCAATTGAAAGAGTTTACTAGACTGTAAAGTGCACATAACAAGAATACTCTAGCGAATCCAGGAGCCACTTACGTGCCCTTGAAATATCTGCCTCTTTGGAAGAGCTCAAAAAATGAGACATTCTGCAAACTTAAATAACATCAGCTTTCACGGCGTCACCGTGGCAAATGTCGTCCTTGGCTTTAGTGAGAATTGAAACCACTGAAGCTGAAATGAGTGTCAATTTATTTGCTGGCACCATGACCTTGTTGTATGAAATCCCAGCTTTAACCAACTTCAACCCTGAAAGGACACCAGATTGTATTCGACAACAATCTATGGATCATGTGTTTAGATGAGAAGCCACTTTATTGAGGGGAAATTGCTTAAAAGCTCACTGAACATGTTACAGTACTTCAAAGTACATGACATAAATCAACACACTGAAATGTGAAACTACTGTATGTGACTCAAAAACTATACAAAATAATATAAAAATTTATAATACACATATTTTTTAATCTGACAGTAAAATTAAAGTTTGGTGATGTTTCTCACTGACCAGATACAGTCAAAGAAAAATCATGTACAGGAACATATAACTAAACTTTGTGATTCTGAGTTTGTCAGCTAAACTAGGAATTAATAAAACTCTCAACTTCCTGAGATAAATAAAACATTTTAACACTCACTGGATCAGCTGAAAAATAAGTGCAAAAAAGAAGAAGAAGAAGGAGATGGTTGATCTGTTTTTTGGGGAAGTTCATATTTTAGAAATGTGGTGTTTTCACAGGACTGTGTCTTTAGTTTTAAATAAATTACAGCTTCATACAGTCAGAAGCAATGGGGAAAATGATAACGTGAAAGACATAAATCCACCTTTTTGAAGGGTCATAATAGACCGAAGTCACAGCTGGCTTCGTCACTTCACTGGAATTAAATAGTTTTGATTGTGAAACTGATCATCCAGCTTCTTGAATGCAAAGCAAACCGTAATTGTAAGTTATATATTAGTTTGCATGATGTGAATTGTGATTCTAACCATGCTGCTGGTTATGTGGAGAAAAAAAGACTGCGATGTTAAAAAAATAATGAAGTGATTAAAGACAGTAAATATGGAGCCATTACTTCAAATTCATCAAAGAAAATCATCATTTAAAAACAAACATGATGCCTCAGCATCCTCAAAGTGTCAGTGTTGGGGTCAAAATAAAACCTGCATTGCTGTGTTGCCAAGGTGCATTTATAATAAATGACTTTATGACAAATTGCTATAATGCAGAGAGCCCATGCAGAGCTTAGGCTACTCTGTATGCAGCTCCAAAGGGCAAAACAACAGTAGGCTACTGTATAAAGGCTCCAGTCGGTTCAAATGGGAGAGTGTGTGTGCGTCTGTGTCTGTTTTGTTTGTGTGTGTGTGTGTGTGGTTGCACCTACTGATTTGATAAAAATCATTGATCTTACTAAAGGCCCCTTTTTTCAGTCTGTATATTTCTCCTCAATTGAAATCAACAGCAGTAACGATTTCTTCATCAAAGCAGAGTGAGGATCTGCTCATTGACTAATAGACTAATGCAACTTTAATCGGCTGCTTTAGCTTGCACTCTGTTGTCATCTAGTGGCTCAAAGATGATATAACATACTGTCTTGTGATCTTTATTCCAGACTGACTCGCAAAAATGCTCATCACTGCTGCTCCTGCTGGATTCACTCATCATCTCTGGCTTTGAAGGACAAAAAATTATCTGAAATCTTCATTGAAGGAATTCATCTCACACTGAGACAGACATTATGACACTGGAGTCACGTGGGTGATGTTAATAAAGATCCCAGACATGAAGAATTGTGAGCGGATACAGCCATCAAACTTATTAGAAATGATTACAGATATGAAAATATACATATTTTTAAAAAAATAAAAAAATTCTGCTTATGTATCCTGCAACACGCTTCTAAATCATTAGCATTCACTGCATTACAACAGACTTTTAAATCACTGTATTTTCAAACTAATAGTTTTTCTGGCAGAATATACAGGCGATGAGCCATGTATTTAAAAAAAAAAAAAAAAAAAAAAATACATAGCTGCAGTAGATTATAACACTCTCCGGGATGATACAGCCCTTTTCTTTTTTGGCACAGTACGCACATTTTTCCATGGGATAGACTCGCCAATAGCCTAATTAAATAGAAAGCACAATTTGTCACATCAAGCAGCCAACAACAGCAGCAGCAGCTTTCACCCCCAAATGCCAAAAAAAAAAAAAAAAAAAAAAAAAAAAAGACTGCGCCCCAAGTTGCTGCGGGACGCTCCGACAACATAACAACCACAAATAAATACAAACAAACACTGTTTGCCTCAAAAACATCTGCAAAGCTGTTTATCAGCACTGATACTGTGGATGCTCATGACATTACTGCTGCAGCATCATTAGCATCCTCTGCCCGATTAAGTCGAGCCCTTGGAAAATTACCTTAAGGGAAGAAAGAATGAAAGAAATTAAAAAAAAAAAAAAAAAAAGATAATAAATTGAACTCACCAGTTTGGAGACTTGAAAATGTTTTTTTTGAAAGTTATCGCCCTTGACAAAACAAGAATTCAGCGTCTCCACGTTTCGACACCGTCTTCCATTTTTAATCAGTGTTGAAAGTCAAGACGCACGTGAAGACACAGCAGGTAGTTTCTTCAACTTCAAACCAGTGTATATATATATGTGTGTATGTGTGTGTGTGTGTGTTTGGTTTTGGTTTTATTTTAAAACAGTACACGTCGAAGCGCAGAAGTCAAGTGTAGTGAGAGGCTCCAGCACCGCTGCTTCCTCCCTCTTCTCTCTCCTCTCCTTCACCGGGTGAAGCGCGGCCCACTTTAAACTCGGGTGACGTCATGAAACCTCCGCCCCCTCCTCCTCCTTTCCCCACCCCCCTCCCTCATCATACACCCCACACACACACACCACACACACACACACACACACACACACACACACACACACACACCTCTTGATCAATAAAACTATAAGTACTGTAAAGAACCTGTAGAACATCTTCCAAATACAGATACTTTATTTTTATTTTTCGCAATTTCCATAAAGGATTATCAGTCCTCTTTCCATACCTGCCTGCAACATTTAAAATTATATGAGCTGAAAGTGGGTAAATTGCCCGGAACATTGTAATTATTATAATTAACTCCTATATACTTCTGCAAGGGTGAATGCTTCACTTCTACTCTGAACCTGAAAAAAAAGAAAGAAAGAAACATCCAGTCAGATCAGATAAAATCAGGTTTTCTCTCAAAAATTTCACTGTTACTGACATTTTCTCATTTTCCTATGACAGTCTTCCAGAGCACGGTTTCTAATCTCGCGCGTTCAGGCGTCGCTACATGTCATAGAGTAAGAAAACACCTCACAATCACATTGTTTCCAAGGTTAGATAAGATTTCTGTTTCGATTTTCCACAATGGAAACCTAATCCACAGACATATACTGGAGTCAGAATGTGGTGAGTTGAGTAGAAAGACTTTTTCCTACATTTTCTATCTTCATTGCCCAATTGCATTGTGTTTTTATGTTTTGTCAACAATGACTTGAACTGACCCTACTTTGTATTCCAGGCCCGGTGCGGCTCAACAGGCCACATTTTCTCATTGTGTTACACATTCTTTCATTACAATTAACATGGGTGTTGTAGTTTATATTGAATTCATCCTACACATTCAGTCCTGCTGCAGTAAATACTCTCCACAACACCGAATGCATAGCAATCCACTGAACACTGAAAGTACTCACCAACAAAGGCACAATCATCTCGACTCCTCTTTTGGTAATATTTTATTCTGAAACTACCCTACCTGTTTTCAGAAATGTATACTATACTATATGTATAAACTATATATCGGTGAGATGTGTTTAAAGATTTACATCTTTGGAGGATGACTTCAGGCCAAGAGCCACAGACTGTTTTTGTTTAACGGAGCAGATTATTTCCTGTAAATTTCCTGTAAACAAAATGTGTATAACATTTGCGGCCGACATAATGACCATCAGGCGCAAATAAGAGCCTTATGTGAGGCTCAGCAAAACCCAGGTGGTATGAAGAATACACAAAGACCACCAGCACTCAGGGAAGTCCGTAGACTGGATGGACATGCATCACATGACTGGTTATGTGGTTATGTTTATTGTGTGTAACGGAAGCAACTTTGCGTTTTATCTGTCAACAGTTCAGATAAAATACAACTGTGAATTTGTGCAGCTCCAAGGAAACAGGTTGGTAAAAGTGAAAGTGTTTATTTCAAGGAAAAACACTTGAGGGATGTGGTGGCTGAGTGTTACTGACCTTCTACTTCGATACACCAAGTCCACATCCACACTGTGGATGCCAGACTTCACACCACTTGGACTGCTGAAAGTCAATCAGATCATTTTTTAAAAATGTGTAGCCACAGTCTAGGTGACCAGCAACACCCTGCTCACCGGCTACACCCTACCCTCCAGCCAGTGACAAGTCATCCATGCACATAGCTGCGTAGCCAAATCTAAGGCTTTCTTCTTCCTCGGTTGTTTTTGTTGTAGTTTGTGTGAGTTGTGGTTGTTTAGTCTGTTTTCCTTCGTCCCATTTAAAAGAACCAATCTGAGCTTTATTCAAACTGTTAAAGAAGTTAAGTAAAAACTTTCCTATGTATTTTATTAAACTTAGTCTCTCTCTCTCTCTCAGGTTTCTCTGGTAGCCTTGTTGGTTGATGTATGTACAACACAGATTTTCTGTTTTTCACTTCTGCATGTGTCTGGGTCTGTTCACAGAAAAGTTCATAGAAAAACAGAACTAACTAAAATATGTACAACTTGGAAGAGCCAGAAAAAGTCAGAAAACATTGCCTTCATGTTGGGTAGTGCTTTGTGGGTATACAGTTTTAAGTCTGATTATTTGTGTTAAAACAGAGTTTGACCATATTTAATGGTCATTTTTTAATTTTAATAGATGTAAAATTGTAAAAGTACAGAAGACGTGTAAAATTAAAGTGAGAATTCGGTATTTTAATTATGGAAAATATGTGTTTTTTACAATATGGTTAATTTCTGTAATTTAACATCATTACATATATTAATTTTATAGTTCTTTTTTTACAATATGAGTATGAGTGTAGTTGGATGGAGCTGAGAGATGAAATGATTTTATTGAATTTAATAACAGTAGAAGTATTCAATCAATAGCATCAGGATTAACCTTATATATTAACTTGTCAAAGCAGGATGTTGAAAATACATGTACGTAATATACAGAAAAATATATGACATGACAACTGAGAATTGAAACACAACACAGAATAGAACCGGTGTCATCCAAAGTTTCATTTATAAATGCACCTCAGTTCTCAGCACCAAGCAGATCTGCTGTAATCTACAAAACCAAGCTAGACCCCTGCAGTCACTCAAAACTGACTGTTGGGTTCAACAACACTCTGACGCTGCTGAACTGAATCAAAATATGGTTTTCAAAACATTTTTATGGCCAATCAGTTCTAGTCAGAGACGCATTAGGTCTTTTGTCTCAGTGTTTCAGATGTTTCTCAGTGATTATGTCAAACACAAAACACTCACACTGTAAGCCTCTTCAACAACACTCTGTGAAATATAAGCTGAAAGGGTCCTGATTTGCTGTAATTACCTAATCTCCTAAATTCAATTATCACAGTTTGGTTGCAGTAGGAACAGTTTAGGAGCATGACCTAAAGTCCTGAATGAAAAACGTCAAGAGTGTAAGTAATATCAGTGAAACGCATTTACAGTTTCAAAAGTAGAAGTACACACTACGCAGAAAATAACCCGCATGTGGGTTTATATTGTAATATCATCATTTTATGTAACATAATTAGATTATTGTTTCTGATGTGTGATTGTATAAACAGCACTTAACTGTTATTGGTTGGAGTTGGCTGATTTTACACAGTCTGATGCTTTAGCTTATGGTAATTGAAATTGCTGATTATTTTCTCTATTCATCGGTTAATTGTAAAGTCTGGAAAATATAGCAAAACTATGTCTATCACAATTTCCCAAAGCTCAAGATGACACATTCAAGCAGCTTTTCTAGCCCACCTCATGATCCAAACTGAGAATTTATTCAGCTCTCTGCAGTTCGAGACAAAGAAAAAGCAGAAAAAATCTCGTATTTGAGAAGCTGGAACTGTGAAATATTTGACACCTTTATATGAAAAATATATTTTTTAAAAACTTTCCCCCAACCAATCAATGCAATAATCATTTCAAGTCTAGTTTTACTTTGTTTTTGATGGGGTTTAAATCTAAAACAATAAATGCTGTGGAATTGCAGAGGAAAAAAAGTAAATCGTTGCAAATCACGGCATGAAATGGAAATACACAAGTGACGCACATGTTCCTCTGATGTGCTCTGAAATACAATAAATGTTCTTAGTTTTCTCTGCTGCAGAAAACAGGCACTCTCAGGTGAATACTGCCTGTTTGTGTGTGTGTGTTTGTCATGAAATTGTGCAGTTATCTATCTTTTTATATCCCCTAAACCGAACCAAACCTGCAGTATTCCCAGCAGTGCATCCCACTTGTGTGTGTGTTCATGTCTCAATCATTTACAAGTACTTGTTCTGCCTCAGTTCAGCTGAGCACTGGACTTTTGTTTTTTCGTACTTTATCAGAAATGTGTTTGCACTCACATTCGCCGAATGCGGTCCTCTGTGTGCCGCGTTTGGCCCCGTTCCAGATGAACTACATGTGCCCGAAAGTGAAAGAAGACACAGTTGCCTTTGCCTCTGTATTAACTCGAGTTATCTTCCTGAAACAGAGAGACACAGCTCCACCTTCCCATCGTCACTGGCTAAGGGAAATTATTTTACATATAAAACAAGAAAATCCATCACATCACTCTGGGACTGGCAAACAAATCCTCTCCTGAAGTTATTTATTTTTCATTCTTGTGTCTTCCTTTTTTCTTTCTTTCTTTCTTTCTTTTTTTTTTACAGCTTTATTAAAGCTTTAATCTTTTTCAGAGATTTCCCTCCAACCATCCAACCATCCAACCATCCAAATTTGAAACCTTTACATATCAAAGATATGATTAAAAAATAAAATTAAGAAGCCAGATTTGGTCTCCAGGTGAATATACATTCAAGGTGAAGGAAATAATTATCTGAATTTCATTTCATAAAAAGTCTAAGCGCAGGTTGTTACCTTGACTCTGAATTAAGGAGAGATTTTCAAGCACATGGAGTGAGATTTGGCCGAGAAGCAAACCATTTGTTTATGCATGTTAAGTAGTTGCTGCTACCCTGTCTTTGTCCCATCTTGTGGTTAGACTTCAGTCTTAGTCATTGGACAGATTTGCATTCTAGGGACCTCAACCACTGGTCTTTCGTCTCAACCGAAGCAACTGTCTGTTGCTATCGGCTGCTTCAGAAGCCGCCTTTGTGGCCCGCTGTAATCCCTGACCACAAATCCCCAACCCCCTAAACAAAGTAGTAGTGGATGAGGCAACAAATCCACAGCATCAAACAAGACGTGGCGTATTCTGCTTTTTTCCAACACGACTGCTTGTTCTCGATCAGTGCATCTGTGTCATCTGAGGCTCATCTGTTGTCTCCTCATGGCACAGTGATGTCTGGAAAAGCAAACACACAGTTTCACTCTGTAGATTTCGTCTGGTTCTGACCGTGTCCTGGCTGCAGTTTGCTGGGCCTTTTTTTTTTTATGTCTGCTGCAGTCCTCATTGCATTTCCTTCTTCTTTTTTCTAAGGACCCAAATTTATCTGCTCAGTAGGGATTTCAGACTTGTTTGCCTGTGCAATGTGGCCAATTAGTTTTTCCTCTCCTGACAGTTAAAGAAACAGTTCACCTAAATTACAAAAGAAAAACACAACAAAACAAATAATATGACAATCCTCTTCTTTTTTTTTCCTTTTTTTTTTTTTTTTTTTAACTTTCCTCTTGTGGTATCCATAGCAGCACAGTTTTTTTTTTTTTTTTTTTTTTTTTGGTTTTTTGGGGTTTTTTTAAATTTACCTAGGTTTTGAAACACCTACTTGCATTACCACCAGGCTGAAGAGCCACAGGTTTACTGTGTCGAAATTAGTTTGTGGTAATTTAATTTATCACTTCTCCTTGTCACTCTGAATAGCACCTCACTGTCAAAACATGTCATTACAACTATTAATGACTGTTAACAAAGACATAGCCCTGGGGTTTGGGACATGAACTCAGGATGTTTTTTATTTTTGTTGTTGTTTTTTAAAGATACCTTCCAGTTATATTAAGATATGTAGACTCTGCTTTGAAAAAATGTTTTGTGTCTGGATTTTTTTTCAAATTACTTCATTAAAAATTAATTCAATTACTCCTACATACTCTGTTTCCTGCTTGCACAAAAATCCAGAATCTATGAATATCAAAATATTTTTCATATGAAAGTCTTACCAGTCCCTCCTTCTTCACTAAAAAGTTACATATCAAACCCCAACAGGCTTTAAATATAGCTGTGATGTTCTCATATGCACATTCACATCACAACAAAACACATATTTAAGTGAAGTGAGACTGTAAGTGTCATTAACCCCCAAATTCAATTCCATTCATCTCCACTGTGTTGAATGATGAATTTATTCTTTCAGCAACCTTTTCTGTCTTTGAATCCTCAACACAGAGCAACATCTACAGTAATTGCAGCCCCTTTTCACAGGTTTCTAGGTTGTGAGCTGTTCTTTCCAGCTATTTTTAAGTTGCTCGGATAATCTTTTAGAGCTTTTGTTCACAAAAACAAACACAATGATTACAGCAATCCAATACTGAACACAATTTTTTTGAAGCAAAATTTTGTTTCTCTCTTATTTTCTTGCTCCAGTTGAAATCCTACAACTGCTTGAGGTGGTTCACAATCCCCCAAGAGAAGGAAAGCCACTTCACTCTTACAGGTGTTTTATGGCCCATGTGGACAACCAGTACTGTTGGATATGCCTGAGCGCCTGCAAACCAATTTGTCAAAAGCAACTTTGAATTCACACAGTTCCTGTCCATGGACTCATGATGGGACATGACCAATCTTCCCTCTCTGTCACTCCTGGTTTATGAAGAAAAAGGTGATTTTGGCAGAAAGATGCCTTTGGTAAACCAGGCACGGCTCGGCGGCCTTGTGTCTGTCAAGAGTGTGTGTAGAGATTTCACAGCAGAATGTAAAAATGGCAGCTGGTTTCAAGTTCTGCTTGATATCTAATCTACATGGTACGGTTAAGCTGACAAGCTGACACATCATTCACTAGGGAAGGTGATGGGCCCCTGTCTGACAGGTGAAACCCTTCATTGCTGCATCTGATTAATGTTTTCCTCCGAGGTCAGACTGTCTGACTGATACAGTCTGTACATAAAAGGAGAGAATGCATTATTTTTGAGAAAGGATCAGAACTTTAAATGAATAAATAAGTCTTTTTTTTTTTTTTAATGCTCAAAATGTAGCTCCTGCAATAATCATACCTCTTGTACAATATAAAAAGAATAATCAACAGCTTATCCTTTGAACAGCCACAGAGATTGTCAACAATAATAAGAGATATAAAGGAACAAAGGCAAAGGGAAGGAGAGGATATTGCTGTGGATAAAATCAGACGCTGGGTCCCCTGGTGATTCTCGACTGAAATAAATAAAACAAGAGAAGAGCATGAAGAGCAAGAAACTTTCACTGAATACTTTACACCCTGATGAAAACCTAAAATGGTAAAACGATTACACCATTAAGGCTGTCCTCAGATGAGAGTAAACTGTTTGGTTACCAAGTGGTGAATTATAAAGGAAAATGCTGGAGGTTTGGAGTAAGAAACTCAGGACTAACTTCAAATAATAAAGGTTCTTAGCTTTGCTTTGTTTCATTGAAATCATGACTTCTGATGTCTTTCTGTTTAATGTCCACTGATCATAAATGTAATTCATCCTAATTAGAAATTGATGATGTTGAATTATTCACATGAGGCACCTTTCAAATATATTGAGATTAGTTTTGTGCATTAGAAGCATTTACCCTATTGGCACAGTAATAATACACAACTTGTATGAAAGTAATCATACATTTTTCATATGCCCATGTTTATTGCCCCCACTGGGTGAATATATACGTATACATCAAAGACAGTAAACTTCCTGTAAACCTCTTATTGAACTAAAGCATTTAAGGATGGAAATTATTGAAAGACTGCAGGTATTATTTTATCCCACATATTTGATTTTAATCAAAAATATTATAGAAAAAGAAGAATATAATGATTGGATGTGAGATATTTAATTAAACACGTTGGATCAGTTTGCAAATTTATTTATATTTATATATATTTTTATACAACTCACCAGTGACTCTATAATCCATTAGATAATAATATATAAAGGAATGTTTAGTGAAGAAGACTTTCAAAGACCCCTGACTCCTGTCGACTGAAAACTTTCTCGTTACTTGGGCCCAACCAGGACTGCAGCCAGGAATATTGTGATGATCAAGACTACAAGTACATTTCACAATAATTCCTACTTTGATCGTTTTGAGGATAATTTGAGGTTTTATTCGACTCTTATTACCTCCTATTCGTTTGAGACATAATTTTATATGCTAAGATAATTAAAACAATGCTACTGTGTATCTGATGATTAATAACAGCTCCTGATTAAGGCCAATATCTGCAAAAGAAAAAAAGAAAAAAAAAACTATCTTATTTTGATGTGAACGTTGCAGTACCACCTATCGCCGGCAGAGGGGGGCGCTGCGTTGCCATCCGGAAGACGTGTGTAAATATTTTCGTGACGTTTCATCTCCCGGATCATTCACATCCACCCATTAATAAGAAGAAAATCAGTCTCTGCAGCTCATGACGACACCGCTCGGTTTCTGCTTCTGTCAGTCCTGTTCTGACTGTGATTGTGTTTAACAGCAGAGCTTTGTGTCTTCTTCTTCTTGCTCGGGTTTCAATCCACACTGCTGTAGTTTGAGTGTGTGTGTGTGTGTGAGAGAGAGAGAGTGTGAGTTTCTGTGTGTATGTGTGTGTTCTAACATGCAGAAAAGACGGAAGCCAGAGCCGATCAAACTCAATCCGATCCCGGATGGAAACACTATCAACGGCACCGGAGCCACAGAGTAAGTGACAGTCTCCATCTACCACTGATGAATGTGATATACAGATATAGATTCTCTGGCTTTATTATTTATATCAGATTCATGTTCATTGTGCTATAAAGGCCAATGACAACTACCAATTACCATCCAGATAACCAAAGTGTATGTGAACTTCAGTAATATGAGGTTCCTCATTACTGAGTATATATGATTTACCTCAGAGCTGCAAATAATTAAATATATTTATTTTTTTATTGATTATTTATTTATCAGTTAATTATGTAGGGTCCTATAGTGCCCAATGTGAAAGCTTCTGATAGGAATCAGTGTTAGAGATGAAATAATCACTTATAATACTATACTATTAATACATGAATTAGAATTAAAGTTGGCATGTTCAAACTGCTTTTTCTGTCCAATTAACAAAAAAGTTCAAGAAAAGAAACAGGGCATAAAAACAACAAATCCTCACATTTGATAACATTGTATGCACCAAATGTTTTGGACAAACTATTGAAAATATAACTATAAAATAATAAAAGATTTATTTTCTGTCAGTCAACAAATCAATTCATTATTTTATTGTTAATTGGCAGCCATTAGTCCAATTGTGTTTTTGTATTTGTAATGATATGAAACAGAAAAAAACAACAGCAAATTCATAATGTTTTAATGAGCTGACATTAGTAAGTCTTCCACTGCTGCATCTGCAACATGCTCTAGCTATTGCTGCTGAAATCCTTACAATTTCAATTTATCCTTACAGCTCAGTTATGAAAAAGCCATAAGCCTCAATCTCAGCAGTTCATTTTGTTGAATAATTCAAACATTGTTGTCTGTAACGTGAAGCTCTCGTGTCCATAAGTTGTTTCTTCATTGTGTCATTGATGAGTTGGTCACTCCATCACTCTCACACTTCACTGTGTGAACAGCAAATTGACTGAGACTGACATTTGCAGGGCGGCAGTGTGTAGAATGAGATGTTTCATGAGTAGACCTGTTCCCACCATCATTCTACAAAACGCAGTAATGGAGACATTAAATAGCTGTGACACCATGCTCTAGTTCTCTTCGCAGAGAAAAGCCCATGCAGGCAGTCCAGCAACAAGCGAGATCAGATGAGATCAGAATTGCATAACATGCCAACCCTTGTGATGGCTGCTTTTATAATGTGTTGTAGAGGTGTTATACTTCATTGTTGCATCAGTAAATCTAATCTAATTCTAGTACAAAGTAATTGGCCTGTAACTCATAATTATTTCCCATTAATCCATCAAGTCTGTTTTTGATTGGCTGACTGTCTACAGAAGCCAGAAAACACTTTATGTTATTAAATATGATGAAGAAAAGCAATGCATTCTACATTTTTCTAAAAATTTTCTTGCCAGCTCATTTTCTGGGGATCAGCTAATCAACGAATCAGCTAATTGCTAATTTAAAGATATTTGTGGAGGATAAGCATGCTAACAATGCTAAACACTAGTGAGCAGAGGAATTGTGCCTTGGATTTGTTCAGTAGAAGTTGTTGATGATGACATAATGTTTGGCGAGAGCAGAGCACATTCCTGCTGCTGCTGCGGCTGCTGCTGGGCAGGCTGTAACGGGCCGAGGAGCAGCATGTCGGGATAAAGCAACAATCAGGAACTCTGATTCAGAGATTTTGGCCGTCTCCTCTGTGGGGAGATCCCTCTTGTGTGTGTTTTTCCAGTACTACTATGTTGCACACTGTGACATTCAGATTGACATTCTGCTGACAGAAAAGCCTGATGTACAGTTGTCTGACCCACTGAGGAGAAGTGTTTTGTTTCGGTCCAGTGATGAAAGAGTTTAGGTCTGCAGATATTAAATTGTTCTTTATAAGACATAGAGATTTTATTCCTTAACACAGCATGAATGAAAACACCCCCATACCAATATAAAAGGTAAAGGGAATAAGATATAATTCATCTAACAGCTGAATTATCGCATACAAGATGTTATGGTTAAATATTCATATCCAGATTCACTGTCTGAGTCCATTATGAAAATGATGCAACCAAATTCAGTTAACTTGGCTTACTGACAAGCATTTCTATTATTTTGTCCACCCCATTTAAATCACTAAGGGCAACTGAAATATCATAAACATCTCTCTGTATATGCACTGCAGCTCAACAGCAGCACAAACTACATCCTCCAAACTCCAAACTAAAGCTGAATCAGCACCTCCCAAAAACAGTTTCAATATAACCTGAACATTATAATCATTGTGACGGTCGATTTTATTGCAGTGAGTGTATATATACAGTATACACTATAAAATAGGCTGAATAAGCAAGAAGTTAGTCTAGACCAATTAGGCTTTGACAGTACATTTATATTCCTCTGTTTATTTTAGCAACTCCTGAGAAATATAAACTAAGGGATATCCATCATATTGTCTGCAGTTTCCAGAGTCACCAACCATCAACTTATTTAAAGTCTAAATAAAAATTATATCATAGTATTGTTTACAGTCCAGATTCATGTAAGAGGTCACACAATTGTGTCTGAGCTGAAAAACAGTGCAAAAGGACAAATATTTTATCTAAAATTGTAATATTTTTTCATTCTTTATTGTTTGTGGAGAGCTTGGGACACACATAGTATTTGCAAAAGTTGAAGTGAAGTTTAGGGTTGAATTTAAACAACAGGGCTACTCTGCTTAGCAAATTTTGGAAGGAGGGGAAACATAGTTTTACGAGCCTCTGTGGGCTGAAAGGTATATACAGTAGTATATCACTGCACACTCTCAACATTGCAGCTGGGTGTGGTTACATATGGTTTGTTGCACTTGCAACTACAGGAAGAGGTTATATATCAAGGTACCAGTGGTTGTTGTGTGTTGATTTATTGACATATCACTGTAGAAAACGCCTTGTGTATTGTTACAAGCAGTCTCATCAGAGCAGAGGGGCTTTATGTGTCTTGCTCATGGACACCTTAGCAATCTCAAAGAACAATCAACTACATCTAGACTAGGATTTCTGCTTTTTCATTGAATTTTAAAGTTAATTTGAGCTACAGTACATTTCAATAAACACACATGATTTAATACAGTTTGTTCTAAACCGTAATTGGAGATTTCCATTATTTGTGTCTTACTAGTATCAATAATATACAATATTTGGTGAAAGGCTGCTTATGGTCGGAGCTTTCAAACATGTCTTTGAAGATCTTAGTCATTCAAGTCATGGTAATCCATAGTTGCTAAAGAAGGCAAATGGCCTTGAAATCCTCAAAGATGTTTCACTTGTCACCTGAAAAAAACCTTCCACTTAGAAGTTCTCAGAAAAAGTGAAAGAAGCTTTTCAAGTCCAATTGCCTTCTTTACCATATACAAGTCATTTCCATCAGTATTTCCTTGCAAAAGTATATGTAAACTGTACAAGGACTCATCCAGTCATCCTTTATACCATAAATCACACCAACAAACCCCACCATACCACGCTTTATAAATATGTTAGATAGCAATAATTCCAGATGATATTTGGTCTCATAAAACATCAATAAGATATTATCATAGCTGGTACAAGGTGCTTTGAATAGAGTAGGAAGACTCAGTTCATGTTTCAAAACAACCATATGTAAGTTATTCGGAGCAGCACACAGGAGGATGGATGCTCATACCAGCAGCAAGGGTGTTTAAATATTTGGTGTATGAGCCCAATGCATCTGATGAGCTTCATACTGAAACTAGTCGATTCCATGAGAATGAATTGCCAGCCTGGCTTGCCAAATGCTTCCTCAGCGTGTAATGGCTGGCAGCTCTGGGAGAACTGTACTGAGTGATCCACATAACGCCAGCCAAGCATGTAATATTATCAGAGGAGATCTAAGAGCAAACAAAAACAACCAGCTCTGGATGGACCTGTTCAAGCAATTTACCACTGGTCAAATATCTTGGACCAGGTCCTGTTATCACAGACATTCAGACGACATCTGAAGATGTGATGTTCAGTTTCAAAATTGAACACAAATCCAGGTGGTGCAGGACGTATTATACACGTGTTAATGAAAAATGGACTTAATGATTAATCCAGTTGCATTCCCTACTTACTGTTGTGTTTGCTTATGATACATTAACCAGACTATTTACAGTGATATTATGTAACTGTTAATTGTAACAGAGTTAAGTGGAGGAACTGAAGAAAATCAATCAAAGGGCAAACTTCTCTGTAACCTCTGAAAACAAGACAAGACAAACAATGTTCTTTTCTCATCAGATCCCTTTTCTTATACTGAATCCATCATATATCTTTGAATCCGCTGTGCTCCATGTTAGATTAGATCCATAGATCTAATGATAAAAACATTGGTCTTTAAGTAAAAACAGTATGTAGGCTTCACAACTGCAGCCTCTTATTTAATTCTCTATATAAAGATATATCTTATTGAGCAAAATGAATGGTAAGACATGTTATAGTGTGAGAAATACTGGTAGAAGCTGAAAATCAAATCATAAATCAGAACTTGATTCAGGTCTTGAGTTTGATAAATGTAACTTCCAGCACATAAAGCAACAGTTATCTTCTTTTAGGCACTTTGTGACAAACTGCAGATTTTTACAGATACAGATTTTTATCTCTTGCATTCAAGTTGTGCTGGTTGTCCTTGGACATTGTGTGGATGGAGGCACAAAAGGCCAGCGTCGTGTTCATTTCCAATTGCACCTAAAGGATGGAGGTGGGGGGAAGTGGGGGGTGGGTGGGTAGGCTGCAGTGCGCAGCAACTGTTGTCCCTCCCACATATTGTGCAGAGTGTTTTTCAGGCTGTTCCTCTCCTCAGTATCTCCAACCTCCTCCACCTCCAGCTCTTGTCGACAAAACGCCCACGCCACCCACAGCCAACTCAAACTCAGCACCTCGTCTCCATGGATATGCAGGCCTGTTGTCAAAAATAAAACCACTTAACCCTCTCTTTGCTGGGTGATGGAGCAGCAGAGAGAGGGACCAACCACCCTGCTCCAGCTGCTCTCCAGTGAGTTGTGATGAAGAAAGATTAAAAATAAAACAAAAAAAAACCATCCATCTTATTATCCATCTGCTTTACAGATAACCAGATATTTGCATTATAATATATTAGCATTGTAATATGATGCAAATTTGATGGAAGATGAGCACTTGCACTCAAGAAAATGATGATGCCTCTGCAGCTGTGGACACAAAAGCAAGATTATGTGCAGATGTGAAACCACAGATTGATTCACAGATCATTTGCAGCATAAACAATTTCTGTGGATTATTCAAAATTAGAAGAAACACTCAAGTAGTCCATCTATAATTTCTTGAAATGACAAAATGAATCAGTGGTCTTTTTGTTACCTTGTAAATGATGAGTAAATGAAGCGTAGATTGACTTTGTGCTGCAGTGTTTTGATACAGAGGAGTGGCAGGAGAAGGAGAAGGTCAAAGAGCAGTATTCAGAGTTCACACTATAGTTGACTCGTCAAGGAATTGCATTACCGTGACAATGACAGCATCTGTGGAGCAGCATCAGCACTCAGAGAAAGGCTGATCCTTCCCTCACAATGGGAGATCTGGGGAGGAATGCTTCAACACACCCTGCGAATGCAACTCTCTCTGTCTTCCTGCTGGCTCTTTGGTTGGTTGCCATTGTTCCCGGCAGCACGTGCAGCAGTAGCTGTCACACACCAAGCTCTGTATTTTCTCTGAGGATTCAATAATACAACAGATACCAGGAATTACCTTATACCTACTTCCGCTAAAGAACATCTGCAAAAGCTCTGTCTGACTGAACTCAGCAACCTTTCATTTAGGTGACATTAGACATACATTAATATTATACAAATATGTTTTCCTGTCTCTTTCTCTTCATCCCACTCTTTGTAAGAACAAACTTGGAGGCCCTGCAGAAGAAACTAGAAGAGCTCGAGTTGGACGAACAGCAGCGGAAACGCCTTGAGGCTTTTCTGACACAAAAGCAGAAGGTGGGAGAGCTGAAGGACGATGACTTCGAGAAGATCTGTGAGCTGGGTGCAGGCAACGGAGGAGTTGTCTTCAAGGTCTCGCACAGACCCTCCGGCCTGATTATGGCGAGGAAGGTAAGCTGTGGCCCTGGTGGCACAACTATGTAAAAATTAACAAAAAGTTGCATTGTACTGTATCAGATATGCACAGAAGAACTGAATTGCTCACTATTTATATTCTGTGACACTTAAACATAAATAAACACGTGGCTTTTCCTGTGTTTCAGCTGATCCACCTGGAAATCAAACCAGCCATCAGGAACCAGATCATTAGGGAGCTGCAGGTGCTACACGAGTGTAACTCCCCTTACATCGTGGGTTTCTATGGCGCTTTCTACAGCGATGGAGAAATCAGCATCTGCATGGAGCACATGGTACAGGCATTTATTTAGATTGTACTAAACGTACCCCGGCATTTTCTTTCTTCTGTGTCCAAGACTGCTCGTGTGAAAAACAACATTTGGTTTAAATGTGTTGAATGTCACATATTATATTTAGAGTTTCATTTGAGGCTCTAAATGTTTTCTTTCCCTTCCAGGATGGTGGCTCTCTGGACCAGTCATTGAAGAAAGCAGGCAAGATCCCAGAGCAGATCCTTGGCAAAGTCAGCATTGCTGTGGGTAGCTTCAACACCTCTCCCACTTGCTTTGTGCTCTGATCGTCACATTACAGCTATTTTTGTGTTGTTTTTGGATACATAACTGTTGGTTTAACTAATGCATATGGTTTGGTAGATTATGTCTTTTGTTGTACAGTGTAATCTACATCGTAAGTATGCTGGTATGCAATATTTGTCTTTCCAGGTCATTAAAGGGCTCTCCTATCTCAGGGAGAAACACAAGATCATGCACAGAGGTAAGTTTCCAATATATAAAAAAATATTTGGCAACACGTACAAAACCTTTAAACACATAATGCAATTACCCATCTTTTTTTGTGCTTACCATACCTTAAAGATACATATTAAAACAATAGTTTGTATGTTGATACAGGTTTTGTTTACTATGATAACTCCTCCTGTTTATGCTGGGAAGTAAAAGATCCATTTTCAGTGATGATGGTGACAAATTTTAGAGGATGAACACAGAGGTTTATCTGAAGTCAATATGCAGCTTCAGCAGGACACGTTTGTCAAGTTAAATGTGTGCAAAAATGTGCAAAATCCCAGTTAAGCTGCAGTGGAAAGATAGTAACTATAATTTGTTCTCCATCACTTACATCAACAGGCCTTGAGGAAAAGGGTTTTTTAATGTCCAGTTTTAGCAGGAAAAGGCTTTTCCACCATGCTTCTCTTTTTGTGTTGGCCCTTCACTGTTGTTTTAACTTGAGGCAAAGTTCTGATATTCACTTTATAGTAATTCCCTTTTGCCACATGCACAAACTAGATATTTGTTTCCACTCGGTATGTGTTGTATACATGACCGATGTGAAGAAATGTTAAAGCAGACTGCTGCCTGCTGTTCCCCACTGAACACTTGTCCACAGTATTTTCTTAAATATTGCATGTGGCTCTTTTCAGATGTGAAGCCTTCCAACATCCTAGTGAATTCCCGCGGCGAGATCAAGCTGTGCGACTTTGGAGTTAGTGGACAGCTCATCGACTCCATGGCTAACTCCTTTGTGGGCACTCGCTCTTACATGTCTGTGAGTTAAAACAGACATGTTTCTCTTTTCTTGCTACACTCAGGAGTCAGACTATTGCATCTGAATATTAATATACAAAGTGATTTTTATTTTTTTTTTACCAGTATTAACAATACATAAATTGTCTGGGTAATCTTTATAATTGCTTGTTCATTTTGCAGCCTGAGCGTTTACAGGGCACCCATTACTCCGTTCAGTCAGACATCTGGAGTATGGGTCTGTCCCTGGTTGAAATGGCCATCGGACGTTTCCCTATCCCGCCGCCTGATGCTAAGGAGCTGGAACAAATTTTTGGCTTCCCAGTGGAAGGGGAAGCAGCTTCCAGCGAGTCCTCCCCAAAACCGCGGCCTCCTGGACGACCAGGCAGCTGTAAGTCTGAGATGACACGAGTTCATTCCTCATAGCAGCTTTTTTCTTTTCAAACACAGCAGCCATTACTGACATTATTTCAGATAGTCTTTTGAAATCGTCAGCCATGGTAAATCAAGGGACATTACCGTAGACGACCTTGAATCAATTCAGTGCAGTTAATTATCTCTCTCCCTCATAGCATACGGACCTGACAGCAGACCACCGATGGCAATATTTGAGCTGCTTGATTATATTGTCAACGAGGTGAGTGCACTCACTTTATTTCATTATGCCTTGATAAACACGCATACTGGTTTATACTAAAGTGGTGACCATGCTGTAGTTAACCTGTTCTCTAATGTCTGTGCATCTCATTTTCAGCCTCCACCAAAACTACCTGGGTTATTCAGCACTGAATTTCAAGACTTTGTGAATAAATGGTATGTAGAAGAAAGGTTAAAATTTTTATTGGTATCACAAGTGGAATATCCACATTTTAATAGACTTGATGCCATCTAGTGGTGTAAAAAGGAATTACAAATAAAGTGTTATGCATCTCCTTTGCAGTTTGATTAAAAATCCTGCAGAGAGGGCAGACCTGAAGCAGTTGATGGTGGGTGTGCATATTTAACAGTATTCTCATTAACTGGTGAGTTACTCTTTTACAACTACCACTCTGCTGTTACCCCCCCAGGTGCATCCTTTTATCAAACAGTCAGAAGTGGAGCAAGTCGACTTCGCAGGCTGGTTGTGCAGCACCATAGGACTCAATCAGCCTGTGACACCCACCCATGGTACTGCGATGTGAAACGTGTTTGTCAGACCTCATATCCCAAGGTCCTTTGTTGATGGATTTGTATTATGAGTAAAATGTATGTTTTTCCAAGTACTTCATGTTAAAGTTGCGCTTCAATAGTTATACATTTAATATACAAACCTACATGCCAAGTAAAATTAACTATATCAAACAATTTGTGGGCTACACTGCAGGCCTGCCTGAAAAGCCATGTTTTTCTAACGATCAACTTATTTAATCATGACAATGCTGCTCAACCTCTGTGCTTGATATTCCTCTTTACCTACTCCCTGGTCCTTTTATGCGCCAAGAGATTAAAATCTTTGTTAGCTTAAGTGAAAGTCTTGTGAATTAAAATTTTCAATGACACGTCCCAACTCGTTAATTTGAAACCAAGTTTTATTGTCACTGAACTCCAGTCTGTTTGTATAAATTTATGCCTTGGGCTTTGCGGGTGCTCCCTTCTTTCCAGGCTTCTTCTTGGGCTTCAGCATCTTGGCCTTGATCTATGGGGAAAAGGAAAAAAAAAAAAAGTCACAACTAGAAAATGAAGTCAACAATCTTTGCTTCTAGCTTGCACTGCTTTGCTTCTTACTGCAGGGTCATGCTTCAGGATGGCATGACGTCTGGCTGTCTTGGCGTAAGGGTTCAGCTTGAACATTATCCTCAAGTTCTTCAGAGGATTCTTCTTCAGTACTCTGCGGTTGATCTTCTTGCTGCAATGACAATACAAGCCGGTGTTAACATTGTGAACTGATAAACTGCGATTTGTGTTAAACCCCCTGCACTGCTCAGGACTTCCATATAATCAGAGTTCAGAAACACGGACCTGAAGTGGAACATCATCATAGCTGACTAAAATACATTTCAAAAATAATTTTACTAAGCGGTACGTACTTAGGTGCGCGAAGTGCTTTCTGGATCTCCTGGCTCTTCAGAATCCTGCTCAGGTCTGTGTTGGTCATCTTGTGCACTGGCAGGCTGAAATTAAATTAAGGCATTAGGATAATGTATGGAAACAATATAAAAAATAAGTAATTGGCCACTTTTGTGTTCGTTTTAGACTCAGAACTTCAATAAATATCACAAGGTTTCAAAAACACGGACCAGAAGTGGAAGCTCATCACTGTTAAACAATGAACACAGGTTTAACTTGTACTACAGGCTGGAAGCTTCTCAAATACTCACTTGTAGTTGACCTTCAGGGAGGCGGGATTGCGACCGGTGCCGTAGAGCTCATCCAGCTTGCGGAAAGCGCTCTCGGTCCAGATGCAGAAACGTCCAACGTGACCACCAGGGGCGAGCCTCAGGAGGTTCAGTTTGTTCACGTTCTGCAGAGTGATGCCTGTATAATACAGCACAAGAAATAATGAAACACTGAGAATGAGTACGTCTCGTTGAATCTTTTATAGATTACTTTCACTTATTCAAATCCAGGTGGAGTCATTACTTTAGACACCAATATAAATAGAGATGCACTACCACTATCTACCATAACATCCCACCATTCTCAACCTTTCAGTCTACTATCTACTAAATATGAACTATGTTAGATATTAAAAAAAAAAAAAAAAAATCTTAAGATAGTGCTCCAATACATACTTGAACAACATTTTTATCCATAATTAAGGCATCAAGTTAATATAGAAACAATACAGAAATAAGTAAATAAGATGTACGATAAGTTTTGACTCAGAACTTCATTAAATATCACAATGTTTCAAAAACACGGACCAGAAGTGGAAGCTCATCACTGTCAATCGATCACTAGTTTCACTTGTACTACAGAGTGGATGGTTCTCAGATAAAAATCAACATTTCAAAACACACCTGGGATATTTCTGAAGGCTTTGGTGACCCCGGCGTCTTGGTTGTAGATGATGCATGGACCTTTGCGTTGGATTCTGCGGCGGTTCCTCATCTTACCCTTACCGGCACGCATGCGCTGAGAGGCATAGACCTGAGAGAAGAATATTTAAAATGTCAGGACAAAAATGATCAATTCATACAGTGTTAATATAAGAATGAACACTTAAGATTGCTAAAACTTCCCAATCATTGAATTTTAATGTCATATTTGAATTTAATTTGTGTAAGAGAAGAGGTGAAAGACAATCAAAAAGACTGTACAGTGGTTGTAACCTGCATCCAACAGTCTTAAAATCTGAATTCATTTACCTTCTTGATATCGTTCCAGGCTTTGAGCTTCTTCAGCAGAAGCACTGCCTCCTTGGTCTTCTTGTATCCCTCAACTTTGTCATCAACCACCAGTGGGACCTCAGGGATTTCCTCAATGCGGTGTCCTAATGGGGGTAAAAATAAAATAAAGTCATCAACAAAATAAAATACACAAAATCTAAAAAATACAGAAGACCAACAAGATAACATACAAACGCTCCTTGTAGTTTAAAAGTTACCAGATCTTGCTCAGAATAAAGAATACATCAATACCCTGTGACAGCTAGAGACAGCAGGCAACTGTCACTGTTCACAGAGTCAGACGCAAATTACACCATCATGGCAAGTTCAATAGAGTCTTAGATATTTAGGGTTTTTCTTTTTAGTTTTAACATCTAGAAGTCTTGTATTTCTCTAGAGGTTTACTGATTCTTACCTTTGGACATCACAAGAGCAGGAATGGCAGAGGCGGCAAGAGCAGAGCAGATGGCATAACGCTTCTGGGTTGTGTTGATTCTGCGGTGCCAGCGGCGCCAGGTCTTAGTGGGGGCGAACATGCGACCTCCACGACACATCTAGACCAAAGTCAAGGAGTTTTGCAATCTGTTGAAATAATTTATATACACTGAAGTAACGGATGCCTGCTCAGACTCAAAGTTCGTCAACCATCTGCGCCAGCATATGACAGCAGGCATTCTGTCACTGGTCACAGTGTCAGACGCAAATTACACCATCACAGCAAGTCTAAAAATGTCATTTGCCATACTGCATTATAAAAAAGGAAAAGTTTTAAACATGTTTAAAAGGATACATTTCCAAAAGCACCCTGGCCAGAGCGGTGAGTACCACCACCTCTCACACGGGGGATACGGGCCACAGCTCTTCCTGTACCCCAAGACTCTGCACTGGTCTGGTGGCCTGAAACAAACAATTTCACAAATGAATCAGCCACATTACCCACGATTAAACCAAATGCAGCAACAAGCTGAGGCATGATCTTGATGGACACGTCGGCTCAAAACTAAGATGTACACTCACCTGCCAGTTCACTAACAGCGTAGGGCTGACGGCTGTTCTTGCGCATGTTAGTGTGCACAAAGTTCACAACATCAGGGCGAATTGGAGCCTTGAACACAGCAGGCATGACAACATTTTTGCCTGAGGATTCTCCTTTCTCGGTATAAACCGAGATGAGGGGTCGGGCACAGGCCTGGAAACAAAAACATGAAAAAATTAAATCAGCGATTTCCAAGCAGCGACTAATACTGATTTTGGATTTCATGTAAAACACAATAAAACTGCATTTGCTAATTATTTAAGAGCATGCGTTTAGGGATCAAGGAATCTTGTCAACTAGCATAGCATGTGGTTCTATACGAACTACTAACTTTAAACCGGCCTGATGCAACGTGGTGCGACTAGTGTCAATTCACTGCTACGTCCGTTTTGACAGACATCGGTCATTGTGCAGCTCCATGGATAATCATATATTAAAACAACTCACGGAGAAGTCTGGCGGCCTTAACTTAGCCTGAGAGTGCTAACGCGACTTAGCATGCCAATCTTTGAATTAACCTGGCTCATTGTTATCAACACTAGGCCTATCCAGTACATTAGCGAGCTCTAAAATCCGGATCGGTTCCTAAAGAAATGAAAATATATCGATCATGACGATATAAATAGGCCTCTAGCTGCGTATTGGTGATCAACCACTGCGGCGACGACTACACGTGTAACTGCTTCTATCTCTGTTCATCCAAAATGGCTCCTCATGTTAGCTAAGCTAACCGGGAGCTTTCCAACTCACTGCAACGTTGAATCTAAACTTTAGTCTTTCCATAAACATAAAAACACAGTCATACTTGTTAAGTACAACCTACGGCATAACGAGGATACATTATATGTTACAATGACAGCGATATAAGAGTTATTTCTCACCATTTTTTAAGTTATTTTCCGGCTCGCCTGGAAACACGTTCCAAACGCTATGGCGGCCACAGTAAAAAGGAAGTTGGTAACTCACCCTGATTGTTTTATGCCTCCGCCCCAGAACATACTACTTCCGGCAAAAGGGTTAGGTTGATAAATTATTTTCCTTAACTCTAAGATAAGACGACTGATAAAATTTAAAAGAATCAAACATAATAATCACGCTTTTAGTTTTTGTCATATTCTAAAACTAAAGAAATAAAGTTTGCTGCTAAAGCTGGGACTATTTCTTTCCTCCATGTTGGCGAAGGACAAACGTCACCACGGACTACTTTCTGATTAAATATTTTATCCAGTATGATTTTTTTCAATTTATTAAAACTAAAAAATATGTATATGTGAAATATTTACAATAACTTATGACTTTAATTGTGAAATTATTTCGTTTAGATTTATATCGAAAATGAAATAACCTATGACCTCGTGACGTCACCATTTTCAGCGAGCGCGCGACTGTCAAAACATCAACAGCAGCGGCCCAAAGTTTGAGCTCTTCAAGTTGCCCTCTTTTAACCTATTTTCTCTGGTTTGTCCACGTATCTTTCTCTTTAACAGGATACATATTGTAAAATTAAACGATGGGCTCAAAGGTGATATCTAGTTCCAAGGAGTTTTTTAAAGTTCTTCGGTGAGTTTTGGATGTACAACGTTACTATCGTAGCCTTTTTTTTTTGTTTTAGCTAACGTTAACATCAGGTTACTGATCGAAAGTTAATAAAGAAAGATTGGCATATACTTAATCACAAGATATTTATTGTACTCGCACTTATTTCTGTTTTCTAACACAGGTCTCTTCAAAGTGAGGAAAGCAGCGGCACATGTACATATGAGGTAATTTCACTTTAACTAAAGTAAAATTAGTTACTGCTCAGTCCATTTGTTTGTGTACAGTAATGATAAAAGCTGCAGTGACTAGTCAACTCATCATTCAGTGGATCCAAAGAAAATAATGGCTAAATGTTTTGATAATTGTCTTGCATTGTAAATAATGTATTGTCGGTGACACAAAACTTGGCATGTATTGATGCTAACTTGTGCTCAAGGACATTTTCATGGGCATATTTAACTGTTTTTACACACTTTACAGATGAAACTATTACTTTTGAGTTTATATTCTGTAGATTTACTAATAATGAAAACAATCTGTAGTATCAGCCCAGTGAATAATATAGAATCTGTGTGGTTTCAGGAGGACATTGAAATATTAAAGATGAATGGAGACAAAATTCCTGTGGTGAATATGTACTGTGGAAACCAGCCAGTCTTCATCTGTCAAAAAGTGGTGAGTAATGTTAAAGGTGTGACTCATTAAATATAGTCAGAGAGTATTACAGCAAAATATATAAATTGAATAAATGAATGAATTAATATCATTTTGCATTTTAGAACTCTGTGATTACTGATCTTGTACCCCTGGATCAGTATATCCTATACTCTCATCATTATTCTCTAATTCCAACAATACAGTATTGCAAAAGCAAAGGCTGTAATTTAAGGTATTCACAGATGTCTTTTTGTCTTTACAAACCTGTTTGTGCAGGTTCCAAAACTAAATGAATTTGGTAATCATCACATAACAAAGTATTCAAACTGTGAGGATGATGCTGATACTACCGATGCTAATGAAAATGGTGACGATGATTCTTCCGATGTCATTCAAATGGAACTGGGACCACAGCCGCTCACAGTCATGAATGCAAGGTAAGACATAATAAGAAGCCAAGAAACTTTTCATACAAAAAAACTAAGTAGAATAACGTTAATGCTAGTAGGATAATTAAAAACCTAAAATGCCTAAACATATTTTAATGTAGTCTTTTCTTTTTACAGGCAGTTGTTGTCTTTGTACACTTTATCTCAAAATGCCAATCTGTCAACTGTGGACAACAACCCTGCCTTACACCCTCTGTGGGTGCGATGTGACATGACTGATCCATCTAAAACAACCTGGTTTGGAGCTGAAACTGTCTGCATGGGCAACAAAGTATCTGGTGTAAAACTGTACTCTGTTACATGCAAAGGTATAACTCAGACGCTTCATACTATTTTGAATAACCCACCCCCTGAAATGTTATTAGATGCTATTTGTTTATATTTTACTTCTGTGCGATTTCCATGGTCGTGACATTTTGTTTTATTCAACTTGAACGTTGTTAGGCTCAACGGTGGACAAAAAAACTCTTACAACCTTAGATGAGCTTAAACAGGAGCACAAGAAAAGGCATCACCCATCATCAGTGAGTGTTCATCCTCTCTTTCAAATCAGTGTGAATGAATATTGCTTCATTTATATCTCACTGTGTTTTCAGATGGCAGTTAAAGGCAGTGCCAGGTTCAATTTGTTTGGCTCCACTGTTGTTGAAAACACCATAATAGAGTCACAGAGCAGTGTGACAGTGGATTTCAAATGGAGTCATGTGGAGAGCATCCTGGAGACCCCACCCCTGTCTTCTACGGCTACACTCGTAAGCAGCACAAACATATCACTACTTTTATCACTACTATTTGTAGTGTAATCAATCTGCAGTTTTTCAGTTTTCAGAGTATGAATTTTCTCATTTTGCTCTCTTTGCAACTCTTGCTGTGTTTGTATTTGTTCACATGCAGAATATCAAAGTTTCCAGCGGAGACATGAGAAGTCCAATGTTCGAGATCTACAGGGAGCTGGAGTTTCTTCAGGTTTGTGTCCTATAGGAATTTGAGGTGAAGGAACCCAAGTGTCAAATAAACAGATATATCACATTTGTGTTTTATCAGACTCTAGCCAATGGTTTGAAAACTGGTGAGACTGAATGGATGGAACCTTTGGAAAGCACATCAGCTGTAAATCTCACCAAGGCCTACCTAGAAGGTACCTGATTTTTAGTAAATGCACCTTTGCTGTGATTTAAAATTGACAGTTAATTAAAAGGATCATTTTTTTTTTGTTCCTTCAGAACTTCAGAACACAGCAAAGACACCACAGGATCAGGCTGCGAAAACCACTGAGGTATGACAGTTGTTAAAGTGAGAAACCTTTTAAGAGTGTATTGATTTAAGGATATACGGTAGCTTCCTAGCATTTTTATCTCCCCCCTTCTTTTCCTACAGACTGAAAAGCCGAAGCCTGAGACAGACACTCCCATTTTCAGCTCTCTCCTGGAACGAGGAGATTTGGATTTTGTGGAACAGTTGTGGGTTCGCATGAGAAAGAGTGAGTCCTCTTCTTCATCAAACTTTAGTTTTCAGTCTAATTCAGTGTAACATTAATTAATTAATTTTTATTTTTTTGTTGTGTTTTTTTTCCCCAATCACAGGTGTGACCTCATACCAAGGCATCGGAGACTGTCTGAAATTGGTCATTGAAGCTCTGAGATACGGAGACATCAAACCCTGGGTATGAGACGATGCAGCCTCTGAAAAATGTTCTCTGATCCCTGAGAAAAGACTGAGAATTATTAACTTTGTGTCACCTCCTTCAGATTCACAGAGACAGCAGCAGTTCCCTCAGCAAGCTCATCCTTCAGTCCTATCACCAGCAGGTGGATCACGTATCCCTCACGGGTGTCACTCCTGTGCACATGCTGCTGGAGATGGGTCTGGACAAGATGAGAAAAGATTACATTAACTACCTCATTGGTGTGTTTTTATTGTTTTAATTTAACATTAATAATTAACCATGCAGAATCATTAACTCTTACTTTGACGCACAAGTATTATTTATTTATATATGTGTGTGTGTGTTTTTTTTCAGGACAGGAATTGACAACTTTAAACCACTTAGTAAGTTTAAGGCTGTTTTACAAACTATTTTCAAATTAATCTAAATAAAAAATATTGACCAAGTAATTTCCTGAACAGTGTTACTACCTGAGCACAGAGGTTGATCTACAGGAGCAAGTGATCCGGCTGAGAAAACTGCACCACCTGCTGGAGATAATTGTGACTTGCAGTACATTCCTGGGTTTGCCCTACGACCGACTGTTTCTTCTCACACAGTAAATAAAATTGGCTTCTCCCCTATCACGATTGACTCTGCTATTTGTCCATTGCTATTGACTTTTGTGTAGACAATTGAATATCTTTTTTATTTCATATTATTTCTCCTAGATCATGTTTGCAGCACTATAAAACATACCCGTATGACGAGGAGCATGAGTTCAAACTGCAAATCAAACCAGCCCTGATCAGCCATTTCTACCAGAAGTAAGTCACACAACCATTTACACACAAACTGTTTCATTTTGTTCAAAGAAAACCGTAAATGAAATGTGATATTTGTGATTTAATACAAATTAGTCAAACTAGCTTTCACATTGTGAATCTAAATATAGTATTAGTGATTCAATCCCACTCGATTCTTTTCAATGGCGTTTATGTACTCGCAACAATATATAGTGGTAACTGTTTGTGATCAGATCACCTACTACATTATAGAGCCAAATAAAAAATTATAACATGGGCCACTGTGTCGTCCCTAATGTTCTAGAGAGCATCCAGTTTTGTGGGGAGTCGAGGTTTCCAGTGGCAACGGTGCCCGTGAGGTCCGGACATCTTTACAGCTCAGTGACAGACCGCTGGTTGATCACGTCATCTTTGAAACAGGTGATCTTCATGCATTGTACTAAATATGTCAGGAATGTGTTTACAAGTTTGTAACTAGTTCAGTTAAGAGCAGATGACTTTACATTGTCTTATGTTTTGTCTCTAGAATGCCCAAACGAAACAGTAAATGGAGACAGTGAGGATCCCGCCTTCTTCTCCACCATGGTGACCTGCAGTCTTGTTAACTTTGCATGAATTTACTCTGAGCACGGCTGATCAGATTTATCATATTTGAGAGTCTCATTAGAAATAAACACATTTTAAACAAGTCAAATCTCACTGCTGTGAGAACACCTACAGTGAGAACTGTAGGGTTTTCTCTTTATGTACTATTTTCAGTTAACAACTTTTCCTCTTGTATATACTGTATGTTCTCTGACCTTGTCCATAGTTGTCTCTTTGTTCAATAAAGCAGTTCAAATAGATTTTTGATGAGATTTTTTGTTGAACAACTCTCAGTTTTAACTGAATGAAAACACAAAACACAGTAGATCATAAGGGTGCTTTCCAATGGTAATATTTTAATAAGAAAATCCAACTTATTGAAGAGCTATTAACACTTTTCGACTGTCACAAAATTCTTTATTTTAGTCTAAATCATTTTACAGCAACTACTGTGTACACATCAAATTAAGAAAGTCATTCAGTTCAAACAATGTATTTATGTTCACAAAATCCATTCAGGTAATTATACCTTTACAGTATGAGTGTTTGTGTGTTCACTGTATTCATGTGGTTGTTATTGTAAACATGCACACTTTCTAGTTCCGCCTCCGCAGCAGGAACATGAGGAGGATGGCGCTGAGCAGAATACAGAGCGTGCACACGGTGGGAACAACGATCTCTGTTACCATCTCCATGTGGCTGGTCAGAGGGTCTGCAAAGCACAGAAACACACAGACGTACACGTTAATAGCTTTATACCACCGTTGTATAGTCCAGACACCACGTATGAAGCGAATAATGCTCAAGCACAGCACTCAAAGGGTTAATATTTTCTCCTTTAAATTAAATCATCCTATGTCTGATTTATAGGAAGTGAGTGATTCCTTACCATGTATAAGTCTTAGAATATTGGCAGCAGAACTCCGCTGTTCCTCTAATAAAAAAAGAGAAACGACTCAGAGTTGATTAATGGCACTTTAACCCTTTGAGAACTGCAGTGCACCTACTGGGGGGATATTTCAGAAAGCAGCATTAGCATCACAGCAAGACGTCAAACTTCACAAATCAGATTTGTTATGAGCAGTCACGGCGGAATCGTATCATGTCCCTATTTGGTTTTATTGTCTGAACTCACGCACGCCTTAGTTAAACTGCAGACACCTAATTGTGTTAGTCGTATTTAAAACCAAATCATCACAAAAACAACAACAACAAAACAGCATCAGTAGAAGATATATACCATAAAGTTCTAAACTTCATCATGCACAGGCCAAACCTTTGGCTTTTCTGCATGTTCCTTGGATTTTCTTCTAGCTGGAGGGGCAAACAAAGAAGATATCTTAGATATTCTGTAGGTTTTGTTAATATTTAATACGATATATTATACGTTATATGTACGATATTTTATATTTCCAGAATTCTTGTTAAACCAATAATTTGTATGTTTTCTGATTTGTTTAAGAACAGCGACACATAATCAAGTCGAATTATGACTATAGGTTTAAGTTTTAAGATATGTTTTTAAATGTTTAGGGCAGAATCTTTATTTGTTTACCCCAGCTAGGAATTCACTTCTGGTCTCTGATGAAAAAAAAAGTCAGGGATGTTGGAGATAAACTAACCTGCAGCTAGGAGCTGGTTGCTGGAAGAACAGGTTTCAACGGACTTCCTCCTCCAGTTCTCAACCTATCAGGGTTCACATAATTACTCATTTGTTTGTGTAACATAATGTAGATTATTAACCAAATACTATTAATGTCTGTCTCTGAAATGTTATGTGTTAATATTAGAAGTAAGTATTTCCAGTGATGTCATCTCACCTCTCTCTGATTGGGAAATCCATTGAAGCCGATGATGCGTTTGTAAAACTGAACGGAGGCTTTGGGATAGCGAGGCTTGTTTTTATTCCTGAAGTCAACGTAGTACAAGCCAAACCTCTCAGAGTAGCCTTCATCCCACTCAAAGTTGTCCAGCAGGGACCAGGCGGTGTAGCCCTTCACATTGACGCCGTCTTTGATAGCTGAGTGACAACACAGGGAACATGGGAGTTTGAGTTGATAACAAAGGTTTGATTTGATTTAAAGTTAATTTGCTCCTCATTTCATTCAGTTCATTCACCTTTTAGCATCTCATTGATGTAGTCTTTGAAATACTGTATCCTCCACTCATCACACAACTCTGTGCATAGCATCTTCTCAGAGACTCCATTCTCAGTCACATAAATCATTGGGTTTCCATACTGAGTCTGAATGGGGAACAAATCAGAGTGATGAATGGTAAATTAAGTTAATGTATACCAAATACCAAAAAGTCTGCTTTGCATCTTTTATTAAAGACTGTACACCTGGAGGTACCTTGACAAAATTGAGCAGACGCCTGAAACCCCAGGGCACCGAGTAGAGCCACTCTGACCCAGGATCAGGCCACCGTGGGTCAACCAGCTCAGCCAGATCACGGTCTGCGAAATAGCTGCCACTACTGCGACCTGATGGGTTGTTCTTTTGGGTGATGTAGCGAGTGGTGAAATGACCGATGCCGAGGAAATCGCAGGTCCCCTTAACGTAGCTCTTTTCTTGTGGGGAGAATGTGGGCAGTCGAGATGTCCCGAGGCCCTGCTGGACGCTCTTCCTTCCTACATTCACAATCATTAACAATGATAATCAGTGAATTCTACAACGACTAATATCACCTCACCTCACAATTTAACATACCAATGAAGTCTTTCATTGCTTGAGGGTAGTCGCCATGAAAGACGGGTGTCGCAAACCAGCCCAGGTAGAATTGGACGTATCTCTCAGCTGCTTCAATATCTTTCTGGTTGCTGATGTCCACCGGTTCACCCCAATCGGCAGACAAAGAGATGCCAATCAGCCCTGACAAATGTGAACAACAGCTCAAAACACTCAAGCAGAAGGTACCACTAAGAGGCAAATAGTGAAATAAATCAGTTAAATTGTGTATACCTTTTTGTTTTGCCCTCCATTGTGTGTCATAGGTGTGCCAAACCTTGGCATGTGCCTATGAAAAGATATTTACATTTCATTTAAAGATTTGCTAAGTGTTTGTTAAACTAGCTGAATGCATTTGTATTGTCTCATACCTTGATGATGTGGTGGGCAGCTCTGTACGCGCCTGTTCCTCTTAGCTTCAGGCCTGGAGCATGTTCACCTGTTTCATAGCCTTCAACTGCTACAGACTGTGGTTCAGACAGATATTACTGTAGTAACAGTGCATTCACTATCATTTTTGCACATGTTCTGTGATAATAAAAAAAAAAAAATGGATACCCATGGATTGTTGAAAGTGATCCAATACTTGACCCGGTTACCAAATCTTTCAAAGCACAAGTTGGCAAATTCATTGAAATGATTGACCATGCTAATATTCTGCCATCCACCATATTTCTCTTGTAAAACCTAAAAAACAAGAGAGTTAAGTAACTTAGTTAGAAGAAGTAGTATAATGCCAGTGTACTGCAGGTAAAGTTGGGCATTATTTGTACTTTCCACACCAACCTGGGGAAGATCCCAGTGATAGAGGGTGACGATAGGGGTGATGTTGTTCTCCAGCAGATGGTCAATCAGGTCATTATAGTACTGTATTCCTTTTTCATTGATATGGTCAGCTGCAAATGATGATAAATAGATAAGAGTCCATATTTAGTAATTAGTAGGTATAATCGTGTGTGTGTGTGTGTGTGTGTGTGTGTGTGTTCCAGTTGAGTTTCAGTCAAAAGTACTCACACTTGATGCCAGTGGGGATGATTCTTGGCCAAGAGATGGAGAATCGATAGTGGTTAAGCTTTAGCTCCTTCATCAAAGAAACATCATCCTGTGGAACACGACACACTTTTGTTTTGGTTTTCCCTTCTGTTCTACTTATAACCTCATAACTCTCAGACCACACCTGATCACCCCACCTTGATTCTGTAGTAGCCCTCACAGGACGAATCTCCAGTGTCATTTTGGTGGATTTTTCCTTTCTTATGACTGAAAACATCCCAGATGCTCAGTCCTTTTCCATCTTTGTCCCAGGCTCCTTCTGTTTGATAGGCTGAACTGCCGGCACCCCACGAAAATCCTTATAAATACAACATCAGTTACAAGCATGTAGGAATAATATCACCTAGTTGCTAAATGATTCAAATGCACTGAATTCACCCAGTCGCAGAAAGAAACGAGTTCTGTGTACCAGCTGGAAAAGTGCCATAATAGAAGGAGCCGTAGTTGTTCTTTGTCCAGTCGAAGTCCTCAGCCGCAGACAGACACAGCACCAACATAAACACATGGTACTTGATACTGAATGCGCGGTGCGGCAGCATGATACTCCTGAACCTGCAGCACAGGCAATATCCGGTTCTGCTCCAGTCCCTCACTGATGTCTGCAAACACACAAGAGCACTTTTATTCACTTAGTCACAATAATAAGCATAATCTGAGGCAAACATATAGTTAACTTACAACACTCACTTTTTTTTTTAAATTGATTAGCTTTAGAACAAAAATCCTTAATGTAACAATAAACACTCTGGAAGCATCTGATGTGGTGCTCTGTGGGGGTCCCGCGTCCCTAATGCAGAGTTAAATACCCCCTATTCAAACTCAATGGGCTGTAAAATCATCTTGCTGATGCAGACAGATCCTATACAAACTATGGTTTTACCACTGTAAGCAAAGTTGATGTTAGAGAGGTTGATACATTTACGATACAACAGTCACATGACAATGCATGAACTTTTCCACACAGAATACTTCATAACCGCCATTATTTGACAGTTATAACTAAATGGGATTTGTTGTATTGCCATAGTTAACACACAACCCTGAGAAAATAAACAGGTGTGCAGGAGCATCACATAATATTTCAATCTCAATAACCTTAAAATTGTTGTGCATCAGATTCACTATATCACTATATTCAATATATATTGCAAAACAGGGTCTTTTGCATCATCATAACTTAAAGACTTTTCAAATAGAGATATAGTAAAAGGAAAAAAAAATTAAAAAATCAAAGTGCCGAAAGCATAAGTCCCAAGATATTCAAAGAGATATTTGTACCAATATAACCCTGATATCAGATGTACAGAATAAGATGTCCAACTACCTCTGTGCCTTATGAAGAATTCATTTGCAGCTGGGCCGTGCTGAGTCCAAGTCCCCGGGTGAGTGGTACCACACAGAAATCTGAATATATCTATCAGTGTGGACTCTATTGTACGTAGCCTGTTGGAACACCACCCTTCTCCACAGCTGTCCCTGCTGTCAGTGTGAAAGCTGGACTTATTGTGAGGCTCGCCGTATTGTTTTAGATGTTTAGAAAATGCTGAATGGTTTGCAAGTGGAAAGTGTTTACACTGCATTACCCATTTGCATGAGTCAGGTTAGGACAATTAAACAAATATTATCTTAATCCACTTTATAAAAAAGTAAATGATTTTTTTAAAACTATTTTTAAATACTTTCTATAAAAGAGGAATAAAAATATTATCAATATTTTGGGATTGTTTCCAGATGAATTTAGTTTACAAATGTAGCACACTGGACTAATAAATCTCAGTCTCTCCGTTTCTGTTATTTGTAGGTCTGAATTATTTCAACACTTGACTATGATCTTGAATATCTGCTGAAATTCAAGTAATTTCTTTAGTTCTGTGTACGTTATGACTCATTTTAACTGAGTGAGAACAGACATAAACATGTTTATAAGATTCCTGATTATTTTTCATCTACTGTCTAGTCTGTCTGTCTAGTGATAATTCATCTGAGTTACAGACACAATACAAGCTTTGTTTTACACAAAAGTGACTCAGCGTTGTAATAAAGGCTGATAAGAAGTCAGGAAATAGAAACCTCATGTGCTCAACATAAATAACTCGGTGTTGCCAACGCCTCTCGGGCTTATACACAAAGTGACCAAGATCAAGAACTACTCACTTTATTTCTGATTTAATCATTTTTCATTACTCACCGTGTTAATGCTATAGGCATGTAGTAATACTCCAGAGTCTAAGAAGAACTAGGACAGTGTGAAACACACCTCACTTTTCATCACTGTTTCTTAATTTCCTTGCACATATTTTAAACTGGAACTTAAGTTTTATTCACTTTGATCCCATTAAAATGTAGAGCAAGACTGGGTGGACACTTGCAATATCTACCCTGGTGATATGACAAGAGTTGGGCAATGAAAGAACGACCTAATTAATGTGACAAGATTCTCTTTTCTGATATTCTCTGCATGTATAATTTAGGACCTTTGCAGGTGTTTGTCTTTCCTCTAACCATGATTAAATGTATCCAAAGTTTTACTCTTATAGTCTAACCCAGTCTGCCCCACTCCTCACTTGACCTTTTCATTTTACCCAGTTAATTATAAAGGAAATGTGTAACTTTCATTATATTTCTTTACCCACATAGACATGTATATTGTACAAATCAGCCAGGTGAAACCTATGCAAAACATTTTTATTTTGTGCTTATGTTTATCATTTCTTACACAGTGCATACACATTATATTTTTATATGGCCCAGCCATACTTTTTCATGCTAACAGATGTATTTTTAACATCTGATTCAAGTGAATTGCTGCTCAGTTTCTCGTTTTCAAAATGCAAATGATACCTAGTAAGCTAGAAGCACCTAATAACACTGTCTTACTGCATCTCAGTGAGAACAGTTTCTCACAATGTTTGACACATGAATTCTACCGCAGGTTTGAAATCCTGATGACACAACCTTGAATGAGGCAACGAAGAGGATACTGTTAGCACCACACGTCATTACACTACAACAGTTACTCACTCCATCCAAATAAATTAAACTTCGTATGTGATAGTACAAAACAGGTGAACAAATTAACGGCCGTCCATACACACGTCGTTGTTCCTCAGTGGTGCAAACACAACACACCCCTTGAAACGCAAATAATCTCAGTAATCATCTCCCTCTTCATCATCCTCAGGCACAAATCCAGGCTCATTGTCATCGCCTTCATCATTATCATCTTCCTCATCTTCCTCCTCATCATCGTCTTCTTCCTCGTCATCCTCTTCCTCCATATCGAAATCTACAGCAGCGTTCAGTAGCAGTTTGGTTTGATTGATCTGGCTTTCGTCATCGAGGTTAATATGAACCTGAAACAATGAAAACAAATCATAAACATGTCTTTTGATCATTTTAAAAAGGGAATATCAATAGGCACATACTGAGTACGCAACCAAACTTTAAAAACCCCTTGTAAGGACAGAAAATATCATGACGCTGCTAATTCACAAGCAAATGTTCAGCTACTTTAAAATTATTCTGTGCAATTCAGCAATTTGAAGAAGTAACAATGAACACTGAACAAAGGTGCAAAACAAATCACATCACAGTTTGTTGAAATATAATTTCAAAACCCAACAATACATTTTAAAGCAATAAAGTCACATTGAAAAAAAGATCTTTATCAAATTAAAATTGAATATTTTTATGTCCATGAAGCAGTAAGTCTCCTTTTTTTCTGAAAATAATATTCGCCTATTTGACTACCATGGAAGCAATTTCTATTTTGATTTCAACCTTCTTTAAGGTAATCAGTTTCAGTCTGCAACTATTAGTCAGCATGTTTGAAATACAGTTCATTAGCATGTCTTAAATTATGTTTAAGGGCACATTAGTAGAGAAGAAAATAAGCCACAAAATTCTACATTGCTCTAAATAAGACAAAGTAAAACCCTTACTATCAACATCAAAGTGACTAAATGAAGCTCTGTGCAGTAAATTGCACATAAATTCCATATTTTCCTAATTAAATCCCTGAACTGAATGTTTCTTAAGAGTGTATGTTTGTCAGTAAACGGATGAAATGAAAACAAAACTAGTCCTGACAAGTTTTAGTCACTGTTTTCAACCTAACTCAGCAATATTTCTGCTAAATAATCACAATCACTAGATTATTTATATCATAGCTGTATAGAGCACAGACTGAGGCTTTTGAAAAATTAGATTACAGTAACACACAAGCAAATATTTTAACTGACTTCCCATCCGAACCTTAATAGGTTGAGCATGCTGCTTATGGTGCGGATGAAAATGTAATCACTGAAGTTATGCAGACCTGCAGAATGTAGCATTATCTACAAGACAGTACAGAGCTGTAGTGTTGCAGTGGTGCAAGTATCTGATTTATTCTCTGATTTAATCTTGTACCTCGGTTTCTGGGGAAAGGCGTTCAGAGGCTCCCTCAGAGTTTTGAGCATTAATAATAGATTTCAAGGCTCCCTCTTCAAACTGAAACACAAAGTGAACACAGGATATAGATAAGCCACAGGCATCACGCGTACACAGACACAAACACACTCTATTCTGAACTCTCACTCACCTTCAGCCTGTTCAGTTGGTCTTGAAGCATCACTTTGATTTTGAGGAGAGTTTCCTCTTCCTTCTTCAGCTCCTGCAGACGGCTGTGCATCTTTGCTGGTGCTGCTGCAGTCAGACCATTCCTCAGCACTGAAAAACAAAGCATCAGCACAGTTACACTTAACAATTATAGAAGCCATAATATTGATTGAGATGGTAACAGTTTCAACCTGTCAGAATATGTCTAAATTATAAGTTGTGTTTTCATTAAACGCATTTAGGAATCTTACACGAATATGTCAATCGAAACTGTGCAGATTATGACGAGGGCGTTTTATTTGTATTTTAATCCTGTCTCAACTGTTATTATATAATTTGTTAACATGTTAAAGCGTCATTTCTACTTATCAGCTACAACCCGTAGCATGTTTTAAGTATATTTCTATTGATTGATTCAATCTAGTAAAGAACAGATCTGCATACTGGGTTTTAAAAAAAATGGTAAACAAACTGTTGTTGCTGCTAGCTAGCTAGCTAGCTGCTACGGAAAAAAAACACAAATTGGCTGAATAACGGGACTTTTCGATGCAAGCAAAACCCATTTTGAGATAATCACCTCTGTGTATTAATCCCGCCTACAGCTCCATATCAACGACCAACGTGGTGATAGAAAAGATAACGTTATTTCAACAGCCTCTATTTAGGATACTGATAACTTAGCTATTGTGCTACTACGCTACAAGCTAAAGTTTGGTTCCTGTGCTTATGCGGTCATATCCGGTGGTCTGCGTTGCCTTCATAGATATTAGAAATTCTGTTTTTATTCCAGGGGGTTGTCAGACGGACGATATATGTATTGACGGGGGATTATGTCACAACATTGACTCGCTTGAGCATATAGAGTGCACAAAAAATGCTTGAGAAAAAAATTATAAATAAGAATGCCTGGATGTGATTGTTATTTTTTGTTTAAAGAAGGGTTTTAAAATGTTTTTAAAACTGTTATCCACAGATTTTAGTCTAATAAACTTCACTATAATAAACCCCAAGTTATCTTTTATTCTAGTTAATATTTTGTTAGTGATCTGCAGTCGGTTTACTCCAAGAATAAGTCACACTTCCTATCATTTATAATAGAAAGCGAACTTAACAAGAGGTACGTAAACGCACCACCAGCAATGGCGGACCGTTGATTCTGGCGACATCTTGTGGTCAAACGTTGGTATTCGCCCTTTTCGCCTCTTTTAGGTGAACATTACACAGTTAAGTTACTCTTTCGACAAAATTTGACGTTTGGTCGGTAAGTAAAACTCAAAACTCATACAATGCACGCCAGTTTCCTTACAATTAAAGGTAAAATGAATGGTTTAGTTGCAACCAGTTGCATTGCTACTGTTAGCAGCAGCCTGTAGGCAGCACTCTGACCAGGTGGTCATGAGTTAGTTAGCTTAGCTCATAAATGTGTATTAAATATCCCTCTACTCGGTTATCAATGGCCGTCCTTCTTTCTAGAGAAAGTTTTGAAGTGGCAGGTGTCAACTTTACGGCTCTAGGAAGCCTAATTTGTAACAAATGTAGTTCATGGTGTTAGTCTCCCTCATAAAACATAAGGGTCACAATATTGGAAGGTAAATAGGCCTTAAAACTTCAGTCTGTTTGCTACTTTAGCAGACTGAGCTGATGTTCAAGGTGTGAATTTGTTTTCAGTTTGGTTTTAGTTTATGGCTAGCAAAAGTAAAAAAAAAAAGCTCTCAAATGTGATTTAAGAGAGTTTTTGTTGGGAAACTGGATTTGTGACAGGGTGTTTAAGATTTCAGTGATTTTCATGAACGTAAAGGAAGTTGAGATCATGTTCACAGAACAGAAAACAGCAAGTATTTCCATGTATGTTCAGTTTGTCAGTGACTGAACAGGCCTCTGTGTTTATACAGGTACATGACCTGCCCTATAAGCAAATATTCTGCAGTCTTGCACATTACCTCTAAAGCATGCAAGTCCCCCCTTAAGCCTCCCCAAAGCCCCCATTACACCGAGAGAGAGGGAGCAAGTAACGTAGATAACAAATTCAGTGAAAACTTAAATAAATCACAGATGGAACTCATTGATGTGAACAAGATCTGAAACGGCTCTTAATCAGTCTTCAAAAAAAATGGTAGAAGAGCCCATTAGGTTCTTTATAGGATTCCTTGACTAAGTTCATCCAGATGTGTGCATTGATAATCACAGCACCCAGGCACGACTGGAGACTAACAATGGAGGCCGAGCAGGAGAGACATACCTGCCTCTGTTCACACACATGAAGACAGGACCGCTGCAGGACGGAGGTTCCTCAGATATCCTTAACCAGATGCCATCTATTGGTCTATTGGTGTGTTAGACTGTAATTTTAAGCAGCACATGTCATAAACTTAGTTGTGAAATGTAAAGTTTTATCAGGATCATCAAAACTCTGATTAGTAGAGAAGAAAATGGCACAAATGGCAAATCTGTAAAAAGATGTCAATATGTTGTTCATTGAGTGACACAGCTGCTTTATTCTAAATACCCAGTAACTAAAATGTACTTTGATCATTGCAGACATTGACTTACTATCCTATATATGAATTTATGTGGTTTTCATTTGCACATGTGCTATTTTTATCAATCTAATTCAGTTTTATTTATATTTAGGACATTTGATTTTGTCTTTTTTATTTGCTGTTTCCTGTGGGTTTTGATGTAGCCTAATCTTTGTGAAAATTTTTCTGTTCTCCAGATTAAAAACAGCAACTGTGAAGCCAACAACGATCCGAGTCCGAGATGAAACACAGAAGCGCAGGTTTTGAGAGCTGAACATGTCCTTACATCGCTCATACAAGTTTGATGACAAGTTTTCAGGTCAGTAAAACAGGTACATCATTTATAGAACTTGTGCATGTGCTGATGTACAAGTACTGTAACTATTTTGTCTAAATCTTTTTAATAATGTAATTTAATTTAAGTATTTAGTGTCAGGTCAGTGAAATACAAGACTAGTTTGTCTGTTTCCTGTTGGTAGTGCAGCAAATAATACATTATATAAAGACATAAATGCTACATAGTATTTGGGTTTTTATAAAATATAAACTAGTTGATGGTCTTTTCATGAATTAAGACTAACCGCAACATTTCTGCTGTTTCTGCTTGTTTTGTTTCAGTACTTCTAAAGAAAACCTGTGAGGGAAATAGTCAAGAGTGGAACCTATTAAATTTTTGCGGGTTCACTAATAGATTAATTGACTATTCATTACTGCACTGCACATATACCGTGTTGTGGTATGTGACCATTTACAAGAACATTATTGTTTTTGAGAGCCAAGCGCACAGGGAGCCTTGGGAGGCTGAAACTGGAGCTGTATGTCAGTTTAGTGGAGACCTCAAGGATTTGGGGGTCAGACGAAATGGTGCTCAGAGGTCTGCGCCCCACTATCGCAGCTGCCAGCCTCCCGATACAGACATGAGAGGCCCCACTGTGGCACAAAGGTTTTTTAAACTTGGAGCTGTTTTCAGCAGCTCGAAGGTGTCTAATACTGTACAGTTATCACTCTGCTCCTTGAGACCCACAGTTGCTTTCTCCTTGTCATCACACAGTCTCTTTTGCTGCTACATTGCAATTTCTCCCAAGTCAAAGCTCCTCCTTTGGCAGGACCTGAGCTGAGTGCTGAGGCCCGGTGGCAGCTGAGGCCGCGGTGCAGTCGCTTGCCCCCTGCGTGCCGCGGCGAGCGACGGTCCGCTATGCTTGTGCAGCATTTGAAAAGTGCTCCCACCGTCTGTGGAATGCAGCGCTAGGCGTGTTGGATGAGGGGCCTCCCAAAAGGGAGACTCGGGAAGGGGGCGGGGAACATGGAGAGAGGAAAAAAAAAAAGAGAGAGAACGAAGAAGGAGGGGGGGTGACCTTTGAACAGTGCCGTCAGGAAGTTATGACTCAATTTTCAGTTGGGGCAGTAAAACAGAGAGCAGGAGCATGGAAATAGAAGAGAGATGAAAGATGGAGACGCAGGGAGGGAGGGAAGATGATGATACAGATTGTAAAGTGAAGCCTGAAGAGATAAGATTGTAAGAGAGCAGTGAAGGGTTTGTGAAGTCAGCGGGGTCGCTGAGTCATTGGGGAATCATGGCGTCTCTTACAATGACAGCTGAAGAAAACCAGATTTGCTTCTAGAGTTGCTCCGACCAAGTTATATTCTGAAAGCTGCTCTTGTGTATCACGACGTTGTACATTTATTTAAAGCTAATACTTTACCGGATCGTGATGCACTACAGGTCACGCCATTTGTAGAAGGTGAAAGGAAAGGTGGGGGCGGCAGCTCCAGGATGTTCCCTCTTAAGCGTTACAGTGATGTGGACAGGAGCCTGAGGCGCCGATGAAAGGAAAGGGCTCATGTGGAGATGCCGGAGCCTTTGTTTCCAAGGAACTACCTCAACCTTTACATTTCCTGCTCCGAACTCCCACACACACATGTTCATGCAAATTGGCACGCACGCACAGTGGGACAAATGTATTAGACAGCATTCATTGTAATCAGCGCAATCTTCCGCACGTACACACTCCCAGAAAGATATTGATGCATACTTCGGCGGTGGTGAATTAGTGGATGTGTAGGTGTTACATTACAATGTGTGGTTAAAAATATTTCCCCATTGACAATCACAGCAGAAGAAGGAAATACACCAATCAGCCACAGCATCAACACCACTGAAGTGAACGACATTGATCATTTCATTACAATACAACGTTCTGCTGGAACACTGGGTCCTGCATGTATCTTGAAGTTACTTGTGACACATGACACGTTCAGCACACCAAAACATTGTTTCAGACCAAACACACACACACTCTCACAGCTGTGAGACTCAAGGGACTAGTGTTGACTGAGTTTCCAAACTAACCAGATCACAAATCTATGTCGAGCATCTGTGGGATGTCCACAACAGATCCACAGAGTCTCCACCCACAATCCAACCATTGGACCTGAGGAATCTGCTGCCAGTGTCTCCGGTGCCAGACACCACAGGACAACCCCAGAGACCCAATGTCCATGCCACGACGGGCCAGAGCTGCTTTGGCGGCATAAAAGGGACCTCCACAATGTAATACAGGTGTTTTAAATGTTGTGGCCGCACTGTGTATGTTTTAATATTTCATGCTATTCAATCACTGCATTGAGTAGGAACCAACTTGTAGGTGAAGATTTAGAGTCGTGGTCCAATGTGCCTTGGCACCTTTTACATCAATCAGTCACATGCTTAATCCCAGTGGACACGCTGTCACTGGATCACAGAGGATGATTGATAATAGTGTTAATCACCAGATTAGCCACAGCAGTATGGTATGATCCACAGTGTGGTTTTTGTCTATCAACACTCGCATGTGTACGTGTGTATGTAAGTGTATAGCTAGGTGCCCACTGCAGCTATGATGCCATCCTCATTCATCAAGCAAGCGTAGTAAAAGCCAAGCATTACTACTCCCCCACTTTGCTCAACTGGAAAACCCGATCATCACTGCCATCAGCATTTTATTATCTGAAGCACTTAAGTTCCAGGAGACGCTCTTGATTTACTGCCCTATTCATGACAAGCTCAGGAAAACATATTTATCCCATGTTAAGATTCGATTTCAGTCTGCTTATGTGGCTTTTGTTTTGGCTTTTATAGTTGAAATGATCTGTCCGGAGAGAAAGTGCATTCAGTCAGATCGGAAAGGATGTGCAACATGTTGTGATCGCAGGGGAAGTGAAAAAGCAGAGTGACAGTGTGGTGGAGGTCTGGTTCTCAGAAGTATGTCAGGACGAATGGAAAACTGAAAAAAAAAGGGGCTAAAAAGCGCTGGCAGATGGTGGATTTAAGGCAATCCAACACGACCACAGTAAAAGGCAGTTGATTTAGGTCGAGCTAAATGGAGTGAGCTTCTTTATGTTGTAGCTGAGGCAACGCTTCAGATCACGGCGTGAGGTTTTGGGCCCCGATACGATGCGGTTTGGTCAGAGATGGCGCAAGGAAGTCTGGGGCAAAACGCTTGTGTCACAGCTGAGATTTGTAAACTAATTGACCACCCATACACGGCATTCCTGCTCCGCTCGCCTTTCTCTCGAGACCAACAAACAAAACCAGAGCTCAAGAACACCTCCACCAGAGCAGGTCAACTGACGTTAGTGTGATTAATTACATTTCTCCTTCTCCTTCTTTCTTTTTTTTTTTTTTTGTTCACTCTCTTGAGCCTTGTGTATTGGTCTGTGTAGTTCACCTCTCCTGGTGCCCTAAGTTAAACATCCTTGTAATGTCAGACCAGCCAGAAGGAAATCCACTTTGTTTACCTTCCCTGCTGTCATTTTTTCTTTTCAGAATAATTCATTATTATTAAGTCCACGGGATCAGTTTCCTCTTTCTTTTTTTTTTCCCCTGAACTTTCTCAATCTCAAATATCCTCAAAATTCCTGGTTTACAAAATGTGGTGAAAGATGTTTTGAGACAGGTAAAAAAAAAAAAAATAAACAAATCACTGTGACTGTTCACCACAATCCAAAAAACAGTGAAAAATGACAGGTTTAGTGCAGCACAGGGTAAAAGGAAGTCTGAGGTGCTGAAGCCAAAGACAAGGTCAAATGACAGAACAGCAGGTCAGATTACTCCCAGAGGACTGGTTGTGTGATCACGACGCAGCAACAACAGCAGAGAACTAACAGACTGTAATCAGTGTTTGTCCATGTGTTTTATTCTGTTGGTAATGTAAAATTCAAATGTTTTGTTTATTTATTTCCAGATTAGAATCTCTTTGCCTGGGATAAGAGACTGATTTGTCCCTGTTCTTTAATCTAAAACAAATATCGACCACAGAGGTTTGGATATTCCTCACATTTCTTATGGAACGAGCATAGGACAGATATTACACTCCTGTTCTTCCTGATTTCTCACTTTAATGAAGCAAATGCTTTGCTCCTATTTTCCTACTTCTTATAATGTTCATATATCACGTCCCCAGTGGCTGTAGTGACATTTGAGGAAACTGGATATTGTGATAAATATGTTTATCTATGTTTGCTCCAAAAGTTACATGAGAATTGATATGACTCTCATATCTATTATATATGAAGCCAGAAGGCAGTTAGCTTAGCATAGCTTAGCTTAGCATTAGGCCTTGAACCTGGAGAAGACAAATTCACTCATGAATAAATCTAAACGTTGCCTATGAACGATGTTATTCCTTGTGTTCGTACAGAAACTGAAATGTAGGAACTAGAGCCTGTCTGTCTGGTGTGTTGGTTGACATCAGTATTTTCTTATGTGTCAGTCAACAAAATGACAAGAAACTGCAGTACAAAAATGACAGTTTCAGCATTTGATAGCTTGTCCTCTAGAAAGTGGTGAAAACTTTTTTTTTTAGTTGTAAAACATTATGCTCAGTACATTTCTTGTTTTCAGTTGTTAGAAAAAATAATTTGATAGATGCTTATCTTTTTTTTTTGCTGTCAGCTGTGAAAAGAAAAATTTACTTTAAATATGACAGATAGATAAGAGAGAGACCAGTCAACTCTTGTAATTCTTGGCAGAGAGAGAAAGATGAAGTTTATTTCCCCAAAATCTTCAAATGTTTTTGTATAAATGATTTCAGAGGTTGTGAAACTTTTCTCAGTAGAGGTAACTTCAGTCCAATTCCCTGTCATTTAGATAACAGTGTTGTGTTTCGAGTGTATTTTCATTTCTCTCTGTGAGGTCTGTGCGTGTGTGTGTGTGTGTGCGTGCGTGTGTGTAGTGAGGTGATGTCAGCAGTCAGCTGTGAGGATGGCAGCCTAATGGAGGTATAAGGCAGCGCAGGCCCATTGGTCGGAGGAATGTGTGAACACAGTGACAAAACCATTTATTTGCAGGCACTTCCACAGTGAGATCTAGCACCCGCAGCCCAAGTGCAACCCCAGGGAAGACACAGCTGCGTGCGAACGTTGTAGCTCCAGTCCCGCTCGCTTTGATCGGCCGACATGAGAGCGGCCCTGATCTCTAGGAACACCACCCATCTTGTCTGATATTCTGAGTGCACAAACTGAGACATTCCAGACGTGCAAACGGCCTGTGACAAATGATCGGCCTTTGTGGTTTTTAGCTTTTGAATGCTTTGGGCTCCTTGGCAGAGCGAAGACGGTCTAAGGATGAGTGTTTTCTCCAGTAACTGGAGTGGTTACTGGTGTGGATTGTTATGTTAGAGAAAGCCTCCAGGGTGGGGCTATGATTTAATATTGACCTTTTTTCAGCACTGGACAGCCTGCATTGACAGGACTGTGGGGACTCTGTGTCACTTAGCGGGCTGTTGACTGGATTAAATCAACTTGAATAATTCACATCTAGGCACAGCACAAAACAAAGTTGATTTCGTTTTAGTTTCGAGCCATAACCCTTCGAGAAGAGAGGAGTGAAAATAACATCTATTACTGCCAGATTAGTCACTGCATATTAAGGGATGATGTTGGTTTTGACTTGAATCCAGCTCGACTCCAATTTCTTCTGCGGTTGCATGAAACACAGTATATCTTTTTTTTTAATTCACAACTGGAGTCTCGAGGTGTGTGCCGTGTTTTAAAAAGGCGTCATAGAAGCCCATTGATTTCTGCGTTTCATTAAACAGGGCTCGCACTATGCCACGGCTGATGTCATTCTACTGTTTCCTGTCATTTTCCAGCTCAGGCACTGTTGTACATTGCCCTTCTCCAAAGTCGGCCTCATCAAAACCCTGACATGATTGATTCTTTTACACTTCATTTGTAGCATTCATCACAATTTCACTGACTCGTGAAACTTGGGCTGACTACTGTCCAAAGTAATCTAACCACAGCAATAGAAATGTTAGGCCCTCTTGGGACATGGATTTCCCCAATGAACTGATGACATTTGGTAATATAAAAAAACAAATGTACAGTATTGAAATCCTACATTTAGTGTTTTACCCATAGAGTTGGTAGAGTTCACTTAACATTTAGTAAGATCCTCATTTTGCCCTCAAACACAGTTTCCTACATTTGTTTCTCCACAGCGGTGGATTAAGTTGCTTGATCACAGTTGAAGTCACTAGCAGTATTTGCGTGAAGTCGTCCTCTCCTGTGTTTTTGCTCCACTCTGCTGCAAACGGAGATTACTGCCAGAAAAAAAAGACGGCAGCAGATTTAGCAAGAATGCTTCCAAGATCTTAACTGCTCCTTTGGTGGCGTGGAGGCTTACACATTCATGTCTGCATTTTTGTGTGTGTGTGTTCATGTGTTCATGTGTGTGTTAAGTAGTGTCAGTTGGAATCCTGTAATTGCAAATGTCATGAATGACCAGCTGTGGCATGTCTCAGACATTGCCTGATTAAAATCCAGATACACATCTAGGGAGTGGGTCCTGAATCATTTTTCTTTTTCACCAGCCAGCATAATAAAGGTAAAGAGGGTTGCACATAAAAAACACATTTTGAGTAGGCGGTGAAAATCCAGGGTGGTTTTTCTACTTTCATTCATTGGCACTGACGTGCTATTTGGGGTACACCACTGGTTGCAACAGGAAAAGTTTATGGCATTAACTCTGGCTTAGTTTAATACATATTGTAGAGTAAGAGACACTGAGTTCATAAATTTTCCCATAGCTGGAACTGTGTGGAGGTTGTCCTTCATGACTGTGGGTTACATTGTGGGACCGGGGAGGAAGTGTTATGGAGGGGCTATGAGGGGCGTTGCTAGGCAACAGGGTGGGCAACTTTGGCGTAATGAGCACGGGGCTCAGGATCTGTCTGCTCAGTGTTCCAGGTCCTGACAAGAACAGACAGGCTGGCCTAGGACGGCCTGCGTGGAGCTGCCACCACGGCCACCTGCTCACAGCAATCATCACCAGCGCTCCAGCCAGCCACCGATACAGTATACAGACCCAATTAAGAGCTCTGCATGTCCCCCTCCAGCCAGCCATCACTAACACTCCTGCAAGTCTGACAAGGCTGCCTCAAGCCCCAACCCCCCCTTAGCAAATCTCTAATTAACAACGTTGGTAGTGGTGAGGCTGGGTTGTGCGGAGCTGTTGAAAAGGGCTGGGACACAGCTCGGGTAATCAGCTTAAATACAGGTTTATTTCCTGCCCCCTGTGCCTCGCTACTTCCAGCAGAGATTGCATTCTTTTATCTGTTTATCTCCAATTTCCTCTGACTTGTAACATGTCTCTTGGACACACTGTCACCTCCACTTGAAGCCAGATTGGCCGCTCTTGCGATCAGATGGTTTCAGAGCAGTGTTCAGAGCTGGGTTTTTTTGGCAGGGATTAACTCTCAACGTCTCTGTGTGTTCCATTACCGCCTTACCACCTCGTCTTCCTTCACTCCCACCATATTGAAGGCCTCTTACCAGCAGAAACGCTACAGATCATCTAAAAGGCTGAAAGATTTTGCACATGAAACACCCTTTCATCTGTTTATATTCAATCGTTTATGGTTTCGTTAAGAAATTATCCTATTAAACATAGAGATCCATTACAAGGTTTTGGTACACTGTAACTGGGCAACACCAGATTTTAATTTGTTGAAATAAAAAAAAAAAAAAAAAGGAGAGAAAATTATATTGTGAAATGACCTCATTACCAGAGCAGGATTAAGAGAGTTGTGTGTTCCAGTGGAGAGCAGAGGAGGCGGAGGAATTTCCTCTCAGTGGTGAGGTGTTATTGTTGGAGCCCTGTGCAGCGCCGCTGGATGATATATCCTCTTCCCCATTTTGGGATTGACTCTCGATACAGGAGCGCCACTCTCGATTCCAGGGAAACATGCCAAATCATCTGTCTTGAGCAGACAAAAACATTACGGATCGATCAACGTTAAAATGCCCAAGTGAAGGTGACCATACGTAATCATGATTGAACACATTTGCAAGGGCATTTTATTTTTCAACTATAAATCATGTAACACGTCTCCCATGTCTTTTCTGGCTTGTAAAGAGTGAAAAGTTGGCTGTCATATGGATTTCCAACGGTCCAGAGTTTTCTGCTCTTGGACTTGGATGTTGCAATTAATAAGATTTGTTGATAATGATACAGTATTGCACTCTATATGACTCCTTGGGTACTTTTTTTTAAAGGGCTCTTGGCTAACATTGAAAGACTTGTCTGACTGTGTTTTCTGGGTGTTTTTCCTGTTCTGTTCCCAGAATAGAGATTGATGGTGTTCGCTGCTGAGGAGGACAAAGTGTGAGCAATGTTTTTGTTTTGTGTGTCATGACAAGCTTAAAAACATTTTTATGTGTTCTTTTAGTTAGAGCTTGCAGGCAACCATCTTTACAAATACATTATGTTATATGACTGTTTTGTTAGTGTTAGTGCAGTAATGTTCTCATATATTTTAACTCTGTTGATTTGAAAAACAGGGTTTTTTTCTCTTCCAAGATTTGAGTTGTCTCAAATTTAGCTTTGCAAATGGATTTAAATGTGAGTGCAAATTTCCATGATGAACTGACGACTTGTTGAGAGTTGATCATCAATTGCATGATGGGATAAACTTCAACGTCTGTGATGCAGTGAAGCTGTATAGGAATTGGATGGATATTTCTGAGATAAAGCAGCAGAGGGTGCTGTTTATCAGAATGGGGGTCAACCAGTTGTAGCAGCATGTTTTCAAAGAATGACTGTAGTACAAACAAATAGCAAACATGTTGATGTTTTAATTTTATTGCCATTAAATTGTTTTAAATATAAGAATACAATTCAGAAACTGTGATACTGGTGTGTGACATGTTCAGTTTAAGGTGTTACTAACTGTGATGGCTGATGTTTTAATTTGAGCTGGGTAAGCCCGTGACAGCTCAGGTGTTATCCGACAAGCTTCAGGGGACTAAATCAGAGGAAACCACTTGAGCATCACCTAGAAACACCTCTTAGATGAGACACCATACAAACACACGATTTCCTGTCCCACTAAAACACACAGCCAGGCAGCCAGAGTTCTTCTTCAGTCATGTTGTTTTCATCATTATGTTTTTATTAACAACTTAAGTTTTTATCCCTAAATGTTATAGATTTTTTTTTTCCCAAAATAGCATGCTATGCTGTATTAACTAAAGGCTTGTTTCTTCCCTTTCATTTCTTACTGACATTTCTTACTTTCATTGCCTGCCATCCATGGAAACTTGTGTTCTGCCCAACATCCAATCTGTTCCTGTACAGGCCGTGGTTTCAGTGCAGGAGGTTCAACAAATACCGAAATGGGGAGACTTGGGCATGGGGGCTGAGGGAGGAGAGCAGTCTAACATCAAGACCAAGGGCTGCACACTTTACCTGCATTAGGTCATCGGCTGAAAAAGGGTAGGACATCAGTCACCATCCCCCACCCCCCCTCGCTCTGGCAGCTCTCACCCCCCATGACTGATTGTCCACAGCATGCAAATTTTTTTCTGTCATGAACAATGAATTTGTACTACCCAGTCCAGGGGTGGGGTGGGGGGGTTCTCTAACTGCTCCAGGACTGGCAGTGTCTACATTGGTGAGCTCTGGTCTCCAGGGTCCTCGTCTCACTTAGCCCCTCAATATTCCACTTTCTCTCTGTGGGGCCAGAGCTGCTCTGGATGAAATTTCAGCAAGGGTATGTGGGAATGGTTCATGGAGTTTGGCACCTTCTTCAACACAGGCAAAATAAATGACTTCTCCTAATGCTCTAATTGGTGGCAGTTTGATGATCGGGTATCACTGGCCTTCAGGACTGAAGCACCTTGTTGTTTGGCTACAGCTGTGTGAAAGAGCCAGTCTGTACCTGTTGCTTCTAAGTTATTTTTTATGTAAGGAAAGGGGGAAAAAGCACGGTAGCATGTGGTCTGTCGGTTCCTCTGAACTGTCTTTTTTTTCCATGAAGTCAAAGTAAAGCATTTGACATTTTAAGTTAAGCCTGGCTACTGATCTCTTCTCAAAATCCCTGCCCCCTGGCTGGGATCTGCGTGTGAATTGTGAATCAAATGAGTGGCTTAAAAATGGTTCAGCCACTCTCTCGCTCTCATCCTCTCTCGCTCGCTCTTTGTCTCTCTCTCTTGTGTGGTTTGGTAGGTGACTATCTAGGCTCCTTTATAGTCTGTTAAAGGTTTTTAAAACCAAAAACAACCGGTGGTGCACAGACGCACCTATAATCTACAGGCTGCCTCTTAACTTTTCAAAAAAAAAAAAAAAAAAAAAAAAACCCGACTCAGAACCCTGCAGCTTTGCTATAACAACACACTGAAATACTAGATTTGTGTCTCACCTGCGAGATACATCAAATACTTTCATCACAACTGACTGAATGGGCCGTTGGCCAGTTTTTGACGTCACCGAACGCCACAGTTACTTTCACTGAATAATCCTTTGATTTAGCCAACTTGTTTTTTTTACCTCCTGAGGAAGACATAATTCCCATGCCAAACCTTTTAACCCGTGCCAGAATGGGTTTGCTACACTGTCCTGTATATAAAAGGGGGTGGGGGTAAGTAAACTGAATTAATAATCAGTGAATCAGGCAGTTCATGCACGACGACACATCCTGATGTGAAGTTGCGGATGAAAACTGTTTATCATCTGTAGAGTAGAACCATACTTACTGTGTTATGTAGCATACAAGTATAAAGTGTGAAAAAAAGTTTTCTGCTGCAAGGATGTTTAGGATGGCATGTTACTGATTGTTTTTTTTGGTTCGTTTTTTACTCAAGATGCAGAGTGAGCAAGTCTACTGTCTCCCCACAAACATCCCCTATTTGTGTTCTTTAGAAGGGAGAGGGGGGGTCACAGGAAAGTTTTGAAAGTTGAAACTTGTCAGAGACAGTGTTCTTACTTCAGAAATAAACTTAAACCACATTGTTTTGTTGCTTAACTCAAAGAATGTTCTGTGTGCCATTCGCAGCTAGGGTTTTTTTTTTTTTTTTTTTTTGCGTGAGGTAAAACCGTCGTATGTGAAATGAAGGACAGTGTTACAGTGGTGTCAGTTTGTTATTGTACTGTATGCCTCATGGCTGCAGCATGTCACTTTCCATCACTTTCCCAGGTTAGCCCTGTGTAAGGCTTTAGGCTGGCTCGCTGTTTACAATACCTCCCATTCAGCCTGCTGCTCCTCAATGAAATTTCTATTTATAGAGGCCACTGGCGTGCAGAGAGTCATCTGCTTGTTCTGAATGAGGTCTGGTGGTTTTGACAAGGTTAGCTGGATTAAAACATTGGAGGGGTGGGGGCTGAAGGACAGGTCACAGGGGCTCATTGGGGTGAGAAGGCCACCACGAGAAGACTGGGTGCCTTTATTGTATGTGATGGTCAATGTCAGCCCACTATTTAGTTAAATGCTGGACATGTGATGAAGCTGAGTTAGCCAAACATTTACTCAAAACCCAAACTCCAGTTTTATCCCTTTAATGTGGCGTCCGTGTCTGCCCTTCACCTACACTGACGCCAAATATGCATAGATTTCTGTTCTTATGACGGGAAGTCAATATAAAGTAAGAGCTGTTACAAACAGTCAGTAGTGTCACGCACATTGATGTAATAATTTTGACAACACTGCCCTATAGATGGCCCTTGAGGCCCCACCCATTTACGCAGCCAGTTGCTCACAGAGAAAGACGCATTCTCCAATCAGAGGTGAGGTTTTGTAAAAGTGAGGTGCTTCGTTGCCTGGAATTTTTTTTTTTTTTTTTTTTGACTGAGTACAAACTGTTTTTTACTGATGCACTTATGAACTTAATGTCTGTTGTCAGTGTTTTTATAGGTGCCTTATTGTACCACAGGTACTTTTGGCTAATGATGCTGTTGTTTTGAGGGAAATGTTTTTTGCAGAATTCAAATGTGGCAAAATAGAATGGGGGAAAATATGGCAATTTCCTTAATCCTCACAGAGTTTTTTCCCATTCTGTGTCTTTGTTTTGATTCCTCGCTGCGTGATGGTGTTTCCCACACAATAGTGCTGCAGCCAACTTGCCCTGTTCCATTGTGCTGCTGGCCTCTCTTTGAACCTGTGCAGCTATAAACATGGCTAAGTGCTCTCCATCAGAAGCAGGCTTGCAGGAGGACAATACTGTGACAGGAATTTGCAATACACTGTCCCCTGCCACGCACCGGAGCAAACGGGAGAGAGAGAGAGAAGAGGCAAGATGAGGCACTTGAATGCAGCTCAGTTACTAGACCCTCTGACCTTTGCAACAAATCTAAGCAGAGATGTTTCAGATTCAAGGAAACACCCACAAACTGCACACACTATCATCGTCATCATCTGCCTCCCAACCTCAGGCTGTTCTCTTCTCCTGGAAGAGTTCGGCCAAACTTAAACAGAAAACTAAGCTTTTCTCTTTCCTTTAATATCAAAACGAAGACTCTCGCTGATCTCTGTAAGCTGCTGTTTCGGCTTCAAAGATTTGGCCAGCTATCTCCTCTGTATCTTCCAGAAAAACATTGTCACTGTGTGGTCAAGATAAGCTGTGTTGGGATAAAGTGCAAATGAATGCCAGTGTGGTCGTGTTTGGACAATTCACTGAGGCTACAGAGTAAAAACCCTCAAAGTCATCTAAACATAGGGACTTCTAAACCTCCCAGTCTCACAGCCTCGACTGAGAGAGGCCGGATGATAGACAGACTGTGAAACGATTAAGGAGGATACTACTCCAGAGTAGTGACAGATTTGAGCAGTTTATACCATATAAATCTGTATTTTTTCCACTCTTTAAAAGTCTTAAGTGTAACTTAAGTCTTCATCTTTTGATACGCTGAGGGCCATGTTTGTCTCTCATGTGTATTTTTGCTCAGAGCTCCTCCTCTGCAGCCACAGTTCCCCCTGTGCAGAACCTCTGCCACCCACACAGCTCAGATACCATCCTGTGAATAAACACAAGCATAAAGGCTCTCAAAAGGGGTCACATACATGTCAGTGCATACATATTGCACATACAGTCGCTGGAAGATATTGTAGGCTTGCAGTGCCACACTGTGTTTATTATGTATCAATACCTACCTAAAACACCTTGTCGTAATTCATGTTGATTTTGTTGACACGAATGCACATTCTGGCCCAACATGGAGCTATTCTGGCTCTTGGTGAGGCTTGAAACCTTCCAAGTCAGTGCAGGGTTTACTAAGATCAGAAACAGTTTCATTCAAGACTTCAATTAAGGCCTCCACAACCCTTGACTCATTTTCCACTCTCTAATTTTTCTAATGGCTGGGACAGGAGGCTGAGAGCAGCACAGCCAGCTCTGTACTGCTCATTAGCTCTAGCACCACCGCCCGCGCTGCATTTAACTTAATAATGAGGCCAAATTAACAGCAGCCCTGGCCTTGCTCCAGGTGCATTGTGGGTGAGACTGACGGTTTGGAGGACAAGGAAGGGGGGGAGTACCTGGCCAGCTGAGGAGGTTTAGACAAAGCAAAGCAGTAATGAGTGGAAACACAACATCTTAAGACTGCCTCCTTGGTCTCTAAATGGCTGTCTACTCCCACCCATTCACTCCACCACATACGTCCTGAGCTAAAATGTGCTGACTTTTCTCAAGCTTTACTCTGCATTAAGTGCTTGCGTTGAACCAAAGTATAAAAATATTCAATACGTTCGGCCCGAGGACCGGACCAGATTACACTGGAGAAAGGGTGGAGGAAACTGATATGTTCCAAAGCATGGGTGCTATGCAGGGTGGGGTAAGGTTAAGTGTTGGATGGGTGGAGACAACATGTCCTCATCTCCTGGTGTGCGGACACTGCACAGCCATGGTCGTCTTCCAGCTTGACCCCTTTGCCAAAGTGGGTGCTGCTAAATGCTAAATGTTAATGAATCCAGACAGCCTGGGAAAGACAACAAGCAAGAAAAGCTCTGGAGGTCAGACACTTTCTCTACTCTATATCTGCCCTCATTCACAATTTTATTGTCTTTTTCTGCATCATGTGATTCCTGAGTCAACTTTTTCTCTGTTGTATTGTGGGAAAATGTCACCCATGTCCTGCAAAAACACATACATGTTTAGTCACCCAGCAGGCAGATGGTGTTCATTTTATGTTGCAGTGAGAAGAGCATCGTTAAGGTTACGCTGTTTAATGTCTTGATAGTTTAGGTTTTATGCTCGACCATTTCGAATGTAGAGTATTTCTAGTTTGTGCTTCTTGTGTATTTCTATTACCTTGGCGTCTCTGAGCATTTGTTTTTCTAAAAGAGAAATATCAAAAATGACCTTTGAACCAGCACTTCCTGCTGTGGTGTAACTTTTTCCAGTCTCCTCTAATCATCCATGTGAATGAATATTCTTGTTGTTTTGTCTACGCAGTTTAGCTGTCATTCACAAATTTCCATATTTGGTTTTATGACACAAGAAAAAGTCTTTTTGACCCAGATAGCAAAGATTCTGGCTGTAGTCTAGCAGACAATCAGCATTTTTGGATTCATTTTGTCACAGAGGAAGCAGGGTAAAGGCCTTTGGTTTGACTATGTCATAGTTATGGTTTACCACAATACTTAAAAAATAAAGGTAAGCAAGGTAAAGGCTTTTGGCTTGTCTGTGGGGATTTTTGACTCTGTTTGGGGCAGTTATGTCTATGGTCTGGAGATCCATATTTGGTTTTGGGTGAGTTTTCGCATCCAAATTTGGGGATGGGGAATGACGGAATGAGTACATAAAATATCAAATGTTGTAAAGCAGTAATGAAATACTGATATACATAATATTTCTTTTCTGTTTCACCTTGTTCTAGTTAAATAACATGTCATTTCTGGCTTACTCCTGTGTTTGGATTAGAGAGTGGCACAATGGGAAATGAGTCAATAATCATTTGTTATTGCAGCAGGTGGAATAATCTTTCATTCACTTGGTTAGAGACTAACGATTCTGGAAATACCTTCGGCGGTTCATTGGGTGTTTATCTTTCAGAAAAACTGAAGCTGAGCTCTGACTCAACTGAAATTGTAATAAATGAGAAACAAAACAGTAGCTATATTAATACAGGAGTGATATTTCAATGAGATCTCGCTAACACGTTGCAGTTTTTGCTTTTTAGGGTGATTTGAAATCTTAATTAGACACAGACCCACTAAGACAGTTTTGGATGTGAAAGAAAAATGCTACTCTGAACGCAACATTAGCCTCAGTTCTGTGCCAGGTGATGACAGCATCAGCTCCCCAGAACCTGATACACGTTGTGAAGAAAATAAAATGATTTGTTTGTTCACCTGCCGAGAGCCTGGCAGCCCATAACCTCAAAAATAAGTTGCCAGTTTCAGTGGTCATGTGATTTCTCTCCTGCTATCGTAGCCCTGATGTGAACCCCCGACCTTGTGACAAGGTTAATTCTTATTCCCTCTGTGGAGTATTCAGGAAGCGAGTTCTCATTTTCTCACTTGCACTCAGTCAGTGAAGTGACAGGACGCGCTCTATTTAGAAAACCATGTAATAACATAGTTTTAGCCTGGTGTTATATTAATAACTTGGCACATTTCAAACTGTTAATGCAGTGTCCAGGCCAGAGGTGACGGGGGCGATGCACACAGCAGGATTTGATCTGGTGTGTGTGTGTGTGTGTGTGTGTGTGTGTGTGTGTGTGTGTGTGCGCGTGCGCGTGCATGCATGCATGTGTACGCGTGTGTGTGTGTTTTTGTGTTATTGTAATTTATTCTGACTCATTTTAGTCAACAGTTAGGAAATGACTGTGCATGAACTGAAGCCTGCTTTTGTATGTGGTTGCACACACTCATGCAAAAACACACACACACACACACACACACACACACACTGACTGTCTGCAGAATTTCTTGGTATCATAAACAAAGAAAATATTATTATTTTAAAATGAAGAATGACAATGCCACTGGACTCCTTATGTAACTATGTGGTTTTGCCTGTTCTCTTTGCTGCATATGTACATTTTCCATGACCTGGTTTTCAACTGGCAAGCAGCCTGGCACATTGTAGGTAATTGTACAATTTTCCCCTCTGGGTAGATGTTGTTTTTTTTTTTTTTTTTTTTTTTTTTTAACCAAAGCCTTTGATATTTCAACTTTTATTCAAGCTTTTAATGTCTCCCAACAAAAATCACTCAGGAATACATAGCGACTAAGTCAAATGTATTTGCATCCCTGGACCACGTAACAAACGGGTGTTTCTCATTACAAAGAATACAAATCATTTGATGACTTGTAGGAAAACATAACCTAAGTAATATCTAGCTCTAATAGGGATAAGAATGAGTGTGTTAGTTTGCTTTTGCTTTAGCTTTAGTGTCTGTTGGACTTTAAAACTGAGTTTTCATCTCTGCCAACAACTGGCTGCTGACGTTAGAATGTTATTATTTTTTACTAATAGTTTGTTTCAATATAAATCGAATATGATTTCAGCATAGTTCTGCAATATTTATGAACTTGGTAGCCTTGGTCTCTAATTTCTTCACATCCATCATCATCCCAGTGCGTGTGTACGTGTGTGTGTATTTCTATGTGTGCACTTCAATGTGTTTAGAACAGAGCCCCTGGTGTTTGGACAAAGCAAACACACTATCATTACTGGCATGATTATGGGGCATTGAAAGTTTAAGCAAATATTCAAAAGGCTTTGTCTGTTTTTAGGATTTTTTGATATACAGATGACCACTGAAATAGCTTAAGTGCTGACACGGCCAAGCGGAGCTTCGCTTTGTTCCCAGTCCTGACCTAAGGCTTAAAATGAATGTTTGAGTAACCAAGAGGGCCTGCAATCTGACTTTTCCCTCGACCACTAAAGAGCCAACTCATGTATAGAAAAAGGGAGTGCTCTTTGACCAACAGTGACTATATTTTAGTCCTCGAGGCTAAGAATAATATGCGCAGGACACATCTTTCTGCGTCTTTCTTTGGCTTGATGTCAGTTAGACTAATATTTATGTCCCTCATTTACCAGTTACTCTCATCAGATACTGAGGGATACAGGAAGAATTTTAAGCCACTCAGAGCAATGTCAACTAGAAAATAGTAACCTCATACTATTTATTAGAATACTTTTTTCCATGTCAGCCGCGAAAAGCCATTATGTTTTAACGTATTGGACCAATAAACTGTATTCACTGTGAATTTGGAGACACTTTCCACTTAAATCGCTCTATTACACAGTCAAACAAGTTGGCACGCAAAATGACAGTGTGAAGTTGGTAACTCTTTGCCATGGGTACAAATAACAAGTCAAGAGGAATTTACTCAGCATTAAAGGACATCCCCGTCTCACTCCAACTTAAAATAATGTTGTTCTGGATATAATCATCCAATTAGGGTCGAGGTAGGCAGGCCCTGGCCGGGACAAGGATCACATTTCAAAGACTTGTGTGTACCAGCCTCCACACTAATGCTAAGATAGCCAATACTCCAAGATTATGTGCAAGTTAGAGGGAGAAATACATTCCTGTTTGCTTATATATGATCACATGAAAATCTGTGTTGCTTGCTCCAGAGGTATAGACGATATTGCCCACATTGCGTCTTACTTTAATTCTTTTTCTTTGTGATAAGATGTGAACGTAAACAGTGATATACTACTAAATGGCAAGTCATGTTAACATACTTAATTGTGTCTTTGCGATTTGAAGGCAGAGAGCAGAGTCATGGCATTTAACATCATCTAATGCGAATAGGTAAACATTAAAGGTCACTTCTCTACTTTGTATTCCTTGAGAGAGCGCACTCGATGTTCCTCTTGTGTGTAAGAAAACGTATAAGAGGTAAGAGGAGAGACATCCTGCCACTGACACGTTTACAGGCTGCCAGGCCTGCAGAGCTCTGGAGACATGGCCTGATGGTAGCAGTGCTGTCTGAGTAATTACAGAGTCTCTGGTAGATATTACTAAGGTCCCAGCGATCCAGACTCCACGCAAGGCCACTCTCCCACTGTAGTTAAGGCAGCGAGGGGAAAAAAAATCTCTGACCAAAGAAAAAGTAAGTCAGGGAATGAAAAAAAACAACCCTTTTCCTTCTTTCTAGTCTAATTCAACAAGCATAGCTCTGTTTTCTGCACATAGAGCTGTTTGGTTTCTGCCAGAAATATGTACCCCAGTATAGGCACATTTTTATTATCCAGCAGGGCTCCTGGTATTTTGAAAATGAGGTAAGCTCAATTACCAACAAAGGGCTCCTCTCAGGGGTCTGTCATCACAGGGGGTGAAAAGGGAGGGAGAGAGGAAAGAGAGACCCCTCTGCCGGTGCTCTGATACTACAGGATTATGGGCACAGTGGCATGAATTGTAGCAATATTTCAACTCACAGTGTGTGTGTGTGAGACCAAATGTTAAGATGACATCCAGGACAGGAAAGTAATGAAAGTTTTTTTTTTTTTTAACTTCTTCTCAACAGAGGTGTTCTCATAAAATATCCACATTGTAATTTTAAAACTTGAAAGAATTTAACTGGAGGGATTTTCAATGACTTGAGGAAGAATGAAAGTTACTTTTCATATTAATTGTTAAGACTCCATTAAAGATCAGATTACTAAATTAAAATAAGTAAATGAATTAAATATTAACATCAATACATGTAGTTAAAGTTATGAATGGGAGAATGAATTATGAAACATTTTTCTCATTCTCATGACCAATTTTAACACCCATAAAAATAAAAAATACACTAAAATGTCACTAAAAACTGTCATTAATACACAAATAAAATGACAGCGAAGAAATAATAAGATCTACCATAACACTATAATAAAACTGCAAAAATGGGATGAAATAAATGTTCTAATTTATGATGATTTTATTGGTCAGATAATCATCAGCATTCAGATGTGAACATTTCAGAATTAATTATTCTAATGTAATGTTGGAGTTGCATAAGTATTTGGTCTTACGTGGTTATTTATGTCATATACTATTTGGTCTTGGTTAAATAGAGGGTTGTATCTTTTGAGTCAAAACTGAGTGAATTTTGTAAGTCTGCATTTCATGTCTAATCTAAATAAAGACCAATGTAAAATCAGGCTTACATAATTTAATTGAATTTAGTGTGTTTTTATGTTGGAATAAGAAGAGGAGAGGAGTTTACATTTAAATAGTTTTACTTGGAAACAAACACAGTATTCAAAGACAAAAGAAAAGCAACAATAAAATGAGATACAAATACACAGGAAATAATCAAAACAAAATGCAGTTTTTTGTTCGAAGAGACTGTTTTTTTGTTGCCTCATGAAAGGATCTTACTGCTACATACTTGATGTGGGAATTTCACTGTGGTGTTTTGACAGTATTTTGAATCCACAAAATAAGTGATGTTGGGAACGGACCACGATGGTTTGTTATGTTTAATGTGTCGGTTGTGTGAATGGATCTGCTGTATACATATGTGTGTGTGTGTGTATATTTGGTACTTCCTGCGGGCAGAGGGCCTCCTGCTGTAGTGACGCAGTAGGTACCAGACCTGTTTGGGTTCCAGCTTGTCCTAGGAGTTGCCTGACATCTCCTTGCTTCCTTATCTTAATGACCATTAACCGTTTCTGCTCTGTGTCAGCTCTGCAGCTTCAAGGAAGGGACAGGAAGAGAGAGAGAGGGAGTCTGAGTAAGAGAGCAAAAGAGATACTGAGAGAGAGAGAGAGAGAGAGAGAGAGAGAGGCCTCTGATAGAGAATTCCTGACAGCTGATAAGAGAGAGAAGGAGATCCAGTTTACTGCACAGATAGGGTAGGAATGTGCAGCCAGATGATGATGACTGGGTCCATGACTACACTGCCCCTATCTATGCCTGCCAAGACACATCACCACTGACTGCCTGCATGCAAGCCAGTCTCCTTGTTTCCCAGAAAAATACTGGATTCAGTGTGCTCCTTTATGACTGTGCTTTTAGCAGTTTTTCAGAATTTTGCACTGTAATATCACAGACCCATAATTATGTTACTGCTATAGTGTAGTTCAGTCTTTCCAAAATCACTGTTTTTCACTTTTTTGTTACCATACATCAGTGTCTGTATGTACAGCTACATAATATTGTGGTATATATATAAAATATTCATACATGCCAGCTGTCTAATTTTAGTGTGATCAGTATGCACCGCAAACTGCAGGGCTAAATGAACCTTTCCTTGGAAACACACAATTTCATGTGAATTATTGGTCTGCTACAATAGCAACGAAATGGACATGAGAGGAAATGGAATCCAGCTCAGACAGTGTGGAGCATGGCCAGGCAGTCAGAGAGGGCATTTTAGCTGTGCAACTGAGCTCCTGGCTTTTTAATTTACGATAAATCACAGTGAATAGATGTACCCTAAAAAGGCTTGCGTAGACGCCGTCTTTCAAGCAGAGAGACAGAGAGAAAGAGTGGGGTGAAGCAGATTGGGTTAGTGGGAGCCAGGGCTGTATGTGGATCAGACTCCTGCTGAGCTGTCTCCAGAGGAAATCAAACAAGCCTGTGCGGTTCATTATTTCGTCAGTCGACTCAGCAACAGAGAGCACTGGCGACACGGCCATTTACTGGGAGTCTTCTCTGACCCCGCTTAGCAGCATGGCTACAATCAGAGCAGCCACTCAGCTGGAAGAGCTAAGGACTCACTGCCTTTACAGTGTTGTTGTAGATTTATTTCACAACAGAGCCAACAGTTGTGTTGTCATGCTCTCTTTTATGAGCTAATGAAGACATAGAAACAAGCACTAATTCTTTCTTTACCGTTTAATCTTCATGCTTACTTTTTGTTTAAATGGACTGAGAATCTCTGTAGTTGTTGTTCACACACACATCACTGATGTGAACATGACCATTGTCACAGAGTCTTTAGACGCCAATATTTTGAAGGAGACTAAGGAGTGGAGGAGGGGGGGTCTGGAGGGTCAAGGTCTCCGCTGTTTGTTCTCCTCTTTGAATACAAAGTCCTGTGTGGTGACCCCATTGCCAGACTACCAGTAGACTTAGAGTCGACAGGAAGCAGCAGCAGTACACATACATAGCAGGCCAGTGCTCAACCTCTGCACTGCAATCACCTCACCTTTCAACTGAAGAGAAACGTCAGGAAGAGGGAGACATGTAGAGAAGCACGTTCTCTTGCACACATTGTGTGTGTGCGTGTTTTTTTTTATAAAAGGAATCAACATTAGAGAGAGATGGAGAGAGTCCCAGCAGGCAGGAAATAAAAAAAAGACAATACTATGAGTCAAATTGGGCTAAAGGTATACGTGTGAACGATGTGCCAATGATGCAACAGCACTGACGGTAGAAGGAAAAGAATTGTCAGGTTCACAATAATTTTCCATTCTTGCACATCTCTATTTATGAACAGAGAGCGCCCGACGGCTATCGGCCAACTCAGACGCCAGTCTCCACACTATCATCAGGGTCTGATGAAGCAGATAGCACTGGGAGCACTCGCTGCTTCACAGTGTGCAGTCGTGCGTGGCGATATGGGTGGAGACTAGGTTTGCGTGGGGTGAGGAGGAGTAGGAGAGGGGGGGAATTCAAGGATGGCTAGACAGTTTGCAATCTTCCTATGAGAAAAAGACAAGAAGCATTCAATCAGCTGGTGCGGCGCAAGACAGAGTGGCACCAGCCGAGCGCCAGCCAGGCACAAAGCTGGCCAGAGGCATAGGTCACAAATGTTATCACCCAGCCTCCAGTGACATGTTAACTCTATCTCCATCATCAAGTTAAGGTCATTGTTTGCTTTGTCTGGAGCTGATTCATGGTCAGAAACTCTACTTGTTGCTGGTGGACAAGCAGGTTTGGGTGGGGATATGAAACCTATGGCATTTATCAGCTTTAAAACCTGAAGCGGTGTACAAATATATTTGTTTCTGAACCAGTTCATATAGCACACACACACTAACGTTTGTATATATTGATACATAGAGAACCAGCAGTGCCAAAAACAGGTCAGTCATAATCAGCCATATATAATTGTCAGTAATAACACAAGAAAAAAAAAAAAAAAAATAAAAAAGATAGATAGCATCTGTGTACCTTTGGTGTATAATTATAGTTGGATGTTGTAACAGGGTGGGGACAAGGCGATGAGGGAGGTGCAGTGGCATGCCCATGGACAGCTGGCTTTCTCAGTGGTACCCCATTGTCAAAATGTGTGCACTTCAGCTAAACATTGTCCCATTCTCATGCTCCATTAGTCTCCAAACTAAAGGCACTAACTTTACTTTACTACCTGTTTGTGCCTGTCACAACAAACACACAAATGAGTCATGTGAAATACAGAAAGGTGTGATGCATTCCATCTGTCAGCGTTATTTATGTATTAAAGTCTCCACATTGTAACTTAGTTTCAGCAGCAACGCTGAGAGAGAGAGAGTTCCCAAGTATGTTGAGCAGCTTCCCACAGAGACAGCAGGCTTTAAACTGTGACTGATGAGATGTCTGAGTATGTTCAAGCACAGTGTTAAAATGCTGTGAATCAGCTAATTGCACTGATAATTATAATGGAGTGCTTGCTGTACAGAATCAGAGAATGCCATAAAGCAACAGTGCTGTGTTGGTGCTTGGCAAAGCTGAGCCAGTCTGAGCTGGCATAGTCGTAAAAAGCCAAAGGAATGTCAGTATAGCATCATAATGGAAGAACGGAAAACTCACAAAAATGTGGTGTCATCTCACTGCTTTGTCAGGAAAGGTGGCAAAAACGCCAAAAGAGCTCTGCTTCTACTAATTTTTTTTGCTTTTGTTTTTAGAAGCTGTTGTTTGTGCAGACGATACTTGCAGACTTGTTTGTTCTCATCATACAGCGATGATGATTTGTTTTCATCATTTCATGTCTGCATGCTTGTTTTTGGTGTATACTCTTAGTTAACTTGCAGTAATCTCAAAGTTTGTTTGTTCTGTACTCGAGCTTCCATAAAAAACTATTAGGTGGTAAAGCAAGTAAATAGCTTCATGTACAATTTTACAGCTGCGGTAATCGAAAGCATACCATCACCCCCCAGCGCGGTACACAAGTTCTTGAAAAATTCCACTGTCTTTCCACGGTGCCCATAACTTGACATCTAAGTGTAACTGCAGGAATCCCGGAGCCACTTGGGAAGTGCAGTGTAAGGTGATCTGGAGTCATAACGGCTGTCATACTGCGCCATGAGGAGCTTAAAGCCGGGACCAACCAGCCGATGGCATCCCTCCAGTTTTGTAACATATCGGGCAATTCTCAGTGGGAGATTCATTCCAATGCAGTTCTTTCAAAATGTGGTCACTGTGGAAAAAAAAACAAAGATAAAGTCACAACAATAGTACATGGAGCAAAGGCCAACAGGATGGCCTTGTTATAGCAGTTGCTACTAAACTTTTTCCTTACTAAAAACAATCATAATTCTCGTATTATTTATAAAAAAAATGTGTAACTTTGCCATCCTAAGCCACACATAAAAGGCATATAATGCTCAACACAGTTTGGTTCTAACAGTGTCAATACACTTCTGTGCTGACATATTCTCTCATCTTGATTATTGATTCCATTATATCCTCCAGGCATATGGAAGTAAACCAGCTACATGTTATGAAACATATCCACAATGCACCAGTGATCACAGCGACATCGTGTCATTCATTCCTTTGGTGTGTCAGAAAAGGGTGTATGTTTGTGTTAGTATTGGCACGAGTCCTTATCTGTGTTCGTGAGTCTTTCTGCCTTTCAGAAAGCACACTTGATCACGATTGTGTAACTCTGCAGCACAGAGGCAAGGATATTAAAAGCAGATGTGGCCTCTCAAGTTGAGAATAGGGGGTGGAGGGGGGGGGTCCTTTTAAGGGGGTTCTGGGCAAAACATTCACCCATTATTGATTGCTGATATTCTGGTATGTTTGGGCTATCAGCAGGGATCTAAGGGCTAAGATGATAAATTGTAATGGTAGGGGGGAAGTTGCAGATGGGGAGAAAAAAAAAAGAATAGAAAACAACATTGACTTCAATTTCTTACAAGATATGGGAAGTTCATCCACCTTGTTTTTGTTTTTTACTTCCTTCTTCTTTTTTTATGGCAATTGATATTAGATTAACTCCATTTAAATTGCAGACCAAAGCTATTGAGATGCTTTCCAAAACATTTTTTATGCATACCTCACCATTTTATACTTTTTTTTTCAATCATTTGTGACTTTTCATAATCCCACCACTGCTTTTTTTCCACCCACAGTCACACACTCATCTCCACCTCCACCTTTTACTACACAAAATCCATTATTGTAGGAGTGTACTCAGTTATTCTTCTGTCTTCCAGACACACACACACACAGACATACAGACATACCCGCATTGTCTCAGGGCGACAGTGGAAACAACACCGTTTGAGACATGTTTTATCTGTAGCAGGTTGCAGTGAGAGGGAGGGAAAGAAGAAAAACTTCCTTGTGAAAGTAGGAATGCAAAGTATTCCCCACAATGCCACACTGCTGCAATTACTCCAGAGCCTGGTACCGGGCCAAGACGATGAGAGGACAGCTTGTGGTGTTGAGAGGGAGCGCAGTTCAGCTCCCATCTTTCTTCTGTGTACTGTGGGACAGCAGAAGACCTCTCTACACACTAAAGTTTTTTTTTTTTTCCTCAGACCTTTACATGGAGGCCTGCTGTGTCCAACATGAATGTAATTCCATCTGGTATTTAGATCAGTTAGTTTCAAAACATCATAACCCAATAAAACCTTGCCTTACACTGCATTGTGTTGTTTGCAGAATGAGCAAAGGTTTTTTTTTTTGTTGAGACAAAGAAATATTATGCAGGAATATGCTTAGTGTGCATGTGTGTGACGTGCGTGAGGTCGAACACGTCCACATTTAGGTGTCAGTACAAATTAACTGAGTGTTAACTGAGTGTATCCTGGATTTCCCAGATATATTTCTCTGTTCTTTCTATCACTTTGGCAATTAACTGGCGCAGTCCTCCTCTGTGAAACTAGACAGAAAAGAGGTGAGATTAGGCAGGCTGGGGGGAGAGGGGGAAAGGAGGGGGAGTGCGTGAGGGATGTGGGAAGGGAGATTGCTGCTGCCAGAGTGTCTGCCTCCCCAGGCCTCATCCACTGCCGCCAAGGGCCGCCTGCCCTCCCGCTGCTGTTATCAGCTGGCTCAGCAGCGGCAAAGAAACGGCTAAACAAGGCACTGTTTATCCGTGCAGACTGTATTCACTGCACATCCCAGCCGCTGGGTCGAGGCACCACTCAAATCTGCCCGGCTCTGCAAAGAAAAGGGTCGGCAGACCTGCTCTCAACAACAGTCTGCGTTAGAGGTGCCAGGGGTATGGATCAATAGGCGACAGTGTCCCAGCGCTGTCCGACACAATGTCCCTACGCCAGACTTTGAAAAAAAAAACCCTCTCTTATCTACTTTCAGCAGAATTTTACATTTTAGGGCCTTTAATTTGAAGATGCATTTCTTACCATCCATCACAATTAAAGTGACTGATTTACTTCTAAGTAAAATCCTGGATTGACAATTTATAACCCAGATTTTAAGGGAATTCATAATTCGCTTTATCTACTTTTATATATTCTTATCTTAGACATAGCTCTGGCATGACCTTAAATTCTGATCTATAACATTTACATTGTAAAATGTCAAACAGCAGCAGAGGTGCACTGTAGTTGAACCAGTACATGTTTAACAAGTCAAAAGATAAACACAGAAACTCGACACTGAAGAAATCTTTTCAGTTTCTAATCCCTATTTTTAATAACCATTAAGTCTCACAGAACTCAGAGTCCCGGGTCTGCCCAGAGGGCTGCTCAGATATGCTGGATCTCTGAGCGCTCTCTCTCTCTCTCTCTCTCTCTCTCTCTCTCTCTCTCTCTCTCTCTCTCTCTCTCTCTCTCTCTCTCTCTCTCTCTCTCCCTCTCTCTCTCTCACTCTTACTCTTCTCACACGCACAAGCATGCACATGCCAAACCATCCCTCTCTTATCTGTGGACTGAGGAGCCCTGACTCCAGCCTGTGCAGACAGTGCTATCTAACTGGGCCATGTCTCTGTATACACAAGGAAATCACCTACTCCTCATGAAGAAATGAAATCTGCCTCAGACTTCCTGGCCCTGAGCACAGAAAAAAAGAAGAAGAAGGGAAAAAACATATTTTGCAAGGCTAATTCAGCTTGAGACAAGTCACACACAAGCCCAGCATAAAAAAACGTTTTTGGCTTTAAGTATTAGAACAAATCCTTCTTATTCTTTTGATTCTTTGAGCATGTTAAGGACAATGTCTTTGTTGTGGTTTATGCCAATTTGGCCTCTGTTCCAAGTCATTTATCTATGGAGCGTGACACAAGCAGTTGCATTTCATTCAGGCTTTGGATGCTGGATGAGCTGGCTTAGACTTTCTCTGTTCTTGTGCGTGGCAAAGATCTGCTCAGAGTAAAACGTTTAAAGTGTTTCGGTCACAGTGTTGAGTTTAAGATTGACACGGACAGACTGACAGATAGGTACGGCAGACCAGACAGCACAGTGCTGGAGGCAAGAAGTCAGGGTTCAGAGGTCATGGGGAAGTGAGGATGGCTGACCTCTCAACAGGACAAACTGTTCAGCGGTGTTGACTTAACATTGCCCAGACTCCGGTGTAGTTCTCACCCTCTCTTTTAGCTGACCTGTCCCAAGTGCTCACCACAGGAGAGATCAGTAAGATTCCTCGTAATAGCCCGATGTGAGCCCCAACACAGTGGGAGTTCTTTGACACTGACACTCCCAGGATCCTCAGTGGCAGAATATGCTGACTTATCAACACCACTTGATGAAACACACGTTTGGGATTCCTGGAGAGTGCTTGGTGTTTCCATGCCAGTCAGCCTCATCACCGCAGGAGGTGTCACAGCCCTCAGAGCTCCGGCATAGCTATGAATTAACCACCCCTCTGCTGTATTTTAGCCTTGTGGCCTTAATGAAAGGAGACAACCTGTCCAGTTCACTGTTTTGTACTTAATGCAGAAGTTTTGGTTATGTAGTCATGAATACCATAAAAATATTTATCAGGAGAGTCGGTAATAGTGGAGGCTTGTTTAGGGTTTTTAAAGTAAACGTGTATAAAAAATCACTATATATTTTCCTTAAACATTTAGTCAAAGTCCAGTAAACATTGAGCAGGATGAGAACCAGCCACTTGTTTCATTTTTTTGGAACCATGAGGGGGGGGAAGTTAGTTAGTTTGTGTTTACAAAGCAGACAAAACAGTCTGAGAGCCCTGCTCCATGAATAATTGATGATTATTCAAAAGATGACTCACATTAGTGGTTTCTATGGTAATGAATCATTTTGTCGTTGCGGAGCTATGCGAATTATTAGGCCTCAGTCTGCTCTCCGCCTCTAGCTAGACAGAAGTTACAGAGGCTCTACACAGAGATGAACACACAAGGCCTCTATCAGACAAGACATTTACTGGGCCAAAGTTTCAAGGATGGTGACAGGATGGCTGAAGCTGAACAACCGGACAAGTTGCCCTAGATTAGTTTGTAGTCTGAATGATTTTATCGCGTAAATTGCTCTTTGGTTAATGTGCTACAATTATGTTGTTGTCCTTATTAAATCATACAGAGCACCATGGTAACAGTGTCTACAAATGACTAACACCTGTAATGAACTACACTGGACTAGTTGACCTGTCTCCAGGACATTTTTTAAAAAATACTGCAGTAATGATTTTACCTGCACTTGTTATTTCAAAAAATGAATTCTTCTCTATGGAAACCAGAGGCACAGCACAGCGTTGTCAGCACTGTGACCACCACTGTTGTGTATCATAACGTTTTGATTCGTTTCTGTATACAAATCTGTATCCAAATCAATATTTCTTGTATTTTTATGTTCTCATCATGACATCATAGCACGCTGATCATCCAATTATTAGGTAATGGCTCCTATTTTTTAATCCATAGGACTGATGTCAAGCCCAAGACATCAGTCATTAAGTATTTTTTTGATATACATTATTTAGTCAAGTTAATCTTGATCAATACATGATTCACAAACAAGCAGAGGTTTCAGTTCATGTACAGTACATGTTGTAATGTCTCACACCCAAAGTGAATTCCATACTGTGTCAATCATGTCATATTTCTCCAAGTCTTTGTATCTCTGGCCTTTGTAACCAGCCAGATGTTTATTCTTGCCAATCGCCTTAATCATTTCTGTCTGAATGTGGCCTGAGTGACACAGCGGGTGTCTCTGTATCCAGCTAGTGAGGAGGAAGAAGAGGAGGAGGAGGCCTTATTTTTACCACTGGTTTGGGAAACACTGGGCTGCAATCACTGGGAGAAAAGATGTTTCTAATTACAGATCTCTCCCTTCTCTTTTTCTCTGTGCTTCAGCTGTTGAGTTTAGACGCAAAACACAGCAGTTTCAAAGAGCTCTCTAATGTTTTACAACAGATTTATAATAATGGACTCAAAGAGAAGGAAAGCGTGTATCTGATTGTGTGCAGAAGCTCAGCTTGAAGCTGCTCATGAAACAACATCTGCAGTGGCACACCGAGCCAATGTAATGTTATGTTTAAGCGATAATGGCTATTTTCACAAGTGTCAATTTGAGATTTTGATGCACTGCTCTAAACGATGATGGATGAGTGGATGTTATGAAGAATCACTCGCTGTTATTTCGCACAGGGGTCAGCCTTTTAATGGACCACCAACCACGATGAAGTACCTCCAGAGGCATAAACTCGTATATGTCTGGCAGCTGTCAGCGCACGATAAAAAAGTTGCATTCATACCAAACTAAACCCCACAGACAAAGATGGTGGATTAGAGGCTTCCAGGTCCTACGAGGGCCAGTTTAAAAGTGTCCTTCATGGAGAATGATGGGGGAAAATGCGTGGAAAGAGAGAAATCAGAGAGGCAGTGATGAAGGAGGAATAAGAGTAGGGGAGAGAAAGATAAAAGGAACGAGGTGGAAGGAGAGGAAAGAGAGAGGGAATGCAGGATTAGAGGCAAAGAGCAGTGTGGAGAAAGGGATCAGAGACAGGGGGAGTGAACAGAGCGAGAAAGAGACATAGCAGAGGAGAAGGCGTCTGCACCCGCCAGCAGGCCATGGCTGTCAGTGGCAGGGCCTCTCTCCCAGCACCAGGGGCTCCAGGGCTGTGGCCACATAATGAAGGCTTGTTTGAGTTCACATTCAAACATCACAGAGAGTGCCTGGAAAAACAGTGCCCCACGGGCTACTTTTATTAACCCGGCTAGGATTCCCAGCCTTCAACCATTTGCCAAAAGGCTTCCTCGCTTCTCATCTATGCACACACAACTCAAACTGTCTGTCTGGTAAAAACTTCAAGTCATGTCGAGCCTGGAACCAATAGCAGTTCGGTCGCGTCTCTGGCGGTGTCGCAGACTCTCCTCTGTGTCCCAGCTGTGAGAAAATTAGCAAAACTTTTTTCCACAAGTGATGTTAATTTAGAATGAGACTGTTGGAGAAGAATAGGAGTTAGTGCTATGACACTTTTGGCTCTTTTTGTCTTGTGCAGAAGCACTTCTTACTGCGTTACTGTTTGTCTTTTCCCTCTCACTCTACCTCTCTGTCATAACACACACAGCATTGCTGAATGATGGCCCTGTTGAGATCCACTGGGGAGGATATTTGACTCAGGATTTTCCGATAATAGGATTTGAAGCATGCTTGCAACAGATAGTGGTTTTGTGGTGAAGGAACGGAGTGTGTGATCCTGCGCCTGTATGTAAATACAGGAGTTGTTTGTGACAGCAGTGTTAAGCTGTATGATTCTGCTTCTTCTTTTATGACTTAAAAACAGGCCGTGTAGGAACCGACTTGTTTAAGCTATGGTTTTAGAGAGGCGCGTTGGCCGGTTTAATATGTCACAAATCATTGGGGTTGTATTAGGGAAACTGGGCTTTGTTTCAACTTTGACTTGTAGTATTAATTTTGAAAAATACCTCTCTCAGCTTGACACAGTAGGGAACATAATAAAAGAAATGGAAAGGCTTTGTTGTAAATTAGTTACCTTGGAGTTGAGCTTTAATGACATTTAACCAAGGGAGCCGTTTGAAATGCAGCATGGGATAGAAGTCGCCTCATTTTTTTTTTTTTCCCAGGGTCGCCGGCTTGAGGGGGCCCGTCAGTCCGTCGGACTTGCACAAATCCCCTTAAAACCCCTGGAGTCACCAAGGGTGTATCAGGCCCCTGGATCTGCTGTGTGCAAGGCTGGGTGACGGGCTGTGGTCCGGAGCCAGCCGGGGTGGGGGGTGGCGGTGGGGGAGGACAGCTACTGTGCGGGCGCCGGGAGAGCTGGGAGTCACTCAGCCACAGAAACCCTGTGTTTGTGTATGGAGCGCAGTGCTCTTATCTCCCGCCTGTACTGACGCCACACACTTCCTGTTTCAAATCTTTACTGCTGATTTTCTCTTCACTCTTGCCTCAGCCCCAGCCAGTCCTGTTGTTTTTTGGTGTTCTTGTTCTTTTTAATGGAGATTAGATAGAGCTGCTGTGGCGACACAAGAGACACAAGCATTGCTGTAGCTGTATGATTGTACGTAAAAGTGATAAGCAACAAAACATCAGCCCTTTTTAGACCTTTTAGACCTATTCCCAAGAAATTGCTGTCTTTTTTCTTGATTAGCTGCAAATGCATTTAAATCAAAAATATATTGTTATGTGTTATATATTATATGTTTTAAGTGCCTGAAGTAATAATAATTAATTCAAAATTAAGAGAGGATGTTGTTTTCACAGTTTTAGTTTTTGTTTTAGGTTTTGTTGTCCCCATGTGACCCAGCTCAACAGTGCATGCTACATGACAGATTTCAGGGATCGTATATTTGAAAATAGAGGTGAATGAACCTACAGTGTTTATCACAGTTTTCCACTACACTGTAAAAACTGTGTGCATGCACAATTGCAGTTTATACAACAGAACAAAGTTCAAAAAGAAAGTATCTCTGCCACATATAACGTTACATAGATACAGTATGTCACTGAATTGTAAGTGATTTTTTTCACCTCTCTTTACTGCCCTATTTCAAAATATAGAGCTGTGTATGGTAAACAAAGGTTAGAGCAGCGAGCTGCATGTTACTGGAAGGTTATCGGTTCAGGCCGGGACTGGACGGGGAAAGTGAAAGAGCAGCACTTATCCAACCCTCATCAACACCATGGTGGTGACCTTAAGCAAGACCCTTAACCCATAACGCTTCAGTGGCCAGCAGATCACACTGTGGTTGGAGCCTCCAGGTGTGTGTTTGTGTGTGTAACTGTGAATGTGATCAGGGTTTTCCTGTAAAAGCTTTCCTCTTTGTGAAACTACCATGTATAAATAAAGCTTAAGAAAAGAAATATAGGATACACATAAGAGTTCCCTCAGCCTCCTTTTGCTTCTTTCCTTGTGGAGCTTTTCTTTTCAGTGCCTGTTACCCATGAAAACCTAATTAAATTAGTTTGAACACTGTTGTGATGAACAGGAAGACAGGACTGATGTTTCATTGATTGCTATATGTTATTTTTAAGTGATGTGATTAGTTCCACTAAATAAATAACGGTTTTGAATAAGTATACAGGGAAAATTGGCATAATTTGCTGCTTATTTACCCCAAGAATTGTAGGAAAGGCAGGGGACAAAGGACACAGCAGACTGTGAAACCCTGTCTACGCACGCAAACATAATTTGGACATCCTGTATTGCAGACCATTTTGACCCGCCGCATCAGTTCTACAGTGGACAACTTCACGTTGCACAGGGAAAATCTCTACTGCGGTGAGACATTAGGTGCTCCGCTTACCCTGTAGTGCTGTGCAACTTTCATGACCATTAGTAACCTACAATTGACTTTAGGCCTGGTAAAATGGTGAATGGTCTAGGCTCTCATTGATTTTACATAAACTGAAAGGCGTGTATTAAAAAAAAAAAAAAACTCAGCAGCCAGTGTCTGCTGTTTCAGCAAGGTTATTTTTTTTCCCCCATGAGTTGTCATGTAATGGTAAAATTTCATGCTCTGATAGATGTGAAAAATACACAAAACGTAGCCAATTTAAGATTAATAATGATTAATACTTATGTCTTGTGATTTTAAAATGTAATCATAACTGATAATACTTTTATAAATACATTACACAAAGACAACATAGGCAATAGAGGTTAAGTCTGTAGTACATCAAAATAAATATTTTGCATAATTTGCGTGAAAAACAAGTCTAGTGACTGAGTGGAGGCGTCTATCTTTCTTCTCCTGCTTTTCAAAATCAAAGACAACCATCTAAAATACATAAACACTGAAAGAGCTCCTAACAGTCCCCTGCTTGGTATTTGCAAGCGTCACTACCAGTCTTCCTCTCCCCTGTCTGGCCTGCCTGGCTGCCTGGATGGCCGATTTTGATGGCGCCAAGCGCTCTGCAACTCTGCCGTAATCAGGAACAGCGAGGGGCAGTCTCTATCACAGAGAGTTTCTTTCCCTTTCCTTTGTTTTCCACAGATTTCCTTCCTCGTTTTCTTAGATATTCTCTCCCCACTGATGTAAGTCCAAACAGAGGCCTATTTAGAAAGTAAACAGATGAATGAGGGGAGGTTCTGGGCCTGGCGTCCATGGAGTCAGGCGCAGAGCGGAGACGTCTCGCTCCACCCGCCCTGTGCTGACACAGCCTGTAAATATACAGCATGACAAATGGCATGGCTCTGCAGCAGTCCCCCGACCAATCTCTGGCAAGCAGACCTGATGCCGGAGAGGCTAGCCGACAGGCCATGTCTGATTCACTGTCACAAGAGACACATTGTTTATAGGACAGAGAGACACTGTAACACAAACACTAATACCCCTCGAGTGGGTGACACATTGGGAAAACCCTTGGTTTGTGGCTCCAGAGTCAGCCTCAAGGAGAACATTGCAATGACAAGTTTGTTGCAGTTCCTCATTGGAAAGTGTGTTATATCATGCATCTCTTTTGTATATCCTGCTGATCGATCAGTTTCCTGTACCCATTTCTATTTACAAATTCTCTCCAGGGACTTTGCTCTAGTTACATCAGACGCAGCTTTTACTGTTCGTGTTTGGCTTCCTCTAGATTTGTGTGTCAAGTTATAATTGCAATCATATATTTACTCCATAGTAAACTTATTTTCATGCTTCTCTCAAAAGCACTCCCTCTTGGGGAAAATCCATCTCATGAGAACTCATATTAACAGCCTCCATTTATGTTTGTCTCAGTTTTGGCAATAATACCGACTGTCATGCTTACCCTGCTTCTGCGATAACTCTGAATAACTAAAAGTAAAAGGCCATACAAGGGGAAAGTATTGAGATGTTGATGGATCTGAACTGTTTTGGAGGCAAGGTTTAAAGAGAGGAATGTCTTTGAGGAGGTTGGGAGGTGGGGGCGAGGTAGGAGAGTGTAGAGGCCCTTGGGGGGGAAAGCTCCATTTGACCTCTAAGGATAGACCTGAAAACTGAAATGGCCACACTCTTTCCGTCTATGCTCTCTACCAGGATTTCCTTCCCTTCTCCAAGCCGACATCTACTGAAGCACCAGGGACGTGGGCCACGTTGGGCCACCTATTGTGAGCAGTCTTACTAGCTGAGGTCACACAGGGAGTTTGTGAGCGCCAGACTGGCAGGCGATCCACGGTTTCCTCCAAGATAGGAGATCAAGTAAATCAGAGTTAGTCTTTACCCTTTAAGAGTCCTAATGACCACTGCTCCTTTCCCCTGCCGCACACAGCTATGTCTGAGACGTGGAGCATTATGAAGATGGTATTTTGTGCTATCATCCGTTTTTCATCGACTGGCTCTCCTTTCAGCAAACATGATATCATCCTGGTATCATGGCTAACTTAATGCAGCCAGTATTAGTCTTGTGTTATGTAGCATTAGCATATAGACTGGAGCTCCATTAGTCATGCTCTGGACTTGTGCCCCACATGGATACTGTGTTACCTCTTAAGAGGATCCATTTTTCACAGGCTGCCGAGGGCTATAAAGACAAGAGACAAACCAATTGATTTTAATTCGTTGGCAGCGTCAGGGGAGCCCGTTGGAATAGACACATGGAGATTCATCTCCCAGAGCACTAGTAATGACAAGATTGTAATGACAACTAGCTGATTGGAACAGAGATGCTGTTGCAGGGACATGGAAAAACTGCCTGACTCTTGACTATACTTAATAGCCTAGTTTCTGTATCTATGGGTAAAATGTGAAATAAAGCCAGAAACAACAGAGAAAATCTGCCGGGAGGCATGAGATGTTAATCCTACCTGTCTGTTTTCCTTGGTTCAGACTGTTGGTTGAGTTTTAAAAACTTGTCATGTTAAATCAGTAATAATCGGTCTTTATGTTTTGCTACAGTGAGCGTGATGCATTTTGCAACTATATCTCCAATTGCCTGGGATCAAACATGCCAGGGTTCAGTTCTCTGTCTTTGAACCCATTTAATCCAGCAGTCCAGCAGTATGTCATTAGTCATTACATAATGCACACTGTTACAAAAGATGTGATGAAATTTGATTTAATCTCACCACACTCACAAGAGTTTTAGTCTCTTTTAACACTGGATCTCTGAGGATATCCCATTAAACAACTGTCATTGATGGGTGTGTGCTGTCAAGAGACTGTTAAAACAAGATCTTTCCTCTAACCTTGAAAAATTGTCTTGGACTCTTAAATCCAGGCTAATATCCTTTGTTGTGTGCATTGCACCAAATCAGAGGGAGTTTGGAGTTATAAATCTTTCCTTTTCTCTCTTTTGCTCTGCAGAGGCCTTCATTTAGAAGAATTAACTCCATATGTAGCAGTTTTTGTTATGATTTTTGGAATTTGTTCAGAGCATAATCTTTGTGGATCAGCTGAGTTAGTCCTCCGCCATGGATCATTAAATTTCACTTCTCTTTAATGTGTAACCGAGCTACAGGTATGTCAGGAGATTTCAAACCAGCTGTTGGCATTCCCAGCTGTGTCTTCCTTCTCAAGCTTAAAGGACTCCCAGGGATCATTCGCTTGCTTCCTCTCAATCTGCCTCACTCTGAGGCTTACACCGACCCCCAGTGAGGACACACTGGACCTGCCATGTTTTCCATCCACGATTCAATGCCTCCTGTTCTTCTCTCTTCTTATTGATTTACTTCAAGGGGCCCGGTTGTGTAAGTGTAGCAGCGGGGACTGTAATTAGCCTTCCTCTGTAGGACTCAACAAGTGGCTCTTACAAGTGACTCTTCAGGGAAGACCTAAGTCATGGTAGTGATAGGGCAAAGTAGAGAGTGTGCCCTGTGTGCCTAATTAAACCAGCATTGGGGAAAGACAAGGGTGCAGAGGTAACCCTGCTGCACCAGCAGGGCTTAAATCACACTATCCCTGGATGAGGGGAGACAGTACGGGCTATGTAATATAAACAGCATGTTACTTTGCACATGGCTGCTGTCTGTTTAAAAGAGCGCACTGAAATATTTGAGTTTTATGTTGGTAATGACGCATATGTAACTGTCTGAAGATGTTGCTTAAGGCTACAGTGATTCTAAGTATCTTAGGTCACCAGTCAAGTCTGGGAGCTACGTGGTTTGCTTGTCCTCTAACCACAGACAGAGACACAGAGCAGGCCTTCAACTGTTAGTGATAGTGAATTGGTCATAATCATTATCAACTCTGCGGTAGTGAGTGGCTCCCACTCAGTACAGGCGGCTTCATGTCTGACCTGTCTGTGGTGTGGCAGGGCTCTGCTCAGTGGGAGAACTAAATACTGAGGGTTGGGGTCACTCAGTGTCTGCCGCCTCTCTTGAATATCTGCATGCCATTAACAGCAATGGCTCTGATGAAATGTTCTTCCTGAGCCGGCCTTGTCTGAGCTCCTTTTTCTTTAGCTGGAGGTGCCTGTGGCCCCTGGTCTTGAGGCACTTGTCTATTTTGGGAGGTCATTTGGAGCCGGACACTCTGTCTCCCCAACGCAGCCTGTCTCCTGATACCGCTATCAACTGCCGGCTTTTAACAGGGAGCCACTGCAATTTACTAGAGTGACGCCAAGCAAGGCAGTTATCAGGACCCCAACACCAGATTAGCTGGTTGGTCTTCTAATGAGCATCCTTGAGCAGGGAAATGGAGGGGAGGGGGGTCATGAAGCACAATAATAACACTATTATCCTTGGTCCTGACAGCACAGGAAATACTCCAAAAAAAAGTCATCTAGGGAAAAAAAATGTGAATCATTTCTCAAGTTCAAATATGTAGAGTGGCCTCACGAATTAAAAAAGTCAACACTTTTTAATGTTCCCTGCTGCCTGTTTGTAAAAATTGTCACATTTTAAGGGACATTTGTGTCTGTGTTCAAAGGTGAACAGTAGAGAAGCAACAGGAAACGCGGGAAGAGAGAGGAGGAAAGACATACAGTGGTAGGTTCCCAGCCAAAACAAACTGGGGACACTGCGATCCAAGTATGTGGGTAAACAACCGCCAACCTACCACATGTTCATTGAACTATTACATGTGATTAAATGTTATATCATAAAGGGTCGTTTCTATACATCAGAGCAACTTGATACGAGTCACATTTCAACTTCTAGGCTTACACTACACATCACCATATCCTAATAGTTAAAGAGATAATGTTATTTCCATGTTATTATGTAGCGTCAAGGGAAGTCATTGATGTATTTTTTATGGCTGTGTACACAGTCACAGGGTGCAGTGGATTACTGGAGGGACATAGCATCTAGACTCTCTCAAAAGTAGGGAAATCAACATTTCATAGATAGATACATAGATAAGCAGCAGCTTTTTCACTGTTTATTGTTTACTGTTATTTACCAGTATCATAAATTTTCTTTTCTTTTTTTTGTTTTGTTTATGTCATTGTAAATTTAACAGCTTTTGGCCAAGAAAAGAATAACTGGAAGACATAAACTTGAGCTTTGGGAATTTATTTGCATTTGTCACTATTTTAAGTACTCAAAACTGCCAACTGCCTCTGCAGTTGTGTCTTCAGAACCAAATTTTGTAACAACCATGATACACACACACACACACACACACACACACACACACAGACCTCACAAGGTGAAAACCAGCCACTCTGTCGCCGCTGGCAATAATTGTTGGTTGCAGTTGGTTATCTATTTACATGCATCCACAGTCACAGTGGAGAAATACAAATGTGTGGTCTAGAAATATAATACCAAATTAACCACTAACAGTTTAACAACATGGTGTATTTTGGTGCTTTTGATAGGAGCTACTATTTGATCAGATAGAGATCTGTGAGTGTGAGCCCAACAGCAGTGTTCAGAATAGTTTTCAAACTGTAAACAGATGAAAGGCGCCCTTGACTTTTAGTCTGACTCTGGTTAAGTAGTAAAAATAGTAAAACTCTACCATGACTGAGCTTAACTGAAACTCCAGCAGATGTTTTACATGTGTAGAATATGAAAGTAGCGACTGACTTCTTCCTCTTCCTCTGCTCGCCAGTCATTTGCGGAGTGGATGACTCGAGTCTCTGCCGTTAAGTGTGGCGACTTGAGTTTTAAACTGGACTCTGTGGCCTGCCCAGCCCTGGTTTCTGTAAATGAAGTTAAAAATCATAAAACAGGTCTGTGCAGGGGTGATGTCATACTTGGCATAGTGTATCACTGTGGATTTTAGGAGGGTTAGATTTACTAGCATTCGGGAAACATTAAAAAGTACAGTGGTTCACACTAAGTGCCTGTGCTCTCTGTAGTGTTTCCCCAGCCCCCTCCTGACTGCATGCAATATACTGCCACTGTTGGTGCAGAACAGTAAAACAGATATATAAGAGCCTCAGAAGATATAAACTGAATCCACTGAACAATGTTTTCAAGCAGGATTGAAGTTTGTTGCTCTCAAACCACCATGCTCCTCTTTGTGGAGCTCAAACATGGAAATAATGAGTTATGACTAACGCGTACAGAGAGAATATTAACTTTGCAGAACATTTGCATGTGAACGTTATGCCAGTGTGGGTGTACGGTATCTTCCTGAGGTGTGAAAATCTGCTTTCTGCCAGTTGGTTTTGGCTCGATCTCTCCTCCTCCAGAACAGTATTTTCATTTTTACATGGCGTGTACGGAGGGCCACAGGCAGTCCAACATGAAATTTATGAATGCATTAGGCACATTTAGACAGTTCAAATGAACTGAGTGCAAATATGCAGCCAATTATAATTCTGTGGTAGCTATAATTTTGTAATTGCAGTCAGCTCTTCTTTACTGTAGGCAAATTACAGCAGCATATTAAAAATACATAACATTGGCAATGGTTTAATACATTTCAATGAATGTGCTGTTAAGTGTGGGCTTGATGGAGGCAGCTTGCAACAGGAAAGTCCCCTGTGGATAGTTCGGACCCTTGGGGCAAGATGGCGCCCACACAAGAGAACCTCTAACACCGCTTGGATATGGCAGCCACTCATTATTGACATAAAAGCGTGCAACCACATGGAGATGTTCCAAAACAATAATAAGAAGGGCGGGGGTTGTATTAGGCTGAGACAGGGTGTGGCTACTACCACAGGGCTTGTTACCTTTGCTCTTAGACACACCTCTAATTTTCAACGAAGAGAAATGTAACAGGGATTAAGCTGAAATCACATCGGCAGAGAGAATTGAATGAAATGTGTTTAGTGTATAAGATGCACTCTTTTGAGTTAATCAAAAGGAGGAAAAAAAAACTTTTGAATCAAATATTCCTTTGTCAACTGAAGACAAAGAAGCACGTAATTCACTTAACATCACATCTGATCCATGATCAAAAGAAAATTGCTGTGATTCTTTGTTATGGAGTCTACATAGTTATTTCACTTCTTTACACTCTTTGCCAAGGGAATTTTGTTTGTTTTGCAGGTTTTGTTGTTTTGTTCGACTAAACTGATTTGCACCAAATTTGATGGAGAAACGGGGGAAGAACCTGTTTAAATTTGGTGTAGCTCTGGTTAAAGAGGCGGATCCAGACATGTTTTTGTTTGTTTGTTTGTTTGTTTGTTTGTATTCCCACATTGTTGTCGAACCATAAAACCTTCATTCAGCTTTCTTTTTTTTTTCTCAGGAAATTGGAAATGGATTCTACATGTTAAAAAAAAAAAGTTTATTGTAGATTCAGACAATAATCTAAATCAGGTGGAAGAAAATGTTTGGCCTGGCAGAGGATTATGCTCCACTGTGCCATTCTCATTAGTGTTATTTCTTATAGTGGTGTGTGTATGTTGGTGTATGTGCGTGTATGTGTGCATACATGTGTGGACTGTGGACTATGGACAGGATTGTGTGCTGATCATGTTATGCTCATGTGGCTGGTTGCGACTCCATCCCCAGACTTTAATCTAAGTTTGTGTTTGTAGTCTTTGAGGTGTGGATTAGTGGGAGTGTTGAGTCAGGCCCAGGCGAGGGCCTAGGAGGTCAGTACGGAGAGAGGCCCACGTAAGCAGGCTCCAGTGCTGCTGAATGGGCCGATAATGGGCTGGATCAGAAGGAATGTGTTCTTGGAGCCTTGCTACTGACAGCCGGCCCCTGGGGACATGAATTACTCTGACTGATACAAAAAGAAGATGACAAAAACACTGCCTGAGGCACTGTCTCCCCGGACTCCTTGTCTCCAACACAGCTAAATGAATCAAATTGACTCCAATTAAAGATTTAACTATACTTCTTTCCCCACGGCTGTTCCATTTTTTTTCTCCCTGACGTTTCATGATACAAAAACACAGCGCTCACAGACAATGGTTAAGCTTTGTAAAGTTTATGTTGTTAAAATTTTATTGCTGTCTGTGTTTTTACACCTGATTTTAGTTTTTAAAAGATTATAAAACTAAAATATTTATATGAGTTATAGAGAATAAAATTCTTTGTTTCAGCCTCTATAATAATTAAGCAACACAATAACTTGAAAATAAGATGATCATATTCAAATAGTTCAGTTTTTGGTTTAAAGAGTTTATATTTCTGTATACATAATGTATCTGGAAAGCTAGATTTACCCAGACAGCCTCTGCAGTGTTTTTATCCTTACAAGGTTTTGTCTGTTAGTGTTATTTATATTGTTATTCATCTGTCTGTACTTGTTGTAAAATATTTTTTATTCGTGCATCATTAACTGTGTATATGTCTGATGTCCTGTGTACATCGGTTTCCTTTGGTTTAGTTGAGTAGTTTCTTTTTAAATCCCTTTTGTTACCATTGTTAACAGAGTAAGATAAGAGAGTTGGCCAGATGTGTCCACAATGAGTTAATATAATGTCACAAACATATTCAAATGCAGCCGTGTATAATACTAACCATATATAGACCATATATAATACTAACTGAAGTAAATTTAGCATTTCTTTATAGTATTTAACTAGGTTACTTAGTTAAATACTTAATAATTATTATTTTTTTCTCTCAGTCTGTCACAGTAAGCTGTATCACTTTTGTTGTTATTTTACTTTAATTATCACAAATGACTCCAGTGAGGCAGCGTAATGACACTGTATTCTCGTAAGGGGACATTAAAACAGTTAATCACTCAGGGAGCCAGACAGTTAGATCACCTTCAAATAAACTACAAATTAATTAGATCCATATTTCATCATCAGAAATGTGCCACTGAACAAGTTCTCTTCCAAAACAGAAACGGTTCCCCCTTAACTATGTTAAGCAGATGCCTTGCATGGCTGGATATGTATACAACTTCCAAACTTCCATCACAGGTTAATGCTTTTAATGACTCTATTCACTATTTGGCAACAGTATCAGTGTCGTAAGTGCAACATCACCTCAGTTCCCAGCAGCTCATGTTGTCATTAAAATGGTATGCTTTATTTTAATTAACAGATTTATTTTGGAGTTGAAGCCTGGTTTGAATACAATTAGTCACAGACATGAAGTCACTGGACTAATGGGGTTGAATCACTTATATAAACTATAAAGACGTGGTTTGTCACAGTTCTTCATGTTGTCTTTGTGTGGCTTTTGGGGTCTGACCTAAAGAGGTTTCTACTAAAATTGGACATATTAGGAAAAACACTCATTAATAAGGTTTTGTTTTTCTATTGGATTTGTTAGTGTAGCAGTTTGTATATTCTTTCCCTCTGCCATTTTTAATTTGAGTTGTTCGCCCATTTTGTCTGAAGTGTCAGTCAGGAGCAGAGTTGGCGTGACCACTGCATTATTACCCAGGGGTCTCCAGGGGTGCATGGGCCTGGACCCTCACGGGGAGAGGGAGGCAACAGGACAGGCCTGTGTGAACAGCTGTGCCCTGTTTTAGATCCTCATACTCAGTTACCTCTTACTCTTTGAAGAAGTCTTTCCTTACACACTTTCACACATGCAGCACACATTAGTGGAGTATGGCTCGGTATGGCCGTAGGATGAAAAGTTCAAATGTCGAAACTTTGATTTCTCAATTTAAAAACGGTGCGATGGTTTCGTGGCTTTTTAAATTCCACTTTTAAAACAGTGATGGGTTTTCAAAGGTTTTTCAAATGGAACTTTATAGAATCATTAGTGTCTTAAGAACTTTTTTTTTTTTTTTTTTTTTTTAATTTTGGCTCCGTTGATATGGGAACCAGTTATAAATCCATACAGCTAGTAATTGTTCAATTTAATGCCATAAAGTTCTTTGTAGAACCACAAATTGTTCTATGTATACGCCATAGTGGTTTTTCATTACACTGTAACACTGGAGCACATGGCCATCATGTGGTGCCACCGGCTGTACATTCATACTGAGCTGCTGCAGTAACATTTCAGAAAGATGAAATCAATCATTTACAAGCAACAGTTGGCTTTATGGTTACATGTTCAATGCATGATAGTGGAATTGAAATGTTTGACAGAAGTAAGATATTCAGTAATTATCTGTTTATTTGAATCTCCCTTTAAAGATGTACTAGTTAGTGTAGTGTCTTGTTGGACTGATCGTACTTTGTTCAGTTTAAACATGAATGTTTTATTGAACCTATTCGTCACAAACGTCCAATGAGCTGCATGTTCAAACAGACTTGGACCAGAGTTTTCCACTGGGGAACATAGTCAGTGACTGTAATTAACTGTACAGATCCATGGACATTATCAAAGAAGACACATTGGATATGTCTTGGCATTGAAAGTGTTTTAATATGATGAACGGCCAAAAAGCTTTTATTTTTAAATTCTCTCCTACTCATAAGTCACTGCTTTTACAGTAAGTGCTAGTAAAAATAACCTGACTTGTTTTCTAAAAATAGCTTTTTGTACAATATAAACATTTACTGACTTTAAAATCAACAAAACTAAAAACTGTTTTCTGTGCAAATACAGGCCTTTGTTACAGTAAAAGCCTCTAAAATCTATTTATACTCACGATATTGGACTTTTATTATACTGAACATCCACTTAAGCTTAATCTCATGATGTTCAACTTGCATAAATATTGCAGACAGCTAAATAAACAAAGATTTTCAGTAATATTACATGAAAAGATGTTTGCTGATATCCTGTTGATTTTCACATTGTATTAAATGATGAAATACCTCACATGAAGGTACTAACATGCTCTGAGAACTGTGAATTTTAACCTGACTCCTGTGCACCTGAGGGGCTAAGTTCATATACACTCTTATATCTGGCTATTTTTTGAACAACTGTCCGTGTGAGAGCAGCAGCCTTTTTGGGGGTTTTGTCAAACTTATATTCATGTGCAAGAGTTATCATTAACTCACTGTAACAGTGACCGAGTCAAGACCCTCTCACACGGTCACTGGATCATCTGTATGTAACTTATGCTGTACCAGATTCAAAGCATCTGATATGTCTGCATGCCCCTGATGCTTTCAGACATTTGTCTCGTGAATTAGCTCTAGCAGCAGCACAGATAGCAGCGAAGACAGCCTCCATGACTTATGAGCTAGCTAGGTTTTCCCTTTGACTTCATTGAAAATTGCATGACACTGATTTAAATGAAGCGGTACTCTGTAATAACAGTTTTCTTTTCCTTGTCTGACATGTGATTGAGTTACAAAGGGGAATGCATTTGCAACAGGTGCCTCTAACACAGTGCAGGCATGAGGGCCTCCATGTCCACCCTCAGTAACCTCCCTCTGCCCCAGAGCCTTAAGCCTGCCAGGGAAACCTGATTCCAGTTCAGACACTGGCACACTCTGCTGCTGCTGCTGCTGCTGCTGCTGCTGCTGCTGCTGCTGCTGCTGCTGCTGCTGCTGCTGCTGCTGCTGCTGCTGCTGCAGCCCTCGGAGTCTCCACTGGTGCAAACCTGAGAGCTAGAGAGGTGTCCTAGTGAGGGCGTTGAATGGGCATGTGTGCATTATAAATGTGCGTGGAGTGTGAAGTGTTAGTTAAAATTGTTGGTGATAAAACTCAAAGCTAAATCAAACAGTGCACGTTAATTTTCAATATAAAAAACAATTAAACTTTTTGTTACAAATCTTGTAACAAAAGTTAAAAATGTATATTTATACTCACAAATGTTTTGTGTAAATACAATAAGAATTCAAAGAATGAGCAGATTGAAATAAATATCATACATTAATAATATTCTTGTTTAAGTGGAATAATATATTTGGCATATCACCAGTGATTAAGTCATTGTATTTCATTCATGACTACTTACAAATTCAATATCGCGTGTGGCTTTTTTCAATAGAGGCAAAGCCTCCAGGTCTCTCAACCAATCAGCACAGCTTACTCCTGAACTTTTGCTTCTTGGATCATGTTAATACATTTGGGGGCGGGGCTATGCCTCAGTGATTTCTGAGCCAGGATACTTTAACTCTTACAAAGCCAAAGTCAACTGAGCTGAAGTCCTTAAACTGTACTCAAGTGAACTTTATATCATAATGAAAGCAGATAGGTACCATATGTACCATATCTATATGTTGTGTGTGATATGATTATATTTCTTTTAGTCCTGCTAAAATATATATATATTTTAATAGTTCTGGGTGTATCTGTGTCTTTAACAGTTGGTAGCTGGTAAAATTCAGAGGAGAAACTAGAGTTGCCCATTATTTACTGTTTGCCCTGACAAAACAAGACACATGAGATAAAGTGGAGGCAGACTCGTGGAGACGTCACTGAGCAGGAATTCACCTGTTGTGTCTCTCGCCAACATGTAGACTGCTGTCTCTCAAAGTGTGAAAGGTCAAAAGAAGTTTCTTGTTTCTGGCCCTTAAAGCAGCTGTAAGCGTGTATTCTTTCAGTATTATATATAAAATAATGCTAATGTTGTCCCTTACAATGTCGCCACAAGCCTCTTCATGTTTTAATTTTGCCTTTTTCATACATATATATTTTCTTAGTTTTTTCCATTTCATTCCACTTGTTTGATTTTATCTAGTTTCACTGACTGTAATTAATTTATAACCTCTCCTGGTTATTTACCTCCAGGATGTATTAAACAATGGATGAGCAATCCAAAAACAGCAGCCAATTCTTTTCAATTAAAACTACTCACCCAGTGCATTTGCCAAAAATTGTCTCCCCCCCTGGCTCCTAATATGGGCACATTTAATACAAGCACATTAGTGTCTCTGTCTGGCTAAGTTGTCTGACCTCTGGCTCATTGGAAAGACATGAAAGTAATATTTTAATGATAATATCTTTTTGTGAAGTTTGACCCTCATTGTCTCCCAGTCTGTAACACCCATTTCCCAGTGCACCATAGTCCTTGTTGGTGCTAACGAAACAGTGTGTGAAAAATGAAAACAGTCTATTTATTGTATAGTTTCTTCTCTCAGGTAGCTTTTCTTCACCTGCCAAAATAAGCTCAAATGGTAGGATGTGACACAGGTTCACAGTAGACTGTGACCTAAAAACCCATCAGTCCAATATTAGCTTATTGTACAACTGTCTCTATGTATTTATGAGCTAATAATGAAAAGAAGTTGCCTAAGAAAAAATACTAAAAATATTATATTTACCAATATATTGGTAAATATTTCCGCAGTCCGTCCGGCTGTTCTTTATACGTCCAACCCCAACAAGACACAGAGCTAGAACCCACCAATAGGAGTCACTAGTGCAGTGACAACCCATGTAAATTTGTAGTAGCTTAAGTTTTTAGTCTTTAAAACTGTGTTGTTATATGTTTCACATAGGAGGGCAAAAAAAAAAAAAAGCGATTAAGTCAAGGTTCCCACAGACCGTCATACAAATCATCAGTAAGAGCCGTGTGTGGTTAACATGGTGGGAAAACCTTGATGTTAATTTCTTAACCTTCATTTCGTGCGACAGGCATTACTAACCTCTAACGTAATTAGAGGTTTGCTGGAACGCACTCTTGTTTTAAGGGAAGTTTGATGCAGGAAGCGTTAATTTTATTTGCGTTAATGGAATGACAAGGGTGGAATAATCAGCACCAGGAATCAGAATCTGACCCCTACATCAGGTATGTTTACAAAATAATATCTTGATATACACACATCCCTATAATATGATGTATTATTGTTATAGGACATTCTTATTATTAATCACTCATTTGTCTAGTTTTTCTAAGCTACTGTGACTAACTATGATTTCTATTTACATAGTACCATATCGTCATAAGAGTATGATCTCACTGTTCCAGTAATGAGACATGGACATATTGTCTGGTCCTAAGGTCAGTGGGTTAAAGTTGTGTCCTATGCACATTTGTCTCAATGGAGGAAAGTCTGTGCATCTCATGTAATTACCGTGACTGATGAGTGTCTTGTCTTGTTTTGTTTTTGCTTTATTTTTTGCTACTCATAATTCACTTGGTTTTTTTTTTTTCAAAAAAAAATAAAAATAAATAAATAAAAAAATTGGCCTGTGTCCGTATCCTCTAACATTTTCCAATTGATGCCTTTGCTGTAGTGCCCCTATAGGGAGGAAATAAAAAAAAAGTAATAATACTTTTATAATCTTAAGTTTTCTTAGTTGTTTTTTTTTTTTACATATCTGTCACATCTTACATGTATTTATTTAAAAAAAAAAAAAGTTTTAGTAACTTTAACTTAAAAATGAGAGGTGGGTGTTTCCGCTTTAAGAGTTAAGAAACTTGAAACCTTGTTTGCGCAACAATCAGTGCAGCTCACAGCCGCCAAAGTGTCTAGACTAGCACATGATGGTAGTCAGCCAATGGCTCCACCGCTCTCCTCGGGGGCCCCGTGTGTGTGTGTGTGCGTATGTGTGTGTGCCTATGTGTGAGGAAGAGGAGGAGGAGGTGGAGGGGAGAAAGACTGAAAAAAAAAAAAAAAAGACAGGAACGGAGAAAGAAAGGGATCTGGGCTGCAGTTTGGTTTAGATCTGAGTGGAGAAGCAGGAGCGCGATTCAGCCCCGGATTGATCCTCTTCATGTAGTTTTTTTTTTTTTTCCACGGCTCGCATGGATATTTTGTTGGGATTGTTTAAAGAAGCGCACAGACATCTCAACGACACGACAAGGATCCGGACTTCTAGTGCATTTTCTTGGGATTAAAATCTCCTCCAAGTACCTCATGCTCTACGTGCCGGTGTAGAAAGTAGATCTGAGGTTTTTAAAAGTCCGAAACTGTTTGAGGCTGCGAGTCGCCGTCTCGGGTTAAAGGCTGCTGGCTTTGGATTATGTTACTAAGCATATTATGTTATGTTATTATGTATTCAGATTTTTTTATTCGTTCGTAACAAATATATAAACAGTCCATTCCGCTGCGCTCCGGGATAATAATAATAATAATAATAGCAATAATTATAATAATAGTAATCATAAAGCCGGTCGGTTATTTACAGTGTGATCGGATAAATTAATGCATTTTGATCGGAATGCTGCAGCGCATTTATTGCGGAGTTTTGTTGTTGTTGTTGTTGTAGATGCAACAAAATCGCCTTCAGTCTAATGTTGCGGTTTTGCCACCAATGCTCGTCAGTTGGCTGTGCATGCATTGCACGGCATTTCACAGACATTAATGTTTTGCAACGACCGTAAAAGTATCTGTAATATTCGGATATCCGTACAAGAATAATACTAATAATAAAGACGAAGAAGAAAAAAGACACATATAGATTTTCAAGTTGTCGTATGTTCAGGACGAAACGCTCAGGTCTTGTGCGGCGACTCTGGAGAAGCCGTTTGATCCCAGATAAAGAAGGGGAAGATGGAAATGGCAAAACTAGTGAGGGCTGTAGGGACGATCTGTTCGGCAACAACCCAGAGAAAATTCCCAAAACGGAGCTCAGACCGATGACCCCTAGCGGGTCTCTTGTGGGGGACATAGGGGGTGTGTGCACCCGGAGCCCCGCGGTGGAGAGCAGCGGCTTGGGGGTCACGTCGGACCAAGATGGGGGTGCGTTGTGCGTCCAGGAGCAGGGCAGCCCACGCTCCGTTCAGGACAGCGAGTGCAGGACAGTGACGTGCTGCTTATTTAAAGACCGGGACCACTCCGAGCTTAGGGGTCCAGAAACGGCTCAGGGTACCAGGGATCCGGGGTCGTGTCACTTTGTGTTGAGGAACCTTGGACCACGGGATAGCGGCTCTCCTGAGGAGCAAGAGGCGATGCCACGCACGGTGTTAGAGCAAGAACTGAAATCAGCCACATATTCTCTTTTAAAAAGACTAAAGGAAAAGGCGCTGGATACCTTACTAGAGGCAGTGGAGTCCAGAGGAGGGATGCCGAGCGACTGTGTTATGATTTCCCGGACAGAGCTGAGGTTGGGCGGCCATGTGGCATCTCCACAGCTGCTTGTGTGTAAACTGTACCGCTGGTCCGACCTTCAGCACTCGGCCCAGCTCAAACCGCTCTGTGAGTGTAAGAGTTTTGGGGCCTTGGACAGTCCTTCAGTATGCTGCAACCCCTTTCACTACAGCCGGCTCTGTGGGCCAGGTAAGAGCATCTCCTAGGACCTTGTAGCACCTTACATGTCTCACCAGGTTGTCTATTAACACAAGCTTCTGTGACTTGAGTGTTTTCTTTTGCAGCTCAACATAGTTTCCATTCTTGCTTTGGCTACCATCATAACTTCTAAACATGACCATGTTCTATAGATTCAGTCCATACAGCTCAACTGTTATAGCTACAGTATAAAGAACCGGAAAAAACTCACTTGGGTGGAATGAACTTTTCAAGATTGTTAAACCATAAAGGGCCTTGGAATATGTCCAGACAATATTACCCTATCACTGTTTTATTTGTCTTGTATTGTTTGGTTTACTTTCATATGCAGAGATAGAGAGGGTCTGACCGTTTGATTAAATAGTTAATGATTACTAAAGTCATCCTTATTGCAAGGTGAGCAATAATATTAACACTGAGCTGTAAATATGAACTGTTGTAGTTTTGGTTTAATATTTGCCAGTCTGGTGTCATTCTGATGCTAAGTTTAGTATATTTATTTATAAAAGCTTATCAAAATTCATGCAGTTATCAAATATGTCAGTTTAAGATGTTTGTCACTGCTGAAAAGTTGTATTCACTCACTCTGGCCTGTGACATTTGGACCTCTCAATGAAGGAGTGTGTTTGTTTGTACTTCTGTCTTTACAGCTCTAATAGGTTTTTAGTCCTCAATGGATTCCCAAATAACATACACTACGTGTAGTGACATCTTATATGTGTCTGAAAATATCAGTGCCCTCAGTGTGATTGCCAGTACAGTTGTCCTTACCACTCTTTCATGCAGGAAAATTGCCAGGTATGCCTTCACCAGCAACAGCTTATGATATGTATATGATCGTATGGACACATGCTTGAGGTTTGGACTCTGTGCCATATGTTAGTTTAGTCGGTGTAGTGGTGGAAGAATGAGCTTAAATTCCACGATCAATGAGCTCTCTATGGCAGAAGCCTATATTAAACAGATTAAATTTTGGCAAGGGAGAGGCCTGTGATTTGGCACACCTCAAATGCTGGGCCACTCGACCCCGCTGACCTGATGACAACGCGTGGTATCATGTGTAAAGATGCAAGCGTCAGTATTTCTGTTTTCTCACTGGCACAGGAGGTGGATTTTCCATAACATCCATGTTTACTAGAGCCAGCTGGCTGTGACAGGCCTCTCAAAGTCATAAGTCCAACAATATCAGAATTCGTAGTGTGCAAATGTGAGAAACTGATGTGGATTTGGCTCTTGCATCTAAGCATACTGCCTGACACGATCATATGTGATTATATACATAGTGTGCCAAGGTTATATGGTGTTTGGTTCGCCTGCGTTAGAGTATTTAATTTGTTCCCTCTGCTGAAGTGAATGTCAGGCTATGCTGTGTGTTTCTTTCCACTAAAACTAGCAAGATGAATTGTAAGAAGGGGGAGAAGGGGCACATGCCCCGTATTGGGACTAAGGCTCGTAGTACACATAGCTCGCATGCGCTCATGCGTGGCCCGATAGAGCTAGTATTTCTTTCATGCTATTCAAGAAGGAGGGGGATTTGAATCAAGACCTTAACCACTGGGTTTTTTACATTGTTTTCAAATGGGGAAGTAAGAAAGACATGGAATTATATTAGAATAACTTTACATTAATGAATAAGATTCTAATTGACAAGGTAAATCCTCGTAAAAACCAACTCAAACACTCCTAAAAACAAGTATTGTTAAAGAAATGTTCAACTTTTATTGAATCTATTTGAGTTTAATTTAAGAATAACTTGAAAATAAACTCCAGGCATCCGTTTTCTGTAAGACTTTTTAAAGAATCAAACAGTTTATAATGTGTAACAGAGAGCTTGGATTGAAGTGGACAAAAAGTTTTTCCTTTCATTTTGCCAGGCATTATACTTTTCGAATGAGATCAGTTTCAAGTTGCGCTTTAAAAGCCCTTTTGTCCTAAGGAGGTCCCCTCATGCTATTTAGGTGAAGGAGTGGTGATAATATACAGTTTGCATACTACTGGCGCCAGACTGACTAGCTGTGTATCTGAGTGACTGAGTTCAGATCCTGGCAATTACTGCCGCCACTCTTAAAGGACCCGCTGCTATTATGCTTTTCTCCTTCCCCTTTTCCCTGTAGGCGAGGTCACAGTGTGCTCTCAAAGTTTTCTTTCCTTTGTTCTTTCCTTCTTGTGCAAGTTATTCTCTTCATTTCTCCTCTTTTTTTTATTAGATTAAAATTAAGGGCTTTGAACAGTGAAGTGAAACAGTAGAGCTTTACTCAGATTTATTAAACTACTAACTAAGAGTTCTGGTTAGTCTGTGGTTGTAGTAATGACTGCTTCAGTTAAATATTATGTGCTTAAATAAATGTGCAGTTTTCTGTTGGCTTTATTATCTTTTTAACTAGCGTTTGAACAAAATGATTAGATTTTTGTAAAGCAGACGCATTGTTCAGATGGTGTCTACTCTGAAACGGATCTGTCATGAGTTGTTTGTTGAAGCTTTTATTGTGGCTTGAGTCAGGTTGTGTTTCTTATTGCTTTTATTGAAGACTTTTGACAATAACCTAATACAGACAAAAAACATTGTAAACAATGCTCAGTTCAGATTGGATCACTGTAATAAGAAACATAGATTAACCAGGATGTCAAAGCATGGAGTCATATGAATGTGTTTGTTGAGTTACCTGCTTAACATTTGCACCTTTGACATAACTGCTTTTCTTGTGCTATATTAATCCAGTGTATCAAAACAGTGTTTTATAAATGTCAGATCCTCAAAGATCCCAAACCAATTGGGTCAAATCTCAGTTATATGTGGCTTACTGTAGTTGAGCAACTTACAGCATCTTCAGGCTTCTTTCTTCCTCTAATTAAGTTGTTGACATGAGTGTTTTGTGTTACAGAGTCACCCCCACCTCCTTATTCGAGGCTTTCTCCGAATGAAGAACACAAGCCACTGGGTAAGTGACAAAACACACGGATGAGTGCAGTAGCATGTAAAACACGCATGCTGTTTCATCCTCAGTTATTGATCTTCATCTGAATTTTTGGCCATTAATATTTCATTCACTGTGTTACAACTTGTAATCAATAAGTTGCACAACTGCAATTACTTCTTTATTAATAATCATAATTCAACTGCAAACAGCATGTCAGGCCTTTTGTTTAGGCTCCGTTTTAACAGAAAACTGGTATAAAGCAATGTGGAGAATTTTAATGGTTGTAATTGGGCACAGGCCTGGCAAACTCCATGGCAGCTTTCAGATGAGACCTAAGCCAGCAGGTGGTGTAATGTCAGTATGCCAGCCAGAGCCAGTGTGGGTAGTATGGTGTGGGTAGCATGTGCTGTGGGCTACTGGGACTCTGGAGCCTGGCTGCTAGCTGAGGCTGCAAGCCTGAGTCCAGCTGAGGTTTCTAGCGGCATTTGAGGGGATATCATCAGGTAAATCCCGCTACTGAAGTTGCCAGGTGATCCTCTATGGGATGAAGCCAATACATGGTGGTAATTGTAAAGAATTCAATACGAAACCAGAGTCATTTTCATGTCGCAATGAAGGAAGTAGACAGAGGTGTAGCCGTTGTGTCTCCAGAGTGGCGGGGATGTTACTTCTCAGGAGATGAAGAACTAATTTGTGTTTTATTCCCAACAGATCTGTCAGACTCCACATTGTCTTACACTGAAACTGAGGCAGCCAGCTCACCAAACCTCACACCAGGGGAATTCTCAGGTGGGTGTGTTTCTCCAGCTGTCGTCAGTCTCCAAATAAGGACTTCACTTCCAAAATGTTTTTACGCTGATTTTCGGAATGAATGATTAACAGATGTTTATTATGTCAGAAGAGCCGGTGTGTAAATACCATCTCTCTGTTGTGCTGTACATCTTGTTTTTGGGGCAAGGGGCATTCATTTTTTTGTTGACATAGAAGGCAAACTGTAGAGTTTAGGATGCTCAAATGCTATTTGCAGCAGAAGTAGCATTTGACGCAGTGCTTAGATGTGAGTATGGGTTCTAATCGTTTAATGACAAGTAATTTAATTTCAAATTTAATTCCTTTTTGACTTGACTTTGCATTTATCTGCGAGCATCTGTTTGAAGTAGCAGACTGATTGAAGTGTAACCATATTATTACAGAAAGATAACTTGAAAAAGAGCTTCCAGTTAATGAATCATGATGATGAAATTATCCATGTGGTAAAGATCTTTTAAACATAGATTAGGGGCTTTGCTTTGATAAAAGTTATAGTTTGAACAATAAATCACATGAGGCAGATGTTCATTTATAAACAAGCAATGAGCACTTGCATACTTTTAGCTTTAAATAAGAATACTACACTCTACAGTCTACCACTAATATAAATCATAGCGATTTTGTAGCGTCCTGTTTTCTGGCTTTGAAATGGTTAAATAAAGAAAGGGGAGGTATAATTCTTTCAGGGTGTATTTTAACAACAGTTCGGAGCTGTACTCTTGAGTTGAGTGTATCTGGATGAATACGCAAACTTACGAAGGTAATTTCATTTTGATGTTGTACTTTATTCCTTCTCATTAAGGGCCATTACGAACAGTCTGAGCTTTAAAGATAAAGGTTTCATTGTGAGCGGTGCAGAGGTTCAGCGGGGCGTGTGCATTGGCCACAGAGCTGGCCTCCCCTCCTCTGTTTTTCTTTCAGAAATATTTGAGTGGGATCAAACTGTAATAAGATCCAAGCTCACTCAGAAACACACACACACAAGCACACATAGCTGTGCACATGCATGTGCACAGACACTCACATGTACAACTCTATCTCGCCTGGCTGTAAGTGGGATGCAGGGAGGGGTGGGTTCAGGGAAATGGAGTTGCTCCTGTGAATGGGGCCACACCAGAGGAAACGAGCAGAAACAGTCCTGTCCTCTGATTTGAAATGAAACACTCCTTTCTCATGGCATAGAGTAAGCATGCCTCCCCCTTCATGCTACGGCCACAGCCAGTATGCACAGTATCATGTGGACTTGGGACTCAGAGCCCTCTTTCTGGGGCTTGCTGTTAGAGGTTCTGCCATTGCTCAGAGGCCTGGACACTGAGCAGTTGACATGGCTACCTGGCATTGAAGTATTCAGTCAGCAAGGGCCCCCTCCTCCCCAGTACACATGCTGTCACCACCTCAGCATGGCCCGGCGACACTCCCTGAGTCAACAAATGAGGGGCTTGTCAGAGCCCGCACCACAATTCCTCAGAGACTGTGGTGAGGAGGGAGGAACTAGACATGCTAGGCTTTGGTTTCTTCCAACTGTGTTGCTGCTTGTACAGGCTGGGCCAGATCACTCTGCATTGGCTGTGACACACTCAGCAACCTGAACTTGGGAAAGAGAATGACCAGTGCTCTACAGGGTGGTAGTTTTTCGTGCGGTGAGCTAATTTGTGTAGTCAGTTTGTCTCTGATCATGTTGCATTTGGACCATATGATGATTCTTTGGTTTTAACATCCAAAAGAGCATCCACGTTGAGTGAAACAAACCATTAGCTTCTTGTCAAGGATACAAATTTCTCCAGCAAGTGTTTGACCTAGTTTGTCAAAGTTATTCTCATCATAAGACCAAGAGCCTCAAGGCCTGCTCATAAAGCCTGCTTAGTTCTGGTCAACATATAGGCTTGTAATACATATTGTCAGGTTATCCTGTGTTAAACGTGTCGCTGACCTGGAGATGACTTTTCCCCGTGAATCCCCCCAGCGCTGGTAGAGAGGGTGTCTATGTGTAATTGGAGTTGTATGGGATCCAGACTCCACCCCTGACTCAGGAACAAGCGAACTTCTTAAAAGCAAGTCTGGGGGGCACTGGGGTGGGTGGGTGGGGTGGAGTCAAATAATCAACTACAGTCTACAGCCCAAGGCTACAGAAATAACCACTGAGCATTCTTCTGCATCACACAATAGCAGAAAAAACAGCTCAGAACTGGTTGGTTTGGTAGATAAGCTTGTTCTACCACTTTAGACAATATTGAAAATATGAATATTGATAATATAATTGAAAAGTAGTCCTCCTTCCATTTTACATTATTCAGTGCCATGTTAATATAGGATATGTCTTCAAATCAATACACTTTATGTTGTTATGTTAATATTAGAGTTACATTTAAGTGCAGATACATTTATCTGCTCCCTCTGGCTGATTCTTGGAGTTGTTTAACATACTAAAATGTTCTTACTCATGCATTCTTAAAAAGCTTCCCCATGTGAACATTATTGTATTAATGTCTCAGTGTAATACACATACCTTCAGTTACTGTGTGGTCATAGACAACAGGTCCATTCCCAATGATTTATTTTTGATACAGCTGCGTCATAGACAGCCACACCAGGCATGCTGTGATGTCTGCTTACATCTTGTGCGAGCTGAGCTTTTGAGCGTGTGCATAGATCGTATACCTCGGTGCTCAGTGCGTGTGTGCGTGTGTGTGTGTTAGAGAGAGAGGGAATGTGCCTTTGCTGGTGCCGTCCTCCCAGTCTGTCCGCACACCTGTTTCCTCACAGCCTGGGCCTCGTCGTGTGGTCATCAGAGTGAAGCTCTTTGAAGCAGGTCTCATTGCTTCCTGAATGACTGTCTGAGGGGGTGTTTCCCCCGACTCATTGACTTCATTTTGTCACATTGTCTCTGACATTGGGGGCTCTTCATGTTTGTCACTTCTTCATTATAAGGCTCTTTTGGCCAGCTCTTTCTCAGAATGTGAGGAGGCGTGCCAAGATGTTTTTATGTCGCGACTTAAAAATGTCAGTCATTTAAAATATGGTTAAGGCGGCACAGTGGTGTAGTGTTTAGCACTGTCACCTCACAGCAAGCTGTGGCCTTTCTCAGTTGAGTTTGTGTGTTCTGGGATTGGTTCCAACCCTACATGACCCTTAAAGGATAAGGGTTATAGATAATGGATGGGTGGTGTCACTGTATGTACTCATTATCATATTAATAGTAAACATATATACAATGAACAATGCATACCGTTCCTGTGTTCCTGGTGTAGATCATTGTATGTTACATCCTTTAGTCATCAGAGGTTGTGTCCTCAATCAACCCAGTGGAATTTGTCAGCATAACACTGTGTACACGTTCATGTTGGTGTGAGCTGAGATCACAGGTGTGAATGGAGGGGCTCCCTTGGATTTTGCTGGGTCAAATGACCAGAGGGCACACACAGAGAGTGACCTGAGTGTGTGTCCTGTTTTATTTTCCTTTTTTAGGTAGACCAGCCACGGTCCAGTGTTATATCCCTGAATGTCCGTGAGTCAATGATAGAGTTGACTTTGTGATGAAGTCACAGCCCAGTTTGGAGTTTCCTTACGGGCTATTTTCTTTTTCCAAATGAACTGATGTAAACAGCAAACGGATGAAAGGCTGAAACCGGCTGACACTAGGCACGATGCAAATGCATCACGTTGATGTAAATTGTTGCACTCCAGTTAAATACCAGATTTTTGACCCTGTCTTGCTTCTTCCCTCTTCCGGGACATGTGGGAAAGTTGGACTGTAGAAGAAGAGAAAATCGAATGTTACTAGTCTTGGATTACACAGGGTGCCGTAGCTGTTACTGGAGGTGAGAGGACATCAGCAGATAGTCAGGGTCCCCACACAGTAATCATACAGTGCACTCCTCTGTCTGCCTGCTTGTATCTGGAGGGAGGGCCAGCGCTGTCTCTCTGGATGTCTCGTTTGCAGACAGACATTGTGTCAGGTCCATTCTAGTATTGACTGATTCTTCCAGGCAGAAAAAGGCAGTTAGTAGATAGATGGGAAGGACCTTGTGCGAGTCATGCAACAGATTGTTCAGAGAAATTACAGTTTACAACACGCAGGTGCTGGGAGCACAAAAACGCATTTATTCAGGCTTTTGTTTATACATCTCTAAGTGTATGTTTCTTTCTCAGGGTCCCCACATAAGTTCAGTTGCACACTGACATATATTCTCACGTGAGAGCCAAGCAAATTAAATTGTGCAGTCAATACTAATCACAGTCTGCCTGTCTGTGTCAGGAAGAGGCCAGCACTAAGCATCAAACTGTTTCCTCCGTCTGTGTCAGAGACAGTGAAAATGCATGGAATAATTAGACAGTCTAATCAAGGCATGTGATGCTTCTCTTGATTAAAGCAGATTAGACTGGACTTGTACTTGTTGATCTGACTCTGAAGGCATGTGATTCCACTTCTGCTAGGAACTAATTAAATAGCATATCTACACTACAGATCCAAAGGGATATGGGATAGATTGCACCTTTAATTTGCTCTATTTATGTTTTTCCTTATTAGATTATCCACTCAGCCCCAGTCTATAGTCTGAGTTATATATTGCATGTGGCACTGTTGGTGGCCAAATGCTTAATTTAGAGCACAGGAACCATTGTATTCAGCTGAATACCAAGAATTGTTATCCTGCACCTCTATCCTTTGTGCATTACTCGTAATGTGGAGTGTTGAGTATACAGTATCTCTTTCCCACTGTGCAAACATTTAGCTTTCATGATGTAGCAGCTGTATTCTGACTCTGCAATGCGTCGACAGAGCTATGGTCTGATGGAGTGACAACTGCATCAGCATGTTAGCAATGTCCCCCTCCCCACCTAGAGGCACGATCCCCCCTCTACTCCATCCCACAGACCCCAGAGTGATGCAGCCTGGGCTCATCTCCCCCTGTAGCCTGGCACATGGCCTCAGGTTTCCACCGCAGCCCTGAGTCTTCCCAGCGCCTGGCCGCCCACACTCCCTCAGGAGCCCCAATGCTCCAGGATACGGGATGTGGAAATAATGTGACTCGAGTGCTTCCACCCTGCCTCCCGAAATCAGGTTTTGCGGATTGTTTATTTGAGGGGAAGGAGGCCTCAGACAAACATCCTGTTTTAAAAAGCTGCCTGGGTTTTGTAGCAGTGCAGGGCGGTGAATTGCCCCTTTGACAGCGGGGGGAGACTGAGGAATGTTGAAGAGAAGGCCAGCATCTCGGGGGACGTGAGGGGGCTCTCCTTGCCCTTCTGTCATGTCCAGTTTTGCAGAGTCCATTTTAAGCTGGGGGGGTGGAGGGTTGTAACTATACATCCTTTAGGGTCTTGTGCTCTGTTCTCTCTCTGTCTCTGTGTAGCTGTGTTGGGCCTGTACCCACAGTCCTCATCTCAAGTATCCGTTCCTGTCCTGGGAGGCTGGCTTCCATTTCCCCTTACGTAACACACATACACATAGAAAAAGAGCCATTGATAAAAGCGATAAGGCCATTTTTCATTTTGCCTTTCTCAGCATTGTTTCTGTGCGGTGGCAGAAATCTACTTTCAACTTTTTCTGGCAACGGTTATGACATTGAAGATCCTTAGTCCTCCACAAACTATGTGACCTATTGTATCATTAATAATACCAGTTTGTGTTTGTGCGTAGGAGGGTGTGTATGTGTCTATCTGTATGTTATTGTTTTGTTTTTTTTTTCTTACATTTTTTTGAAGTTGAGTTTGTTTCCCTATTGTGTGCAGTGACGTCTTATGGCCAGCAGAGTATTTTTACATCTTGTTTTCCTGCTCTTTTGAGTTCTTTAAAGGCCTCAGGATGTGAGCCAAGTTGACATTCACAGCATTTACGGCAAATGTTGCTGTAGGTTTGCAGCCGAGAAGTCGCCCTTAGTGTGGGTCATCTGTGTCAAGGAGCGGAAATGTGGGTTTGAAGTAAGCACTTTTTATCATTTTAAATTGTCACGTAGACAGAGAAAAAAGCAGTGTAGCTGTCATGGTGTTTAGACTTTTGCTCTAACGGTTGATTTTCAGTCAGAAGTAGCAACACATCCTAGATGTGGTGAGGTAATGTGACCTCTACGTGCAGAGTGAGAGCCATGCTAATCTGAAGCAGTCCTTTGAGAGGCATGAAACCCCTTACATGTCAACAGAAACCAACCTGCTGAGCTTAGTATTTATCTGCGTCCACTTGGCAAGGCGCTGTGGTGCCAGTACCGCCGGGTGTTAGACTAACTTCTGAAGGGTTCGCAGATAAAGATTAATCTACAGCCTCGTACGTGACTGTAAGTCTCAAAACTCACAGCGCTGCGCTTGTCACTTGAATTTACGCAGTGTACCGTTGAGAATAGGGCGGACTGTGTTTCATTTTAGGGCTCGCCACACAGCTAGAAAATACAGTCGGTAGAAATAACAGGAGGTGTGCTCAGGCTATAATTTTTTTTTTTTTTGCCCCACATTCTACCTTAGCAAACAAAGTGAGTGAGCTAATCCTGTCGTGTGCTCAGGGAGGGCTGGCGTTGCCATCTTCTCTCCCCTTCACACCGCAGCACAGCACAAGCCTCCACCAATAGCTCCATTCATTCAGCTCGGGGCACAGGGTTACAGCAACAAATAAAGAGCGTGCAATGCCATTAAAAATGTATGGAATGTCCAACTGTTAGTTTAGTGTTTTCGTGTGCCTCCTCTCAAGGCTGCGAGGGGGGAACAATACTCCATTTGAGCTCGCCACTGTAAATGTGCTAGCGTTGCATTGCCTGGCAAAGAGTCGCGAAGGAGGTGCCAGTTGTGGATGCTGTTTTTATTTTCTGACCATTTTACCCACAATTATAAATCCAGACACTGGCCTTGGCCAGCTATGATTTAGGCCTGTGGTTTGATTGCTGGCAAAAATAGATTTAAGATTTTTTTTTTCCTTTCTCCCCAGAGGAGCATTGACAGTTGTGCCTAAACCTATGGCTGTCAGTATTTTTAAAACTCAGAATAGCCAGTGCATTCTTTGAGCCTCCAGAATGCTGTGTGTGGATTAACTTGTAGGGGCCCATGTCATTTGACATCTCTACACAAGCCTTTTTTTACAGCCAGAAGGGAAAGGATAGGAGCTCATTGTGGATGGGTGAACAGTAAACTCCCAGTGTATCAGAGCCTGGTTCATTTTCTCTCTACTGTACACGTGTAAACTGAGAGACAGTGACTTGATTTTTTCTCTCTCTCTCTCTCTGTCCTTATTTTGAACTTGATCTTCTGCTGCTATATCTTCATTCTGCTCTCCTGTCGTAACACTGGGGCCAAATATGATAGACATGATTTGGTGCCTTTGATCTTTCTCCCAAAAGCTGATGCCTTATAAATCTGAGCAGAAAACCTTTATTTTGAGTGATGGTCCAGCAAAACTCCCCTGATAATATATTGTTTACAGTGGCGCAGATCACTGTTCAGACCACAGTATTTTATTTCCTGAACGCGTACAAGTATGTATGTCCCCAGGTTCCATGCTGAGAACATCTTGACAAAGCAAATTATACTCTTGGACCAGGTTTTTGCAAGTAGTAATTACAAGTCGTAAACATGCTTATGTGAAAATTCTCATTGATTATGTTCACTGGGGAAAATTATATTTACTTTTGTAATGTGTGTTTTATTTATCTGTTATTTGTGTGTATTTCTGAAGTCTTGGCTGCGTGGATCAGTACGTGCAGTCAGGCTGTCGCATTTCAGGGTACGGTTTAGATTAGAGGTCTGGCTGTAGCTTCCCCCTCTTCCCCTCTCTGTGACTGCCAGCACATAATTTACTTAATGAAATCCTGCCATTCCCTTTAGCTTCAAGATTTTTTGCAGATGTTGACAGGGAAGGACTTTGTGAATTATTGGAAATGTTCACTCCTGCATTTTTAATGAATGTCTTGCTTGTTGTGAACGGGCTGACTTGTCGGAGATGAGGGAAACAGTTGTCTTTGTTTGCGGAGCTGGTGTCTGGATGCCCGCGGTGGAGCAGTGTGGGTTACAGCCCAGCAAGTGTTGTGATTGAAACAGAAACTCTGGTGCCACATTATCCTGACAGAACACATTCTCCTCACAGACTCTGATCCACTGGGCCAATCAATAGGAAACCATTGTTTGAGCGGCAACTCTGTCCATCATAGCTGCTCCACCTCCCAACCTGATGGAAACCAAATACCTGCCTTTCGCCTTAAATTAGTCAGACTAATATAACTTGTAATAATAGAGTTCCTTGTTATTGTTCATTTGAAACCAAACCTTCACCATAGCTTATATAGTATATAGGCCAACTATAGTTGGTTTCCTCCCTTATGGGTGTATGATCTTGCTTTTCCCAGAGGAAAAGTGTGAATTAAATAGAAGAATAATTTTGTGTGAAAGTTTGCGTGTCAAAAAAGAAAGAAAAAAATTTTTTAGACCACACAGCTGACACTTCCTCTCACAAGACATGTAATTTAGCAAGTCTTTTTCATCAAGTGAGACTCCTGAAGTACGAGGAAAGTACCCCCCCACTCCCCCCTCCACACACACACACACAGTCCTAACCAGAGTAGGAAGTTGGGAAGCACAGCAAAAAAAAAAGGAGGAGGTGGAGGAGGAGGGGGGTGTTCAGGAATGTGCAGGGTCTCCTACTCAAACGCTCCAGCCTACTTGGCTCGAACCTCCCTCACACACTCACAAACAAACACACACTCTCGTGGGTGCACATACATGCACACACACACGTGCACGCACACACACAAACAGAAAGGTTGTATGAGGAGGTTAAAGGGCACAGCCACCCAGCAGGATGTTCGCTCAGTGTTTTGCGTGCGGTGCTCTCTCGCAGACTCCTCTGGCCTTTAACACTGCCTGTAGATATGACATCCACAAACATCCCCTGCAGTTTTCACACAAGTTTTTTTTTTTTTTTTTGTTTTGTTTTGTTTTTTTTCTTTTACATACACACGCACATAAACACACACACCCGGAAGGACTCTCATAAGGCCTCGCTTGCATCACCAGCATCACTCGTGCTCTGTGTCTCTGACACATTGCTCAGCTTTGGCGGAAACTCGGAGGAAATGAGCAGCATATTCTCTTTCCCTTCAAAAAAAAATTATATATATATATATATATATATATAAACCATTCTCTCTCAAACCAGTGGCCTCTTACTCACGCACCCAGACGGCTCCTCTGTATTAGCCTCCTTAGCTTCCTGTGCTTTTTACACCCTCTGTTGTTTATTGATTTAATTTATGGATTCTGTTATCTGCTATCAAGGGTACAGCACTTTTCCTCCCTCATGGGGTCATCCCGAAACAGAAACGGAGGGAAAGTGGAGAGGAAGTGGATGACAATGTAAAGCATTCCTATTGTGACCAGCCAGGCTTGGTGACTGGATTCAGTTTCTCGGGCTCCCACAGTGTTTTCTCCCAGCACATATCTCTCTCTCACTCTCCCTCACTCTCTCTCTTTCTATCTTTCTGTCTCTATCTCTGTTTCTCTGTCTCTCTCTCAGCAGAGAGAGGCCAGACCTCAGGGAGAAAAATCCATAGACACATAAGAGCAGCTCCAGTTAGCGTGTCTGTCTGATAAAGCTGACTTTGATGGCAGCGATAGCCCAGACGCCAGCCTAAATGTGGCCTGCTCAGGGGTTACAGTCAGCCTGTAGGAACCTTTGTCTACAGAATTAAAGCCATACCATACCCTGAACCGGAGGAGGAGGAGGACGGTTACTTCAGTTCCACTTTGTTGTTCTAGTTGTAAAAGAAAGTTAAATCTAACAAATTATAGGATGGGGCACAGGAATGCACAAACCACAATGTACATATACACACACACACACACACACACAGACATACAGTCTTCATACTCCCCCTCCCCACCACTAGCCCCCCCAGCCTATCAGTTCATTGGTAGAGTCTAATAGCTGGAGGGGAATCTAATCCTTGGCACAGGATGAGAGACTGCTGCTCCCCCTCCTCTCCTTGCTGCTCTCCTCCCCTCAAATGCGCTGCTTAAAGGGACTGGCAACAGTGTTTTTCTTTTTTTTTAACTTCTCAGCAAAAGTTTTGGAGGAATGAGTTCATCTCTGCTCCTCGCTTCAGATTAGGAGAGATGAAGTATAATGGAGGTGGCCCCGGAGCTTGGTGGGGAGATGTTAGCACGGAGGGGAAGCTGTTGTTTGTCTGCCTGTCCCTGACACTCGGCCTCCCATTCATCTCACTCCAAGGCTGCGGAGCTGTGTTTACCCCAGGGCAGCTCTTTTCTGCCTCTCCCTCTGCCCTTTCTCCCCACCACCACCACCCTCCCTCCTTTTCATGCTGTCTTTAAAAGCATTACTGGATGATCATCAAGGATTGCCATTGAAACTTTCAAGCCCCCATTTTTGTGTACTTAGTAGTAATTATCCAGACTCGCCCTCGAGTGCAAGGAACTCGTAGCGGGACCGTCTGCTTTTTTTCCACATGTAAACCTGTGGAAAAGGTTCAGGCCAGTTTTGTTGAACATAGACATATTTAAAGGCTGTTAATGGGATGTTGGTCTTCACTCACGATGTACGGAAAAAACAGGTTTATTATTATTATTATTATTATTATTATAATCACAAATAGTTTTTCCTGTTTGTTTTTCCTGTAACAACAAGAGTAGCATATATTTACTTCCATGGTGGATTGTAACTAGGTAAATTTACTCATGTACTGTACTTAACAGCTTCACTTAAGTGTTTAAGGACAGAAGCTTTACACTTTTTACTCCACTGTATTCCACTGTACATGCAAAAAAACACGAGGAGCTCATTTAATATGATGCCCTTTCAAAATAAAACCAACAATATATATATATATATATATATATATATATATATATATATATATATATATATATATATATATATATATATATATATATATATATATAATTATCTGCAACTCTATGACTAAAACTGTAAAAAGCTACTGATAAAAGAAGGAATTAGTTACAATAATCCAATGATACTGTTGTATCTTGCTTGTCTGAGTTCTAAACAGTGGTTTAATTGCTGAATTTGTTGTATATTTAGTATATTTATTTTACAGTATTGACACTATTGCTTAAGTAAAGAATGGAAAACCTTGTTAATCTTCACGTGTTTACAATTTTCATGCAGAATAATGATTTATGTTAAACCTGAGCCGCTTGCAGCTGACATTTCAATCCTTTTTGCATGTGTCACTGTTTGCTTTCCGAGTTCCACTCAACTGATATAAGCCTGTGTTTGTAGTTAAATCTGATGCCCTGCTTGTGATACTCTGGATTCCTCCAATCAGACTGGTCACAGGAAAACAGAAAAATCAACATTTTGACAACGGTTTCCATAGCGCTTGTGCCTTGTTGTGGAAATTAAACTCTGCACCCCAAATGCTCTCTGTAGTTGAGGCAGTGCTCGTTACATATCTCTGTTTACTGTGTGATTGTGCGAAGACGTGTTGTACGTGCAGATTCAGGCATTCAGTCACTTTGAATTCATTCAAATGTGTGAGTGTTGTAATCTGTTTACTTATTCATGATCCTTAAAAGAAGCCAAACACGAACTATCTTGCACTTTTTTCTAGAACAGTCATGGCTGCTTTATTTTGTATATTTCCTGTTGAACATGGAGACTTTTAGGCTTAAAAACTTCAACAGATCTAATGCTACTCCACTTTTTTGATACCAACGCTGTGAGAACAGTTAAGCTGAAGCATTAGAGTTGATTAACTCCTTCACATGCTCAGATCTTTGCCTTTCGGCTGCAGGAAGAGGAAGTGTGGCAGCCATATTGTGTCTGCATCCAATGACTCTGAGAGTGACACTAAGAGAAGAGGCTTTTGAGAATAAAATAACAATAATAACATGCGCTACTATTCTAATGGGTAAACGGAGCTGTTAAAAGGTGGCAGGGTTAAATGGATGCAGAGCACCAGTAATTGCTCCCAGCCCGTTGTGACTCCGCCTTAAACAGACCCTCTGAAAGCCCCAAACATGGAGTCAAAAAGAGCTGGGTGTCTCTGCTGCGATCAGAAGGAGGGCGACACACACGCCCTCACTTCGTTGCCCCATTTCTACCTTTTAAGGATTCGTCTCAGCTTAGTCTGTTTCTGCATCAGTTTCAGGTCAAATAATAAAAATTAAATCAATCAGTTTGAGAAATTTAAAAAGTAAATAAACATTTAAAGAACATCCAAACATGAGTGAAGTAACAAGACACCTCCCTCCCTTAAAGACTGAGCACTTGAAAAAGGGCGAGCAGAGGCCACAGTCGCCGCTGTGATATTTTCCAAACAATCTGACAATCGGTGATAGCTCTGCTCTGTTAAATAGATCTTAATGAGTCCTTATGTCAGAGCACTCACCTCGCTGCCCCCACCTAGCCAAAACACACAAGTTCAGCATGAAAACACAAATACGCCGTCTGATGTTCCTCCCCGTCCAAACAGACACATGTGCACACAGGCACACGTAGACGCTTAACACAACAGAGACAGGAAAAGGCCTGGCTCTTGATGTGCTCATTGTCTTCCCTCAGGCTTAACATTAGATACATTTCTAACCTTTGTCCTGCTCGTTCCTCTTCCTGGTCCTCGCAGTCTTGCTGGCTACCTTCTTTCCAGGCTACGTGTGAAAACTAGATACTGTTAACCAAATTGTTTTTACTTTATTCTTCCCATCTAAAAAAGGGGAAGACGGTAGCCATTTGTTCTTTTGTGTTTGTGTGCACAGTTTCAAAGTGAGTTTACCTTGATGTGTGGGCTCCATTTGATTTGAGACAATAGAGGGCCATAAACAAGTTGGGGCTGAGTTCTTTGTGTGGCCGAGCCACACTGCAGTAAAAGCTGAGCTCAGAGTGGAGGAGCTGGAGTGTGGAATTCACTAATGGCACATGCATGTTGGGGCCCCTGAAGAGAGGGGGTCATTTCAGCCATCAGTGTGTGCGCAAACACACAGAGAGTCTGTCTGCAGCTCCCCCACCCCCCCACCCCCACACATCTCCACTCACACTCACTCACTCACTCTTTTCCTCCCCCTCCATAACACAGGGAGCCTTGAACCAGCAGGCGTTTTGTCTGTGCAGGTCTGGTCAACGTTTTTGCTAATCTTTGTATAAACTTTACTAGCGTGGGTCACCCGGCAGAAAGGTTTAGTTGGGTGGGAGGTGAGTGAGGCATTTTGTTGCAGTTTGGATCTGTGATGCTCCACCTTAAAGGCGTTTGTTAATGGGGCGGGTGGTCATTAAGCCCTGAGAGCAGAGAGCCTGAAAGGAATGGGGCCACAGGCCCAGGCTTTAAATCCTCTGTGCCAATAGACTCTCTGAAGCAAAATAATGGCATCACTCTGTGTGTGAGTTAATGGGAGCTGATAGCATGAAGGCTGGGGGGTCAGCGGGTCACGGGCTTGTGCTAAGTTGTCAGGGAGCTGAATGCTGTCCCTGGGCCCACAGCAGGGGGAAGAGCTGTGTAGAGGGGGAGGGGGACCCCCTGCCTGGTCCTCTCCCGTCACCCCCACTCTTGTGGAATGTGAGGAAGATGAGGGACGAGGAGAAAGAGGCACCCTCATTCTCCAGGAGGAAAAAGGGTGAAGAGATGGATGTGAGATCATGGAAGATTATGGTCTGTGCTTTTCTCTCTCTGTCTCTGTCTCTTCCTTCATCCACCAGCCTCTCTTCACTCCTCATACCACAGATTTTATGAGCAATATAAATGTATGACAGCTATGAGTGGTGTGGACTGAAGCAGCCTCTGAAAGCAGTCAGCAGTGCTGTGCGTGTCTGTTCAGTATGGTGAAGATAGAAGTCCACCGAGGGAGCAGTAACTCACTTTGGAGTGCTGGGGGCTGTCACTGAAAAGACTTCGCAGACTGCAGCCATGAAAACTGAATTAACAAGCTGATTTACTGGACAGAGATGTTTAGGAATGAGATGCCAACGTTGTCCTACTGTCAAAAGAAAAATAAGTTTTGGACTCAGTGTTTCTTTCGAAACGTTGTAGCTACATTCTCAATTTCTCTTGGGGTAAAACTGCAACAAGGCGACAATTTTTGTTGGGAAACATCTGAGTGTGATTCTGCATTCACTTCAGTAAACATGATCTGTTGTCTGATGACTGAAAGTGCATGTGTGAGCAGCAGAGATGAGCTCTATGCTGGATGGTCAGTGTTTAATCATTATAGTGCCCTCTTGAGGCAGAGCAGGGAAGTGCAGGTCTTCAGCTGCATTGACCTCTCAACACCCTCCAGTCCCAGGATATGTATAGTAGCCTGTGTGTGTGTGCATGCGTGTGTGTGTTAGATGGATGTGCATGCAGTGGTATTTATACAAGGCTTAGATTTCAATACAGTGCCTCCGTCTGTATTTATAGTCGCCATCTGCTCTGAACAATAAAAAGAGATAGTTAATCCCTTAAAACTCAAGCCTTCCTTTTTACTAGTCCTGTTTGCTTTTGTTTATGTTTTGTTAAATAACAGTGGATCTCTCTTTTTGTGTTTCTTCTAGATGCCAGTATGTCGCCTGATGCCCCTAAGCAGAGCCACTGGTGTAACGTGGCGTACTGGGAGCACCGCACACGTGTGGGTCGCCTCTACACGGTGTACGAGCACTCCGTCAGCATCTTCTATGACCTACCTCAGGGCACGGGCTTCTGCCTGGGCCAGCTCAACCTGGAACACCGCAGCAGCACCGTTCAGCGCACACGAGGCAAAATAGGCTACGGCATCCTCCTCAGCAAAGAGCCGGATGGCGTTTGGGCATATAACCGCAGCGAGCACCCAATATTTGTCAACTCACCGACTCTGGACATGCCCAACAGCAGAACTCTGGTGGTGCGGAAAGTGATGCCAGGCTACTCTATCAAGGTGTTTGACTATGAGCGTTCGTGCCTCCTGAGGCACAACACGGAGGCTGACCTCCTGGACGGACCCTATGACCCCAACAGTGTGCGCATCAGCTTTGCTAAGGGCTGGGGGCCCTGCTACTCAAGACAGTTCATCACCTCCTGCCCCTGCTGGCTGGAGATCCTCCTCAACAACCATAGATAACACAGATGGACCCCACAAACTATCCCAAATATCATCTACCTAGATTTAATATAAAGTTTTATATATTATATGAAAATATATATTATACTTGTAAATACGAGTCATTTTTACAATGTAATTATTTATGTATGGTGCAATGTGTATATGGACAAGAGGAAAAAAACGGAAAATGCACTTTGGCTTATATATATTATATATATAAATATATATAAAGATAAAGAATCTTTCAATACCAACTTGAGAAATTATACAGCAAAATTAGGATGATCCTGGATTTGGTGTATAGTTTTCATATACTATTAATATCCAGACAAAAAGCTAACACCATTCACACATTGATAATAAAGTATTCGCATAATAATTCTTCTTTGTTTGGTCTGTATCATTAGCTCTTGTTTTATCACATATTGAATTTTTTTTCTTTTATAATTTATTGCCATGTTAATTTGATATCGTCGGGACGCATGTCCAAAATATGAACCATCACACGTTTCCATGTATAAAACTGAAATAAGGCACATGTTTTTGTGTGTTGACGTATTTTAAGGGTCGAGATTGCGTTTTCCGACTTCAGTTGGTGCCAGATAATATGAAGATTGTTTGATCTTTGCTGGAAAATAATCAGAACTGTTAATGTCTACATTGGTTGTTGGTGTAGTTGAGGAAGATAACAGATGTTTTACATTTGAGTTAAATCTACGGTATCGTGATCATAACTAGATTTTTAAAGACAAGCTAACAGCACTGATCCACATGTCCTTGAGGTCCTAAGGAGCCTCGGTGATGAGAACCGAGAAGAGACGATGTTGTGGAGGATAGTGTCTGAGGAAACGATGAAACTACCAAGGCTCAGCAGTTAGGACATCTCTCTGAAGGTGTTCCTATTTCGGCCGTGTCGTTGTCTTCTTCAGCTCGCGGTCGGACGTCTCCTTAGCCAGCTTGTCTCACAATGGACGTTGTTATAACTGACCAGGGATGCGGCACTCTGAAAACCAGCACAGTGATACTGGAATGTATGCAGAGAAACCAAGAAGTTTTACAAGCCTACTGGAATCTTAAAAACTACAGCCAAGGTGGATGTGGTTTAGCTGGCTTCCTTCATAATTGCTGGTGTTGGGTTGTCAGATTGGCGGTGGTGGTAGTGAGGAGGGGGGGTGAAGAGGGGGGGCAGAGGTCTCTGCCAACATTTAGCAATAGAGGCATTCAGTAACACACTGATTCTGATTTAATGAGCACTGTACTGTGCAGTTACAAGGATATGCTTTTTTTGTAAAGTGGTCTCTCCAGGACATCGAAACTGCAGGATGAGCTTTTTTATATGAGCCATATGAGAACGGTGTGTTAAACTGAGAGACAGTGTGAAGGGCTTTTTTTTTTTTTTTTTTTTTTTTTACTTTTTCTTTTTTATGACAGTTTGTCACTTTTCTTTTTTGTTGAAAATACTTCTTTCCAGTCGGGCGTGCTGCTGGTGCTGCTGCTGTTGTTGCTGCTGCTGCTGAGTGCAGCGTCTCTGTGCTTCCCCTCCTCCATGAAGACTCAGACAGCCTCCTCCAGGCCTGCTGTCTGTCTGGAGCCAAGACTGTGTAGAGTTCAAACAGCAGAGAGGAGTGGCTCCACTCCGCCTCTGTCTCTGCCTCCGCTCTCTTCCCCCTTTACAACTGGGGGCCATTATCCTGCTCCTTTGTGTCTCTGTTATGGGAAAAGGGCCCACATCACCACTGGAGAGGAACTGGCAAGACAATTATATGGGGTGACGAGGAGCTAAGACACATAGTGGGCAGATTACACAAGCCACCACAGAGGGTATGAGAAGGGGCCTAATTAGACAGGTCTGGGGAGAGGCCAAGCGACAATACACATCCACTGGAGCTGCATCTCTGGGAAGGCGCCTGCTCTGCTCCGCTCCAGAGCAGGAATAGTTGTGGCAGGAGGAACTGTAACTTTGGTACAAGATGGAGGAGAGAGGAAAAAGGAGGAAAAGCCATGTAAGCAGCTTTTGTGTGTGCTCCATGAGTTCAGGAATGGTATTGATTAGCAGGCTGCAGCCCTCAATCATTTTCTGGAGAAGTCTACGTTGCTTCGCGCCCCGAAAAAAAAAAAAAAAATAACACACACAACCCAGACTCCATTTTGTTCCACTGTTACATACGATACACCGAGCTGTAAGTTTGCAGCGCTGCATTGATTAGAAACGGATGTGAGAAAAAAAACAACATAACAGCTACTTTCCGCAGTAACATAAACATTAAAGCGCAGTCTTTGTGGTGCAGAAATGCGACGTATAGACATATCTGCATTTATGTTCATGAGCGCGTACGAGTCTCTCTCTGTGAGTTTGTGTGCGGACTACTGCTTTTTAAAGCTCTGACTTTTGAAACCCTGTTATTATGGCTTCTGTCCTGCCAAAGCCTCATTACATTCCTCAGACTGTAGATTCTTGTCTGTAAGCTTTTCCTAAGGCCCCGGTTCTCCCCATTCACAGTTGGCAACGGAGGATCAGGGTCTGATATCTTCAATTGATCTGCTTCTTTTAAACGAAAGGTGAACACACCTGCAGAACCACGGCTCGTTTAAATGTGAGTAACTATAAAATTAGGAGCAATAATCTCAAGTTGTTCTCATAAGAGATTAGAGAGTTAGAAGCAGACGCTAGAGTTAGCAGGTCACCGGAGTCAGGCAGATGTGGAACCACCGCAGCTCACTACTACTCACTCCATTTGATGACCCCGTCTCGCACATCTGGCCTCAGTAAAAAACACTGTGAGGTAATAGCACCTTTTGAAACCCAGAGAGATTACACAGAGCGCCCGAACACTTCCTGCTCTCTCCTTTCTTTCTTTCTTTCTTTCTCTTCTCTTCTCTTCTCTTACACCAGCCCACGGAAGTCTTCTCACCTTGGTTGAGGGTGTTAATTACGGCTCCTCGCAGCTGCCATGCTCGCCACTTACTGGGCGTGCTGACACATGCCAGCGTACAGGGGATCCACGCTCTCAGAAGGGGATTATGGGCCGGCACGCAGAGCAACATCGGGAAAGGGAGACTTCCTTTTGGGTGTTTTTCCACCTTTAATAGATGAGAAGTGATATGACTGATGCATCTTGGGTGTTGGCTGAACATGCAGATCTCAAGCAGTTTCGATGATAAATTGATAAATTTCACTTTTTGTTTTGTTTTGTTTAGTTTTATTTTGCTTCTCCCCTTGATGACAAACTGTAATCCTGCTACTGTGCTGCAGGCCTCTAACCGAGCCTGGAACAGACCATTGAGTAAGCATTTAGGTGTTTTTTTTTTTTTTTCAGAAGCCAAAAGCAGGCCGGTCCTGATGCTCCTCTGCAGATCCCACCCTCCCTTCAGTAATTACAGGGTGCGCAGGGGCCTCTCTGACGTATGAAAAGGATTTATTTTAGTGAGTTTCCACAGAGGTTAAAAGAATGCCACAGTGTGAGCACACGCACACACACACACACACACACACACACACACCCTTAGGCTCAATCCTGACAGAATTTATCAACAGCCTATTCCTGCCTCCCCCTGTCTAACTCATATCACACGAGTACAGTGGTTCTTATTGTGGAACTTCGGTACATTAAAGATGTTTTGGGAGCGTTTGTAAATCTGAATTAGCTTGTACGTAGCCTCAAGAGCTTTCTGTAAATCCTGATGTTGGTTGTCACTTGTTTGAACTCTGCAGGCAGAATGAAGTCACACTCTATCTTTACTATAACTCATTCAACCTGACTAAACACAGGCGTCTCTCTCATTTTTTGTTTTTTTTAAATGCCCACGTGCACAACGCCACCTAAGTTTTTTTTCGTCTAAAACTAAATCTAGGATGTTTTCCCTGTTTAAAATCAGAATTCCTCTTTTCAGTTTACTCCTACCAAAGGACAATCTTCACTCGCTGCTGAAACCACTAGAATTACATTCTTAAATATTCCATTTTTCTTGGAGGGACCGAGTTTTGTTTTTCTCTCTCTGTCTGCATGAGGAGTTTCACTGATGAGAAGAAAAGATGTATTTGCTTGAGTTCTGTGTGATACTGTCTCAAAAAAAAATCCCTATAATTTATACCAGCCTTTAATAGCATTGCTTTATGGGCTATAATCAAATCCCTCCAGACCCCTCTATCTAAATTGTGAGGCAATAGCATATGAATGCAGTGTGCAGCAGCAGTGGTACTGAGATACATATTTTTTATGCCTGCATGGCTGTGGTTGTGCCTGCCTGTGGTTTCTTTTCTTTTTCTTTTTTTTTTTTTTTTTTTTTTTTTTGTCGGAAATGTGACTCTTTGAGAGAACAAATCTCGCGTCACTTTTACACTTGGTGTTAATACAAAATAGATTCACTTAACACGGAGTCTCACATGTTTTGAGAAGTAATCCTATATATTAAACTATGTCATGCTCACTGATCTCTCCAAGAGCTCAACAACTTTTTTCCACACGCCCAGTTTCAGTTTGTCCTTTTAGAAATCTGACTGAGTTTTTTTTTTTTTCCGACGGGCTGTAAAAGAGAAGATCTAGGAACGCACCCCCCCACCCCCTTCTTTTTTTTCTACAGGGCTCCTAATATGTTCCATATTGTGAGTTTAAATGGGGTGGACTCAGGAAATGCAGTCACACTGCTTTGCCTTCCAAGCTTCCAGTCTGAGGTTTGGCCTGCAGTGCTGGTGGTTCTGTGGACATGGGCTGATTGGGCGGCTGGAGCTGCCGAGGCGGTTAGGCTCAGCCATGTGGGCTCTCTTCCTCCTCTCCTCAGGAGCCGAGATGTCCACGTCGCTGGTTCTGTTTTGTTATGTTTCTCCTTCCCTGCGCTGGAGCCCCATCTCATGTAGACTGCATGTTAATGAATCTCACTTGGGTTGCCCACTGCAGCTCTCTCAAAGCTGCATCATTCTGCAGATCATGCTGTGAAACAGCACACTGTCTTGCCAACAGATGCCACCATTGTCATTTCTGTGTGGGAAATATGAAGCTACAACCAACACTTTAGCTTAGATTAGCTTAATCTATCATAGAGACTAGAAACAGCTTGTCTTTTGAGTCTGGTTTCAAAATAACAAAATGCTCTTACCAGCATCTTTAAAGCTCATAAATTTAGTGTTAGTGTCAATGTGAATTCATGCAGTTATAGTTCATGGCCATGACATAGTTTAGTATCTAACTGCCCTATAAAACTAACTTGTAATTTCTTGTTTTCAGATGCTGCTTTTTCTACAGATTAACATGCTTGTTAGTTTATCTTAGCTTAAAAACTCAAAGCAGAACTGAGATAAAAGAGACAGTTTTACACTTACACTTGTGTACTTTCTTGCCATAGATTGCAACTATATGGTAAATATCACAATACCAGCACTTTTTAAGTGCACTAATCAATACAGTATATCAGATTTGTGTGAGATTCACACATAGCAATGTTAGGTCCTTCTTGTATTTATGCTACATTAAGCTAAACTGGTGTTTGCAGAATCATATTTACCATATGTACGTATTTACCATACAGAACTGACAGTTATGTCAATCTTTGGCAAGAAAGCGCACAAGTATAAGTGTAAATCTTCCTCTTTTAGCTCAATTCTGCTTCCAGTTTTTATGCTAAGCTAAGCTGCTCATTGTAGTGTCATATTTGCGGTACAGGCATAGAAAGTGCTGTTGTTCTCAGATTACTGTCTACAAAAGAAGTGAATTAGCATGGTTCCCAAAATGTTGAACTATTCTTTTATTAACCAATTCCAGGCTTCAAAAGTAGAGCGTGATAGATAATCATCCAAAGCGTCCAATGTTTGAAAAGAAAAAGGAGTCAAATGTGAGCTCAGAATGACTCCATATAGATAAGAGTGTGTTAGTCTAGAACCATATCAAGTTACACGCTTGGCTGCTCTGTAAAAATGGATTGTATTTGCTTTAGTTGAAGAATTAGAGGGAGACTGTGGTTGAGTCTCACTCTCATTAAAAAAAAAAAGAGTTATTAATGTGGTTCCCTTGAGACCTTCATTTAGACCGTTGCCAGAACTTAAACCGAGCCTTCAGTTGTTGGAGATGACTGTATGTAGCTGTGCTCTGTGGGGCGGCGTGAGACCCAGCTATGACAGCGTATCTCTGAGAAGAGTGAAGATGAGCGAGGAGGCTCAAATTCCAGCCAAGAGGTCAGGTTTCACATTCCTGGGGCACACACCACCGCCTGTCTCCACACTGACATACCTGCTGAGTGTATGAGTGCCAGCGAGGGGCCAGGAATGTGTGTGCGTGCTGAAGTGTATTTGTACACATGCATGTGGTGAAGTGTGTGTATGTGTGTGTGTGTTTTGTTTTGTTTTCTCATTCAAAATGAACGTATTACATTCCATTACACATCATCAAACATACAGAAACTTATCAAAGCAAACAAAGGAGTGAATTACCCCCCCGCGTACCCCTCTCTTGTTCTCTCTTTTTCTATTTCTCTCTTTCTCTTGTGTGATACAGGCGGAAAAACACACACAGATGTAGCGAGGAGTTGGCTCATCAAATCAAACCAAGCACTCATTACTCCACGCACGCCATTCACAATCAGCTCAGAGAGTGGGTGGGAGTCCAAAAAAACAAAACAAAACAAAACAAACAAAAAAAACAAAAAAAAAACAAGCAGGGCTCCTTGTAGTTTTGTGCCCTTGAAAAACTAAAGAATCCAGAGAAGAGAAACCACTGCAGCTTTTAACTGCTTTAGGTGCCCACTGGGCCCCTGTGCATTTTATTTCAACGTAAAAGCCTCACTAAACAAAACTCGACTTGTCTTTTGTAATTGTTCAGTCATTTTGTTGTGTTTTTAATAGGAAGAGGGATATGAATACCAGTCCTGCCATACACAATGGTTTCATTACTTTAACAATAGTGTTTATTTCACTGACTTTGAACTGGGGCCTGTATGAGTAACGTGAGGAGAAAGTAAATCACTAATTAGATTTAAGTGATGCTTTCTTTGTCGCAAATATAGTTACAAGACAGATTTAGTATAAACTCTAGTTCAGAAATGGGCGTGTGCCGTTTCGGTGTCCTCGGCTTTAACTATAAGGACGTTTACTGTTTTACTTTTTTTTTTGTTTTGTTTTTTTTTTTTTCAACAGTAAAACCACTAAAAATGCACTAAAAGTTACATTAATCCAAACCCATGTAAAAGTTTTATGGGCTATGACATCGACTTGGACTTTAAAAGCGGTATTCATGATGCTATCTCAATTCTGTGCTTTAAATTAATATCAGACTTGGCAACTTGAACGCAGTGTAACTTTACATTCAATACTCACCTCGGTGCCAATGTAGCTACAGTGGACGACGCGGCCTCTGGCCAGGAACTGTTGGCTCATTTGCTCAATACTATGGATCAGGAACACAATACCCCCTAGCAGTGATTTATCAGTTGTTTTATGGTAACTATAGGCAGAGTTTTTCAACTGCAGTTTAATTTTGCATTTCATTCAAGCTGAGGGTTAATAAAACAACAAATTAAATTGCATCAAGCTTCACTAAAAGACAGTAACTTGGCGCAGAGGACGGGTGTTCAGTCCCGGGGCTTGGTGCTTTTGTGGGGTCCCTTGAGAACATAAGCTTCCCCCCGAGGGTTTTCCAGCCAACGAGAGCAGCCAGTGTTAATAACATGTCTTATTCCTCGAGGGCTGTGCAACATGATCACCATCTGACATTCCTGGGCTTTTGTTTGTCTCCAGCCCCAACTGCTTCACTCGTCCCGTGCCATCCAATATGAGGCTGTTTAACATCTTAATCTGCTGCCGTCTTTCATCTGGCTCCTGTTAAAGCCTTAACAGAAAGATTGTGGATGCTAACTTCTGTCAGCACCTCGCTGTAAGAGAGCAGGGGAGAGGTGAGGGAGGCAGAAGAGCAGACAGCGGAGAGAAAGAGAGAGAGAGAGAGAAGGGGAATGGAAGATTTGCAGGAAAAGCAGACATAAGTGGGCAGACTACACATTTAAACATTTGCGCAGCGATGGGATATTCTGATAAATTTACTTAAGTACCAAAACAACAATGCAGAAATACTTTGCGTGCCTAAAGTGAAAGTGCATGTAGTTTCAACAGAATGTACAAAAGCATCAAAGGGAAAGCCACCACCGTGCAGAAAAGTAATGTCAGTTATATATTATTACATTAATAGACTGTAATTTTGATACAATTCAGTATTGTAGTTGGTGAAAGTGGAGCCAATTTGAACTACTTGGGTTTTAGCTCTTCTACATGGTCATAATACAAATCTGCAAAGTTGTTGAATGATGAATGCAAGAACAAAAAAAAAAAAAAAACAGTTCTTCTGCATAGATTGAATCCAGTTTTTTTTTCTTTCCCTTTTCTATTTGGACTTATTTTCATAATAATATCACCCATAGACATCCGAGGGAACGTCTGAAGGGGCCACCAGTCAAAATAGTTTGGATCCACTGGTTTAACCGATTGAAATGCAGACTTTTATTTTTTGAAAGTTGATAATATGGTTTGTTTTTAATGTGAACCTGATATCTTAATTACGCACATTTCATTTTTATAGTGGGGGAGACAGAGTAAAACTGTCTGTTCCTTTGGCCTCGTTGCAAACATCTTCATCTGTATTTGGCTGCACCTCAGTCTCCCCTAAAAGGTTATTTATGTTCCTCCTGCTGTAACTCATCATATAGATCAAATACCTGAGCGTATGACATGCTTTCATTTTCTGATAACTCTTCCCTCTGTGCGCCGCCATCTCTCTGGCTTCGTAGCTGTTGAGGCGAAGTGGGACGGGGCACAGACGAGCCAGGTACGTTTTTTATGCTTATCTCCGCTGCTCTCGTCATCTTGTTGCTTGGTTCTCACAGATTCCTCTGCAGATTTATGCGAAAAGGCCCATCCCCTTTGCCTCTGGCTGCAGGTACGAGTGGCGGCAGCCTGTCAGAGCCGACGGGCCTGATGATGTTCCTACAGTCATTAACATGGCAAAAACAATTGCTAATAGGAATGAGCCTGGAGCTGAGGGAGCCAGGTCATCTGCAGTACAAGCAAGTCCTCGTCTATCAGACAGCCAGGGATTTTATTGTCGCTCGGGGACGACAATGTACAAACATAAAGCACTAAACACATCAGCACAGTCTCTGTGCCACCACTGAGCACATCTTCCCTCCTCACTGGCATTCCTCTAATTGCTTGAGTCTTTTTTTCCTTTGGCCTGTATGAACAAAATGAAGCAATCCAGGGGAATTAATATAAATGCCGTAATCACTGCCGTCAGTGCTACTCAAAATTGGGATAATAGTAGGCGCCTTGCAAGCAGAAACAAAAAAGAAAATCCTCATTACACTTGCTCCCTACATTCTTCCCCAATGGCCGACATGCCGCAGCTTGTCACATCTGCTCGGAAAGTGTACAGACTTATCTGCGTTGCTGCCGTTCATTCCTCCTGCACTCCATAACAGGCTGCAAATTGAAGGAGGGAGGGAGGAGGCCTCCCCAAAAAATCTGCTTGAATTATTTGTTTGTAAAGGGATGTAATGAAATTCATGTTTTCTGTAATGTGTTTTATGTTCTGTGGTGCTCCGGTGTGAAAGTTTAGCTCTTCCCCCAGGAGTCCGAGCTGCAGTCTCCAACTCTCATGCCAAGCTCTGACTCTCGGGGTATAGGTTTAAACCGAGGGCAAGGTAAATTTGGTCCTCGGTGTCGGTTTATTTTTGCTGGCACGCGCACGTTTTTTGGGCACAACCCGGCATCTGCTAGTATTTCAGGTCTCTGGCACGGCCTCAGTCGGGGAGGTACAGTATCAGGGGATTTCTTCCCTCTGGCGATGGCTCCAGTTCAGCCTCAGAGGCCTGTTCACATCTAAAGAGAGCCCCCACCCCCTCTCCCGTGTCAATGTGATCACTGTGTGAGAATACAAGAGAATAGGCAGGTGGTTGTTATAGCAGGACGAGCTAGAGACACACTGATGGAGGCTGATCAGACTTACTACATGAGGAGTCAAAGAGCTGTTTTATTTTGTTTTGACTGGACAAATATTTGTGAGTCCATTATGAGGTTACACCTACAGACATGGGCTTAGGAGACAGTAGGAGTTTGTTTTCATCCTTTTCATCTTTTCCCTCGCTGCTCTCCCCCCTCCGTCTCCCTCTCTACTCCAACCACCCCCCTCTCCTCCTCTCAGCAGAGTTTTTAATATCAAAGTGTGCTGTCTGACAGGGGTAAGTCTCAAACAAGGGCTCTTTTGTTGGGTCTCCCTCCAAACCGGCCAGGAACGACAAGAACTTGTCAACCCTTGTTCAGTTAGAAAGGAAGATGAAGAGAGGGGAAAAAGGGTCGGGACAGAATTGGCTCTTACACAACGTACAAAAGAGGTTATTTAGGTGTCTGGCAGTGGGTATGAAACTGAATAACTTAATTTCAGCTTATTAAGGAGCAGACATACTGTAGATATGAAAACACTATTCATTTTTCAGATTCCCCATATATTTAATATCATCACGTACAATAAGGACACAATCTCTCTCTCTGCATCTGTGGGAGAGAGAGAGGGAAGACTGTTGTGTCGTGCCAGAAAACAGAATGACAACCTCAGCCAGTGAAAATTTAATATGCTCACAGTTTGCCTGGTATTTACGCTAATGTCATCTGATGCTAAGGCTACATATGAATAGCCAGCAGCAAAGCAGGAAAGTAACATCTCTTTATTTAAATACTTTAATTAAAGCTCCTGCATATCCACACTTACATAAAACTACCTGGGTACTTGTGTTAGAATAGTGCAAGAAATCTCAACATACTAAAAAGGACAATAAACTTGTTGTTTTTCTCATTCAAAACAGGTTTCAGAAGCAGGAGAAGCAGACGCAATAATTTGTCATCTACACACGATATATAAAATACATAAAGATGGTGCTGAGCGTGGTGAACTTGAACTATTGTGCTGTTTGGGAAGCAGCTTTTCTCCAGTGCAAACCAGAGCACTAATTCTTCTTAAAACCTTCTAAAAATACAATGTTCTATTCCAGAAGCACAAGTGGCATCTTTACATGTCTTCTCAGAGACAGTATAGTACCACATGAGTCTACATTGGCATCCAAACATCAGTGGTTTGAAAAAATTCATTGACAAAGTTTAAATTCTCCATCTCCAGCTCTTGATAGAAGTTGATTTGGTTCTGGTGTTGGTGCTGCTTGAACTGGGTTTGTTGCGAAGTTTTTCTACATAACCACCCCATAGTCTCAGTGCATCACTGTCTGATCTGGAAACTATATGATCTTCAATAGGAAATGTCTGCCTACAAAATCATCAGAGGTGAACTCTGCTACCTCCATGATTCACACCACGAGAAACAAAAAAACAAAGGTTGAGAACCTCATGCGGAATCCTGGTCACCCTGAGCCGTAAACTTCTCACCGCTCCCGTCAGGAAGACAGTACCACATCCGCAGATCCCGGACCAGCCGGCTCCAGGACGGGTTTTTTTCCACGACGCTGTCAGAATGTTAAACAATGGACAGTATCTACAACAACACGCCCACCCACTGCATTCACCCACACACTCACCCATTTAACCCATTTAACACATAGTTATCATACTCCACCAGTCAACCTCTGCCTGTTCACAGCTCACAGTGGCAGCACAGCTTGCACTTTATTGTTACTCTGCTCACATAACACTACCTTACAGCCATGCATTCAGTATGTATACATAGAGTACACAGAGTACACATGTAATACACCTGCAAAATTTGAAGTAGATCAGATAAGCAGCTGTCTGGAAAATCAAAAGACAGACAGATATCTCCATTTACTTAGATTACCTTGAAGACGTCTTATGAAGAATTGCCCTTATTCTGGGAAAAGTTAAGTGCCCTCGGCTCTGGTGACATTCCACAGTATTTCTATGCTTCTGTCTGCAACGCGAACATCCTTGTAGAAGCTTTGAAGTGCCGCTTGACAAAGATCGTCATGCTGATCTGAAGACCGATATTTAGTTTCTTCCCACAGTTGTAAAGGGCAAGGATGAAGTCACGGCTGATGAGGGCGATCTTTTGATCTTGAGGATTAGTAATCTACATTGCATTTGTGCGTTATTTTCAGTTAGTCTCTATCTGATAATTGACCTGCCAGAAGGTCAATTATCAGATAGCAGTGTCGCCACACTAGTATGTTCAACCTTTGCGAAAATATTTGTTAGTGACGCGGTACCCACGACAGTCGAGATGTGCTAGATATTAGTGCTGTTCTTTTGTGACAACACAACACAACACAACACACAAACAAAAAACAAACAAACAAACAAACCAGGATTTGCACGGAGACGAGATGTTCTTCCCATGCTATGTGTAAACTTTGTTTGACCTGTGTTGACAGAGAGCGTCCCAATGAGTTGTGGTTCAAGCTGTGGGTATGAAAATGTACGTTTACAGTGAACTGTAATGCACACCAGGGAGAAAGAAAGAGAAGGAGAAGGGAGTGCTTGTGGCTGGTGGCCAGCTGAGGCCCCAGATGTGCAGTGTTTGGGCCTTGTCCTGTGTTGTAAGTGTGTAGTGAGGAGCTACCGGACACACACTGAGGGATCTGGGCAACAGATGACAGCTCACTGTTCGCACAGTGTAAGATAAACTGTTGGGTATTAATGGAGCTATATGGATGTTTTTGCTATTGTTACACAGCCAGTTAACATTAACAGCTGTTTACTTACCAATCGAGCGGAAACTTTGCAAGTTAACCATCAAACTTTATTCCTTTATTTGCCAAGAGTTAGCAGGCTGGTCCATCTTGTCACTGTAGCATGTTAAAACCTCATAGCTTTAAAATGCAACAATGTCTGAAACTCTTGCCAAGCAGCCATCACTTCAGTTTGAATAGTTAATTATTTACAGTATGAGCACATTAAAAAAGAGAAAAGAAAGTTTAACTATAAGGGGGGAAAAGGTTGCTGCTTTTATTTCGAAAGGAGCAGCATTTTCTGTACATTAAACATGTCAAACTGGAACAAATTCATCAGGTGAATCCAATATCATATGACATTTTCAATGGTCCAGCTGTGTCTTTATATTAAACATGGTTGTTTGTTTCATTGAAATTAGATGATCAGATTAGATTAAGTTAGCTCCGGTGTGCAGAGATGTCATCACTGACTGTTTACCCCACAATTTCTACATGCCATAAAAATATAATTACCTTAGTGTTAGTTGGAGTCATGTTTCTGTCTGTGTAATGATTGTAATCCAATATTAAGTCTCATTTCTATATGATTTTGATCTCTCCTGACAGAAATAGCTAGCTAGCGAAATCACTTTTTGGTGCTAAGCAGCAGAAAGTGGATTTTTATTTTATTCATTTATTTTTTGATAAAAACTTTTGCAAGTGTTATATGACCAAACCAACCAAAAAAAGAAAAGGAAAAAAAAAATACTGTAAACCAAAAAAATCAACCTAGAACTGCAGTTGATGACCGATTGTTACCTGACTGAACTATTCCACATTACACATGTTCTTTATCCCTTTAGTATGAAATATTGATAAAAGCAACTTTAAAACTGCAAAACAGAAAATTAGCTGGTTCTTAAAAAAAAAGTGCTTTTCAAAACCAAAATAAAAAGCTGAAAAATGCTAAAACAGGAACAGAACGCTAGCTGCAGCAATAACTGTGGTCTCCTCACTAAGTGCATCATCTCTGACGTTGTTTATCATCTGTTTTACCAGTTTGAGATGCTTAGATGGTTAGTGCGGCTTTAAATAAGCTTAATACTGAGTTGAGTTAAATAGCTACTGCCTGTACTTGCAGACTCTTTGCACCAAGCTGTGGTTAATCAAAATCATCCACTTTTCTTATGTTCCCTCTTATGTTCCTTTGTCAGCGAAAAGGAATCGAACTCTAATTTTCTCATTCCTAGGTAGCTGTTCTTCATCTTCTGACATGTTGTAAAGTGCCGCTGGCTTTTAATCTGATTGTGGGTGTACAGCTGTAATGCTGTGACTATCACCTTGAGCCAAATGCCGTCTTGTTCTATGATTCTCCTCCTTCACTATTTTCAGGTTTTCCCTTTTTGCCTTCCAGCACGTGAATCTGTGTTCTGGGAGCATTTTTTTGTCCTCTTATTGCCTCAATTTTCCCTTTTTTTTCCATGCAGTCATGGAGATGGCCGCCTGTTCCCACACTGACTTGTGAACAGAAAGTTGCGGCAGCAGAGGTAACACTTATCTACCTTCCCACCAACTTGTTTGCTTTCCACCTTACACTTCAACACAGGGAATGAAACCTTACTATTTTGAGATGTTTGAGGAGGGGAAAAAATACTCCACCCAGAAGTTATGCAATTTATAAACATAAAAAAAAATATATTCCATATTTATTTCCTGGGCTTTTCAAGAAGGGCCAACACTCCTTGAGGGCCACGTGTGGAGTCTGTGAAGAGTTTGCCGGACGAGCACGACGAACGCGCAAGCTTTGGGAGGGAGTGGAAGTGTTCTGTCATGGTTGAAAATGGACGTCTGGTGGTGATTAGAGACCATTTGTTTCTGTCAGAACACAAAGCTCCAGCCTTCTCTCTGTGTGATAGATGAATTAGTGGAAGTGAACTGGATAGAAGGATAAAAGGGGACACGCTCATCAATGAAATACTTTGACACTGAGACGTTTGGTGATTACCTGCCCTGGAATGTTTTTTTGTTTTTTTTTTTCTTTACCATCAGTCAGATCAAATTTAAGAAAAATCGCCTCAGTCAGTTTTTCTTCCCTCTGCGTGTTCTGGGTTCTCATGGAAGAAAATTTTCCATTTGTATTTGAAGCACTTATATCCAAACTTGTCCTTGTACTTCTCTATTTCCTTCTCTCTCCCTCCCTCACACACACACACACACACATGCATAATAAACATACTAGCTGATGACCTGCCTAATGCTTGTTCCTTGTCTAAAGAGCAAGAGATAAAAACAGAGAGGAAAGTGGCAAGTGGTGCAGTAGACACCCCCCTCCTCCTCTCACCATCTCCCACCCCTTCCTCCCCCACTATCCCCACCCCTCCCCTCCTGTCCTCCCCAAGGGGATCGGATGTTCTCAGCCGTTATAAGCAAGCAAAGCTGGCGGCCGGCAGACCGTCTGGCTCCAGAGCAGCCCGGGCACACAGACAATGCCAGACCTTCTGTCATGAGGTTTGCTTTCACTGAGGTCAGCTAAACAAGCCTCTAGGCCCTAAACACAGCCATGTGCGCACACGTACTCTTCCATCCGTCCTCGTACATGCATGCAACCCCCTCCCCACCATCGCATCCGAGACTGACTTACTTTTATTTCCCACCTTAAGCAACAGCGCAAGTCTCTTGTTTGTGTTGTCTGTGTCTGTGTTGACAGTGTCACTGTGTCCTGTAGTCAGTGACTTCACTCTCCTTCACCAACTCAGGAGAAATTGACCATCGATTGACCATTTGACCCGCTCACTCTGCCAACATCGACATACTTTACAGGCTCTGGCATTTTAATCAGCGCATTACTATACTTTATTACACACACCTTATATTGTTAACATGTTACCATGGCTTATCAGTGCAGGACATCTAGTCATTATGTCATTATGATTATGAAATGTACCAAAGTACATCAAGTACACATTTGAGATAGTTTATTGTACTTGTGTATTTGAGTTTTATGTCACTTTCTACCTCGACATCATAACGTTTACGAGGAAAACTGGTATTTTTTTTTTTTTTTTTTTTTACACCACTTTATTTATTCTACAGCAGTAATTTTTGATTTTCCATACAAAATACAATTACATTATTGTTGGTCCATTATAGAAATAATGGACCAACAGAATGCATCATTCATAATAATCAAGTAAAATGATCATCTTTTAATACCGAAAAGCATTGATTTGTTGCAAAATATGTGCTTTTATTATTATTATTATTACTTAATACTTGTCTACTTTAGACCTGAATAGTTTTTTTCCACCACTGGTGCAATTCAATACAAAACTGGAATAAAAACCAAGATTTAAAGAGACAAAGCAAAACAAATGCATCTTTTTTCCAGTGTATTTTTTATCAGCTCATCTTTGACATTATGTTGTTTACACTTGATTAAATATTTAAACTTAGGAGTTCATGTTGTTTTTATTTTTATAGTTGCACGATTGTGTCTGGTGGAATTATTATATAATGTTGTTGTTGAGCTTGTTGAGAGGGTTTTGAGCTTGTATCGACTGACTCACCTGTTCCAGAAACAGATTCTCTCCTGAGGATACAGACAGGAGGAGGAAGAGAGGAGGAGGGGGAGGATGGGGGCTGTTGGATGGATGTAGTCTCTTGTGTTTTGTGATGCACCAGGCAATGTGCTCTGTGGGAAGCAGAGTAACTTTTGTGAGTGAGTTATTCCACCTGAAGCTGCTGTGCAGACCGCTGTGGCTGGTTTTGATTTCACAGTCCACCTCCGAAAGAAACGTGAATGTATGAATTTGCTGGAGTTCACTGTCATTTCTATGTCTTCTTGAGTCAGATATACATAATGTATTGTATACAGTATGAGATTCACACAGACTGTTTAGCCAAGAAGAACAAACAATCATGCCATTTTAAATAGAGAAGTCTTAAAGACAGTCTCCAGAGAAGCAAATAGCAGCTACATGCTCTAAAGTGTTTCCTTTTATCCTCCCTCCCCTTTGGCCCGATCCCACTCTGCTCTCTAGTCCATCCTTCCCTCCTACATCTCCTTCCTTTCCTTCTCACCCACCCCTGTTTTTTATCACTCCCTCTCTCTCTGAATGAGCTGCCCTCAGATTACTGGGGCTTGTGGAGGTCTATCAGAAACATGTGTGGAGGGTTGGAGGCGGCTGATGGGAAGTCCTTCGTCAAAGCGGCTCACCCTCATTTCTCCCAAAGAGCCCGCGCCAGTGGGGAAGAAAAAACTCTCAGTGAGTTCAAAGACAGAAAACTTATTGGCTTTTTACAGGATATTATTTTCCACGGAATGGATAAACAGGAAAAAACTTCTCACCCTAAACCACTCTCTGTAAAATACAGGAGCCAGTTGGAAAACTGGATCATTCACTCCCCTCTTGGCATGGCCTTCAGTCATCGCCGTCCCGGCTTTTAGCCTGTACTTCTGCCCTCTGTCTCTGTCTGACTAATCCTGTATGTGTTTAACTGCAAATTATACCATCAGAGACATGACATGTTGGGAATTTTGAACATCGTCTACAGACGATCGGTCGCACAAAAACAAGTAAATACATTTTTATAAAAGATGCAATACTCTCACACGGCCTTCACAGACTGTGTGGATGAGCTCTTTGATGATTGTACATGTCTCATCATAACATTATTGATGTATGACAATGCAGCCACTGGAGGAATTTACACTTTCAAGTCACTTTTTTTTTGTCTTTTTGTAGAGCACGCTGCCACCTTGTGGTAAGTGTTGTCCAGAGAGGTGTGAGGAAGTTTGTGATTTGAAAATGACACATTCACTGTTCACTGACATGCACTGAAGCAATTTACATTGTCTGTTCTTAAAATATGCAGTGGTGGAGAAGTTAAAGTACCAAAACAACAATATGAAACACTCAATTAGCAAACCCTCAATTAAAATAAAACTACTTAAATCAAAGTACAGTACTACTGTCTGCAAAGTAGTATGTAGTTGTATTCTATAGTTGTATAATAATATTATATGCGATTGTCACTTCTGATGTGTCATTGCGTAAGTAGCTTTTTCAGTGTTATAGATGATTGAATTAAAAAATAATTATGCTGTTTGATGGTTTTTTGTAATGGCTCTCAAACTAGGGTCAGCCCCTGTCCAATCAGTGGAATTTGAGTTTTTTAATTTTTTTAAATTTATTGCAAAAGAATCCATAATTATTGATATATAATTATTGATCTGTGCTTCAGTGATAGAAATGAACCCAATCACAAGACTGAAAGTGCAAATAGACCTTTCTTTTTTTTTTCTAAGATGTCACAGGTCAAAAAAAGGTCAGCCACTGATTTAATCAATAACAGTGTGTTGTTAATATAAGTAAGCGAGTAAGTATGTAAAGTTAATTACTAAAGTACGTTTAAACACAGATTAAGTTGTACAAAGGACACTGACATACAAAGCAAAAACAGAAAAACAGAAGGACAAACATAACAAAGATACCAATACAGAATTTTAGACATTACAGAAGATTCATAAGCCAAAGACCAGTGGATAAAAAACTGTATCTTTACCCTGGAGTCTAATATGTAATGACAACTGGTTCCACAGTTGTGGAGCAGCAGCTGCAAAAGCTCAAACACATTTTAGTCGTGACTGTGGGACATATAGACGAGTGAGATTTGTTATCAAATCTCAGAGACTTAAGAGACTGAGTGCCAGTGAATAAGGTCTGTGACATAGGATGGAGCCTGAGCATGCAGAGAATTGAAAACCATTAGCAAGGTCTTAAAGTGGATTTTTTTTAAATGAACAGGGAGCCAATGAAGAGAAGCCAAAACTTAACATGATGTGATTGTAGTTTTTCGCACCAGCCAACATCCAGATGCATTTCAGGCCATCTGCGGGTGCGTTAATTAAGACAGGGCAAGGCCTAAATATAAGGAATTACTGTGGTCCAAAGGCATGGTGTAATGGAGGCGTGAATTATTTTTTCCATATCATGGAGTTCCTGAATTGGCTTGAATTTTTGGGCATGATTATTAACTGATAGTAGCTATTTTTAACAACTGGATTAATTTGTTTGTGAAAGCAGAACTCATAAAAATAAAGAACAAACAGTAAAACTTAAACTCTATATTAAATAGTAGCTTTGTCAAATAAAAGCTGTGGAGTAAAAAGGGAAATGTAGGTAATGAGAGGGAGAAAGAGTAGTAGGAAATGGAAAAAAAAGACTTTGAAGTTGTTAATATAATCTTTTTTGCAAATTTGCTGTTGAGGCAAAGCACACTAAACACGTATCATAATAACTACTTTACATCCAGCTGTGGTATTAAGTGACACTGTGCAAACCAGCGAGGATCAGTGAGTACAACAGAGATTAAAGGTCTCTGGGATCCACATTAAACAAATCAGCCTCCATCGCTTCCAGTCATTGCAATGCAAATTCACCAGTTACTGTAGGTACATTACGAATCTTTAAAGTGTTCTGCTTATTTAGAAGCAATCACTGTATAAGAATGCTACAAACAAGGAGACATCTTCCCCGGTTTCTCTTTTTTAGCTACTGCGCAGAGACCGAGCTGCCTGAGAACGAGCCAGAAAGGGAATGGAAAAATCCACGGCATTTAGGTAAAGCCATGTCATAAAGGCAACACTAATGAGCCGGAGGTTTTAAGAGAGGGAGAGGAGGAGGGAGGAAATGGTTTACATATGGATTTGAAAGAGCACAGGCATCACAGCTATGTTGTGTATTTAATGAAGCAAAGTAATCCCAGCACACATGTCTCTACACTGCTGCTGCTGCTCTATCCCTCCTCTTTCACACTCACTTTTGGTTTATCTCAGTCATGTTCATCATACTCTACATGTTAAACTTTAAGACACATTTATTTTTGATAGAATTGGATAGAATGGTGATACACATTTAAGAGGCTTGCATTGAGGAAAAGTATCACTCTGGCACTTTAGTATCATTACAACATTAGACTGTATCCAACAGATAACAATAGCTCATTTTTCGGAGGCTGCCAGCACTATAACAAAAAAATTAAGATGCATTTTGTATCTTTGTTGCTTATCTGCTGCTTAAGCTCAGTAAACTTATAGAGTGACCAGAGGCTGTTTGCCAATGCATAATAGATAAATGTAGACGATTGCTGAAGACTACAACAAGCCTGATTGCTTTCTTTTCCTGAAGCAACATTAAATCATCTACTAAGCCACATTAAACTCCATTCCCATTACAAGCATAATAGGATTGTAGTTTTAATGAGTTATAGGTAGTACCTGGGAGAAAACAGACATTATAGATGTTTCAGGCTCATTCGGTTGCTTCATCTAAACATAAAATATTAGCAAAGAGAAAAAAAAAAAAGGAAAGCTATGAAAATCAAGATTATCCTAAAATAGTTTGATGGCTTGAAATTAGGATACAAAGAACTAATGGGAATGATAATATCCTGAAAACCAAAAAACACATTCATTTCATTAAATGACCAGAGAAATGATTTTCACATATTTTAGTCCCTTTAGTAACATCATAGACTTCACTTTTTTTTGTACAGGCAGTGTACAAAAAGTAATCAATTAGCAGACTTTAAAAATATTATTGATCTGTGCAATATATCACAGTGAACATCTGTCTGTAGTAATATATGATAAAGTTAAATCACTCTTACTTGGTAATGGAGGACAGTATTGAATCTGCACTTAAACTGCATTAGCATTCAATGTTATATTATTGTATAATTACCCTGCACATGCACGTACACACACACACACACACATTATACCTATCTTAGCATAATGCATTCCCTGACCTCTAGTGTTGACCCCAACTTTCACAACATACTACCCCCTACCACAACCCCACCCTAAAACCAACTCTATAAGACTGCATGTGTAGGATTTAGTGGCATCTAGTGGTGATATTGCCTCACCTACTCATTCAAACGTAACAGAATCTATGGTGGCCCCACCAGGTAACATAAAAGCACAAATAATCCACTGTAGGGCCAGTTTTTGGTTTGTCCACTCAGAGCTCCTGTAGAAACAAGACTCAGTGGAAGAAGATCTGCTCAAAGTGTATAAAATAAAAGGCCCATACTAAGGTATTTTTCCATTTGTGCTTAAAGATACCCCTAGATCTTCAACACTGTACCTTTAACCCTCATAGAGATCTTTCAACTCAAGCTGTTCATGATTTTGATCCTCACAAAGCTGCCAGATCCCATAAGGCTGCTGGTTTTCTGATCCTACGAATCCAGAAAAACAAGCGTGCGCACACATACTCACGCACAAAAATCATTTAAAGTCTGTTGTTGTCACTTTCTTATAAAGCTCACATGATAACTTGACAATGTCTTGACGGTCTCTTTTTAAATTTAATTGTGTTCCCAAACAGAGGAAGGATGTGCACATTAAAAAGTGTTTAAAAAACCTGATCAAGACCGAACGACTTCAGAGTTGTTTTTGTGCGTCCTCTAATAAAAACTTTTACTGGCAGCTTCTCAGTGTCACAGACATTCTTTACTGCAACCACTGAATTAAAACAGCAGAGGTGATTTGGTTGTGTGTGTGGAGTTTTTTAAAGACACTATTTTATGTGACACATAATTAAAGCAGTTTGGTCTTAATCTGGTTATCCCCTTTAGACTTGTTCCCCTTTTATCCCACAGTATCTGTGGCCCCAGGATGAATCCACGGTTTAACCCAAAAACACACTCGACACAAGAAGCAAAGCAGAGGAACAATTACATTGCCTACGTTGCAGCTTCTCATCCAAACCTTAATGAAAACATCTTTTTTAAATTGGTGCATCATGCTCATCAAGACTCAGTGATCCAGACCCCAGCTTGTTGTCAGTCCTCAGATAGAACGGGTCAAAAGTGTAACATTTATTACAGCAATCATTAATGTATTGTTTTATTAAGATATAATTAGATATCTTTTCAATTGTTACCAAATATCAATAAATATGCACAAAACAATGTGGCACTTTCTTTGTGAAATGTTAAAACACTTAACAGTTCATGTGGACACATAAAATGCATTAACATGTATTTATATGTAACAAAAACATTCTTCTTAGATTTAAAATAAGTAATGTATGTATGTTTTGTACAAGTACTAATGGAAAATATGTAATTACAAATGTTTCACAAGCATTACAATTGTTAATACACTCGTACTTAATGAGAACCAATTTTCAGGATACAGTAAGAGAAGATGGAAAACTTTACAATTGCTTGCATACTAATACTAATACTAATGAGAACACATTATAGAGAAACACCAAAAAACATTGATGAGTCCAATAAGAGCTCTCCACTGCCTGCAGCTCCCCAAAATGAGCAAGTTTTAATGTTCAAGAGTAATGCTTAATTATCCATACATGGCCATTTACAAGCATATTGCCACAGGGCTCCAGTTTCACAACAGTCCCCAATCTAATAGAAGATAGCATTATTGCGTGCAGTCAGAATTATTCACTGCATTACCCACGATTCATAGCATGTATTAACACAAGCAATTTCATGCATATGGATACAGTGGGTCTTAGCAGGGGAGCTCCTGATTGCTCTGAAACTAATTTCACAATCATTAGTTTTGGTGGTAGTGTGAGTGACAGAGTGTATTTACCAGATTTCAGTAAATGACAAGTTTCACAAGCTTTTGTGGAGGAAGTTGTAAAGATGAAAGTCTGATCTATGTGTTTTCAAGAGAAACTGCAGCGTTGTTGGTAAATGCAGATCAGCTTTATTCCAAACAGACAAAAAAGACAGAACATACATCATAAATAATCATAATTACTTAATACCCACCACTCATTTTATCAATGTCCACCCATAAAATAGATATTTATAAAAGAGTTGCACAGGGACGGCGTCCTGTGTAAACACAAGCCTCAGAGCTGGAGGTGCGGGCCTAACGGAAAGCTGTTTTAGCCTGGAGGTGAAGTTAATGAATCATGGCCAAGTGCTGCATTCCATCCATATGTAAGACGAACAGATATTTTGCAAAGCCTCTGAATCAACTTAATGCTGTTATGGACCATTGTCCACAATAAACATGTAAATTGTGTTTATGGGATAGCGAATAAATCAGTGATACTGATTCACAAATTATAATCAACCTGGGTTCCCTCTATATTTGTGTATAGGAAAAACATACAAATAAACCCAACGCCTACATGTAGAGAAAGTCCTATTGAACAGAAATGGCAAATTAAAACATATATTTTCAATGTGTAATAGGTCTATTTCATAAACGGCATATTGTTTGACAATGTTTTTGTTCTATTTATTGTGACAATGAACCACCATGAGGTAGCGTGGTCATCACTAATTTTATTACTTACATCTTTCTTTTTCTTTCTGTGACACGCCAGAACGCCTCCAGAGAAAGATGACATTTCTCGTTTCCTTTATAAAACACATAACTGTTATACAATTGAAAATATTTATTTAGTAAATGCAGCTGATCTATGGTTCATTGTGAATGAATGTGTTACAATAACTTCTGTAGTAATCAAAGAAAGCCAGTAGGTGGCGATACATTATTTATATTTTCAGTATTTGCCTTCAGCAAGTAAAGGTACCATCTTACAAATGTAATGGATCCATGAGAGAAGTTTAATCAATATGAGTCAGATTTGTTCACATCAGTATGATATTGTAGTTAATATTGGAAAATAAGCACAGTAGCATAATGTGCAACCTATAGGATTCTATCCATCTAGTATTCTAACTGTTAACAGTAAAAACAAAACCCTGCATTCCTTATATATGGGTTATAAGGCACAACTAATGCTGTTATTATTGACTAATAAATAATTTGCCATTTGATTTACCATTCTAATGGACCATATATCCATTAGATGCAAATAATAAGAACAATGTGAGTTTCTATGTTGTAAATTTGTTTTTAAATTTTTGTTTCTATTTTCATTCTTGTTTGTTGACCTTTACCATGTCACAAATCCATCTATAGATAATAATATGTTCCAGCTTCTAATAAGCTGTCATGTTGGCATTTGTAAATGTTGCTGTTATGTTGTAAATAAATGTCATTAGATCGAGATACTCTCCGAGAAGAAAGAGACTGCCGGTTTTGGTTTGTTATGTCATGCTAGACAAGTATAAACACAAACCCGGCAACCTGAAAATTGTTGTTATTAATGGCTTATAAGTGGTGTATAACATTAGTGAGCGATGAAACCGATACTTACAATTCTATAAGAGGTACCACATTACGCCTATTGTTTTCAAATGAGTCAAACGAGTAGGTGCAGCCACCTGTGAGACAAGCACAAGAGAAAATAAGAGGGAAACTCAGTGTGTGGGCAGGAAGAGAGAGAGATGTGATGAAGCATCACATCCATGGTTCTGAAGCCAAAGCAAGAGGATTTCAGGGTGTTTTGGTTGAGGCCACAGGCAGGGAGGAGTGAGGTCACTGCTGCCCCAGATTTGGAGGTGCCACTGTCTGGGGAGAGATTGATGGCTGCGAGCAACAGATAACAGCTTGCAGTGTGAAGGGAGATTAAAAAAAGAGGCAGAGATTGTAGGGAGAAGCGGACCCACCCTTCTGGGGCTACGCTGAACAGCCACGTCTGATTCTAACACACTGCAATTAGCTGCTGAGGCAATTACAGGTTTGTGGAGGGTAAACGTGAGCGGCTGACTTTTTTTTTTTTTTTCTTAATCATACAATGGAAATACTCGAAAGCTATCATTCATCACAGATGCATTTATAGCATAACTGTAATCACAATTGGATGAATCGTTGCCTTAAAAATGAGAACCATTTAAAAGATTTATGAGAATTCACTGGTCTCATAACACTTCAAATATCACTGCAGTTTGTCCATATGGACGCACAAAAGGCATATTTACTCTAATTGCCACTCCATCCTTGTTTAAGTATTGTTGTGACAGCAGCCCAGCTGATCAGACCCCTTCCAACACATCCTGCTTGTTTCCCACGTAGCTCATGAGTGGTCCATCACAATGCCATTGTTATCCATCAGATTGTGTGCAGTCATTACTTATTCAGCCAGCCGTCATGCCTTTTGTCCAAAATCATTCTTCAGTCTGTCCCTAAGACCATCTCCTGCCTGCTGCAGCCCATCTGCCCCCTGTCTGACACATACTGCATGAACCCCCATTTCTCTCTCTCTCTCTTTTCACACACACACACACACACACACAACATACACACACACATGCATACATACAAATGCGAGCACGCAAACGCTCCCCACACCAGCTGTCCGGCTCATGTCCCCCTTGCAGTAAAAGGCGATGGGCCCTCGGAGCGAAACCATCTGAGCGCACATGGAAGAAGTGGTGGTCACCGCTCCGCAGCCTGTTTAGTTTATCAGCGGTAATGTGATTTTAAACACTGAGTAATCCCTTTCCAGCTTTGACTTTATTTGTGTGATTTAGACACTTATGTCCACACAAGCTGCCGAACCAGACTGTGCAGTGGAAAGTCTGGACACCATATACTGCAGGCAACACCTGAGTCCCCCATTGTTTAAAGACTGACAAACACTATAAGCAAGATTATTTCTTGATTTTTATGTTAACAAAAAGCAAAAGCACGTGAAATAACTTGAATAGAGCTGAAACAATAAGTGAAAACATTGTGATATTCTGTATTTGCGTTTTCCTGATTCAGAATTGTGCATATTTCTTACTTTGTTTTCTCTAAACTGAATATTTTGGGGTCATATATAAACATATCTGAAAATGTCAGTTGTTCAATCAAGAAGATATTTGACAGTGCAGTGTAGTGTTAATGTAGTGTATCAACTCAACTGTTCTACAAAGATTTGTGCCATGTCCTTCAAAGTAATTTCTCAGGTGCCACTGCCAAGATGACTATAATATTTATTTAAGAAAAAGGAAGTAAGAAGCCACACCAAATACTTGCTTTTAAAAATAGACAACAGTCATTGATGGAGGATATAAATAGAGAGAGGGAAAAAAAGGGGGCTGGCTCAGGATGGGGATATTTATAGCACAGGCACACTGCTGTTTACTGGAGGCAGCAGCCAGGGGTGCACTTATCAATAACACCATAAAACCCCAAATACCACTGAATGCACAGTCACATCCTCCAGTTCCATTTCTGGTAAGATGTATCCGAGCTGAAATTAAATCACTTTTACGAGGGGGATCAAAGGGATTACTCTTAAGGGGTCTTCTATTCATGGACACAGTAAATGCAAAAGTTGGATCACTTTTCAGTGTCGACATATCTCTGATTACCACATTTTTTCTATTCCTTGCATCTTAAGTTTGATATATATTGAATTAACACTTAGAAAAGGGTTTAGGGAGGAAGTAAGTGGCATAAAAGTATAGCCTACATGAAGAATGAATGATGATTTTAAAATGCAAAATCAAAAACACTAGTGTCAAGTTTATCAAAGAGTGTGATTTTAGTAATGTGTGTTTAGTTTAGTTGATCAGATGTGCAAACAACTTTAAATCTATATTTTGCTGATTAACAATGTTAGATTCACTGACTTAAGCTGCACATTCACTGTATGTTGACAGATCACTCGCCTGATGCAGGTGGAGGGCAGACCAGCTGACTGAGGAGCAGCAGGAGCAGGAGGAGGGGCAGACAAACACTCAGGCTGCTGGAGGAGCTGCTCCACTCCGACAGACAGCCAACTTGAACGAAGTGAACCTGCGTCGCAACCCGCTGCTGCCGCCGAAGCCGCCGCTGCTGCTGAACCACCGGCAGCGTCCACAGCTTCTCTCTCTGTATCTGTCCGGTGCTTTAGCGAGCTAAGCTAACTAGCTGACTAAGGTGTTATTTTTTTTTTTTTTTTCCATAGGAACAACAAACTGTGCCGTCTGCAATCGTGGACTGCAGAATTAAACCACAGACTACTGTAACTAGTTGTTTTTTAGTTGCAAAAATTAAAAGGAGAGACAAAAAATGTCTATATTACCGTTCACTCCTCCAATCGTGAAGAGGCTCCTTGGCTGGAAGAAAGGAGAGCAAAACGGACAAGAGGAGAAATGGTGCGAAAAGGCTGTGAAAAGTCTGGTGAAGAAGTTGAAAAAGACTGGACAGTTGGACGAGTTGGAAAAGGCCATCACAACACAGAATGTCAACACAAAATGCATAACCATACCCAGGTAACCACACACAGCAGAGCTAACTAGCTTCCTCGTAGTCTGCTATGTTAGCAAGCTAGTGCTGGTGACAGCTACTGTTAGCTGGCTAGTTAGCTTTAGCAGTCTTCTTTGATAACGTGTTAACTTTAAGTTAAATGTGCTATTTAACATAATAAATGCTGAGCAGCTTTAAACATACAGACTATTACTGAGGGTATTGATTGTAGTGATATTTAGCTTTAGCTGCCAGAGCAAAAACAGTCCTATATTATAGCTAGAGTTAGCATTAGCCGGTTTATACCAAATCAAGGCGCTTTTTATGCTGCACATTTAATTTTGTTTTCGAAACGGCTTAATTATTATCAGTGTTTTTGTCAGACTGAAATACCGAAACGAGGCAAACTGTTACGTCTATGGATGGTTGTGAATATGTGCTAATGTGACTGCACATTAAAGTCTGTTATGTCATACTACAGTGTTAGTTTGCAGCACTGGCATGACAGGTAAACCGACCGCGACTGATCCGAGTACATCTAAAATGTCACGGTTGTGAAGGAATGTGAGGGACGGCGTTTTATTTTCTCCTGCCTAAAGGTCTAAGCAAGTTTCACCTGCTGACCTGTTAGGCTGTGGTATATCCAGTGCTGTGCCATAAACAAGTGTGTCCACAGTTCACACGTGTGATGAACAGGAGGAGAAGGGGTGGTTTGGCGAGGCAGGACTCTGACTCACAGAGGATGTTTAGACTGGAGTGTGTGTACTGTGGGAAAGCTGGAATAAGTGCTCGGCGTAGGACTCCCTCATATGGGATACCCATCTGTCTAAAACCAGTGTAATTTGTCTGACATGAGGTAGATTTTTCTAGGTGTGATGCAAGATATGCACGTATCCATTCACTTGGGCGCTCAATGGCCCCGAACGAGTCAACAGATGTCCATGAAATGGTTTCTGTTGGCTGCTTACTGAACCAAAATGTTGTGTGGTTTAATTAGTTTAGTCACTGGACACTCCTCAAATAGTAGTAACTTACCCAAACTATAATGTTATCTAAGTCAGGAAGACATTTAGAGACATAAAGAGTACACTCTAAATACATCACACCGTTTCTACGCTGTGATCTATTTGTGGCATTGGCACAGTCACTCTTTCCATTTTTCATCTTTTAATATGGATTTCTTTGTCTCTGCTCTTTTTTCTCATACGTAAAGTAAAAAAGCAGGTCCACATCATGGCTGCACTGTTAATATGTGGTGTAAAAGGAGCTTGAATACACCCTTCAGTAACTTCTTTAATGTTTAATCATCCTTCAAAGTTTATAGGATTAATTGCTAATGAAATTGAAAGTCCCCCGATTTATGGTGTGAATAGAAGTCAGGGCATGGGTGGTAACCTACATTAAAAAACCATTTCTCAGTTGTTGGGAATGTGCTCCAGGCTCTAGGGAGGGCGTGGGCCACTGTTTGGATTGTGGTTCAATCTCGGTGGGTCCAGAGCCTGTAGGTTTACAGAATAACAGCTGTTCTGATACACTAATTCAGTACTACAGCAGGCCTATTCTCTGCTGTACTTTCATTGTTGCCTTAAAATGTGGATTAGAGAGAAAAGAGGTTGTCAGCATTCAAAAGTGTTTAAATACAAGCATGAGGTGCTTTCACCTAGAGTGGACTCAAGCATCAGGAAATGATTACGTACTAATACATCTACATTGTGTTAGCTTAGAGAAGATCAATCGTCTGTCTTTCACTGTAGGTGTAGAGATTCATAAAACCACCATGTACTTAGTATTTGTTTGCTTTTTACAATAACTTAATGTTGGCTGAAGGATTTTCAAGTTTCATCGCCTTTTGTTTTCACAGCCAAATAGCTAACAATGAATGTAAGTCGGGCGGCCAGCCAAACATATCTTAAAAAAACAAACATTTCTTAACCTCTAATAAAGGACAAACTAGCACTTCACTTTGGTTGTAGCATGAATATGGTCCCTACAGATAAACTGGTAACTGTACCAAGAGTTTATTAAAAAAGACTATTTAACTATACTTACCCTTTGTAAATTGTTTTCATAACAGCTGGTGGTGAAGGGTGTTCCCGGTCAGCAGATTCATCATTTTCCTCGCTCTTCACAGACACATCGGCCGGTTGTTCGGGAAAATCAAGAATCTGCCGATCTATTTACTGTTCTATATCTATGTACTGCTGATTAACATAGATTAGGCTCACTTATGTTCATTATTAGCTATTTGGCTGTGAGCATGACGATCAAACTCGATATTACTTTGACTCATATTTGTGGTAAAATAGACCCTGGGTTCAAATTACTAATTATCCCTTTAAACTTCCTAGAACTGTTTTTTTTTTTTTTTAGTTATCTGTGTGAAATTGTGTTAATATGGTTTTTGTTTAAACAGAAATGATTAAAACATTTTAAGCGTCATATGAAGTAAACAACAGAGGTGGCAGATACTGCAGGGAGGCAGAAATGAAAATGACAAAGAAAGTAAAGATAATAGTCACATCCTGTCACTTTAAAAAAAAAAAAAAAAAAGGTTTTACTTTTTATTGTGTTCCTGCTTTGTGCTGAAATCTCTTATCGGTGTTACCCCATAATGACAAAGCAAAATAGAGTATTAATATGTTTTGCAGACGTTTTAAAATACATTAGTATTCAGACTGTTTCCTCAGTAGTCTGTTTGCTTTGGGTCACTGTCCTGTTGGAAGGTGAACCCTCAGCCCAGCCTGAAGTCCTGGCCGCTCTGGACCAGGTTTTCATTAAGGATATCTCTGTACTTTGCTCCGTTCAGCTTTCCCGTAAATTCTGTTTTTGCTTTGTCATGATGGAGTGTTAAGTGTTGCCTGATGAAAGGGGAAAAAATAAATGTACAAACAACAACAAACTCTAAAACAAAGCGAAGGGGTTTGGATGCAATGTAGGTTGCATCCAAACCCAGGGCAAAACTGAACTGGGATGGTGAAATTATAGTATGCGGTGTAACCACTCGGCCACAAGATGCCCCCTAAAAACAATGTTGTTTTCATTCTTCATGTGCATCTAAATATGGAGATGATGGGCTGTATACACATATTTGTTTGTGTAATATAATCTAAAGTGCTAGTTGACAGAAAGTGGTTTCTGGCCCATTTTTTTTTGGGATATAAGAGGTGCGGGATTGATGTTTGGATACTCATAAATCCGAAACTGGCAGCTGTACAGTTTATTTCATCTGTCGAATAAGAGAACTGGCTCAGTTTAACTGTGTGTCAGAGAGGCCATAATGTCGGGAACAAATCAGAGAGAAAGAGCACACAGGCCCAGACCAGTCTCAACACATGTATGGGAATGCTGACCTCAGCTGACCCAAGAAATACACCCACTATGCAGGAAAATTAGTCTGAATCTGTCTCTTTTGCGCTGGATACTGATGGAGTGAAAGCTTGAACTGAATAGTTTGATAAGCAGGCAGGGGTGGAGAGGTCCATGGTGTGTGTTTAAGAGGATGAATCCAGACTCTATTGAAGTATCAAATCTCATTTGAAAGAGTGTCCGACTGATTGAAAACAATATGGTCCTGGCTGCTTGTTGTAGTTGTACTTTTAATAAAATGCTTCTGTAAGTTAGAAAACCAGCAAAACACAGCAAACATCTCCACAAATAGTTTAATAAAAGATTCAGTGATCAGTTTCCTCATTTTAAATGAAATACACAGCTATGACAGGAACTCTGTTCTTTTTTTAAAAACATGGAACATGAAACACAGTTTGTTTAAAAATAAAAAATTGTTATTTCCATGCAAGGTGATCACTGTCTTTAATTCACTCTTGGACTAAAGTAATAAACGGTCCTAATCCTAATGTTGCCTGAAGTTGTTTGGATTTTTGTCAAATGTTTGATGTTTGTCATCAAAGTTAAGTCCAAACTGTTTATTAGTTTAAAATACATTCAAATTGTTTTTTTTTTTTTTTGTTTTTGTTTATTTGCTTTTGGTCACCTTAGAACTAGTGCCAAGCTAGCTTTAACTTTTCCTTGAACCTTGAAGTCCCTCTCTGACATATTTCATAAGATGCCAAGGCCATAGTAAAGAATGAGAACCATATGTTTCTTGTCTGACAGCTTAACAATGAGCTGAACTGTTATTGAGTTCAACTTGGAAAAAAAAACGTCAGTACACTGGATTCTATGTGAGAAGAGAGATCAAGTATCTGTTGCTCCGTCCTTTCCTTTTTTAGTCGTTTGAGTTTCATGGCAATGTATATGGCCTTACACTTTACAGGTACATAAATACTGATGATGTGAGCTTTCATCGGCCAAATGGCTGTCTTTTTATACTGTCACTAAATTTTATGCCCAGCCTTTTTATTTTGTTCTGACATTATGATTTGCCATCAAGTGTTTGAATTTTAAGGACACATAATGTTGCTCTGACTGGTGTTGCTAAGTGGACTGAGTGAATGGTTGACATTAAATGGTCCTTTTCATACTTATATTAATTGTTGAGGCAGCGTTGGGGAAAAAAAAAAAACAGTGTAGTGTTCTGAATCAATTTATTCGTGTTTTATTTTGTGAATTACAAGGTAAGAAATCAAACATATGATTTTAAAAGGGTTGAGAAAAGCACCACAGTGATAACATTTATTCCACGTGTCATGACAGTTTCTTCGACGGTATATTTCAGGTCTTTAGATGGGCGTCTTCAGGTCTCCCACAGAAAAGGTCTTCCTCACGTGATCTACTGTCGCTTGTGGCGCTGGCCCGATCTACAGTCGCACCATGAGCTGAGAGCGGTTGACCACTGTGAATTCGCTTTCCACACCAAGAAGGATGAAGTGTGCGTCAACCCCTACCACTACCAGAGGGTGGAGACACCAAGTGAGCGCACTTAATTGCTATACGATTCGAAATAACTGTATTTAAAATAATGTTTTTTACCATAAAGTATACAGAACCTAACATGCTCTTATATCTGCATGTCTCCAGTTTTGCCTCCCGTGTTAGTACCACGACACACAGATATCCCTGCAGTGTTCCCACCGCTAGATGACTACAGTCCATCTATTCCTGAGAACACCAACTTTCCTGCTGGCATTGAGCCCCGGAGTAACTATATTCCTGGTGAGAAAATATACGATCCTTAAACTGAAGGCCAAACTTAAAATCCTTTAAATGTATGATATCATCATTGATTTGGTGTCTGCTTAGTTTGTAGAGATTTGTCCTAATCCGCTTATATTTATATTTTTAAATCATTATAATCACATTTTTATCATTAACCACTGTTTACAGTTTATACTAGATTAATACTAATTATGGCAGAAACAGTAAATGCTAGTTGCAATTTTTGTCTTTAATGATCCAAGGCTCAAGCATAAAGCAATAATATAGTATATAAAATAAAAAATAAAAGCATTACTTAGGTCCCAAAACCCTTTTTATTACTTCTTGTAAAATATATTAAGCTTGAAAGATGAAGATGAAGGCTGTGTATGATATAATTTAATTTGTCTGTTTTGCAGAAACTCCTCCACCAGGGTACCTGAGTGAAGATGGAGAGACGAATGATCACCAGCTCAACCACAGCATGGACACAGGTGAGATATGAATTTACGCAGAATTTAACCTCATACTGATCTAATTATGCGTTATTGAGATCATGACCTAGTCCTGTATTACCGCTCTATTTCAGGTTCACCCAGCCTGTCGCCCAATCCTGTATCACCCGCAAACAGTAATCTTGGTAAGTAAAACCAAATGGGTTAGCTTTACTTACAGAGCATAGCATTTATTATGAGCACTCATAAGGTCGGTAGCCCTGACTTTAAGTGCAACGAGTACATGTAGTCATCCTCTAATCCTTTTTGCGGTGTATAATAATGTTATTTGTGGTTTTAAATGTATTGCTGATAGTTTTTTTTTATTATTATTAAAAGTAATAAAAGGTCTTCTGGGTTATCAGAAATTCTTTTCCTCTAGCCGGCTGGAGGCGCCTGTCAGTGTCTGTGTTTGATTGACAGCAGCGGCAGGCTGCTGGAGTGCCAGTGTTCACCATAGGGAACAAGAGACAAAGTAAACAAAGTTGAGTTGTAGCTACAAGTCAAGGGCAGAGAAGTGTGTTCTTAGTATTGATTTTCAACGACTACACCAGCATCTAACTGCACCAAAGTGACATTTCCAGATATGTTAACATGCTGTTCAATGTGCTCTAGTGTTCGCTGTGCAGTGAATGTGAATTTGAATTTGTTTGGTTGCCCTTTCAGTGAGCTAAGATGTGGAAAAGATATGTGTTTGTGTTTGTAAGTTAGATAAGGAAGAGACATGAGAAAAAGTAATGTGGGCTGTGCAGACTCCTGTCTGGCTGTGCGATTGTCTGCTCTGCTAATGAGAGAGCACTACTTTAAAATTAAAATGAGATTTCTATTTTATCAGAATAATATTTGGTTGAATTAATGAAGAGTAAGAGGAAAGTATCACCAAAGTTTAAAATTGAATTTAAAATGTTTTCAATAGACTGTTTATCCAGTGGTATATTGATTATGCAACCAAACAAACAATAGAAGTTCTTGGGCTGAACTTAAACTGTTATGACAGAGCTGATGTCAGTTACTGTTAAATACAAATGCATTTATTTAAATTGTGCCAGATGTGTAATAGTTACATTTCCTCTCACTGGACATGAATGAGCAAGTGTTGGTCAGAATTGAGTGTCCTCAGTGGCTGTGATATAAATTATGCTGAGGACTTCCTGTTGACTCATTTGGTTAAGATGTTCACTATGTTTGTTATGTATTCTCTAGATACAGAGTAACATATTCAAGACCAGTTTAGACCTTTTAACCTGCGTCATCCTGCAACAATGGACCCTCCCCCGCCTCACTGTACCCAGTGACTGTACCAGAGTGGACATGCCCTGTCCTGTTGTAACTGATATCTGTATAAAATGCCTTGTGCAAGGGAATCATCCTTACTATGTGGGATATATTCTGCAGTAGGATTATATTCTCCTGACTATGATCTTAACTAATCAGCACTGTGTTATTTTTTCTTCTTCTTTTTCAGTTTATTGAATAAAATCAGTTTACTAAAAACTGCTGTTTTTTGAAGTGAAGGTGATGTTCTTACTGTAAGTCCAAACACTGTTGGATATCTCGGTGAGTGGGTGTGAGAGACAGATGAGCAATATTCAAGCATACCGGACTATGTCTGGGAGGCTCAGCCTCAGGGCAGTAATAGAGTGAGCATGATGTGAATGGAGTCTTTGTCTGTGGTCTTTCCTCGTCTGTGGAAAGGTTCGCTACAGACAGCTCAAGGTAATGTAATAATAATAACATCCGGTTGCCATGTTATTCTATTTATGTGGAAAGCCACTAGGAGGTCATTGTTAAAAAAATAAATATGCACGTCATGTCTTGGCTATTCCTGGCCGGGGCCATTCAGGTCGTGGGAAAGAAGCTATTGAAGAAAAATCAAAGGGAACCTAATCACTTGTGAGCATCTTCACAGTCAAAGAATTTGACTACAAAGCAGTTTACCTGTCTTTGTAAACTTCTTAATTCATTTTTTTGTTTTACTCTTTTTTCATCTCACCTCCTGCCTTACAGACTTACAGCCCGTGACGTACTGTGAATCTGCCTTCTGGTGCTCCATCTCCTACTATGAGCTGAATCAACGTGTAGGAGAGACGTTCCACGCCTCCCAGCCTTCCCTCACAGTGGATGGATTCACAGATCCCTCCAACTCTGAGCGTTTCTGTCTGGGCTTGCTCTCCAACGTCAACCGCAACTCAGCAGTCGAGCTCACACGCAGACACATAGGTACTCATTTTATTTCACAGGTACCACAGAAGCTCTAGTTTAACTTGCGTCTTATATTTGCGCTTGACGTAATCCGGAGGTTACCACATACGTACTTGAGCTACAATCTGCTCTCTACCCTTTCCAGGACGGGGTGTGAGGTTGTACTACATCGGGGGAGAGGTGTTTGCGGAGTGTCTCAGCGACAGTGCCATCTTTGTCCAGAGTCCTAATTGCAACCAGCGCTACGGCTGGCATCCTGCCACTGTCTGCAAAATCCCTCCAGGTAAGCATGAGAGCATATGTACAAACACATGAGGCCAACAGCAGCAGCCGCCACATAAAAGCTCTAATGATCCACTGACACTAACATCTACATGGTTCTCGGTGCTAATACACCTAATAATAAATCTTGTCTTTTTAAGGCTGCAACCTAAAGATCTTCAACAACCAGGAGTTTGCTGCCCTGCTCGCACAGTCAGTCAATCAGGGCTTTGAGGCTGTTTACCAACTCACAAGGATGTGCACCATTCGCATGAGTTTTGTGAAGGGTTGGGGAGCAGAGTACAGGTAAATAAAACATTTGAAAAAAACAGGCAACTTATTACAGAATATCTATGATAATTCTATTCATAATATGTAGTAATTGAATGAATGGATGGTTTACCAAATTGCTTATATAACATATATAACAGTTATAAAACAAAAAAATACTGCACTGAGTTCTGTATAAGGAGTTGAATAATTCATCTACTTCAGTTCAACCATGTGCGCATGAAATTAAATTCTCAAATCTAAAAGAGGTGTGTCTGACTGGACTGCAACAGCAGGGCCAGCCGTTTAAATACAAATGTCCATAACTGACTGAGCGAGATAAAGTTATATCAATGGTCAACTGGGGACGGAGAGTCCTCAATGCTCTTTCAACGTGAATTGGCATGAACAGATTCTGTTTTTTGCCAACTTAATAGGAATCGAATTGCGTCAAAATACTGTTTAAGTGAGCACAGAGTAGAAAAAAAACAGCTGACAACACATTGATGTCATGAATATACCAATGTAATGAGCTCAATCAACATTTATTTTTAAAATACTTTGGATTCGATTGCCATCATCACAGACAATTGGACTTGAAAAGTAATGTTTAACTAATTCACAGAGTGAATACTTACTCCTACTTCTTCAATGTTCTTCAGTGTTTTTTTCCTCCTGTCTCTGTCTCCCATGAGTACTACTTGTTTAAACACAGACTCGATGTACTGGGAGGCTGTGAGGTCTGAGTAATACCCAGTGTGTAGGTGGAGGGGAGAGTTTAAGGGTCTGAAGTGCACCTTTTGTGAACCTGCCCTTCTCTGCTCAGGGTCTTTCAAGACACAACAGCACATAAAACTATTCACAGCCAACTCTAAACCCACAGTTTACCGCTCATGTCTGTACCTAACCTTCTTATTTTTTGTTTTTTTGTTTCTTCCTTCTCATATAAAAAACACACTCCATAATTAAGACAATTAGCTGTTATTATTTTGACTTCTAAGGTAGAATAAATCTCTTCCTGTAACACACAGGCCACTGTATCTGTTTGAAGTTATGAGTATAGTATAGCCCCTTTTTTATTTTCCTTGAGTCTGGTGCACTGCAGATGTTAAAAGACACAAAAAATTTAATTAAGCTGCAGACCCAAACTTAATAAGAAAATGAATGAGGGCTTTGATGTTTATGGTCGGCATAATTAAATTCAATTTGGGGGTTTAAAAGGAAAAAATGAAGGGGTGTTGCACAAAGATGGCAGCGAACTTGTAAGCAGGAAAAAAAGAAGTGGGTGGGGGAGGTGCACTTGTGAGTCGGCAAGAGAGGGCTGAGTAACGGAAGAAGAATGCAGCAGGCATGCAGTGGTGTGGGGGGGGCACATGGAGTGGGAGGTGAACCCATTTCAGACACCCTTTGCAAAGGGGATTCCCACTGGACTATGACTGGTGCGTGTTATATTTCTGGCACCAAACACCTCTGGGAGAAACTTATATGACTTCATAAATAACCTGAAGAGTTGGCTTCAGTGTTGGTGATAATTCAAATAAAATACAAGAGAAGACTGTACTTATACACCGGCTGTTATAAAGTTAGATTAACAATGACATTACCTGGTGATTTTAATGATATGCTACTGCGATGTTATGATGAAAAGCAATCAGCAAAGACAAACTGTTTCTCTGTAACCTACAGACGCCAGACAGTGACCAGCACCCCCTGTTGGATAGAGCTGCATCTCAACGGTCCCTTGCAGTGGCTGGACAAGGTCCTCACACAGATGGGCTCTCCCAGCATCCACTGCTCCAGTGTGTCATAGAAGCAGCCCACTGTCCCATCCACACACTTAAAAGACAAACCACATATAAAACTCAAGTGTCTGTCAGTGATTTAACAAAAAAAAAAAAAAAAAAAAAAAAGAGACGACTCATTTCACCTCACACATGCGGCACTTTCCTCTCTACCATTTATTGTCCCCATTCTTTGGTCATTTAAGGACATTTTCTCGTTTTCATGTGTTCAACAGGCGACCACAGGGTATTTGCGGCAGGTTTCAAACAATTAACCACATCTTCTTCGTTGTTCTTTCAAACATCATGCCTGTTTTTTTTTTTTTTTTTTCTTTCTGTATAGATGCTATGTTTGTTTTCCAAGGTGAAATCAATGACAGCTTCGCCCTGGTCACCATCTACATGTTTCAAAACATTTTTGATTCTATGAATTAACTGAAATGATGAATATGCTACCATCACTGGTGTGTCAGTGTCCCAGAACCACTCTTTGTAATCACTGACTTCGGATTATTTATCAAATGAATTATGAATTAATATGAAAAATGTCATTCTGAGTAGTGATTAAATAGAAATATATTTAATTAATATTTTAAGTACAAGGTACTTTGCCCATATTGATTTATCTATATTAATGAAAGCATCAATTATCTGATTAATCATTTAATTGGTATTTTATCTATTTTAAACAAAATATAGACATTAGCACCATTGTTTCTTGATGACAACCCTTGTATGAAAACTATTTTGCTCAGTGAAAGAGACATTTTATAAGTTATTTTTGCATACTGTCCTGCATGGGAATATATTTTTATTATTGCCTCAATATGATTGTACATAAATATTTATAGCTTGTGATTTCTTGTAGTCATACATTGCTTGAAAAAGTGGACCTGACTGACCTCTGGCATGAGTATATTTACACACAAAAAATAAGACTTGTTTTAATGACCCCAAAACATGGTCAACTGGTTCTTAAGTGTCAACATAGGATTATTGTTATTTCATAGGGGGAACATATGACATATGGTATGAGTGATTATAGTGAAGTGATTGAATTGAGGCAACGTGTAACTTCAGTATGAAGGGTACTCTGTAGCACTGGTCGTAGCTGTGGTTCATCCATCAAGGACAACGTGGAGTGAAAAACAAATGCAGGTCTTTTTTTCCAACTGTTTGCCAGTAGTTCATTATGCTCCCTGTGGGTTAATGATGCACTTCAAGTTTAATGTGTTGATCATTGTAAAGCTTTAGTTCTAGTGGTAATTTGCTTGTCTGGTAAATACTGTATATTACATGTACATTGCTATAATATAAGGCATGTATAATATGCTCGCTGTCCTTGGTCATTGTCTATGAAGCCACCGCATTAAATCTTGCACTTACTTACAGTACAGAAGACTGAGTCACCATGTTATCTATTTAAAACATTACATGGTGCTAAACTGAAATACTGTGTGCTACAGTGCATAAGGTAGTCGCTAGATCTGTATCAGTACTTGTGTTTCTTGATATTCTTAGTTGGTGGTTTTCTGTTCCCAGTCTTATGTACATGTTTATTTCATGTAGCCTAATATTTGTTCTCAAATGACCATTGTTTTGTTATCTGTGAAAATTGAATAAATTGCAACTGAGAAAAAAAAGCCAATGTCTTGGATAATGCAAGCCTTGTCTTGCATGTTGTGTTAAACAATAAATTAGTCCCATATAGTAGAAAAAGAGCAGAAAAAAATTAAAATCACAAGTCTTTATGTTGATTCAACAGCATATGCATTACATCTCTTCATTACTTTATAACATAAGGCACATTATGTCACTTAAAAATATATGTGACAACTGTACCCAAAGGACAAATGCATAAATCAAAGCTCACACAATTTAATTTCATGTTTTTCCATCATGTGAGTAAATTCACTCAGGACTTAGAGCATAGTGAGGGAATAAGACTGAGGATCAGGGCCTCTCACTGATGCACTTATCTCCCTTTTAAGGATTTCCATCTGCTTCTCACTATATATGAATATTGCAGTTGCTTCATTTTAATAATCAAAAGTTTCTAAACATGACTATGCCTACAGTTCCATTGTAAGCATCTCCACTTTCCAAGTGCAAGAAGCTGGTTAAAAGGGCGCTGGATCTTGTCGGGGTCCCGGAAAAGAAAGAGGATCAGGAGAAAAGAGACCGAGTCACAAGTAGCGTTTAGCTTTCCTCGCCCGATGATAACCCATCTACCTCATCTACGTCACCACCGATGGCCATCCAAAATGCTTTTGCTACCTAGAAATGACATGATGTAGATTCTGTATGAACATGCTTATTTAAAGTAAAAATGGTTTATATAATCAGCATAATCAAACAAGCATCAGCAACTATAACAATAATCTAATATCTTGATCTGAATACAGTGGCTTACCTTCTCTGCATGAACCTTTCTTTGCTCATGAGGTAATGAAGAAGCTTTGTCTGCAAGTTCAAAAATCAAGAGACCAAATAATCATCAATGACATCTGCTGTTCAATGCAAAATTCCCCCAAAAATCTTGTGATGTTTTAAAACAAAATGTGCACATTTGTGTTTCACTTCACCATTACCTTTCATCTCTTTTAATTTGGTAAATAGGCGTTCAAAGTTGTCCACATCCGCATCTCCAGCTGTCAGATTAGCGAGTTCCTGAATGTCCAAATCAGTCATTGCATCTGAAAAACACAGGTGAATATTAGTAACTTAACATGAGATGCTATATATCTCCAATCATCAATACATTCATAAGATTTCTTTAATCCCGACCAGTTTTGATGGAGAAAAAAATAAATAAAACAGATTTCAGAAGTTGCTCACTCACCAACTACTGTGTCCTCTTGTGTGTCTGTGTTTGCAGTGCTCTCTGTGTGGTTGGCTCCCTCATGAACAAGTGTGCCCTCTACTGGCAAGCTGGAAGACTGTCACAAAAGAAATCATGATTACTATGTTTCCTTGAAAACTGACTCAAAAAAGCATTTAAGTGAATATGCATCCACATGCTGCATATATCAAATACACAATAAGATGTTATACCCCACAATTTCAAATGTAAATGAAATTAAGACAAAGTAAATGAAACTGGTTACAAGAAAAAAAAAGCTACTGACTGGTGGTGAATCTTGGCAGTTTCTTGGATTGTTGTGTCTTGAGGCCACTAAACTGCTCATCAAACCAAACCCCTGATTGTGCCCTGTCAGACATAGATACAAACTGTCACATGGCATGCATAAATCAGACAGTAAGCAAAATGTAATAGGTAATTACACTGGTGATTTCATCTCACCATCTTTCATCTCAACACTGGACCACACGTTTGCATTGAGAGCTTGGACAATTCTCTTTACTCCTGTTGATTCTGGAAAGTCGTCTGGCAGAAAGAAAGAAAAACAAATGTGGTGTGAGTGAGAATGATAAAGTAGCTGAATATAACTGTGCACAGTGTGGCTGTAATAAAACTCACCATCTTCATCCGGCAGCTCCTGTGGATTGAGCTCTACCAGCTCAAAGGCGTGAGCCAAACACCACTGCTGTGCCTCATGTCTGGTAACCCCTAGAATATAAACAGAACTTCAGATTCCACATAATAAACCCTGCAAAATATGTATTTGGATGTTAAAGCCAATCAACAGAGATCACAACTTACCGCTTTCACAGACTCGGTCACACACAAGAATTAGCACCTCTGGAGCAAGATCCTCCACCACTGATATCCAAGGTTGTAGCTTTTCCAGACCGTCCTTCTGCAAACATAACACACACATGATAAATGCTACACATGCCTCAGTGGATGTATCTATGAGAATTTTAAACAATAGACCTATTCATTATGTCACGTACCACTGTGCTGTCAAAATAAGCGATGAATGCCTGCATGGACTGTGCAATCTCTGACGACATTTGAAACGTGCTCGGTACAACACATAGCCTGACATCTGCTGTATAATATTTATTGTTGATTGTCCAGGGATACCAAACTACTGTGTCTTCTCTCTTGGTCGGCTCGGGTAATGTCTTTGTATTGAGGATTTCTGAGGGAAAAACACAATTGTCATAAATCACAATGACAAATAGTCTTTAAAATAGCACGTTGAAACAAATAATGTAACTAACTAGCTTGACAACTTCAGAAAAATGTATTATTAACCTGCCATAGCGAAATACAGGCTAAGAGTTCAGTTAGCTATGCTCACTGGCTAGCATATTTGCCAAAATTGTGCACGTTAACCGTTGCTAAACTTACGTTTTATCAGCTCTTCTTCTTTAAAACCACCGTCACAGCTGGTGATGACCACGCAAGGGATGGTCATCTCTGTGGTTTCCTCTGTATCTGACATTTTCTTACGTTATTTAAGACAAGCTACTCTAGCTGCTAGCTTAGCGACAGGTTAACCAGCTTTGACAACCTTTCAACTCTGACCCTGACTGACCCGCTACTTCCGGTGCAACGCTTCGCTCAAATATCTCTCAGCCCCTTTAAACGGTCTTAGATACATTAATGTACCAGTATGTGTCCATCAGTAAGATAGTTGCACAAATCTACTATAAATAGTAAATATTATTTGTGTTTGTGACGTTATTCAACGCTGAAGTCATGGTCTTGTCGTGGGCACACATTTCTCCTTGGTAATGTCTTTCAGGCAGTGCCTCCTGTTAAAGCGTCTCTTAACTTAAACAATATATGCTCACGTTAAAGAATAAAATAAGGTAAAAATAGAATCATGGTTGGATTTTTTTGGATGAAGGTGTAATGAAAAATGGAGGGTGTGTGAAGCGGTTGTGGCTGCCTGATAGACATTACTCAGGGCAAAATTCGCTCCAAAATAGCCTCTTGTTGCCATGATTACCTGTACTGTTAATGATTAGCTTAGACTATTAGACTTAGCTAACTAGATTGGTAACAGTTTATATATATTTTACAAGTAGTCATGATACATATTTTAAAGTTATGTCTTTAAACCGAACATGGAAAAAACGATTAAAAGTGAAGATAATTTGGGGACAGTTTTAGTTCAGGTAATAAGTTATGATATAAGTTCAGATAACAATTGTAAATCTCCTACAGGCTAATTAACGATGCTAATTAATCTGATTTTAGCTAGAAGTTATTTTGAAGTGCTCATTCAGTTAAATATAGAAATAGTCACGAGTTCCATAAATGTAGACATTTATCTTTGTATTAAAGAGTCAGGGTCAAGTTACTTTGTGCATTTTGTGATTGAGCCACTACGTCCGGTATATAACATTTCGTTCAAATATTCCTCAACCTCTTTTAACACTCTTCGATACATTAATGGTTTTTTTTCCCATTAGTTTATTAATTGCATAAATCTAACATAAATAGTAAATATAATTTGTGTTTGGACCCTCGGAGCATTTAAATTTTCCCCCTGAACCATGTCTTTCAGGTAGTACCTAATGTAAAAGTGTCTCTTAACCTGGGTAATGTATACCAACGTAAGAAAATAAGGAGTCGTGGTTGGAAGTTTTAAATCAATGTATTAAAAAAAAAAAAAAAAGGTGTGTGATAAGGGGTAGCTGCCTGACAGACTTATCTTGGGGGAAACTCGCCCAATATGTAGCCTCTCGTTGCTATGATTACCAGTACTGTTTCATTTATGTCTAGCTTAGCTTAGTTAGCTAGCTCAGCTAACTGGTGTGACAACAGCAATTTTTTTCAATATAAGTAGTCATAATGCGCACTTTAAAGTTACACTTTTAAACTGAGCAATTAAAAAAATGGCTAAAAATGAAGACAGGTTGGGAGCAGTTTTCGTTCAGGTAATAAGAATTAGATTTAAGTTCAGATAACAAGTAAATCTCCTACAGAATACTTAACTATGCTAATTAACATGATTTTTTTTTTTTTTTGCTAGAAGTCAGTTTGAAGTACTCATTTATAGTAAAATATAGACAAAAAATGTTGCTAAAGAACAAATGTTAATCTGAAAGTTCAAGTCACAAAGTCAACTTTATATTACAGGTTCAAGATGACTTGAGACAACTCAGATGTAGACTTGAGAAAATCAGTGTCAGTGAGCCGGGTAAAGCCCTGGACATTCAAGTCCTGGACAACGCCATTCAGAAGACAGAGAGCAGCATCAGGGTGAGGATATTTCATGCAGCATGAGTACTAATAAAAAAAATAATGATAATAAAGTTAGATGCACGCCTGCAGATGGTGGCTGACCTTTTTTTTCCCCGTCAAACAGAAACATGCAGAGGATTATCTGAAAAAAATAAATGAGCAACTGCAGGTTCTTCCAGGAATTGAAGAGTTACAAACAAAAAAGATTCCTAAATGGTGAGTAAGACGAATGTTACGTGTGGTAAATGAAGATTTTTGAAGATATACATTTAGAATAACATACAGTCTAATGATGAATATAGTGAGCCTGAATAAAAGACTTCACACAGGAAACCTTCCCTGGAGAGTTTCCCAGATGTGCATCCAAGAAAGGAAGACCTTCCAAGGGTTTCACCTCGGGAAAAGGTAAATTACTATTACTATGACTATTGATTTTTTACTTAATATTATAGAATAGAAGGTACAAAAATCTAAAATTTTGTTTGGTTCTGTTAGTTACAAATATTCTAGTGGATTGCACACTAAAACAAACAAAAATAAACAAGGTGTGATAAAGCAACACAGGTATATTTTGCACCATCTGAAATGCTCTCATTCAGCAGTTTATTAGGTTTCTACTAAACTAAAACTAATACAGATTACATCAGTCCTGCAATAAACCCCACCTTCACGACAACTATAATATTTAGTTTTTATTGAAATTGTTTTACAGAGGTGTGATTTGACTCTTTGGTAATTTTGGAGACTACAGTTTGTTATGATGTTGAATTATTTTGTATTCTACAGACAGCTATTTCTATTATTTTGTCTTCTTCATTTATATCAAAGTGGGAAGGGAAGGCAGAAGCACATATCTCTGTAATGGAACATAGTCCATTAATCAGCACCACCACAAACTGCATCCTCACCCTCATCCTAAGTTATTATACATTTGAATAAGCACTTTCAATAAATATATATTATCACCTTTGTGGAGGAATGACTTTTTCATGATTGTGGTAAATAAATGGCTTATATACTGAGTAAACTACAGTGTGCATATACATTTAATTATTTAATATTGTATGATAATACTGTTTTTCACTATATCCCTAATTGAATTTTTTTTTTTATTTATCTTTTCCTCTACCCGTCTCACTCAGCGCAAGTCACTGTTAGCCAAGCCTTTGCGGCATGATCCTGCTCATCCAAACAATAGAGCTGTTGTTTTCCGGAAATATGGGATATCGCTGCCTGATGTCCACAATAAGAACACAATTAGAGTAAGTGACCTGAGTATGGATGTGGATTAAATTAATTTTAGATGTAGATTTTAGCTGTCATGTTTTGAATAGAAATGACAATTTACAGGAAGCTTTGTTTAGGTATTACACATTGCAGAATATGAATATATATGACTGTATATTTGTGCACAAATTGGTAAATTGTGATCTCAATGGGTGACCTGTTTAAATTAAAGATTTATACTACTACTTTTTAAATGCATGTAATGTCATGTAAGTCTTATTTTCTGAAAGTGCTACTACTAGAGCACTGCTAGAGGCATTTATGCTCTTTTTGTTATTGAAGCAGGAGTTTTTGTTTCTCCCATTATCATGTATTGCACTTTGTTGTCAGACAGAGTTCCCTACATGACAATCGTGGAGCGGCTTCAATTGTGAGCTTTGTAAAACTGAACACCCAGGAGATTTTGAATTTCTTATTTGTTAAGGAAACAGGCTACATCTGGTACACAGGCTTTCTTAGTTATGGAGCAGATTTTCTTACCACACTTAAGTCTCACTGCTGGAAAAGACACCAATCAGAGCATGAAGTCTTAAACTAGAACCAGAATAATATCATGTCCTCCAGTTATTTGCTTTCCACAGTGACAAATTGATTCTTGCTTTCTGAGTCTTTGTTGATATTAATTGTAACATACAGCACATGCCTCAGGAAAGATTTGATTAGGAAGTATTACAAACGACCGTGCCACAGTTAAGATGAATTTGATATCACTGTTGCTTTCCTTGATACTGTCTCCCTTAATCCCCAGAATAGACAGTTTATTCCAGAGTGAAGAGTGATGGTACAGGTTTGCATTAAAAGATGTTTCAAGCCTCATGCTCAGAGAAACAGTGACATAAAGGTCACATGGATTAGTGATGACAGCCAACACTTGTCACAGAAAACAAATTAATCTTTGCAAAGGTCGGCATTAGTTTTAGATATATTTTACACACTTTATTTTCCAATATGTTTTTGGGAATATATGTATGACATGAGAAATAGAGGCCAAGACTGTCACTCTGATGTAGGAGAGATGGAAGAACTGGCTGCAAAAAGCGGAAAGCAGCAGATTGCAGCACATCAGCATTCTTCTAAAGAAACAGGCGCCTGATTGCTGTGCTATGGGCTACTGGTTTACAGCTGTCTCAGGACAGAAGTGGGTACCTGGTCCAGCATGCCAATAAGACAGCCGTAGCTTCCCCAACTGCTAACCACTGGCGCTCTGCCTGCTGCCTCCTCCTGCAACTCAGGCCAGCTCTTCTCCACTCAGTACCCGTGCCAGGGAATGAGCTTTTGCATTTTAGCAATTTTACAAAAGGTGCCACCTTTTGCCAACCCCATCTGAAACAGATGTGTGCCTTTGAGGGTAGATTCTCCAAGCACCTGGCTACTACCTGTGGTCTGTCAGAGAGCTCAGTGGTCTGAGAAGAACGAAGGAGAGGACATTAGGTGACAAGTCTGGAGGATCAGCAGTACAAACTTTGTGGTTTATGAGTAATGAGATATTTGGATGTAGCCATGAACAAAAAAAGTTTAGGTTACACCAAAGTATCCTCCCGTTTATCTTAAATAAGTTTATAGTTAAATGTAACTTTAATTTTAAAATTGTATGATATTGTATAACTTATAACAAGAGAACTGATCTGAGCTAATACTAGTCTAATTGATTTTGTGTTTAATTGCTACAGGATGTGGGTTACTGGGCAGTTTATACCTTTGCCAATGTGACTTTTACAGCTCTTCTAAATTCTTAATGAAATCAGAAAATGAATAGTTGGTATCAGGCCTCTCGTAGATACGCATTCAACTAAAAATCTCTTGTTGAGTTGACTAAACTTGCACGACTGTGATCGATAGTTACAAAATTACATCCTCAAGTTCACATTGTGTAGATGCTGCATTTAGTTTGGTGATGATAGAAACAGGCTGTTTGCTGTTGTTTGGGAGCTGACCAGGAAAAACAGAAGCAGTATTTGGTAGCACTGCTTTTATACTTGTATATGTCTGATTTTATAAATATGTTTGATTCAGTCTAAAGATCACAGAATAGTCACCAGCCTTGCGGTGAGACCTCAAGTGTTTGGACCAAAGGGCCGTCACAGCCTGGCAAAACCTGAAGAAGCCACAGGGACGGGTAAAAACATTTCACCTTCGTTTCAGTTTCTCATCACCATGTCCTCACCTCAAGGGCACATTGAATTGTGTGATAGTTTCTTGTTTCTGTCAGTTTAATCATTCTCCTTCAATTATTCAGTTTTTAAAAAATAAAATTAGATCTATTTCAAGATCTAATTACCTATTATTAGTGTGAATATTGTCATCTGCAAACTGCATAGATTGTTTTTTTTTTATAAAGGACACACACAATGTCAAAATGTCTTGCTTTTTTTTTTTTTTTGTATTTTCTTCACTGCCAGATAAAAAAATGCTTCACAGGCTGATTCAACACAAGGCTGTTTCCCTTAATCTCAAAGAAGATTCACATTCTGCTCAGATAGGTCAGTGCTTCTGTGAGAAAATAATACATTTATCTGATTCTATGTTGCCTAATTTTTTTTTTGCTTCTAAATTTAGGATGTTTAAAAGTATGTTGAACAGAAAAAAAAAGTTCATGACATTGTTGGCTGGTCCATGTCATCTTAAATATTTTGGTCAGCTGAAGGAAAAGCTCTGCACTTGCAAATACCTGGAAGCTGAACAAAAATCATCCTGCCTCAGCATCCTGCTGCAACAATAGCAATTATACAATCTTTCTTCAGTTTGTCTCCCTTCCAGTTTCTTGGATTGTCTTTTGGTTTTACCCCTTTTACTGACATCATGGTAGCTGGTCACCACAGAGTTGAGTTCAGTTCAGAGTTGAGTCTGCCATTTTCTGATTTGATGTCTAATAGACTCCAGGTCCAGGTCCTATAAGCAGCTGCAATCGGAACCAGAACTTGGATCAACCTGTGAAAAAACAAGCATCAAATGCACACCACTCTGGATGACTAAGACACCGCCTCCCTCCACAACCTCCAGGAGCGTGCACCGTGGGATTATGATGCAAAGCACCATTGATCTTAACCCTCAGGTATAAGCAATATTTCAAATTCCTTTCAAATGTATATTTAAAGTTCTAGCATGTTTCTCACTTTTTTCACTGTGTTTTGTAGAATCTTCCCAGAAATATCAGCAGATTCACATTTACCATCACAAATGGAAGGCTCAACCCAATGGAAGCTGATTTCTGCCACTTCAGGCAGAGTTTTAGCTTGTGCTGGAGCAGTGTGGTATGTGCTCTGGAGGCGCTACAAAAGCTACTCAGAAATTTTGCAGTGCCTCTAGCCAAAGTGAGTGGGGAACGGCTGGTGGAGTTTGCCTATGGTTGGGATAATGGTTGGAGAAGGGCTCCTCAAGTGATCAGTCTCCTCTCGGTGCTTGAAAACTGGGAGGAGGTTTGGAGTCTGGTCTTACGCCCAGGTCAACGCTACAAGGGAGAGGGAGGTGTCGAGGCAGCTGCCATCCACATCCAGTCCTGCTGGAGGCGCTACATAGCCCGGACAGCCTACCTGAGCCACTGCCGGCGCAAGTGGGCGGCGGGGACCATCGCCATCTCATGGTTGATGCACGCTCAGATGCGTCGTGTCAGGAGGGCCCTGCAGGCCCGGCGTTTCAGACAGCTGGAGAATTACCGCAGCAGAGCCCAGGTAATGTTGCTTATATCCAAAAGCTGCTTTCTCTCGATCTCTCTCTTACTTAATATTGCTCCCTCACCTTTTCAAAGCATTTGTTTCTCCTCTTTTTTTTTCTTTAGAGACACAAATTCATTCATGACTTAGATAATGAATTAAATTGAAGTTATCTGCACAGTCTTATTTTGATTTTAAATGTTAAAAAAATAAAATAAAATTCAAGGTAAAAATAAAGTTGTTTTTCTACATTTCTGATGGGTGGTATGTCAGTGTCAATATGCACGCACTCATTTATCATTCTCAAAATGTGTTACAGTATTCCCTTTAATTTGAGATGAACAGGAACCCATCAAAAAGAGAAAAAAAAAGCCAAAGAAAACATAGAGACTGTAGCGAAATTAGACAACCAGAAAGAAAGAGAGACAGACAGATGAACAAAGTAAATTGAAATCAAAAGAAGGCAAAGGTATAAACAGTGATTACAAGGCCTGAAGATGTCAAAAAAATATATCCAGTCTATTCTGATATTACATTATTCAAATTAAGTCATTAAGTATACAGAATAACAACAGAACAAAAAATATAAAAAGACTATAAATATAGTAGTTATTATAATAGATATGGTTTTGATGAATTTTGTGAATACACTGGCGTAATATAAGGTTTTGTTTGAGCATGGTATGTATAAAATATAATCCATACCAAAACTGATTAATTTAATGCAGTTTAGTCATGCTTTAAATGGGATAGATAATTAAATTTTAGATTGTACATTTTCATGGGGTTTATGCGTTGTGAATGCCAATTTGTTGTAATACTCTTCTGTCCAGGGTATCGCAACTTTTATGATCAGTGTCTTCAAATTCAATCAATCAAATTCTTCAATCAATTGTTTTAAACTTCTTTCTTACAATTTTAAACTCAAGATGAAAATGTTTCTATTTAGCAGAATGACAGCGCTTTTTTTTTCTAGATGAATAATGCTCTGTAAATTTTTATTCCTCTTCAGCGTAGATGTCATGTCTGTGCTGTCATCTGGGCTGAACATCTTTTAGTGCACTGTCACAATATTAATTAGTGCCGACAAGTTCATTTAGCTTTAACATCGCCGCGTGTGTATACATGCACTAAATGTATGTTCTCACTCTATAAACATTCATACCCTGTTAATTAAGCCTGCTAATCTTCCCCTGGCAGTAGCATCATGTACCTTGCTTATTGAATTAATTGTGAGAAGATGTTTCTAAAGTAAACGCTTAATTTAATTAAGGTGGTATTTTATGCTTGGTTTGCTTCTGTTAGCCCAGAGAGAGATTGGCTTGATGTGTTTTAGCTATGCAGTGATGTGATGATTTGTGTGTGTGTGTGTGTGTGTGTGTGTGTGTGTGTGTGTGTGTGTGTGTGTGTGTGTATGCTCAGGCAGTCCCCCTCTCTGATCGCTCCTTTTCTCCATCCCCAGCATCTGGCAGCCAACTGGAAACACATCCAGTCCTCCAAGAGAACCATTATCCACATCCCTTCATTAGGTAGCTTTCTCTGCCCGGTGCACACACATACACACACATCTGATCTAGCAGCAGTCATCCCATGTCTCACCACTCTGCTGCCCCAGTCTGTGGCCCTGGTGAAGGCACTCTGTCTCGTTCAAATGACTCTCTGCAGGAAAGCACTCACAGGATGATGACAGTCCCCATGCCAGGGAACTGAACAATTTAGTCTCAATCGCCATTTAATTTGCAGATTAAGCAAATGAAAAGCCATTATGTTGAATATTTGCAAGAGACACAAAGGTCTTACTTTACTGCTCGACAAAAAAAAAAAAAAAAAAAAAAGACACACAAAAGAGAAAGAATCTGTTTTTCTGCTTTTGCACTAGACATAGGGTGCAAGCTATGATCCGTTCTTGCTCTAATTTCACCATGGCATTCACATTTAGACTGTAATCAGGCATGTGCATTGTAAATCATTGAGCGATTGTCTAAAATTATTAAGCCTAATTACTAGCAGATGGAATGGTTTATTTGCACTTGGGGTGGCTACAGAGAGTGCTGTGTGAGCAAGGATAATTAGAAAGTTGAACCCCATTGTTGTTAATTAGCATGAATCCAATCATTTAATTACCTTGATTCAGTTGAGGATTCTCTCTCAGGCAGAAACCCAGACAGACATGGAGTAAAATCCTGGAGGTATCACTGGATGTAGCTCAGCGGTGGCTGGACATGATGCAACAGGACTCCCAGTGCACAACAGACACCGCACCTGCTAGTTATTAAGCTAAATTAATCATCGGATTGCACCACTGTGTGATTAGACTTAACTACCCTACCCCCAAACCTTGTAGCGCTCACGTCTCGGGGTACTTGTACAGATTTTGAATCAAGCCAATTAGAGAAGATATGAGTCTCTCTCTGAAAGTCTTTCTGTGACCTTATTCTGACAGGATACTCAGAGAGCGAGCGTCGGAAATTGAGGAGATTTGATGTCTTGCAGAATATCCAGATAAACAGGCTGTGTGAAATTAGAGGTAGGAGCTCCTTGCAGGCACGCGCCACTTTTTTCTGTATGCTTGGCTGTAAACACGTAATTTGTCAAGTCGACTGTATTGTATGTTTTTAGATGAAAACGTGGAGGTGATCTACATTTGCCCGCGGCATCTGGGGGAGGACGTCTTGCACTATCAAACCAGCCTCCTGAAGTGTGATGGAGCCTCAGACGGGTCTGATACCAAACCTGCTGAGGCCTCATCCTGCGTCAGACGCTTTATCATCCTCACACCTGAAGCGGTAGATTATTTCCCGGTAAGGTCAATCACATTCATGTTTTGTACTCAAATGTTAACTTAACAGAGAAAAAAATCACAGTGCATGTTTTCAGCAGGATCCCTCTGCAGAGAAATCAGTTTTATTGTATTGTGGTGATGCCACAACAATCTGTAGTTTGTGAATTCTCCTCTAGAGGGTACCAGAGGAGATTGTTACTGTACAGTTGTCCTGTGAGAGATACAGTCTGCTTAATATTTTTCATTCCCTTTTATTACTTTTGAAATTAAACAATTTTTATTTCAAAGTAAACACACAGGAGCTACATTCAGTTCTACTTATTTAAAATACATTTATTTAATGGTCTCTAGCTGGGGCTGAGTAAATAATTAAATTCCATATCAGTTGATTTAATTAAGCATTCAATACCATGTAACTGCTGCATTTTTAGAAATTTTGAATTTTGATTACCTCAGTACGATAAAATCAAGGTGTTGTCACATTTCTACTTCCAGCCATTTGATTCATCTTCTTACATCTGTTTGTAGTAGATTGAATGTGCAACATGACATGGTCTTCTTCATTTCTTTCTATTGATTTTCCTGCTGTTTTGTTGTTAAATTGTGCCAGACGTGTTGCTGAGATGAATCACTGCTACCCATGGCTGGCAGCGCATTCTGCCAGTGACAGAAGGGATAATTCCATGTGGATCAAATAAATACAGATGTGAAGTAATTAGTTGTATTCCCAAGGAGCTCATTGCTAGCACACATTAAAGATGTGAAGGATAGGGGAGGCCTCCCACAGGCAGCTTTTATCAATTCAACCTGCTGGAATACAGGAGAGGTCAAAACCCTGCTGGCTATTACAATAATAGATCTGTTGTGTGTACACAGTGATAAATCAGGTCAAGAAACAACCCTTGGAAGAGACACTGATAACTCTTAACTCCAGCAGTAATCGTTCTTCCCTCTTCTTTTCCAGACTCATAACATGTGCCTGTCTACGCTCCTAAAGTACAGTCCATGCACCCTGAAACGCATCAGGAACCTGATCCAGGGGAAAGAAAGTTATATTGTGGGTGGGGTTGCCCACATGGATGACCTGGCGGTGGCTGATGAGCTGGGAGTGCCAATCCTGGGGCCAGAACCGACTATTTCACAGTACCACAGCACCAAGTCTGGAGGACGGAGGATCTTTACAGGGGCAGAGGTCGATGTTCCCCCTGGTCAAGGAGACGTTTACTCACTAATCCAGGTCAGAGATCAAAAACACAAATGCATACACAGACACTATAACAGTCTGAGGTGCTTCACCAATACCTTATAACACAAAGAAACACGTTTTCAATTTCACTTCAACCTTTACATGCTAATCATGTTATCTAGTTTGTAATTTGAAAATCTCTCTTTTGGTTTAGTTTCATGAAACACTGGCTGACCTTATGGCTGAAAACTTTGATGTGAAGCGCTGGCTCTTCAAGATAGACTCAGAGCACAGTGGCCGTGGCACAGCGTACTGCGACGTACGCCACCTCAGCTGCCATAACTGGGCGCAGCAACAATACCGTCGCCATGGTCCTGAGCTGTGGAAAACAAAATGGATTCAGGTAAAGATGTGACCTGACAGTGATGTCATTCTCTCCCTATCATAAACTGCAGGACCTCTTCCTAAAGCACATTTTATACATGTACTTTTATGCAATGTTTTATTGAATTTGCTTAAATTTTAGGCTTGTGTTTTTATTTATTTTTTATTTATTTCCCTTATTACCTCTCCCTAAATTGATGTTTTTTACTATTATGTCTTGTTTTTATGGTTCCTTCCAAAGCACTGGTTTTAGAGAAGTGCAATACAAATAAAGTTTATGGCTATTATTATTACACTCATACAAATGAGGAAACAGCCATTTAAAGTTAATATAGCAACAGCTATGTACTTAACAGATAACAACACAAAAGCAGTTGATATTAAGACAGCTCCAAAGAGGGTGAGATTCACTTATGTCACTGAATGAACAAAAACATAGGTCATGGTGGGGTCAGAGAGGCACCATCATTTAGGTTAGAGTAGGATGTTTTAACACAACAGTCACAATGCTGGTCCCTGTAGTACAGTATTTTGAGCATTGTCCACAGAGCCACAGCACATTAAATCAATACATGAAATATCTGTTTATACAAACAGCCATTATCCATTCTCTGAGGCTCTCGCATCATGTGTCGATGTGTTGAGGGGAACAAAAGTCTGTTCAATGGTTGTGATGCCCTGACAGTTAAATCATAGAACAGACACTCTGGTCAACAGAGCATTTCTCATGACTTTATTTTTCTAAAATTATTTTGCAGATTAATTTCACAGATTTACACATTATTTCATTTGTATCACAGAGTGTAATAACGTACAAATGATACTAAAGACCGAAATTCTTAATTGTAGCTGATGCTGATGATTTGGTTTGTCGCACTGGTGTCACAACTTTAACCTTTATGTGTCTGTAACACTCACTGGATAGGTCTGAGCCATTCACTGAAAAAAAACATTTCATCAGCATTTGTGTTCCCTTTAAAAAAAGTAATTCATATATAGTCTTAGATCTATTCAAAACAAATAGATTGTACTTAATCATTGGTAAGCCATTCATTTATACAGATGCACTCTGTATACAGCTTCTGAGCCCCTGGCTCTTATTTCTCATATGCTTACAAAGTAGCCTTTGATTTTCTGTCATGTGTTAATTACCGTATTTTGCCATTTAACTCGGAGCTTTGTGTAAACTAATTACAGGCTAATGATTGTGGGCTTGGAGCACAACGATTTTACTTTTTATTCCATTCAAAAGAACAGCAGTCATCTCAAGCTTCTTATAGCTCACTCTGTTTTGTTCCTATTAGCTTGTTCTTTGATTCATAGTGTATGTGTGGTGCAGGGCTGTAATTGTTGTGGCATTGCTGCTGTTAATTATGGCAGAGAGTGGCTGAGCCACAGCCAAGGTCCATAATGGTGGCTGAGGCAGCGCAGGAAAGTAAATGGGGTTTGTTTCACCAGCTGGGGTCCCATGGAGAGGGAAGAGTGCCGAGGCCCCCAGTGTAGGCTGACAGCCTCAGGGCTTCTGGGCCATATGGACACAACACTTTAACTGGCCTTTATTCTACACCTTGCTCTTTTAATCAAAGCAAAGCCCACATCCTGTGCTCCTCATTGCATGATTTTTTGTTATGACATTGTTTTCCCCTAAAATGTATTAACCCCTTAAATGTATTACATCGTCCTTCTGCTGTTGTACTAGTTTATATTGAAGACAGCAATTTGGCGCTATATGTTGACAGATTACAGAGCAATGTTGGTGATTAGATACAAACATATGAATATTTTATATCGGAGTATCTCCTCGCTGTCGTCTCCTCACAGCAGAAACTCTAGATGGATGTTTCAACATGGCGGTATATTTTGAGATATAATGCTCATTAATGTAACACTCTGTTGAAAAGAAGTAGACCTAATTGCAATAGCAGTGACAGCTAGTGAACAGGATAGATTCTCACAATACTGAATATTTGCATGCATTTAAGCATTCAGTTAATAGATGTTTAAAATTATGTTTATGGAAATGGTAGCAATTTAATTCATTATTAATGAAATACAAATTATCAAATGAAGCATTTTAAATATTAATTCATAATTTAACTGTTCTACACTAAGATTATTGTTTACAAAAAAAAGTCATGATTAAAGTATGTATTATACAAATATGTTTCACAGTTCAATGGGATATTCCATAGCTTTTACTATCATGGTACAATAAGAATGTATTAGAGAGTACACTTGGCCTCAGCCTACCCAGACTGTGTGCTTATTTTTTTTTAATTATTGCTTGTTCTGAAGGGCTCAGCATGAAAATGCCTGACTCACAAGAAAAACATGTGGTCTTTGAGAATAATACCAACAATCAGATGCCTTCTGGCAGTGTGAAAAGAAAGCCTAAAATGGGACGAGGAGAATAGGGAGGGTTTACGTCCACACTGCAGGAGCTTCCACAGACGTCTAAGAGATCGCTTGCTTCTCTAAATATTGTGAGGCCCACAGCCTCCAGCATAATGTTTCAGCCTACAGAAAGCCCCCAGGCCTCTTTCAGCATTTACACAGAGAGAGGTTAAAGACATGTAGATCTGCACCCATGCAATGCCTGAAGGGGGCCATACACACACACTTAAGCGCTCACACAGCTTGCATATGGATCATTAGGCACAAGAGGGTAAAAATTACACCTAATAGCGTCAACAGATGGAGTATTTCTTTTTGTCACGCTGTGTACAAACAGATCTTGAGCAACACCTTATTTAGGTTAAGTTTGTCGACGAAATGGGTCATTTGATAATCACTACCACTGAAGAGGTAGAGGGACATTTTATACAGATGTTTTTTTTGTCTAAATATTGTGCAGTCTGTGTGTGCATCGAATGGTTGAAATACATAATTAACCTGATTTTTACCTTAATAAGAGTTTTTTTTGTGGTTTTACGTTTCACGTTTTAGTGTTTCTGTTTGGTGGTTTCCGTCATATCAATGAAGGTCAAGGTAAATACTTTTGGTGCCATATTTAAAAAAGAAAAAAAAATGCTACTAACCTAGTTCTACGATGTTAAATTCAGCCAAGGATGAGAATAATGTGAGAGCAAGGCAGTAATGTTTCATTTAATATCACACATGTAATTAGTTGTGAACTGCAGCAGATTGAGGTTGAAGCTTTGGTGGGTCAGTGTCACAGAAAATGAATCTTCATTCAAAACATATGACTAGTCAAATTATATCATTCAGTTCCTGAGACTTACTGTAGTTTCTCAGTTGTCTCGCTATGTAATGGAGAGATGAAATGGCAATCACAAAGGCAGGGCAACATCTATTTTATTTATGAGATTGCTTGGCTTTATGTGGACACAAAGCAAAGCTTGAATCCTATCACAGGGTACTGTTCGCAGTTTAAGTCCAAATAATTTATTGCAAAATACCTCTCTTTCTTTTCTTCCCGTCCTGCTGTTTCTGTGAACTGCATAGGCAAAGTCCTGGGGTGAGCTTGCTCTTCCGTTGAAAATGACAACCGTTCCCTTACACTTTTTGCCGCACCATTGTGTGCTTTATGGTTTGTATAGGGGGAATCACTGTGTAGCATTTGACCTCGCCTCTTACAGTACTTGAATATGATGATGGCTGTTACATGACTGGAATATCAACAGCATAATCTCCAGTCCTGTCTCCAATGAAGCCAGACGGCATATACTCAAAACAAAGTAACACTCTAGATAGAACAATGAAAGAACAAAGACATTATTTCCATTCAGAATTCAGTCGATTCAGTTGGTCTTCATATATTTTATCGGGTATAACCAAATGTGATATTCATCTAATAGTCATACAAAGATATTGTAACATATAGAATCCTGTATTTAAAAGAAAAGTTATTCAATAATAGTTTTACAATACAATATATGTGAGGTAAAATGACAGCTAAAAGTTCAGTGGAGCCATTGTGGTTATAAAAGCTTGAAATCACTGGGAACAGTGATGGTCAAAGTCAAACACTGACAAAATCTGATGTATTGTATTTTAAAATGTATTGGCTTGTTGTTAACAAACATAAATGCAAAAGAGTGTCCTGGAGTTGTTGAACTCTTTAAGACGAACCTAAAACAAAAGTTAGAAATTAACAGCGTAATTAAGTGGTGAAACCATTATGGCATTTCCTAGTTACAGAAACAAGAGTGATATCGATCCCAGTCAAGCTCTGATTGATCCCCGGATAGATGAGGTTAGCTTAGGTATTCATCAGCTGCCCAGTGGAGAGAGTTGTTATTGAGGGCAGGTGCTGTCTCTGTGGCTGTGAGTTAAAGCCATTAGACTCCTGAGGCCTTCTGATAATAGGCTGTCACTCACAGATAGACCTTCCCGCAGTATCCATCAGACACTCGCACAGAAATTGAAGCAGCCACCAAAGGTCTTAAGGATAACAAGCAGTCACCAGAGTCATCCGGATAACACAAGGGCATCTCCAATAATGTAGTCAACATCTAGAAAGCTTTGATAAAATAAAGCAGCCATGCAGGACTTGTCATTGACTTGTTTTTGAATGAACCCACTCATTTTCAATAGATTCCTAATGTATGCACCTTAACTTTCCATCTACAGGAGCCGGTATTTCTCAGATATTTAGATGAGATCCCAGAATGGCTGACCCGTTACGCCCAGCCTGCTAAAACCTCCTGCTATCCCAACTGGGCCTGCTTCCTGAAGACCTTCCTCAGGCAAGGTCAGACAACTATTGTCAAGCACTGAATGCTATTCAATTGCTAATACAGCCTTTTGAATATGTTAACAGTCAGTTCAAATTTCTTTCTTAGTTCTCGTGTGTTTCATACGTGAACTGACCAATTAAATAATCTTATGTTACTTTTATTGGTTGATAAACAGCTGCGAAGACATTTTCAGATGCTGTATCGTGGGTAATGTTCTGCAGTTTGTTCTGCTCCTCTGCTCTCGCTCTGTGTGTGTCCAGGTGGAGTGGTGGAGGCCTATCCCCCTTCAGACAGTGTCACCTGTCTGACAGTAGATCTGCTGCTGGAGCCCGGGGGTGAGGTGACCATGCTGTCCTGTGGAGACCAGCTTCATGGTTCCTGTCAACTGGAAGCTATAGGCTCCACTGTTCCTCAGACCTCTGTACACCCAGAGACCCTGCGCTCCATCTGCATGCGTGTGGGCCAGGCCTGTCTGCAGCGTCGTATTGTAGGTTATGTCTCTGTGGATCTGGCTACGTTTTTGAACCGCAGCACCATGGAGCAGAAGGTGAGACACAGCTAGGTCAAGACAAGGCCTTAATTCATGCTGTTACTATTACTGCTGCCACCATAAATATGGCCTGGGCACTTTCAACACATGGTGTCAAAGCTCTCGATTTGACCATACTGGTGAAACAGATCAATTTTGAGGCTGGATCAGGGATCCATACGAGCAGATAAGGTGCCTCCCATACTGCTCCCCAGGGATCTGGAAAACAGGGAAGGCAAACAGTGGGCACGGGGACCAAATGTGTGACAAGGCCATCTAATAAACTGTCAGGTCTTATTGTGTCGATACACTGATTCCACCATTTAAGGCTTGCCCTTTAACCTCACAATGCCGAGAAATTCAGAGGCACCTATCTTTCAGACAATAGGGCATTCTAAAGTGATTTGGCAGCTTGACGGGGATGCCCTGTCAGTGTTTAACCCCCGCCTGGTTACCTGCAGCAGTCTGCTGAAATTTGTCTCGTTATTATAGCGAAGGGCCATCAAAGCCATATCTCATTTGTCAGGATTACTTTTCGTTGAAACCTTGTTGATTTATGGTATTTAGAAATGGAGTGGTTTATGATGGTTTAAGCTCCGCTCCAAACATGTGGCTGCATTGACTGCCTATTGATCCAGAGCTGTAAAATGAAACGCTTTGTTTACAATATGGCGTATAAAATACTAAACCTCTAAAACACTGGAGAGAGCAGAGCAGCTACTTTACAGTTTTACAAGAAAGAAAATGTGAGGATTTTTTTTTTCTTTCCCCACCAGACAGCAATACACCATTTGTTTTAGTCAGGACATTTAAATAAATCTCTGTTGTTTGTTTTACATTCTCACCACTGAAGCCTTATTTATGTGTGCATTCATAATGGACTCCCAGTTTAAAAAAAAAAAAAACTGGACATAGAGTAGACAGTAGCTAAGGGCTGCACACTTGCCACTAGAGGGTAGTGTGTTATGGATTAGACGTTAACACCAGCATGAGCAGAGCAGTGTCCAGGCAATGCAGTTTGTGTCCCAAAACTTGAAATAAATTGGTACAAAATTAATTTTTATTTAAGAAATTAGTATTTCTGTTGCCTTCAAGACTTGAAGTCAGGCCAGATATATTTTTTGTCAGTAGAACAGGCCTCATTTAGACTATGTAGTTTGACACATTACATTAATTTCAGGTCAGACAAAACTGTAAAAGTGTGTTTTTTTTTACCTTCAGGGTTTCACACAGTCAAACTAAATTGTCCTAGTGACAAAGCTGTAACACTCAAATGAGAAAATGATCTATTTCACACACACACACACACACACACACACACACACACACACATATATATATATATATATATATATATATATATATGTAATAGGGACAGAAGCTACCGCTTTCCTTAACTGTTTAGAATGATATAATGACAGCCTTAAAATTAATTTTAATTTTCAATGTTGACCTGAAATTGAATGTGATTCAGTGACAGCATAATTAAGAATAGACTATAAACAGCATGTTCTTCAATAGAGGCAGGCACATTAAAGACAGATTCTTAACCATCTCCCCACACACACACAGCTCAGACAGAGGAGAGCCACATGGGCAAACCTGTCTGGATTTAAACATCAATTTAGATTCAAACCTGTTGCTAAAAGCTGCCTACTTTATTTGATGGGAAGAAGTGGGTCACATATGTTTGCCCTTGCAGTCTTTCCTCACATTGTGGAATGGCGGGGCCCCAGCTGCAGCATCAGGGTTTTTAATGAAAATTCAAGGCAATAGAAAACAGGTGCAATCCAGGCTTACATTTCCCACTGCTTTGTTAAGAGCGACAATGGGACATTTGAGTATGATTTTTAGTGAGTCGAGTGAATGGCTCGGAGGAGTGTGTCCATCACTAGGGCCCAGGTATCTGATGCACACAGGCTTGCATCTATTCCATAGTAGCTACTGTATCCCCTACAGTAAAGCTGGCTGAGTGTGGTATATACTGCTGAGCTGTTGCTCAACACGAACGCACACAGATTGTAATATGATTTTCTTTGATGTGTATAGTTTATCACACTTAATGTGGTTTTGTTCTCTTGTACAGGAGCTTGTATGCAATTGCAAATCTTCTTAAAAAAAGTAACTATAAATGAAGTTACATGTTGCCTAAAAAGATTCTAACATCAAGAAAAACATGATATTTTAAGACATTGTTTGGGGATTTCTTCAAGCGTTACATTGTGAGAATTTTTGTATCAAGGCAGCCTCTTTAAAATTCATACATTATGTTTTGAACTCCATGATGAGCTTGACAAAAAAAAAAAAAACTAATCAGTGACTGATTATGCATTCTGATTGTTTTTCAAACAAATTACCAAACTTTCTCTTATTCCAGCCACTCAAATGTGAATATTTTTCTGATTTTCTCCATCTTATATCATTGCAAACTGATTTTGTTTTGGACTATTTGCACTGATTGGACAAAATAAAAATATTTGAATTTCACTGAAAAAAACCCAAAACATTTATTCTAATAAATAGTGAACGTAATTGTCAGCTACAATTTCTTAGACTCTGACATATGTTTCACAATACATTTGCATGCAAGGCAAAATAAAATATAAAAGAGAGTTAATGTACGCAGTCAGATATCCGTGTATTAGTGGAGATAAAGTGTTCAGGTTACAGAGAGAGTGGGGTACAGACAGGCAGCGATTTGCATTCAGTGGCAGGAGCGTTTACTTTGACAAATAGGAACAGCAAAAGGAGGCAGCCGACTGCCACTTAGTTATTAACAACTCCTTCACTAGTGATTTATTTGCCACTTTTGAAGAGAGGGCATAGCTATTAGGTTATTATTGGGAAAATTAGCCCTGTTTAAGCAGAAGGCTACGACCATACCTGACCCCTTAATATACTTATAATGACGCCATTTACTATACATATCTGAACTTCGCTTTTCATCAGACCTGAGCCAAACAAAGTAGCCCAGGGCAGACTGAATCCAAATGCACTGGAAGGATCTACTTTGTGCACATGTCACTCCACAACTGAATTACCTAAATGTGTCGAGTACACACCATTAACCGTGTTTTCCTTTCTGCTACCTCTCAACATGGATAACACAGTAAGGATTAAAAGGTACTGACCCTTCTCTTTATAAGGATTGGCAGGTGAAAAAACTCTGATGTTCCATTTTGTGAATTAAATTGAAATTATTGAGTTTATAGTGACTGTTTTTCTCCGTCGTGACATGTGAGTTCATGGTGTCTTGTTTGCAGGTGTGGGCTATTGATTTGGACCTCAGATACAGTGACCAGCTGGCAATGACCCAGATGCTACTGATGACAACGGGAGGAACGCTGAATTTCCACACCGGCTGTTTAGAAGTGCTGAAGCCAGTCAGGGAGAAATGCTGTGAAAACCAGATTGCAGCCAAAGTACCATTTTTTTATATTTCATAAAAACATCATACAATTCATTTTAAATGCTATATTTAAAATCCTTTTTTTTTTGTCTACAAGAAAGAAATTACTAAAACCAGCTGATTCTGAACAGAATATTTTTATACCACTACAGACATCTTGAAGCTGGATCAAGTTTTGCTCCTCATTTTTGTTAAATACAACTAAATACTGTAATTATGCGCTGAGCTCAATTGGTGTTTAGGTGCTGAATTCATTATCATTTTGATAGATGAGCCTAAATAATCAACACATTAATAATTCATACCATTTTCATTATGCATGTGTATGCATGCTTGAACACCTCATCAACCTGGTGCCAGGCCTTAAACAATAGACTTCTTTTATTAACAAATGCCTGAGTTTACGCTTGTTAATCTGCAACTTGTATTATTTTATCAAACATTCATTTAGTTGGTGGCCTGGTGCTTTAGTGCTGCAGTTGAGCCACTGCAGTGGTTAATGGCTTTAGCGGTGGCCATCATTAGGGACTTGCATATTACAAACACAATTAAATCCCCGTTGGACACTTTTATTGTTGTGTGAGGGTCCTGTGTTTGACAACTGCAAACACACAGCCGTCACAGCGAGTTATGGGCTATCTCCTGAGCTCACAGGGGCTTAGGCCTGTGCTTTTTGTCTCCCAGAGGTGCCAGAGAACCAGGAACATTTTTATCCTCTTGAGCCCTGCCACTTTTAAGTAATCAACCACTCTAGTGTTACTTACGACCCTGATACTCGCTACCTTTCTAATATGGTGATATGTACCGCACAATGAGTAGTGGTTTGAATGCGATAGAAACATTTGCAAGGCCAAGAAATTTGAGCCGCAGTTTCTTTGATCGGCTTTGCAAGAATTAACCCTCATCCTGTGTTTTGGCGTGTGTTCTAAACATTAATTGTTTCTCCCTGCAGTTAATTAGGAAAGACCCAACAGTTTACTACATATGCCCCACACTCATCATGTTCACTAATCACATACACACACACTCCCCAAACTCAACAGTGACCCTAAGGACATGTGCACGGGGTTCAGCCATCTCTACCCCCATTTTACACATCACCACCACTTATTACACATGAGAACCAAAAATAATAGCAAAATGATTTTGTCCTTTTTTAGCTTATCTAGATTAGAACGAATAATACGAATAATTACACATTCTCTGTCTCTGTTTTCTTACCTCCTTACAGCCTCCTGTGTTTAACTGTCATGCGGTTATTGGGAGCACCTTGTTTCACTCGAACCTTTCCATGTTGTATTGTAATGTGTTCTTGAGGATTTGCAAGGCTCATAGCTTAGCGTTTGACATGAAGGTAAGTAACTGTATTGTCAGTTTAATTTAAATTATGTCATACTTAGTGCTCTTCTTTTGCCTGTTTGACTATGTTTGTCTCTTAAACAACAGAGGAAGGAAGGCACTGTCTTCACTCTTTACGACAGCAGTGAGCGATGCAGGATTGGAATGATGTAAGTGTTTCTTTTCACAAATATTTATGAAATTAATGAGAGAAAAAAACTGAAAAACTTCTGAGCGCTTTAAGGTTTGCTTTCTTTGTTGAAATAGTCGAGCACATGAGGAAACAGTGAGGGATTACGTGGATGAGACGCTTCGAAAAAGACAATCCTTCCACAGGATTAAGATGCCACCTCTGGTTTTGTAAATGTTGTTACAAACTCGACAAGTTGTTAAGCAGAGGGTTATTTAACATATTTATCACACAGATCCTTTAGCTTACACAGTGCCGTAACAGTTAAATCAAGCTGTGCTCATCCCCCTAAAGACCAAAGATGTTGTGTACTGAAAGTTTCATTTAACTATCAGCATCAGATGAAGGTGTCTTAGCTGGCAACATGGGGATCATTACTAAACTCGTTTGTTTGGGGTGTCATTAATAGAACAGTCTCAGAGGATCTCCAGGGAGCTCTTGTGACCTTTGCTCGGAACCTGTCAGTCATTCATCAGGAAATATCATCCTCTAAAATGCAGGGAGAAACCAATTTCAAGGTACGGTGTTAATGACTTAACGATCTGTCCTCATCTATACCATGAAACTTGCATATTCAGTGAAGCTGTTGCAGTGCTGAGGAAAGTGTTTCACCAGTTGATAAACAAACAGCTTGTAACATGGATATGTTTTCAACTGTTATTAGTTTAGTAGTAGTAATTCACAAATTCACATTTTTTCCATTTTGTGTTTTGGAGGAGCTGATCAAGGACATAGAAAACATTCAGCAGATGATTGTTCAGAACAAGCTGCGAGCTGTGAAGGATAAACCTGCTGCTTAGACAGCTGCTTCTCCGATAAGCTTCCCTCACTCGCGCCAAGTTAAGTCATTGTGTGTTTGCCAGCTTCAACGTCACGTTACACTGTGAATATGTGAACCCTTGAGATGAATCAATGTTGAGCAATCGCTGATTGTCAAATAAATACGCGGAAAAACATTGTCAGAATTGTTTTTGTGATCTGTTCTAACGGTATTTAACACAGGAAAACAACATACAATTAACTAGGCACTTGTAAACTGCAGTGGTGAATAGGATTCAAGTATTTATACATTAACAACATAAAGCAGTTTAATTGTTACAGTGAACTGGGTCTGGACTTAACTTCGCTGGTCGCTGGGTAGAATCTGATTTTCAAAAGACTTTTATTACTAAATTCACTGTGTTTATGTGAATTAGTACCTTATTTTTTACAACATAGTTTGTGGTAGAATATATAATTAAAATGTTTTCTGAAAATTCAGTAAAATGCAAACTAGCTAGTGTTGTAATCTGTCCTTGTCATTTGTGTATTTATTTTATATATTAACACATATTTGAGTATTTTAAATTAACTTAACAGATATTTTATAGCATTTGAAGCAAAGATGAACATGTTACTTGCTTCATTCAAAATGAGACAGTCCTAAAGGCTGCGATTTCACTTGCAATTCTGAAAAACCCAGAGAACGCTGAAATATTTCTCATGGTGGTTGTTGAATATTAGTCATATTGGTAAGATTTGATTTTGAATATCTTGCAGTCAGTGTGAATAAAAATGTATCTTATCTTGTCTTAAATTAGATAATGATTCAAGACTGCAGATTGACTTTGATGACTTTGAAATCTCTCTACAAGTAAATGTAAGTATATAATAACTATATAGATTAATGTATCATATATCTTTATATCTAAATGTTCATAAAATATAGGATGTGTGTGCACACTTTCTTTATAATATTTACATATTTACCTGTGTGTGATCACATGATCAAGTTAGTTTGGACTTAAAGGTGAATCTGCTGGTGGTATTTACGAGTTGTTAGTTGATAAGTGATGTCTGACATTCTGTGTCTTGGTGGTAAATGATTAAAATCAAATAGATTTTCTTTCTTTTTAAATAATATTTGTGTATTTTGTTATGTTTCAGGACAGCCTGGATTGTGTATACTGCTACTACCTACTACAAATTTTTTTAATGTTTTTTTTTTTTTTTTTTTTTTTTTATTTTTTAATGGACCAATATAAATGCAGGCAGTAGTGGTGAGTTATTTTCAAGAGGAACGATTCTGCAGCACTGCGTTTCCACCCGGACGAGTTTCGCAGGAGCATCATGTCAGAGGAAGAAGCGCTACGACGTCGCAGTGGAGGAGACTTTTCTCACAGGTGGCGTAGTTTATTAAGGTGAAAAGTCCGTGTGTTTATGTGTATCTGGACGCGTTGCTCTCTGAGGGATTTCTTATGTAGGGTAAAGTTTATTTAACGCTCAAAAGTGGCCGCTACAGTCCGCTAACATTTAGCTGACGTTAGTTTCTGAGGTACATTATTCTCTTGTCCAGCGTTTTGCCCCTTTTCTCACTCTCACTGCATTGTAATTTAAAGTTTCGGGATATTTAATCAATGGCTGCTCAGGCAGTTATTTTCACACAGTCCTTGTGATAAAACAGGAACAATAGCACAAGTCATGAAGGAGTTTTTAAGGAAAATACACAGCCTGTTTTTAAAGGTCGCCCTGTTTCCAAGCACCTTGGGTCGGACGGGCCCTCGACCAGCTGCCTCAGAGGTGCTCACCTGTCACCTGCTGCAGCGGAAACTGCCACCGTGGACTTCATACTGTGTCCGATACAGCACCGTGCACAATGACCAGTTTGGACTGTCCAACTTTAACTGGAAAGTTCAAGGATCCAACTACCACATACTGAGAACAGGCTGCTTCCCTTTTATAAAATATCACTGTACTAAAGCTCCTCAGCAGAACCTGGACTTTGAGAACAAGTTTTTCACTACGCTGAAAGTTATTAACCTAGGTCAGTATGTATATTTAATGATCTAACTCACTTCCAATTTCATATAAATAATAGTCACATATTATCTCTGCAGTCGTGTTATAATGACTGTGCTCTTCTTCTTGCAGGAATCCCTTGTTTGGCCTATGGCATTGGTTGTTGGATGGTGGTGGGAGCTGCAGAAACAGTACAAACAAGTGTTGGACCTGTCACTGTCTATTTCGCCTACAAAGAAGAAGAAGGCGCACAGTATTAAACCCAGAAAAAAAACACATTGTTTTGAATGCACCTTCAACAGAGTATTATCTACTTTGCTGCTGTATTTACAACCTGTTTCCCAGGTGATATCCTATTGACAAAAGTGCCATTCTGTGTAACTACTGTACATATTGTGTGACAGCACAGGTTCATTTGTTTTAAATTATTAAAAGCTTTAAAGTTGCAATGGAGGAGTCAGTTATGCGTGTTATGGCAGTGACATACAACACTGGTGGTGTTTATGCAGGAAGCTAATGTTCCATTAAAGTTTAATGGAAAGTTTAGGATTTCTTCAAGAATAGACAGTTTGAAACAAAGTCTTTTCCTATATGTTTTATGCACAGCTTGCTGTACATGTAATGTATAGGAAAACATGGGTTTAGTAAAAATATACAGAATGACGGTGCAGGAGATCATTTGCCCGCAATGGTTCACATGCAATTTTAACAGAAGACTTAACATACATTATATCAAGTAACATCCTTTATTTACTACCACCTTGTCTTTTGCTTAATTTTGTGTGACAAATGCAGGACCCTAAATGACCACAACTCATTTATTTAAAGGTAAATTAGTGATCACTCTCCATGCAACAGATAGTCAATAGTGTTAGAGAAAAAACAGTGACAAGACAGGTCTGATAAAATAGGTTTTAATTACCAAAGTATGGCCTTTGTTTCGAGACATCTACATGCCTCCCTTCAGGCCTCCCCTGGCCTTTGATTTCTGGTAATGTGCTTTGCTGACAGGGCACACTTACGTCTTCTGCAGAGTCGTGCTCCCTCTGAGAGGCACGTTGACAAACTGCCATATTGATTTCTTCACCCCTCAGCATCTCCTACTAATAGCATCTATCAGCGACCTCAATTTTCTGGCCTTGGCCTCTCCGTTTTTAGCAACAATGAAACTGAACGAATAATTTCTTGTTGTACATGTAAATCAATGCACCTCTTGACCTTCTTTGCACTTGGAGGCTATGAGATCCACCTACATGTTGTTCATGATGTAGTGTCAAATTTTGTAAAATTCACCAATCCTGTGCAGAAACCTTTACATTTCAATGGATAAGTTGAATGAAAAAAAAGACAGAATTAATGCTCCTTCCTGATTAAAATGAACATGAGTGTCTGCAAGTATTTATAGGCCCAACAAATTCCACCCTCAAAAAAAAGCGTGGCTGAAATCTGCGTACATTTCCATTCCCCTTCAACTAAATTTCCAAAAGATCACTCTTTTACATCTCTTTTTATTTTAAACAATGTAGCTTGTGTCATCCCCAAACTTTTTAAACCTCATGCAGAATTCATGTGCAAAACTGCCTTAAACAGCGCAATGACACCACACTATCTCGTAATCATACTAATTGCCTTGAACAAGGAACATTTAGACACACTTATGGAAATCTGATCTGTGGTATCAGGCTGCATTTAAATCCCCCTCCTTTCATCTCCAACCTTTCATCAGGACTGAAAGTGTGCATGGGGAATGCTCAGGCAACCATGTCTTAATTACTCATTGACCCTTTGACCCGTGAGATGCATTGATACCACCATACAGCCAGACACAATTGCATGGGGTTGCAACTGACTGCAGCTTTGTGTGCAGCTATTACAGGATGATGTGAGTCAGTGAAATCTAAACTGTGGAGCAGGTGAGTACATTGTATTTGTTTTCAGGGCTTCACCTTTGAGTCACTCTAAACTGCAGGGGAGGGCACCCCTTCAGCTCGGGCACAGGCTTAGCGTTACACATCGAACCTGTCACCACCAGTGCACGTCTAGGGTATCTGGACGGCAAATGAACTTGTGTAAATTAACAAAATATATCTGCATTTAGTGTACAATTGATGCCTTTTAATAGCCATGTTGGTCTAGTTCTGTATTGAAGCATCTAAATTACCCAACGCACATCTAACGTGGTAATGAACAAAGAATTAATGTCTGTTTGGCAAGTTTAATTGCATGCTGGAGCTGTTGTCAAGGTGAAATCTTTAAATACTTGAACTGTTTAGAATTTAGGTAAGTAAAGCAAAACAAGTGCTGAAATTGAGTGTAGTGTCGCTGTAAATTGTTAATGTTCAACAGTGAAATTGCTAATCAACTTGCAAAGACTTGTAATTATCTTCTAATTAGCTAATAACTTCTCAGTTTCTTCGGCGTAAAAAAAAAAAAAAAAAAAACGGGCACAAACGGCGTTCATCTCCTTGAAAAAGTTGATGCGGCCTATTTTTAAATCAATTATTTAGCAGCAAAGTCAAACCCTCTGTGTTTTTTTTCCCTCTGTCATATAGATATATGGCTTGGCAGAAACAATTATTGTGTTGAACAACCCCTGCAGCTAATGCTGGCGAGGTTATCATTATTAAGCCTCTGGATCGGCCACCAGCACCGTCTCTGTGTTTGCTCCATGAGCAGCGGGGGTACTGGAGCCATCAGTCAGATCACTTGCTACAAAGATTGCGCTGGAATTACATCTTAATGCAGAGGTGTCAGCCAACGTTGTCACAGCGTTCTCTGCAAAATGGCATTTTTTGAATTATAATGTGACAAGTGAAACATATAGCTCATTACTTTTTTCGACTTGCAACGTCTCCATTTGCGGGCATATGCACATTTTGATGAGCTCTGGAAGAGAAATAGTTAGGTAGAACTTAAATATGTTAAGTAAGAGGTATGAAACACTTTATTTTGTAATTGTTAAGATATTTCAGCAGTTGATAATTGCCGACCTCTTGTCATTGACATTTGAAATGCTATCTTTTTGGAGGGAGATAGCATTGTGAAGCCATTAAAAATCTATTATGGTGCATTTCTTCACCCAAGGGATGACAAGGGACACCATAATTCTTTTCTTTACATCCCCCTTTCTTTCTCTATCTTTATGACATCTTCTATATGTGGAGGGGGAAGGGGGTGTATTGAAAGAGTATTCCTGCTGTGCCAATCAGTGTTGCCACAGCTACTGTCAGTGGGTGGCTGAAATGTCTGTCACTCATCTTTCTTGGCTTTTTTTTTTTTTTTTTTTGCTTCAAGACCACTCCCAACTGACATTAGGACTAAGTTGTAATGAACAGAAATACCGGACAATTTCATCAAGATCTCTTACACTTTTCTTCACATTAAAAGCATGATAAAATGCTCATTTTCTATTGTTGGAGTGGATTTAAATCTATATAGTTTAATATATCATTGTCAATGCTTATTATGTGTTTAGTTGATGCCCTTAAGCTCATTCACTTAACTTCATAGTAAAAGTCCTCTGTTTTTTCCCTCGGTTCAAGTTGATTATTGCTTTGTTTTTCTTTCTTGTGGATGATGTGGTATCATGTTCACTTCATTCATACTTAATGCTTACACTGTTGACATTATGAGAGTAATGGATTTTAATAGTTTTTCCACGACTTATCGGGAGAGTTAAATGAACTATCCATTTTTATTATATATTATGCAGTATTTAAAGTTTCAGCTCATTAAAAAACAGACGCCCTCCACACCCCCCAGGCTGTCTTTTACCCCCCACCAGCATGCAGTCAGGCTCCTCTAGCCACAGGCTCTGCTTGATCTGTTTTGCCTAAGCAAAATTGAAATACTCAGAAATATTTATTTATTTGTTTATGTTTTGTTTTTGTTTTTTTTGCCTTTCACCAAAGAACAGCGTAATGTCTTTGTAGCTTAAACAAGCAGCAAGGGGGGGATAATGTACGCTTTTGTTTGAGTGATATAATTTTTCACATTGCATTTATGTTTTTTATCTTTCACCTCAAGACAAAATGTTTATATATATATATATATATATATATATATATATATAAAATACTGCATGTAGCATAATTTTTGCACCAGAAGGAATCACTTGTGTTATTTGATTGCCCCAGCTTCTTACTTGCACAATAAGCAGCAACCTACACAGCAACTTGATGCTAGACTGGAGATTTACATTAAATACACTGATACTGATGCTGCATACAAACACAGAAATGGAATAAATCAATTTTGTTCTCAGAAATGCTTCACATACTTTTTGATGCAGCGTGATCTCCAATCTTTCTGCAAATGAGCTGCAGTCCCTTGTAATGGTTTCTGCTCCTCGTGGGAGGCCGGTGTCTGAGAAAAGCTGCTGATTGAGGGGGAAATGTAATACAGGTGTAAAGCAGACTTGATAGGGGTCTTACATGAGGGTTATGCATTTTAACAGTGATATACATACTGTTACATATTTATCAAAGAATATAGAATTTGCTGGGTCGACTCTTTCTGGCCTGTAGAGATTTGTAGGTTTCTGGGTGTTGTTAATTCTGGCAGAGAGGGTGGCTATTATGTTGAATTAATAGGAATTAAGGGTTTAAATTGGTTAAGTAAGCACTTCATTAATTGTGACTGGATTGCTGTGTGTGAGAGGTTTATAGGTGGTGGAGACTGCTGGTACGAGGGGAGTTTGTGAATTAAATAGCCGGTTGGTGCGCTGCTTCTATGTCATGTATACTTACTGTGTAATGTAGAAAAGATTAGTCGATTAATTTATTAGTTGATCAACAGAAAAATCATTGCCAACTTTGTTAATAATTGATTTTTCATTCCAGTCATTAGCACTGTAACTCATTTGGTTCTAGCTTCTTAAACGAGAGCATTTGGCTCTATCTTATTATCATAAACTAAACGATCTTTGGTTTTGTGCTTTTTGGACAAACAAAACAAGACATTTGGAGACGTCACCTTGAGCTTTGTGAAGCTATGATCGAATTTTTTTTATAGACCAAACAATTAATCAATAAAGAAAGAAGTAATAGTCATCTTAATCAAACTTTATGTAATATATATCCTATGAAAATGTGTCTCTTTTCCAATGCAACATTGTTGTTATTATGCATTTTAGCCACTGTGAATGCAAAATGCTTATAGCAGGGTATTTTTCAGCCTTGCTGACTGCATATATGTTCGTAACATGCTGATTGTAGGTTGTGCTGTCTAGCTCTACAGTAATGTACCTGAGGGACTTGTGTAAACGTATACTATTTTCAAGACACGGACTGAAAATGTAGAGATTCAACTTAATTAAAAGCTCTCTTTGAATTCTGAATCTATTAACCAATAGGTGACCGTTCAACAATGTAATCTTTGGCCTTCAGTTTGGATCGTGGCTTCAGCTGCTGTAAGTGAAGTTATGGCGTAGGTCCGTTGGAAGCGTCTGCCTTATTTGACGTGGCCTCCCCCAGCAGAGGTGGACTAATTGAGGTGTGTTTTTATCTGGGCTTGCTAATGATGATGAGGGTGCTGGAGAAGTAAGTCTGTCCCCTTAGGCTGAGGAATAGCATGACTTAGCCAACCTTCTGTACTTATTGTCCAACAAAGGGGGAATTCACTTAATGCAGTGTTTCAGAAAAGTGGATAATTGTGGCCACAATCAATAAAGTAACAGAGCGGAAAATGAACGGTGTGTGCAGTGTAGCTGTGTTGTAGATATTTGACAGAAATCGAAAGAAGCGAGGTTCTTGTTTTTTGTGTTTGTTTCAGTCAAGTCATCAAAAGAGAAGTCGATTCTGCTCTCCACGCACGATATACATATGCGAGCTGGTAAAGCTGCAGATGTTTACTTTGTGGACATGTAGCTGTGACCATGAGCGAGGGCTTGTGTGCGTGTGTGTTTGCATGTGTTTGTGTATATGTGATAGAGGGGGTAGGTTTGGTTGGATGAGCCACATTGTTCCTGTGCGGCCTAGTGACATCGCTGGAGGGCAGAGAGGGATGGAACCTGAGAGGGGTGACAGTGATAAATAGCCCTTTTAATAACAGCTGCCCCACTTGGCCAGCTAGTCCCAGTCAGTGTCCTCTGTGTATTTATGCCTATGTTTATTTATGCATCCATAGCATGCAGGAAATCACCACCGCAGGGGTACAATCATTCTTTTTTGTGGTGGGGGGATTGCATTGGTTTAACTTTGGGCGGAGGTAAGCTACCTCATCTTAAAGTGCGCAGATATTCATTTTTACCCCGAGGTTGATCTGTTGGTATGTCCGCGCTAAAATATACATATACCGTACAGTCACATCTCAGAGGTCTTGTTTGTGCTTTAAGTGACAAAAAAGAAAGTCGTCAAAGTACAAAGAGAAGTTTACACTTTAATGTGCACATCGCAGTTTTGGGATCTCACTACAATAGTAGCAAAGGCACCAGATCCCACAGAGATGAAGGCAGAGTAATTGCTTTTCCGATGCTCTGTAGCGCCTTCAATCTGCATGGCGTTTAAATTTTTGCTTCATTGTTGCCGTTTGACTGAAGTCAAAAACCTTTTGTCTGCTGAAATATGACCTGAGGCCCAGGTCTGTGAATAGGGAGAGGGGAGGCTGTAGATCAGAGGTGTCAAAGCTTCTTCCCAGAGGGCGACGTCGGAGCTGTTCTCACTCAAACCACTTCCCTCCCTTTAATTGGTTCAATTAGTTAAGTATCCATATACATTATTGTGTATGCATTTTTCATGACTCTTCTTAACGCTCTGTTTAAACTGAACAACTTCCGGCTATGATTTGCCATTTGGATGAATGTCAAGGAGACTAAATGATTGCGCTAATTGAGTAATTAAAAGCAGATGTTGGAGCAAGAGCCAACAGCATACACTTTAAACACTTTGCCCTCCAGAAAACCTACAGTGTTTTTGACACCCCTGTTATGTATGGTTATCCCAGAGGTGCCTCTGTAATAGTTACAGTTTCACCCTTGTGATTATTCAGTTGAAGTCTTTGCTATTGAACCAAAATGGTGTTTTTATGCTATTTTGACCATGGGAAATGGTCTGGAAAAGAAAAGCCCATCATGCTGCCTAATGGACAGACTCAGTGGTGCACAGATTCAACACGAGCTCTAGACAAGCAAAGCACGATATCTCTGCACTTGCCCTATCACTCTTGCCCCCTGCTGTCCTGTGGTGGGACACTAGTGTGGCCTGATCTAGACTCTTTTGAGGGAGATGATGTTATGTTGAAGGTAATTAACACTGGAAATGTGCCAGTAATGGGAATCACTGTGGCATCAAATCGCTAAGGAACAGAGTCCATTTCCATGGTTTTGACAACTTGTGGTGATTGGAGCATTGCTCGGAGGCTTTACAAAGTGTAGATCAATAAGTAACAATTTTCCTATTAAAGAAAAATTACTTGGACATTGCACTAAGATAGCTTGTGGCTCTTTCACTTCAGACCAGTTATGGAGGAAAGGTCTCTTGCTGAAAGGAGGTTTGTGTAATTTTGTCTTTACTGAGATGTTATTTGCTTTACAGTCATTCCAGTAGTCGCCAATAATTCTTTTTTCTTTATTTTTTCGCCCCTCTGTTGTATTTTGTTTTGTGTTTTTTTCCGCATGGTTTGAAAAGAGCTGGGGCTGATGGTAGGAACCTGAACCTCCCTCCCCCATCCTTACTTGAATAAAGAAACTTACCACTTAATTGTGTTCAATAAAATTAAGTTTTTATACTTAAAGTCGAAAGAACTCAAATATTATATCAGATGATATTTTTTGTGACGGTTTAAATTGTTTAAATCTTCAGTTTTATCAAGCAGACTGGTACACATTAATATGATACCCAATTACTTAAAACAAAGAAATTCAAGTTTAATCAATAACAAAAATACTGTTTCATTGCAGCCCCTTTTCGTCCACACTACGGCTCAGATAAACTACCTGAGACACAATGAAGACTCGTCTTGTTTGAATCAAATCCTGAGCTGACCGTAGCATTTTAATGCCAGCTCGTGTTTCACGGCCAGTGACTAAGAGTACAAATACAACACTTAGTCGTCCCGATAACAGATTTCAGAGACTTTATAGGGCAGTTTATCTGGCAACCTCTGTCCTTTTTGTGATGAGACTAAATAATACAAACTAAATAGCATCATCACGTTTTGCCCTGAAACTCCAAACATTTTGGATCATCCACACCTTTCGACACCAGATTGTAATGTCTTTAATTTAACCGTTACTGTCAGCCCATTTTCTCAAATTGGTTATTTTGGCAGTTACACCTGTAAAGTCGTTTACAAAGAAGGTAATGATTGCCCCCTTTAAGTGCCAAACGTAGTCACTTAAGATGTTCAAAAGCAGTGGAGAGGGTTGATGGCAAATCTTGTTTTAATAAATCTCTAGGCCACTAGTGTGGCTAATGAACTTAGTAATTACTCATCACTGGTTGGAAGAGTTTAGCCCGAGTGAGATGAAAGCAGTGGCTGCTGGGAGCCACAGGAATGGCACAACAGGCAACAATCAACACAGTGTCTGCACAACAATCAATCACAACTGTCAGGCCCTTAACAGTCAGAGTAATTTGCTGGTGTTTTTCAGAAATGAGTACACCTTGTAAAATGTAGCTAAGATCACTTTCCCAAACACCTTGAAGCACAATATGTTTAAACCAATGAGATTTGTGTCATATGATTTATAACACTGCTCTCAGAAAAATTATTATTTTTAGCTAAGGAACTGTTTCATGGGTTCAAATTATGCTACTGGAGCTTGAAGTTGGTCCCTCTTACAATACAGTGTACTGTGTGGTTGAATATTACATTTCTTTACAGTTTTTTGGCTCAGTGTTACAGCTCGGTGACTTCTGTTATTTGTCTGGCTTTGTTTTTCACTTTAATGTCTAGCAAATCGTGCATTTGATTTCACGACTGCAAGACTACATTACACTTTGGTTGTAGCTCCATAAACAATAAAATATATGAAACATTTGCAAGAGAAAACAAGTTTGTAATATATATATATATATATATATATATACACACACACACACACACACACACACACACACACATATCTCTACATGTATACATCTATCTATCCATCTATTACACATTGAGCATTTAAATATAAATGGTCAAATATTTAAATATGAATTGTAGCGTTTTACTGAGCATCTGTTAAACCACAGTGATATTTAAATACGAGTCAGAGCAGGGTGGTGAGTAACACTGGACTATTCACAGATGCTCCTTTCTGCAGAGCTCTAAATCATGTTTCTTAATTCCCAGAGCCACATCTCAATCATACTCCTTGCTAATTTGAGAGTCACCCTCATTTCATTTTAAACGATTCATTTTTGGCAAATTTGTAAATGGCCCCGATGTGTTCTACAATTTAGTCAATTACTGTTTCAGCCAGCAGGACTCTGGGGACCAGGAACATACATCGCCTGGAGGTACCATCTCAATAATTGTTTCAGAAAAGTTGGGAAAGGATTGCTAACGCTCTGTTCCACTTATTGAAATGTCAATTGGAGCCAAGACCCTTTTACTTCTCTTCTCACTCTTCCTCGGTACAGTTTGACTGCTTCACCTTTCCTTCCCTGATTCCTAACCATTGCTAAAAGAGTGAAACAGAATTTGATTTTTCCTTATTTTTAATCCTAAACTCTGCATGTACTTGTGATGCCTTCTCCAAAATAGATTATTTATCAGGAATAGTGCTCGTTTTTACCAGCTCTCCTTGTGTTTCTCTGAATTGATTCATGACTTGCAGCTTTCCTGTTATTTGTAAAATAAAAAATGTAACAGATAATTTGAACTCTGCTGTATACTGCAATTGTAATTAATTACTAATTAGCCGGGTAAAATTAAGAGATGATAATAATCCAAATTAGGTTCTTAATGGGTACTAATTAAGAGGAGAATCCTTCTTTATGGAACCAAACTGTGTGACCTGCAGACCCCAATTAATTAAGTTATTATTAGCCATTTCCCCATGTTTGGCTGATCTGGATCGTGTTCAACTGAAGGCAAAATATGTTTTAAAACTGCACAAAACGTGTTTCTGTTTGTTCTGCTACAAGGTCCCTCACCTCACCCGTGCTCTGAGCCAATTAACCTGTTATGAGCGTGTTAGTACAATGCTGATTAATTAGATCAGGGAGGAGATCTACACACGATGATGAAGAGAAGCCCTCAGGTGAGCACACGTTACTATTTAGCAGTTATCACTTCCCTCTCAGCCATTTATTTCCTGCAAAAACATGTTCATCATCATCATGAAATTATACATTTGAAGTACATCTCCATAACCTGGTAAAATGTTAAAATAAGATGTTATTTTTCACATAAAGCAGGTCTTTACCGTAATAATATTTACACAGATTCATTCTCATCAAACATTCTTCCTCAAGCAAATGTTTCATGACCATTGCAGTTAAAAGAAAATCCACTCAATTTGAAGAAAAAGTAATAAGATGATAATATCAAGATTAACAATATTGATAGAAACCTGTTGTGAGAAACAAGGAAATGCACTGTGTCATGGCACGTTTCAAGGTTCAACCATAATGCTGCGGTAATGTTAGCTTGAATTAAGCCAACATCAGCTAAGGGCAGGTGTTGCCAAATGTGCACAGACTGAGGAATAATGTTTTACATGTTAACCTTGGAATCTGATTATGTAACTGTTGGGTTGTTTATATTATTATTATTAATGTTAGATTCACAATTAAGTTGTCACACTGCTCAGTCAAAGAGACGGGGAAGATGAGTCGCCAAATGTTGAGGAGCAGGAGGGAGTAAGAAAGTCGATAGAGCTGCAGAATCAGTAGCTAAGCTTAAACAGATTTATAGTCAACACACAATTACTACGACCTCATCCTCTCAGGTTGGACTTAATGGCAGTGACTCACTGTTGCCTCTTGAGGTACAAAGCGGTATTACGAGGTTTTTCAGGCTGCAGCTAGCTGGCTAGCATGCTAACACGCTAACATCAAAACTGTTATTTAATTGTATTCTGTTGATTGCATGCTGCACCTTTAAATGTATTATGAAGAATTGTAACAGATTTTTACAAAACCCCAATTTTTTCCCAGATTCAAGAACCGAAACAGTGCAAGAAAGCAGGAGGGAGTTTTACAGGATTTATTCCACAAGGAATGAATGTGTAACAGGGTAGAAGGAGGGCAATATCGAGGAAGGAGACGACACTGGCTGGTCCACACTGAGTGAGCAGGTGAGTTAAATGGCAAAGGGGGTTTGGAGTTGGCAGAGGAGCTGAGGTCTGAGGCTGACTGGCACACAAACAGCAGAGCAGGTAAGTGGGCTCTGACATGGAAAAACAAGAACTAGCGAGGAGCAAAAATAGAGCACAAGAGTAAAAAGTCTGCCCGCTCGTTCACTGGAGATGTAACTGAACTAATACGCAGTCTGGCAAAGACAGGAAATCCTTTATTACTAAATGACAGTAAAATCTTTAAAGAGAGTCTCAAAAATGACCAAATGACTGGTTTAAAAATGGCAGCTTTAAACAAACTCTCCTCCGCACTGTGTATTACAGTCATAGTTAATAATAGAGAATCAAAACGTGCGGTGTGTACGTCTGCGCGTGTCTGTTCTGATTACTGGATGGGTAATTCTGTACTTCTGTGTGTAAGACCTTCAGCTCTATTCTATAATTAACTTTTGCCTGCGCCCATCAGGTTCCATTCCACACTTGATGTGTCCATAGTGACTGTTACATACAACCAGCTTGCCATTCAGTATGTATTAAGCTGTCAGAGTGGGCTGCTCTCCCAAGCCACCTGTCTTCACTGAACAACCCAGCCTATTAACTCCTATTGACTGTGACACACATGTCCCTCCAAAATGAGCGGTTCCGTATTGATTTTTCCTGAGCGCTGCTCACTTCCCCCTTTCATGTCGCCAAGGGTGAGATCTTTATCCTGACTGATTGTATATGTTCATCGTATCAAGAGTACTGTGTTGTGCAATTGCCATTTCAGACCCATGAACCCTCCCTCTGCACCCTCCCCACCCCACCCCACCACCTCCTGTGTATCATGGCTACTTGTATGCAGCCAAGTCTCAATGAGACAATTAAAAGGCCTGACTCCCCTGTGCCCTCTGTAACAGTGCGGTCAAATGGAGCTGTAGACCTTCCACACGGCCTGTGGTCTCCCTCCAGCTTTAATGCAGCAAACAACATAAGACATAAGACATGACAGCAAGGGCTTCTCCCCCCGCTAACACACTGCCTCAAAATCAATGGAACTGAATAGAGGGGTGCCATATCCTCTCAGTGACGCTCTTTCTAACTGCTACAGCCAAAATGAACTCTGACAGCGTGTATCGACATCATATCAAGCACCACCATCGAGAGAAAAATGATTATCTGCTGCTGAAATCAGTTATTGACATACTGTGGAATAGCTTCTCCTCCCCAAGGGATTTATTGATACAGTTTATGGTATATAAATATTTATCTAATATGTGTCTGAAATAGATTTGTCTAGTTAAGGTACACAGTGCCAGCGTCTGGTTTGGTCTATGGTCTAGTCCATAGAGAGCCATCAACACCTCGCTCACGCTCCTCTGCCACTCAACCATGACTCTGCCTTTCCTTCTTGTTGGATACTGTTTTTACAGGCGGCATGAAATTGCTTTGGCTGTTGCGACGCTGTCTTGGAGTTAATAGTAAAACATGTTGTAATTATATTTTATAGCTTCTCACTCTCGAATATCAAAACAACTTTTACTGAGGCCATCATATTGTAAATGCATGGAGACGTGTGATGTGTCACACCATCACTGGTGAAACATGAGAAACACAACTGGACTTAAATGGACTGATACTGCAGTTCATGTAAAAGTCATTTCTACTTAAAGCTCCATATCTGATTACTTTTTCTTTGTAGAATATAATACTTTATTTTCTCCAGGATGTAATTAAGCATATAGCCTAAAGAATTAAAAATGATCAGTTTAAAGTTATGATTATCACCGACTGGATATTAGACGGTGGCTAATTTCTGCATTAACAAAACCAGACTGCAGACATTTGGGTAATAATTCAGTGCACAGTGCAGATCTGCAGAAGCAAACAAAGATGATGCATATTTTTTATTTTCAAATATTCTTCTGTGTCCAAGCGAATTATTTTAAAGTAGTTTTTCATTTAAATACAGCAATTTTTTGTCTCCTTTGTTTATATGACTCTTCAAAACATATAACACTAACACAATATATAGGCCAATAGTCACTCTAGTCTTCAAATAAGACAATAAATAAAATGCTCTGAATTCACTTGAGTCACTTTTTTGTGACATCAGATAAAATCAGACTGAAACAACATTACAAACAACATAAAACAGAAGCAACATTTATAGCAAACGCATAAGATTCAACCCTCTCCTTTCCATGGTGACACCCAGCTTCACATCACCAATTAGCACAACATCTGCGGTGTTGTGCTGTTGATTTACACTGTTTGAAGATGTGATGACTGTTTGAAATGTGTGGACTGTGTGAAATATACAGACATAATATTGTTACATAAACAATTAAATAACAACTGGTTAGATACTGAGTGTGCAGCTGGAAAAGCACAGCTGATACACAAGCACCTATAATCAGTTGGCTGTAAATATTTTTGCTTTCTATTCTAATCAACATATTCCTCTAACATTTTAATAAATAATGTGTAAAATGTAGCTGTTTAGCTGTTGTCTTGCTTCTTCTTTCTACCCTATCTATTATTCTTTATCAATCTATAACATTGTCACTGTGATATCATTTCGCTTGTCTGTCCGTCCTGGAAGAGGGACAAACTCTGTTGCTCTTCATGAGTTTTTACTCTCCAACTTCCTAAGTCCCTCAAGGCAAATTTGTAATTTGTGATATTGGTTCATATGAATAAAATTGACTTCACTTGACTAACAGACGTGAGCAGTTTGTCGAGCTTTGGAAACAGATCGCAGTGGGGATTTGTCACTTTTGACATTTTTTACATTTGGTAAGTCATACCTCTGACAAATTATTATATATTAATTCATAAGTCATGCAACTGTAGCCATGAAATGTTTTTTATCTATTTGAGTGTGTCTCAACTTCTGTCATATGTGGGTAAAAAAGACCAATTACATCTAGAACCAGCTTTGTTTTTCACTGCTTTATGTCAACATTCATGACAGTGACAACCGTGACACTGTCTAATGACATAAAGGAAAATAAAGGTACCCCATCAATGAGCTATTTCAAACTATTTTTCTTGTCATAATACGTAAAGAAGGACCTTATTTTTACAATTCTTCCCTGACAGCTTTTATCAAAATCAAATGAAACAATTCTGGGCAAACAAATTTGTCATTAGATTTGTCCATCAGCTTCTTCTCGCAGGTATTACGGTTTTATTGTTCTTCAAATGTTATATTGATCTCCCACCTCTCGTAGCCACTGAACTTCAAGTGACCTGCTTTGATACTCGGATGTTTAGAGGTTGAGACATGTTGCCCTTGGCATTTCAATCACACAGACTGATCTTTGCAAATTTCCTTTGTTAGTTAGTAACTTCCCATTTAGTAAAAAAAAAAGTAAAAGGCTGATTTACATTGTATGAAATGTTTGTCAGCTGCAACTCTAGCAGATAAACTAAAATGAATAAGTAAAATGAGTTTATTCAGAGGATTTCTTTTGCTAACCAACATAGGAAATACATGACATGTAGTGATATTGTATGATATTGATTTTTGCAGACAAGCGCACGGCGGAGTGACTTTTTCTCCTCGATGATGCACGACCGCGGCCCTGTGAACATGACAGGCAGTCTCAGGTCAAATACCTCAGTCTCCCATCCTCCGCTGTGTCTCTATTACAGTCTGTTGGTTCTTTGGCTGACTTATTGACCAGCTCTCATGCTCGTTACTCAACAGAGGAGTAGTTTGCTGTGATTGATACCATGACTACTCTAAGACCTCTCTCAAGCCCTCCCCACCACCTCTTTTCTCTCCAAATCCTATCTGCGGTTTTAAAGCCATGAGTGGGTTTCATTAATGGTCTCTCCTGTTTATGACACCATAATTAGAGTTGAGGAAAGGCACCTAACTACCACAGTTCCACCATACTGAGAAAGTCAATAATGCAAGCCCAACAACTTCTCACACAATTGAGCCCTGTGGAAAATCTATATGCTCTACTGCTCTATGTCTTTATGGCACTGTTTTAGAAGAAGCCACCTGATTTGTTAGTGCTCTGTCCTCCACTTTTAACTAATCCCACAGAATTGATTATTAACACCAACAATATCATTTAGCTTCCAGCCGCCTCCTGCAGAATAGATGTTGCGTGGGATGTTTTTCTTTGTTGGTGGCTAGTGTGCGACATTGTGTTCAGTATAGCATGCGAAGGCCGAGCCTTGTGGCCATTTACCTGCTTTATAATTTGTTTTGTGCTCCACCTCATGTACATGCAGCGACTCCTGTAAAAACCCAACCAGGCTGACCGCTACGCCTGGGTTATTTGTGTGGAGCAGGTCATGGGGGATATTACATTAGATTGCTTTCCGAGAAAATAATTCTGCCAGGTGGTCTATTGGGCTTTGCTCCGTGTATCTGTCAGGCAGGATCGCATGCAGTTACACAGAGAAAGAGAAGTGTTTGAATACACACAAATACACCTTTTTTTTAACTCACCCATCTGTCTTTTTAATTAAAACAACAACAAAAAAACAGCTGAGGGAGTACTAGCGCTTGCAAAAGAATATGTACTATTGCAGGCTGCGCTTTAGATGATGAAAGAAATATGTTGTTTTATTTTACAAGCTAGTTTCAAGTGAACACTGTATCCATGTTAACGTAAATTCAATCATTCAGGAAGCATACTGCTACTTAAAAATAATTTCCCAGTCTGGCACTTGTGTCAAGCACTTGATGTATGTTTTCTGTTTTCTCAATCACAGGTTAGTGTGAGACCAGAGCTTTTGGGGAGCTGGTGTTGAACAGAATAGTGCGTATGATCTTTAAATGTTCAGCAGATGGTGTTCCTTTCGAGGAAAGACAAGCCGGGTTTTATTTATTTGTTGTTTGATATTGCAAATGTGAATTTTGTGTCGTATTCTGACTTTAATTTGGACTCTAGCAAAACGTGTCAGTAAGGCTCATGAAAGAAAAAGATGACAACAACATTAAAACGTGATTCTGGTCTTGGTCTCGGTCAGGTGGAGCGTCAGTATTAGTAACTGAGCCTCTTGTTCTCACTAAGGGTCATGACTGTCATCTGATGGTTGCGTTAGAAAGCACCATTAATAGTTGATGTTAACTGCAGCCCAGACGTGAATGTAAACAAGATGCAGGTGACTGGGACACTATTACACGGGTCAGACTCACCCACAGCTCTGTTTCATGTGGCTTTGTCATATGTTCATTTGCTGGTGGCCCTACAGGGGAGGAAAAAGAGTAAGGCAATCAGACAAACTGTGTTAAAAAAAAAAAAAAAGAAAGAAAGAAAGAAAGAAAAAGAAACACACACACACTTCTCTAATTCAGTCAGTCTGGTGTGCATTGTGTGCCAATATAGGGTCACCCAGCAGAAATATTCAGCCTGGCTCAATTTATGACCGATCCAAACATGCCATCTGGAAAGTTGGTGCAATGGCCAATCACGAACATGCAACTGCATATTCATTGTATATTACATTCTTATTTCTTGTCTTTAATTCATAAGATAGTCGCGATAAAATTTTCAAACTTGTTAAATCATGTGTTTCTAGCTTTTGGAGAAATCTTCAAACTTTCTAAACTCTTGTTCAAACTGGACTTATTGGGTCAAATATCGGAGTAGACTCTACTGCCTTACATGTGGCTCTGGGAGTCTGCAGTCAGACACAACAATGCTTTGAGCTACATGTGAATGCTAGCATGATAGCATGTTCAAAATGGCTATTAACACCATGTGTTACATAGGTACAATTGTGGCATCTTCACATCTGTGTGTTAACTTTTGCTAATTGGCACTAAATACAAAGACCTTATGGTGGTGGGTTAATCAGTGGGATTCATCATCTGGGGACCATGAATGTGTGCATATAACCTTTCAACCTGGACCAAAATGGTGGATTAACCAAGATTTATCTCTTTATCAAGATGATTCTTAAGTAAAAAATGCTATAGGAAAAGTAACCACTCCTATAAATTTTAGCTTATAGGTAGCAGTCATGTTGTAATCTCAAAGCAGTGTTAATGAGGCCAGGAAAACATGTTGAGATGACAGCAGTCTAATGACTTCCATGACAGTATACAGGCACTGGTGTAATCACAACTAAATGTCAGACACCATAAGGCCTGGTGCATAATGGCTCCAGATTGATATCTCCCTCTTGCTTTAATTAAAAATGCAATTTTTGCTTAAAAGGTATTGATTGTAGTTTAAAGAAAGAGCAAGCCGTCAAACTAAAAAGTGAAGAGAGGACTCTGGAGTCATAACACTCGAACAGTTGTGTGAGGAGTTTTTCTATGACAAGCAGAAGCCGGGCAGACGTTCATTGGTTGCATACGTTGCTTTGTCTTACATTAAATGAAGTTACATAGCACTATAGCTGACGAGGTTGAGTAGAATATCAATTATAATAGTTGCCATTCAGGTGCAGAATTTAGCCATTAATCAAAGTCGTCAGTCAGGTAACAGAATCCCCTGGAGTGAAGTGCATCACTCACTTTACTGGGCAGGAGATGAACCGGTGCAGGTAGCAAGACAGTGGATAGTTATCTATCATGAATAAACTAGACCTCTGAGAGCAGAGCGACAGGCCTGGCTACACTGAGCTAAGTGGGACTCCAGAATGGGACTTTTTTCTCTCCAGAGACCCCGCACCCTCTGGCCAGTCTTCCTGTGAGATTAAATGTTATCTCCTTGGGATCCAACGTGCGCTTCTGTAAGCCTAAACCAAACTTAGCTCATATCAGTTCACCCTTGTCTGGAAACCTAACCTCGGTGACTGAATGAACCAGTATCATAATTAAATCATCACTTCGCTTTTACTGTGCCTGCAACCCTAACCACCGCAGGAGAGGGGTAAGAGGAGTGTGGCTCTGCTGGCCAGTGATGACAGTGTAACGAAGAGCTGAGAGCCTCTCTGAATGGTCCAGCATGGCAGGAGATGGTGGGGCGACAGCTTCCCCCCAACACCTGCTTAGACCTTATCTGGATATCTGTGCTATCGCTCTCTTAGTTACTCCTACTTTACCTTTACTTACCGCACTCCTTTTAAACATTGTTCATTACCTTCAAGAAGGAGAATGCAAATAAAGATATCAACCTGTAGATTACCTGCGCTTTGTAAAACCTATATACAAAATGGTATCAGCATCAGATAGTGACTGACCATGAATCCCCAACCTCTGACAAACAGCTCTGTGGCTAGAGTCATGTAGCCATGTCTGCTCCTGGTTACCTTAATGTCTAGTGGCTTGTTGCACTGCTTGTGTAATGAATGTGGACCTATCAGAGCTTATCCTGTTGAACTGAGGATATTAAAGAGAGTAGTTACAAAGGGCAGACTTTAATTTGACCTCTGCCTGCCCTCTTCTCTAGTGAGGTGGCTCAGAGAAGCAGGCTTGTGGTTTGGGCAGTTGGTGATGAATGACTGTATTTGGTGGGCAGATTGTTACAGTTCCACACTAATTGAGGGGTCAACACAAAGAGCAAATGTGGTAATTGAGTCACTTGACTGTGGCTATAGAGCTTACCACCGCTCTTTTGACCCTGAAGCCTGCCCTGAAGTCACAACAGACTGTTCTATGGCTCTGTTTTGTACTGTGCCATCCACATGATATTATTCTCTTGTTTTATTTGTTTATACACACATCTTAAGTTGTCTGAGGTTGGTTTATGAAACCCTTAAATGGCACACTGTTTATATTAGAATAGCTCTTTAAATGCAGTCTGAAGTACAAGGATTTGTTTGCTTTGATGTTGTTGAGCTGTTGCATCAATGAGAATTAACATTATGAGAATATAGTTTAAGGTGTTATGTCTCCATTGGATAGGTCATACCAAGTTGTCCAAACCATATACGTGTGAACATAATTACTGCAGTAAATCTTTGCCTTATGTAATATTTGTACATATTAATGAATAGTTTAAGAATTTTAAGTCAATCCTCAATTAAATGATTATATATATCGTAAAAGATATTTGCCAAATCAAGTAGATATACTCTGAGGTTTCAATCTTTTTAGTATTGGATTCCCTGTTTGTGTTTCACCAAACATGTTGAACTGTGTTGGAGACAGTAAGCACAAGCCTTGAAAGACAATCAATAGATTAAACTACTTTAGACCGAAGCCTTGTTAATCTTATCTGAACATTACGATGCATTTTCAGACTGTGGACTTTGTTGCTTATCACTGACACTGGCATTGTGTGAATTTTGCTCTCTCTTTACAGCCAGTATCGATAGGAGGAAAAACTACAGCCACAAAAAGCTGTTTCAGTACAGTCATGAGCAACATGAGTGTTGTATTAAAGCGTGAACATGAGTGTAGAAGGTTTATGGATCATTTAGAGTTGGGGTTATTCTGTTTCATCAGATTAAATCTTGGATCCTCTTTGATCCAAAGATTTGTTTTACCATTAACATGATCATAACATAGATGTATCCACCAGATTATATCCATATTCTAAACAGGCCAGATTACATATACACATAGAAGTGATTCAGTATGCATGAAACCACTGCTTTATTCTATTTGAAAATATCAGTGTTGTCCTTTTGCTTCATGTTGTGCTTTCATATCTCGTCTGTTTTGTAAATTAAAATATACGTTGTATAAATTACATAATGGAACAGGGCTAAGTATTGACCGCTTCCTTGGTCTGCAAAATGTCAGAACGTAGTGATAGATGTAAGTGATAGTGACATATTTCTTACAAGAACTCACAATACAGTCTACAAATGTCAAATACTTAATAATTAGTTTACAACCCAAATGAACTGAATTTTAAATGATGTAAACAAAGAGAAAAATGGGACTGGAGAAGTTGAAACCAGATAATCTTTGCCATTTTTGATTGACTGACTATTAGATCGTTTGGCTCTACAATGGAAGCAAAATATGATTTTGTCATCTGTTCCTCTCTTTTGCTGCTTTTGATTTCTTTCTGTTTTGAAAAATACAAGTGTATAATCATTAGAAGTCCATTCAGTGGTGTACTGCAGGTTTTACTTTTATCTGTTGAGATATTTTGGCTGAGCATCACATTGGTGTTATTTTGCAAAGGTAGTAGTCTTGTGCGGTGCAGATAGGCTGTTATTGGATGGAGTTTAATGGATCTGTTGGCCTTTGCATTTGCTTTGCTCCTGAAACATGTGCTCAGCTGAGACTTGGGCAGAACACCATCCATTTACACCTAATGGCCATTGCCTTTGGATGTGGTGAGTTGTGAACAACACTGTGTGTATGTGTGTGTGAAAAGCTACAAGGACAAATGCATTCTGCATTTAATGAGTGTGGGCCAAAGGGAACCTGGGTAGTTAAAACTGAGAGTTGGCGAGACTATTTTGTCCCTTGTTACCTGACTCTTCTGTTGCACCTTTAAACTGCAACATGCCACTAAACTACTCTGATGGTCTCACAGGACAGATGTAGAGGCTGCGACCCTGTGTGAATGGGATTGATGGACCACATTAAACTCTGAGCTTCATCCTGCTTAAATGCTTTTGCACTCTAAATCTTTTACGCTATATCACTGTGGGAAGAGCACAGACTGTGGAAGATTTATCCATGAGACTGTTGAGGTGTCATTTGAACTGTATATTTGGTTGATGTGTTGGGTTAACAATCATCGCTGACTTGTGTCTATTTATTCTACTGAATGTATTGGATGGAAACAAAGATAAGATTTCTTTGTTTTTTATCTTGGCACGTATCCCAAAGGTCTGTTTAAATATCCACCATTTTCCTCTAACCCTTACACACCTCACTAAGATGTGATTGTTTTAATGCACAAAAATGTGGATGGTGTAATTACCATTTGCACAAACAAGACAGCAGCTTCATTGATTTGCCGCCGTTGATAAGGCAAGAGCTTGGCAGCGAGACAATGGCTGAGGCCACCAGGGGCTCACCAGCACCAGGGACACAGGACCGTCCTGCCTCCTCCGTCAATGCAGACAACCAACAAAAGCGGCCCGTCATTCACTCCACACTAGCGTTTTTAATTAATTTTCAGTCAGTTCTCCTCGGGGGTGCTTGTGTTGGTAATGTTGACCCCCAGATCTGCTCATGAATGTAGCTTTCTCCTCAGCCTGGGCTGTCAGAAGGTCAGCGGTGCGAGCTCCCTGAACATGAGCTCCTTTTTCTTTGTAGAATATGTATGTGTCAGAGGTCAGTAAGGAAAAACAGTCAGACTTGTGTAATTGCATGCTAAACATGATACATAAAATTGATTCTGAATATAAAAGCTTTGTGCAGTGTTCAGTCATATGTGGCCCTTATTTTTTTCTTTTTTTTTTTTTTTTTGCAGTTGCCATGGTAATTGTCTTTCCGTGGCTGTATCACTTATTGGCAAAACCGTCAAAGCGAACGACCTATTAAGCTTTAGGAAGATGTAATATACTGTCACGTCTTCAAGTTGTGTTAAGACTTCACAGGGAAGAGTTTCAGTGCCGCTGTTGCTCAACATGCTGAGTAGAAATCTGTGGATAAGCCGGATCAGAGTTGATCAAATTGCTGTTGTCTTAAAGCTATTCTGATTTGGATTAATCCACAGGAGTGGTCACACTCGCTTGCTCTGTAAATCTATAGGGCCCTATGCTTCCACCTTGCACCCCCACTGGGCTTTCTGATCTGTTGGGGCTTTGGAGGATGAAAGGGAGTGGGACTTGTTATGTTTTTTTTTTAATGTGCCAACTGTGTTCAAGGGGGCTTTTTAAATAAGTGCCCTTGACCTATTCTTAGGTTTATCCCAGTCTCCTTGTTAGCCCTCTTTTGTCTCCGTAGGGGGCTAAATTTAGTCTGATTAACTAATGGCTACAATTTTGTTAGAAATGAGGGTTTTTGGGTAACTGCAGAGCTGTCTTCAAAGCTCATGTGTGTTGCACTTCACCTACCTTTTTTTTTTCCAAGAGGAGATTAGACCAGCAGCCCACCTGATCTGCTCACTTACATCTCACTGAGGACTATATAAGACGTGTTTTGATCATATCCTCTTCCCTTTTATTACTTCTATTCCATGTTCCACCCTCTTTCTCTAGACTAAAACAAAAAATGTCTCTGGCCCGAGACCAGGTTTAATCTGTGAGTTGGAAAAAGATTAAAATTTGAGGGTAAAAAAAATTTGTCTAATCTAGGCGGGCATCATTTCAGCAAGCTTTTGAATCTGGCCCTGGTGACTGGGTAAGATGTCCTCTGGTCTCTAAAAGCATTAGATCTAATGGTGGACCATTTTGTTCACAATTAATAGGGCTCCCCAAGAGACCAGGAGCCTATAGACTTGTGGAAATACTGTAGCAGCCTTCAGGCAGCTGGCTAGATGTGGCTTTCTTCCCCGTCACTCACATTTGTCGTAATGGCACGAGAGCCTCACTGGCTATTCCCCAATGCTGTGTGTATGCATGAGTGTGTGTGAGCCCACTGCCCCAAGCATGTCTCATTTCAAAGTGCTGTCACTCCCTGCTTCCTGGCATCTATTAACACCCACCATTATCATGCTAATCTACATTGTATGATTACATAAAGTAATTTATGCACAGTTCTATTCCATGGCTGCACAGGGATGCATGCTCCTATTGTTGAATGTTTTAAAAAGAACAATTTGCGATCATCAGATTCTTTTTATTTCTCCCTCCTCATTGAATCTTATCTGTTTTGCTTTCTTGCACTTTTTACACTTGCCTTTTTACTTCATCAAAAAAAGAAAAAGAAAAAGCTCTCGCAAAGATTTGAAGGCCTCTGCCTACTGAGAAAATAATAGCTAAAATCGCTAATTGAGCCATGCTGCTTTGTTCATGAGGAGACGAGGAGTTGAGATCACTTTCCTCACAGTCCTCTTTAGCTCCATATCGGAATTGGTAAGAATGTGTTTTGTGTTGAAAGCAGAGGGCAAGAGATGAGCTCTCTTCCTCATTTATTCACAGCTAGTGGAGTAATTAGGAATGCAGAGGGCTGTTAAATTAAAACTGAATTGCGCTTATTAACATTTTAACTACCAACCCCACCCTCTTTAGACACTAAACAAGGACAGTTTCAGCTCTAATATGCCTGTAGAATCCCGCTGAGGGGACTCTTTATGTATCTCTAAAACAAAGACGTTCTTTAAAGTAAGATCTCCCTTTTGTTTAAACAACCAAGCATTTAACATTCAGTGTAATATGCCAAGCTTTCCTCCATGCTGTCAGGAGATGCACCACCAGAGCTTCTCAAACTCTTTGCTTAATGGAACACTATTTGTGGTCAGATTGGATAGCTAATGGTAGTCCCTTTGAGGGTAACTCTCCAAATTAAATAGCATGGATTCACATCTGTCAGACAAAACCAGGAGGCTCTTTGTAATCAATGACCCAAACCAAGAGAGGCTCCACATGGGGCACCTCCGCTATGATGGCAGCAAGCATAAGGAGCCACCAGGGACAGAGGCAGCTCACCTGCACTAACAGCCACTGTGCTGGGCTTGTGGAGCTGACTAGAACTGGGAGGGAGCACCAGTAGGGTTAATGTACATTTATAGAACAGGTCAAACTACTTAAGCCGGGCACTGATTTATAATAGAGGAGTGCAATGTGACTAAACTGTAAAGGGAATTCTTGTTTTTCTGTGCAAACATTGCCGTCGGTGTTGTGTTAAAATGTTGAACCCCATTAATTTTATCACTCCCCCTCTCTTGTTTCTCTACGTCTTTAAATTTTGTTTGGAGGAGAGACTAGCAAGACCTCCCGCTGTTGTGGAGAATTTCCTCTCGTTGTTAATTTTCCCTGCTCCATATGGCGCCACAGACACTTCACCTGCAGGCTGTAGCAGGCCGCGCGGCAGCCAGCAGACATCCTCGGGCTCAGGCTGTCATTTACACAGGCCCGTGCATCTGTCTGAGCAGAACAGAGCACAAACAGAACAGAGACAGCTCTTCTCTTCACCTCACAGCCTGAGTCCGGCACCATCCACCACCTGACAAAATCGGATGCTATTTCTGAAATGTTGTAAAAACGCAAACACGGTAGCAGGTTAAGACAAGACAGCCTTAACGCAATATAAGCTCACATCACCACCACCACCAGTTTGGAAAAGACAAGCTGGAAAATAGCCAGAGAGATGATGCCAAATGTGTGCATGGGTGTGTCTGTCAGTCTGTCTTTGAGTGTGTGCATGCATGTGTGCACACAAGTGTGTGTGTGTGTGTTTTCAGGGAGCTTGAAGTTTGCCTATGGCAGAGCCATGGAAGAGAGGGTTTCATCCTGGCTTGTCATTGATTAGAGAAGGGTCTTTAATTCCATCCCACCCCATGTTGTGATTCATTTGCATTCTGTGTCAGGAGGTAATGGAGTTTTGCTCCACGGTTTGCTCTGAAAATCTTGAAGATGTGGTCTAATGTGCATGCAGCCGCTAGCAAAGAGCTTTCTGATTTATTATGTTTCATGTGTTGGCTCATTTTTCCCCCCTTTCTTCCTTATCTTTGGGTAGGACTACGAACTCTCAAACGGTTTGGAAAGAGACGAGGTGCAAACACCATGAAGACTCCCAAGATATTTATCATGATTATTGTTTCACAGACTAGATTCACATCTAAAAACTGAAACACATATTTGTTATAGAACTGTATAGCAGTTTTGTGTTGACCTTAAAATACAAGAAAACTTTTTGTGCTCAGAAGATATACTATCCTGTGCTGTGTTTAGACATAATCTTTATATTTTGGGGATAATTTAAAACCATTTCTCTATAATAGGATTTAAGTTTGAGCAATTTATCATTTTGAAATAAGAAATAAATGATTATTTTACTCAGTATGCTCTAAAATATTTTTAGCTTTTAGCAATTAATGTCAAATTAAACACAGTTTTATAATGTTATTATTAATTACATTACTATTATTATTATTATTATTTTAGGAAATTTGTCTTATTCCCTTTTTATTACATTATTACATTTATTACAATTCTTAATATTAATTTTCTAACATAAAAGCTGCGTGGACTCGCCTTCCCCCATCATTCCAGCACATGCCCTTATTTTCCATGAATCTTAAAAAATTCCCGTTCACAGAGGTCTGATTTTCCCATTATGTCTGAGATGAGATAAGAGGTTAGGGGGAAGCTAGTGGTGGAGCTGGATTGGCTGTGGGTTGGAGAGTCGGGTTAGGTTTCTGAGCAAAGTTGGGGAAAATGTGGTGATAAAATTTGTCAACCTCTGGGGGAGGCCGTGTTCAGGGTCATGGCTAAATCTGTGTGCCGTGGGCAAAAGGGTAGCTCATAATTCCAGCACAGACGAGCAGAGAGCTGACCTCGGTACAGCTGAGGCCAAGCCACACTGATTTCTGCCCACCTGCAGGATCGTCAGTGGGATAACAATGAAGGTGTGGGGACAGACAGGGGTCTCTCACTCTCTTTTTCTTCCCCTTTCTTCTTGGCCTGTCTACGGAGACACCCGAATGTCCTTGCACACTGACCGTCTCTCTGCTATTTTTCTTCATTCCTCCTCGAAAAAATACAGCTGTTCACATAACAGTGTGCTGCTTTTGAAGAGGCAAATAGGATTTTCAAGGCATTCTTACAAGCCCTCAGTCTATTAAAGAAATAACTCAATAAATATCAAAAAATGACAAGAATTGCTCTCTTATAGTAGCTATCCATTTTCATCCACGTATTGATTTTCTATTATATTAAAATGTTGCATCAACATGCAATCATGTTAATACATCTTACCTATTGTGAGTCATGGCTCATTCAGCTGATAAATATGTAAATTAAAATGTTTTATAGTTGATCGCCAACATTAATCTCATTTGGATGTCTTAAACCAAATTAAATGAGAAAGTCTCGCACATAGCAGTTTGGAAAGTGTGTCGTGAATTCATCTCTGAATTAAAAAGAAAATGAGCAGGGGACGGGACTTGTATTTTTTTTTTTTTTTTTATTACAAATGTTAATGAAAAATGTTATTGACTTGAACAAATGGAGAATACACCTGGAAATGTATATTAAAACCCCTTTCCAATTTCTCTCTCTGTGTAGTTTGCAATTATAGTTATTTCAGCAATAGTGGGGGAATTAATTTTGCGTGCAGACTGATAATGTTAGCAGTGTAAAAAGAATGGATATTGTGTTGGATAGGGGGTCTCTAGGTATTTACAAGGAGTGGAGAGAGCAAAGCTTTATTTAATTGAAAGAATGAATCAATAACAGCTACAGAGCTTTGTCAGAGAAGGCCTTGCAAAATGAGCAAGTAATTTACTGTGGACAGTCTGTGGCCCAGTGGATAGCTGATTGAAGGCGTGTATTTTGGGTGTAAGACCATCGTGTGTAGATGCAGTTTAAGATTTTAAAACCTCAACAAATTTTAAGAGCATGCACGTCCACCGCTTTAGTTCAGACGAATGACAAATTATTTGTCAGTACTGTTGATGTTGAGGAAAAACAACACCGGATGCTTCTTTGTCACTGGTTAAATCTAAATTCATAAATGAAAATTAAGTAGTCGGAACAAGTGATTAATTTCTAGAGCAGCCGCTACGACTAAAGCAACAATCTACAAAACTACATTTTTGTGAAAATTTCAAAAGTTTGCGAACTTGTTCGAAAAGTGTTTTTTTTTTTTTTTTTCTTCAAATTTCCAGAAACTCTTACTCCTCTGTAAGAAAAGCTCTTCAGCTGGACAGAAACACAAGTGAAATTTGTTTTTCTTCACTAGTTACATTCTGCAATCCAGTTTTTTTCATTGTTGCTGGATGTTGGTAAATGTTTTCTCAGATCTCACTCATGCATCATTACACTCACGCCCTGACTGAGATCCTTTTTTTTTTTTTTTTTTTAATAAAAAATATTTAAAAAAAATCAGTCTTTAAGGTAAATTAGTCTCCCTGCACACTGGCAGCCGTCCCAGTATGTAAATTCATGTGCTAATTCACAACATGATTTCATTTCAACTTCCAAGCAAATGAGATTTTAATTGAAAATGAGATCTTCCATAGAGTCTCTCGCTGGAGATGTGTGACATGGGAATGATACTTTTCACAGATTGTTTTAAGAGACAAGGGGACTTTTTTTTCCTCCTTCAAAGCCATTTACAAAAAGATTGTGTTTTCTCAGCCTGGCGTTTCCTTACAACCTGCAGGTTAGTGAAAATGCACTGTGAAATTAACATTGTGCTTCAGATCCTCGTCCGTATGAAGAGGCGGGCTATTAACATTTGTGTATTTTCATTATGTTAATGGTGTTAACACAGGCCCCCAGATTGCCACCAGTGGTGCAGTAATTTTGTCTTGCTGATCATAAAGTGTCCGAGTGGGTCATTTTGATTGTGACACGCTAATTACATATTGCCTTTCCTCTTTGTGTATTCTTCCCCTCCAAACTCAGAGCAACCTACAGTCTTTAATGGTAGGCTTTTATGAGTTGAAGGAAAGAAAATGGCAGGAAAAGATCTCTTCCTATGTTCCTGACGGCTGTGTTGTACACATGCTTCACTGCTTCCCTTTAAACTTCCCAAATTGTGTTTCACAATAAATAGATGCCCAAGCTTTTAACTGCCAGTATTAGATTAGATGCCATTAGATGTAATAGAAAATTCTCCCCCTGTAATATTTTCATAAGAGTTTGAGGCATTTGATTAATCTGACCACATTTTATTGCATTAATGATTTTTTTTCCTTTCCACTCTGCTGTAAAGACATTGTATACTGGCTAATGCTGTTTTCTCTCTCCCCTCTCTGCTCGCTCTCATTCATCCTCAGCCGTTATTGCAATGCATTGTTGATGAGGTGAGTCGGCGTCTTATGTGCTTTCACTCCTAAAGTCATTCCTAATGGAGTGGAAACCTTATATTTTGTTTCCTAATGAAGCACAGGAGTGGCAGACAGCTTCGCATGGGCTGTCCTATGGCTGCCTGCAGGTTGAAGCCACCGGCCCGAGCCAAGTTGCTCTGAGGGAGCCAGCAGGGGATGTTGGGCTGGGGCAGCAGACAGCTTAAAAATGAACATATACACAGGCTGGAGTAAATCTGCAAAACAAAAATCTAAAAATAAAAAAATGCTGTGTTAGAAGAAGGATTCTGACATGTTCAGTAAACACAACAATACAGCAATTTTGTTTCAAATTTTACTTCAGTAGGATGTCACAAGTATAAGAACATAACAATAATCAAGCATTTCCACTATGATTGATACCACTCTCATGTGTGTATAGTAAATATAAAGCTACAGTCAGAATCCAATTAGCTAAGCTTAGCTTAAAGACCTAAAGAAATACGGGGAAACAGTCTGGCTTTGTCTCAAGGTTACTAAAACTCTAAAGCTCACTAGTTTACAGTCTTTAAGTGCTAAAAATGCATAAACATGACAAGCTGCAGTTCTGCAAGACGTTATATGTGGGACTATAGTACAGCTTGGCAGTCTGACTCTTACCTTTGTTTTCAGTCCTTATGTTTTTTTTTTTTTTAGTTTAGTTCAGTTCATTAGACACAGTAGAAGAGAAGGAGAGAGAGCGAGAGGAACCGAGGTCACAAATATCCAACACTATAACTCCTGGGTCAGGTACAAAAAAAAGTGAAATACAATGAATATAATATTGATGCAAGGGTACATGCATCATATGACTATCAAATCCATAACAAATGCAATGTAAATGTATCATCAACACACAAGAATTACATACAAGTTAGATGAGATGATGAGGCTTAAACCGTGACTGTAACTTGCTTGGTAAGATAAGCTGAGCTGAGCTGAGCTAAGCTAAGATAAGCTAACACCAGCTCCTGGTTGCAGCCTCATATTCAGTGTTCAGATATGGTAGTTGTTGAAATCTTCTCATCTAACTCTGAGCAAGGAAATGTACAAGTATAATATCCCAAATGTTGATTAATTCCTTTCACCTGCAAAGTTACTAGTAGCTATAAAATGAAAGAACTCTTATAAAGATCAGTAATCTTACGTAAATGTCCTTGGTTACACACAAATGACTAGAAAGTGTCACTTTCACTGTAATAGTCTAAATCTATCACAGTAATAAAGTGCCATATTCTCCCAAAAAATGATCAGCTTTTTATCAGCAGGAGAAAAAAAACTGAAAGATTTGATGGCCCCATTCACTGCTTAAAGCCCTGTTTAACCAGAAGCTGAAGTAATAGGTGTGTGCACTGAGAGCCCACAGAAAACTATCTCAGCTATTCTGAGCTGAGGTTTCACAGCAAGGTCACTTTTAAAACAAAATGTCTCCTCCGTTATCTAGGTCACAGCACATTCTGTTACTTTCTCCGAAACTTCCTTCCTTCCTCCCTTTCCTTCCTGCCGCTGCTTATAATTAAACACACACAATTATCCCAAATTTAATGGGATTTCAGAACCAGGCTTTTATTTAAGAGGTAATGAATAATATTTTAATTGCATATGTAACTGTGAGATCGAAATGTGCTTCTCTCATCACTTGTAATTACTACGCCGCATTTTTCCAGCGTGCTATTCTGAGAATGCGATCAATAGCTGATGAGTGTCTCTTTTTTTCTGTATTTTTTTTAAGGTCATTGTGTAATGGTTATTAATTGTGAAATGATCCAGCAGGGAAAAGAGGAGGCATAAGTACACTTAAAACATATGGACAGTGTCCTATTGTTTATTGATGTCTGTAATTAATGATATAATGCATGTCACTGAAGTAGTTTGACCTCTGAACCGATCATTATTCAGAGTGTAGAAGCATCAATCAAATTGTGCTTTTCTCAGATCTATTTTTGCACATCCCCTCAGGGACAGATGGAGCACCCACTGTATCCTCATTTGTATTCAGTTGACCAAGGCCTTGGCATGAATGATTTAGAAGTCTGTATCAGACATAGACTGGATGAGAGGAAGTAATATGAGATTTTACAAGCCGCTGCTGAAGTTCATAAAGACTACATCATCTGCTTCACTGCCTCAAATTCCCAAAACGTCATTTTCTTTATAGGACTTTGGTGTATTTACTGATTCTTTTCCTCTCTGTTTCCACTTCAGAAAGGACATGTATTTATTCGTCTTTGGGAGGTTTTTGTGCCCAGTAATGACGGGCTCAGCGGTGTAATTCGCCCCTCTCCACATCATAATGATCATATGAATGTCTGAGTTTGGATGGAGTGCTGGCCAGATTGTTTGGGCTATCTGGAAAGAGCGACACGCATCGCTGCCCAGCCTGAGGTTCAGAGGTGGTGTGTGGTGTTGATGTCCCACTCCGGCAAGCATCATCCCAGGCTCTCCTCGGGACGGCCGTATTAGAATAAGTCATTCCATTGTTAATTTAAATGGCTTAATACATCACTCTAAGGTAACAGAGTGATGTGAACAGCAGAGGGAAAGAGTATAAGAGAGAGCAGGAGAGAGAGATGCCAAGGGGTGTTTCTTTAATATCAAATGAAATTGAATCCTGCATTACCTCACTTGTGCTGTTTCTCAAGCAGCTCTGAGGCTATTAATGGAAAGCTGTAACAGGATTGGTTCAGTCTTTCGGTTCTTTAATTTCACTGCAGCTCCCAGATGTTAGGTCTTTGTCTCATTGCTGATCCCTGGCTGATCTATGGTGTTGTCTTTATCCCGCCTCCAGTCCATTGTGGCTGTGTGTTGTTATTGGGTCAGGTGAATCTATCAAGGACGGAGAGTTGGACAGTTCACACACCAGGGGGATAATTACAGGGTGATTGGTGTCCTCACGCTCTCTGCTCTCACTATCTTTGTCTCCTCTCTGTTAGCCTCGCCCTTACATAAACGCACACAGCATGTCTGGAATTGGAAGTCGACCAAATAAGCTCTTCAGTCCCGGGATCCCGGCCCTCTTACCTGTTCGATCTCCGGGGGGCCCAGTTTTTAAGCAGCTGTGTTTGCCTGATAGAAAACATGTGCACCATTGTTTACAGATGTTTGTGGACTTATTTACACCAGCGGATAGAGCGGAGCACAAGAGACAACAGACTTTTAATTCTCCACCACCACATCTATTGCTATTATTAACTTAACCTCCTCCCATAGATAATTCATCACAGTTACCTTCCAGTCGAACACTTTTTCTGTCTCACTCAGCCCTGGATCCTCACATCTACACGTCCTTTCTGGGTCATAATGACACACTCTGGTGAGCTGCTGCTCAAGTTCACATGGCAGGAACACCAGTTGAATTAATTACTATGGAAAACCAGTTTCAGTTTTGACCCTTAAACGTATAGTTTGACATTTAGGAAAAAAACCCAAACATTCAACTTTCATGCTGCGACTTAGCTGAGAAGAGCTATACTATCCTCAGGTCTGTTCTTTAAAACATCAAGCTAACACCACCAGTCAGTTAACTTTAAGCTCTGCTTATCTTAGTTTAGCATAAATAGAGGAAAAAAGCTACCACAGCTCTGTCCACAGGTGAGAAAAAATCTCTTACAGTGCATTAATAACTAAATGTTGGCCGGGCGCAGTGACTTTGCCCTTGTAAAAACCACAGCGCACCATTATATTTTGGTTTTTGGACAGGACAAAAGAACAAGGTGTTCAACACACAACCTCCACTCATGTTACAGTCACTTATTTCAAAAACTTTGCTAATAATAATAAAAAATAAAAACTTAATTTGTACAAGTCTGGTAAAGAAAAAGAAAGAAAATAAATCCTCCTTGATGTCTGTTCAGGATGTGTTACATTAGACAATGAAGAGGAAATTCCTGTGTGCTATTGTACGATTGCATTTTCAAATATAAATTCTTCATTTTCAAATATATCCATTTTAACTAAGAGGAAGGTCATATAACAATATTGTCAAACCCTCGGCTGACATGTTTTTGTTTTATATTTGAATGAAATTGTGTCTTTTTAACCACAGCCAACGGCATACACGCTCAAAGATTAGCTTGTCAGTTGTAACTTGTAGGTTACTGTGGTCCATCATGACTTTCCAGTCTTTGTGCTAAGCTCAGCTAACTGACTGTAGCTTCATATACACAGTGCAGATGTAAATCTTGGCAGGAAAGCAGCTGAGTAAATTTGCCAAAATGTTTTACCAATCCTTTAAACTGTACATTTTATTCCCATACATGGGGGATATTTGTTTTATTGTCCGTTGGGTGTTCTGCTCTTTAAAGTTTGTAACCTTGAAAGTGTACATTTTGTTTGTCTTCTCTTTCTTTTTTTTTTTTTTTTTTTTTTTTTGTTTGTTCGATAAGGTTTCTCTCCTTCAATCCCTGGTGCTGACAAGTATGTTGCACACCCTCTCACCTGCATGTGATCTTGATGGAAATCTCTGGTCCTCTGTTCTCTCTCTCTCTCTCTCACACACACACACACACACACACACACTCTCGCTATTTGCACTTCCTGACTTTGAAAGCTGTCAGCAGAGCAACAGCGGGCTGTTTCAGTACTCTGGACAGTTCCTCCACAGAGACCTACAGAGTGTTCAAACCGGAGGCTCTCACCTCACCCCAAAGTCTGACTGGGGACACCAAGACAAAGTCCAACACTGAGATTTCCAAGTGTGTATGTGTGTGAGTGTGCACACGTGTGTGTGTGTGTGTGTGTGTGTAGATGAGTCCACAGAGTCACCCAGCCCTTCCCCCACATACGCATATCATCCACCCAGAGCCATTCTATCTGTATGGAAATTTGGGCTCCACAGCTGGAATCCCACAAAGCACTGTCATCTACTAATAGTTATTATCTCTTTGGCCTGCTCCCTCACAAAAAAACCCTGCAATACAAGCACATCGCATCTTTATGGTAATGCCCTACAATACAGCCCCAAGCTATGGCGCATAGACCTTTGTTATCATTACGATAATTCCCATTCTCACTTGACTCCTCATTACACCATTGAAACTGCTCGAGGTTGGATATAGATAAATTCCTGCATCTTTCTTTATTACACTGTAGCATACAATGTTGATACACAAAACTTAAACTCCCTAAATACCCTAAACATAGAACAAGTCGGTGTAATGACAATTAGGTGTGAGAGTTGTTGTCGTGGATTAGCGGTGGTCTTGTGTGTTGTTTTTATTTGTGGCGTTTGGGGATAAATAATATGAGTCTACATCATCAGGTATTGACTTTTTGCTGCGATGACGTTGTGACAATATGATGTGTTTTCCAAACTGCATCATCCTCATTCATAATTTCAGACAAATAGTAATTAATGAACTTATCAACACACTAAATTTAGTTTTTGAGGTTTTTATTTTACATTTGTAGAATTTTGTCTTTTTTGTAATAACAAGTGTACTGTGTAACTTTACATTTAGCACAAATGTAATGATTTATAATATTTGTATACATTTACCACTCTGTGATAGAAACAAAAACAGCAAAATTCTTCTAATTATAATGAATTTTCAGTAATTATTCTCAGCCACTATATCATATATACCTTACTTTATAATATTTAGATTTAATTTTACCATTTTTACTACAATATGTTTCATTACGGTTTTGTTCTAAAACAGCGAGAAAGAAAGACTGTCATTTTTGCACTTCGTTTTAATACAGTTATTTTATATTGAATTTTTTTTTATCTGTTCCATTTTCCATACCACTTTTTTTCCTGACCTCTATATCTCACACTTATAATCTGGCACAACTTTTCCACACTGCATTTCCCTACATTCCCTACATTTTTTTTTTTTTCCATGTGACAAATAAGCCTTTGAAATTTTGTGTAAAATTTCACTACCCTAGTCTTCTTGTGCAATGGGACCATGGTGGTAAAAAGAAAAAAAAAGGAGGTGAATTTTCAACAACTAAATCACCAGAAGAGCAGGTGATTTACTATACATTCCTGCAATGATGAGTTTCGGGTCAGCTCTATATAAGAAGGAAAGCGCAGAGAGACATGGACCTTGCTGTGGTTGCTCGTGTCCTTGCGTCTCTCCATGAATGCCCTAACAAGGCCTCAGGATTGCACAAAAAAGTAATTGCTGTGTGATTGGCACAGCTTGTCCCGTGCAGCCTGTGTCCCCACACTTGAAGGCTCTCCTCAGAGCACCCTCATTGTCACACAGCCTTTTAGCACCTTTGTTCCTCCCTTCCCGTAGGACCTCACAGCTCACCATTGGCAGATGAGTCCCTGTCTGTGACAAAAGGGTCCCTGTGCTCAGCCTCATTTGATGCAGTGATGAACTCCCCCAACCTCCTACACACCCCCACCCACACACTTTCACACACACACACACACACACATATTGCACACCACCTCCTGCGAGAAGAAATGTTCCGTTTAGCGGTGGAGGATGTGGGGGTCAGGACCCAGGGGTGGGCTTTTAGGAGACAAATAAACATCAGAGCAGAAGAGGAGTGATGTCTTGTTTACACATTAGCGACCATTTAGCAAGTCTCACTGTTTTCACTGCGTCTCTCTGGTGGCCTCTCAAACAGCTGATCTTTTCTCTTTTGTTGTCTTTTCCAGTTCAGGATCCATTCAGCATCAACGCCGTGGTCAACGACGGATGATGTGAACGATCTGAGCTAATCTTGATTTGGATCAAGTTTCTAATAAATAACCATGACTCACTCACTCATAAAGAGAAGATACTAGAAATATCCACAATAATTAGCCAGGATCTTCTTCCACTGTCATTAAACAGTCTCTCCACATTTAGCTCCATACTTCCCTGTCTACTGTTAATTTTTGTGATACCCAATCAGCCAAACACACACACAGGCACACAAACTGCATCTTTCTCATACCATCTAATGAGGTGATGACCAACCACTTGTTATAATTGCTTCAGTCTCCTTTTAATTTTCAAGCTTATTAATCATATGTAGAGTTATTTAAGAATGCATAAATTAATCTTAGATTAAAAAGCCTATCAAAGCCTCAAAACAATTAAAGAGTAAGGTAAGATTTCCCCTGGGCTGGCACTTTTATTTTAATAGAGTGTTCAGGTGATTATCATACTTTGATGCAGCACTGTGATTAATGCAGACACACTTTTAAATGAGCTGTTCTCTCTTGCACACAAAAAAAGGTGGAGTATGTTTGAGCGGATAATGACCTCACTGACTTTTTGGGTACTTTATTCCATTTTCTTCCACAGGTTTGTTTTTTTTTTTTTTTAAATACACACTCATTACACACCACTTTTCATCTGTGAATGTAACCCATAGTTTGAAACTACAGATCTTATACAAATCTGTGGCTTTGACAGATAGCGTTCAAAAAAAAAAAATTAAAGCTTTATTTGCAGTCTGTTAAATAGATATTTTAGTTCATTTCATCACAGGTGGAAGTGTTCACCCTGTCAATAAAACTTTATATTTATGTGACCTAAACACAGACTTTTAATTAAGACGGTTTGTGAGTTTATGACGGTCCAGGTTCAACAGGCCATGGCAGTTCAATAATCAGTAGACAGGCTGATTTAGGAGACTGCTATTTAATCTGAATTATCAACTCCAGTTGGACAACATCTGTTCACTTAGGACGAAATATTGTCTCAAATAAAATATATTTTTCATTCACCACTTATACTCTGCATGTATTTCTTGGTTATTATAGATCCAGTGTATTTGATTTAATCAGATGCAGATTGTTAATAATTGTAAAAATGTAATTAATTAGATAATTAAATTTAACATCAAAATAAATTATTGTTGCTATTGTTATTATTATTATTATTGCTGTTCTTATTGCCATTATTATTATTGTTTTATTATTGTTATTATTAGTATTATTAATGTATGTTTTAAATAAACAGTGCATCTTCCTCTTTTGAAATAATAATTATGGACAAACTGTCATTATTGCTGCGCTGCTGTGTCTCTGTGGAGTCAACAGGACCAACAGGAACGTGTCCTGTTACCTTCATCAATATTACATCAGAGCTCGGCGGCGGCGCGCGTGCCCCATGAAAATGATTAACCCAAACCTTTATTGACTTTAACAAAAAAAAAAAAAAAAAAAAAAGAAGAAGAAGTTAAATGAGACAAACTAAGCGCAGGTCACAGACAGTTTGACCTTTTGAGCAGCTGGTTGTTGTCAGAAACGCGTGTAGGCGAAGTGAAGCTTGTAAACGATGAATCCGTGGGAACCCAGCACATGATGCAGGCCTGAGCACAACAATGTGTTGGTGAGTCCCTGCTGTTTTTTTTTTTTTCTTTCTTTCTTTTTTTTTTTTCTTCTTTCTTCTTTTTCTTTTAAGCAGAAAGCCAAATCCCACTGCAACCTCTCTCATTCATGATGTCAATAACATTATGGTCTTTAAAGAAAAACAGGAAAGTGCAAAAGAATTAATTAATCGCATTATACTCAACACAAAAGACTACAGAGTAATGAAAGATTAGTGTTGATGCTTTCTTATTTTAATTTAGAATTTATTTAGTAAATATAAAAACCCCTATAGGCTCCATTGAATTCCACTTTCTGCTTTTGTAGACAGAAGCTTTTTTCCATTTGTGCAGACCTGCAGGCTGCCATAAGACCAAACACTCAGCCATCTTCATTGGTCATGAATCCATAGTTAATGCAGACTGCCTGTGTGAGTGTGGGAGTGCCTTGCCATAAGTTTTGCCGTCACTTGATTGCTGTGGGTGTCATTGGGGGGCTGTACTACAGTCTGCAGGGCATGTGGGCATTGATGCTGCTGCTGCTGCTGCTGGCGCAACACAAACCATCCGCACACTGACAGCGGAGCACACACATTCACACACTCTGAGGGAGAGAGAGAGAGAGAGAGAGAGAGGAGGAGGAGGAAGGAGCAGGACGGTGAGCAGTCAGGAAGGAGGCGGTGCTGTATACGGACAACTGCGTCTCGCTCCTAAAGCAAACATCTTTACATCCTCCCCGACACAGACTGATCGTTGCCCGACGTTCACTTGATCGCAGCTTTGTGGGTTCAAACGCGGAGGGAGACAAGGAGCTGCGCGAACATTGAAGGTGAGTTTCTACTCTAGACACTGTCCTTGTTGTTGTTGTTGTTTTTTTTTTTTATCAAATGCCATTACTTTAGCCTGTCTGTTGCAACACAGACTGATGGAATCGTGAAATAATCTGAATTTAAATCTGCAGATATTTGAGTGTTAATAGTTTTAAGTAAAAACCCAAGTTTCGGCAAATTAAATTAAGTGATTTAACTTTCATTTGCCTTAACATCTGCATTATGACAGACACACACACACTCGCACACACATACATTGCTTGTTTAGAATGTGTTTTCATTCTTAAAGAAAACTAGAAAATCTTATTTATACAACTTAATTCAAATCCAGGCCTGTAACTCGAGTCGTAAAATTACGGATTTGACTGTGTGTCAGATAGTTATTATAAAGTTCTCTTTGTTGGAGATGTTGTTGCTTTGACTTAAAAAAAACTCACATGTTCACATCAAACGTGGTGTCCGCAGCCTCCAGGCCTCCAAGGATGGACTCCATACCTGCGGGGCGAGACTCCAGCTCCTCGCCAAGCTCCAAACAAGAACTTTCCTACCCGAGCACCAACCTGAAGCCCAACCAAGTCGGGGAGACGGTGCTGTACGGAATACCCATCGTGTCTTTGGTGATCGATGGCCAGGAGAGACTTTGCCTTGCCCAGATATCTAACACCCTGCTGAAGAATTACAGCTATAACGAGATACACAACCGGCGCGTTGCGCTGGGGATCACGTGCGTCCAGTGCACCCCTGTCCAGCTGGAGATCCTGCGGAGAGCCGGGGCTATGCCCATCTCCTCCAGGCGCTGCGGGATGATCACCAAACGCGAGGCCGAGAGACTTTGTAAGTCATTTCTAGGAGCTCACTCGCCTCCTAAACTTCCAGAAAATTTTGCCTTTGACGTGTCCCACGAGTGCGCCTGGGGGAGTCGAGGAAGCTTCATCCCGGCCAGATACAACAGCTCCAGGGCCAAGTGCATCAAGTGCTCCTATTGCAACATGTATTTTTCTCCAAATAAATTTATATTTCACTCTCATCGCACGCCGGAGTCCAAGTACACGCAGCCAGACGCAGCAAATTTTAATTCCTGGAGGCGGCATCTTAAACTAACAGATAAAAACTCCCCGACAGAGATATTGCACGCGTGGGAAGATGTGAAGGCCATGTTCAACGGAGGAAGTCGTAAGAGGACGCTGCCAGGCAGTGGGTCAGACTCCAGTTCACCTTTAAAATCACACGGACCCAACCGTCCCCGAGACTCACCAGAGATACCCGCGAAAATCCTGAGCTGTGAGGACACACGCGGCGGCATGACGAGCACACGCAGCTACCCGGTCATCCCTGTGCCAAGTAAAGGCTTTGGGATGCTGCAAAAGATCCCACCGCCGCTTTTCCCACATCCGTACGGGTTCCCAGCTTTCGGTTTGTGCCAGAAGAAAGAAGAGGGTTTAATGGGAGAGCAAAGCAAAGCAGGCCTGCCGGGCGTCCTGTGGCCCGGCACCAAGGACAGCGCCTATCACTCCTTCCCTATGTTCTGGCCCGCGGCGGGCGCGCTGCCCATGCCTCCGTATCCACAAACACAACACAAACCCACACCGGAGCTGCTGTGTCCGCCTCGACAGACTGACATGGACATATCCGAGCACAGTGACCGCAGCACCAACACGTCCAAAGACAGCATGGTGGAAAACGAGCGCTGCTCTAGCACTCAGTCTGCGCGTAACGAAGACGACAAGTCCGGGGACGAAGCGAGGCCGCTGGAGGGGATGACGCTTGCGCCTCGGAAAATCAGCTACGTCTCGGCTTTCAGACCCGTTATTAAAGACGCTGACTGTATCGCTAAACTGTACGGCAACAGAGGCGCGTACAACGGGTGTCGCACCGGTTATTTATCGCCCGATTTTTTAAGCGAGAGCTCGAGCTACCGCTCCATGTCCCCGTGTGTGGACAGCGAGGGCGACCCGGACGTGGACGTGGAGACGAACAAAACACCAGATGAGGATGAGGCGGACTCCCGGCCTCTGCCCTCCTCGGTTTGTCCTCGGACTCCTCCCGGCTTGACGCACGGTGTTTCACCAAACGGTTCAGACTCTAAGGGCGTGCAGGACAACGCTCAGCTGGACTCCCAGAAAACGAGCCTCCATGTGGGCCAGTCCTCTGAAAGAGAACTGCAGAGCAAGCAGTTATCAGACCCTCACATAGCCGCGTCTTTCACTGAAGTGAGTGACTTATAAATGAGGAAAAAAAAAACAACTGAGAAACAAAGCTGTAACAAATTCACTCAACTTTTTGTTTTTTTTAATTATCATTATTATTATTAGATTTTATTTTGCAAATGGGTTTGTTTTCTGTTTTCCTTTGGCCTGCGTGTGTATTTTTAATCAGATAAATCTGTCTTTTTTTTTTTTTTTTTTTTTTTTTTTTTTTGGGGAGGAATTATTTTGTCATTCAATGTAACAGCAGCATGTGCACAACATTTAGAGGAAGAAAAAAAAAAAAAAAAAAAAAAATCACGTCTTTAAATAAAAATATACACACATCAACTTAGAGTATATTTTTAATTATTATTTATAGGTTTTGTTCTAATTTGTGAATATTATTTAATAGTGATTATTGTCATTTTAAGAGCTGAAAGAAGTGGTGATTCTTTCTTCTTTAGGTTTACACACCGGAGAGGGGTGAGCTGCAACAAAGGAGCAGTCCGTATCAGTTCAGACCTGCGAATTACCAGACTGGAGTACTTACAACAAATGGTTAGACATGTTTTTTTTTTTTTTTTTTTTTTTTTTTTTTTTGGTTTTGTTCTCTGCTTTTGTTAAAGGAAAAAAAAAATTTAGCCTTTTTTTTTCTTCAAAAAAAAAAAAAAATCAAAATCGAAAAAAAAGGGGAGAGAAATTACATCGATTTATTTTCTCTTAAGATGAGAGTGCGAGTAAAGAGGAGCCGTCTTCAACTGTGGAGGAGATCGAAACGAAATCTTTTAATGAACAAAGCAGCGAAGAGAACCAGCGAGAGCCGGATGATGGTAAGTCACACCGAGGTCAGCGACTAGGAATTTATTTCACTATTATAACATATTATCTTCATATAAAAAAAAAAAAAAACACAGGCTGGCCGCTCTACTTTTTTCACCTTTTTTTCACCACATATAGGAATATAATTTATTTATTTATTTTATTTTATTTTTGTGTATTCAGGCGAGGACGCGCCAGCCAGAGCTCTGCCATCACAAAGAGACGTAGAAAGTCTGGCAAAAGGTAAGACGATGTCTTACTGTTTTATATATTAAAAACAAATACATAAGATTTTATTATCATTATCATTATTGTACAAAACATTAGCTGCACAAGAATTCACCCTTATTCACATTTCACATATTTTAACAGCACTAAATGTTTTAAAAGGGGCTGTTATAAGCTTTCAGTGCAGGTTTATTATAAAACTTATTTGCATCTAAAAGTTTGTTTTTTTTAATTCATTTCACTATATTTCTGTTCTTTAATGACAGTGTCAGTTGCAAAACTTCACAGTTTCTTGTGAGATTTAAATTAAACTTCTCACTTCCCCCCTTTCTTTTTTTTTTTTTTTTTTTTTTTTTTTTTTTGCCTTGAGGCAAATTCTATGGGATTTGGGGGAAAAAATATCACAGATTTTTTTTTTCTTCTTTTTTTCATATTTTGACTGCAGGCCCAGGAAGACCTGTTCTGAATATTCAGTCTAAATGATGTTAATGTCCTCATCACTGTCCTTAAAACTAGAAAGCCGCCCTTGAAGGAAGCCTTTTGTACCCTCTCTCTTCAAACATCTTCTATTTTTGTCTGCTTTATCTTTTATTTTTATTTTTATATTTTAATAGAGGAACTACAGAAGCAGCTGTTAGAACAAGTTGAACTGAGGAAAAAGCTGGAACGTGAATTTCAAAACTTGAAAGGTAAGCTAAATTCTGCAACAGTGTCTTTTTCACTATATTTTGGCTTTTATCCCTTATAACACTGACTTCATAGACAGAGACTTGGTGCATGATAAATTTTCTTAAAGCCCAAGAAACTGACCCTTGCCATGCCATGATCAGTTCCACCTCAACAGTGGCTTGTATGAGCTCTCCCTGTGAGGTGAAAAAAAGGAAAAAGAAAATCTGTTGAAGGGCACTATTCTTCCAGAAATGCTAAGTGGTTCAGGGACACGCTCCCTTGGGGAAAATGTGTTTTTAAAACCTCCTTTAACACTGTTTTTGAGAGGATTATGATTTTAACCTTAGCTCCAAAAATATCTATGTGTAGCTCAGTGGGAGAGAATGTTTTAGGTCTCAGTTTAAATATTGATACGTTAAATAGAAAAGACTTAAATTGTTTAACACTGTTATGTAACGTTTAAGAAGAATGACAGTTTTCTTATTGAAGTTGAATATCAGGATTTATATTTGAAAATGTTCAAGAGAATCACAATTTATAACACATACGTTTATAACATCTGGATCCATAAACATAACCTATACACAGATGATATTTCTCTATGGACGTGTATCAAGGCCCATAACAGTCAACTATATGGAGCGAACAAAGCACCAGTCACTTCCTGATTGTTAAAGTTATTGTCCAGCTGACTCCTGAACACCATCCACCTTCTCTCCCTAAATATATGAATACTTTCTGTTTCTGTTCTGATACAAAAAATTTCTGAGCGTGTTTTATAAGAAGTACATTTTTTAAACCTAATTGTACAAATCCTCATATATCAAATAGAATTTGTAGTGTAAAGTTATTTATAAAGTCTGTTTCAAAATGGTTGCGTTACAAAAGTCCAGCACATAATCCACAACCGTCTAAACAAATATCATACGTCCACACTTCTGCAGATTTATAATAACAACTGGATACATTTTGTACATTTTGGGTACATTTTTGTTATTGTATGAAATTTATTTTGTCAACCACTGGTGCAGCAGTATTTTACTTTTAAATTAATTCATTTTAAATTAAATTAAATTAATAGGCAACGATGAAAAACACTTCAGACTCTTTATGTTGTATGTTGGAGGTCTGGATATTATTTTCCATGACTTTCTAACATCTAATATCTAATATCAATTTCTAGTGATGCTTCTTTGTAAAGAGCTGAGAGCAGAGTAGTGACACTGACAAATCCACACATACTTTCTCTCTCTCTCTTTCTCTTTGCATTCCTCGTAGTATCTGAGTCCAGCTATTGCAAATTTGGTGAATACAAAGCACAAATCTTCATCTTTTATCTGTAGCATTGACTCAGTTCTTCACCTCACTGGCTCTTCAGAGTCCTTACACTGAATAAAGAGCCAAGTCGAGATGAATTATCATAGGATCGAGTTTAATGTTAAGTGGGAGGGAAAAAAAAGAGTTAAAACATCTGCGTGTTTGATTTACATGTTATAGTTTAATTAAAACTTGTTTTGTTTGATTAATTTTTAATATTTGGAAAAAGAAACATCATTGATGTTAAAGCTTATAAGAAGCAAATTATTTACTATCATTTTCCACAAACATGCTGAATCCTTATCTCTTGTATAAAACATAATATATTTCCATTTAATACTTTAACAGTGTTGCCACAATTAGGAGGCCTGGAATTAGCCAATCAATGTATTCTTTATTATACAAACCTTTAAAAAAAAGTGTATGTATTTTAGGGTTTATATGACAGTTTCCCTCTATAATATTATTTTTGTAGCCTGCTGCTTGGATTGGATGTGTCTTTTTCTTTAAAAAAAAAAAAATGGAGGCTCACCTGCTATAGGTCTGACTGAAATCGTGTCGCTTTGTTCCTCAGATAATTTTCAGGATCAGATGAAAAGGGAACTTTCCTACAGGGAGGAGATGGTTCAGCAGCTTCACATCGTCAGAGGTGAGACAAATAAAGCAGAGGGGGCGGGAGAGGCTCAGCTTCCACCGTGGAGGGTTTTTTTTTTCCCTTAAATTATCTGTGGTGATGTGATTGACGACATATTAGGCTCATTTTTTTTTTAACTGAATTTGTCTGTAGAAGAAAAAAAAACATGAAATGTTAAATTTTATAAGAAACTTTTGAAATCAGTTTAGTCATCTGCACATATAAATAACCTAATGGAAACATAGCGATTTAAAGTGATCATCAGTGTCTCTGTATCCGTCCTGTTTTCACTCCTTTCACACACTTTTATTTCAGCACTAATTGAACTTGGGTAATTGTTATACATTCAGGTTGAATAACAGATCATCTATCTACACCCACACTATAGCCTATACTTTACAAGGTTGATCCAAACTTTCATGACCCTGGATCAGTTGATATTTAATGCGATAACCCAGCGCTTTTCTGTGTTATATTGCTCATCAGATATTCACCATTCAATAAGATTAGTTTACACTCACGTGCTTGTACACTATTGATGGTTTGATCTCCTTCTTCATAGAAGCTCACGACGCTTTACACCATTTCTCGTGTAAGATGTTGACTCCTCGTCACTGCAGCGGCTCCTGCTCCTTTAAATCTCCTCTGCTACCACCGTGAATCACATAAACAACAACAACAACAATAACAACAACAAAGGACACAACTATAGCTTCTGTCAAACAGTAAAACCACCAGAATCCTCCAGAGACGCTCCGAGGAATCGAGTCAGAAGTATAGACTAACTTGTTATTAATTGTAATATTTGGGGAAAAATGTGTATCTACACCTTCAGTATTTATGTAACCATCTTGCATACGGTGAATTTGTTTTGTTTTTGTTTTTGTTTTTTCCTCCTGAAATGATACAATTGATGATATTTATTATTTGTGGCAAAGTGCAATGACAATGTATGTATCTTGTAATAGTTCTAGGTTGGTATTTCGGTTTTCTGTTGTCAATAATAGCAGCTTTGACTAGCCAGTTCATTGCTCCTTATCCTCACAGTATTGTGAATTAGCCTACTACTTTTACTGTGTTCTTCTTCTTCCTCTTCCTCCTCTTCCTCTCCTCCTGCAGGCCGTTAGCTTCTTCTTTGGATGTTATGCACTTTAAACGAGTGATGGGATTAATAAATAAAATATCCTGTGCATTGAAATAGGCCTACAAAAAATATAATTATTTGTAACAGTCAAACCATGGATATTCCTTTCTGAAGACTTTTACAAACACAGAAGTTAGTAGGCTAACTTAGTTCACATGCGACCTTGTAAGTAGCCGTATATTCTAATAAGAGTAGCTTATTTGTTCATGTAATATTGTTTTCATCGCTAATGAATAAATCATTTTATTTAAAGAAATGTGGATTCTTGCCCCAAGCAGCTTCAACAAGGGGGAAAAAACCCTAATATGTTAATTTGCTTCAAGCAAACTGTCACATGATTCATTCATTTTACCACATTGTTTTATTATCAAAAAGTAGTTATTCACTTTCTCTTTAAAGCGCAACTTTCACCTTGGTGTGTTGGATTAACGAGTATTGCGCCATAAAGAGGATGACGCACAGAAAGTTTCCTATAGGCTGCTGAACTATAGAAAAGAAATAAATTCAACTAACGATTATAGAACCAGCAAACCTTTGTCATTTTTGTTTGGTTAGACATTAATTATCTGGACATGACAGACACAACAACAGTGGCAGAAGTAAAAGTAGCAGAATATAAAAATGCCTGTTACAAGTTACAAGTCCTGGTGCTTTAGTACCACCGGCTGACATATCATCAAAAAATACATGATATTAACAGAATACTATTACTACATAATTTATAAACACCATGTTTCAGTTAAAGCTGGAGTGGAACTGGTTTTTACTCCATTATATACTAATATATAGTCTAATAGTAGGCTATCTAATATGTGGTTTGCTGGTCCAGTGGTTCACAACTTTTGAGCCAAAGGTTCACTATATAAGTCTGAGTAGTCGCGAGATAATTAATGAGAAAATTGTGATACGTTTTGTTTATTTATATAGCATCTATATGGTTAAAATTTGAACAAAGTATTTTCCATACGCTTGTCATATTTTGGTTGTATGTTAAATATTACCTCAAAAGTTTCATTGAAAACAGTACAGTCAATAAAAGTGTTGTATTTCCCTCTGATATGATTGGAGTTGAAGTAGATTGATGAAGTCTACTTTGTGGTTTTCAACCATTTTTAAATAGTTGCTTTTAGTTGCTTTTATATTCGTATGTTTTTGTCAAAGCAAGAGAAAAAATCCCTCGAATAACCGAAAGGTTTCCATAAGTGGTGTTTCCATAATGTGATTTCTTCAGCGTTCAATTGTTGTCTTCCATTTATTTGTGCGTGTTGCGGCAGCGCCCCCTGCTGTCCGCGGCCTAGAAGCGACAGACTATTTTGAATCTGCTGTCCCTTGAGGATGGCTTTTGCGCATGCGCACCCAGTGTAACAAGATGGCGGAGAGTGCGGAACTGAAGGTAAAGCGAGCCCCTACATTAGCTTGACAAATAGACGTTTCACACAGCGAGATTTGAATTTCAAATCATAGCACCATTGTTATTTGACAGTAGAGACCCGAGGTGTGTTGTTATCAAAGCATATAATAACAAAACAACAAAGCAGAAGTGGCCAGACAGATTGTTAGCTGGCTGGCTAGCTCGTTAGCATTAGCTTTGTTATTGTTGCCGACGCTGCGATAGACTGTCCCTGCTGAGCGGCTCACCTGCAGATAAGGCCACATATCGCTTTTGGAAAAAGACTACAGTCATATTCATGTCAGCGTTTTGAACCCAGCGGCACTTTAGTGTTAGACACCTGACAGCAGCAGTAGTTCACCAGTCGGACCGCAGTGTCTGTTTAAAAAAAGGGGGGCTCTGTCTATTCCCTGGAAGGCAACGACAGCTTAGCTTCCATCAACGTTAGCATTATTTCTAACCAGATATAATGTTAATCCTTGGAATATACTTACTATACACAACCACGTTTGCTGTAATATTTGCCACAATGTTTGTTTCTGTTCAAACACGTGAGATGATGTGTATAATGTAATATTAAGTTTTCAAGTTGGATGACACTAGCATCATTCAGGCGCTGCTAGCTGGTGTATGTTTCTCCTTTCATCTTCCACTATTTCATTTCAGTGTTGGTTATTACTTATTAATAGAATGAAAACACTCATTGTCTGATTGTTTTCATCGGCTCTTCCAAACAAATCCCTGCACTGTCGACACGCCTCCTTTTTTTTCTGAGTCGTGTCATTAAAATACAGTAAACAAAAAGATGTGGTTGGACTGCTGTAGAGGAATTTAACATACACTCCCTATGTATTCACCTATTTGTCAGATCCAAATGTATGATTTATGTATTTATACTTTAAGTGTCATCCCGATATTTACAGTCACTTAAACATTTTCTTTTTGTAGTTACAATATTACATGCTAATTCGCAGAGTACCTTGATTAATAATCAAACTATGCTTATTACTTATTACATGTGCCTCTTGCCTTTCGATTTCATCTTATGTCTTGCTGTATTACACCTGTAAACATAGTTATACACAAGTAGGAACAATTGATTCTTGTTCTTATTATATATGGGGTGGACGTAGAGGCACGATTAACCGTGCAATATAACATTGATTTTCCACTGCCTGTGTTTGACAGAGGTGTCACTTGAGTGCTGTGTTTACTGCTTGAATTAACTTTATTACATTGTAGAGTTGGAAGTTAAAAAATGGTCCTTATTTACATTTTGTTATAACATATTTGTTTTGTTATAGAGTCATCTACAACAAAATAAGTAGACATATAACAAGTAACAAGTAGTTGTACATATAGTATATATCTAATACCCCCTGGCACAAAGCTGAATTAATATTTCTCCATCGCTGTCTCATGAAACAGCTTCTCTTGTATTGACTTGCATTATTTTGTATAGATACTTCTGTTTATGTGACCGCGCTGTATTTTAATTTGCGTCATGTGGAGTCCTTTTTATAAATAAGGCACTGAAAACCTATATTGATTGTGAGAGTTGTGTGGTTTCTGCTTTTAGCCAATAGGCTTTCTCTGCCAAAGTCATCTCAGAACAACAGTGTTTTTTTTTTTTTAAATACGCTGTTTGTTTAAGTAATAATGTTGGTTTGCTATTATAACATCAGTGGGACAAAGGTCAAAGACCACTTTAATAATCCTCCAACACCAAACATATATCAAACATGAAAATGTTGTGGGTTTGGAGGATTTGTGTGCATGTAAGGGACTGATGGTCTAATGGTCTAAAATGAATCAGACAGACTTTAATATTCATGTTTCAAACCGTAAGATCTGCAATTGAGAAAAGAGCATTTGTCACTGCATCATAGAAAGTAAATGAGTTTCCCTGGTTGTAGCCTAATGGATCTTTTTTTTCTACTCTTCATTTTTCACCAGCAAATGGTAATGAGCCTTCGAGTTTCGGAGCTCCAGGTGTTGTTGGGGTACGCAGGGCGGAATAAGCACGGACGCAAACATGAACTTTTGACCAAAGCTCTTCACCTACTCAAAGCTGGTTGCAGTCCCGCAGTGCAGATGAAGATCAAAGAGCTCTACAGACGGCGCTTCCCTACCAAAATGGTTTCGCCAGTGGACCTAGCTCTGCCCGGTGTTCACTCTGCCTCCAGCCTGCCCGCTGGTCTCGCCCAACTGGGATTTGACAGTCATGGTTCCCCTTCGCCCCTGCTTCCCGTGTCTTTACTCGGGCCTAAACATGAGCTGAGTTTGCCTCACCTCCCCTCTGCCCTGCACCCTGTACACCCTGATGTCAAGCTCCAGAGACTGCCATTCTACGACGTGCTGGATGAGCTCATCAAACCAACCAGTCTGGGTGAGTCCACCACCACTTCTTGTTCAGCTTTATTATTGATGAAGAAACAATGATGCTGCAGATATCTGAACCACGAAGCAGGAAAACATTATTCTTAAAAGTTCAGTTTGATATTCTGTCTCTTTTTTTCTGTTTTATAGCCTCTGACAACAGTCAACGGTTCCAAGAAGCATGTTATGCCTTCGCATTAACACCACAGCAAGTCCAGCAGATCAGCAGCTCCATGTAAGTGTGAGAACTCTCTGTTACAAAGTGTCTTCAGCTGTCACGGTACAATCCTGTGAAAACATTATAACTACCAAACCCTTTAAGAAATTACTGTTAACATGATAAATAGTTTAGCTCTAATGATCAATTTAACCTGTTTTCTCTCTTTTTATTCTTCAGGGACATATCTGGGACCAAGTGTGACTTTGCTGTTCAAGTCCAGTTAAGGTATGTCTAATTGAGTTACTATTAATCTGTGTATTAAAATGTTAACATTAAAAGCAGCAGCAGCAGCAGCATCTTTGTTGATATACTTAAAATGTCAAGAGTATTGTTTCTGACAGCTTACAGATGACAGCATCCGTAAATTTAACACTTCACATAAAACAAGAGATGCCTTGTCAGCATTATTATATTTAAGAAAAATATTCAGACTTAAAAAAGCTGAGTTATAAGAATTAAGAAATTGAGATGGAACTAATAGAACTGAAATTGAAAAATAAGCAGCAAGCCAACCTTTTTTTTTTCCCTGAAAGTGACGACAAACGAAACAAGTTGCTTTTTTCACCCATGTATTTCTTTTCTTCATGTTCAGATTTTGTTTATCAGAGACAAGCTGTCCCCAGGAGGATCATTTCCCGCCTAATCTGTGTGTGAAGGTCAATGGAAAACCCTGTAATCTCCCTGTGAGTTCAGACAGTTTGTTTCCTCATCTTGACATATTTTGATCGCACCACCGCTTACTGACAATCAAACTCACTGATGTTTGGTGTTTTTGTCTGCAGGGATATCTTCCTCCCACCAAAAACGGAGTTGAACCAAAAAGGCCCAGTCGTCCCATTAACATCACGTCTCTTGTCCGACTGTCCACCACAGTCCCCAACACAATTGTGGTTTCGTGGACTTCAGAAATTGGGAGGGTAAGAAGATCCATATCAGAATATTGGTAGTATCATGAAGGTAGTAGTATTATTTTCCTCCTTCCTTAGGATATTAGTCACTTCAGCATTTTGATTACTTGATTACTAACCATTTTTATCTCTTTTCATTTCCCTCAGAGTTTTTCAATGGCTGTTTATTTGGTAAGACAGCAGTCATCAGCAGTGTTGTTGCAAAGACTACGGGCCAAAGGAATCAGGAACCCTGACCACTCAAGAGCTCTGAGTAAGCAACCACTTGGGTTTATTAACAGAGCTTGGTTTGTCATTACATCTGTAAGGGAGTCGCAGAAATGTAATTTAACTTTCATGTAATAACTCCCCCTGTGTGTTTTTTGTGATGGCAAATTGGAATTTCCAGGAATTTAATTCAAGGCCTAAAAAAGGAACTAAGAGTTTAGTTCCTTAATGATTCTAGGAAAAGGGCTTATTTTTGTTTCACTGCAAATTCTATGTACAGAAGTTATATCTTCCTCCATGAGTCATGTAGCATGTTTCTCTTTACATTAGTTATACTAGCAATTGACAATTGGGATCTTGTTAAATAAATCATCATTTTGCATCATATTTTTCATTCAACAGTCTTTACTCTTGTATTTACTGGTTGCGTTTTACTTGTTCTGCTTCACAGTCAAAGAGAAACTGACGGCTGACCCAGAGAGTGAGATAGCCACCACCAGTCTACGAGTCTCTCTCCTTTGTCCTGTAAATAATATTCTCCATTATACTGTGAAATCTAATATTTTGTCATTGAACTGAGTGGTACTTTATTCGGTATGAGAAGTGACAGTGTAGGTTGTGTGTCCCTTTGTGTTTTTTTATGAAGCTGGGGAAGATGAGGCTGACAATCCCATGCAGAGCGCTGACGTGCTCACACCTTCAGTGCTTCGATGCTACACTTTATATCCAAATGAATGAGAAGAAGCCGACCTGGGTTTGTCCAGTCTGTGACAAGAAGGCACCGTATGAGCACCTCATTATAGATGGGTGAGCACAGCGCTGGTTCATCTACTGTACGCTTTCACTTTAGCTATTTTCAGCTTGTGAGGTGTGAAACAAACTATCGTTACCTGTTTTTTTTTTTATCTGAGACCCCTTTGCATTTCTTCTCACTGTGCTGTTTTTGGTTTTGACTGCAGTGACAGGAACTGCAGTTTTAAAAATATCAAATGGTGAACTGCTAGCTCCTGTTCACACAATCATCAAACTGTATTTAAACGTAACGCTGTGTTTACAGGTTGTTCATGGAAATCTTAAATAGCTGTTCAGACTGTGATGAAATCCAGTTCAAAGAGGATGGAAGCTGGGCCCCCATGAGGTCAAAGAAAGAGGTCCAGGAGGTATCTGCTGCATACAATGGTGTCGACAGTGGTATGTGGCACGCGTATTTCATCTTCTTTAATCGTGATCTTGATTTGTGACCAATGAGTAGAATGTAACTTTCTTCTCAAATTCGTTTTTTAGATTCGTCTCGAACAGAAGCACACGAGCAGAAGCGATCGTCCAATGACAACAGCAAGAAGGTTGACGTTATTGACCTGACACTGGATAGCTCCTCGGAAGACGAACTAGACGACGAGCCGCCTCCTAAAAGGCCCTGTCCCTCGCTGTCACCTGTCTCTCCGCCTGCAACCAAGGGGTGAGTCTCTACTCCACCAACAGGAAGTGAGAGCAGCTGTGTCATGTTACTGCTTTTGTCACTCATCAGACTTTTGTTGTTTCCTCTCAGAGTGCTGAACCTACACAGCCAGGCCTCACCTGTGACCAGAGCTCCCAGCATGCCCCCCGTGGAGACCAGCTACATTCCTCCGCCTCCACCTCTTATCCAGGACTACCGCCACTATTATCATGCAGCAAGTGATCTGCCAGGTAGACATCACCTTCTTGAAAGATCTGTCTGTCCTAATACAATAACAATAGTTATTCATGACATTTATCATTTATTCTCTTCAAACTAGCTGCAAGCCTGGCATCTACACTGTAAGAAATGGAGGACAAAATATGCCCGTTACTCATTTAGGCAAAAACACATCACTCATATGAGGCCTCAGCAGTCTTTGTAGTTTCAAACCCACATTCTTGTTTACTCAGATTTTGTTCCTTTCTGAGATGATGTAGGCACATGTTCATCAGTGATAAACTCATCACATGACTATTAAAATGAAAGTAACTTCTTTTAGCAGGGAAATGGGACAAGATTTGATAATGTCCTTGTTCTCTCACAGTGTAGTCACGTTATAAAGTCACATCATTATTCCTGTTTACTCAAGACATTGTTTTAGTCAAGTTTTATACTGAGAACATAAAATGTTAGTAACCATATATATATATATATGTGTGTGTGTGTGTGTGTGTGTGTGTGTGTGTGTTTTATATATACAATAATAAGATACAATAATATATATGTATATGTATGTATGTGTGTGTGTGTTTTTTTTTTTTTTTTTTTGTGTATCCTTGTTGACGTAAATGTTTTTCTCTTTTTTTCAGATCTAAACTTCTTCTCCTTCCTCCAAGGCGACAGTCAGGTACATTTACTCAGACACCTGGGACTTTGTTTACACAGTGTCTTATGTAACCAGTCATGGTCCTTTTAAGTACGGCAGTAAAAGTCACTAGCAAATATTTTCCTCTGTCTGTGAATCAAAGTTGATTTTTTTTTTTCAAAGATTTAAATTAAAGTTCATTTACAGACAGATACATTTATTTATACTATAGATATTTTACATTTTTAAAATGGTGTCGCAGATTGTATAAGTGACATTATTAAGCAGATTATATTGGCATAATGCAACATTTGTGTTTTGATACTGTGATATTATTGTTTATTATTCAATTGTATTTAAAGAAAACTTGAACTGCCAAAGCACAGCCTGAAAAACACACTTCAGGTTTAAAGGTTTTAATTAGGTTTAATGACTAATTCTAACAGATGGCTGTGATTTTTTTTTCCTAAATTGGCCACTTAAGAGATACTTTTACTGTATAATATTTTGTAAATTCAGCCCCTAAACTAGAATAATAATTAAGTGTAAGTTTGGCTGTAGAGTTATAGCTTCTCCTCTCCATCCTATCAGCATTACAACATGGTGATGGCTGCGGCAGCAGCTGCATCGGCGTCCGCCTCAGAGGACCACGACCTGCTTCTCAACCGTTTCCTGCCCTATGGCTCTTCTCAGATGTTACGAGAGCAGCCGGGCACCCCTGGGAGCAGCACCCTGGCAGCCACTAACGGAGGAAGCAACAGTGGCAGCACCAGTAGTTTGGTGTCTTCCAGCAGTCTGCGAGATCGCGACAAAGACAGAGAGCGAGACAGAGACAGAGACAGCCACTCCATCTCAGGATTGTCAAGGTCCTCGGTGGAAGCTGCAGCGGCAGCGGCGGCCATTTATGGCTCCATATCTGACGTTATCTCTCTTGACTAGATCCACACCCAGAACTAAAAGACAAGGGGAGACCTCGAGAACAGGAGTTCTTTGTAAATAAGGAAGAGGAAGATGAAAGAATACAGTCCTATGTACAGAGAGGAAAATCTATTTTCAATTTTACTTATCATATGTATATAAACTTAGGACGCTTCTTGTCCGGTGAGTTACTTCAGTTGATATTTTTCTGTGAATACTGAAGACTTTTTCACACCTCTTCATGTGGTCCTTTGATTATATTGTACCTTTTGTACCTGGTTTTTACAGTTTTGTTTCGATATTCCATGTCAATGGCATTATTTCAGTATGTTATGTGCACAGAACCCAATGAGGTGACACCTTATGGAACATGATATTTAGAATATAAAGAAAATGGGCATTGTTATAGATGTACAAAAGGCAAGTCACAGCAAAACAGGAAAATGTGTAACACTTTCTTTATTTTCTAAATGGCATCATTTCTGTCAAAATAATACTTTGACAGCAGAAAGATCTGGCCATTTTTGCCATCACTGTAGATTATTCTGTAAGACATTCATGCTGTGGTCATATTATTTTTAAGGAATTATTTATGATGTAAGTTATGTTGGATGTATGCTGTTTTTTAAAGAAGCATTCCCTATGCCTCTAGGAACTGTTGCCACTAGAATTGCAAAAGCAAACGCTACATCCTTTTGTTGTCATAACTCTGCACACTTTTACTTCTCGTTTCTCTCAGTCAAATCAAACATGATCATTTTTTTAAGAATTCAAACTGTACCTGAAATACATTTGAATCGGAAGTTAAGTCAGTATTTTAAAACCAGGCTTTTTCTGTGTGTGTGAATGAATGGCACTAAGTCCAGCAAGCAGTCTTCTTCTTGTCATGTGACACAATTGGACCTTTATACATGTCTAAGATTTTTGCAATACTGTGTATTTTTCTTTCAAAGTACAGCTGTTTTACTTTGCGTATTACACTTAAAAGAATCTTGACAGAAAACTACAACGAGGTGGCCAGTCGACATCAACAAATATCTGCTCCACTTTGAAGACAAGGCTAGTTTCTGGTCCACGTGAAGTATTTATTTAATTTGAAAAGCTTAAAAAGTGTTCAGTGAATGCAGGTTGGTTAATGACATTTCATGATACCTTTATGTTTGATTTTAGCACTCGCTTATTCACATAAAGGTTGTTTGGAGCAGTGAAGCGTTCACAGTTGCAGTAGTTCTCAGCTTTGCATGTCCCTGCGAATTACCTGAAAGCTCAAGTGAGTCCACAGGACGCATAGACCTTTTTCTTTTTGTTGTTGTTTAGTGTATTTACAACAGCCTTTAAAGATAACTGTGATAGCTTAGTCTTTGAGTGTATCACAACATGCATTTTGGCCCAGAAGTTAAAACCATTGAAGTTATTATGAACGCTCCCCCTCCCTTTATTTTTTTTTTTTTCTTGACTTGTGCTTACAATTAGAATTATTTATTATCATATATATTTCCAGCATTTGTTTGATTCGTGGATATGCATTGCTGTCATTGTATGTGATATTTCTTTTGTAATTATCTAATTAATGCTATTTAAAGATGTCATTGTTGCTTGACATGCATTGTAACATTTTTTGTTTCTGTCTGTTTTACTATCAGATGATGTCAATAACTCAATAGAGGCTTTGATCATTTTGAACCGCTACAAGGTCTACTGTGCTGTTTGATATTTGTAAGAATTAAACAGATATAAGAAAGTGCATCTTTGCAGTTGGTTTAAGGAAAGTCTTGATTTAGCTGAAAGTGTTGTTCTGTTACAGCGTAGGAAGATTTCTTTTAAATTCACTTTGTCATTTGGACAAAAACCCATAGCCTCTTCACACCTTTTATAGACCTCAGTATGACACATACTTAAAGTAGAGTTATCAAAAGCAATTTAAGTTTTGTCTAAATTAATTGAGATTTTATTTTACAATTTAATTATTTGTAATACTGAACAGTATAATATATCCCGTAGGGTCATTAACTGGCAAATTTAATCATCTTTTTTTATTATTTTATTATCACTTGACTTTTGAGTTTTGTGATCCTTCAAATGCATATTTAATTTTTAGTTTTATGGTGTTATTTAATATTTTATCATAATTAAAAGATGAAGAAGTCGATAATTCAGTAGGAAAGGCACAGCTTTTACTGTGTTCCCTGATGGCTCAGTTCTATTTAGGGTTATTACTCAGCCTAGCGCTGGTGCACAGACAGTTACACTTGTTTTTTTTTTTTTTTTTTTTTTTTTTTTTTACATGTATCATGTAACAATGTGAAAGGTCTGTACAAACAGATGTATAGTTGGAGGAAACTTTCATGTCTGTTATAAAAAAGATTGTGCTGGATTTGTGGATTAAATCTGATGATTGTTCTGTATGGGCAAAGATTTAAAGGTATTTTACAAGTTCAGTTTCACTAAAATCTAAAAACATTTGTGTCCTCTTCTGAAGTTCCCAAATACAAAGAACATGATGCTTTTACATGGCATGATATGAAGATTAATTACCAGCATGTAGTCACAAATATAACATCTCAGATTACTCAAATTGTTTGGGAAATCAGTTAATTATTTGAATAGATAATCTCATTGAGATCATTTAGTTTGATTTAACACAGTGCTGTTTACAAGAGCAAACAACTAGAAATTAAATATATCTTAAGCATGAAAACAAGAATATTTACACTCTTGAAATATATTCGTTTCACATTTAAAAAACAGCATGTTCTACAGCATGTTATACCCAAATCCGTGACATAGATATGACACTTTAAACTCATAATATAAATGTTCGAGGAAAAATTTTAAACAATATTCGGTTTAATAAATACTAGATTATTTCCAACAGGTGAAATTTGAATTGAAACACTTCAGTAACCAGCATTAATATTTTCAGTTGTCAGTTCAGAGCAAGTCAATTATTTAAATTAAATTAAATATAATAAAATGTTTAAACCTATATAATATTTTTAAAAATGTTTTATTTCGCTAAACCACGCCCTTCTGGTGGAGGAGCAGCCCGGGTGCATCTTTGGTCGCGGTATTATTACGTCACCGCGTTGGTCATGACGTTTGTAGAGAGCGGCGCCGTTTCAGACTGGAATGGGAGCTGGCGATTTTTCCCATATTTTGATAGTTTAATCCGTGAATGGCGCCGAAACAGGACCCGAAGCCTAAATTTCAAGAAGGTAACGACCTATCTGTTCATTAGTTTGCCGGTTCTGTGCTCCCGTTGAGCGCCGCAGCCGTTAGAAATTTTAGCTAGCTAATGATCGAAACAGCCGCTGCCGCCGTCGAGCAGCTAACGGTTGTTAGCTTTCATTGTTGTTGCGACGAACAAACAAAACGCGTATTTAACGTATTTTTTCCCTCCACTTTAGTAACATATTAAGTCTATGACCTTGCAGCACAGAGCAGCGTTAGCAGCAGCCTGGCAACAGCACAATCATTGTCTTAAATTTCAGCGACGTTGTTGGCAGCTAGCTTGAAAGAGGGATTCATTCATGCAGAGTCCGCTCCTCTGACTCACCCGCTCTCTGCTCCTCACCCAAAGATGAGCTCAGTATTGTGTTGCTGTTTGTACCTCGGTGATCTGAGGCCAGTCGACTCCGTTATGAACACGCTATTTGAAAAGGATGGACTGAATTTACTTGTTATTTACTGAGTTCATTAAAATTTTTTAGATAAAGAGGAGCATCTCTTTTGTTACTAAAGCTAAAGTACTTGGTGCACAGTGAAAATGACTTTATTTAGTGTTTATTTAATTTATATTTAGTGTTTTAATACATACTAGAAGAATAATTACACCTCATTTTAGACCGGTAGTTATCCTCATTATGAGAATATCTTTTAAGCCTTTGTTTATTTACACAATTGTAATTTTAATATATCTGTGTTTTTGAGGACTGAGTGATTAGATTTGTGTTTATTTATGCAAACTAAATGATAATGAAACTACCCTTCGTACATCAAGTTGAGTCTTCTGCTTCATTAAGCTCTGACTCCCCACGTGTCTGACAGACTCATTATAGAAGTTGATGTAATTATTGTTCCCTCAGGAAGAGGGCGGTGTTAGATGCTTGTGTGTGAGATGTTGAAGAATTTACAGTGACATAAATCTTTCTCTCTCAATATCTTAATGCCTATGATGAATTTACAGCGTTTGTTTAAGTAGATAGTAGCTTCACAATGTCATTTAATTGTACTTTGATTGCTCTGATGCTTATTTTAATCGACCACCACTCTGTTCAGGTGAAAGAGTGCTGTGTTTTCATGGGCCATTGCTCTACGAAGCTAAGGTAGGTTCCCATAGTTAAGCTGCCTCTCATGTGATCATACTGATCTTCTCCTGTGTCTGATATATACATATTTTTTGACTGTACATTTTGTCTTTTCCTTGCAGTGTGTTAAGATAAACATTAAGGACAAACAAATCAAATACTTTATTCATTACAGTGGGTGGAATAAGAAGTAAGTTCTTTGTTCAGATAAATCAAGTCTTTTCATATTTGTACAAGAAACATTTCACAAGTGTTTAATTTCAATCGTGGTGTTTTCTCTTCCAGTTGGGACGAATGGGTTCCTGAAAGCAGAGTGCTTAAGTATGTGGATAGTAATCTGCAGAAACAGAAAGAGCTTCAGAGGGCCAATCAGTAAGTCTGTTCACTTTTAAATAGTTTGTACTAATGATGCATGTCAAATTGACATTTATCATGTCATTACAGCTGAAAAATAAAACGTATAAACCTGAAGAGGTAAACTAAAATACTTAAGCAGTGTCCTGAACTCTCCTGAAAACAGATTAACTGACTTGGATACATATATTAGTGATTATAATCTCAAGTAATTTTATGATTTTTCTTAATGTAGAGACCATTATGTAGAAGGAAGAATGAGGGGTGCTGCGCCAAATAAGAAGATACCTGCTGCATCGCAGAAAAATGATGTGTGAGTGCAACTCATTTCCTTCTTCTCTCTGATGTGATGTGATGTCTGTATTTAATTATCTTAACAACTACAAAAAAAATTCTTTTCTTTTCCTTTATAGGAAAACCAAAAAGAACAAACAGAAGAGTGAGTATATGAAGCTTTGTATTTATTTAATTATCACTCGTGTTTTATTGCAATACAAAGCTGTAAATGATGAAGAATATATAAGCATAATTAGAATCGCAGCGATGTTTCAGTAATATAATACACACAGTAACGGTTCTATGTCTTATATGAAGTAAATAACAGTCAGACGTGTTTGTGTCTGTGCAGCTCCTGGAGCAGGAGAAGGGACAAGTTCAGGAGGAGACCCAACCCACCCTCCACGGAAGAAGAGGGCACGTGTTGATCCGACTGTTGAAAGTGTAAGTTCCCAAATCTAATGAGTTGCTTTTAGTGGTGTTTTTTTTTTTAATATAAACTGGTTGGTGGTTTGTTTTATTTGCCAGTTAATATCAAATAATACTGTACTGAAAGCAGTGAGTAATAAGTTTAATGGTCTTCTCCTGCAGATGTGTGTTTGATTCATGAAATGTTTCTCTTGTAAAAAAATATTTCCTCTTGTGGCTCATTTCTTCAATCTGTTCCTGTTTGCTCAGGAGGAGACCTTCATTAATCGAGTGGAGGTTAAAGTAAAAATCCCAGAGGAGCTGAAACCATGGCTTGTGGATGACTGGGACCTGATTACACGGCAAAAACAGGTTAGTGACCAGTGATGTTGATGTCAAAGCTTAATTGTTTTTGACCAAGTCCTTTTTATGTATTTTATGGTTTTGTTCGTTTTGTCTTCAGCTTTTCCACCTGCCTGCTAAAAAGAACGTGGATGCAGTCCTTGAAGATTATGCAAACTACAAAAAATCAAGAGGAAACTCTGACAGCAAGTAAGCACACATTTTTTCGTCATTTTGTTGAACTATCATGGCGACAACTTGCCTGTTTATTCAGTTCTAAGCCATTTGTTTTCTCTCCTCACCATTCAGGGAGTTTGCTGTAAACGAAGTGGTAGCTGGAATCCGAGAATATTTCAACGTCATGCTGGGGACGCAACTTCTCTACAAATTTGAGAGGCCGCAGTACGCAGACATCCTGGCCAACCACCCAGATACGTCTATGTCTCAGATCTACGGCGCTCCTCACCTACTCAGACTCTTTGGTACAAACATAATATCACACTGCAGCAGCTTTTAACTCCAGTATCAGTATATCAGTATTCATCTTTATCCACCACCATGACCTGTGTTCATCTACGCTGCTTTCTACACTTGAACGGGAGCAGTGAAGTGGAAATATTGAGCCATTTGCTGAAGTGTTATAAATGTAGACGAGTTAAGTGATGAGAGCGATGTGTAAAATCCTGTGTTTGTTTGGTTTCTAAAGTGAGAATCGGAGCCATGCTGGCGTACACTCCACTAGACGAGAAGAGCCTTGCACTGCTGCTCAGTTACCTACAAGACTTCCTCAAGTGAGTATTCAAGACCTAACAAAGCTGTAAATAAAACTCATATTGATTCGTCTGCAGCTGAAATGAGAAAAATGTCGCTCCTTTTCAGGTATCTTGTAAAGAACTCTGCGTCGCTGTTCAATGCAAGCGACTATGAAGTCGCTCCTCCAGAGTACCACCGCAAGGCAGTTTAAGGTTTTTATTTTAAATTTTAGGAGCCTTTTGTTCGCTGAAGTTTGGAAACAACATTCTTACCTGTCTTGAAGGATGGGATTTCACAAAAAGCCTTTGGAGAACGGATTGTGCGAGATCTGTCGATTTTATTAAGGAAGAATCAGAGCAAGATGTCACACTGATCCCCGGACAAATTTAATTTTCTTTCATGTGGAAAGCTGCTGAGTACGCTCTTCCTGTATTGGTATGTTTTTCAGTACCACCTTTTAGTTTTTACGACAACTTGTTTTGTCCTGTTTTCTTTTTTTGTTTGTTTGTTTTTTGTTTTTTTCCAAGATCTCTTGAAAAAGGAATTTAATCATAAGTTTTTTTTGTTTGTTTGTTTGTTCGTTTTGGTTCAGATGCTGGCTAAATTTGTCTTGTAGGCTGTCATCATTTTCTAATAAAACTCTTTCATTCTCGAGTTATTGGTCGGTTCTTTGCTTTGTCGGGTCAACGTAAAAATGTATTGTCCTTCAATGAATCTACAGGGAAATTAAAGTGTTTGATTCTGCTGTTGCTGCAGGCAGGACATTGTTCTGAGTTGTGCATAACAAGAGTCAATTATTTAGGTTGTCACTCCAACACTGTGCACCAATTAAGACAGAAAATACACAGTGGTAATTTATTACTGCTCAAAGAACTGATCTCAATTTAATCCATTAACATAATGTTAAGATTAGTTCTACATTAAATGTGAAAAATGAGAATAACTTACAAGACATGCAAATAAATTTCAAAACAATTCTGATTTAACAGTAATTGTCAATCATGTTTTGTTTTTTTTAATACATGAATATCTCAGTGGTCATTAAATATTTAAAGCCTAGTTAAAACCTCATGAGGGTTAAATGAACATTAAAAATTCATTCGCTCTTTAAATGGCAAAATGTGTTGAAAACCAATTAAAGAGACAGATGTGAACAAATAGTAATAACTGAATAAATGTGAATGTGTCACTGGAATGTCAACAAATGAAAAAAAAATGTAATTGATTGATTTTACATTTCTGTCCCTTTGTTCATAGTTGACCCTGGATTTTTAACACTTTCTACCAAATAAAACTGATCACAAAACAGAAGATTGAGTTAAAAGTCTAAAGAGTAGACTTAATGAAAGTAGCTTGAAAATATAATTTAGAAGTCAGTAATCTTATTAATATTTACATTCACTTCAATCATGATGAAACTGGTGGATTTATAGTTGCAAAATCTCCCAGGAAACCGATCAGATTTTGTTTAAATGCACTTTTACACGTTTACACGTTGCCGCGTATAAAGAAACGGATATTTTCCCTCTCTACAAAGGGAGAGAAGGAAAGTTTTCCAAAAGTATTCATCAACCCGAATCCGCGTTAATACGTGGTCTAGTACTATTATGGACACATCAAATCTGCACGTGGCAGCGTGACGAGACGCATAAAACCACGTGAGCCAATTAGAATCCACGTACAGGTGTCGCGCACCTGACGCTGACGTATTTTTGAACATTTTAAACTCCATTTTCTTTTCCAGTTTTTTTTTTTTTTTTTTTTTGGCATTTTGGCGGGAGGTTTAAGAAATAATCGTTTTAAATGATTGAAACCCCCGTTTTCGTGTAAATAAAAGACAAAAACACATGGAAATATGACTGTTTTGGCCCGGCTATGTGTAAAGACACACACACCTGTTTTAAATTCCTCTGATTAGACCCTTTCGTCAGGTGCACGTTGACTATAGTCATACTCCTTTTGGTTTGTTTTTATTTTCTTCGGTTTTATTCCGCTCATTTGCGTTGTGATGGATGTGTGTGTCACACTGAGGTGAATCATTTATTTTAGCAGGAATAACTTAACATCCATCACACGGCTGCAGATGTCCCTGACAGCGTGAGGTAGGCTCCTTTTGATTGATGCTTGTAAAACAAACACCTGTTGATCTCACCTCGCTGCAATCACTTTATTTATTAAACCCCGTGGCCTGCGCTGTGTGATGTAATGCCACTTCTTGTTTTTCCTGTAACTTAATACACCTGATTTAATGTTGCGCTCTTAATTTGATGTGACGTGCTGTGCTTACGCTGAAAAACATGGAGGGGAAACCTTGCACGTGGCCTTTGAGATGTGTGTCTGTCTGTCTTTAAGCCTTCACATATTTTTATATATCGGTTTTAATAGTTGATTCATTTGAACTCTTTGCTTCTTATTATCCTGCCCTATCCTACTTTATACTTCACTGCTGGCATTAATGGGTATTTGATTATTTATTCAATTTCTCTCCTTATGCCTCCTCCCTGTTTGGCTTCTTTAGGAAACCTGGCATGTTTGTGTAGCATCATTTTGCAGCCGCCTGCCTCATTTCAGCTAATTGTGGCTTGGTCGACTGCAGCCAGTATTCCCTCCTTAAACAAACATCTACTGTAACTTATGACTTACTTAAAATGAATTGGACATGTGGTCTTAATTTAAACATTTACGACACACAGACCCGGAGCCTGTGCTGTAGTTCTGCCTCAAAAGATTTTATTACTCCACTTAAAAAATAATTTCAAGCAAATTGGTGAATGTGATCAGTCTCTGGGGTTACATAGACACCTGTGAGTTTTTTCTTCTTTATATTGGCTGAAATGATTTTTTTTTCCCTCATTGCCCTGATGGTTTGAACAAGCTGGACTCGGTGCCAGTGGTGCAATAACATCCCTCGGATGGAAAGCATGTGGTGCAGTACTTTTGTTGAGAAAGAAACATAATCGTCTGTTGAAAGCAGGCCAGAGCACCTTCCTCCTCTCACCTCTCCGCATTAAAATGTGTTCAGCAGAATCGCCTCCAGCTGGCGACTTTTTCTCCTGTTGTGGCGTACTTGACATGAAAAAGAGAAGCTAAATATTAGTTTCGGGCTGATTTGTGGTTTCGTCTGTGTCAGCTGCTCACAGTTGTTATGGCAAGAACAATTCAGAGTGTTTCAAGGAGAATTTCTTTAATCCAATCCACACCTCCCCACCCCCACCCCCGGCTTTAACCAGGACCATATGCGTTTTCATTGGCGTGTGCTCTCAAATCACAGCGTCCTGATCTCTTTTAAAAAGCCCATCAGACAAAAAGACTGACCGCATTCAGCAGCTCTGCAGATCCGTTCAGGGAGACACCTCAGTGTCTGCTCCTTTCTTGGCTCTCTTCACTGCTGCGATCAACACTTTACACTCAGTTATAGAGGCTGGGTCGCTCAGTGGACTGAGAGCTTTCATGTGACCCCTGATGACTCGCAGCCCCAGCGCTGTCATTACCCCCACAGATGAGACACACATGCGTGATACATCCCAAACTAATGAGACCAATTCATGTCTGAGTGATGGTTTCAGCAGGTTTTCTTTCCTGTGTGTCTGCTCTGGTCTGGTCTGCCAACCAAAAGACACACTTCAGACAGGTCTGCGGGAACCGCTTGGATCAGGCATCACAAGTGTCCTTATTTTATTGCCCCTCAGGGACGATAACAGGGAGGATTTAATGGAATATTTTCGCTTCTATATATGTTTCTGTTTTATATATCAGAGCAAATGGTCTTTGCTTTTCTTATGTGTTTTATAAATAAGAAAAAGACTAATAGAAAATAGATTCATTTCAATCAAGTACGGGTGAGTTGTTAATATTAGTTTTAAATACACCTATCATTAATTCACAGGTTTAATAAACTTGTAAAATGTAAATAAATTGTTTTCAAAATTAAATAAAATAAGACTTGTTGTCTACTTTGACTTAAATACAATAAATACAGGAACATCTTCATGGTTTGTTGTAGTTCTGTATCAGAGCCACTAGGTGTCAGTATTTTTAGGAGTAACTATAAAACCACTCAGTCTCATCAGTTAGAGATGTCAGTGCTATGCTCCTCAGTGTACAGTGGGATTTCTGTGAAGCGCTGGGAAGTTTTCAGTGTCATCGCTGACACTGTTGGCTGTTTTGATTTTTTCCAGACTCGTTTTTCTTCCTCTAACAGAAGCACATGAGAGACCGTCGTTCCAAGGAAAGATTAAGTTACTGCAGAGATGTAATGCCAATAAAAAGATTGTCATCCAATCCTCCTCGGTCTTCCAGCTTCTCTCAGACCGTAAACTCAAGACAAACTCCTGCAGGGACGGTTTCAAAACCCCAACACCCCCTCAACTCTTTTTACACAACAAATGTTATCAGTTTTACTGACTTGATGAAAGCCATTTGTGCTCTGTATGACTTCTTCTGAGTGTATCCATCTGCTTTGGGCTCTGTGAGGTGAAAAACCGTCAGTGTTTAATGTGGTTGTGAATGTTTCCCCAGACTAGGAGTTAGTGGTAGACTAATTACACAGTGGGCATACAGCCTCAGTAGCACACTGCTGCCAAGAGCCTTGTGTGACTGTATGTCATTAGTATTGGAAAAGTGCATTTTGCCACAAAGGGCTGCGGTCACTCTGAGCCATTAAAACATGAAAGAACATACCCGGCTCTTCTGGAGAAGGAATTTGCAAGACATAAACAGCCTGTAAAATGGAAAACTACATCTGTGTCCATTTGTTTTCCTGAGAGGCAGCCAGATTTGGTAATTCTCACTGAAATTCTTTCCAATAACACGGAGCAGTCCAACTAGAGGGGAAGGACCGTTTGATCCATCTGTTTTCAATGCAGCGTAGTAGTGGTTTTGTGCACAGGATCCCAACTCAGTGGGAGACTTAAGAAATTGCGGAGGCTTCAGAGCATGTTGAGGCCTTTACTCAATTTACACTCTGGGTTTATCATGTGTGCGATGAGCCCTTCGCTCGGCTGAAACACGACCCACCACAGTGCAAAGTTCATTTACTCAAGGACTGTTTTAATTTATTCGTCTGTTCCACAACATTGGAAGAGGAAATGAATGTGACACCTGTAGTTTTTTGTTATTCTGCAGGGTTTTTTGTTATTCTGCAGGTTAAAAATTTACATGCAAAATATGATAAACATGAAACGAGGTTAAAGATTACAACCGGCTGCTTACATGCTACAATTGCTGTATACATATTAAGATAACATATTCTAACGCTCTTAAAAAGGATGTTTAACATGTCAACTTGTTTCACCTGTCTCATACGTTTCTTAACATTTGGAACAAAATATTTCAAAAATATGTTTCCCTTTTTACGATGTCTTTGTGCCATTTTTGAGAAACGGTTATTCCCATAGTATTTTACAATTCCCTTGACTATACTGACATAACTATTGAATACAGGGAAGTCCGCTGTGTTTTTATTTTTTCCCGTCACTGAGAAGAAATTGTTGAGTTGGAGAGAGTGTGATTTATTTATTTATCTTTTTTAACTTGGGCTGTTTGAGGTCAATACCTTTCTTTGACTTGTTTTATTACTTTTTATAATGCGACAAATAAGAGCATGATAGATTACATTTGCAAGTGTTATAGTGAGGAGACCTGTTGAAACAAAGCAAACCCAGTCACGTTACAATTATTGTCAGTCTGGTTAAAGTGATGGTAAGTAAAAGTAATTTGAACCCAGGGTCTATTTCACCAAGCATACACCCCCTCAAGTTATTTTACATCAGTTGAAGTAATACCAAGTTTGACCGTCTTGTTTTCACAACCAAATAGCTAACAATGAAAGTAAGTGGGGCAGTCAGCCAGACATGTCTACATTGTCACTTTTTAACCACTAAAGCTCAAAATGGCATTAACCAGTAGTTCACACTTAATGAAAAAAAGTCTCCTGACCCCTCACATTTGTCCTATGACCCTTTGTGGGGGTCCTGACCCAGAGGTTGGGAACCAGAGAGTCCTACTATACAACATTCAATGTTAAAGTGCTCAGATCCACCTCAGCTACACAGTCTCAAGGTGCTTGTGAGTGTGTTGAGGAATTAGATGTTAATTTAATCTACAGGGACCTGACTATCATTTGACATCACCTTGTCAGAAAATTGAGTTTTCTTTTGATGTGGAGCAGCGATGTAAAAGGCTGCGAACCGGCAGCTCTGAATATCTAATGAGATAACCCTCCATCTCTCCCTCATTAGTCTGAATACTGAGCTAAAACACCTTTTTTCATGTCACCTTAGTAAACAGCTTAATGTTGTAGCTCTTTCATCTGCCGCTCCCCTCGTGTCACTCCACAGCTTTGATCCACGCCTGAGTGTCTGATGATGATAGCATCTCTGTGGTGTAGATTTGTGTCTATGTTAATTTTTTTTTTTCACACAAAATGAATTCAGAGGTGTCATTTAACCTTTGACGCCTCTCGAGAAGAAAAGATCCCATTTGTAGAGGTTTTTCATTCTCAAGTTGTGTAGTTTTTTTTTTTTTTTTTTTTTTTTTAATTTACTCAGCACTTCTAAATCTGTTAGGATGCATTTACCGCAACACTTACTGCTGACAAACACAGTTAAGTGTCACAGACTGTTGGTGAAATGTTTATATATTGTTTATAAATGCTACATAGAGGGAATTAGAGTGAAGTGTTGCCCAAAAGTCTAACATTGTGGAGTAAATATTTAAAGTGGTGGGATGTAATACAGTATAAACACAACTGTGGAGGAAGAAGATGGTTTGGAAGGGAGTTATGCATATTAATATTATTAACGTACATAGTCTATCTTTAGGTTTAACCAATATTTTATATAATCTAGCTATCTTTTCAGTTTTATAATTTTAATGTTAATTGGATTAATACCAAATGACAGTGTCTCTAAGTAGACATCAAGTATTATCTCTTTATATAAAAATAAATAAATAAATGAGGTATATTGCAAGGTATATGGCAAATCACCTAGTTTAAGTTTTAACCTGCAGAGGGCAGACTTGGCTGAGAAATAAGTCCTTCAGATGAGAGCAGACAGTGGAAGCTACACCCAGTTTGCAATTTATTAGGAACTCCTAGCTTAAGCTGAAGGATGCAAACACAACAACCCTGCAAAGAATTTTACCTTCATGATTAAAATCTGTTGTTATTATGATCAGTTACAGTTCAATTTATATCCAGTCTACATACTAATGAAGATTAAATATAAGATGACGTGTCAATGCAGAATCATACAAAAACACTCCAATGTAATTGAAGTTAGGTCAGCACCTCTAATATATTTAAATGACAGTGACTAAAATTCAAAAGATTTGTGTGATTTAGTTCAGGGCTGTTGTTAGACTGTCTGTGCCTAATAAACCGACAACTGAGTTCACGGTTCACTTGCAGTTGCGTTTACAGTTACAGGATTCAACTTTAAATGAAAGAAAGTACGAGATACAAGCTGAACAGATATAGAGCAGTCGCCCTAAATGATTTTCTCAACATGACAGGCAGCAGGACATTTAGATTTGTAGGAATGTAATGGTGATATCTCATTAGAAGTCCTGAACCATGACGGTAACATCTCCTCCAACTGCGCTGCTGGTCAGTTCTGGGTTGAGTGATTCCTCCTGACCTCAGCGTGCCACAACGTTGCCCTCAGTGTCCAAACTATCCATGTTGCTTGTTGACAGCAGCTCCCTGCTGGGGCTGCAGGGGATTTGGCCTGATGCTGACCTCCTGCCAGTCGGCCAGGAGGAGAAGAGGAGAGCGGTTTTGGACTGGGAGGAGAGGGCGAAGACGAGAGGAGTAATGAGGAGGGGAGGACAGTTTCTTGACAGCTTTTTGCCTTGCCTGATACGCACGAACACACAGACACACACACATTTGGCAGAGTTAATCTGAGGTTTTTCTAGGCTTTCCTCCCACACTTCCACTGTATGAGTCAAAGGGCAGAGTGCTCATTTATTAAATTACTACTTTCTCTCTTACTTCCAGGTACTTTTTTTTCTACATTATAATTAGTTGTCAGGTGTCTAATGACACAAATATTTTGATGGTTGTTATTTAATTTGCAAGCAGATAGTGTGTGAGCTGGCTTTATGTCCAGCAGGGATTTGTTGACTGCAAGAACAGACAGAAGTGTATTATTATGATTTTAGACCCAAATGATAGGTTCCCTCCACGCTCATAAATAGTCAAGCTATCATCAGCGAGCAGCTCATAGTGGAGCTAAATTAGCTCAGAATTCTGTGCCGTAGATCAAACAGAAATGGCAGAGAATCAATTAATGATTAATATGCCATCTGTTGGAGGTGGCGTTTTGAATATCAATACGAGTCCCATCGGATGTTTAATCACCTGATACCATTGTGTTGGAACACAACGACAGAGCTGTTGGAAGCGCGTCGTGTCAGCGAGCTCAAATGTTTTGATCCACCTCCACGATGCTCATAAGATATTCAGAGCTCCAGCAAAGAAAGATGTCTATGTTGTGCGCCGCGAGAGTGAAATCCGTTTGCAGATTGTCTGGAGTTTCCACTGGAGATCCCACCCAGGGCACAAGCTCTGTAGCAATGGAGGATGTTACAGATATGGCCTTGACAGCGCGCTCCTAACCCTGAGGCCTGAAGAGGGACAGGAAACAGTTGGCTCTCAGTCGACTGAAGTGCTGCCTGGGACTTTCCCACAGGCCTCAAGGATCCTCCTCGTTCAGCCTGGTCTGTGGTTGGAGCGTGTGTCTGCACCACTTCACACCAGGGAGAAGAGGGAGGGAGAGGAGGGAGGGAGGCTTACTGTAGAAGTTGGAGAAAACTTTTCAGAGGGGATTCACTGCCCCTTAGCTGAGAGAACAGCATAAATTATTTGCGCTGGCAGATGTTCACAGACCCAAATATGCATGAATTTGTAGAGCTGGCAGGCTTCCCTCAGCCAAACGTACTGGTTTTCACGATGCGTGCAGGAGCAGTTGTTATTCTGGCTGTTTTACAGAGAGCATTAATCTGGGCTGTCAGCACCACCAACCACTTTGGTGGAAATTATTTCACTCCTTAATAAGGGAACTCTGGTGCTGTATTACATACGGCGGTCAGGGCAACATTCTTGGTGGGTCTGTCATCATGTAGCTGTTCTCCAACACTGGGCCTTCTGTGTTTGGCCTGTAGCGCACTCTGTAACCCAGAGATGAAAAGAAATACACTAACTAGACATTAAATGAAACCACTGCCTCTCACATCCTTTCTGCTGGTGGAGATGAAGAGCACATCCTGCCAGGAAATGTGTGAAAACCAATATTGTATCGACCTGTCTATGAATTTCTGTTTTCCGTTCTGGGAACATGAGAAAAAGGGGGCTACTCGTCTTTGCCTGTGTGCAAATCTGTGCAAGCAGATTCGCTACTGTTCTCAGGTCAGGTTACAGCTGGTTACAGCTTATCTAGAGACACTGAAGAGGTAGGGTGTGGACAAAATAATGTGAACAACTGGTGATAAAAATGTTATTAATTATAGAATAACCACAAAGTGCAAACTTAGAAATCAGTTTAGTGCTCTGTAATTATTGCATGTGACATCGAAACAACACTCCATTACAAGCCTCTCATATGTTACATTTGTGTTTATGTGACTGCATCGGAAAATGGATTATGAAAATACCCGTCTCAACATCCTCTTTATGCTGGCTATACTGAGCAGTGGTTATTATATGAGCTGTAATGTGCAATTTCTGATACACCAGCTGGTGTTTGTGAAACATCATGTGACTATTTTTCTGTGCCTTTTATAGGCGTGGAGTCATGGACTAAAAACAGCGTCACACCTGCATGTGAAGCACATAACATTAGGTATTGTATAATCAAGCTATCGTCAGGGTTTCAAGATGCAAATAACAATAATAAAGACAGAGTGAGACAACCTGTAACAGTCACACTGCATCTACAGTAAGTGCTGAGGGAGAAGTGACTCGGAGCCTTTCCTACAGGAGAGCTTTGGCAGACTGCCACTTAGTGTGGTCTCCCTGAGGGCTCTTACTCATGAATCAGAGAAAAAAAGGAATTACACATATTAAAGAGGGTAAACGTCAGTAATCGCAGCTCTGGGAGGATGCTTGAGGACTCATCAGGTGCGCTTTAGAGAAGCGATGGACGAAATGAAATGTTCAGGAAGGTAGGTAGGTATCCACCACCAGCCCACCTGTATTTAGTCCCCGGCCCTGTTATATCAACACACTGCAACGATTGCACCATTTGACCTTCTGGTCCATGTCACATTGCAGCCAGGTGAGATCACAGCCCGTCATGTCCCTTATTGTCTTCTGTCGTCCTTTGACATTTCCAGCAAGTTTGTCCTATATCGAGTGTATTGTGGTCCCTGACAGAGACGGGCTTTGTAGTTCTGACACAGAAAAAAAAAGTTTATTTGTTTGTGTGTCTGGTCAGCAGAGGTCACACAGCAGTGTGTTTGTTTGCTGGGTCAATAAAGTCCACTAACGGAGGAGAAGTGATGGAGGGAGAAGCACTCATTAATGGCACTTCCTCCCTATGTGTTGTTCTTTTGGTGGAGACGCCCAGGCCACCAGGCCCTTTACCCCAACTCCCAGATAAGATATCTGGAGTCGCTCCACATGACTTAGTACTGTTGGTACTTTGACAGAGAACAACCCTCGAGGGAAACTCAGGCAACCATAAATATTTAGGCACCAAAGAGCTTTATGGAGTTTGTTGTAAAAGGATTTATAGCAGCCTGGGAGGCGATGCATCAGTGTCAAAGGGCTTGAAGCAGCCAGTGTTTACAGCATCGCATGTGAATCCTCCCACAACTCTCAGCCAAGCCTTGGAGAGCTGAACCAAATAAGCACTTCAGCGTCAGGAATGCAAACACCACAACTTTTCCAAACAGGTTTTAGAAAACAGGTGTGAGTGCCACATCCTCTTGGCTTCAAAATTCTCATATCCCGTAGAGATGATTCATAAAGAAGAAAAGTCAGTGACCTTATATGGACCGATTTGGAAAATGTTGGCGTAGCGCCTTGTGAGGATTTGATACAATTATTCGCTCTATAAAACTGAAACTAACAACTGTAAAGACAGTCAACAAGCTTGTAATAGATACATCTAGTTACAAATACAGCTGACATGATGGAAATACACAAGAAGCAGTTTGACAACTGGAGAAAATGTGTTTATTCTTATTAGCTTAGCTTAGCATAGCATAAAGACTTGAAACATGGGGCAAACAGCACCCTGGTAGAAAAATCAGCCCTGTGAGCTTCAGAGGAGTCAAACTAGTTATGCTACACTGACATAATCAATGACTGGCTATATTTTCAGTAAGTTTTTGAAATGAAATGCCAAAATGTGTTCTTGGTCCACAACCTCCAGTTTTCTGACCTGATACCATGACTACTCGCATGACATTGCTGTTTCTTGTGGGTTTTTTTTTTTTTTAATCTCATACCATTAAAGTTAAGGTTTGGTTTAGGACGTAAAGCAGCTGGGTTGTGGTTAGAGGAAATATTGTGGTATGGATTAAAATAGCTACTTGGTGAAAGATGAAAAATAATGAAAACCCACAGCTGTTCATCATGGTGAAATCCAACATTTTAGTTACCCTTTATATTCACCTTGACCTCCTCCTTCTGTGGTTTTTTTTTTTTTTTTTTGGCATTATGTCAATGTCCTTCTTCCCTCCCAGTGGACAGTAAAGTCCACTTTTCTGGTTGAATAAAAAAATATTCAGTTTTGGGTGCGTTTGCTGAAACATCTGATGCCCTCGTTTCTTTGGGAAGGACAATCTCCTGGTTTGATGTTTGTTTGTTTCCCAAAACTCTCGCTGTTGCCTCGGAGAGCTGATTAATATTTTAATGCTACCGCAGCAGGTGGTATGATGGTCCGTTGATGCAAAATTAATCAATATACGGACATATGTTCGTATAACACCAGCTTGCATAAACAGGTTCAATAAACAGTCTACCAGAACCTCCTCAGTAACAATCTTATGTTGCTCTATAACATCAGCACTCTTGTATTCCAGCTAAACAAATCACTTGTACCACTCAAAGCTGTCTCTGCAGCCTCCACCACCACCACCACTCTACTTTTACCTTCAGTCTCCTCATCAATGTTGCATGAGGTGTTATCTGCATCCCTCTCATCTCTGCCTTCCACCCCAGGTTTTTATCTGTCCCGTCTCTTTCATCTCTATCCTCCAGGGCAGCTCGGACATCTCAGCCAACCACCCACGCCACCGCTGTCGTCCTCTCTCCAAAGCCCGTCCAGAACCCTCCCCTGCTGTTCCATACTTCTTCCCAGCGGGGTCACAGGGCTGCTTTGTCCCAGATTGCCAGAGGATCAGGATTCCTCATTATCCTGTTAACTGTACATTTATCTGACAAGACAGAGGAGAGAGAGCGACCCCCAGCATCATTAAGCTTTAATGGACAGCCTAGAAATGAGGGAGAAGCCATAAAAGCAGGAGCCGAACCAGAGTCTCTCTTTAATGTCTCTGATCGCCCTGACAGGATTATTAATCAGAAACTAAAGGAATTTAAAACCTTTGCTCTTGGCTTCCTCACTTAGAGTCTTTAGCTTGCACCATTACATAGCAACCCAGGGTCAGGAGGTCTGCAGCTAATTGGTTCTACAGGGTTTTGAATAACAATGAGCTGTGCCCAATTACTGAACTACAGAGAGGCGGAGATGAGAGGAGAGGGAGGGAGGGGGACCCTGTGGAACAGGCACATGGAGGATGGAGGGAGGAGATGGGGGAGGCTGTTTCACTGCTGCTCTCTCTCCTCAGAGCGGGGATATTAATGAGATCAGTAAATGAGTGCTGGCTGAGATGTGGATGTGCTGCTGTAGAAAAACAGCCGCCCTGCCCCTGCAGGACAGCAGCAGCAGCAGCAGCTCCTCATTCTCTATTCCATTTGACTCGCGCAAAATACGAGCGGCTCATTCTTTTTGTCCCAGATCCCTCCCTCTCTTTTTTTTTTTTTTTTTTTTTTTTTTTTTCTTTGTATCTCATGTTCATTTATTAGTGATGTATTTTCTTTTCTTTCCTCCGACACGGGGGATCTGTTTCTGTGGTCTTTTGATACAAACCCTGTGTTCCAGTCTGTCTTGTCTGGGCCTTTTTTTTTTTCTTTTTTTTTTTATAATGCTGTCTTCAGGGGTTTGTATCCAGCGACGTCTAATAGAGTTAGTCCCAACTGTTTAGAAGTAGCTCAGCAGTAAATTTGTCCTCACTCTTAAGGCACAACAGCTACCGCCTGTTCCTTATTTTTGTGACCTCCTGCTGCTTTGGTCCACATCAAGGCTTGTTCTTCATCCTCTTTTCTCATCCATCATTACATGCCCCTGGATATACAGTAGCTACATTAGGGTGAACAGTGTCTCTCCACACTAGTGTGTCATGTAGCCCCCCCACACTGATGTTGCTGATGAAACTGGTGTGGATGGAAGCATTATCAGATTTAGAGAGCTAATTTGTTCCAGCGGCAAAAGGAGCTTTTCAGGCTGTTGAATGGATGTCTCTCTCTTTTCTTTTTTTTTTTTTTCACTTGGTCATGCTCAGTATTTTCTTTTTTTTTTTTTTTTTTTTGTGCCCTTGAAACATTGCATCAGTGTTGAGCTTGTAGGACTTTCAAACTGATCTCTACTTAAATAATCTCTTTCAAATTCATGAATTCACTACGAGCAATCCCCTCTTCTGAGCATTCATCACTTTCAATAAACCGCGGCGAAGCTGTCATTATGCTTCAACCTCCTCATCCCGCTCTAAACTGCTGTTCAAGGGCTGCAAATTGGAAATGTGATTTAAATATTGCTCAAAATGGATAGCTCACATTCACCTAAGCCCCCCCACCCTCCTGCCACACCAGGGTCTCGTCATGCTGATGAAAGCTGAGGATGTCAGCTGACAATCACTGTACATCCTGCACCGTCACTCAAAGACGATAATTGCCACCAGTGAAAGGGTTTAGCCCTGACCTTTCCAGATCACAAGGCAAACAAAATTCTCCATAGGCCTCCTTCTCCACATGCTTTTGTCAGTCGTTCTTCATGGCTGGATTTCTCAGAGATGAGACGGATTCTCTTTGCTTACACTTTTAATCGGCTACAGAGCAGCGAAATGCTCCAGCTGGAATGAGAAGGAGATAAATGCCCTCTTAACTCTAGACTGCAAATGAACTACAAATCCTTGAGCTGGATTGCTGTTCATTCTTCAATTATGTAAGCCTCAATCTGTTTTTTTTTCCTACTCGGCAGTGTTGGTGTGTATATACAAATATATCCTTGATAATCTCACTTAAATACATGCAAGCGTTAATAAGAGTGAGTCTAATTTTCAAAGGTTTTTTTTAAGCAACACAAACATTAAGTAAGTGATACTAATGATGTCTTGACAAAAGGGCTTTCAATATTTGTCACTATTGATTGATTGGCTTCGTATATAGATTTGTGCAAGGCTCTCTTGCAAATACACTTTTGAAATTCCTCCTCGGCACCGTGCTTGGATGAGGATTATGTGTTGGATCTCATCATTTAAAAAAAAAAAAAAAAAAAAAAAAAAAGAAAAAGTGGTTGGCAGTGCCACTCATTCCAAACAATCCTCTGAGCCTGTAATATATTCTGAACTCTTGTATCTGCATATTTGAATACTGTAACTGAGTTGCAGCTGTGGTCTCAGAAGAGTTTATCATTATTTCACATTTATTTTGTCTCCCTAATTACCTAATTAATTCTGTTGTTTTGATTGTGGTGTTTACCGTTTGCTTTGTGGAGGCGTAATCCTGTTCTATTTGTCTGTTTGAAGAAGGAGCAATCTCAATGAATTATTCATGCTGCGCTCCAGCGACAGCACAGCCGTTTAAATGATGAAGGCATTCGTGAAATCCTCTCTTTCTCACACACACACACACACACACACACACACTTTCTCTCCTCTTTCTCACTCTCGCTTCTCTTTCTCTGCAAGCGCCTTAGGCGGTGGAAGTGGGATGTAAAGAGGGAAGAGGATTTCATGTGGCTCACAAACACACCTCAAATGAGGCAAACATGGGAAAACATGTCCCTCTAATGTGTCTGCAAGCTCAGAGAGGACTGGACTCAAAGCTATGTCTAATCTGACACCATAATGTGACCTTTCATCTTCACTTCTCAAAGGGAAACGGTGCTCCACCCTGCTCATTGTACGTGCCTGTGTCAGTTTGTGTGTGTGTGTGTGTGCGTGCGGTTTCAAGCCCGGCCGAGCGCCCACTGAGCAGGAATGCAGACACTTGAGTCGACACGGGCCCTCTGGAGTGCTGCTGATGTGTCAAAACGTTGTTCGCTGATTGGATATCGCTGTGTCATGTGGTGGATGGGTGTCCACTTCACACCTTCAGCTGTGACTTCTTTTTTTTTTTTCCAGTGTTGAGGATACTTGATAGAGCACGAGTCAGCAGGGCCCCGGCTGGATCTATTCGAGGGTTACTGGCATCTGGTTTGGGTTTTTTTTTTTTTTCCAAAGAAATGCTGTGTCTCAACCCTTAGTGTGGTCTTAATGGTGTTCCCTCTCAAAGAGCACTTCCTCAGAGACAGGAGGAGGAGAAAGAGGAGGAGGGAGGTGATGGGGCTCTCTGGGGATTGTCTGTTTGTAGTGTTTACTGCCAAACCCTTAAGGACTTACAGGCACTTTCATCAGCACTCAGCAGTACACAGTACACACTTCCCCACCTGTGTTCCTTTGGCTTTTGGTGTCTTATTCCCCCCTCGCACTCCTGTGCATTTTTTTTTTTTTTTTTTAAACTACACCTGACACATATGAGTCCCAGGCGTCACTTATCTGTCTCTGTAAGGTCTGATTGCCACCTCCTAGTGGCCTTGCAACGCACTCTCGCAATACACACTCATTTACATGAGAGAGAATCATGCACCAGCCGTCATTTGTTCATGGCTTCTTTCATGGTTTTCCCCCTGAGGACGGCATTGTGCTTAAAACATACAAATCAGCACACACAACCACTAGCTTTTGGGTTTTTCAGGACGCCTGTTTCTTTTGATGATAGTAGGCATGATGGACGTTATCTGCCGCCACAACTCCAGGCTCAGACAAAGCCTGGAGCATACAGTATGTATGGTTTTATTTAAAACCTTTTTTAAATGTGTTGTTTTCTCTCTCTCTCTCTGTCTTTGTAGGCCTGTGGATTCTGTATTCTATTTGATCTGCCCTAAACATACATCTTTAATCTTTGCTGCAGGCTGTGTGAGAGGGAATGTGTCACTGCTGCTTCTCTGAGGCTCCAGGCCTGGCTTTTCACAGCCCCTGCAGTCCCTGTGGACGGCCTGTGGAGGGCAGCATTTTAAACACAGCACCACCTCCCCCCATACAGCAGCTCCTTTTTACACCTGCACCACCAGCTCAGCTATCTTTATTAACATATATCTTCATTAACTCACAAGAGGAGGGAGAAAAAGGGGAAAAAAAGGAAAAAAACAAAACAGACTGAGAATGAAACCATCATGGGCCCTCGGGGTGTTCTACTGTTTGTACTGACACAGAGGACGAGTTATGCTAATTGAGAGTTCTTTGCATAATTAGCCAGAAAAAACTTTATCATTATTATTAGTGGAGAATAGCCAGACAGAGGGTAATTTCAAGTTTCCCAGCAGGGTGCTGCCAGAGAATAGAAGAGAAAAGGACACACTCTCAATGTTATTCCTGCTGTCTTTTGATGCAGGGAGCATAATTCATCTAAGATACTTAGCCTGAGTACACTTTAATGATGATGACTTTTCCCAATGTGATTTTTCAGAGTGTTTTAATGTATTGTCTTCATAGCGAGCGTGTTTGTAGCGGTAAATTCGAGGCCTGCATATTAAGCCATCCATGAAAATGAGTTTTTTTTTTTTTTTTTTTTGTTCTTTCATGTTTAATGAACCTTCACTTTTTGACACTTTTCTGCAGGACATTGTCTTGTGTTTTTTTTTTTTGTGTGTGTGTGTGTGTGTGTTTGTTGCGTTACAGATGTGGCTCTTTTTCCATGGCTGTGTGTTGAGACTCGGAGAGAGCGGTGGTGTCGGTGTTGTGCGTGCAGTGAGATCATGTGTGATACCACTGAGAGATGGCTGAGAGGTGATGGCTGGTCGCTCAGCCACGCCGAGCTGTGAGTAAGTGGGCCGTGGTTATAACGGGCACGCAGGGCAGTCACGGCAGAGTGCTGAATCCATTAGTCCCTCAACAGGGTTTCAGCAGGTCATTAAGGTTCAATAAGATCTTGTGATATCCTGTTATACACTTTTCCTCTTCACCTAAATCTGATGATGCTACAGCCAGTGGATGGTGTGCGTGTGCATCTTCTTTTTTTTCCCTCAGAGCTCACAGCCTCATGGGCTTGCTTTAAGACTGTGAACGATAGTTTATGCTGCAGTAAGTATTCCTTTCAAAGGCTTTACAAGGCACCAGGGATTAAGAGACTGTACCACACTCATCTCATTTGTGTCAGGGCTGAGGGAAAAAGGGAGCACTCTAAATACACGCAGCGCCAATAAGCAGTATTGGGGTGGAGCGGAGATGAGATGAGGGCTCTCAGATGTGAGGCTGGAAACACGCTGCACCTGCCCAGTTGTTCTCTACCAACATGGCCGCGCGTGTGCAGTGCTTGCTTCACGAACATTCCCTCGCTTCAAAGGTTTCCCTTGCTTTTTTTTTTTTTTTTTTCATTTCTGTGCACCAGCCCACGGCCAGAACCACGGATTAATATTTCAAAACATGTTTCTTGCTCGCACTCCCCCTCTTCTCTCTCTCTCTCTACACCTCCCCTCCCTCCTTTGCCCCCATGATCCCCCCCTCCCAACCTCCCAACATCATCTCCCTCTCTCACACACACAGCCCATTCCCTGTTCACCACTTATTCTCCTTTCTACCCCACTACCCCTCCCTCTCTCTCCCCCACCGTGAACCTGCCTTGCCTGCATGCTCACCGAAATGTGTGATATTTTTTTCCATATCTCCTGTTTTGCTGCTCCACCGCTCCCTTCAATCCAATCACCAGTGCGGTATGTTTTATGGATTAATAAGAAATGATCCTGGAAGGTCCAGTCAGGCAGTTGAGGAGCCAAAAAGCAGAAGGATGAAGCGTTGAAACGGAGAGGGGGGGAGAGGGGCAGGGTGTAGTCTGCAGTTGAATTTTAATGAGTACCAAGGGGAATATCCTATTTTTTTTTCTTGGGGTATCCTTCTGCTGCATCGCTCTAAATCACTGTCACACAAACAAGGTATTTCCCATCATGCCTCTGGTTTGGCTTGGTAACTGTGCCATCCTGTGGCACAGGCGCCTCACCGGCACACCTGCTCTGCTATCCTAATTGAACAGATGATCTGCCAATTTGTCATGTTTATCTTCAGAGGCGTTCTGGCGTCGATGCCCTGCTCTGCTCAGCCCCCTCAGAACACAGTGCAGATGTTAGCAGAGCTTTTTTTTTTTTTTTTTTTTTTTGACAGATCTTGTAGTCATTACTGAATAATTCATCGCTGCATTAAAATGTCTTTAGATAGCATCTCCGGCATCTTGCTCCGCTTTTTTGGCTCTCTCTTTTTTTTTTTTTTTTTTTCCTCTCGCTCCTTCGTCGGCTCCCTCACTAGGGAAAACTTTATTATTCTCTCCACTGACAGCAAAGTATACGGATAAAAGATAATTGCCTGGCTTGACTCAGCCATTGATATGAAAATAGGACTGAAATTATTCACTGTGGTTTAAAGGTTAGTTGAAGGTTATTATTCAGGGAAAGGCGTAGAGGAGAAGAGTGTCTGTGCACGGCCTGGTGGCAGGTCTGACAAGACATTTCTGAAAGGCTAATATGCCGCGCATGCTGCAAAGGCCATTCACTGAATAAACCGAAAAGGGTCTCCTGAGATCTTAACACTGGAGAAGTCAATTATTTAGGAGCAAATTATTACTCACTCTGTGCATAAACACGATATGCTCCAAATAAGATTGTGAGCTTGGTTTTTTAGCATACTCCAGTATCTTTTATTCAGATTATTGTTTGTCCTTTCATCCAGCCTTTCATGCATGGTGGAATGTAATATGAACACCATAATGAAGAGGGAGAGGGCTTTCTCAACCGGTTTAATGTATTTGATCCGTTGCATGCTTATAGGCTTGTTACGGTTCAGATGGACTTTGAACACAGGCTTAATAAATCACCTCCGCCAGCAGTCGTCTGATGTTTCTGCTTATAAGAGTCGCTCTGATGTCTGTGGTTGGCCCTCCACTACTTACAGCAGTCTCTATTACCATGGCAACTGGGGGGGACGTATGCAGGTAGCGTGCTGGAAGCTGGAAGAAGTCATGGTGTGCTGTTTGATAGGAGCCCTACAGCAGCAGACGGTTCTCTCTGTCTGTCTGACAGCAGGCAGATAGGCTTCTGCACATCTGCTTCTACACCAATATATCGAGGCAGCACACTTAAATGTTCACTCAGATTCATCTTGTCTTTGATAAATCTGGCTGGATTTAACCTAATATGATGAGAAATACATTTCTATCATTCCCACCCACTAAAAACTTTCCTTGTGTTATTTATTTTGTGTTATGTTTTTTTTATGTCTTGTTGTATACTAATGGTACACATGTTTATTTGCAACATATCACTATTATTGTGATGTATAACAATCATTTCTCTAGAATACAGATATATTTTAACCTTCATGTCTGACTTTCATGTAAACACATCAAAGAGCAGTGAGATGAGAGGCAGAAATGATCACCCTTCTCCCCCCCAGGGGAGAAGATGCTGTAGTTCACACCCCGCTTCACCTGTTTCGTCGCCCTCTCACCCACTTGATCGTTTTCATGTGCGTCACGGTTCTCTGTCTCAATCCAAGGATGCAGTCGGTCGTGATCATTCACTCGTTCCGTTGGTGGTCAAAAATACCTCTCCGACCTCCAAACTACAGCTGGCGATTATGTTTTTCACCACCTCTCACAAAAATATTCCAAATATGTGAAAGCATATTTTTCATAGATGTACCCAGGCACACTGGAAATACACAAGGTACTATTCTTTGACTTAAGTGATTCAACCAAACTGATTTGCTTGCAGAAAACTGTAAGTATTAGTTACTAGACTGTCTGCTACAGGATCCTTTGCGGTGATAAGGTCTCACACAAGTGTTTCCACTGGGTCATACAGGGGCAGAGTCAAGCCTCCACTGCTGATGATAGACAGCATGCTGTCGATATCTGTCTGCTCTTCTGTTTCAGGCCTGTGGTAAAGATCCCTGACACCATATCTCTCTCTCACCCTCTCTCAGTCTTCTCCTGTACTGTTCAAAGAAATTAGATCCTGTCCTTTAAGCTAAGCACTTCAGGTTGAAGTTTTTCTGAAGCTCCAAACTGCTCGTGTGATTACAGACAGATCGATACCTTGTGGTGTCCCCAGCCAGTTCATCCTGCTGGCACAGGAAATGATGCGATCCATGCGGCTCTGACATTGACAGGCCCCAGAGAGGCGACAGCTTCACTTACTAGAGAAATGCTCTCCATTAGCTCGGCTGGGTGGCTCTGCCCTGTCATTGTTATGCTATCGGGGCGGTGACATTTGTGTTAGGTGGATGGCAAATGCCTTTCTAATCATCTGCTCATGGCCCAATTTGAATTTTCATCAACTTTGATGGACAGCTCCCAAAGAATTATCATCAAGAAAATGAAATCTTCCCTGACCCTAAATGCCACAGCTGCTGCCACTCCCTGTCGGCGTCCCACTGTGCTGGTGACAAAAGCCGTAGACGGTCGTACGGCGTCTCCCTCCAGGCCGCTGCCCTTTTGCTGTTGTGTTACTGCTCAGAGGTTAAACCTCGTGACTTTTCTCATAGTCGTGGAGAGAGGCCTGGTGAGAGGCCACGTCCTTTCTCAGACCTCAACAACACACAAACGCTCTGCCCAGGAAGTGGTACTTATATCCATGTCAGAGAACAGCAGCACTTTGGGCCTGTGTGTGCGCGTGTGTGTGTGTGTGTGTGTGTGTGTGTGTGTGTGTGTGTTTTTAATGGCTGAGCCAGCGTCTCTTAAACACAAGTACTTGTATTGACCCACCTCCCATCTCTCTTCTCTCTCTCATCCCCCTGCTGTTTCCTTGTTTGAAACAATATAGCCTGCCTGTTGTTATTGATTCCAGAAGATTGGGCCCCGGTAAGTGCTCCTTTGAGTCTGGTGTTATATTAAGCAATTGTTCCAACAGCAGATGACAGGGCTGGGAAGGTTTTGGCTGGCTCTAATAGGCCTGGTATTACCCGTGTGTTAATTGACTGGGTAGAAGGAGGAGGGAGGAATTGGCAGTAATGAGAATTCAAGGCTAAGCAACTGATAAATAAACACTGACAAAATACCTGTGGTCCAAAAAGCTAAAAGTAGTCTTTGCACAATACAGAACAGTCTCATCTTTTTATAGCAATGAAAAGCACAAAATAAACAGTTCAAATCGGATAGTTTACCAGTTGTTTTCTTGGGGGTTGATCGTATTTCAAATTATTTTGTTGGCATCAGAGTGGCTTAACTTTTTCTCGGTCGACCATGCTGAAATGTATTTCCTGAAGCATCTGTGCTGCCAGACGTTGTCAGCAGTGCAGAGGGCCAGTATGGCATTGTGGAGGAAGGGGGTAGGGGGGCTGTTTTATGGAAGCCACTCGAAGTAAATGCTCCATTCATCCTGTCTGTCTGCGCTGGCCTCCATTTCCTCCTCTGTCACATGCATGATTAAGACCAGCTTGAAGCATTTATCACAAGACCAGAACATGAGGGGGGTGGTGGGTGGTGGGGCGTTGGAGTTCAAGCAAATGGAAACACAGCCCACCTTGCTTTTTTTTTTTTTTTTTTTTTTTTTTTTTTTTTTTTTTATTCCTCTAACATCCAAACATCTCTCACTTGTCAGCCCCCCCTGCCCTTCTCTTTGCTGGCTGTCAAAGCTGCACGGTGAATCAGCATCTGTCTGTGGATTTGATGACATTATTTTGACAGCCATAATGCTTTATGCATCTAATTCCATTAGCACTGAGTGGTCATCATTTGTTTTCAATGAATTCAGCGTCTATGTGTGCGCACGTGTGTGTTTTTATTTTTGGTCAAGTGAATCCCATTAGATTCCATTTCCAATAACGGCACGTTCTGCTGCCGTTGCATTTCAGTAGAGAGGTAATTTGCTAATGGCACGGCCCTTATTACAAAGCAATTATTATTAATTACCAGTGGGTGATACAAGAGCTGATTTAGTCCTTAAAGCCCAATGTTTTACTGCCACTGTGACCAATGAGTGTGTGTGTGTGTGTGTGTGTGTGTGTGTGTGTGTAAATTTGTATTTATGTGTGTGTGTGTGTGTGCTGTCTTTCTCAGAGATGATTGCCAGCCCCACACCATCACCCTCACCTCCCACTGGCCTGCTGCCAAGCAGCGACATTGTCATTATCAGTGTGCCAGAGGGCTGGGTAAATGTCATTATTGTAGCTTGTGGATTCCTCAGGGGAATCAGCTGCTGCCCGTTTAATTTCTCTAACAGCCCGGGAAATATTTGTTGCATCACCAGCCCGGTTCATGGCAAACATCTATCGCTGCTATGCAATTAACGACATAGATCATTTACATAGTCACAGAGCTCATTTTCATAATGTTCCCTTTATTATCAGAGGAAGAAATTAACCCAGGAATTTATTTACACACCCACTGCAAATGGTAACAGTGTGCTAATTGGCTGTTAGATGATTAATAAGCTTATAGCACATGCTAATGAATGGTGCACTCACTGTTTCAGAGGTGCTCCAGCACTGTGCTTGTGTTTTGGCGGCTTAATTAGACAGATAATTATATACTTGTTGCTTTCGCTTTCAAGCAAATACCATCAAACATTAAAAAAGATTAAACTGGCTTGCATAGCTATGAGCTTGTGTTGGTTCTCCATGTTCTGTTTTCTTATAAATGGGTAGGTTACATCAAGGCGATGATTTATTAGCATCCACTTGTCTCTCAAGTAACACTTTGTGGAAATTAAGAAAGAAAGTCTAAGCCATTCATAAAACACCTAGTTTAATGACTGAATTAATAACAAATTATGGAGAAATAAGTGAATACGAGCAATGAATGTGTTTTAGTTTTTTTACTAAAACACATTCATTTCAGTTTAAGATGCCTTTAGAATTTGCTGATAGCACATGAAGAACTTGTAAGACTTCTACCACCCTAATCTCTTATCTCTAAACTTTTTTATTGTTTCACTTTGGTAATACAGGGATCATTTATTATTCATCATCCTGTTGCACTTACAAGACTGCGTCCACTCTCAAGTTATGCCTCAGTTGGTTGGAGGGAAGAGTGAAGCAAAAGACCAAACACTTTATGATGACAAGGCTGAGTTTGTCTCAAGAGGCTGCTTTCATTGACTGTGTAATACTGTTGTGTAACCGTGTTTAGCCTGGTATGAGCAGGGGGCCAACACCAAAAAAGACCCATTCTTTTTTTTTTTTTTTTTTTTTGTTCAGTTTTCACCAAACATAAAGCTTTGTAGATAATCACTGCAGTTTGCAACTTTCCTTGCATAAGACCCAATTTGGAACAGTTTGTTCTTTATAGAGAATTCACTTGGAGGTTTGTTTTCCATCTCTATATAGTATAAAAGTCAGTGGTGAATCCTCTGGGAGAGCGAGTCTATGAATATTTGATGTAAATCCTCCTTGTTATCACTGACAAGGCTCAGAGCAGGAATCCTCATTGATCTGGTGTTATAATCACAGATTAAAAGAACTCTCCCCAAACAATTCCCTGATTAAAGCCGTGTTTATACGCTCCGCTCATGACCAAGTGAGATTCACACTCGGGCGTCGAAGCGAGCTCCCCGTACAGAGCAGTGCTGTGAATACACTTTAATGTGGCTCCTACTGGCTGCTGTGAACAGCACATCTCTGGATCTGTTTCAACTCATTAGCTCCCAAACTTGGCCTGGATATGACATGTCAAGTTCATGAATTAAATCCACAGAGAGATGATGAGATGCAATGAAAAAGAGGGAAAATAGAAAGACACATTTTACAAAATATTCAAAACTTTTGTTTCCTGTGAATATTTATTCTGTCTTTTTCATAAAGAATGCAATGAATAGATGACACACTATTCAGTCTGCAAATTAGTGGGGTTTTTTTCACATCTACAGTATGGAAAAGACAAGATCTTATTTTGCATTTGTACAGCTACATATCTTCTCTGAATATCTACTTTCAAATTCAATTACAGTATAAATGTTTTCTGCTTTGTCTGATATATTACTGTTCGACCTTTACACAAAGGTTTACTGGAATCCCAATCCTGCACGATTGAAGAAACTTAAACACTGGCTCCTCCGTTCTGCAGAGACAGATAAATACCTAAACTGCAAGCCAATGACATTTCACTGGGCTCTTGGCCTCCTGTCAAATCTCCATTTGTGAGTTTAAACGACTGCTGAATTTCATCTTAATTACAACAAAGACGAGCCAAGCCCAGAGTTCATTCTCATCTTGTTCAGTTTGCCAATTATGGATGTGGTTGGCGACGCGATGGCTTCCATCTCTCATTTCTCAAACCCATATTGTCCCCGGAGCAGAGAAGATTGGTACGTGCCCGGCGTCCCACTGCTGTGCTCAAAATGAAGCAGATGAGATTACTCTGTGTGCATGAAGACGGTTTCACCTAATATCAACTACAAGCCTGCACCATGCATACTAATCACGTGGATCCGTTGCCTCGTACGAACCGGCTCTCACCTTCATTAGTGTGTAAAATGAAACATATTTTTTTTTATGTGATCGATATTCTGGAGAAAGTAAGAGACTTCTGAGACTCATAACTGACAAAAGCTAGGTTCACTGTCTTTATACTTTTAGTCTGTCAGTACTAAAGAATAAGTTCCCTACAGAGCACATGACTACATTAAAAAAAAAAAAATCAAAAATCTTAATCTAGCATTCAATTGCTGTTAGATAGAGTTCTTACTCTTGTTTTCCCATATCAGATTAAATTTGCTCTCTCCATGCATGTGCTAAAGGTAATCTGTTCCAGTGCTCAGAGTTATGATTATCCTGGTGGCAAGGACAGAAAGATAGAGAGGCTATAGCAGCCCCAAGTAATTAAATTAGCCCTGAATGGCTAATTGGATCAATTTGGAAGGCAGACACTGTCAAGGATAAGAGTAATCATCTATGCAGTGGCAATCTTTTATTGCTCAGACATGTCTTGTAAAAAGACAAGGTGTGATCCCGAAGGTTAATGTAATTACTGTCCAATTCTCTCACTCACTGTGCACAATAATGCTAATTAATCTAAGATCTCTGGACAATAATGAAGCGCGACAAGCCAGGTAATGCTGATTATAGTATTAAGGACGTTACTGAATATTCTATGTCCTCATCCCAGGCTCAGTGATGATTCTGCAATTAGCCTGCCCATTTCTAACACTTTTATAAGACTATTGGCTTCAAAGCGTTCGATCTGCTGCAGAGTGAGTGTATTTTGTTCTCAACTGCACTTGGTTTCAGTATGATAGTCATGCATTTTAGCCCAATAAAGCAGTGATTTACATTTCATCCAAGGCGAGCTCGCTGGGCTCAGTGAGGTGTAAAGCAATGTAATGACTTGGCTTATGAACAGAGCATTCATATTCATTAGCAGCAGGCATTAACATATGATGCCCATGACAGATATGTGATGCATGTTTTATGAATGCAGTTAATGGCACGGTGACAGCACGGCAGGCCATAAAGGACCAGAGCAATCCGCTAAAATGAAAGCCACAGTGTAGTGGGACGATTATTGATTCTCCCCTGTGTCCTATTGATCTCTGACGTTTTCATCTGGCACAGAGCTGCTGTGTATCAGAGAGACGCCCACAGTGCAGCCCATTGACTCTGCTATCAATAGCCACAAAGCTGGATATCATTAAATCCTCATCACTTTGTTTCCCCCGGCCAGCCGCCACAGACGACTAAGCACTCTGCGTGACCTCTGAATAACCACTGTCCACTGGTTTGTTTATGGCCCTGGCTTCTGGTGGCAGACATTTACTGCCTCTTTTTTAATAGGCCAGTGTAACAGCTGCGCTGTACACAGAGCTGGTATTGACCACCGCCTCAGAGCGTGTGACTGGACACGGTTTTATCCCATCATGTGAGCACATGTAGTAGGTGACCCACCATCAGTGGTAAATGCATTCAGGTCTTGTCAGCAAACACAGTCTATATCTTTCTATTTGTCATTGAGGCTAATGTTTAAAATTGATTACACATTTTTTTAGCCTTAGTTTGGTTATACTATGTAAATTTGGCTAAATTTAGGGGCAGTCCTGTGATTTTACACAACGAGATCAGCATACAAGTGATGGATAGTCTTGTTTACACTCAATAATGTCTTCAGTGCACCTGGAGGATGGAGTCTGTTATGTTGGGCTTGTTTTTTAACCTTCATCTAAACTAAAGGGACTAAAAGTGACAGTATCCTGGTGTGTGCTGCATCAAATTCGATGATTATTTTTTAAAATATGGATTTCCAAAGCCTCCCAACCTTATGCAAATGATGGACGGATAATCTTTAAGGTGTGAAAAGGGAAAGAATGGCTCACTCTTTGTGCAATAATATGTACACCTTTGTTCCAAGATACTGGCATGATTACTAAAAGGACAAAGGAAAGATAGGAGCCACCATCCTCCAGAGAGTGGGACACCAGCGGGAGAAGGACGGGGTGACGTGGGGATCGATGATGCTTAAGGTGTGGGGGTGACAAGGACAGGTGCAGGGGAGCACCGTACCACGGTCCATTAGAGATGGAGGCTCCCTCATGAGAGCAGACAGCATGATAAACAGCTTCAGCTCTGATAATAGTCCAGCTGATCAATAGCCTGTCCGCCCGTGGTCCCTAAGGGACACGCCACAGCAGCATCCACGACAGCTGACCCCCAGGTCGTGTGTGTGTGTGGGTGAATATGGGGGAGATGGGTGAGGGAGAAAACTACCACTGAATCAGATGGAGCATCACATTGCCCTCTTGACCTCTCTGCCTAACCTTATCTTTGTAGTGTAATAGAATCAACCAAGCATATCCAATTAGTATCTGCATGTCCTTCACTTAAGCTCTAATGGTTTATTCATAGTAGTACACGGGAGACATTTTCACATCCTCCCCGGTCATTCCCACAGAGTGCTTTCTTCCAGCTGCCTCTGTCCTGAACTTCTCTTCCCTTTGGAGAAACAATCCCACAGAGCCCAGGGTGCACAGATTAGTGATTAGCTCTAAACCGTTAAAGCAAAACCTAAAACAATTAACCAGTTTATCTGTAATTAAACTATTGTTGTAATGGATTAATCAATTCAAACAAATGTTTTGGGATTTTTGAATATTCAGATGTCACCCATGGGTTGTGGATGTGTTCAGGGCATTAAAAGGCAGATGAGTAGAAGACGATCTGCAAATGTGAGAGCCAGGTTCACTCAAATACCCTTCAAGTGCTTGTCAAAGCTCCCGGGGGACAAAAGATCAGCAGCAGCTAAAGGCATCAAAAGAGGAGGTAGAGTAAAAACCTTCACAAAATACACAGTGATCTGAGGCATGAGAGAGACCTCGAATCGAGAGATAAGCTGTGCTGTGCTCAGGAACCAACTGTCTCCTTTGATGATAGGGCGCCCAGATGGATGGGGGTTAACAACTTCATCCAAAAGGCTCGGGGAAGTTCTGCACCAGGCCTCAGTAGCGTTCCTTGCAGAGTGTACAAAAGATGCGAGAGGATACAGAGATGTCTGAGGGGGCTACTGGAGGTGGCATAGAGGAAGAATCACCTGCCTTAGATCTGACTCATTACTGTGAGTTGTTTTATCCCTGTTCTTCAAGCATGGAAAAGTTTTGCATGAGATGATTTTCTTTTGAATTCTGACAAATACAACAAATACACTGATACCTGTGTACAAACCAGAGTGGAGTGGCCTTTCAGGGAGGTAAAAACTATTGGGCTACCAGCTTGGAGTGCTTCCAATCACTTCTGTGACCACTACTTGTGTATAGTTCCCTTGTGGACAGATGAGGCTTTGGGAAAGAAGATCAACTTCTTGACTATCTGTCCTGAAAAGGTTTTGTTTTGATGTTCTTCGCAGCTCAGCTCAGATAGCTACAGTTACCAATGGTATCAGTCATAGAGGAGCGTAAGAAACTGAAAGTGTAAATGATGTTTTTATATTAAAGAAGCAATGATATTTGATATAATACTGCACACAAATACTTTTCTCTACTTTTACTAATGGACTTTTTCATCATTTAATTTCTTTGTATTTTCACTCATGATGTCAAGTAAAACTGCTTTGGGTCGTAAAGTGTTAAGCAAACTTGTTTGTTTGATGAAACAGTTCAAAGTCCCTGACGTTCCTCACTGTGACTGTGGGGAAATCTGGGGGATTAGTCCCACAGTGCAACAATGGATTACAGAAAAGAATACAATGGCTACATTTGTATGGGCGGCTGTCTGATGACCTTTGACCTGTTGTGGTTGAAGTGTTGTTCAAGTGTTGTTCTGTTGTGGTGTGTCTCGTCAGTAACACACTGATCTGACCCAAGATTTTCAAGATATTATTGAATTTCAGAAATCAGAGGAGCTGCGCAGCCTCCAAGTAGAACATTTCCTTGCACAGAAACACAGTTGCATATCTCCAATATTCATAATTCATTGTGTTTGTGTCGGTATAAAAAAATATTTCCTCAGTTTGTCAGGACTACATAATTAATTTATTGTCTGAAGGAAAAGGGGGAATAAAATATGTTTTGCTGTACAAGAACATGGCAAGTGTATAAACTCATAAAAATCAGCATGTTTTGTATAAAAGCGTGTAGAAAGAAGAGGAAGCAATAGTGTTTCAGCAAGAGGTTGCAGCACTGCATCAGTAGGAGGATGTGGAAAACCAACATGAACTGAGACTCACACACTATAGTGTTGTCACTCACTGAGTCAAGGCCACATGTCTGCTCTAAAGTCCTTTCTTCTCAACACGCCTGCGTTATCTCACAGCTCCAGTTGTGGCTTCAATGGCTGTGAGACATCCTGACTTGGAAAGTGAGACTCCATATCTTGAGCAACCCTACAGGCCATAAACCACAGGCAGCAGCTTCTGCAGCCCAGCTTGCTGTGACTTCAAACACTAACAAGCTGGAATAACATTTTCCTTGGGGTGGCTTCCCTTGACGGCTCCCAGCTGCTGGCAAGCTGATGGAAAGAAGACAAGATTTATTACAGGCCTTGTCGCATTTGGATAAAACCTAACCACATCGTATAGAACTTGTGGGATCACAGAATGTGTCATTACTGCTTCTCTTTCTGTGGATCAGCGCAAGATCCGGGGTGGAATCAATCCCCTGGAAAATCAATTTTCATGTCTGAGTTTGTGTCCTGCTGTCGGTGGTTCTTGAAAGCCGTGTGTGGAATTAAATTGACATTTGAGGTTGATAGTGAATTACTTCAAAACCTGCTTCGATTTAAATGACACTATAAACCCAGAATAAAACGCTTTAGCCTCAGCATGAAAAGGGGAAACAAAATGCACTCGAGTTGAATCTTCACACTCTCAGATAAACTCTCATCCTACACAGTTTCCACTCTCATGGTTTGTCATGATCGGTTGTTACACTGTGTCGGGTGTCGTGCTATTTCATAACAGGAAATGTGAGGTGATGATGAACCAACGATCTGACCTGCAAACACCCTCTCTGTGGAGCTACATGAGCACAGATGGGATGACAAAGTGCAGAAATGTGGGAGTTTGGATTCAAAAGATTTATACATATTGGCCAGAAGTCTATGGTGAATTATCTATAGTGAATCACACTCTCTGGAACAAACATGAAATAGACCAAAAGGATGCTTACCTTAAGTCAACAAGTCTGAACAGATACTGTTGTCACAGCTCATAGTGTTACTTCATATCTGTAAGACAAGGAAGTGAAAACATGAGTGAGTGTCACAGTTCCACCACAAAAAAAAAACAAGAAGTGGGTGGAAAGTATGGTGTATGGTTATATTTTCAGTTACAAGAAGAAGAAGATGTGAAAGGTCAAGTAGGGTGTGTGTATATGCATACAAGCAAGTGTGTGTACTGTGTCTGCATATGGTTAGACACCTCTCCTCAGCTGCAAATACGCCTCAAGAGCAAATCTGTCCCAGATGCACCAGACTCACAACTCTGGGAAGGGAAATGATGTGACACTATAACTTTGCCTCCACACAGTCATATATTGTTTTCTTTACATATTCTGTTTTACCTCCTCCCACTTTGACTTCAGTGTGAGATTCAGTCCAGCAGTGTATTGGATTACAGTAGATATTGCGGCTGCACCTCTAGCAAACAATTTTAATGAAATTATAATTGGGTGGTTTGTTTAAAACATAACAACAGGAGTTGATCGTTGCAGGATATGTGCTGTTTATCCATGCCAGAAACAGACATGAGAAGACGCAGAGACCACCCACCTCGACTTGAATGCGAAGCAGTCAAACTGTGGTCGCAAAGCAACGAGCCCTGTCTAACCAGATAAATCTCTGCTTTCATGAACCACATGAGAAGGGCCTACATCTGCAGAACATTTCAGACTACGTTTGGACTTAGCAGCAACTTACAATTTAAACATCAGAGAGCTGTGAAGAGGTGGAAATTAGGGATTGGGGTTTGCATGATGGAAAGTTGTGTGGCTACAAAAACAGGATGAGTGAACGACGGGTATTCATCTGAACTGGGTGGATTAAACAGAACACCTGCACACGTCAGCTGCCTCCCTTTCTTCATCGTGTCTGTACAACAACCTTAACAGCTCTGGAACACAAAGCCAAATTGCAGCATATGATTTTTAAACAAGGTTTGTCTTCATCATTAGCAACACAACCTATGCAGAGTGTTTCCGGTGGGGGTGAATCATCAGTCGTATATCTCACAGACAGGCTAAATGAAGTTAAGAAATGGAAGTTGATGTTCGGCCTTTTTTTTTTCATTCCACATTGTTTTGATTTATAACTGCAAGTCAGGCTGCATAGCTCTAAAAATAACAAAGGAGCAGAAGCAGCACTGGCGATTCTGTGATTGTATTGATTTTGATAGCTGGCCCCAGTGTTTGTGTGGCTTAGGGCGTATTTTATCGAGAGCAGTAAAATAACAAAGGAGATGGGGCTGGAAGTTCCCTATGTATACCAATCAGAATTTATAAATTGCTCCATTACCTTTATTTCCCTTGGTTACTCTGGGAACATTAGCAATTATTCTCTCATGGGCTTGGCTCATAAAACTAATAATCTGGTGATTTAGTGCCTCGTGGCACGGTGCACCCAGTCTAGCCCACTCTAATCCATTCATCTTGCCACCTATTAGTTTTATTTTGGAGGGACAAATTGCTTTCCAAGAGAAAATGGGTCAATAGGTGTCCTCTATTAGAAATTGCTAACAATGTAACTGTTTTTTTTTTCTCTCTCTGTGTGCATATGTGTTTGGTAGAGTGGTGCAGGCTGATTATCATTCTATTTGCATACTGGGAGGTTGCCTCAATTATCTTTCTTGGGCTGCATGACAAATTGCAAATAGCCAAGGTTATGTATGCAATACTTAATTTATTCTGTATTTGCCTCTGTGCGTGTGTTGATCTGTGTGCGCCTGAAAGTGTATGTGTACATCTGTGTGCACCACAAAATGAAATCAACATTGTTCTATTTCTATTTTTTTTTTTTTTTTCTTCTTTTGGTGTGTGATCATGAAGATGGATGTCAGGTCCTATGAGCTGAGAGGACTTCTGCTGCCTGGTGGCTCCATCCCAGTGTCCCATTAGCGGCTCCCCAGGGAGACAAAGACCTGGAATCTGTCTGGAGACAGACCCGGATTAGCTCATAAATCATTGCCCTGGGGACCAAAGCAAAAAAAGTGACATCATCACGCCGAGACCCTCTGTCCTGTGTTTCGGCTGACCACGCAGTCAGCAGCAGTCGCCTTCAGCTGATACGAGTTGGCAGCAGACTGTGGTAAAAAACATTCCACTCAAAACTGTCAGGGTTATTTAACATCTGTATGATCTTAAAAAGTTTGTCATTTCAGTGACTTAATCTGTTTAATTTGCTTATGAAACAGCAAAGTTAAAGTTTATTTTTCTTTCTCGACGCAGACATGAACCAGCCATGAAGTTAAGTGTGCATTAAAAACATTAGTTACCAGATATCCTTGTGATTGATAGCAACACACAAGCATTCGCTCTCGTGCTGTCACAGTACAAATCCTGCAGTGTTACTGCTGCTGCTGCTCGGCGGCTGCTGCTGGCTGTAAAGTAGCTGTTTGTGAGGCCCAGTGTGTAGTTGGGTCTGTAATAAGGCATGTGGATCCCTCCCTCCCACATACACACACTCAGAGGTCTGTGGTCACACAGCTGGCCCTGTCTGGCCAACCACTCCAACCTCACCACTTCCCCTCACTGGGTGGGATGACAGAAGCAGGGAGCAGTGGAGAGAAGAAGGAAAAAGGGGGAGGATGGCCTTCCATTGGTTGCTCTCCAGATGTGGCCTGTCTGTCTGTCCTGCTGGAATGTGCTGTACATACAGTAGACGGATAGAGAGACGTTTAGACAAACAGGGGAGGGTGTGTTTATGTATCCCAAAATGAACCTCTCACAGTCATATGGCACCTTTGTGGCCTCTGGACCGCAGAGGGCCTGTCCCACGTCAGCTGGTCCAGTCCTCCTCTGTCAGGACACACACCTCCACACAGCTGTAGTACAGATGTTTATTCAAAGTGAGACGCACTGTCCATTAATATCAGTATCAGTGCACACAGTGTGCAGTTGACAAGGGAAAACAAATGCTATTGGGTGAACGTTTTTTGGGCTAAATGGAAGTTGACAGTTTTAATTCCACTTCCTCTGGGGACTCGCTTTAACTGGCTGAGAAGAGACATCTCCGCAGTAAAACCCCAGTCCTGCTTTGTTAGTCCACGAAGGGTGGAGAGAGGATGCATTTGTCGAATGATGGGAGTCATCATGGTCCCCCGGCGGCCGGCCTCTGTCCCCAGCAGGCTCTGCTGATGTAATCTGCCAGACTAAAACTTACATTTACACAGGATCCACAGATGAGATAAGAGGCCCCAAGGCCGGCTTATCTGCTGCTATCAGGGGAGAGGAGCCGAGCCAACTTTCCTTCTCCTTCTCCCCGTGTGTCCCACAGCCCTGTTGCTCTGTCAGACTACAGCAGATTTGTGTAATGACATCAGAGGGAGACTGAGGCCTGGCGACAGTGGCCCAAAGGCGCCCGAATCATAAACCTAATTGGTGGCTGTCATAAGTTAACTACATAGCAAATTTCCACATTCTCTCTGTGCTGCTTTAGTATTTGAATGGCTGCGATTTGGGAATAGCTATTTTAAACAGCTTGTATCATTTGTAAGAAGCTTCTGTATATGATGGAGGGGGCATTGCCGTGGGGTATTTACACTGATTATTTCACCACAAGAAATTTGATATACCTTTATTTTTGTACAATCCATATTCAAGCCTTTGCTCTCATTGTTGCGTGGTTAACTTTGGGAACATGAGGAAAGGTAACTAGGACATAATGAGGAAAATGATGTGCACATTTATGAAGGATCTTTGGCTTCTCCGCCTGAGGAGCCATTATAATGATGTGTAGGCTGTCTTGGTTACACGGCCATAGTCACTGCACGCAACCACAGTATCTCTGCCGGAGGCACCCACTACGCCACCACATTCAAAAATCCTGCATTTGGGCTCAGCCAATTGGCTGGCTCCACAGCCGAGGGTTAAGCGGCTTCCCGACCTCAAAGCAAGGGGTCAGTGTGGAGGAAAAACATCACACAAGAGCCACAATTGCAGCCCTCAAACATGAAAAGTCTCTTTTTATTTTTGACAGGCTTCCCACTTTTAATGGCCGGGTCTACGTGCTGCATAAACAAACAGTGAGGCTTGGTCTGCGCAGGCAGCCAACAGCGGTGGCTTTGGTGGTGAGTTGGATTACAGGCTACGATGGAGCTGTGGTTAAGATGGCACACACTGAGCTCCACTCAGACTCTGTGACAGTCAATCGAGCTCTCTCCCACTTTCTAACAGTTCGGTGGTGACTGCAACATTTCCAGATGTCAAAGCTGCGGCTTCTACAGGAGCCAATCCACACTCTAGGCTCAGTTAAGTGTAAAATATTTCCTGCATCTGCTGTTTAATATAAACAGTGTTGACTTTATTTCTTTATACACTTAATGGAGTACTGTATACTATGTTTAATCCTGTACCTCATATCCTCATATCAGGTTTTCCCTCCTGTAGAAGTAGAAATATTGTTAATCTTTTGCCTTAAAAGAAAGTAGCCTCTGTTTTTGACCAAGTCAGCTTTTAAAAGGATTTATATCACTGTACTAAAGTTAAACGCAAAGTCAGGAGTTTGTGATGTACAATAAAGTTATATCTAATCCCTCTCGTCACATATAGCTCCTGTTTGTGTGTGTGTGTGTGTGTGTGTGTGTGTGTGCTGCTGCTTCTGCTCTGATAGATCTGCTTGTGTCTGCTCCTCCCATTCCTGCTGCAGCGCCTCCTCCTTCCAACACTGCTAATGACAGTGAGTTTAATTAGTGCCAGCACCCACCCCCCCTTCACTAACTGTAACTTCATTAACCACTGTCAACAGGCCAAGCAACACTGCACATAAACACAGCTCATTATGACTGCCCTATCTTTTGTGTCCTCCCTGCTCCACAATCCAACACTATTTATCTCCATCTATCCGTCTCTACATATACATATATAAATCTCATGCTGTAATGGGAGTCCTCCAGTACGGATGGATGGCAAGTTGTGAGGTCATTTTTCATTCTGTGCACAGTTTGTGAAGAAGCAAAAGCACGAGAAAAAAAAAATACATGCTTTGTTTTAGTTTTGCATTAAAATGTGGAAGCAGCTGTGTTTTTGGTGGGAAACTTCGACATTTGGCCATTATTATCCAAACAGTAAATGTGATGGTTCATATCAAATGAGTTTTAATCACGAGGCAGTAAATTGGAGTCAATCAGGTTGTTGAATAGATGGTAGAAATCCATCATGTGTGTGAAATCCATCTCGTATTGATCTATCCTCTGACCCATAAATTTAAGTATAACACTATTAACTTCACAGCTCGCATCAAAATGCATTGACTGACAATCTTTAGCAACAAGATCAATTTTCTCTAATAAGGATCTGCGATGTTTTTTGTAGGTATCTGCATCCCCAGCAGCATTTCTGGCATTGTAGAAGCAAAAGTGGGCCAGTAAATCCAATCTCAGCCCACAGAGGAGTGATTTATGAGACTACAGAGGGTGAGCTTTCACTAAGACTTCACTTTCTTTTCTGAAGAACCGTGCATATGACATATAAATGTGATCATTTGCCTGGTCAATTATCTTCCATCCTTACTCTGTTTGGCTGGCACAGTTCTCTGTTTCAGCACTGTTTGGCTGCTGATAGAGAGATAACCCCAAGCCTTGTTAGATTCCTGACAGGCGCGGCTTGTCAGTCTGCGGCTCAGAAACCTCCCTAATCAAAAAATCTTTTGGAGCAAGCCAGTAGATTCTGCAGGGGTGAGCATCATCAAAGCCTTTCATGTTCTCTAGCTAAAGGGAGAGGCAGGGAAGGGGAGAAAGCTTCAGCAGGTACACAGTGCTCTTTGTTTACCCTTTCTCTTACCAATCTGGTGCACAGATGGCCAACAATTATTTCGCTGTGTGCGTATTGCCGCTGGCGAGCCACCAGCTTTTCAGAGATTGGTGTAATCCTTTATTATTTATGATTGTCTAGGATTTTTTGGATCAAGATTGAACACAATCTGTTGAATAACTGAGAGAAGCGGGAGGCAGCAGAGTGGAATGAAATGCAAACAAAGAGAGTGGAAATAGAGAATTCAGGGCATCCATAATGAAGATGTGATGCTCACTGTTAGTAAGACTGCTCCTGAATCCAGCACACTTTAATCCCATTAACACTGACTAAATATACCATTTGTTTTAAGCTTGCCAGTGGTGGTGTTTATGCTAATAGCCTGGTCGCTCCAGGCAATTTCAGAAGACTTTTGGAGGGCACCGGCTAATAATTAGATTTAATAAGGAAGTCAATTTCTATCCTCATTTGAAATAAAAATAAGAGGCTTAGCCTCTCATAGGACAGGCATTAATTTGTTGATTTGGTCTTGCTTTTTCTCTCAGGGCTTCTGTCTCTATAATTTTTAACCCTTTTGTGTCCCTATTTAAGAAACAAAACTACATTGATAATACTCCAGAGACCATGTACACCTGTAAAATCAATCAGTCTGGTGTTGAGTATTTATTGATTTGAAAGCTAATGAATGGCAAACAGTAGTATGATGTAACTCAGTACATTTACTTAACTGAAGTACAAATTTCAGATACTTGTACTTTATTATTATTATTATTATTATTATTATTATTATTATTTACTTAGTATTGTACTTAGTATTTCCATTTTCTGGTATGTACCCCAAATACAGCTTTTTGTTCAGATCCTGATTTTACATACAAACCATATGATCTGTTTGGAGATCTGATGGATTGTTGTAGAAAAAACTACCCAGCAGTATATAAAGTACAATAAAACTCAACCAGCTGCTACAATAAATTGTAGCTCAACAGTTAATGAATCGGTAGCCATACATATGGCACCAATGCTAAAATACTTACTAAAGTATTTGAGTAACATTTCAAGTGTAGTTTTGATCCTTTCTCTTAAATCCACAGGTGGAAAATGTATCTAAATCTCCCTACATAAGTAAAAACACAGAAGTGTCATCAGCAACATGTACCTATTGAAGACTGCTAAAAACTCATATACATGTGAAATATGGCACTGATCATCTGTAAAAGGTAAAAAATCAAAATCAAAAAAAGTTGACTGATGACTGGTTTTATATTTAACAGTGTGTCGTACTTTATATATTTCATATAAAACCAAAGGCTGCAAAAGTCATTAACAACTAAAATTGTCAAACCTGGTTTCTGAATGATCTCAGAACTTTGGTAGATGTGCGACTATATTACTTTACACTTTTGTTAAAGTCAAGGTTTTGAATAATTTTTCTATAATAGATGATGATGTGATGTGCCGTGGTATAGACATGGAGTCGATACTGCCACAGTATATAGGTGCCCCTCCTCCATTGACCTGTCCTGTACAGCAGAGCTCATCATCCTGGTCGACTGCTGGGTTCTGCTCAACGGGACTCATGAGCAGGTTCCAGCTGGAGGAGCTCTCTGATCTGCTGTCAGACAGCAGGCTCACTCTCCCCTGTCCTGATAACTTCCTCTGTTCTCTATTATTCTTCTTCTCTATCCCAGTCAAGCTTTTTTTTTCTTTTTCTTTTTCTCCGTACCATCCCCTCGCTCTGTCTCTCTTTTTCAACTTAATAATGGAATCAAGTATCCCTCCAGAGCAAGCAGCAATGCCGAGCTGCTGGTGAAGGAATCATTTTCAGTGAGCATGTGTCAGTCAGCAGGTATAGGAGCACTTGTGGAGTCAATTTGGCATGGAGGAGTAGAGTTATATTACTCTGTGCCAGGGAATATGAAATGCTCCTCACTGAGGCAGAAGTGGTGAAATGCAATGTGTGTGTGTGAGGACAGAGGTCTGCGGTCTCATAAGGAGATTTCTGAGATACTACACTGCTCACATTGTCGTTATGGAGCTAGTTAAATCACTCTGTTTACCGCTCATTACACTTTGTGATAAATTCAGCTCAGCACTTGCTTCATCACAATTCTCACTGCTGAGGTTTTTGCCTTGCTGGTACATCTGTTTGATGTAAGTGAGTATAACGTTCACCCTCATGAGACACCCAGCCAAACAATTCACAGATGCTGACCTCAGTAGCAAATTGCACTTTTCTTGCATGGGCTGTTACCTTGACAACATATTTTCTTTTGAGACAGTCATGTGAAGTCATTCCCATGCCATGTGAATGTAATCACAAACCATAAGTGAATTTAGACCCAAAGAATCTTTTTAATCACATTAGCCATTTAGCAAACTGGATTAGAGAAACAAAATCTTGGTTGAGCAGCTCAAAGCCTTTTCAATCAGCTGGTACCACTTGATCCTCTGATCAGTTTAATGTTGACTCTTTTTATACTATTTGTGTCTTGTATTATGGCACACCTCCAGCAGGAGATTGTCAGGAGGAAATAATTCACTACGCAGGCTAGCTGTCAACTTTTAGCATATGTAACTATAATAGCAGGAATCTGCAGTTGTTGTCAAAATATAAAAACAATGCAGCTATAAGTTTCCTAAGCTTAGGAAGCTGCTGTGTTAAAGTGAATGAAAATACATGTGGAAAATCTCCAGTTATGTCATTGTGCTGTAGATACAGAAGAACAATAATAATATACCAAGATGTCAACTTTGTGGTTTGTGCAAAGATGAGTTTGTAAGAAAGAGTTCACTTATCAGCTGTGTGAGCCCTGCTGCATCAGCAACGAGACGTGACAGACTGAACGCAGAAGCAGAATTTATGATGTTTTCTGTGTCTTCAGTTACACTGTGTATCTGTACATACTCATATATTATGACTTATGTGCTGAATAAAAAATACAGGGATTAATATGACTAAACTTTAATTGAAATACATGGACGTGTTGGTTACTGGTAGGCTAACAAACACAGCCGAACAGTGGATGAACTGAGAGAATATATAAATACTTTCAAACATTATTTTTCAAGATGCTGTACAGTGTGTCTAATTTTAGTGTATTAGTATATTAATCTTACCGGCAGAATGTAATTAACTGTGAGTTTTAACAGTTGCTCGCAATAAGAACATGGAATATGTTGCAGAATGGAAAATCTCTCCAAATGTAAAACAATCTGGCACATTTTTTTTTGAGGCATAAGACAGGTTTCTGCTCAGACAAGAAAAAAAAACTGGTTCTGCAAGAAAGGAGCAATTGCCTTTATACTTTATACTTTTTGAAAGATTTATTTTAATAGAAAAGTTGAACTATCCTTTGAGAATTAGAAAGAGTGGATGATGTAAATGTAACTATGTACCAAAGTAGTCACTTTACTTGAAATTACAATCATAATATATGTCTGATTCTCTGAGTTGTAGTTCTGCATTGTAAGTTTTTACCACTTTCTTGATATTAAAACAAAGTTTTGTATATTGCTCTTGATGTCTGTAGCCTACTTATTCCTATCTGTGAGGGACCACTGATGGCAGAGAATATTCATTTTCGAGTTGCAGTTGGCTCTACGTCCTCCTTAGCCGAGAGCTAAGAACAGCTCCGGATTCCTGCCAAAAACCTCATCTTTTTGTTTTGAGACTCTCTTTATGTCTGCATTTTTCTCCTTTGATGAGGACTTTCATCCTGTTTTCATTGATTACTGCCTGATGAGTCATCCTGATAATACAGTACAGGCAATTCATCCTTCCATTGCACACTGTAGGCCCTTTGTTGCATGGAATGTGTGTGCATGTGCGTGCATGTGTATGTTTTTTTGTGAATTTCTGCCTCCTGCCTGTGAATGACGTGCCTGCAACACACTGCATGTTTGTGTTTGTTTGTGAATGTGCAGTGTGTGTGTGTTTGTGAGTGAGTGTAAGTCTGTGTGTATCTCCATGTAAACACCATGCCAGCACTGTGACGTTGTAAGCTGTTGCGACATGAACACGCGGCCTTTGCAAGTAACAGGGCCCTCATTTTCTGCTTCGTGAACAGGAAAGTAAGGCTGCGAGAAGAAAATACCCGAGTCATTTATTAACTGGAAGTCACATTAATGAGCCAATACTGTGCGATCTCCAAATACATCCAGTAAAAGTTCATGATAAATAGTTCCACCGTATCGTTGATCTTTGCCTTGTTCTCTGGCTACATGACTGTGATTTCAAATAGTATACCACGGTGAAATAAACCAATTTTTTTTGCAGAAATATGACAGTTATAGCTACTTTTTGGACAATATGACCTCCCTCACAGTAATTGTTCTGTGAAAGAAGCAAAATATTTGCTCACTAGCTATATCTGAGCTAGGTGGAAAGTGAGTTGCTACTACAGTTCAAAGTGGCAGGAGTGAGGACAATCCCTGCTCTGTCAAGAATTAGAGCCACCTCTGCAAATAGGCCAGTATGTAATGCCTGAGGGTGGGAGTTTCATTGAGGCTGGGGTTTCCGTGTAAATAAACAGAGTGGGGGTCTCAGTGGGCAGAGGGGGCCCCCCTCTCTCCTTGGGGTTTGGCCTGGGCCTTTTGTTGCCTTTAATCCAAGCACTCTCTATTGAAAAGCATGAGGGAGTGCCTGGCTGAGATTAGCCTGCCAGCTCTTGTGTGTGCTTGAGTTTCTCACATACTGCCCCCATACTTTTGGAAATAACACAGTTATCCCACATCCGCAAGTCGACTGACAAGAATGACAAGTAAAGACAACCGCTGGGCAATCTCACACCTTAGCATGACAAAGTGACCTTAGCGTTCCCGTAAAAAAAAAAAAAAAAAAAAAAAAAATGTTGTACACAGCGTGAGACTTGGCCTGGTTTGTTTTATGGGTTTTATTTTTGATATTCACAAACACACAAGTATTCAAAAGAGGAAAAAACTTGATCCAACACAAGGAAGACAATACAAAACAAAGCACAAGCAGCATGCAGAGCGAACTGTTTTCCATAAAACCAATGCTGTTTCAAGTTTCACTGTCCACACACTGAAAAGATTTAGATTTAAAAAGAGCCACTTCTTTGAATTTGAAATGACTTTTGTACTTGTTATGGCCTTAGTATACTAAAAACACCTGTAAGTAGTCTGGTTCTTTGCTAATTAGACCTTGATACATGCACTGAAGAACCTTTTTCACTATGTTTAACCACTAATAATGATTCAAAATGTCCTATGGTTGAATGTGTTCTTTCATTACAATAAAAGCTGCAACAAATTAACTTATTTTGAACAAACTATGTGCGTATGTGACTCTCTCTATCTATCTATAGAGAGAGAGAGAGTCACACATACCACTATAATTAAGTTCTGTATCATCTTATAAGATTACATGTTATACAGAGGACTCCATGTGTCTCATTAGCTAATTTTGCAGCTTTGAATCACTGTTATATATTAAAAGCCTTAAGATAATATAATCGGTCTGCTGTTTTTTTACACATCTGGTGCTGTTTCTGTTTCCCAAACAAAAAATGCAACTGATTTAAATATCCTCTTTTGTGTCCATCATGAAAAATAAGAAGCGCATCTTGGTTTGGGTTATTTTTGGATCATGGATGCATAACATCCGTGATCACATCCTAAAATGAATACAAGGCCCATGTTTAATGTTAGAACGGGTCAATTGGCCTGTGTGATAAAGGTAAATATGACTATTTGTGTGTTTGTTGCATAGACCCACATGTAAAGGAAAACTACAGGTTGTAATGTTACAACTGTTTGCATGCTTCCTTTCTTCCTTTGTTTAATGTAGGCTCTCATTACCACGTGGTGGTAACAGATTGTTTGAACTGGAGAGAAAAGCCATTCGGAGCTAATTAAGCAGCCATTCCCGGCTCTATTCACCGGCAGAGGACCGAGGAGCACAGGCATTTGTCAGCGCTTGACCCCGCGTGGTATTGATTGACAACGCTGCACCGTGAATGACAGGCTCGACTCCGGCGGACCAATCAGAAACGAGCGAGTAAGTGCAGCGCGTCGCGATTGGTCGAGAGGTCTTAAAGCCGCAGAGGAGTCCCCCTCCCACCCCCACGTGGGGTTCGAGTCGAAGCTTCAAAACAAGGCGGAGAGTCTGCGCTCAGACATGGCTGATGTTCATATCAGACAAAGGCAATCATCTCCTCTCTCCCCGCAGTGCAACTATCACCCTGATAGGTAGGCGCGCGGATGTGTTGTGCAAGAATCACGAGAACTTAAAAAAAAAAAATACACACGAGTCCATCCTCCCTTTTCTTCTTCCTCGACGCTTTAATTTGGTGGGTATCGCCGATCGATTGGTCATTATTGTGTCCTTCACGGTGTGTGTGCTCACATCGAGGATGGTGGGGGGTGTAGAGAGGAGCTGAGGGAGTTAAAAAAAAAAAAAAAACCCCCCCCTTTCTAGTTTTAGTGGTTACTTCAGATATTTCACACTAACATCACTTCACATTTTATAACCGTGTTATAAAAACACCCCCCAATCCATCCATCCAACCACCCGCCCACCCCCTCTTTCCTTGTATGGGGATAAAAATTCAAGAATGCTTGTTGCACCGCACACTTCCTCCCTCCTCCCCCCCCTCCGTCCCGCTGGTGGTGGTCTCACCCAAATATTAATCAACTTTATTTTAAAAATAAATAAATAAATAAATCCGGCAAACAAACGCTAATGAAGCGCGGATGTGGCATTTGCACCGTCTCTGTCAAATTTGGATATCACCGTCGGCACATCAATGCCTCTCTCTCTCTCTCTCTCTCTCTCTCTCTCTCTCTCTCTCTCTCTCTCTCTCTCTCTCTCTCTCTCTCTCTGCTTCTGCTGCTGCTGTTGTTGTTGTTGTCGTTACACGGTGGGACGGACGGACGGATGATGCCTTGTGGATCGGCGGCGGCGGCGGGGGAGGGAGGGGATGATGTCATGTATCGTTGCACCCCACGTGGGGGCCGTCGCTCTCCGATAGGCAGACGTGACCGTATTCCTTCCGAGTAATCCGATTGGACAGATAGGGCGCTTTCACGGCAGTTCAGTCCTTGCTGCCTGTGTGTGGCAACCAGGGGTAAAGCTGGACAACTGGGGGGGAAATGCGAGATTGTGGAGAGTACCATGTTACGCTTTTAAAGAATCTCCAACCTACTCGAGTCGGAAGACAGATTTTTGGAAGCATCTATATATATATATATATATATATATATATATATATATGTATTTTCCCCTTTTCTTCTTTTTTTCTTTTTCTTCTTATTGGGATTAACAAGCCACAAAAGACGCACATTCCTCGGGGAGGTTCGCGGAAAAGAGAATAAAGTAGTTTAATCGACACCGACCGCACCAAATTTTCTCACAAACTGCTCCTCCAGACTGGTCTGGTCGTCTTTGGGTTGCGTGCGATCCGGAAAGAGAGAGAGAGGATGCTTGTCGAGATCTGCGTCCTGCACGCTTACATTAGGAAGGATTAAACAGCCTGCTCTCTTTATTTCTCAAGGAACAAAAAAAAAGAAAGAGAAAGAGAAGGAAAAAAAACTCGGACGGAAGGTTAACACGCACGCGGGTATGTATTTACCAAAGCGGTTGGTTGCTTTTTGTTTTTTCCTCCCCAGTTTATTCTTATTTAGATATATGTATGTATGTATTTTGGAGACGGTGAAAGAAAGGGGGCGCGTATACGCTCCACAGCGCACCGTTTCCATCGCTGCTTTCCGCGGAGTCAAACAGTAGGTGGGAGCCAGCTGCTCTGTCTGTAAACGTCCGAGAGCTGGCTTTATTCTTTATTTATTTATTTAAAATCATCTGACGATCATCAATCTAGATTACAGACACCAACAAGCGATTTCCCCATTTCCCCCCTTTTTTTTTAATAGTTAAAATCTACCACGTTAGGTTCGTGTTGTGTGTGTTTTTCTTTCGCTTTTGCACCAGGTTGAATTATAAATTAAGATTTTTTATTTTATTTGAGTTGGCTGCTGTCGCTGACCACTGACCGAGTAAGGTCACCAGGAAAGAAACAAGCGAAGAATAATTCTGTTTTATTAATTTATTATTATTAATTATCTGGGGACTGTTTTGATGTTTGTTAGTTTGTTTTTTTTCATACGAGTTATATCCGAACTGTGATTAGTGTATTGTGTTGTTTTGGTGTCTGTGGACTGAACCCGCGTCGTTTTTCAACACAGGATTTTCACGACCTCCTCTGCCCCCTCCCCCCTCCTCCTCCACTACCTCCTCCTCACCCCCACCACCACCACCTCTCCACCCCTGTCTGCTGAGACCGGCGTGGCTGTGAGCAAATTTTGAACCATTTCGCCAAAGGACCTCAACACTGGAGAGATAAACAAAGGATACATTTCAAGATGTATCCACAAGGCCGACATCCGGTAAGAAGGCGCTTCCTCTATAAGGCTGCCTATAGCTTTACATATTTATCTGATGTTGACATGGTTCCTGACTGTGCTGATTCGCTTTGAATCTGCCCCGCAAAGCGTTTTTTCTCCTCTTCCTCCTTCCTCTTTCAGCCCCTCTCTCCTACTTTAATGTAGCTCATCATCACATTTCTATATGGTTATATTACAATGCATTTACAGTACATCAGAATATGCACTTAGTGGCAAATGGATGCAGATGGTTTGCATGCCTGGAGATATTTACTCAGCCGTGCACTAACACATGACTGCTGAATATGAGGGGGCAGGTGGTGGTTTTAATTCATTTTAGAAACTGGATTTCATTTTCAGTTTTAAAAGCCTTTTTATGTTCCCTTATTAGCTTCTGGGGGTGTGAAACAGACTCACCTGCTTAGTGTGATAATGTCTTACTTACTGCAGAGGAGATATGATCTTGAAATTAGTCTAATGTGAGACATAATGCAGAAAATGATGAATAAATTCTTCTGCTGTTACTGGACTGATGTGATTTTGTTCTATTTTTTTCTCCAGCCTCCACATCAGCCCGGTCAGCCGGGCTTCAAATTCACTGTAGCAGAGTCTTGTGACAGGATTAAAGATGAATTTCAGTTCCTGCAAGCCCAGTATCACAGGTAATGATTACAAAGAAGTATGACACAGTCAACATTTACTCTCTATTGAATAGTAAAGGCTAAGGCTAACATTTGGTTGTTGACATGTGCAGGTATGACAAAGGCGGCAGTTCTTTTTTTTTTTTTTTCATACACTGCTGTCAAGTGGTTAAGTGCGAATGTGTTATTGAAGTGATAGAGACGCTTGAAATTGACACCTTGTCTTCTATTTTAGTCTTAAGGTGGAGTATGACAAACTGGCCAATGAGAAGACGGAGATGCAGCGCCACTATGTCATGGTAAGATTATGTTACAATAGGGAGCAATTATGGTTCCAAATTGCAAGGCTTGTTGGAGATCTAGTTTGGGGTGGAGCGAGACAGGCTATTGTGATCACCTGTGCGGTGGTTAGGACGGGTTGAGTGTCAGGTATGGGCCTGTGAAAGCCCCCAGGGGGTGGTTTGATGTAGCTGGTTGTTACGGAGCAGCTCTTGCTTGACAGGCAGGCAGCAATGGTTTGAGGCTCCATTATAACGCGCCCCTTCTCTCTAAGGGTCGACTGCAGCGTTGCCCTCTGTGTGTGCTGATCTGATTATTCTCCTAGGAGACTCCTCGCTCAGACATATGCACGGCCATAAATTAGGTGTGAGCTGATGGTGGAGGGCCAGAGCGAGCAGAGCAAGCAGCGTGTGGGAAAAATGCACCACAGCAAACAAAATGGAGGATGTGGAACATGGTGCAGTTTATTTTGCAACAAGTCAGTCTTAGTTTATGTATAAACCGTAATTATTAGCTTTTAATTCGGGAATCATGTAAGAAAACATAGGTGTGCCTGTGATGCAGGAATTTGGTTCAGACATGACGCAATCACAAGGTTCTTGTGTAGCGGTGTAACTCTGTTGTCCCAGGTAAACACACAAGGGATGACTTAAACCAATACATGCAGGCTTAAGTTAAACATTCTTTTCACAGGAAAACAACATGTCAGCCTGACAGAGAGGAGGTTAGGTAAACATGTAGGGAAGTATCCCACAGCCAGCACTGGGTGTCAGGTTACGCTACGGCTGTGGGGCTCTGATCTCAGACAGAATGGCTCTCTTGTTTGAGAGTAATTTTCGAAGAAGCTAATGGACTGAATAATGCATTGGCCTCATCAAATAGACGCTGACTGGAAAGCCATTTCTGCCCTGGCTGCCACTTGTGGGCTCCATGGATTACATTTCAGCCAGACAGACTGACCTGGCTTGAAATATCAAGAGTGTTGAGCAATCGCGTTACGCTAAGTAAACAGACATCCTGGAGATCTGAGAGTTTAAAGCGGCGATCAATAAATCTAACCCTTTCTTCTCTGTGCCCATACTATAAACAGCAAAATATCAATTTATTGGCTATTCGCTGTCAACTGCTGAAAGAACTTGTTTTTTTTTCCTGATTTAAATTGATCATATTTGCTTACAGCAGCTGGGTATATCGGTGTCAATCATACTGTTAAATAAAAAATATGATGATATAATCAGAGTAGCGTTCTATTGTATTTTTAAAAAATCTGAAATCTTGATTATATGTACACAAAAAATAAAAAGGTCATTGTAAATGTGACTTTATCAACTTCATTAATCACAATTAATCTTCTTTCCTTTCAGTATTACGAGATGTCTTACGGGTTGAACATAGAGATGCACAAACAGGTAGGTACCGTCACGTTCCTCATATTTTTCGACTCACTGGTTTTTCCGCATTGTCAGGGGATGTCAGATCCAGGAGGAGCTGCTCAAAGGCTGTGAACTGAGCTGAGTATCGGCAATAGGCTGTTAACAGATGGATCTATTGCAAACAAACAAGGCAGTACACACACAGACGTGTGTTTCACCTCTTGTATAATTACCGTGACCCTTTTTGTAAAAATTTACGAGTGGTGTAAAGACAGGATTTGTCTCAGACTTTTGATAAGATTAAAGGTAGACTTTGGCAGCCTCGGCCTTTGACTTAGTGATTAAAAGGGGAGTCTTGCTGATGGGTCAGTATTTCTTTTTAAGATAAACGGTAATTACAAGAGGGGGGCAAAAGTCCTTTTGTCACTTATTGTGCTCTTATCTTCATCAAAAGATGTTATCACATATTGCTCCACAGATCAATCACACTGATGCTTGAGGAGATAAAGATTTGTATGAATGAGTAATCCTGACATTCCCATGCACGCTGATTTCAAACCAGCAAAGCTGTCCTCTTTCTTGCAAACCGACTGACTTGGTTAATGACAGCTCTGGAGGCACAGTGGATTGGTGTAGTCGGGTGATCCATCAGTGTCTGGGCGGTGTGTCACGCTGCCACATGTCTGTCAGGGCTCGGGCCACTCTGATAGCTTCTGTCAGGCACTTATCGCCAACTAGAGGGTAAAAAGAGGGGGGAAGAGCAGGGGGATGGGAGCCAGAGACAAGTTGGAGAATAGAGCAGGGGGGAGGGGCAACAGCCTAGCTCTGTGTAAACAGGTTAATCGACTGATCCATTTTAGCGCCTGACTTTTATCAGGAACCTCAACAGAGCTGATGGAAGCGCTTGAATAATTCATCAGTGGGGCCCTAACCTGCTGAACGGAGTGTTTGTGAGCAAACAGTGTGGGCCCGTCCATGCGGTTCCCCCCAGCTTACAGCTCAAGCAGGAGGAGGAGGATGGAGGAGGAGAAGATGGGGAGTGGTTAACACGCAGGCTTGGGATGGATTATTGGATGCACATAGGCATATTATTTTCCTGCCAGGAAATTTATTCCATAGTGAGGAAATCCATTCCTCTAACTGTGCCTTTTTCATTACTGTGCAGCGACATAATTCAGATTTCAGAATGCACACACGACACAGCTCAGATGGACTGATGTGGCAGTGTTATCTGATCCATCTATATCAAGCGTGACAGTATGTAGATGCTAATGGCTAATTTCTGCTGCGTGATGTCAGCCAGTAATTACCGTCATCTCTTGTTTCCCAAGAGCTGCATGGGGTGGGGTGGGGGGTGGGGGGGGGCGGTTTTATGGGCCGGGGTGTTGGTGATTCTCAATCCGATTTGGCTGGTACCTGTAGTCATAACGCAGACATGAGGCCCCTGTTGCCGTGGGAAGCATTTGCTAAGTAGCAAACTATCTGTCATACTCAGGGTCAAAGCAAACTTGGCCAGCTAGTGGACTGTCAGCAGTGTTCATACAAAAGAGGCGTGCAGTTAAAAAGTGCTTCAACGCTCCCATATCCCTATTCTGTCATGTGGGCTTGGACTGGAGTTTAATAATTACAGGGTGTGAACTAGAGGGTGTCATGTCTACTCATGTAAACATACTAGTTATTATATTTTAAGATGTAGATGATTAAGGAACCAATGGTTTTATTCCGTGTCTGAGAATGTTGTTATTATTTTAACATAGAAGTCATCTTTGGGGCAGGAAAATTTCAAAGTTAATCATAATAATGACTCATGCATCCCACAAGCCAGATTTCTTTCCTGACTCAGGTCAATACTGATATCTTCAAATGTCAACTAGATATTTACTGAAGAGTTTCTTTATATTAACAACAGCACTTTGTAACGTTTCGGTTTAGTGGAAAGATGTGTCACATTCTTGCCCTAAGGAGCCGTTACTGTAGCACTTCTCTAATTTTCATCCTACTAGAGAAATCAGGAAATGGGACGATTCTGTTATCTCAGACAAATTGGAAACCCTCTAAATCTGACTAGTCAAGTATTGTTTACAGATAGATCATGTGACCAGAGCTGCCAGTGTTTTCCCCTTCTGTATTTAATACTCATCAGTGTCTCGACTCCATTTTACCACTGCTGATAGCAACAGGCGAATACCTTTCTGCACACCATTGACGAGCCAGCCTGAGAGTGCTCTTAAAGTGGTGCTACACAGGTCCGAGTACCTGTAATTGTGTAGCAGCAGCGCAAAGCTGGCCTCTCAAGGGCTGAGCTGTCATCTACTTAAAGTGGCAACAACCCCATTTTTATCTGCCAGTAGAACAAAAAAAGTCCTCCCAGCACACTACACTGTATCTATTTTGACAGCAGTGGTGAGCTGAGTTGATGCATTTTCCATGTATTTACATGTAGTGTTGTGAGAATTGTTGAGGCTGCCAGTTGTTTAGGGCACAGTGAATCAGCCACCTCCTGACCTCTCCCAGCCAGCTGTCACCATGACACTAAGCTACAGAGGAATGGACTGTGTGCTAAAGGCCTTTTCAAAATCCTGTCAAATGTTCGACTGCTATTGACATGGCTTATCTCAACAAACATGGATTATACAGGCGCTGTAGCTTTTCAACTATTTCTGAGGACCTTCTTCAGCGCTTGCTAGAGCACTTACTACATTGCATTAATACTAATGCCTATAAAACCTTCATATAACCTTTTTCACTGCTTTGCTCGCTGTAGATCACATTTATTATGTGTCAGAGGAGACTGCAGTTCCGTGTCTTTCTCGAGTGCAGACAGCAATCAAGTTATAATCAGTGTTATCTTATGGACTGTTGTACTTTCTGGAACACATGCTACCACATATTTGTTTCACATTATTGCCTCTGATCCCGGGCTTCGCTGTATTTCATTTGATATTTCATCTGTAGGTTGTTGTTGTTGTTTATGCTGCTGGCTTGCCCTGCTAAGTGGCTATCCATGTTGCAGCTTGGGTCAGCAGGTCTCGTTCTGTTGGACATTACTCTCCAATCTCTCTGGCTCTGCTCAGAGGTAATATGTCTGGCTGCCAAAACTGCCTGGCATTTCTGCCATGTGTAATAAATAAGCTGGCAGTCTGCAAAGTACATTGTGTGTGCAGCTCCAAATGAAAAATTGGAGAAAATCCCTGTGATGTGTTTGTGTTCCGCAGTGGCCCTGGGTTGAACTGCAGCTCATAAATTCCATAGATGATGTAGCTTTGGCACTGTTATTTTTCTGCTCCCAGTGCTGAGCTTCAACCTGAGAGTCTCATCTCCCCCCGTCCTCTGGATGGGGAAAAAGGAGCCAGAGCGAGCTGGCTGTGTGGTGTTTTTACAGGGGGAGGGAGAGTGGATCGCACACCTCCTTCCCGTTGCTCTTTTTATCCACCATTCATTTGCTATGTTCATGTGATCGACAGGCTGAAAATTCAATTTAATGACCTGCCTCCAAGCACGTAATATGATTTTAAAGCCTGTTACGGTCAAGCAGAGGTGCCATTTGCATAATGATCCCAGCAAGATAGGGCTGCAGCCGTTGCCATGGCAGTTGGTAGACAAGCAGAAGAATGGAGGCAGGACTGTGTGGATGGATGGGAGGTTGGGGGGAGGGGGGTTGGTGGGCTGGGCAACTGATTGCAGTAAGAAATGGCCTGCCCTTTAGTGTTGGAAAGGCATGGCTTTAGCACTTTAACGTTTATAGGCCAGTAGCTGTCTCCTAATGGTATTGATCATAGATTTGAGGTATGTTACCCTGGAGGTCATTATGGTTTGTAATCTTTGCTCAGTCTGCAGTTATAACCCCTTAATGTAAATTGCTTACACCGTCACATGTAAGTAAACAGTGGAGTCTGGTTAGCGAGCGTCACTTCCTGGGGTGTGGTTGTGTGGTTTAACTTGGGAGGTTAACTGCGGGACGGCGCAGTTGCAGATGAAGGGGAAGGAGGGCAGAAGCGAGAGAGGATCCTCTCAACACAGCAGCACTCTGCCTGCTCATATCCGTTTAGCATGGAGTGCTCTCTCAGCACAGCTGTGCTCCATCCCCCTGGGCTCTCCTAATGTTTTAAATATTTCAAATGTCAATATCACGCTGTTTAGAGGATGTTGAGTCAAGCAGTTCTGATTGCCACAGCAATTGACTTAATCGGTGTAAACATTAGAGGCGGGGTTATATGAAGTCACTGTCTGTTTCATACTTTACCGTCTCATTTTGCTTCCCTTTTGTTTTACAGACGGAGATTGCCAAACGGCTCAACGCAATTTTAGCTCAAATTATGCCTTTCCTGTCACAAGAGGTGAGTTTTTGAATATGGCCCCTAAACCGTGACACAGTTTGGTATTAAAGTAAAGATACTTATTGTCGCCTTTAGTCTATAAAGATAGCACTTATAATGATTTGCAGGTTAAGCAATTTGAAGTAACTGTGTGTGGCATTTGCCTCATTTTTTCTTTTTAAATCGCAGCAGTGCTATGAAAATTAAGTGTGAAATTCACAGATAAGTGCGGAGGGATAAGTGGGTGTGAGTGTGTGACAGATGTTAGCTTGTCCCAATCATCTTTTGTAAATGTCTTCCCACAGCACCAACAGCAGGTTGCTCAGGCAGTGGAGCGGGCTAAGCAGGTGACTATGACCGAGCTGAATGCCATCATCGGGGTACGTGGACTTCCCAATCTGCCTCTCACCGTGTGTATACCCCCTTTTATTCCTTTACTTGACCTTGGCTAGGGGCAAACCTGCACATTAGACGAACACAAGCTAATTTGTACTTTTCCATTTTCTAACTGTTGATTTCATGTAACACATCACCCACTAAAGTTTTAGTGCAGATTTGCCTCTTCTTAAAACAAATGTATTAATATATTTTTTTCCAGATTAGTACTATATTCTTGGCTAATAAATTTAGACAACAGGTGTAGCTCTCAAGAGCTGGTCTGTTGCTCCAGCTTTGGTCTCGGTGGCATCCTCACTGCCTTGTTGTGTGTTTATAAATGCGAGCCTGAGAGCTCTTGAGATCCCCTCCGCAGCCCGTATTGCTTTAATTGGCTAAGGTTGTAACGAGGAGCCTCATCCCTCACTGCTGACCTGGATAGCTGTGGGAATTAGAGGGCTGAGGGTGAGCAGAACACAGCCAGCGCTGCAAGCTCACTGAGACGGTACAGACAGCAGTCAGCACTCGCAGCGTTCTGCTGCTGCTGCTGCACGCTCCTCTTTGCACACCGCAGCACCGAGCAGTAATGCATGGTGTTCATCACTGCCTCAAAACACCATCTGCTCCTCATTGATCAGCTGTGCTCACCCTGCCCTTCTAAAAGAGCAGTGATTGGTTTCGCTCTCAATACAAAGCTCAAGCTGTCAGTGATCTTATTACTACAGTTGGATCTTGCAGAGTCTTTAGCATGCACAAGGGGATGGCCCAAAAGGCTGATGACTGGTGGCACATATTGGAATTCAATTGATGCCCCCTTGGTGACCTTTTGTTCCAGGATAATTGCTCTCTAGAATTTGTCGGAGTAGATGTCTTGAGGTGATGGAGAACTGTTTGTTTTTTTATGTGCTGGACTCAAGCAGATGCTTTATTACACTTTCACCAATGCAGAGCAACTGTGAGCTGCAGTTGTTCCCTAAGAAAAGCAGCAAATTAGATTATTTGATTTATGGCTCCTTCCTTCCTGTGTGTACGTGCATGCGCGCATTTGGAACAATAGAATATGGGAATATTGTTGTCCTGTTTAATATATAGTGGTGATCTTTTCACTGTGGCTGGGGGTGTTATAATTTACATTTTCTAAAACATTATATGAGTCCATTCATGTTTTTAGTTTACAGTCCAATTTGGCAGCTGGCCTGTTTTATGAAACAGTCCAACCTCCTCCCAAGTCACACTGGTTGCTCATGTTAGAGGAGGTGGAAGTGTAGCTACTGTATGTTTTACGAATACCCCTCCATTAGTTATTCATTGAGGAGAAGCTCTGTAGGCATGCCAAAATCCTCATGCATATTGTAAAGCAAGGTGGGGTGAAAGAGCGTGCCAGGCAGACAGACAGCATCCAGGAGCCAGCTGCATGTCTTATTGATGGAGCTGAGGGCCATTAATAGGATGCAACTAGGGCAGCTGCTTGCGTTGAGATGAGACCGACTGGTGGTGCTTCCTATTTGACTGGGAAACTTAAAAAAAAAAAATAGCAGATAAACCTACATTTCTCTCAGCAAGTGGCCACCTGGATGAACCCACACTGGCTTTGTTGTAAAACAGTGTTGAAGGTTATTGAGTAAAATAGATTTTTAGTCTCTAAACCCCATTGATTCTACTATATAATAATAGAAATAAGACGTCTGGAGCCCTGACCATATTCTGTGCTCCTTTTCAGCAGCAGCAGGCTGCCGTCCCCGCTCTCATGGTCAGTGGCTTCCACAAATACCTGCCATGCTGTTGTTAATGGATTTAGTTTGTGCGCTTGTATGTGCTCGAGGGGCTTGTGCATGTTGCATGGCACTTCTCTCGCACAAGTGCTATGTATTTCACTATAGTTAGTTTAGTTAGTACACTAGAGACTACTATAATACATTTGCTCAATTTTGCCTGTGTTTTTTCCCCTGTAGCTACGCTCAGTCTGAGGAAAAAAAAGGGGCAAAGAGTAGGTCTTTATCTTGGAATATTAAATTAGAGGAAATAGGCCAGACTCCTTTCTTTATTTATTATTGTCTTCATTTATGGCCCTCTAATGAGGGCTCTTGCTGATCAACCATGCATATTACCCATCAGTGCCTCATTAAACACAATGAGCAAGGATGGCTCTCCCCTGCCAATGAACTGGCTCCTTAATTTCCCTCATGGACACAATATTATAACACACTCTCCGTCTCTCTTGCTCTCTATTTTCTCCCTCACTTTCTCTCTCTGCCCTGGGTATATTTTGTAATTAGATTGACATCTGTCCTGTGGAGCAAAGGACAAGGTTGCAAGTTAAAAACTTTACCATTTTCCAATCAGGTCCTCTTTATCTCCAGGGTATATACTGCAGAACCTAATACGTGATTGAAAATATCCTCCAGATATGATTTTTAAGGAAATATTTGAGTAGTGATAATATCTCAATTTGAAAAAGCAAATTTAAAATCAAGTTCCCATTGAGTTGGTCTTTTTTTTAACCATGAGTTAGGTTCGTCCACTGCATTGTGTACCACTATACAGCCATTACAAAGTGCCTAATATTCCTGAAATGGCCATAAATGGTCACTGATTGAAGTCCATCTTGTAAAAGAGGAGGTGCATGCTGTAACAGCAGCTGAATTATTCAGCTGGCTTGTAGACGGGTAATAAATTGCTGATGTTTTTATTGGTGTCTCAGCTAAGTATTATTTAACCTTGCTTTAAACTGCTTACTTCCATGCTGAGTGCCTTTTAACTCCCATCCATTTCCCTGTGTCTTTCAAATATTGATGGTGAATATTGGAGGGTTGACTGAGTGCCAGCATGGGACCCCTGGTCTTGGCTCGCAGAGCAGCCTTCTAGACACACACACCCACGCTCAAATGCTCCAAGCGAGAGGGACAGAGTGCCAGCATCTAGCACTTAGTGTTCCCTAAGTCTCTTTAAGTTTAGGTCTGCAAATCATTCATGTTCTGTTAATCCACGAGCGTGAATATGAGAGGAGTAAACAGACTCTGGTTGTGTTTTTCAAGTGTTTAAAAGGCCAGGTAGTTGTTTAGCCCACAGGCTGACAGATTCCTACACAGCTTTTTGTTCCTTAAGAGGATTGCTCAATTCTCTCTCTCTCTGTTATGGTGTAGAAGTGCTGAGGTGCTGCAGTAACAAATGTACTGATTTACCTGAAGTGAATATTTCCTGTGTTAAATGGTGGTTGAGTTTGCTTGTGTTCATAAATGTAGAATGAAAAATACATCAGCTAGTTTGTTTTTAACTCACCAGACACTAACTAACACTGAGTAACCTGCATCTCTTGCTTTGAGACGTGTTGTACAGTAACTTCTACTATCCTCGTTACAGATGTAGTGCTCTGCCATCTCGGTATGGAAATAGCACTGACAGGAACTGCTGTCTGATCCTGACAGTAATAGATGTGTGAATGTGATAATATCATCTAGGGTTTAACTGATCAGGCTCATGTTTAGTGTGTGTGTGTGTTTCTTTTTTTTTCTTTGCCTTTTCCCTCCGACCCACTCGGTGTCTCTGTCTGTCTATCTCCCTGTGTACTTACAGCAGCAGCAACTTCAGGCGCAGCACCTCTCCCACGCCGCTCATGGGCCTCCAGTGCAGCTGCCACCTCACCCCTCGGGCCTGCAGCCGCCTGGCATCCCCCCTGTTACAGGCTCCGGATCAGGCCTGCTGGCACTCGGCGCCTTGGGAAGCCAAGCCCACCTACCAGTGAAGGATGAGAAAAACCATCATGATCTCGAACACAGAGGTGAGGAGTTAAGCTTGGGCATATGGCTGTCCAATTAGGTGTTAGCTGCTTAACCAGTTTGCTTTAGATGAATTGAAATGTGTATTAATTTTAACATTATCGCATAGATGTTAAACAGGGAAAAACCAATTTAGTGCAGAGTGCTTCTTACTCTCTAGAGCTGAGTCCTAGGGCCCTTAGGTGAGGAGCACATCCTGTCTGTTCACATTCTGTCTGGGTAATGAGCTGGTACATTCCCAGCCCATGACTGTATAAGCTATTCAACAGCTCTAACACACAGCGATAAGAGGGGGCCTTGTGCCCTGCAGTCGATTCTCACACGTTCAGCCTGAAGCATCTGTTATGTTACATTAACTGACTTGTTTTTCTCTTTGTTCCATCACCACCCCGGCCACCATTGTTATGTCTGCGATACAGAGAACACGGTGAGTGTCGAAACCTGCAACAATTTCCTAATCAATTTTAGAATACTACTTTTTTTTTTTTTTTTTTTTTTTATCTCTGGTGAAGATGTCAAGTAAAAAAAATCCACCAACAGATTTCCATGCTGTTTTAATCTGCTTTCAGTAAAATGATTAATTAGAAATGAAGTTTGAAATATATAAGTCCTGTGTGTTTAATCCAGAAGGGAAATGCCTGGTATCATGCTGGAGAGATTAGAAGCCTTGTAATTTCATCACATTTAAAGAAAGACTTGGACTTCCCCTTCTTAAAGGATTTATTTGATCCCTTTCTACTGTCTCCCTTGTTTACCAGCTCACTCTTTCTCCTCCTTGGCATGTGATGAATATTTATGAACATAAATGGGGGATTGTTTTGTTTTCTTTCTCTCTACCCTGTCTGGCTGGAACTGCTAAAGCATTTTATTTGAATGGCTGCGATCTCTGATGGCTTGTGATGGGACTGTGAGATTGTGTTTCTGTAGGCCAGGCCGGCTGAATGGGTGCAGTCATGTCTGAAGAAATGGAACTCCTGGGGCGATTAGCAGGCCTGTTTTGTTTCTGTGCTCTCGTCCCAGGTCATCTGATAGCAGAGTGGTGACTTTGGTTAATGAGTCACGCTAAGCATCTCTTTAAAAGTCAGCCATTATGCAGACAGTGGCCCTTTGCCCGGGCCGCTAGTCCATCGGCCATTGTTCACTCCTCTGAGCTGCTGCTGACTTAGTCCATGTTGTTGCTTTGGTCCTCGGAGGAAGAGACAGAGAGAGAATCAAGAGAACTTGGCAGTTTACAGGCAAATGGCAAACTCCTATGAAAGCTGTTGGACACCTGCCTAGTTCCTCCCATTCTGCTGCCGTTGAGAGTGAGCTGTCCCAGCTTGTGTGGGCAGGCAGGCTCCATGAAGAAGCACCAGTCAGTCCCACGCTGCCGTGCCCACTGGCAGGATATAGATTCTCTTTCTTTATCAGAGCTCAAAGCCTGAGCTGACATGGTGCCTAAGCTCGCTGCGGCAATCAATGCCCAATGCCCACGACATACAGCACCCCCCCCCCTTTTCTCTGTCTCTCCTCCCCTCTCTCTCCCTCACGCTTAGCCTCACTGACTCCAGAGAAAAGGCCCTCTGTTCAGCCACAACACACTGCTCATGTCCCTGTGAGGCTGTTTGTTGTCCAGTTATGAGGAGGAGGGAACCGGGCTTAGGAAAAAAAAGCCCTCCTCTTTTCAGTTCAGATAATGGCCCACTCTGTTGTGTGGCCAGGGACAGGCTTGTGTGTGAGATTGGGCTTGGCTGGTGTCAGGGTACTGTTTGGAGCTGGCCCACAGCTGCATTTTAAGAGTCTGCGGCATCCATAGTTTTGTGAATGAGGCATTTTTAGTGTTTGGATTGGCACAGTGCGTTCTCTGTGAATTTGTAATGGATGAGTGACTCACTACTCTCTTACGATAGAAGACTAAATGGTAATAAAGTGTTTGGTTTTCTCTTTTTGCAGAATAACTCCATATCCCCGTCAGAGAGCTTACGCACAGCCAGCGAAAAGCACCGCAGCTCCTCTGACTACAGTTTGGATTCCAAGAAACGCAAAGTGGAAGAGAAAGACAGCATGAGCAGATATGTAAGCCATTACAGGAATTTCATTAAGCTCTGCAGTGGTCAGAGATGTGGTCCAAAGAATTTATTTAAAAAAAACAGATTTATTGAGGTTACTAATTTGACAATTATCTTTACAGGACAGTGATGGAGAGAAGAGTGATGACTTAGTGGTAGATGTGTCGAATGAGGTGAGTGACATAGCGTGAAACTGTAACTGTCAAATATTGACACGCGGTGAGATGAGACTTAAACTTTATTACTACTTTTCATCAGGACCCTGCCACTCCACGAGCAAGCCCAGCTCACTCGCCACCTGAAAATGGCATTGATAAGCCCCGCCCTCCAAAGAAGGACACGCCCAACAGCCCAGCATCGGTGGCATCTTCCGGAAGTACCCCGTCCTCCAAGGCCAAGGAGCTCAGTCATGTAAGACATCAAGAGAGTCTCCAACTAACTAGGACAGAAAAGGGTTTAAATGAGAATTGCAAAGAGAGAGAGCAAAAGGGATATGTGAAAATAAATCTGGGACGTTTTCTGCAGTGGATTAGGAATGGCTGTCGGTGCTTTAAGTGCATGACTAAACGTCAGGGATAATATTGTCCCGCATCAGGATCAGTCAGGTCTTCTCTGTTAATAGCTCAATGTATTTAACTATTCCAGGATTTTTTACCCTCACTCTGCCTCACTAAAAGATTAAAGCCAAAGTAGTAAAGGGATAAAAACGGGTCCCATCTTCCATTGTGGCCGTAATAGGTTTTAGAATAAATAGCAGTTTATGGCTCTGCAGGACTATGAGGGTTGTCAGAATTAGATTGGATTAAGTTCAGTTTGCTCTCAAATTGTCAGTCTACACAGCTATTGCTTTCCGGGGATTGTAAATGCGCTTGCTCTCTCGTTCCCTCCACAGAATGACAAATCCTCTACGCCTGGCCTTAAGTCCAACACCCCCACCCCGCGCAACGATGCCCCCACCCCTGGCACCAGCTCCACACCCGGGCTCAGACCCATCCTGGGCAAACCACCAGGCATGGAGGCTCTCGGTTGGTGCCGTCCTCTGTCCTCTATAGCAACTGAGATAATCTGTTTCCATCCTTTTTCCCGGTGTATTGTTATGTTAACATACTGATATTCTTCTCATGTCTCTCTTCTGTAGCAGCCCCAGCTTTGCGGACCCCTCTGTCCATTGCAGGTTCTTATCCTACCCCCTTCGCTATGATGGGCCATCATGAAATGAATGGAGGCTTGACTAGTCCTGGTGTGTATGCTGGTCTGCACATCTCCCCTCAGATGAGCGCTGCAGCAGCTGCAGCCTATGGACGCTCCCCTATGGTAAAACCATCACCTAGAAACACTACACATAGTTAAAGTGTCGTATGGATTTAGTTGCGATCAAATCTGTTGTTTTTCATCATTTTTCAGGGCTTTGATCCTCACACCCACATGAGAGCTCCAGGCCTACCAGCCAGCCTCACATCCATATCTGGTGGTAAACCGTAAGTATTTTACAGAAGGTGTTATACTAAAAATAAATAAATAATAAAAAAATGGCACAGATGTCAAACACTAACACGGCTCCATCTTGTCCTACAGTGCTTACTCCTTCCATGTCAGTGCAGATGGTCAGATGCAGCCTGTGCCCTTCCCACCCGATGCTCTGATCGGCCCCGGTATTCCTCGCCACGCCCGTCAGATCAACACACTGAGCCACGGCGAGGTGGTGTGCGCTGTTACAATTAGCAACCCCACACGCCATGTCTACACTGGTGGCAAAGGCTGTGTCAAAATCTGGGACATCAGCCAACCGGGCAGCAAAAGTCCTGTATCCCAGCTGGACTGTCTGGTGAGGAAGCCGCTGATTCACGTTTCACTTTGAACTTATTTACAGTCAGAGTTGTTTTTTCGTGCAGCTGTTTGAAACGGTATGAACTGTTTATACACAATGTCATTCCGTTAACAATAGGATAAGCCTTTGTTATACATGAGGACCACAACAGGAACATATCGAACTGACAGGTTGACAGTGAATGTAGTGGTGCACAAATGCAGCTGACGCTTTTACTCAGTGTTTGTGTTAAATAGAAGGAAGTTTTGGCACCAAACAAGGAGGAAAATCATAAACATCACAAAACATTTCCCGTAAAATGACACTTGAAATGTCAAATGAACCGAATAAATGTGTCAATAAAACAAACTAAAAACTTAACCACCTGGGTACAGAGCAGATTTGAGAATAACCTTTGCTTGGTCTATTATGACACAAAGCTTTTCACCACTGACTTCTTCCTAAATCTATCTCTAGTTCCACTGCCCTGAACATGTATTGATTCGCTTTTTCCTCTGTGCAACAGAACAGGGATAACTACATCCGCTCGTGTAAGCTACTGCCTGATGGTCGCACATTGATTGTTGGAGGCGAGGCCAGCACATTGACCATCTGGGATCTGGCCTCTCAAACACCCCGCATCAAGGCTGAGCTCACCTCCTCAGCCCCAGCATGCTACGCCTTGGCCATCAGCCCCGACGCCAAAGTCTGCTTCTCCTGCTGCAGTGATGGAAACATTGCCGTTTGGGACCTGCACAACCAGACTCTCGTTAGGTTGGAAGAAAACACTTACTGAGTCTGTGTGGGCTTTGGCCTCCACAACAGGATTGCTACTGCTGTGTGCGTGTGAGTAATATTAAAAGGGTATGTCAATAAATGTTTGTTTGCTGTCTGACTCTGTGATTGCAGGCAGTTCCAGGGTCATACGGATGGTGCTAGCTGTATCGACATATCCCATGATGGCACCAAGCTGTGGACAGGCGGTCTTGACAATACTGTTCGCTCCTGGGATCTAAGGGAGGGTCGACAGCTGCAGCAACATGACTTCACCTCACAGGTACAAGACAGAAGAATATCAGCGATATAAACCGACCGTGGAGGGTGGTTTTTTTTCTCTAAGCCCCAGAACTGTCAGTAATTACTCTTCTGTCCTTTTTCCAGATCTTCTCCTTGGGCTACTGTCCGACCGGAGAGTGGCTTGCCGTGGGCATGGAGAGCAGCAACGTGGAAGTGCTCCACCACTCCAAGCCTGACAAGTATCAGCTCCACCTGCACGAGAGCTGCGTCCTCTCTCTCAAGTTCGCCTACTGTGGTATGAACACGTGCACATAAAATGAAGAGGGAGATAATGCTGACTGTACTTAACCGCACAGGGGCCTTAGCCTGACCTATTTTATTTAGCACTAAAACTGCAGTGCCCTTTTTACTCCCTGGCTTGTCTATTGTGTTCTCAAGGTTACAAACCTGGTTACAAACCACTTGCAGGGATTTTTTTTTTCACTGCCTGTTTTGAAGTTCATGGAAACCTGATTGGACTCTTGTTTTCTTTACAGGTAAATGGTTCGTAAGCACAGGGAAGGACAATCTGTTGAATGCTTGGAGGACTCCTTATGGCGCCAGCATATTCCAGGTATGCAGATCAATATGCTCTGTCTGCAGTCTCAGTCCAAAAGGATACACAGTTGTCTGTCAGAGGAAGGGCAGAGCGACCGCTGCCTGACAGGACTCTTCTATCAGTGAAAACTGAACCTGAATTATTGACCTGACAGTGAAGTCTTTTTGAGGGGCATCGGGCTAGGACCTGATGTCACTGCAATCTAATCTTAGGCTGTAGTCAGCTAATCTTCTCCACTTAACTTCAAATGTAGTTAAAGCATATTAACTTCCTCCGAGACTAAAATGTATCATTTTTCTTTTTCTCCCAATAGTCCAAGGAATCCTCATCTGTCCTGAGCTGTGACATCTCCACAGACGACAAGTATATTGTGACGGGCTCCGGTGATAAGAAGGCCACTGTGTATGAAGTGATCTACTAGAGCAGACTGCTTTGGATCGCGAGCATGTTCATGCTCAGGAACAACAGACTCTTCCTCCATCTACCTTCCCTCACACAGACAGCATGGATGTTGCCTGCAGCCCCCGGGGTGGATGGGCAGGAAGTTTGGCAGTGCCAGACTGAAATGGATGGTGCTGCTGTCGTGGCCCTGGATGCCGTGTCCTTCGGCTCTGCCCTTCCTCACTCATACAGCTAACACTTGTACAGCGAGTGCAGATCCCCAAGGCACTAAGAAGAAAATAATGTCTTGCTGTTTTTCTGTTTGTTGGATATTTCTTTTTTATTCGTCCTTTTTAATGTGGAGATAAAGTTCCATGACACAACTAGAAGCGGCGCTTCACTCTGGAGCTTCTCCTTGGAGGTCCTGTGAAAAGTGTACATAATGGAGTAATAAAAGGCCTTTTATAGATTTATATTTTGGTGTCCAGTTACGCTTGTGATGGTTCTTTCTTGTTCTCTCCGTGATTTTCTGTTCCCTCTGGGGATGGAAATTAGATTAGGACTTTGTAAGAGGATATTCTATTTCAGTTTTTTCCCTCCTCTGCTTTTTTCATGTTCGTTGTCCAGAATGACCTTTTCGGAAATCTAATTTGGATTTTTTTTTTCTTCCCTCCCTGACAACGGCTTTTTCTTTCTTCTTCGTGATTTGCTGTAACGCAGAACACAGACATTTGTCCAATGGATTTTAGCAGTGGAGAATTCTGGAAATGTCCTTTTTTTTTACTTCTGACTGGAAGGAGGAGGAAGTCGTGATTTCCAGTTACTTATACTTTTTGGCCCCCGATCAGCAGAAATTCAGCTTTGAAACGAGGACCTATCCCTGAACAATGGCCGCTTCCAGTAACATTAAAATGGATAATTAACAACTGGAGGACTGATGGGTTTTTATCACAAAGCAGCTGTGACATGAGTTCAGTCTGTTGACTAGACTATTGTATGAATCTTCATTTTTCCACTTGGCAGAGTTTAGTCATCAGTCTGTAAGAGTTAATTATTGCCTCTCTTGTTTGACTCTGTCACTGATGTTCAAGACTTACATGCTTGCTCATAAAGGTGGCAGCCAAAGCCACCACATCACCACATTTGACATTTTGGGTATTCTCTGTTTGCTTTTCTTCAGTATTTCATAATAATCCACTACAGTCTCCTAGACCGGACTGGTCATTACATAACACACATTAGACTGTGTAGCATACACGTGTCATCATCCCTAAGGACTGTACAGTTGACAGTTGTTGATAAATCAATAAACTGTTTTTATATAAAATAATCTTGACTGAATTTCTACAGTGCTGGTGCCTTACTACTGTAAGTAAGAGTTTGGCATTTTGGGAAAAACACTGAGTCTTTGTTAAGCGTTAGATGAGAGGATTAGACAAAAAGCTGCCAGAATTGACCTGGTACATGTGGTTTATTTAATCTGTTCAAAAACCTACATGTGAGCTATTATATTCATATTTTTTGGCTGGCTGCAGTAACACTTTGGTTTTTGTCCAGGTTAAACAATCAACAATAATGTGTTAACCGGTGTACTTTTGAACTGGAAGTATGGTTGGATTTGTTATTCAGACTGGCTGTTTCCTCCTCCTGTTTTCACCATTTATGCTAAGCTACGCTAGCTGGCTGAGATCTCTAGCTTCATATTTACAATACAGATCTGACAGCAGCATTGATCTTCTCATCTAACTCCGCAAGAAAGCAGATCAGCACATTTCCCAAAAGGTCAAACTATTCCTTTAAGTGAGGCGGTTTTAGATTAGGATTTATAGATGCAGTTTAATGTTTGTGGTTTGTGCTGCAGCAGGCTGTGGGACAGGAAGTGTAACTGAAGGAAATACACAGCGTGTATTGACATTCTGAATATTTCTTGGCTCTACTTGCCTTGTCTGAAAAGCATAAATGTGTCTTGATTGCTTGTGTGTTTTCTTTTTTTTTTGCTGTAGTCTGCACCTGCAGTTCATACAGACTTACTCACAGTTTCTTTTCTCTTTGACGGTAAATGGAAGTCCATCAGTAAATGGCTCTAAATGCGTCCAGATATGAGTTGACAACTGTCTCTGGGGAATTGCAGACAACCTGGGTGCTGTTAGAGAAGCTTCTAGGGACCTCTGGTGATGCTTTACCTCAGAAAATTACTGTGTTTGCATTAATATTTGAGGTATCCACTTGGCACAGCTTTTACAGTTACCTACCATCTTGTTTAGGGTTGGATCTATGTATGGTGTTAGCACTTAAACTGCACAGGCAACTCGGAGTGATACAATAAGGCAGAGATTTTATGCAGTACCACTTCAGAAATATGACGCAAATACTACTCTTGAGTTCTCTTGAGAGGTCTTTTGGTAGTTGAGTACTTTTGGACAGGATGAGGTGAATGGCCCAGTCCTTCCACTCCAGAGCAAGACTCTTCTAGGACTCTGTGTGTGTGAAGCTGTGAGCCCTTCATACGGCTGCCTCTTCAGAGATGTTGTTGTTGGATTATAAAAGCAGGCCCGGATGCTTTTAGCATGGAGCCAGCCGCCATGCTCCGCTCTCACGGGCTCATTTGTTAAAAGCTATAGTCTTTCTTTTCCCACATTGCTGAAGTGTGTACTTCCTGTGTGCATTTGTCGCTTTAAGCTCCTTGCTCAAGTAGAATTTTCTTCCTCACTTAATCAAACAGCAGAATATCTGCAGATGAAAGGTTGTACCTTTGAGTGCCTATTGCTGGACACTGAGGGGGTCATTGTCTCGCCTTCCACTGATCTACCTCTCAATGGAGGGCTTTCAGCAGGTTCTCATGCGAAAACCCATGCTGCCCTGTTCTGTTTAAAGAAGGACTGCAGTGCAGACTAAGAAACTAGAGTGGCCTAAGTGTTTTACAGCAGCTCTAAACATAAGAGCATAGTCCAGTTCTCTCTACTTCTGCTCTAATTGTTGATGCCAAGACTCAGAAAATCAGAGGGAGTCTTTAATGCCAGTGTGTGGGTTTGCATATGCAAACCATGGCTTAATTTTTCTTTTGATTGCTTTTTTATTTTTTATTTTAGCTGCCAGGCATTGATCACAGTCCACAAGATTTTGGCGGCTTCTTTTAGGTGGCATTATGTTTTCCTCTCTCTCTCTCATCCATCACACAGAGAATCATGATTTTTTTTTTTTTTTTTTTTTTTTCCTCCAACAGCGAGGGACTGGCACCGTGCTGAAATGCAGAATAATAATCCCCTAATCACCTGAGTATTGCCAGTCCTAGGTTTTATCTGCAATGGATGTGAAAGCCCCCAGTGCCTAGTGATTACAGCATTTGATCTGGGTAATAATGTCTTCACTGTTGCCCTGCCTAGGGCCCGAAGGCAGTGCAGCTCTAATCCACAGTGCATTCTAGTGGAATCGCATTACACAAAGACCACCAGGGTTCTCCTCTGGAGGGGAGGGGTGGGGGTTGGGGGGGTAAAGGAGGAGGTTGCCATGGAAACAAGCTTCTCTCTCTCTCTCTCTCTCTCTCTCTCTCTCTCTCTCCATCACGTAGACACACACACAGTCTCTCTCTCTTGGGATAGATAAGCAAAGGACAGGTTCTATGTTTACTTTCCATGGGCCCTCCAATCCCTGAGCAGGCTGAGCCCTGATAACACAGGGGTGGGGGGGGGGGGGTGGGGGGGCGTACAGCCACCGACCACTGACAAGCAGATAAGCACCCCAGCAGAGCAGAGCAGTCATCACCCTCCAACTAGGATGAACAAACCTAGGAGACCCGGATTCATTTGGATTAGGCTGGATTGCCGATGCTGCCGCCACCGCCGCTGCTGCTGCTGCTTTTGCTGCTGCTGCTGTGTTGAACTTGATGTTACACTTCACCATGTGGACTCTCAGAGCTTAGTCAGAGGACACAGCCACAGTAATGGACTGGATGCTATTTTAGATATTGAGGTTAAGGGACTGTCTGCGCTGGGCAGGTTCATGTCACCACAGCTGGAGGTTTGTGGAGCTAAAAAAACAAAAATTCCCCCTGATGTGTCCTCAGGAGCAGAGAATCACACATTATCAGTATGTTGTTTCACCATCTTCTCACGTCTGCCTTTTTAGTAACGACTGTGTACACTGGAAAGCCAGGGGTACTGTCGGGACATTCCTATGTATCTGTTCCAAGTATGCACTAAAATCCAGTAATTCAGTACTCAGAGTAATTAGATTTGTATGATACTAATACCCTGAGAAGGAACCAACATGCTCTTTGATGTGGAGATCAAGACAGCTACAAGTACTTCTTTATGAAGTACTTCTTTATCATTATGCTAACAAACTAATTATATTTCCACACACATTCTTTGATTAAGGCACAGCTGGAGGTGTATAAGCAACATGAGTAATTACAGCGGAAACTGTGGTATTGAGGTAAAGGAAAGTGGTTGGAGATTTCCCTTTGGCCGTGTCTCCTGCCTGTGTTTATTTCCAAGACATCCTTTAGTTTTTGTAAAGCTGATTAATTACTAAAAACTTTTAAAAAAAAAATGAAAAAGTGCTACTGTCCACTTAATAGCAAAGGTTTGCAGGACTAAATTTTCTAATTATTTTTAACATTGGTGTATTTCACATCATCTCAGTAATTATTCATGGTGATTTCTGTTGGTATTGTTGCGTCACATATGATGGAATAACTGTGTTTAATATGTTTATTCGGAGTACTACAGTTACATTTAACTTTATGAGTCCATGCGAATTCATACGTACTTGTCAAGTATGTGGTAGTACCCAAGAAAAATGTGCAATTATCTATTGTTTCCACATCTTTATCTTATCTGTGACACTCAGCCCAAGCTCAGAGATTCCTACTGAAGATCTAAACCTTTAAAAAAAAGGTTACAACTATACTATTTTTTTTTTTTTTTTTTTTTTTTAAAGATCAAGTACTTTCCTAAAACAGCTGGACACTGGCTTTCAGGAGACAGATAGACATAAATGTAAGTTGATACACTTTAGTGTTGTTGTGAGTATTTACAGCACCAAAGAGGTGTCTGTGGGATTGACAGAAAATAAACAAAAATGCCCATCACAGATGTATCTGTAATAGTTTTTGAACAGCAGTGGTTCTCTATGGCACAGAGGAGAAAAGAAAAAATAAGTTACTTTTGGTCTGAAATTGTGAAGCAAACAGAGATTACCAACTTCCTCCTTTGAGATGAGTTAACCTACTCTTTAAAGCTAATATTCCACCTGCAATGTAACCTTTAGCAACTTGGAAAATATTTGTAGAAATCGTTATGATCAATTCAACTTTTACACGAACCTAGTCCTTTAGTTTATTTCATAGACGCTACCTGGGGCCATATTGTATATATAGTATGAAGACCAAAGCCTACTGTACATAAAGCTATACAACCCTCACTGATGTAAATATTGATCTCATAACTCAAGATGACTAATTCACACCTGTCAACTCTACCTGCTGGTTAAAGCTCATTACTTTTTAAGATGGCAGAACTTAAGTTTTGTATAAATACATCATATCAGTCAGTAAAGTCTTATCACATTACCCAATATTGTTATTTATTTGTTAAATATTGTAAACAATCTACAGCAAATGTTCTAGCTATAGATTAGCTGTTATGCTAACTGTTAGCTCCCTTTCCTGCCGCTTTGACTCGAATGCGGAAGTGTTTTATTTTGTTGTATTTGGCCAAAAATAGCGACCACATGTCAACCCGTGAATCGTGTAGACGAGTAGAAGAGAGGTGGATTTCGCTGCAGGGAAGATTTTTAATATTTTTTGTGGATGTTTTAGTGCTTTGTTCGGCTGTGAAAAGCTGATACCGCAGGGTAACAGATATCACCAACTTCAAGCTAAAACCACATTCGCTTCGCTCTTTGAGAAAATAAAACACACAATCGACAAATCTAACTGGTGACATCCTCTTATCAAGACTGCAGCTGGTGAGTTTGTCATATCGGTTTATTTTAAAACAACCCCACGTGCATTTTAATTCAACTATGAAGATGTGAAAATACCCGGACTCACGTCACATCAGTAATCAAGTCAAGCTAACGATATTAGCTGTTTGCTCTATTAGCTAAGTTAGCTTGATGAGCTCGGCGCCTCGTGACAGATTCATTTTAATTTGAAGGAAACTTTATAACTAACGTAATTAAAACATGTCGACAGGGTTTTTTTTTTTTTTAATGTTTATCATTAAAAAAATCACAATTTTAAATGGTATTGCTCTATTTTTTACTGGTCAAATTGTAAGTAGTGATGAGGTCACAAATTTGAGTTTTTCAAATTAAAAGACAAAAACTTTTATTTTAAAATGTCAGATGAAGGTGATAAAGCAATCCTGTACAAAGTGATGAAAGTAATCCGTGTACTGTACTGGACTACTTTGAATAATCTTTTTCAGGTCACATATCCTAATTATATTTGTCCTTTTCTGTCAGCATAGTAGATCAACTTGTGTAAATTTGGAAAATGCCACACTTTTACCCGCAACCTGCTCGATATAACTATATCACTGTGAGGAAACAACAGACCTTTTGCTTTTCTCTCAGTGAATGCTCTCATTTCACTTCTGTCACAGCTGAAGAGGTGCAGAGAGCAACCCACTCTCTGAAAGATATGTGCTTTGATCACAGGACAACCCATCCTTGTCTCTTAGCTTTTTTTTTTTCTTTTTTTTTTTTTAGAAAGCTCTTACACACATAAGTCATGAAGTGGCCTCAGGTCCGTCCAAATCCCCTATAGTGAAGTTCAAGTGTTGTTCTCAGCCACAGAGTGACGTGTTTTTTTGTTTTTTTTAAAGTATTTTTTGGGCATATTTTTCCCTTTAATCAGAGATAGTGTAGAGAGACAGGAAACATGGAGAAGAGTGAGGGATGGACTCGCAGGAAAGGTCGACTCGGTCGGGACTCGAACTAGCGAACATATTCACCAACATGGTTGCACCTTAGTCACTCAGTCATCCAGGCACCCAGAGTGATGTGATTTGCTGTCATTCAGCAGAGAGGGCATACACCAATTGGACTTTTGTTACCAAAAATAAAAAAATCTTTGTTGGCTATTTTTGTCTTGGATTTATGGACTTATTTGTTCAATATATTTAAAAAAAGATATTGAAAAATGCTCACGATAATTCCCAGGAGCACAACATATTCATATCTCTAGTTTTATTCAACAAATGCTACAAAATCCAAAGATATTCACTTTGTTATCATGTTGAAAATGAAAGTAAAAACTTATCATATATCAAAGGTTGGAACCAGGAAGTGTTTTACATTTTTGTTAGGAAATTAAAATGTTTAACAGATTTATTGAAATAGTTGCAAGTCAGTTGTTTAATCAACAAATTATTGTTGCACCTCTGGTATTTAACAGAAATGTACTTTTTTCTAATTTATAGTGATGTTAATTATGAGTAAATTCTTAGATACGTCTCTGTGAACGAGGCTGGTCTTCAGGGTATTTACTTAAAAAAATACATTTAAATAAACCAAGGGAAATTTTGACACTGGACTAATGAGATTTGTTTGATGAAATTGTTAGTGAAACTGGATTTTCTTGCCACTGCTTCCGGTCTCTTGTGATTTTTTTTTTCTTCTCTTTGCTAAAACACTTTATTTCTATTCCTGTTTGGTTCATTGAAGCATCTGTCATTCCTAGTGCTCCCACTGTGCCTGACAAAAGCAGAGCCATGTTAGATTGAAAAGACAGAGGGGCAATCTTTCAAATGGATCTCTTTTCGAAAATATATTATGACATAATCATGTTTTCTCCCTAAAAGCCCAGGGGAGGCCTGTCTGTCAGATTGCAGTCCTCTCTTGGCTGCCTGGCCTGAACAGAAACAGCAGTTGTGTGTTAATAGAACCCAGAGGCACTCTGAAACCTTACCCATTCTGCTTTATGCTCTCAGCCAGGAGATTAAAGTCAGGGAAACATTACAGGAGGCTGGATAATTGCCCCTGTGTCTCCAGCAGACAAAAGGCAACGCTCCGGCAATTCCCTTGGTAAATTGTCAAGAGAGGCTCAAGGATCCTTCAAGGCTGTAGCAAATTGTACAGTGCTGTCTAACAAACTACCAATCTCTGGATATTATGAGGCTTCCATATATCCTTGGCCATAATGACAGCTTGCACTGCTTTAATGGAGAGCAGGCACAAGATAGCTTTTGTGAGCACACTTCCAATAGAAAAATTACTACCTTGGTTCCCAGTCTGCGCTTTTCATTTTTTCTTTTGTTCCCATTTGTATTTTGATTTATTCCGCTATCGTTTTATTTTCGTTTTTATTCAGAGCTGAGTGCTGGCTGCTGCCACCAATAGATGATTGCAACCTTTACTCCTGAGGGCCACTTGATCCCCCGACAGGGAAAAAAAAAATCTGCAAGCAGTTAATGAGTTGCCATCCATAAGGGTGTCTACAAATTAACAGAGGCTTTTGCAGAGCTCTCCTTTACTCCTTGGCTTTTTTTTTCGCTCTTGCCACCACTTTCTCCCTCATTCTCCTGACCTCCCCCCCCTTCATACCCAATCTCGTGCTCCCTCCCGCTCTTGAATTTTCTCCCTCTACCTGCCTGCTTCACGCATCAGTAGCTCTGTGGCAGGAGCAGTGCTGTCTGGCTTTGGCTCTGAGCGGCGCTCATTGTCAGCGCGCTTCATGTTTAGAATTAGCCATTTAATGAGAACAAAAGAAATTAATTGGTGGTTTAAGCCTAATGAGACGTCTGTGAAATTAACGGGGCCTCATCAATAGAAACAAATAAAATCCTTCAGCTTGTTGTTGGGGAGCATTATTCTGACAAAGCTTTTGACACAATGATGAATAGCAGGTCAGGAGAGACCATCTGTGCTTTTTTAAACTCCTGCAGGAGGGGGATGGAATGTGGGCTGGCTCGAAGAGATGGTGATAAAAGAGGGAGAGAGGGAAGAGAGACAGAGGGGGGTTGGAGAAAAGAGAGGAGAGAGAAAGAGAGAAAGAGGGGGGGGAGAGAGAGAGGGAGGGAGAGAGAGGGGGGGAAAGCTGAGAAAAAAACAAATTCACCCCGCTTTATTCATCGCCCTTTAGCATGATACTGCTGTCTAACCATGGTTACAAAGGAAATAAAAAACACGGGCATTAGCATGTGAAAGGCACTGGGCCTCTGACTATGCGTCCAGAAAGCCAAAGAGCTCTGATTTCGAGGGATATTTAACCTCCATTCAGACGGCAACAAAGGCCTGGCTGTCGCACTGAGAGCAGTGGTTCAGCCTGATTGGGGCTCGGGGGGGTGTGGGTGGGGTGGCAGGAGGTGGTGGAGAGGAGGGGACAGCCAGGATCACAGACCTCATTTGTTCCCCCTCTTTCCTTTAGCCTGTCTCTATTCCCAGTGAAGAGCAGCATTTCCTCTCTATACACCCTCACCACCCCTCCTTTCCCTCCCTTTACACCCACTCTCTCAAAGTTGTAAATGTATGACCTGAGGAATAAATTGGATGGGAAGGAGGCGAGGAGGCAGCAACTAGAGGAGTAATACGTCTCTATCATGTTCGGTGACCTTTATTTACCACGCATTGAGCAACACGGTTGTCCGTTTTATGCACGTGCCTCGCCTCTTCTGCTTTTTAATAGAAGTTGCGGACGTGATGGAGGTGGTTATCTGCATCACGTCGTCGTCGTCCCAGCCAGCGTCCTGGCCCTACCCCTCACTCTGTGGCCACCCAGCAGGGCCGGGCCCAGCCCAAGCCTGTTTGTGTATCATGGAGAAACTGTTTGCTTTCCTGCACTGATCAAATAAACAGGCCATGTCTTTTGGGGGTGGGAGGTTGGAGGAGTGGTGTCTGTGTGTTGTTTAGCTCTCTGGGTGTAGATAAGGAATTGTTTGATGGGGTAGAGAGAAACGAGAGCGATTTAGGTCAGCTAATCTGATTTACACAGAGATGGTCTGGCCATTGCAGGGAGCAGTAATTACATAGAGGGATTAGAAACACCCCCCTCCCTCCCCAAAGCTCCCAACCTGCAGAGAGGAGAGAGGGGTGGAGGCTTAAAAGGCCTGAGAACTGCTTGAGTATGTTGCTGCAGCAACAACAGCTTGAGCAGTTCTCTGTGCAGATTAAAAATGGCTTAGATTGCGTTCAAAACAAAAGGGGGCATTTAGGCTTAAGTAGTATTACTTAGCTTGTTTAGATTCATTTACATCTGCTGCGTTTGATCCCACAATTATTAGAATTTGTTTTCCGTGGCCAAATATTCCAGTTGTGTCTGCCAGGAAACGAACAGCACCGGCTGATGTCATCAGTTTAGTCACCAGATTGTTTTCGTCTAGGAACCTGTTTACAGAGTACACAGCATTAAATCACATGGTGTGTTTCCCTTACTCTGGTTCGCCCTCTGTCATTGCTGTAGCTGTTCAGCAGGTTGAGTGTGCTCTCTGTGAAACATAATTTGCAGATTGATCACTTTCAGCCTTGACATTCTGTTCACATCAAGCTATTTTCCATGTTTCTGCAAAAGGTACACAGAGCAGATATTCAGCGCTCCTCTCGTTGCCATTTGTCTGTGTATTTAAAATGCACAGCTGAATAATTGCACTGCCAGAGCCATCACTTCATCCACAGGAATGACTTGCACGCTTGGCTGCTGTTTCTAAAGTGTGCTTGGCTAATCCACTCATTGCTTTGTGCATTCAGTGCTGTGAACCATAGGGCACCCGCTTGGATGCCCGTGCATAAATTACTGCCATGGAACATAAAGTGCTGGGAGGATTTTCCTTAACGATCGCCAACGCTTTAAACGCTTCTGCTTCAACAGTCGATACTGCTCAGCCCATTCAATTATTCAGCGGCCCGTCCCTCATTAACAAAATCCTGACCTTGACATGTCTGCCCTATTTCTCTCCCCTGACAGACTCAGCTCTCCAAACGACTCTGTTTGCTCTGATATTGGCTGGGAAATCCATGCATATTGATAAGTTGTTTGCAGTGTAATTGAAAATGTCAGTTATGAGGCCCGTGCAGACAAAGGTCGGCCCCACAAATATAAGCTGACAGGCTGCTATATATGGAGCATATATAATATAGGGATAAGAGAGTGTAGGACCATGTGTAGAATAAATTCTGTGTAATAAGTGTGTACATTTATAGCTCATCAGAATTACCATTCAGAAGCCTTTTTTTGTTTAAATTCATTTTTCCCCTCGTCACTCTACAATCAGTACACCAAATTTATTAGGAGGAAAAACTGAATTATTAAATTGACATAAGTTTTCAGGTTATACTAGTTTTCAGTCTCGATATGTCTCAAGGAAGATGCAACAAGTTTTGCACACCTGGATTTTTCTTTATCATACTTCTTTGTCAATTTCTCAAACTCTGACAGGTTGCAGGTTACTGTAGGTGGACAGCCACTGTTAAGTTTAAATGAAGGCTGTTGCAGGGTCATACATATATTTATATGCTGCACATTTAGGATCATCAACCTGTTAAAAGGTGAATCTTTATTTTGACTTCCCAAATGGCGTAGATCAGGGTTTTCAATAAGGATATCTCTTTGCTCCGTTCATCTTTTCCTGCTTGTTTCAAACTTCAGCCATTTAAGAATTTTAAAGGTCACTGTGCACTTGGAAACCTTGGAAACCCCACATCTGTGCTTTGACGTAATCTTGTCTCTAAGCTCTGCAGGCTATTTATTTGACCTCATAGCTTGTGTTTCTCTCTCTCTCTCTCTGATAGGAATTGTGACCTTATATAGACAGGTGTGTGCCTTTCCTAATCATGTATAATCTTAACGTGGATTTCAGTCGAGATATAAAAACACGGCCAAGATCAAGACGAACTGGAGGCAACTGAGCTAAATTTCAAGTCTCATAGCAAAGAGTCTAAATATTTTTGTCAAATTCATATTTCAGTTTTTCCATTTTCGTAATTGTTGAAATAAACTAAAAATACGTGAATATTTTCTGAATGCAGTCTACGCTCGCCGTGTGCCAAAAGGACTAGTATAAACTGAGAGAGATTGTATTAAGATGTTTTAAGCCTGAGGTAATTACATGACTCCACTCTCTGTTTTCATGTAGTTTTATGGATTGGTTTGTGGTCACTTGATTGAAATTCTAATCTGTTTCCAAAGGTCAAATTGTTCATCATTCATATCTCATGGTCTAGGTAAACATCCGCGGCTCAAACATTCAATAAGGCTTATGAATATGCTCATCGAATTGGTAACCCGGCATTGCTCGAGGAGTCGCACGTGGCCTTTAGATGCTGTGTTATCTCAGTGAGGTGTTGTACCTTGTGCATCGTGTGTCAATCAAAAATCCGCCATGCTCTGCATCTCTGAGCACCTCCCACTCGAGAGCTCGACCGTCTTTAATCTGCTCTGCAGGGGCGGGATCCAAGGTTAAAGTGCTCGCTGCTATTTCTACATAAACAAAGATTTGAACCTCAATCCTCAGGGGCCTCTGCTGGCCGACAGGCCCCCGCCCCTGCCAGATCCCATCCTCCCCGCAGGCAGAGTGGTGACTGCCTGCTGGTTCTTTAATCGATTGCTAATGGGTTCAATTCCATCGTTGAGGAGCTGCTTGGAACCTGGCCCTGAGACTGAATGAAGTGGAAATACCATTTGCGGCTTTATGAGCCGTTATACTGCAGCGAGAGACCTCTATTCGGCATGCTTCATAGCGCTGCAGAGAGTTTTGCACCACCGCTTGATGGTTTTTCTTATGCCGGCTCCTACTGCTTTCGTCTCAGTGCTTTCCATTTACACTGTGCCCTAAAGCATTTACATCCATTCAATCTACAACAAAATAGCTTTGCTTTGCTGCATTTTTCAGAAGGCTTGATGTGTAGGATAATTACCACAGTATATCTCCCTTGTACACATGAGAACCCAACAGATTCATTCCATCTTTAAAATGTGATATTACTCATCAGTTTCTATCAGTAGCGTTGTACCTACAACTCTGTGTAACTCGGAGGCTTCTGGGATCACTGTGTCTTATTACCAAAAGCAATGAGCATGCAGTTCAGAGAGTATGAAATATGTAAGTAGTGGATAAGTTATGAAACTCCATTTGTTGTTGTTGTTGTTGGTGGTGTTTTTTTTTTTATTGCTATAAAAATGTTCACAGTCTAAAGATGTTGCAGAGAGAGAGAGAGAGAGAGGGAGGTCGTACCTTGTACTCCACTTTCCCTGGTTTACAGATCTGCCCAAATTTCTGCAGTGCTCTTATGAGCTTGCTCTGGCTGAAATGCAAAGCTAAGCAGCCAGCACTGCTCTACATTTCACAGCCAGTCCCAGCAGACATGTGCTCTTTGAAGCATTTCTGGGCCAGGGATACAAGTCTTGTTTGTTCAGTGTTTCTGGAGAGGGAGAGAGAAAAGAGAAAAAATGTAAGCTATTTTTTTTTCTCACTACAGCAGAGAGTAACATTCTTTGACGTCTCTACAGAACGCCTTGTATTACAGCACTTGCTGCCAGATGCCTTGATAGAATCACCCAGTCAAACAGGAAGAGAAATAAATGCTTCATTGAACTACGGCTTAGCTTAGTGATGGTGGGAGGGAGGAACTGCAAGGGGAAAGACGGGGAGGGTTGAACAGGCTGCGATGTGGGTGTCTGTGGGTGTCGGTGCAGAAGAGGAGGGTTATTCCCAACCCTCAGCATAAGCACTGTCTTAGATGTGGTGTGAATAATTAGTGTGCCTGGCCTAGATAGTCTCATCAATAGACATCTAATCTTCTAAAGAATAAGAAAAAGAAAAGTGTAATCAAGGAAAGCGACCATTTTGGTCACCGACCTGGTGCCAGCAGTTGCAGCAAACTACAAAGCACATGTTTGTGTTTGTTCTTTCTGGCTCATCTTCCAGCGCCAAGTAGAGTATGACAGGATTTACATGCAGGCTCCTAATCTCTGTAAGCGAACCTGTTTCGGGATGTAATTCACATGGTATGTCTTTTGATTCGGATTAGTCTGGGCAATCCTCTTACCCGTGGCTCAGTATAACTTATCACTGACAAGGCTGTCTCGTGGAGCAGCGCAAATCCTCATATCCACCCCTCCCAGACTTCCAACTCTTAATTCTAATCTGTCCAAATCTGATCTGAGACTTTAACTTCCAAATACCTCTTGAAAGCCAGAGCTCAAGCTGAAGTTCATGCAAGGGTTTTGGATTACATAAATTGAGGTTAGGGATTTCCAATATGGCCTTATGTTTGAGAATAGAGCAGGATTTAAATGTAGGTTGTGTTGCTAAATCTTTTGCTTTTTTTATCATTTTGTCTCTATAATGTTGAATCTTTCATAAAGGGATCATTACTCGTTTTCTACTCAATATCCTTTGGTAATTGATATTGTGCCCTTTGCATGAATTTACATAAAATAAGCATGTCCCCTAAAGTATTCCACATATAGCCCCTTTTATGTTAATGCAGTTCAGCTATATTTAGAAAATTAAATTGCTGGATATAAAAAAGTTTTCTAAACACTGCAGCACGTACTTTAGTTGATGATGCGCTTTGACATGAAAATGCCATAAAATATTTAAATGTATGAGTCTCTTTCCTGATCCTTTAAGGTTCTTTATAATTCAATAAACAGGATTTAAAGTAGAGCAGGCATGCTCCACTTTTTCTGCCTCAGCCCGAAGGCCACAAACGGGCTCTTATTAAACGTTGTAAGATTATGCCTTAATCTCACTGAACACATGTTGGGTGGAATAAAAGCAATTTTATTTCTGAAACAGTACTCCACACAGCTCTCTCTCTCTGTCTCTCTCTCTCTCTCTCTCTTATCGCAGCTTCTGCTACAGAATGAAGAGTCTTGTTGGCGTGCCAAAGCTGCTGTGTGTTTGGAGAAGGCTGAGAGATCAAGGGTCTAATTGACAGTTATAACCCATTAATGTACCTGCGCCTGACTTGGACTGCACCTACAGCCCAAAGGCAAACTTGATTCCCCGTCGGAGCAGATTTTGGAGGCCACGTTCTCTGCTCTCGGTAAGACAGTGGTGTGAAGATTACGATAAGCCAAAGCTCTAAATCCCAAACTCAGCTGTCTTATCTGGAGCTGCTGGGCCGTGTGGCATGCTTTAATGGAGGCGGCTCACTGTCTGAGCTTTAGCTACAATCGCATTAAGATTCCCCTTCACCTCAACTGGGCTTGTTTGTTGTCAATTTTTGATTGAATCTTGTGAATTAAGGTTTCATCTCGGTTAAAGTCAGCCCACGGTTTAATTCTTCTGACGACTGTTTTTTTTTTTTTTTTTTTTTTTTTACCAGGACGGAACAGTCTCATTTAATCCTTTATCATGTGAGAGAATGAGAATAAATACTACAACTGATAATACACTAATACGCTGAAAAATGATCAAACTTTTAATCTAGTGGAAAACAAAAGATTTGCCTTTTCACCCTGTCACCGGGAGCAAAACCTTAAAGTACAAAAATATAATGACACATTTTATATTCATGGAATAAAGTTAAGTTTTACTTCAAACAAAATGCTACTTCTTTAAGCGACTTACTAGCAGAAAAAAATCAATAAATTATTCACATGCTGGTAAAACAGCACGGCTACATGGGCGGTAGCAAAGTCATCAACTTTTACTTTACTGGAAAGTGATAATGTGCATAATGTGTACGAAAACACCATTATAACGTAGATGTGCTCAGTGCATATTATTTTCAATGTATGGCAGTCATTTTTAATGAGAAGCGTCCTTTATAGTCAGATGCTGTACTAACGAACAAGGAGAAGTGAAACAGATGTTCCACAACTGTGCCTAATGAGTTTGTCAAATAAGTTGTCTGTTTTAATCTGCTGTGTGTCAAATATTTAAAACAAATTTCATTATCATAACATGTCACTGTTTTTTTTACCAGTCCTGATTAAGACTAGAGGAAGCTGTTGTGTGTGAATAATCGCTGTAAAGTCAGAAAAATAAGTGTGAATATTTTCAACTTGATTAATGAATTAAGCATTTTTGGGGCATTTTGCCTTCAATGAGAGTTGGGGAAGGACACGCAGGAAAAGTCGAACTGTAGAACAACTGCACAGCATATACGACAATGTAGTGCGCCTTAGCCACTCGGCCATCCTGGCGCCCCAGACTTGAACATATTTTTATTAGAGAAAACAAAAAAAAAAAAAATCAGGCGAAAAACTTGTAGAGAACAGAAAAGTGTTGAACACTTGCTTGATTTAGATGCTGGTAAATTGTGATGAGCATTTTTCACCATCCCCAGGACCTGGATACTTTGTAAAGTACTTTACAAAGTGAGTTGGCAGCCTCTTTGCTGCCGTAAAGTCACATAAAGGTGGCATGTTGGGTTGACCTTGTTTCAGAGTGATAGCCTGGTACTGGTACTACCTTTGGCACTGCTTTGTTTTTGCTATTATCTCCCCTCTGTTTATCCCTGCACCCCCACCTATCCACCCACAAACAATCACATGCAAGCACACTCTTACCCCCAGTGAGTCCCAGTCTGTTTACTCAGGTGCCTGCTCGCTCGGTGCACTGATGAACTCCTGTGCAGACTTTAACACTCCGCTGCCTCTCAGGCAAATGCCAAAACAAATCTTGTCATAATTAGCAGTAATCCTGCTCATTACCGTCTGCTTAATTATCCTATTAATAGCACTTCCTGGGAGAGCTTGTTTGCTATGCAGGCAAATGTTTGTTCCTAAATTAGCAGACAAGAAGACAGCTCCATTGTTCAAACAGCAGCTTTGTCAAAGCAGAACAGGCAGGATTAACAGCAGACAGAACGGGCCACAAGCTCATCTCCGCTTGGCGCTGACAGGCAGGGAGGAGGCAGCCTGGGCCAACAACAGCACTCTTATCCTGCAAGCTGCTGTGTAATCTACATAGTCAAGTACACACAATCAGCACGAGCAACTTGTCATATCAGAGCTGCAGCGTACTATAAAATAAGCATGAGTGACAAGAGTAAAACAAGCTACAGGTGCAGTAGGATTAATAGTAATTGCACAGCTGATTTACAGGTATTTTTAAATGTGTCTGATGTTGAGTTTTTTCGTCGCTGTGAATTGAGATAACGCCACTGTGTTGTTGTTAATAGGATCCAGCCAGATTCATCCGACCTGAGAGCCCAGAGCATTACCGGAGAACCCTGCAGACAACTACGCAACTAACCTCATTACATTGCAGGTAATAAGACACTAATGTGGACTTACAAGGCTGTGTGACTTTCAAAGGGAGAGTTGTGCCTACTGCCAATCTTGTAAGGCGATAGGCTCCATCATTGTAAAAATGGAGGTATTAGTGAATTGGATCTGTCTTATCCGTCCAACTTCCCGAGTTTCCAAACAAGGCTCCCGAGGAAAGCTTTTAAAGTAAATAAGGCAAGTGCTCAGAGCGAGGTGAGGACCAGCCTCAGAGCTATGCACACTAACCTAAGCAGACCCAACACCTCACACTCCAGCAGGTCTATACATTATAAATGACCCTCTCTCTTTCCCCCATGCACCAACCCCCTATACATACACAGTGTGCCATAGCTGGAGTAAGCAGAGCCCAGTCTGTGGAGCCTGCAGCACTGTCAGCCCATTGATGTACAACACTCTGCCCTTTGTTCCTTGTACACAAACACACTTTCCACATTAATATTTCACAGGAAATGTACTCCATGCTTGTGATTTAAAGCCTTTTCTTGTTAACAATGCTGTTTTCTCTATTCTGTTGCACTGAATTATGAAGGCAACTTGTCAGAAAGAAGACATGCCCATTAGATTATAATACTACTGGCGATAAATGATTACTGGCAAGGCACTAATCCACTGTGTCTCAGTGTGTTCTAGTTCAAACATTTTCCCTGAGGTTGCACTTGCAGCTATTAGTTAAGAGCATGGTAATATGTTTAATGTGGTGTGCATGCGGTTCATGTGAGTGAGCGTTCATAACTGTGTGTACATATTATGCACATGCCGTATGCATTTTATGCATCGCCTTATTGCCAATGCATTTTTCTCAGATCTATTTGTCGGGAGTGTGAGAAAATGTACAGCCATGTGATGTCGCTTGTTTGTTCTTGTTGTCAGAGTAAAGGCAAGGATCAATGGATTTTCCTTGCAAGAGTGAAACATGACAGACATAACGAAAGCCTTTCATGAAAAATGAATGAATAATTCATAGGCGCTCTCTCACTGTGCTTTGTTGTGTCTCATACAGATGGGATTACAGAAGGCTAGATCTTGGAAACATATGAAAGATTAATTTGTGATCTGGGACCGTGCTTGCTTACAAAAGGACTAAATAATGATTTTACTGAGAGTGGCAGGGATCTGGGGAAGGGTGTGATGTACACATGGGGCTGGACACAAAGAGCCTGCAGAGAACAGAACACACAGTAGCCAGAATAATGTGACCTGACAGATATTCAGAAAACTTTGTGTGAAAAGTTAACTTCAAATCTCAAAAAAAAAAAAAAAAAAAAAAAAAAACCTCTCATTGCTTTGATTGATTCCTGTTATGGTGCATTTTAAAAACTAAAAGACAAGTTAGTTGGAATGATGCAGTCCCAGTCGATTACTTTTTTTGTCAGTTTTTGTATTGATCCCTTAAGAGGAAAGTCTATTTGCTTTAGCCCTTTTTTTACACAGGCAGTTCAGGTACATGGCAGCTACAAAACATCTTCCGGCGCTGCAGGGATTTGCTGTCTTGCTCAAGGACACTTTAGCCGTGTGGAGGTTTGCTATCTCTTAAATTAAGGCCCTCAAGCTGAAGAACTGTTTTCAAATTTGCAGTCTGCTGCCCAAAATTTAACAACAGTTGACTTAGTGCTCGTGTCTTCTTAGTTGCTGAATCTGGCATTAGAGGGTTGCCTGAAAATAACTCGTATCTTTTCAAAAGAGTCCTCAAATAATTCACCAGGGAACACGAGAAGCTGTTGTCTGGTCTCCCCCAGATGGCAGAGACTCTAGGGTGGCACTGCTTGTTGTTTTTGATGAGCTGTGCATATACAAAAGCAAAACATCTGGAGCCGCCATGTGGCCTCTCCATTTGGCCAACCCCATACCTCCCTGAGCCAGATGCACCCAAACAACTGTGAGCTAAACAGCATGAATGATTCATAGAGGAGTGAGAGGCACAGCTCACACCAGAGACCCGCCAGGCACTTTGATTGGAAAATCTGAAAAAGCTATGAATATGCACAACATATTAAGCCTGCGAGGGGGGATAATTCATCAAATGATCTGTATTTGACCAATAAAGCTCCTGTGGTTTTCACAATTAGAAAATAAGAGACTTAATGTCCAATTGCCAGAATCATTTAATTATTAAGACGTGTAAATTGTTAGCAAGGTGCTACAGACATGCAACTGTGCCGAAGTGCTGGATTGCTTCCCATGTCGAAGATAAGCAGACAGTGTGGAAGGAGAGGCATTCACACCTGCTCCATGACTCAGTTAGATCAAACTTAATTAGATTTGAAACTGGAGACACTTTGCATCTGACATTAGAGGATGTACTCGGGAATCTATCTGTGGAAATAAAATCAGTCGGTGAGAACAGAACTTCCTAGTAGAAATACATGCTGTCATCAGACTTGGTGCTTGAGACTTTGAGTAAGTGAAAAATTATAGCTATTACAAAACCGTTTTATATGATAGCCAATTAAAAGTGACAGACATAGTTTTTTTTTTTTTTTATCAAATAGCAAGCATTGGTACATGCATACATATTTTTTAGGGATTAAGGATAAAACGTATAAATTATTGTAAGGATAAATTGTGTTAGTCGGTGAGAATAATGATTTAGTTGTGAATAATTGATTTGAATATAAAAGTGTATAAAGTCCATCTAATATGCAGTTTGTCAGACTATATGTGTATTACATTATTACTGGCTGAAATGTAAAGAACAGGATGTGGAGACTAGGAAAGTTTCCCTCTTCAGTGACTTTGAAAATTACTTTTGACACATTGTTTAATGGTATACGTGAAGCAATGATCCCCAGCAAGGTGTAAAGAAAATGATCAAAATGCTTCATTTTTAGTTTCATTCCTAAAGGTCTAGACACTCACACTCAGGTTTGAGTTGTTTGCCGTATGCTGATGATTGTTCAGGTGAGCCTTTCATTGAAGAAAAAAAAAGTATATTTAAGACGCTTCACAAGAACAAACTATAAATGTTATTTTACACCAGAATCACATGTTCGTGTGTCAAGGACACAGACATCTTACTGCACAGGTAGCAAAGATTCTGGCTGTGGTCTGGCAGACGTTTGGCATTTTTGGACTTTTTTTTTGGCACAGAGGAAACAGGGTAAAGGCCTTTGGACTCTTTTTGGGACAGTTATGTCAATGTTCTATGAGTTCCATAATTGTTTTTAGGTACATTTTGACGTACTTTTGTTTTTTCCTTTGCATCCCTAACTTGGGCCATATAGGGCCTGTACATCCTTACAAAACTTTGCCGAAATTGGGCCAAATTTGTCCCATAATAACTTTGCTCATTGGGTGGTGTCTCTGTTCTGATCCGTCTGAGTTTTACTCATTACTCTGCATATAATGAACAGTATAGTTTTATTTGCAAGTACATCATTAAAGTTACTTCAGACAAAGGTTTGAAATCTGTGGGGAAATCTGTGTTATGTTTATATTTGATATTGTAGTTTAACTTAAATTACTGATGAAACAATATTTTTTCTTAGAATCTTTACAATATTTTTCACTAACTAATTTTATTTTTGGTGGTAATTGGTAAATAAGACTACATCTCCTGATGGCAGGTAAATTAACTTAAATATGAAAAACAAGAATATTTTTTCAAAGTGTAAATTATTTCCTCTAATTGCTGCTGTTAGAACAAGTTGGGTATATATTTGTAACAAAGGAAGAAAATATGAAGTCTATAAATATTCATTATGTTTCAGGCTACTGTGTGACTGTGGTGTAGTGTGATTAATCGGTGGTGGGTGGTGGGTGGCGGGTGGGGGCATGGTGATGTGTGTCAACGATGAGATGGTCAGCGCCTATAAACAGACCAGTAAACACAGAGAGCTGCTGAAGCAGGTCTGTGGAGGAATGTGTCATCAGAGCTCTGACGGCATGTTGTAGACTCAGCACTGGTGCCATTCACAGTCTAATGAGATGAGCTCTCACTGCTAATTAACCCATCCATAACTCCCAGCGCTACAGTCATCACCACACAAAGTTTAATGAAAACAGATACAGATAAGGACAACAAAACGTTGAGATGTGCGAAATGTTTGGGAAAAAAAAACAGGCTTTATTCTGTAAAGAGGTTTAAGTAAAGAAATGGTCATGATGTAGCTTAAGAACAACAATATCACATTTATACAACATAGGTGCATGCTAAAAGATAAGTCAATCAAACATGACACTTCTGTTTGAAGACTTTTAGATTCCCAATGATCGTCCAGTCAACGTTCATGTTGATTAGCTTATTAATGCTACATGCACATTATTATTATTATTATTATTACCGTTATTATTTTTACCATTATTCCTCGTCAGACTGACTTTTATTAAATAGCCCAGCCATCTTCAAATCAAATCATGGCTTCTCTTAAGATGGTCGTAATGTGAGTAAGAGAATCGGATTAAGTTGTTGACATGACACTTGCCATCATGATTTGGTTGAAGAGTAGTAGTAGCAGTAGTAGTGTGTGTGTGTGTGTGTTAGTGGTCTAAATTTATTTCACAAAGAAGCAGTGAAGAACGGTGAACTCAATGAACCAAGGAGAGTTTGAGGAAAATCCAAACTCTGTGAAAGTAAAAAAAAAATATACGACCTGAAGCTGGAAATGTTTGTGGTTTGTGTCTGTAAGATTCTTACATTATTCACAACTCAGCAGAATCTAGTTTTCTAATGTAGAGATAAGTTTTTTTTTTTGCCCTCAAAGCTCTTGTAACAATACATTGCTTTGCAGTAAGGGACACAGATGAACAGCATTAGTGCCCTTGTATGAAAATTAGATTGTGTCCTTCTGCTTGTATTTGTTTCGGGTTTATTGCATTGATGGCAGCTTTCAATTTCCCTCAGTTCCCTTTGGTTTTCAGAACTAAGCTGCGTAAAAAAGGATTAAGATTATGCTTTGAATGAGTCATCACTTTAAACTACAGATGGAGTTTACAGTTGAAAAGGGATTATAAATATTAAAGAGGGCGTTTTTTTTCCCCTCTCTTTTCAAATGATTGGGTTTTGCTTCAGTGCATTGCTGAATCACATAGCATTCACAAATTCAAAGGATTAAGCAAACATAAATCTCCGAGGTCTCTTTTATGAATAGGTCTGCATTTGAAATACCTCAGAATAATATCCAATTAAATAATGCATTGTGTCTAAGACAAACAGCCTGTCACACAGGCTGAGTGAAAACATGGGAGGTGGAAGTCCGCAGATAATCGCTTCGCTTTGATTTTGAGCAGGGGTTCATCTGATCAAACAGTTTGGGAGCTTTTTTTTTTTTTTTTTCTGTTTGAGCATCGAAAGACAACGCAACTGTTCCTCAAACATTACACGTCACCTTTCTGATCACACTTCACTTGGAAAGTAAATAATTTTATCGCTCCCTTTAACAAGTATTTATGACTGTGATGTCACACTGTTTAAATGGCCACTATCTCGGTAGAAAACAAAACAACAAGTAAATAAAATTGTGTTTATTTTTCAGATATTTCAGTAACACCTTGAGGGAATCATTACAACACTGGCACAAACTAAAGGTCAAAGGTCAAGATTGTTTCAGCCGCACACAACATGTTTATGGCCACAACTTGTGAATGTAAACATCAATTACCTACAACTGGACTAGTTGAAAGAGACATAAAAGTGCACGGTGGTGTTTCCAGGTTTGGTCATAACCCAGACTTTACTCTAACAACAAAGTTAAAATGTCTGCCATGTTAAAAGTCTGATATAGCTGTAGTGTGGTGTAAGTATACTTGAATATTTCACATCTTGGCTTACTTTTTATTTTTAATTTATAGTGTCTTAAAAGGCTGTTTGAGCCATTAGATATAAAAATAAATTGTAAGTAATTTCAGGTCTCATGAAGAAAATTATGAATTCTGAAGTTCAAAGTTTGTTTTTTCCTTGAAAACAGCAGTTGTAAATGAGTAGATAAAACCTCACTCTGGTGATTAAATCTCTTTGTTTCAGCTAATTCCTTCATTATAACGCTCTTCAACCTGACTTATTTTTGGCTGCAGACCTATTTTAGCTGTGTACACTGCAGTAATGTAGTGCTCATCCACACAGTTAACACATACCCATAGACTACATGTGAGGCATTAAGGGATTGTCTATATATTGTCACTTTTTCTTTATGAGTATCTTTAAGTTGTAGATAAATCTTCAGTCGCTATAACATCAGCACCAAATAGGTCGGCCTAGCAGACTTTTTTTCTAAGAAAAACTAAATGAAAGTAACAGTCATCTCTAATTTCACCCACTTCTGAGTTACATGCAAAAAAAAAAAAGAAAATCGATAAAGAATCAGATTTTAATCAGAATCAAAGATGGTAATGATATTATTAAAATCTAAATTCTCATCCTTAGACTTGAGGGATATTTAAATCATATTGAATCTCTAAAACCATTTCAGTGTGGTAGCCTTCAGCTCTGTGAGTGAAACAGACAAATCATACATGGTGGAATAAAAACCTCATATCTCAGATCTGTTTGGGAGCAAATTACTGGCTGGGTCAATGACCAGTAAGCACATGAATGGATCAATATCTTCACTCTGAGGGAACAATCTTCACTTATAATGACAATGTATTGACTTTTTAATAACCGCTCATGTTTCAGCAGTGCTAATTATTTTGCTTCCCCCCTGAAAATGGATCTTTAACTGTGTGTGTGTGTGTCTTTGTGTGTGTCTGTATGCACATGAGTGCACACACGCATGCAGTTTAATGCATGTGATTGAATGGGTGGATGGGTTTCGTGTCTGCATGCGCGCATTTGTTTATGTATGAAGTGGTCATTCATGCATAACTGACTGCACATTACATGTGTAGCATGTGTGTGCATTTTGTTTCCATGTGCTGTCTGTGTGTGAGACTGAAGGGATAAATACTCGTGTATACGCACGTGTCAACATGCGTCTGGCTCCCATTTATAGAATTAAGTCAAACATGAGACGGTTAATTGCCCCAGTGTTTCTGTCGAATATCTCACCAGCTGCTTAGATTAAAGAGATTTTTTGTTTGTAGCTGTGAAACAAGACACTTGTGGTGATTGGGAGCCACAAGACAGGTCACTTGTGGACTGACTGGGTCATATGACTCTTTAAAGCATCTTGCCATGCTGTTCACCGGAACCGAGCTGCAGATTTTGGAGGACAACATGAGCTATCCTGCTCTGATAGACTGCCCTCTATGAATAAATGATACCCGCACTGTCGATGTGCTACTGCATGTTTCATCTCTCCACAGTTTCAACAGCTGGGAAGTGCAAGCTGTTCACACAATTTTTATCTAAACAAGATCATTTGTGAGAAGCTTGTGTAGCAGTCTGCACAGTCTATACTTCACTTTATGTAATTAGAAGAATGTATGATTCATGTTATCAATTCAAAGTCTTCAGTCAGCTTCGTTTTACTGTAGTTATGTTTTAAACATAAAAAACAAAAATGCTCAAATATATCAGCATCTCCAGACGCTTTTGAATTCCCATCAGCCTCAGCTGTATTACTGTAAATTAAGATGATGAACTTAGATAGAACTACCACCAGTCATAACAATGAAATGTGTGACAAACACTTCTTTAACATGAGATATACCGTCCAGTTTATTTAATACTGTCGCAAACAGCAGATTCAACAGATCTTTTCACATCAGCGGCAGCCATCTTGGCTTTCAATGCTAGTCACTGCATACATCCCACCTCATTTTAGATACATGTTTATAAATGGCCTGACCTGTCTCAGTAACTGGTTTCTACATTAACTCTTTTGAATTTGTCAGTTTTGGACATTTTTATTTGTGTTTTTACACATGAATCGATAAGTAGTTATTGTTGAAAGCTATGACTTCATTATGTGGCCATTATGTCGAACCACAGGCTCAGAGGCCCCATGGAGAGACATTTCTGTATCTTCTGGAAGACAAATTACTAAATTACTGAAATCTCTTTCCGTTTCCTTCATCATTGTGTTGTGGGGATCACTTGTGTCCTGAGGCACTGGCGTGTTTGCAATCAGTACATTTCATTTCTAAATGAGAAACAGTTAACTAGCTGCTAACAGTGATCCACTTGTCACTAACTCCATCTTCACAACTCTTTATTCATGTAACAAGAAGATATTCTTATGTGATAATAACTACGTTTGGGGCGTTTGGCTGAGAAACTGAAGTTTCTTGACAAATAAACTCATTCTTGGCATAAATCTCCTGCCTGTGACTGAAAATATACTGCCTAATCTCACTTGCAAAATGTGTGTCTTCTTGAAATTATAGCAAAACTGTAAATCCATTCCCTCTTGTGTATGCATATAGAAAGCATACAACCATTTGTAATATAGAAAATGTTACATCAGCCGCTGTTTTATCTTCTAAATGTAATGTGAACGACAGGTGGATTTGTATAGGTGAAAGGCAAATATAACCTAGAGTGCAATTTTCCCTGAGCTACTTGTGTCTACCTCATTGCAGGATTCAGAGAGACAAGAAGAGAGGAGCGAGAGGCCCTGTGTTAAGTGTCTTATTAGTGGGAAATGACTGCAGTGTCAGACGAGCCCAAGCTGTCACAGTGCAGCCATCATTAGAATAAGCATGAGAAGCTCTTGTCGTGGATGGAATCACATTTTAATCCCCACCACATTATTACTGTGGTGAGGAAGGTCAGCACTCAGGCACATTTAAGCAGGAATAAACCCCCTCGAGAGCTTATGATAATGTCTTCCCTCAATGGGAAATATTGGTCATATTTTAGTTTCAAGCTTTTGTAGAATACGGCATGGCTAATGAAGAGCCTAATGTAATGCAGCTGTGCGGGCCGCCATGGTAACCATGAATAATTCAGCCTACTTGTTCTTTGGTTTCCTGGTCTCAGGAGGGTTCTGCCTATATTGTCCATTATGACAGGCCATTATCCAGCCTTCAGACTGCTAGCTCTCAGATGGTGCGCAGAGCCCATTTGTTACCCCTCTTGCCCCTGGTAACCTTCAACCAGATGGAGAGAATGATTGAGACTATACTGTTATATAAACATGAGAGCAAGAGGTGCAAGAGGCAAGAAAACGAAGAGACCCCTCCACACCGGGGAATTCAAGGAGGCCCTTCCATTTCATTACAAGTGCATATTACATCTGCCTCCAAAGCCATCAGTTACTCTTTGAATACAAATTGCACCAACAGACCACTATCGTATATTAATTTGAGCTCTGCACATCTTGTTTTGAGCAATGGTCACAGACATATACAGGTGCTTTACATGAAAAGAATAAATATCACAGTGTAAACTAATCAGACTGACTGTTGTCAACAAAAATGTATTGAAAGTAGCAAAAGTTTGAAATGATGTGTTATTGGGTTGTTTTGAGCAGTATTTTAAAGTTGTAGCTGCTTGAACTGAGGGTGTTGTAACCAATTATTATGCCATTTTACTAATTATGTGTCTTATTATGATTCGTGTAGTGTTTGTAACTTTTAATGTACCCGGTAACTAGTTATTATAGGTCTAAAAGAAATGTAAGGGATTAAAAAATAAAAATCCCATCTGAAATGGCGTGGAAGTAGAAAATTGAAGTCCAAGTGCTTCCGAACTGATAAAATGTACTTAGCTATATTAAACTGCCAGATTTTGTCTTTTCAAATTTCTTTTTTGAACCATTTTTGTGCCATTATTACAGATAGTAGAGAAAATGACTCCTCGCTCAACTCAAACTGTGGATGTTGAGGTTCAGTGTTGGTGTTTTAACCCCCATAGTCACAAGGCTGGCCCCTCCATCACTGTTATCTTGTAGCAATCTAACCTTTCCAGCATTTAATTCATGGTAAATTATCAATGATTAAATCACTTCCTATAGATTAAAGTAAAGAAGGAGCAAAGAATAATTTCGAGAGTCTAAAAAGGGAATTAGTTGTGTGATTGTATTTGGTCTGGATTGTAGTCGGTATTGGATCGGCCAGTTGAGGAGGTGTGATGCATTTGATCTAGTCATTAGGACGGGCAGGGTGCTCTGCACCCTGGTACCTCAGCCATTTCAAATCAATGCCTGTGGTGGGTTTTAAATCAATAAGTGTGTTGCATCTCAGAGACTCATCAGTGGACAATCCCCTGAGAGCCTGGGTAGCGAAGAAGACGGAGAATAAGACAGAGAGGGAGTTAGACATTGGGAAAGAGGAGGAGGGACGGGAACACTCTTCGCTACTGACCTCCGTAATTACCCTGTGCTATTGCCTGAATCCAAATGTGATCCGATTTAGATAATTGCCTATTGGAAACACCATTGAACCTCGCTGCAGTCACAGGTCTCAGCGATCTGTGCCCGGACAATTCTGAACCTATGTCATGCTGTGGCTGAGCTGCTACTGTGCCAAGGCCTGATATTTAGCAGAGGAGTGAATTGAGACTGATGTTTGTGTTCTTGTGATTCCAGCCCAGCTATTGTCCCAAGGGCAGGGAAGTGTAATCAGGGCCGTGATAGCATCTCATGGGGGGTGGTGGGAGGGGGGGAGGAGGAAGCAGGGCCTGTGGGCTGATCCAGAGGGCAGATATATTTATCTAGGTAATGAGAGCCCAAACAGTGTGGCTCTGTGGGGAGGGCCGGGGACATGGCCTAGTGCGCTGAGAGACCCGCCGGTGCCATGGCAGCACGGTCCCCGTGCTGCTCATTAAACTTCCATCAGCGTGTGGTCACCATGTTCCTGCCAGGCCTCCAAAGTGCCTGTTATTAATTCATGAAAGCACACCGCACATGTGATTGAGTCTGGTGAGCAGTGAAGCATTGAGGCACAAGAGATGGGGGAAATATTGTCTGTGTCTGAACACCCAACCCTCTACCAAACCCCTCCCACGCTTTACCGCAGGCAGTGTGCCCTTGAAAAAAAACACTAAGACAGAGACACAGATACACTATGTTGTGAAACATTAATAGCCACTGTTGCAGTTTGCCTACAGCTGGAAAGAGAGCAGTGCAGGTCATGTGAGCATGTGTGTGTGTGTCTGTGTGTTTCAGTGCACACTTCTGAATGTATATGCCTTCGTTTGGATGTGCGGACATGGTTTTGTTTGAGTGTTTTATAAATGTAGAGGAGGCGGTTGTGTTTTGCAGACACATTCTGTGCGAATATATTACCAACAAACGTGGTGTTGTTTTGGGATGGAGATGCTTGTATATATTGTGAGCCAGCTGCTTTTATCTTCACTCCGCAGACGGGCTCTCTAAAGCTTGTGTTGGGAGGGCCGCCTTTAAAAAGCAGACAGTAAATTGGCCTGGATATGGATTGTTGCAATTGAATTTAAAACATTAGCTCCAGGATAATAAGGGTTGCTATAGAGAAAATCTAGGAAATGCATTTGGTCGTTAGAGCATGGAGGGATGGGACTAATGGCGTAAGGGGGTGGGCTGGAGGTGGAGGCAAAAAAAAAAAATGATGAAAACCATTTTTAGGATGAATGGGTTATTTCAGGGACAGAGTGAGAGGGAGGGAGAGGGAGAGAGCAGACGTGAAATAGAAAGGGGGAGACAGCAAAAGAGATGGGTGCTACATGATTTCAAATTAACCATTATTGTAGGCTGTGACATGTATTATGTCTCCCGAGGCTCCGAATCTTGAGCTCATTTTCACGGAGAAGAGAGGGGGAATAAGAGTCCACTGTCACAGTTTGAACGTGTACAGCTGGCTTGAGCTCCTCATGTTATAGCCAATTATAACTCCCCTTCTTCCAAATCCTTACCCCAGCTCTCCGAGGCAAATCTCACCACGCATAGCTTATTGTCAGCCTCGCTCGATGTCCAATTAACAGAGTGTTCCTCTCACTTCCTCCCTTCCCCCCAGAGTGGAAAAATAAGACACTGACCAGTAAAGCTGTGTGAAGCTGCTGCGCTCTTCTTAAGTGTAATGATAAGATAATAGCAGTGAGAATATTAAGTTTTTATTATATCTATGCAAGGAAGGGTATACCATTATAATTGCACAATGAATCCTGATATAGACATTTCATTACTATCACACATGAGGTGTTATTTGCACTTTCTTGCTATATTGTATCATAATTAAAAGTACAGATCAGTTACTACACATTAATTCTATATATTGTGCCAACTGAAGCAATATGTGAGTGAAAATAGGATCTTAATCACTTGTGTGTGACGTCCCATAAATCAACAGTTCTTATCAGTTAAGTTACCGTCTGTATCTACTCCAGCTCATCTCAAAATTGGCGTGGTGAGATTAGATAGACAATGAAGTTGACCTTGTCCTACCCTGTGAGAAAGACACACACACAAAAAAAAAAAATACCTCAGCGTCAGCCTACCTTACATGGCTGGTCATGCAGAACAGACAAAATGGCAACTGTTGAGACAGAGGGAGGAAGTTGCAGTGCTTTGCAGTAGCTTTGTGTTTACGGCCTTTGAAACGTGAAAGGCAGCGCTAATAATGTGCCGTTGCCATCCAGCCCAGGAGCGTCTCTGTCGGATTTCATCAGTGTGTAATTAATAAGACAAGGCTGAAAAAGCTCCTCTCATATTAATAGCTGTTGTTAAACCGCTGTGTTTATGATATCATTAGGCCAGTATGTGGTGTCATTATCAGATGGGTGGAAAATGTAGCACTAAAATAATACAGAGTGCTTTAAGTCCAGTGCAAAACAAGACATGACTGTTTCACGAAATTCACTGCAGCCTTGATTTGTTTGTCCTTTGTTGTAGTTATAGTTGTGATATTCATTAAATTGGTGTGTTGTTGCCAACAGCACAATACTGTAGGTGTTGCACCATTGCTGTCCACCGTGGTTAAACCAGATCTAGATATAACATATGGACATAACATTGATACCAAGAGCAGGTGTGTGCAAGTGTGGTGATAAGATGACCATATCTCACGGTTTAAGGCTCACATGACCTACATATGTGAAAAAAACGACAGAGCAGATACAAGGGTCACAATTCTGTGAATTGATAATGGGATTTCCGATAGCAATCATGAATTTTATAACGACAATCGCTGTTATATTACGGGTTTGGTGTCAGGGCTCAAAAGTCTTAGTGTCTATACAGAACCATGACACTTGCATGGTTCAGGATTATATCCATGCACCTACACATGATGAGTTTTGTTTACAACATCTTGAGAAAAACTATAACTAACACCGGAGTTGGTTTAGTTCAGCACAGTGATTCATTACCGACAGACTCTGTTACATGCTGTCTGGCTTTATATTGGAATATTGATCTTCTCTAAAATTTCCAGAGTTGGTAAATCAATGAAAGCATTTCCCAAGGTAATTTTGATAAATGTTTGATTTCCTGGTCAATGTGAGTGTAAAATGCTTGTTCTAGGATCACAAAGTCCTTGATCACATATAGTTTACAGAACAAACTCCATGCTACTGTGTCCAGCATTTGTCTCTGTTGATAATTGGGAAACGTATACAATAACCTTCTTTCTACAATACTGATCATATGTAAACAGACAGAGACTTCATCAGGATGTTACTGTTATTATATTAGACCCCTATATTGTAGAGAATTATCATAGTGTTTCTTTAGTTTTATATTTTTCCCATTTGTCGTTTAGCTGCATCATAAAGCATTGGAGACTCTCTTCAAACTGTTTCATGATTTTTATTTATCACTGTCAGTATTTTCTCTCTAAGTCTAAATACACCCACAGATACTTATTATACAGGTACTGTAACAGTCCTAACATTCACACCTCTAATCACATCATTACAAAGTGTAAACAGCAACTTGTGACAGGATCTGGTCTGGGACTGGCTCTATTCCTGCTGGACCAAACTAGATAAGCTTTTTTACAGTCACTGAAATGTATACACGCATGCACATAGAGCATATGACTACACGTCTACATATAGACCCAGACAGACACACACACACACACACACACACATACAAAACGCACCACAGACGTGAGTGAATCCCCCTCTCTGCTCCTCTAGGGAGCGATTTGTCGTCTCACCTTCAGTGTGAAAGGCATACAGTATTAGTTCACATTTACTGCAGCTCGGAAAGAAGCATGCTCTCTGCCAGCAGAGCAGAGATTTACCACAGTCAAATGTGTGCCACCTGTCTGACCTGTCTGTCTGCCACCGGGGCTGCTGCCCAAGAGGAACCATTAGTAGATCTCTCTGCCACTGTCTCAGCTCACACTAGGCAAGACGATTAACATGTGCTGGCTCAGGTAATATTACAGATCATGTCCTTTTCCTTTTAGGTTGGTACTCATTATGGAATAAGATATACATGCAGTGCCATTTAAACATTTTTGATGATCCGAGAGCGTTAGCAGCTGTCAGCGAAGTTATTACACTGTTGTTTAAGCTTTCAGACTGCTACCCGTCTGCTAACTCCTCGTGATGTGGGACTTCCTGTAACAGAGGGACGTCTCTGTTATATGTGTCAGAAATGTGTTGGTAATGTAGCTGAATAATCACGAGGGGCGCTGTAGAGGAACGAGTCCCACTGGGAGACAGATGGCAGTGGCCACAAAAGTACGAGGCGTGTGCTGGCTCTGCACATTCACTGTAGGGCCAGATCTCAACACCTCACCTCTTTCGATTAATCAAGGCTGCCTTGGTTATTTAAGGCCCCCGATTAATCATGCAGGATAACTGAGGTGATAGATTAGGGTTAAAGGAAAGTTTGGGGATTTGAAGATAAAGGTGTTTACTCAGGGTTAGTGTGGCACTGCAGCCAGCTGACCAAAAGGAAATTAGGGATTCAGGACCTTTTTGTTTTGTTTTTGTCGCAGCGAATTTACTTATGCATCACAAGAGAGACAAATTCTCTTCAGTCACTATTACTAATGTGATATTTTAACTTAGTGCGTCAGTGCTGTGTGTTCATGAAGAGTAAGATGAAGGTCACAGACCACAGATTGCACTTCAGCTACCTTCCTTTCTTGGAAAAATGAGAATGATACTGTGTGTGTGTGCGTGCGTGTGTGAGAGGGGGTTAATACACGGAGTGCGCTTTTCAAATTCACTATGAAGAAACTCTAAACCTTCCTTAAATGATTTTTTTAATCAGACATGATGTGAGTGTTAATTCATTCAGTCACTGAAAGTAAGACAGTGTGAGCCAAGAGCGGTGCACTTCAGGCCTCTTCACTGGTAATTTAACTGCTGTATGCGAGAGGATATGCATACATCAACACTCAACACCTCGACACTCGCAATTGGCAAAGACCGAGGGACAGAGCGGCGCGTATGTGTGTGTCTTTCTGCAGCTCAGCATAACGTTGGCATTGAATCCACACAAGGAGCTATCAGAATAACGTTTCAGTCCTTTAATCTGTGAGTGATAGCCGATGCGAAGAGTTGAGGAATCAAAATCGCAATTACTCGTGTTTACGCAAACGTGTTTCATGCCTCATTGTGTGTCAATAAGAGGCTCCTTTAAACAGCAGGTCTATCAGTGTAATCACAGCATTAAGTCGTACTGAATAAAGTATATCTTGTTCACGAGCAGGCATTTCCTCAGCACTGCAATAACAAGTCCTTGGTTTGCTAATGAGCGTCTAAACTGAGACAGTCTGGTGTGCTGTTAAATGGCAGGGAGAGCTGTGAGGATCTTATTCTAACACTTAAAGCTGACTTGATCTTCTGTCTTTACTCCTGCCAGCTGCTCTCCGCTCAGACAGACACGAGGCACATTCCTTGGAAAGAAGATTCTGGTTGAGCCATTTACCTGCCAATCAAAACCAAAGGGGTCAACGTCCCCCGGGGGGGAGGCCAGCACGCTCACACAGCCTCAGCTCGTCATGCACCGTGGGCCGCCGGACGAACGCTCCTGCATGTGTGTTGATGTATGAGCATTTGAGCATGTCAGCGTGTGGGTCAGCACGCAGCAAGTACACCACGTCTATAAGGGGCCACACTAATTAATGGGTCTGAACTTTTCAAGGAAATGCATAGCTTTCCAAGCAGCAGGACCCAATTCTATATTTAAATCTTAGATGCAGCAGGGTTATTTACAGCTGGGAACATTATCCAACACCTCATTTTGCTGAATCCAAATGAAAACTGCCACCTGAGTGCAGAGATTGGGAGACTTGAGAGATGCTTGTTTCTTCATTTTGTAAAGTAAATTATTATTACTTAAGCATTACAATTGTTATTTTATATTTTAATTTCAAATAATTTCCAACAGATACACATCCGAGTCTTTGCTCAAGGTGTCCTTATCAAAAGAGAAAAAAGGAAAATTAAAAATGTTAATGTTTATAACATAATTATTTTTATTTTATGATTCTCAGATATTTAAATGAAATAATTTATTGGTATCACGATCTTCAAGAATCTAGTTCTTAGTAATATTAATTATCAGGCTCTAGGAACTACTAACTGAAATGGCTCTGTAAGGTTATTATTTATTTTATTTATGGTATTTACTGCATATATGCACAAAAGGAAGGGCACATATGGAAGCATACTGTGACATTTCACAATAGCGGTCTAATCTGAGGTACGGCTCTTAAACAATGTAGCACCTGATTGTTGGCTTATCGTGGGGTCTGTGGTTACTGTCGTCCAGCCGGTTTCTCACTCTCCTGGGGGCTGTAGTGAGGCAAGGGGGTGGGTAGGGGATCGGTGGAGAGCACGGCAATGTACGGGTGCTGAAATTCGTGCTGTCATAAGACTCTTTCCCTCTCCCCTTCTCAGCAGGGCCCTGTTGCCACCTCCTCCCTCAGCCCCCCCACCACCGTTACTCCCACATGACAGAGGAGCCGCCGGAGCAGCTGGGGTTAGGGATACTTGTCAGCAGGGCGATCGTGTGTCCTCTGAGTCTGTCCCCTGTCTGTCCCATAGCTACGTCGACTGACAGCCAGCATCAGCTGATTATCGCCACTGTGGCAGTAAAAGAAACCCACTTTGGCAGTGACAGGCTTATGACCTGCAAGACATTCTCATATTGAGTAACCAACACTTCATCCAGAGGCTCAGGGTGTGTTACCCTAGCCCTGAGAACACACTACTGAGCAGATAGTCTGACACATTAGCAATCTGTTTAAGGTTAAAGGATCAAATCATAGCCACGGTCATAAATTGCATCTGTTACCCTGTACAAGATGTTTATGTGTTTGTACGCTGTAATTGAACTTTATTGCCACAGAGCAGGCCGATTGTACCCGGCTAAATGTGATTCTAATCATATCTACAAAAACATGTCTGAAAGATCATTAAACTAAAAGGTTTACTCGTCATTAAGTTGCACCTTTGCAATGTTTGAATAAGTTATATTGCTGACCGAAGGCAAGTGTGGAAACAACAGTATATGAGCATGGCACTCATAAAAGTTATTTTAATCCCTCCTGGCCAGTCGTGCTTGGTGTTTGTGTATTTTGAGAATCTCTGAGAGGTTAACACTCCCTGTGCTCAGAGGCTCAGACGGACTACTGGTGTCTGGTATCAAGCTGAATTAAAGCTATGTCAACACATTCAGTCAGCCAGGCTTACATTACAGAGGCACCCAGTCGTCTCTTATCTGAGGCACAGACATACAGTCAGCTGCATGACACGCACACTGACACACACAAACACACATAAGCAGCTTCACTGTCCCTTATGTTTATTCTCTAAATATATTTTTGTGCTGAAATTTAAATGAGTTTGGAAATCTTTCTATTGTCTGCCGCAAGGACATGTTTGCCTTGTTTACAACGCTCAAAGATTAGAAAGCACCGCAAAGATATTATTTATTGATGAACTCAAATGAAACGTCTCGTACTTGTACCCAAAAGCACCAGCACTGAATTGAATTATTAAAAATACGTTGTTGTTTTTTTGGGGTTGTGTGCTGGCTAAAGCATTGTTGTGGAGTTGGAGACATTGTAACTTTCCTTCCTGACTGAGTGTGTTGTTGTGTCACTAGCCTCGGGCCCTCACCCTGCACACTAACAGTAACTGACTAGTTTTGGCTTATGCCGTTATGTAAAGAAGCCTGCTCCAATGGGAGTAGCGGACTGCTGTCTGCCCGCCTGGGTAAAGTCAGTGTGAATGAGGCGACGCTGATGTTGTCCTCAGCTTCTTGTTGTTCTGTTGATTGCCTGTGTGTGCGGCTTGTTAGGCTGCTGAAAGCATTGTGTTTAGCCCCAGAGATGGTGGCTTGAAGGTGACATCTGTCTGGGAGGTAGAGGGGGAGAGGAGAAGAGAGTGCTGCGCCATGCTGCTATAAATACGCAGCGGCCGTGACAGCTCACAGAGGAAGCAGCTGAGAAGAGGAGCTTTGCTATGCTGCATACCTCCTAGTGACCCTGTCACATCCACAGAGGTCTTAATTATTCTGCACTGGCAGCTCCCCTCAGCTCACTGCTGAAGCTGTGACACATAGGGGCCTGTCAGAGGAAAGACCCACACTGTTCTCGCTAACATACTTCACCAGGTAACGGTATACATCATGATATATTCGTTTTTCTCAGTGGCAATAGACAACTTTCCCCCCCTAGTGTTCCCAAGTGGTCTTAACGATGCTTAACATCATTCTCTGTATCACTAACTCGTTAATCATAGCAGAATCACACATATTGGTTTCTGAAAGCTAGCAATAGCATTACCAATATGGCCTCCGCTGCCTGATTACCATGCAACGCAAGAAACAATTGTAAAAATCCTGAATTAAACTAAAAACCCTAATATTAGTGTGATGAGTAATTTGTGTGATAATATTTATCATTAGAGAAAGTGAAGGCTGCAGGTGTAGTTATAGTTTAAATCTAATGTAGGGTCTAATTAACTGGTGTTAACTGGTTAAATGGAATATTAGTTGAAGGATGATGTAGTTGGATGTAGTTTTCCACTTGCTCATTCGTTTTCTTGCTCTGAAAGAAGGTAAACAAACGTCAGATGACTTGCTTCCCGGGCACAGTTCTTTGCTTTCAGACCCAGTTACATAAGGCAAACTCAGTGTAGAAAGATGGAGCTGGCTGTGTGGACACAAATGTGTGTGAGCCTCAGCAGTTCATCGCGGTTGAAGTGACACACTGGTGACATAAGCACAAAGTTGACTTGATGCCTGCGTAAAGGGGACAGGAGACATGGCAGGACAGACGCCAAAGCTGTTGTGTAGCAACGGAGCAACAGTGCTTTTTATACAGCTAAAGGATATTCTCACTTTGAACGAGCCACATAAACACATCTTGTTCTACTTTACAGCAAATTAGATACGGTTTCATTTATTACTGCCCCCTACTGGTATAGTTCAGTAGTGTCATTGCCACTTTCCATCTGCAGGTCGCATAACATGGTTAGCATTGTGCAGTCACAAAGACAGTATGCTTTAGCATTTATATATTGAGCCATTGACTGAACTCACAGGACGTCAGTTTCAGATTCAGTGTATAAACAAATCTGTTATTTAAAATAGTATTTATGTATGTACACTTTATGCATATTGATGTCATTCATCTTGCAATTATTTTGTACTTATTTCATCCTAACAAACAGAAGTCAACTTTTGGCTCATAATTACTTGGGTAGCTCTGTAACTAAGTCTTACATTACATTACGTTACACATGAACCCTCTATTTTTATTTATACATGACACATTATTTATGATTATACTTATTTTATTTATCCTTATGAGACTGTTTTGTTTGTGGACATGTCACCACAGAAATGATTCAGTTTGATGTGCAGTTTCTAATCTTATACTCAGGGTTGCAGTCCATAAAACAAGTCATATTTTAGCATAGTGTGAATGACCTCTGTTGCCCTGTGAATGACGCTAGTGGATTTAACTGCTGGTGTTGGTATGGAGGTGCATCTTTATCACCTTTGCAGGCTTAATGGCAACTTATAAATGGGGCTTGTGTTTCCACACTCAGGTTTCAGTGTGGTCAAGGTCACAAACTAGTTCCTGTTACTCATGCACACACACAAAACACCAACACACCCACACACATATATTATCAAGTATTTTTCAAGTATCAAGTGTTTTTGTGGTTTTACCAAAAGGAAATGATAATATCACTTATGTCTGATCTAATTTATAAACATATTTATAAGCACACAGTTCACTTCTTTATATATCACATAATACCACACAGCATTTTTGCTGCATTTTCAGTTTTTCTCCACATTGCTGGCAAGATAAGTGCCCAGCACTCACCCTGAAATAATTCCTCATGTTGTTCCTGCAGAGCCATAACCAGCACTCTGCCCTGACAATGACTGATACTGTTGTGTTGCCTTTATCTGGGCCCAATTGTGTGCTTAAGTGTGTGTGTGTGTGTGTGTGTGTGTGTGTGTGTACACGTGTACGTGTGTGCATGTACATACGTGTGTGTGTCTGTCTGTGTATGTGTGTGTGTATGCGTGTACGTATGTGTGTGTGTGTGTATGTGTGTGAGTGCACGCAACACTAACTGGCACCAGTGGATAGATTACCTAATACAGTCCAAGCACGTTATTAGACCCCAGGGCGCTGGCTAAGTCACTCTGAGTTCTGTTTCTGGCCTTTTAATTATTCATCAAGGTATTGCCTGGGATGTAACCTCAATTACTGTGGGCTGCGGGGCCAGGTCACGTGTTGTTAACACTGCGCTGTGATCAGAGCCACCACAGGGAAGGCTGCCAACGGGAAGAAGTGCTCTGTGGCTTGGCACTCCACCCACCACCACTGATTGGCTCACATTTAGCAGCATGCTGGTTTGCTCTGAGGGGCAGGGAGGGGAGGGGCATTCCTCTGATTTCCTGTTGCCACAATGGGGACAGGAGGATGGTGTAAATACTGTAAATCAAAGCTTGATTGGTGTGATCAGTGTGGTGTGAGCAGCCGTGTGACGCTGAAGGAGGGAGAGAGGGGGATGATGAGGATGGAGGGGGGGAACAGCTGAAGGTTTTAATGAGCCAAGAGGAGGGTGAGATGTGAGCTCTCGCTTGGGCCCACCTGTAGTGGGCAGACAGGCTGTGCACCTGCAGTCCTGGAGCCCTCAGCACAAAGGAGCGAGAGACAGGAACTGGCAACCCAGAATCACTTGACAGAAGGACACAGGGATGAGGGGCCAGTCTGATTGACGAGAGGCTGTAAGGTGGCAAAACTAACGATAGTGTTCATCAGTTGCTCCCTGATTTTACAGTTGACATGTATCATGTTATCCTCTTTCTTCTTTATGTAAAAAAAAAATTAAATAAAACAAAACAAAAAAATAAAAATTATCTCAACATAATGTTTCTGCCTCTGTACATTTAATACAGCTTCTGCGTTTCCATATGTAACATCCATAAATTTGAACTCTAGCTCTATCAGATTTGGAGAGAGTGATCAGACATCCCATTTCTCAGCTGATTTGTGGCAATCATGTGTAGCCGTCCCCCGTGCCTGCGTCTCTCTGACAACCATGCCGCGCATATCCAGGTAGTGATAATGAGAGCTGCTGTCATGGCGATCTATGACTAACACAAGTTTCACGCTGTGTTAAATCAGGGCTGCTGCCTTGTTAGAGTCTGCTCCCTCAGGCCGCACCTACCTTTAACCATCTGATACCGGGGCCGCCAAATCCCATGAATTAGGTTATAAAAAGATGGTTATTATAAAGTGACAAATGTACAGATATCTTTTACTGACAGTCTTATCTGCACCTATTCTCACAATAGCACAAATAATCCAGTGTCCCTTGATGTTTGACTGTTGTGATCCAGCATGACGTGTTGCCAATTCTGTCACTGTGAACCCTGTGCACTGGTTGGATGTGAAATATACTGAGCAGTATTATAGAGCTGAAGCTTTTACTCTAACAGGAAAGTAATCAGCAGTTCTTTGACTAAAGAAAAGGGGAAAATGCTATTTGTATGAATTAAGCAATTAGAACACATTTTTTCTAATTTTGTTTCAGTCGTGAAGTCATGAACCATGTCACCAGTTTCTGCTTTTTTAGACCAAATTATAAATCAGATGAGATCAGATTAGATTAGATAACTCAATAATGAAATAATTATTAATTACAACCTTACAGCATTCATGTCGAGAGAAATTTCTGTGATATTCATGTTTTTTTTTTTAACTTCAGTGATTTATCTGTTACCTGGGAGAAATTCATCCTCAGTTTTGATGAAAGTTATTCACCTGTTGTAGCTTCTCGAATGTGAATATTTGATGCCCCTTTTTAAATGTTTGATATCATCGTAAATTGAATATCTTTCAGTTTCTGCTCAGGCAGAACAAGCAATTTGGAGACAAGGAAAAATTACGTTCTGCGTCTGTCTTATTCTAGATCAGTATCGGTTGTTTCTACACGTCAAGACAAAAGAGACTCCATGAGTTATTTTTTTAATTTATTTTTGAACAGAGACAAAGAGAAAAAGACAGCTTCATTTAGAGGGATTGGACTAGGACCACTTGACTCACTTAACAAAATATTAGCTCATAATTTTTCTGTTGATGGATTAAGTGATTAACTAATCATTCCAGCTCTAGATTAAATTGTCAACAATGAAAACAATCAATGGGTGCAGCATCTCTGGTGACGAGCTGTTTTCTGCTGCCGGAGACTTTATTGCATTACACCCAGAGGAGAGGAGCAGATGTCCCAGAGAAGTGCTACTAGCTCCAGGCAGCATGTCCTCAGGGGGCCGGCAGACAGGAAGCTCCTCCAGATGGGACATCCTGTGTCATAAATATTGTGTGAATTGTACTGGCTATAATGGCACATGCCTATTTCTGCTATGCTTCCAAGTAACCTTGACCACAGATTTACAAGTACAGACATAAATCGCGACGAATGATTTAGAGGCAGCAAGAGCACGTGGACGATGTGCGGTGTTATGCCCTGTGAATGACATATTATTTTTAATTTCTTTTTTGGCAAGCTTTGCTAACAGTTGTATAGCATGTAGAGGAACATGTGTGTTTTTTCTCATTACATAACAGAATAACTGCAATAACAAATGCCGACGTGAAACAAAAATGCACATATTAATTTATTATCCAACAGCTTTTCTCACATAATAGTTTTTTTTCTTTCCTATCTGGAGGTTTAATTATGTCTTCTCTCTACAGGTCTTGTTTAGATAATGTAGTAGGTGCTAATTAACCAGCTTGCTCTCCCACTTGTAGTGAGGGTCACGATATTGCTTTGTGCGTGTTGATCCGACAGCTAAGCCAGAGCTCTCTGACTTCCATTATGCGCAAAAAAAAAAAAAAAAAACAGGAAGAAAACAGTGAAGTAAACCTACAAAATGAATTCTGGGGCCAGAAATGCAAACGCTGTGAGCTGAGTGGATTATCTATAGCTGCAGTCCTGCTGCCTGTCTTGGATCCTGCCTTTTATTATGGAGTGTTTTATTGCTGCCAGGAGTAAAGCTGACAAGGAAGAGGCAGCTATAAAATGAAGCCTCCCATTCTTGGTTGTCTGCCACCTCCTGTGAACGCTCCGCAGTCTGGATGCATGTTCATGTGTGCAGAATGTGCATGCAGGGGATTTATGTGCATTGTGAGCTTGTTTGTTTGTTCATTTTGGTGTAAGATGAGAAGCCGAGTTTCTAGAATAAATGAGGCATCACTGATTGCTCATGTCACTGTAATCTATGTGTCCCTGACACCAAATCTGTCCTGTAACTCCGACCGCAGACTGCACACAGAAGTTTATGTGTATAACAGCATTGGGGGGGAGTTTGAGAAATGATTCATTTTAATGTGCTGCTGCATCTGTTTTTTAGGCTGACAGAGTTTTGGCTAAAATTAAATGTCCCAAATATTTTTTTCCAGAACCCACAATGAGCTAATGGCCCCATCCATAAAACAACATTTGAAGCATGTTTGCTTTTCACCTCATATCTCAGTTAGTCTGAAACATCAGGATCAGTGGATACAGCTTCCCTGTGGACAGCAGGACACACCCACTTTTTCCAAGCTGTCCGTGTGTGTGTGACAACGTGTGGATGGCCGTGTTCACATGCCTTGCTGTGGGTAGCAGCAGGGATCAGTGGAAGCAAAGCGCTGACAGGTTGACCCATACCAAAGCCCTCTGTCATTACAGGGATCAAACTCTTCAAGGCCACAGACTTTCACTTTAACTCCTCCCACTGAAAAAATGTTATGCATGCCCTCCTCATGTGTACAAGTACAACTACATGATCAAACAGCTTCAAGACCATATTTGAGTGATTCTGGCTTTTCGCCATTCCTCTACATGCTCCTCGTTTTTTAGCAAAATGTCTGTGCATAAATGTACACGATGAACGCTTTGGTAGAGCTCAGCCTCACTGATTCATGTGGAAAAAACACTATGTGAGCCTTGAAATTTGTCCAGCATCTATAATTTTGCCCTTGTGAAAATTATGCAGATGCTTTTTTTTTTTGATGAAATTGCTATCTTACTGCAGCTACTTGTTGAACTTTTGCAAAAAAGATATTAAATCTTCTCCCTTTTTTGCTTCCAAGAAGTGTTTTTTTCTTTCTTTCTTTTTTTCCCCCCCGTCTTCCCCGGCTACATCGCCCTTGGCCAAAACATCTCTGGCTTGAAATTGCTGAACACTCTCAGCAGGAAAATAAAGACAAGGGAAGAACAACATTGGTTCGCTAAAATGTCTCGTCTAATATAAATTACATTTACATACTACAGTTCTTTGACAAATATCTTTAGATGGAAAACATAATTGCTGCATCAATTATAATGTGTAACAGTTGTGTTTTTCTTTTAAAGGAGGTGCTACATTTTTTTGGTCCATACAGATGTCATTAGGAGACACAACATTAGGGACATGAGAGACAGGGGTTCACATCTTGTCTTTATTGGGGCGTGTGGTTATGTTTCGGGTTATAGAAGATTGGGGTTTAGTTCAGCATTGTAAAATTATACATGGCGTATGTCATCCTTCAAGCCAGGATTGAATTTTTCTCTATTCAACCACAGGCCGCAAGCTTTTTATAACCTTAACCAAAAGTCTTTGAGAATCTAAACATAACCTTAAAAGACATTAATCATGTTGTATTGCTGTATAATTGCTGGCTGATAAAACAATCTCAAAAATTATACTGTATATATTACCAAAAAATGCCACAATAAGGATGATAAACCGATGGGTAATTTTCGATAAATGCGTCTGGTCTGCATTTAGGTCAACCATCATCTGCACAATCACTCTATTAGACTCCAAAATTATGGTTACATAGTTGACATGTGTATAGCCAAAGCCAAAGGGAAGAAGTAAAGAAGAAAGAAAAAAATAAAACACGCATGGAAATGAGCGTCTGCGAAGGAGTTAGACATCTGCACAGGACAAATTGTGGCAAAGAGTGTATTGGTGATTTTGGAGGTGGTTTTGATTTTTAAAGCTGGATAAACAGCCGGGTGATATCCACGCTGAAATATGCAGACGGACAGGAGAAACAAAACAAAGGTTTTCCACCAATTTAAATGGTACCATTCCGTCGAATGCACGGAAATCCAAAATGTGCAACTCCCAAACCACTGAAACTCATGACCAAGTTAGCTCACAAAACTCTTGTTTTAACATCAGTAACATATAATAGAAACATTTTTGGTGGAAAAATTCATGTTTTAAAAGCTTATGAAAGTAGTTGACTGCCATCACTAAAGACATATGGTCTAGCTAACTAGTGTGCATATCATATAATGCTGGTTATGGACAGTATTATTTAAAAATGTATTGTATTGTGAACATTTGGAGTAATTTAGGATTCAGTCCTAAACTGAATATTATGTTTGAAATTCCTGCTAAAAGTTTTTACTCATCAGCACACATAAGGTCTAATAAACATGTTGAACTTCCCCATCAATGAACATGTTAAATGTAAATCAATCAATTAAAAAAATATTGCGATTTTTAGCATTTTTGGCACCAACTGTTTGTGTCTTTGAGGTCTCACGGACCCAATAAGCATAAATATTATACAATGTCTGTTATTGGAGAGGATCAAATTATTGATGTTAAGATAGATTGTCAAGATCTATAACAAACATTGTAGGAAAATGGTTTCAATCATCAATCTAATAAACTAAATGAACAAATGTATTTACCTCATTAATTGTGATATTAAGATGATGATTCCATAATTATTCAATAATGATTGATTGATTGATTGTGAGCATTTTTGGCACTTACTGTTATTGTCATTGAGGTTTCACACATTTTTATTTGTTAGCAGCACTTTAGCAGTAACATACTTGTAGCGTTACTAGTGGTTAAAACTTACAGAACTATGCAGCACTGTTTAAATGTAATTCCTCATTATTTGCTTGAAAGACATGACCACAGCAGAATGACACGCAGTATTTTCTGATGCCCATTTGGAGCGTGTGTGTAAGAGACATTCATGTTTGAATATAGCTAAATAATAACACAGAAACCCCACAGAATGACATTTATTGGGGCTGAGATGTGCGTGACTAATTAACTGACAGGAACAATCTTCAGTAAAGACAAGAACTCAAAATTACACCCGACTGCTTCTTTAAAAATGGCCTCCAAAAACAGATGAACCCATCAGATGTTCTGCAGTTGTTAGAGCAGTTTGTCTGGTGTAGCAACAGAAGTAAGTTTATGTGTACGTACGTGTTTGTGTGTACATGTTTGCTAAGAGTAGAGGAGGGGGAAAGGAAGGTGTCTGTAGCGAGAAAGCATGTTTTCTCTCCTCTCTCCTTCTCTGATTACTGCTGTTTTGGCAGCTGACGCCCAGTAATGGAGACCTGGCTGTCAGAGAAATTTGTAGCTGTCTGCTGTAGCGCAGCTCTTCATTCCAATCAGCAGCTGTCAACCCAGCCTAGGCCGTTATTAATGATGGCCACTAACTGCCTCACAAATTCTCAGCACTATTTGAGAGCCAGCGTGAAATAAGGTTACACTCTCCCAGTGTGCTGCTGCGGGTTAATGGAGAGGTCTCAAATATCAAACAATTGTCGAAACCGCTTCTGAGCCTTACTCTCGTTTTACGCAGCTCAGACGTCGTATAAAGGGAGAAAGTTTTGTTGACTGTTGATTGTAAACAACAATAAAAATAACAAATAAAAGTTTTGTCCTTGAGAGCAGTTTGGCTCTCAGCTGTTATTGTTATGGTGCTGATGCCGGCGTTGTCATGTCAGTGTGAGTGAATTGCTGAAGTAGTCATCCTGCTTGATTGACTGAGATAACAGCATCATAAAAACTTCTTTATATCCTTGTATGGTTGAGGTTGCACTAATAGAATTGTGTGTGAGGCCATAAATGCGACCATGACAGAAAAAGCATGTGTTTGTCAGCTGTTAAACATAGGACATGGGCATTTGCAACGGACGCGTTGGGAACAGCTGCCATATAAATCACTCACCTTTGAAACGCTGCCATTAGCTCGCCGCCCTCAGAGTCACTCTATGGGTGAAGAGAATAGAGTGTTTGGGGGCGGGGGGAGGGGCTAACACCCCTGCGACTTGACACACCGCCTCCTATCTGCCTGGCAGGCGAAGACACCACTGGAACCTCCCGTCAAGATTCCTCGCCGCCTCCTTCTGTGCTCGAGGCGAAACGGTGTGGTGCGACGCCGCCCAGAAAAACAAAAGAATTTTACCACAAACTAGTCTCTCACACGGTTTTCCCTTTTATCTGTCATCTGCTTGAATACTTATCCACCTATTTAGGTTGATGAGTTATACCACAAAGAAGATTGATGCTTTTGCCAATTGTGGAGCTTGTTAAAGAAAGATTCCTGTCCTGTGACAGGTAGCAATTAAGTTTAAACGAAGTGTAACAATGTCCTGGATTATCCTCATCACAGATGATATCAAAGAACAACATCTTTACTATTTGTGAGTTGCTGCAGAAGGATAAAAGAGATGGACTAAAGATTCCTGGGATTTTTTTTGTTGTTGTTGTTATTGTGTTGTCTGACCTTTGGTTCACACATAATCCTTATCTCGGGAATCTTCAGCCTCAAAGGTGCGGTTGTTTCCTACCCTCATTCACGGGACAATCTTTCCATTCCCTCCCCAGACTGCAAAGGAATGCTCACACCTGTAGCGAAGCCTGTTGTGAGATTTCAGCCGGGCAAACCTTCTGCTAGCACATGCAGATCACTCCTCAGATAACAAGCTGTTGTTTTGGCAACAGCCAGCCTATCTGAGAAATGATAGAGCGAAAGAAGGAATGATGATAATAATAATGATAATAATAATAGTTGCTGAGGCCTGCGGCTGTTTGTGGTTCATTAAGACCTGTTCTCTCTCAGCCCTGGTGTTGAGCCACATTCCACAGCATGTTAAGTTGTTTGTCAGTATCTGTGTCGTTGTTGCAGTGGAGCCAGGAGAAAGGGATCTGTGTGTGTGTGTGTGTCTGTGTTTGTGTGTGTGTGAGTCAACAGCCACACTAATCTGGGTTTGAGGAAAAAGTTGTATGACATACAACTAACCGCTCAACCACCTGTCAATCCACACGCTGTTACCACCCCACCCTGAGGGCACATCACTGGGAAAAGCGCTTACAATTACAGGATGCTGTAGATACTGTTTCTCTAAGAGGAGGAGCAAACAGATCTTAAAGTATCCTTTGGTATTTGACCGACAGTGCCAGGGTTGTAATTTACGCGTTTGTTGCGTCAGATACATGTTCCTTTTTGCAATCATCTGCCCCCTGACTGGAAAGTGACGTATGTTGTGAGCAGCTTCGGGTTATTAACACCCTTCACGTTTGCACAAGACAATCAAAGCAGGTGTTCAACAAAAGGTCACAGGAGCCTAAAGGCGCGCTCATCCTTGTGTCAAAGTAAAGCGTTAGGTCTAGTTTCACGCTCAAGTTCAGATCGTGGATGCTTGTCATTCACTGTCAGTCAGTTTGACTGATTATTGATATGTAACAAATACTATGTGACGTTGACTGGTTTGCATCTTCCCTCTAGAATGTGGTGTGATCACAGTCAGTCCTGTAACATGATCACACATGTGGAGATGAAAGGGGAGAATGATGTGACAGAAGGTCACAGAGCCTGGAGCACTGGGTGTGTGGGTGCAGGGCAGGGGGGGTTATTTTCTTGCCAACACAGTCAGAATTGGGTGTTTTCCTCTGACCTGAGTTCAGACAGTTAACATCGCTGCTTTATTTCTGTGCACCATGAATATCTAATGATCACCAACGGCACAGTGGTACTTTTAAGTTAAAAGGCCAATGCTAACGTGCTCACACGCTGCTGTTTACCAACATTTAGTTTCATTTTATTATGTTACCAAACTAATTAGAGAGAAGCACACATTCTGTCTTCTATCTAACTAGAGCTGCTTGATTATGGGAGAAAATAATAATCACAATTATTTCGTTCAAAATTGTGATTAAATGAGTGATTAAAAAGCGATTAAAAGCTGTTAAAACAATTAAGGCAAATTGATTCTTGTCGGTATTCGTAGACACGCAGAGCCCTCTGCATCGTTGCCTAGCCCGTCCAACCCCATATCCGTGGGCTGACATACACCTTCCCAATTTTTTAACTATCCATTGAGAAGACTGAGACTGCATGGTTGTTAGGGTCCACTAGGATTACCTCATTTCCAGAATCTCACTTTGCCGGTTGTATTCGTTTCACAACAACAACGTCGCCACCCGTCTCCTCTTTCGTTCTTTTCTCAGCATTTGCAATAAAATGATTTGTTGTTAAATGTCGATAAGTTCCAATTCCAACAAATGTCTTCCCTCGGTCTCCATTGTTCGCTGAGTGTGGAGGAACAATGCCACGTGGTAAATCAACAATCAATGACAGTCGATAGTCATAATGGAAAAAAACTTAACGGCCCCTACTGTTCCGGCAGTGAATTGCTTTGCGACACCCACCAGCCATCAGAGAACTTCGAAAGGGTTCACAGCTGCGTTGATACGACTGCACAGTCAGACAAGTATAATGAGGCCTTTTCTTAGTGACTTGAAACAAATGGATCTTAAAAAAAAACAGTGAATGTGTTACATAAAATATTAATAAAATCACTGATGAAGTGCACTTCCAGTTTGTTGAACACAAGTAAACTGCTAAATTAAAAAATATACCATAATACAAAAAATACCATAATATAAATACCAACATATACATTCAAGTACAAAATAAAATAATGCTTATAGCTAGCGCTTAGCATTGCTACCATTTAACACTAACGTTTAGCATCACTAATGTTTAGCATTGTTATCGCTCAGCATAACAATTGTCCAAGGTAGAAAAGTGAGTTCAACTTGTCATATTGGACGAAGTGCATGTGTCATTGGGACAAACTAAGAGTCACACTCGCAAAGCAGAAAATGGTAAAATACTAATAATCATTTTGTTTCGATTACTTTGTTTTTGGTAATCGTTTGGGTCCGTAATCAAAATCACAGCACTAACCTCCACCATCACCAATTCATTCTCAAGGGAACATAAATGTCTGTACCAGATATTTCACACAAATAGTGAATCATATTTGTCATATTCAACCAAGATTCAGTGTCATAAAATCTCTGTTTGGTGAGATTTGACGAGAGTGAGCACAAATGGGTTAAATCAGCTCCGTACAGACTATAAATTGTAAAACATGAACTAAACACATTCTGCCTAAACGTGTGTCGAAACTGGCAGAGTGGCGCTATTTCAAAGACATGGATTTTATGGCACAACCTTGGTCTCAGATGTCTCTGTGTGTGGTGTTTGTACGTGAGGAAGGAACAGAAGACGAACAGGAACAGAGACGGATTAAACGCTTGTATATCCACACCATTACCTGGTGAGGACAGACAAATTTAACAGCCAATTAGGATTTGTGCTTCTGAGAATAGAAATTGCTATTTATTGATATTTTATAGACCAAATAGTGATAAAAATATAAAATAATAAAAATGAATATAAAAAATACAAATATAAAATAATTATTTTATTAGTGTGGCTGCATGCTGCAGCCACACTAATAATAAAAATAATGAACAGTTTCTAGTTGTAGGATAAAATAAGTAAAATGATTATTTTTTATAATTATGGCTCATATTACACTCTGTATTGTTCTTTAAAATATACCATAAATCTCTGACATGCATTATGTAGAGAGGGGATGTATTGCTTTCTGGTGGACAGAATGTAAACGATGCCCCGATCTGCTAAATCCATCAACCTCTGTGAGTGTAACACTAGTCAATCAGAGGAAATGGTAAACCTCACTTTCGTACTTGTCAAACAAAACAAGATCAACAGCCATAAAGTCGCACAGCATTAGAAGTTCACTTTTCCCACGTTGCGCTGCCACAGAGCAAAGCACGTCTGCACAACCACAAGATCGTAACTCATGCACGCTCTATAAACTTATCACTTGCTGGGTTTCTTCACTCGGAGGCGAGTTTTCAAAAAAAATCGGAGGTTGTGAAATTTACACTCAGGCATCAGCCGATCCTCAAACACTGAGTGGCCAAAATAATAGGCATTCATAAGGATTTCTTAAGGGAGTTGTTGCGTTTTCACAGAGGCACGGTTTCTTCTGCGCGTTTTTAATGGATTCGGTTTCAGGTTCGTGAATTAAACGCCTCAGTCTGGGGTGCGAGTGAGACGAGGATGTCTGCAGGTGTCAAAAGTGAACATCTGGATGTCTGGGAAGCTGTTTTGGCTCAGGTCTCAAGAGGAAAAGCGGCAGTTAAAGGGCACTTTCTCAAACAGATTGGTCTGAATAACAACTACTTGAATCTTTGCTTACGCTCACATTTAAAATCACTTTTTCCTGCTTTTTTTTTATCACGCTGGATGAGCACCTCACAAATTGCTCCCGGGCCTCATAAGGTTGTTTCACCTGAGGACATTATTTGTTGAAGTGGATGTGTTTGACCTTACAGACCTTTAATTTCACAGAAACACTACACAGGGAATTTGAAGTGTGTCTCACAGAGATGGACAGACTCTTATCATTCATTCACCAGAGGAAAATGTAGGTCATTGAATTATTCAATGACACACCAGATTGTTCACACTCTCCACATGATGTGAATGGATGAGCACCATGAGGGCCATGTCAAGTTTGTTTGAAGACCTACACTCAGAGATAGCTGTATTTATTAGTCATGTAAATAGTTTATAAAACGTGGGGTGGGGTGGGGGTGGGGGCAGTTTGTGTAGTTACAATATGTTGAAGCAAAAGTCCTAAAAGTTCCCCGAAGAAAAAATGGAAATGGAAATTTAAACAGCAGCTGGGTACACTCTGTTTGTTGATAAAGATCATGTGACGTGATGAAAGGCTCCATTGCAGCTACAAAACCACACTAGACCTTGAGGTGAGACTATTTTGTCAAAGTTTCAATGCTCTTTTCAGAGGTGAGATGAGACGAGACGAGTAGGAAAGGCAATAAAATTACACGCGAGACATAAAAAAAAAAGCAAAAAAACAAAATGAAAGCATTCAATTTTAGTTATAGCCTAGAAGAATTAGAAAAAGTCAATTAAAAGCCAGGCCAAAACTGACAAATTAAGGAATTAAAGTAATAAAGACTATAACAAAACAACAAGGGTTGACAAGTGATTAAAGTAGTTAGAGTTTTCCAACTGTTTCTGCATTTTTCTTTAACTTTAGTTTTAAGGCTCAATATAGCTCTGTATTTTACATGGATCAAATTAAGAAAAATTAAAGTAAAACTAATCATAAAACTAGTCATAAAACTCTGTCTATGAAAGAGTTTTATTAATTCCTCAGTTCAGTCTCAGCCCAGTTTTATAAATAGCCAATTATTGAGGTAATTTTAATCATTTTATTAGCTTCAAATATTAATGATATGTGCCACAGAATTGGATAGTGTATTATTTTTTGTCATGTTCACAGCTTTTACTTCAAAGTCTCTGTGGCCCTTGTAGCCTAAATTGGCTAATGGATGACCGCAAGATCTTAAAGTTGTAAAATTAACAGGAATCTGGAATGAGGATAATGTGGCAGCTAATATGTCTCCCAATCCTCGTTAAAAGTGAGGTTGTGAGGTTGTGATTAACCTTATTATAGCTCATCTGTCGTTTCGTGGGTGAGATGACATTATTACATCTCACATTTTAAAATGGCTTCCCAAAAAAAAAAAAAAATGCACTCGTGTATTCAGTTTTTTTTTTTTTTTGTTCTTTTTACAGAAAGAGTAACAGACATATTCATCACAGAGAGAGCTCTGTGTGCTGCCTATAAGCTTTCCTGACAGTGTTCATGATGAAGTGTCATGCTGAAACAGGCACCCACAAATGTAGCGGGCCTATTTCACTGACAGAGTGTTTTTGGGGGTGATGTGTCTGTTAAATGCGGGTAAGAAAATGGATCATGTGCAGCACAGCGGCCTGACACAGTGACAGTGTGGAGACAAAGAGGAAAATCTGCCTGTTTTTTTTTTTTTTTTTGTATTTTTACAAAGAATCGGGACTCTCACACAAGAACAGGAAACCGTGGAAATTAACAATTTTGTGGCTAAGCTATTAGTGACTTTTTGGCTGGCAATGCTAAAGATGGATAGCTTATCTGACTTTAATAGCTGGCACAGCAGCATTAGTGCTGAGCTGGAGCGAGGAGAGGAACAATACGGCACATTAGAGGAGCAGCCAGCGCACGCCAGAAACTGCTCCAGACTTCTAATTAGCATTCATTAACAGTAGGGGAAAGAGCGATTATGGTCTTTAAGTAGTGCATTAGCTAATGTTGCTTTTTCTCATGTCAGCAGATTTAAATAGGAGGAGTGTGCTGCCACATCAGAGCCGCTGCTTTGTGCTGACTGGGAGGTTTTTGGTTGATGTTTGTGATGACCTTAAAATACACTGCTGCTGTTTGTTTACACTAGTTATTACTGCTAACAAGGCCACAGGCTCAGTCAAACATGACTGACTGTTTGCTACCATCGCAGCTGCTGCAGGAGCCCGAGCTGACAGCCATCACAATGTTTTCTTGTTTTTATGTCGCTGCTTTACAAGCTCGCTTGACTGGCACACCGTCGAAGAAATGGTGCTTCCCGTGTTATCTGTTAACTCTGCTCACGTCTCAGATAAATATAGTCAATTATGAAGTGGCAATTATGTCCAATTATCCATAATTCACCATATGTTTCATAGAACTTTTTACTTTCTTTGTAAAAACAAAAATAATAATAATAATGCAAAATTGACATATTACATAATTATAAAATGATGTTCCAAAATAAAATGTTTTAATTTAATGCACATTTTGACTTTGAATCACATTTATGTCGACCTCACAATTTATTGAAAAGAGCAGCAATGAATGACAATGAATCATAAAGTGATCCTAATATGTCAACAGAGATTCAGGAATGTTGTGCCACCCACCACTGTCTCCCAATCACCTTGTCAGTAGCATTTTGGCCTCCAGGTTGCCAGTTACCACTGAGCTGCAGCTACAAGTATTGTGGATTATAAATGTCTGACATTACTAAAACTAAAAGACCTCACTATGACTCTTAAAAAACATCTTGACAAAAACAGAAACAAAATGAGGATCTGCATAGGACATGCGTTTGAAAGATGGAGACAACTGAAAGTGTTTCCTAACATGAGATCCCCATTAGTATTAGCATTTTGGCTACCGAGTGCTGTAATGCGTGCAGGACAATTATATCAGGCCCAAATTACAAAAAAACTAGGAGCAATTTAGACCATGACAGGGCGCCACAGGCTCGTCAGTATATGAGAAACACTGATTGTGTTTCGTGTTTGAAAACAAACAAACAAACAAAAAATGAACCAATCAATTTGTGTCGGCCTGTTTTGGTTCTGTGGCAGCCCACCACTCATTGATCATTATAGGGGAAACCATGATTAGAAACCAAATTGGCCCAATATGAGTCCTCATTATATGATCAACAGATGATCATGTTACAGTGTAGGGCTGATCAGTTGCTATGGTAGCTCCTCACAGAGCAGGTCCTGCATGAGCCTCCAACCTCGACTCTCGGGGGGGTCAGGAAGGGCAATGAGCAACAGTATTTTGAGTATTTTGACTGCAGTTTTGGCCAAAATCTTACATGCTACTACTTTAAATATTGTTGTAGTTCTGTTTCGGTCTTTAGTCTCCCTCAGGGGAATGTTTGTCTTTTTAGCATCTTAATGTATTTTGTGTTCACCAGGTAGTTTCTAACTTCTATTTGATGCTCTGCAGGTGGTGCACAGTGGGGTTTTAGATTTTTTTTTTTTTCTGAAAACAGATGCCTGCTGTTCCTGGAAACCCGGGTTGATTAGAGCAATGAGAGTAAACAAAACAGTAAAGTTGAGGGGGCCAGAAAACCAAAAACAATGAACAGAAAGAAGCTATAAAGCGCCGTAGGGCGAAGGAAAACTGCCGAATCAGGTGGCGGTAGAGTCATGAATTGGGGAAGGACAGCTGGCTCTGGAAACGTTTTTCTCTGTTCTGTATTTTCGTTTCAATTATTAGACTAAATATAACTATACCCGTGAGCCTCAGCTGTCAAGAAGCACATTCCAGTCAAAGGTGTGAATCAGTGACATAACAATCAAAACACTCTACTGATGACATGGTTGCTGATTCAACCACAGCTAAACCTCTAAATTAAAAATGAACCGATGTATGCTGCAGATTAAAAAATAGCAAAGTTGCTGTTAGTGACACACAGGACAGAATTTTAAGGTCAGGGATTATTTGATTCCTGCTGAAATGAACCTTGGGAGTCATAATTAACTTATTCCCAAATGTTTATGTACTCATCCTTGTACTTTGTACTTATTCTCATCAAGAACCAGATAATTTCTTCATATTTTGGACTGAACTGGAAGAGATTCATGCTGATACTGGCTGTGAGTCAGCTCTGAGTCATGTAACATTGTCTAACAACAACAATAATAATTCTTATAGCAGTCATTTTTTTTTTCCAATCTGGCTGATCATATCATGACCTCACCTGTAGATGAAGTTGGAAAGCAGTGATTTACAATAATAAGCTGATTGAGAAAGCCAGTGCCCTAAGGGCATCCTTACAAATAAAGTATGAAAGACAGGACTAATCAATACACCAGCAGTCTGATCAATAATAGAATATTGTTTGTCTACTTCTTCATTCATGTTATTTTTACTGAGATTGGCAGATGCAGTAGTTCAATATTTTGTCTGTTTGTTTTCAGACTCTGCCATAGATTAAACTCTGCTGAGCAAACAGGAGGGTCTGTCAGCTGATGGCTTTATAATTTTCCTCTTATATCATAATTGTAAATGAAGAAAAACTTAAACATTATTCAGCCGCCCTCTGTAATTATATTATTATTCAGCCACAAATGTGCTTCATGTCCCTGCATGTTTTATGTGGAGAAATCACAGTTAATGGCTTTAAGTGCTGATTTTTGCTTTGAGTTTATTCATCCACACCACATGAACGAACGGAGGACTTAATGCTGTTGCCGTATAATCTGATAGAGACAATGTCATTATTGGGGCTGTTGATATTGGCAGCTGTTTGACCTTGAATAAACTGAAACCAGTTCTCCTTCAAGTCTTGCAACCTTCAGATGAAGTGTTGAGCTGTTCATGTGTGACTGTCAGCAAGTCTGGTCTCACACAGTACACACAGCACCCTCGGCCAGAAGAGCAAGGAATGAAGGAGGCCGACCGCAGAAACCGTGACGTCTAACAATAACATCCACATAAAAGACAGGTGATAAATGAAATGTCACTCATGTCAAACATGGAAGCCACTAAAGCTTGTTGGCTGGCGTTTGCTTTCTTTCTTTTTCTTATTATCTTTATTGTTATTGCTGCACCGAGCAGTCAAGGTTCACTTACAGAGCACACTTAACCATGTATCCTGTCACACATACACACACTCCTACCTAGCACCATACACACACATAACTCTCTGTCTCTCTCCTAACACACGGCCCTGCTCTGTGTGCTCTGCTAATATTGACTCTCCTGACTAACACTGCCTCTATTGAGTCAAACACAGAACTGTTTGACTAGAATTAGAACATCATTGAGATAACAGCCATGGACCTGTCCGGGCTGGAGCTGTAGTGCTAATGTAAAGCAGAACTGGAGAACCGCTGCTGCTGCTGATGATTGTCACTGACGGAGCTGAAGGTGCAGAAGCAGAGCCTGCAATCTGTTCACTCCACAAATGTTTTCTCACGTTTGTGACTTTTATCACTGCTGCACAATAACAGCCACTTGTGAAATGTCGTCTTGTGAAATCACACACACACACACACCGTGTTCTTGTCTTGTGTGGGCAAAGCTGTGTTTATGTATGTGTGTGTGTGTGTGTTTTTTTTTCTGTCATTAAGCTCATTGAGTCCTTGAGGTTGTAAAACTGGCTTGTCACTGGTGCCATTGTGTCGTGCGTGTCTCTGCGATGAAACAAACTGTCGTCAAACTCGTTGGGGGAAAAGAAAAAAAAAAGGTTGCATTGTCCCGAAACGTGTTTTTAAAATGAATACACGTATTAAATTCTTATCTTCAGTTACACATTGGTGCTCTAATGTTAACAGCCCTAGCCAACCATAAAACACACATGCTTAAAGAACACACAGATAAGCAAACCTACTCGACTACTCACCACATGCAGGCCTACTCACTCACTTTATCTCTCTGACTCACATTTCACAAACTTTGACTGTGTATGAAATCACTTTCTATTTACTTCGCAGGGCGATATATTTACACACCATATAGCCTCTACAATCACACAGAGAAAAGTGCAGTATTTTTTTATATAAAAACATTACAGCTTTGTTACTTAACAGCTGTTGGTAATGTCACAAAATGACAAACTGGTCTGAACAGTCTGATTTGTATTTATTAAAGAGTAAATAACTGACTGTATAAACAGAGAGCAAGAGCAAGTTAACAAAGAAGTGTTAGCAAGCATCAAGTAGCTTAATAGCCAACCTTGTTTTCTGTCAGATGAATGCAAAAAATAACAAAAATATGGGTTTTTTTTATACACATCACCTTTCATTTTAGTCTGCAACTAAACTCACCACTTGCATCTGAAAAGTCCCAGTAGCTGTGGCTAACTAGCCAAGGACAGTAAGGTTAGCTTCATGATTTGGATGGGAAAACGGTTGAGCAGCTGAGTGTTTAATCATTCCAGTTGATCTTGTTGTAAAATGTAAAGCTTTGTTGTAAAATGCATTCACGATGCCGCGTTGGAAGACCGAAACAATGTTATCATCACTCGATGGGGAATTATGCGTCATAATGTAAACTTGTTTACCCTCTTAGCTTAAACACTAGTACTTTAAACACAGCATGCTACCACTTCTAACATTACAAGAGAAAAAGAGCTTTTGGGAGGATGAGGACCAATGACAATGAGCTCAGTGAGCCTAATACTATTTCTCCAAACACTGGCTGAGGTTAACGGATTGTAAATGTCCCCAAATCCAATAAAGACCAGGACAGAGAGCTAACGTTAACCTAATTTAAGATAGTGTTGGGGACTGCTCAGAGTGGATGAGTAGTTGTTAACCTGTAAATCAAACTAATGTAGTTAATGTTTCATAGTGTTGGAAGTAACTGGACTTAGCTTCGTGACTCATGTTAAATCACAGCTTTCATTTCTGCTCTTATCTATTTTGTCAGATCCACTGAACTTTAAATACCATCTGTCTCTCTGTCTATACGTGTGCACATTTTCTCAACATGTGGAGAAATCCAAGTCATGACAAAGCTGGTGCCAATTATCATAGCTTAGCAACTGTAACTGGGTTGCTAAGCTGTAATTGGACGATAATTGTCTAGGGGGAGTTGTTTAGAAAACAACAACAAAAGTCAATTGCAATAAATATTAGTCTTGTTCCTGTTAATCATCTCTCACTGTATTTAACTGGTACACCTTGTTGAGCCTGGCCATCTGGATCATTGGCAAGGCCGTGTTTGTCAACCACATGAAAGAGGAAGAGCTGAGTAAAAGGGTACAGATGGCAGTGCAGCAGCCTTTTCTGCCTATGTGGTTTCATTGTATCCCTACAGGCCCTCACGGTATTTCGAATCGCCCTGGGTTATGTATTCGCTTGGTCATGTAAACTAAATGAACCATCCATAATGTAAATGAGAAAGAAAGAGAGATTGAGAGAGAGACAGGGTTGCAAATGCAGTGGTGCCCCTTGGTTGTTGGAAGGGAGGAGGAGAAAGAGATGTCAGCGTTTTCCCACATTACACTTTTAAATGAGCCACAGCTGACTGGAGAGTCAAACCTTCACGTTGCATATATACCAAATAGTGCAATTACTTAGCAAAAGATTCAACAATGTGTGAATTTAAAAAAGTCAACAGCATCACAAATGTGGTTTATTCTATAATTTATATGAAAAGGCTTCTCATTCTTTGTCTTGGATTCGCATGAAGAGAGATGATTCAACAGTCCCTGCTCCATCATTTACAGAGTTGCTGACTCTCCCTGACTGACTGGCAAGAGTTATGTGCTTCTGTGTTTATTGTGGTTGAACCTCCACCCACACTTTTTCTATACCCACTTTGTCCCACACAAAGTCCCAAATGTACTGTTTTCCCATTCAGAAGACAGAAAGCACTTTTGTAAATAGTTAATAGCTTTCCAGGGACACAGGTCGTGTTTTGAGTGCAGAATAATCACTGCTGGAAATTCTTGTCTGCCTGCTCAAGTCACAACACAAGGTAACCACATAAACAGCACCGCCGCTGTCTGCACTCCATCTCATTTCAATCAGTAATTACCCGGCATATTTGCACTTGGCACCGCGAGACATGATGCAAGTTATTTTGTGTCCTCGATGAGAAATATTTTCTGGCATTTCACTGCTTCCAAAACGTTACAGCCAATTTGATATTAGATAAATATTTGAGCTGGCATGCAATGAAGCGTATGTCAGATGAGCAAAAAAGCACTGGCACTATCGATGCGTTTAACTGCTCAAAGGGAAGGAAAAAGACAAGGGAGAAGCCTTGTCTGTTCTCTATTAGAATCCACTCAGTTCTTCTACAAACAGAGAGGATGCTAGCCAAACAAGCTTATTCAAGGGGGTTCTGTGTGGACCGTGTTAGCTCAGCAAATCCAGCTCCACAAACATGCTTCAAAGAATCCTGCTATCTCCACAGAGCCTTTGATGTGGGTATTGATCATGCAGCGGTCTGTGAGAATGAGGGATGCAGTGGAGGTTTAGTATTCTGTTCTGGCTCAGATAGAATAGATAATAGCAAAAACATGCACTCCCATCACGCAGCGCTGTGCTTCAGTTATGACAGCTGCACAACCATTTTCTGGCTCTGAGGTAGATACAATTAGGAGTAAAAGGAACAGGAGACAAGGGAAAAGCAAATCAAATCATTTGCCCTGAGGACAGGTCACAGCACATTATGTTTACCACAGTGGAGGAGCCCAAGCAGATTCCAAATAAAGTCAAAACATGAGTCAACATAGATGAGCACCACACCTTCAGGTGAAAGTATAAATACCCCAAGATTTGTCCACCCATTTCCAAAAAAAAAAAAAAAAACCCAAATACGAACGTTAATGCATTTATTATATAAGGCCGATTCGTTCTCTAGAAAGAAAACTAGTACAAACAACAAAAACACATTCTTTTTGATAGTCCCTGATTTGGCAGTACAGTGGCAAGAAAAACAAAGCAAACAAAAAACAAAAGCCAACACTTCCAGCATCACACAGTCACGCTGTATGCTATAGAAAGACAAACAAAGTCTGTTCTTCTTAGCATGGTAAAACAACCACCCACAGCCCTGCTCCTGTCTCACACTGAGACCATTAGTCACAATGATTTCTCTGCCAGCTGTCCTGGTGTTTGCTTAAGCTAGCCTCGCAGGCAGGTTGAGCCTCATTTGAATTCTCACTTCAGTTTATTAGGCATGCGTTGGATCATTAGTATCCAGTAAGGCCGATGCAGATGTGTTCCTCAGGTAATGTTCAAATGCAAATCTGAACGGCCATTAATCATGTGGATAAACACACCATGAAAATAGCATGCTCTGTGAATTGTATGAACCCACAGTGTTTCTGCTGCTTGGAACAACTGTCTCGTTCACCTTGTCAACAACATTCACAGCCAGCGCTCTAATCTTATTTGTGCACATGGATGCTGTAATCTCAACCATTTCTACTCATACCTGGCCTTGTGTGATAAAAGTTAGAGTGAAAAGAGAGTGAATGAACTTTGCAACTTAGCCATATCGAATGAATTAAGTAACGACTCCTTAATGCTCCGTGTGTAATTGCCTGCCATTTACAAAGTCCAACGTGCAGGCTGGCAGATCAGAGGAGCAGTGTGGCAAACTATTTTAAGATTAACAGTTGACGTGTTTATTCAAAGAGGCTTTTGTGTTTGTTTTTCCGTGGGAGTTTTTGTGTGTAGGGACCGGACTGAGCTTTATGCAGATATGAAAATCATGTGGTGCTATTTCACCCTCATCCAAATGCCACCTATGATTGTTCACAGATAAGCCGGTTCCAGTGTGAGTAATTTGCATGAAAGCATTGGCAGAGACGAAGGGTTTGAGGGAAATACCATTCTCCACCTTTTTTGCTGCAAACATGGACTCGGATGTTAGTTTAGAAGGCGTTTTTTTTTTTTTCAAGTTCTTTTATTGTGAGAAAGTCAAGGCACTATCCTCCACTTCCAAATACCATTTAGTCACTGCGCATTGTGCTGCATTGTGCCATTGTGAGTACAATCATGTTTGGCATCTTCTCTCCTTTCATTTCATCAGCAAACTGCTCGGAGCACTGCTTAAATAATCATCCAACTGCACGCAAAGCCCGGTTACACCGCAGCGTTAACTAGATGAGATCAACCACTTGTTAAAAAAAAAAAAAAAAAAAAAAAAGGGTCCGATTTTTCTATGAGGGACACATTGTGGTTACAATGAAAGTGAGTCAACGGAAATCAGTCATGGCATACTGTCATCAGAGTAAGGACACAGCCAGCTAAAAGTGCAGCCAAGCCACATATACTGGGCAAGGAGAATACACTCAACTGACAGCTGCAAGCACTTACAGAGCTGCCAAGAACAAAGACGGGGAGGAAAAAACACTATTCAGCCCAATTTGGCTATAATGAGCCTACACAACAATGGCTTCCAATATTTTCAATAAGAAATCAGTCATGATTTGAATTGCGTTTGTCAGAGGTCAACTCTCTCTGTGTTGATTTGTAACCACAACAAGAAGCACAAGGACAAATGGATTCCTCATTACAACTTAAGCTTGAAATGATAACTTGGAGACAAGGAAATAAAATAGACAGTGAGACGTAACATCTGTTACAGTCATCTTTTTTTTTTTTTTTTTGAAAAAAGTCATCAGCTGCGCAAAGTAAGAAATCAGATCGGCGAGATGTATCCTGTCTAACAGACTCTGAGCGGAGCAGCTAAGTGACACACAGGACTAAAAGCAGAGCAGGAGGAGGAGGAGGAGGAAGCAGATGGGATGAGGTGTTCTGAACCACTAACCACATGCGCTTAAGGGTCAGAGCAATTCTCATCCAATGTGCTTCTAAACAGCTGAAAAAACCAAACTTTACCTCCGGGAGTCACTGCAAGTTTGTGACTCTTTGACCCATCTGCTCATCACAGCCGCACACCAGCAGAAAAAGAGAGCGTGGGAGCTTTTTACCTCTTATTAACACCGAACACGGAGCCTCAGTCCTCGGCTGTTGTAATGTTAGTATGCATTAAGGCAAAGGAGCGTAGGGTGAGCAAGAAGTGAAGAGGAGCCCCGCAAAATAAATAAATAAAAAAAACCCAGATGAGTCCCGAGAGGCTGGAAGACGGGCTGAATGACAATTGACTGGCTGTCAACACTCATCTGCACTCACATATCCTTTCTGGCCCAACACTTTAAACTGGCAGCGGGCCACGGCCTTGACACATGAAGATGCAGCTCAAGGCTTTACTTTGGAAAGCTTTGCTCTCATGCAGTATTTACTTGTGTTTCCCACTAATTGGCTTTCATTGTCAGGGAGCGTTATCCTCTGCACTGAAAAAGAAGGCAGAAAAACCTCATAATGGTTGCCGGTTTAGAGGACAGCTGTGGCTGCGATTGAGGTACTTGCTTCGACATGCCCTTCAAATCAGCAACCATTCAGTTGTTATGATACAGCTTTGGGAGGCAACTAAAACCGCCACCATACCACAGATGCCCCACACAGCCAAGTATAGAGTGCCACCGGGTAGGGTTACACTTTCATCACACCCATTTAAACTCGTGCCCACTTTTCACAGCCTGATTCAAGTACACCACGTTAATCATGTAAGCAGAAAAAGGTCATGAACTTGCTGCTCAAGTCAAATTCACCAAAACAAAATGGCTACTTTATAGCTGCTGCAATCAATAGTTTTTAAAATAAGTATTATGTAAGCATCAAGTGTCACCAATAGTGACAAATCTACAGGGAATTATCATCTGTCGAGAAAAACATATTTCCCTTGGACCAAAAAAAAAACTGAAAGGAAAAGAATATTGAACTAAAGCAAATGAATATGAATGTGATCAGTTTATCAACCTGAAAAGTGATGATATATTACAGTTTGATTTTGTGGTCACTTCGGGACAAAAAAAGAGGTTTAGATGATATAGATAGGAAATTTTGAAATATAGCAAAAGAAATTAATTATATTAATGAATTTATTAATCGTTTTGCATGTAAAATAGTGGACAATGCCATTTCAAATTATGAATGGCCCTCATCAGCACCATAGATTAGTGTGAAAATGATTTCCTGCCTGTGCCAAAAGGCAGCTTAAGACCTCTTTATAAGACTCATTCAAACAAAGAGTCAATAAAACATCGCAATTAGGCTTGCTCTTTTAAAATGTGAGATGGTCTAATTGACTGTGTGTATTCAAGCAGAACATCAGAATTCCCTCCAGCGAGTTTAATAACACTGATAAGCTGCACTGTGCATAATCATAAGCTCAAAGCCCTGAAATGTTATGAGTGATGTATTCTCAACGTACAGTTGGATGAACGATGTTGTCTTGGTTTAAGACGTGGTTTAATGTTTATTGCTCACCTATGTGTGTGTGCAGTTTTTGTTTATTTCCCTCCAGCGTCTCTTTCAGACTGGTAAATGTTGATCAGGCTCAACAGGAGTTTTTCATAATAACATCTGTATGATGCTCGCGCCACTTCGCTGTTGATGGTTTTCAGTGAGGAGCAGGGGATAATGGCTGCAGTACAGCACATCGAACAGAGCCCGGTCAAAAAGCAAAGCACTCAATATCTCATAGGAGTGAATTTAATGGCCACTGGTTGCTCCGGACTCTTGACCCTCTCCGAGAGGCTCCATGTTAGTCACTCTTCAATGCTTTCCAATTGAAAGCCAGCCAGAAAGGTACAGATGAGATTTCAACTGTCTACTCGAAGCTTGGACGACCGAACCATTGGTGATGCTCAGCTGATAAGAGACAGTGACACTGTAGCAAGTTGGAGTTTTGTTAGATTAATTTTTAAGAGTGGGACTTTCTCATATCTGCTTAAAGTGATTTGAAGTGAATTGTAGATTGTTATTCAGTCATTGAATGCCATGAGTAATAAGTTGTAGCCTATGTCTTAAATATAAAGTTTGACAAATAGTAATGCAGCTACGGTGAGGTACTGTTTATTTTTGCTTCTATCATTTTATTTTTAAATGTGTGATTTCATTATCCATTAGCCTTGTTTTAATATTTACATTACAATATTAATTATGGCCTGATTAACTATCCACACCACTAAACAAAGTATATATAAAGTTACATTTATTAAAATGCTACTTTCAGTTGCAAATTCAATAATCAAATTTACACAGGGAAATTTTGTCACCTGAGTGCTTTTATTTTAATATATGTATTAAAGTATGAATGCAAATCTTTTACCTGCAAAGGAATATGTTTAAAGATGATATTGCTGCTTGTATTTTAATAATGATAAAAGATTGAATTGGCCCTTATCCATTTGTTTCCAAAATGTGTCAAAATGAATAGAAATTTTAAAATAGAATAACAACAACAAAGTTGAGAGCCAGCTACAGAGTGGAATCTAGGACATACTCAGGTTTTTAATACCTGGGACCCGTCTGACTCGGCCTCAAGGCAGCTAACCAGCCTAATTTAATATGGGTTTATATACAAGGTGCCTTGTTTAACATAATGAATATCTAATCATGCACGAGTACAGGAAAGCAATTTCAACAAAGTAATTGAAAGCAGACTTTGTTTATATGACAGAGAATATTGCTGCACTCTTGGCACAGGAGAGCTCCGGCACATTAAATCTCTCTTCAAGTGTCATTTTAAAATAAAAGGGGGAGTCTCCCATTATTACCATGTCAACACTGCTGACGGCTGAAGATTGCCATCATTTATAGAGGTGCAAAATTGGTCCGTGCAGCACATATTTAAAGTCAGTGCTTCTCTTTAGACATTCATAGAGTTAACATTCCCTCTCATGTTGTTGTTATGCAGATGATCAATGTGTCAGGGATGCGTCTTATTGCTGTGAGGCATCAGGTCTTGTTATGACTGGTGCATCTCAACCTAGGATTTCTAATGTTGCTGCTGTCCTGTGCTGCCATCTAGTGTTCAAAAGTTATTCTGGTGCTATTTGGTATCTGTATGAACACAACAAAGCTTTTTTTTTTTTTTTTTTTTTTCAAAGGAATTTTATTCCTGTGCATACAATGAAAGCAGGAGAGCTCAGTTTCAAATATGAAGACAGAAAATGACTTTTTTAAAAAAAAAAAAAAAAAAAAAAAAAGCTCTATATAACTCACCCATGGAGACAGAAACAGTAATGGAGTAGACAAAAATCAGTATGATGGCAGCTTCACCACGATTCCTCATGTGCCAAGTAACAAATGTGATCACAATACACACAAATGTGCAAAGACTTTTCAGCTGCAGGGCTGCAGTAACCAAATATCTGCCACAATCTTCAAAAAAAAAAAAATCAAATTAACACTTTTGTTTTGTGTTGGTTCAGATACAACATATAAAATATCGTACAAAACAGCTTTGGTGACCAGTGTATATACACACTTCTGCATATATATAAAAGCAAGTTTAAATATCATAACTAGAGCTAAATATAAAACAGACTATTGCACAACAGCCAGGGAAGGACAGTGAGGAGGGTAGTGATCATTGAAGCAGCTGTCGTCTGCTTTCAGGGTTTTCTGCGCCTGTAAAAGAGAAACAAGTTGATTTTATAAAAAAAAAAAAAAAGAGTAAAAAAATGCTGCTGTTCTTATCTGAGGAAAACAGAATGACAGATTCTCAGATATGACAGCTTACTTTGTGATCCCATGATGCTCAAAACCAGGACCCATGTTTGATCCAGCCCTCATCTCCACTGCCACAGAGCACTGCAAAACAATAAAAAAAAAAAAAAAAAAAAAAAAACATGACCCAAATGTATTTGCAACACCACAAAAAACCTGAAAGGCCTGTTAATAGGTTCATCCACACAAACATAACAATGTCTATATCACACACGGCCCAGAGACTAAAATAAGTTACTAGTTCATTTTGTTGAAATAAACCCTGAAGTCTTTTGAAGCTTATGTTCAGTTGTTAGTGTAACTGTTACACCAATAACCATTTAGTAGTAATATTTTGTGTCTGTCTGACATCAAATGAACAATGGGCCCACAAACTTAATCTCCTAATCTCTTAAACTTAATCTCTAAGTATTTGATAACAGACTTATTGTTAAGTCTAAAAAGTTCAAACTTCTTTTGTAAATTATTTGTTGATCAAGTTAAACTGTTGGTTATCATCATCATTTTATACCCCAAATTGTTCATTGATAAGTGGAGAAAGCTTGAAGATAATCAAAGTGGTGTTTCTGATGTTCTACAAGTACAGTAACAAGAAACAGATCTTTGGACATGTTATGTTCTGGCCACATTTAGCTTCCAAACATGTGAAGTCCAGTTCATCTCGTCATCTGTCTTTCTTGACCAAACACACAAGCAGTTTATGGAAACTAACTGATGTTGTCATCTTACCCTCGTCTCAACATCAGTCCAAGCGCCATCTGTTTGATCTCTGTTGGCTGGAGTGCCTTCTGATGATTTCCTCTTACGGCTTCAGAGACAAATGTAAAGTGACATAAATGAGCTAAACATCATCATCATCATCTGGCTAATCAGCATCTGTTAACCTGCAGTGAACAGCTACCTTGGGACTGTGGTGAGCTCCTGTTTCAGAGTCTCGATGTCAGTGAATTGGACAGATTGTCCTCCTCCTCTGGTTTTAATCACCTCACCCTAGAGAAAGAGTAGAAAAAAAAATATACATATGGAAAAATCATTATCGTTTACAAGAAACAGAAAAACAGGAACAAGTATAGATGAGACAGATTGGTGTTGTTTAAAAACAATCAACGGCTCCTGGCATTGTTACCTTGATGAGTTTGGTCTGTATCTCGCCATCAGAGGCGACCTCTTGGTGTGTTAACACGTATCTGTCACATTTGGACAGGGCCTTCTCGTTGGGTGCAGACACCTGGATGGAATTGGGAATGACGGGCTGCAAAACTGTACCCAGGTCCAGGTTGGAGGCAGGCTTATGGTCCACCCACTTCTCTCCGCCAGCAGAGCGGGAACGACGGTGTAATGGACGCACGGGTGTGGCCGTCTACTCAGATCAGCACAGAGAAACAGGGAAAAAAAAAAAAGATGTGTCATGAAACTGGTAAATGGTTGGAGACTTTCACTTGTAGGAACCAAACTTTTGGAAAAACAGTCAAAACATGTACTTAATGAGTGAAGGGGTGAAAAAAAATCTGCATTTAACATTTAAAACATTTAAAACCAAGATGAGAGAAATTTCTTTCCATTACTGCCTAAAGCTAACTCACTGACCCTGTAGCATCTGTCAATTAAGTCTAGATCAAACGTAGGAGATGTGGAGCAGGCTTCTTCATCCTCTCCAACCCTAAACAGAGCTCTCCTCTGGGCTCGACTGGCTGAACGAACCGCTGGTGATTGTGTTCTTGAGGGCACGCTGGGTGAACGATAACCCTGCCTACTGTTCATTGCCTCCTGTCGCTCCCATGCAGAGATGCATCTAGCCACAGACAGAGGTACTGAGGTGCTGGTACTGGGGACGGGACAGACGAGCCTTGGGTTCATCTCAGCCTCCTCAATGCTAGTGATATTGAAAGACGGTGACCCTGGAACTGACTCAGGTTCTGGCTGCAGTTCTAGTTCTGGCTCTGACTCAGACTCGGATTCTGGCTCTGACTCGGGTTCTGGCTCCGACTCTGACTCAACTTCTGGCTCTGGGCTGACATGAGTAGAATCAAAAAGGAGCTAGAGAGCAAAGAGGCGAGATCGCACAACACATAGTTAGATACGGTTAGAGTGTTGTTTTTGACAGAACTTGTATTAAATTGAGTATGTTTGAGTTTTGGACTCCTGCTGAAACAATTCATTGACTCACAAAGTTGAGTCTTGGGGTTTTGAGGATTTGCTGTTTTATGTTATAAAGGACTGTTAAATAAGTATCATTGGGTTTAATAAGACAAATGAAGATGTCACATTTGACACTGGGTAGTTGTGATGGACATTTTCACTATTACTACTATTTTTTTCAGTAGGATTAGTTATGTTGGTCCAGTGTTAGTTTATACATCAGACCAGAGCAGCTGTTAACTTGTATCAATCATGTATCCAACTATAGATGGATATCATGTCATCTTATAGTGTTTTGTAACAAATAAAATAGTCAGGAGTTAAGCAGATGTTCTACATTTGCACCACTGAAACAACATACAGGGATAGGTGAGGGTGAGGCCGATCTCTTTGCGGGAAGGCGTTCTTCCCTTGAAGGTCGCTGAGGACGCGGCTGAGGCTGTGGTTGTGGTTGAGGACGAGGCTGATGATGAGGCTGCGTCTGACGCGGTGGAGGATCAGGGCGACCTGAAGTCTTGTTTTCGGACACAATGGCCTTGAGCTGCTTCAGCTTCTCGTCTTTCACCCAGAGTTTGTTCTGCATCTCCAGCTGCATCGCATTAACACGTCTCTCCTGTGCAAACAAGAGGCATTAAGTTCAACTAGAATACCAGTTGGGACGCTGTGGCGGTAAAAATCTCTAAACAATAACCAAAAAGGAAGTTAAGAGAAGTGACTTACACATTCTCTCTCCCACTTGTTCTGGGTGTCTGACACCACGCCGTGCATGCGCTGCTCCATGCGTCGTTTCTCAGACAGCTCCCTCTGCAGCCTCTGCTCTCTGGTTTCCAGCTCGTGCCGCAGCGAACGCTTATCGTCCTCGTAGATTTTGGTTGTTTTCTGGAGGATGTCGATCTGGAACAGAAAAATATAGCATGTTTGAGAAAATAAACATCACATTTTCAAAGCAGCGCCCTTAAAGAAAATTGAAGGTTTGTATTTCCCACCTTGTGTTCTTGCATCTTAGTTTTCTTCTCCAAGCGTTCTATCTCCGCTTTGTTAGTTTGGATGATTCTGTCTCTCTCTACTAGTTTCCCATTTTGTTCCTGAATAACACTGTCTTTGGAAATGAGATTGTTGTCCAGGTCCTGCAGCATAGACTTCATGATGTTGGCTACGATAATATGAAGGAGACAAAATATGAAGCATGAGAAACCAAACTTTTCATGTAACCTGAGAAGAGCCGAGCTAAAAATGAATAGGTACCTGCTCTATTGTATTCGTCAATCATCATCTGCCTGATCCTGTGTCTGTTCTGCAGAGCTTCGATCAGTCTGGGCAGAGTGATGTCATCGTGAGGGTCGGTCACTTCAGAGGAGGGAAGAGGTGGGAGGCTGTGCACCAGATCGTTTATAACAGAGGCCACATCTGCAGAAACAGAATTAACATAAGTCCTTAAAGCTATTTTGTGTTAATAAGCGAACAAAATATTTGTAATTATTCATAATTAACCAGGAGACTTGGTTTATATAGAGTTGTTACCCCTGTCTATTGGACCGCCTCGTTCCTCCAGCTTGCGAGACAGTTCCTCTTTAAAGGCCTGGTTTCTGTTGCGGCGGCCTGGAGTAAAGGCACAGATGGGTCTGTCCGCTGGCCGAGCTACCTCCACCTCCTGGGTCATCTCTGCAAACCTCATCACCAGCTGCACAAACAAAAGCAAGCCTTGTTTGTCAGACTCAAAACAGCTCAGACGCTTACAAGTAAAAAGACGCACTATAAGAGACATTAACCTACCAAGGTCTCCTCATAATCATCAGCCTTAGGGTTGACGCAAACAACCATTTTGACTTTTCCCTCTCCATCAAAGTAGTTTTTGAACAAATGGGTGACTTTAGAGTCTCTGTAGGGGACCATCTGAAAGAAAAGAAACTTAAGTTTACCTGCACAGTTCATCAGTGAATATAATGAGTGTTGACGATCCATACCTTGTTTGTGCCAAACATCTGGTTCTCTCGAAGGATCTCAATGCATGTCCGCAGATTCAGCAAAGACTGATTGATGTTACCTGCGAAGAAAGTTGTTGTTTAATGTCTCATGAACATCAACTAAGGGTGAAACCAAATCTGGATGTTTGGGGAACAAACCTGCTTCACGTATACGAGTGCCTTCTGCTCCAGTCCTGCCAGTGCGCTCGCTTCCTGCCAAGTCGACCAGACACAGCTGACTGACAGTCACCTGGCTCTTATCCTGAGAACAAGACAGGAAAAAGTGGTTGTTATTATCATCATTATTATTATCCAAATATAAATTGATGCGTTAATGTGTTAAAGTCTAGGACTAGAAAATGTGGTTTGAACTGACCTGGAGAATGGTGTCACCATCTGCATCCAGTGGAGCTTGAGCCAGTTTAATAATGAACACGCTGTGGGAGCGGCTGGACTCTCTGTTGAGACGGGTGTTTGCAATTTTTCTCTTCTTCTGACCTGGAAAAACACAGTATAGGCAACTTTCCAACCATGTCTATTGAGGATTTTCTTTAGGATTCACCAAGTCAAGACTTTGAACTCCATACAAAATGCAATTTAATAACCCTTAACATTACCTTTAAACTGACTTTAAGACATCTCAGGACCAGCAGACACCCAATTTATGTAAAAAGGTTCATTTACATATATATTTGACAACACAAAATTATTTTAGGTACAAATCTCTACCAGGAGCTGCTCAGAGAGAAGATTAACTGAAGTCATTTCCTAGTCAGAGCCAACCCGGAGGCCAGCAATACCAGGTCAGTCACATCTACGATCATCAGAACAGTATCCGCTCCCCCACCTTCTTTGTTTCCCCCATCTTTTAAATGAAACCTACCTCGCCAGAATACTTGAAACGCCTCCTCTGCAGACTTGACCTCAACTTCCATACTACCTGCCACGTACATGTTGTGATTCTGATCCTCTCTGAGGATCTTAGACTGAGGTGGTCTACATTGAGAAAATAAACACAGTTAGACATTAAAGATAACAGAGCTGCACTTTTCATGCAACAGAGATGTGGGGTATGAAACTGGGGAATATTAATGTTGCTTGATTACAGCCAGGGAAAGTAATCAGACAGGTACAATCATGGAACGACAGTCAAAGCGACAGACAGCCGATTTTAAGACATTGAAGCATTTGCCATGACAAGTCTATGAGCAGCGGGTGGGTAATTGGTGATTTTAAGGACTGAAGAAACACTCATCAACACTGGAGACATTTCCTGACGTGACTGTCACGAGAGCCACCATCAGACTTGCTTCTTCTTCTTCTTTTTTTTATTTAGGGCTGGGTATTAATTTATATTCTTTCAGTACTGACTAGCTTGAATTTAGTTATCCAAATTGTGGATGGAAAAATAGATAACTCATCTGTTTGATTTTTAATCATTTATGTAGTTTTGTTATCTGTACTGATACACATAAAAAATACAAATGGAACCCTGCCCTACATTTTAATAACTTCTTAAGATGTTGTGATTTTTTTTTTCTTTTTCTGCAAGGAATCAGCATTTACATCACAACATTTGTGCAACTTTCAAAATGTCTCCAGCGTTGACGACATTTCATTGTAGAACAGGGAAGATTCTGATCTAAACCAGGTCACTACTCTGATGTCTGATGTGCGAGTTTTCACTGGTCACATACATGAACTCAGTGTTCTGGCGCACAGGTGTGCCTCCACCATTCCACCTAGTAAAAAGAAAAGATGACAATTTTGTCTTCCTACTTACTCACTGACATAAAACAGTTACCTCTCATAAAGTTTGACACTTAATATGTTAATATCTGGTCTGTTCAGTAATTAAAACATGATGCTGCGTAAACATTCATGTCCATTTTATTTACATTTTCTGAACTCACTTTGGTTTGATTGCATCTTCCTGATTTTCCTCCAGAAGATCGTAGATGTAGTTGTTGTAGATTTCTATGTAGGAGACAAAGATGCTGTAGCTGCTGTCTTCGTCTACCTCGTCTACTTTGTAAGCCTCCTCTGACTTTATCATGTCAGCGAATTCAGGATCAAGCTTTTGTCTAAAAATCAAAGTTCACATCACATGACAAATAAAATTAAATTACAATACATTACATTACAGCAAGTCACTGCAGATTTCCAGGACCTCAGACTTACTTTGAGGGGGTTGGTTTTGGAACAGGCAAGTTGTTGTCCCGCTTTTGGCGTTCCAACAAAGCATCAACTTCACTCTGGATCTCCATGCCATTTTTCTCATCCGTTTTAAAAACCTGAAACCATGGAATTGAATTAGATACATGTACACAAAGTGTTGACTGACTCGGTTTCTGAGGGCTACTCCCTTACATATCTTTTGGCCTGGTAGGGACCTATACTGTTGAAGATCATGTCGAGGGAGCGAGGTAAAAGTCCTCCCTGGCCTGGTGAGCCAGTCATAGTGAACGTCTTTCCACTTCCTGTTACTCCGTAAGTAAAGAGCAGGCCTGCAAGAATAAGTAGAAAGAATCAGTAATACTCTCAGGGGCTGTCTAAGAGGGGGGAAGACAAGATATTTTGTCTTTTTTGTCTTAAAAAACTGTGATGATTGTGCACATTTGCATGGTATTGCAGAAAGTCATACAGTGTTGTATTTGGTTGGTCAGTGGTCAAAAGGGTGTGTGCGTGTGATTGTTAAGATTAAGTATGAACCCTGCTGTTGAAAAAAAGATAGCCTGCATTCTTACCATTTTTTCCATGGATGAGGTCATCGACAAGAGGCTTGGCCACGTACTCAAACAGTTCCATCTGAGATACTGAGACCCCAAAGACTTTTTTGAAAGAATACTGTGTCTGACAAACAAAAGAGAGGAATTTCAATATTTACAGAAGCATATTTCACAAGGATGAAGCTGGTATATGTTTTTCTTACTGACAGTAAATACTGTCAAAGAATCAGATAAATAAAAATGCACTACTTTGTCTCTTAATATTTTGATTTCCTCCTCCTAAAAAGCGCTAAAATCTAAAGGTCCCCCTATAAAAGGGTCTGGTACAGGGTCTCCTCCCACTGAATGTTTCTATAATAACATCACAGGGAGGTGCCCAGCATTTAAGGATATCCAGACCATTTTAACAAGATCCTTTCAAAACAAATGAGGAGCAGTTTCACTTCTAGTTCCTTCCATATGTTTTAGCTCCATGCTGGATGATTACATATGTTATCTGGGCCTGGAAAAATGCCAAGATTTTTGGAAGAACTGGTGGATGTGGATGTAGATAAGGACATACTATATGGACTATCTGCTCTGGCTCTCTGCCACTGTTACCTAGAAAAGGCCAAGTTGGAAAACATGGATGAATAAACATTAAAAGAAAGGCCTGCTTACTTTTCACTTGCACTTACCAACACTTTTTTAGTGTTGTCAACAGTATAATTAGAGCATTTTTGTGGCAGTAACTACATATGAATTCAGAATAGTTTGTTTTAGTACAAAAAGGAAACAACAGAAACAACTTCTGGATATCAGTTACCTCTTTGTACTCTCCATTGCGGTTTGTTTTGAAGCCTTCGGGCGCATGCAGCTGGATGGTAGTGCTACTGATCACCTCAATGCAGCACTCGTCATCTTCTGCACCCAGAGGACGTACACGGCAGTATACCTAAATAAATAAAAACATCAGTCAGATGTCTCTACTTTGATACACATATACATTGATCTGTAACAAGCTTGACTAACTTTGTGTATTGTATTTACTAATTCTTTGACAACTTATTAACACTCACCCCGACTGGGTCTTTCTGGTTGCTGGAAGGCTTTTTGGGGGGCCTGCGTGGGGTTTTACCCTTCCTGAAATAAAAAAAAAAATATTATTTACATTTAATCAGTACAGGGTTCGCAGAGTTAACTTACAATGACATGTAATTAAATACCTGTTTGAAAACTGTACCGGTTATGAAAGTGTAATTAAGGAAATATGAAGTATTAATGACTCATGATAAAAGATTTAATTGAATGAATTGAATAGAAAATAAAAGAATGATTGCATTGCATGCATTGTATATTGAATTATGGACTGAAAGATTAAAAGAAAGAGTTTTCCATCTCATAATTAATTATTTATATGAATAGATGAACAGATTTCCCACAATCCACTGCCTCAGCAACCTCGTTTTTAGTTTATAATCACAAAAAATAACGTTTCCTGCGACTACGGATAGAAACATTAACATTTGATATTACTTCCTACAGTAGGCGAGTAATGTTATACTGTCTGACGCTTTTTAAGGAAACGAAACAAGAGCTTTTTAAGTTTCAACACCTATCGATATCCTGCTAGCATTAGCATTTTTCAAAGACACAGTCAAGACTAATTGTTGGCTCCGGCGACTTTGTTTGGATTTTTGTTACAAGCCCGTAAAACCGTAAAAAAACACACAAAAACTACAATGTACTTCATGTACATCTAGGGAGTATATATATATATTTATATTATATTTTTAAAAAAAAAAGGGGAAAATATTATGTTATACTCACGCTTGTCGGATCATTGTAGTCGGCTGGTTGTTGATCTTTTTACCGTTTCTGTTGCTACAGGTTTGAACTTTCCCTCCGCCTCTAATCATGGGACGTTTTCAAAACGGGCCGGTAACAGCCAATCAGAAGTCACAAAAGATAACACGTGTCTCTGTCGTCACTTCCGAGTACTTTTCAGGAAGTGAAAAAAAGTAAAGTATGTTAACCTATAATGTCCAGCTGAAGCTTTTATTAAATAGATGGTTTTTTTTTAAAAAGACATTGATGAAACCTGTACTTTTTGTAATGACTGCCCTGAAAACTGTCCTTCACTTGTTTTGGTATTACCCAGTTGTTCAGATTTTTTGGCAAAAACTATGTGATTTCCATGATAACATTGTAAAACATTTGAAATTATTTTGGAGGAATGTATTGTTTGGCGTCTTTGATATTTGAATAAATCTATTAATCTTAATGTCAAAGTTTCATATTCACCGCTGTAAATTTTCTATTAAAGAGCCATGCTTCACTGCTTTTAACAATTAATACAGACAATACATTCTCTCTATTAAATACTCCAAGAAGAAGAAAGTGCTTAGAACTGTTGAAATATGTGCTGCTTTTGGTGTAATTTGTATGATCCCTGACCCCCAGCATTTTTTTTCTTTCCTTTCTTTTCTTCTCCTTTCTCTCCTAAACTTGACTAGGAGCATCTATTGTAATTATACTAATGTTGTGTAATGTAATAAAATTTAGAAATATGATTGCAAAAGAAATGAACATTTAAAAAAGAGGCTAAATGTGGTTTATATATATATATATATATATATATATATATATATGTGTTGTGTGTGTGTGTGTGTGTGTGTGTAATTATGTTTAATTATTATGTTTATAATATAGTAGTTATATATAGTTATAGTAGTTATAATATAGTAGTTCGGTGACGTCATGTTGTAGTCCTACCTAAACACCAAACATGGCGTATATTAAGATTGTTGTTGTTGGGGAAAACGACTGACGCCTACAGTCCACCAGCTGAAACCACATCCACAAGTTACAAAACGGGGACATTTCCGGTGTAAAAGACTAACTCGTGTTCATGTTAACTGGTGCAACCTGCTTCCGATGTTGCACCCGCAGATTCGCCATATTTGATTGGCCGGCTTGAGATTTCTGTGAACGAGTCAGTCATTGTGGATCTGACAACATATGTTTTATTGTTTGGTTTTTTTTTCTTTTATTAGCCCGAATTCGTCGCATTTTCGTCGCGGTTTTAATCTTGACGGGTTTTTTTTCACCCAGGTCTTCGTCCTTTCAGTAGTTCAGAAATATGACGAATCTGCGGGTTAAACATCTTGAACAATCTGTGGCACCATATAACATAAACACCAGTTAAACTAGAAACACTGACCAGCAAAACATTCACGTGTATTGTAGTGTTATGCAAACATAGAGGTCCTGCTTTTATACTGCAACTCCACACACTGAAACAGCACAGGTAAGACTAAAGTTTTAACCTCACGGATGCAAACAGACTTAATTAAAAGCTCCGTGTCGTGTTGTGCAATAATAATCGTCTATTTTTAAGGAAGGAAATGAAAAGACCTACGAAGTCAAACGCATCCGAATCAAAGGATAAAGTGAAGAAAAGACCCGGAGAGAAACCTCGTCCAACTCTCGCCAAAAAACTAAGGGACAAGAAAGATGGAGAAACGTCCAAACCAGGTGTGTAGCACAAACAGGACACATCAGTGAGAATTAAACTCATGCACTGTTGATCGACTGTTCACGTTGTTGTATATGTTTTGCAGGGCCTCCACTCAAGTCTTCCTGCGTGCAGAGGAAAGGTGGGAGCATCTTGCACCACATTTACAAAAACACCCTTGGACAGAGTCTTCACTCACAGCTGAGACAGGTGAGGCTGGAATAAAGTGTACAGAATAATCAAACACTAACAGAGGCATTATGTCAAAAACACAAATGTAAAGATAGAAACTTTAAATTTATTATCAGAGTGCGTCTTAGATATAGAGATCAGCTGTGTTTTGGCCTAAATTGGAATCAAAACAAATATATTTATTTTACAATTGTACATTTATCTCTCTTTCAGTGTCTCCAGGAGCCTTTTGTTCGCTCTCTGTCGTCCTACTACTTCCACAGCGCTACCAGTCCCTTCGACCGCAGAATCACCTGTCTGGAGTGGCATCCCACTCAACACAGCACTCTGGCTGTGGGGTCCAAGGGTGGAGACATTTTTTTGTGGGACTTTGAGGCCCCCACAAAAAAATCATTCATTCGGGGGGTGAGTCCTGAATCTCGTTTTTGTAAATGTTGCTTATAAATATACAAAAATAAACACTTGAGACCAGGGATAATTACATCACTGTAGCTTATTTCAAAATTGTACAAAATAGATTTACGTCACTTCAAACTTTTATTGATTTTTTTGCTTAGATGGGTGCTGGGGACTCAGTTACGGACATGAGGTTTAACCAGTTAAATCCCACTCAGCTGTTCACCTCGTCTATGGGGGGTACAACAGCACTTCGAGATTTCAATGGGACAACTCTTACAGTGTTTGCCAACACAGACACTCTGAAGTAAGACTAAATAAAGTAAAGATAGATTATAGGCCTTGTCAGTCTAGCATCAGTCTTCTTATCAGATGGCCCCTATTGGATTAATGCCAAACATGCGTGTGATGCTAAAAACTGCCCTGTGATCAGCCTGCATTTATCTTTGTGTGCACAGAGCGGTGCGGGAGACTTTATCGGAGGGATGAAGTTTTGCCCCACTGACCTTTCCCGTGTCTACGTGGCCTCCGGTGAGGGCACGCTGACCATGCAGAGCTTTGAGGGCCAAGCATCCACCGTGTTGTTCCGAACTCAAGACTGTGGCCACGATCACCACAATGTCTGGTGAGGAAACTGCAAAGAAGACTGATGCTCAGAAAAGACACATGTCTAGGATTTCTTAGTCTGTTCTATTGTTAAATTTCTTCCATAGTGTCTTCATTCTGATCAATACATTTTCAAAATGTTCTGATTCATTCGTTTTATCCTGCCATTTCCAGTGATTTCTCTTTGTTTCCTGCTCTCTTACAGTTTTTGGTATTGCTGCGTTGATGTGTCTGTGAGCAGACAGATGCTTGTGACCGGAGACAATATGGGACAGCTCTTACTGTTGGGTTTGGATGGACAAAAGGTGTGTTGTCAACCTGCTTATTGACGTGTATAATTCAAGCCTAAAGAGATGAATCGTGTGCCTGCACTTAAATTAATTTATTTTAATAACAAAAAGAATAATGGGTATCGCATGTGTCAAGAGTTGTGTTGCATTTCTGTTTCGTGTAGATTTTCAGTAGCAAGTTGCACAAAGCCAAAGTGACACACGCAGAGTTCAACTCCCGATGTGATTGGTTGTTGGCAACGGCCTCGGTCGACCACACGGTGAAGCTTTGGGACCTGAGGAACATAAAAGATAAGAACAGCTTCCTGCATGACCTGCCTCATGACAAGGCTGTCAACTCAGGTAACACTGTCTTTTAAAACCTTTTTTTCCAGTCTTTACATTGCATTTACTTTATGCATTGTGATACTTGTTTACTGTATAATATCTGATATGAGTTTTTAGTTTAGGATCATTATTTATTTATATTTTATATCACAGTTTCTATGAGCACAGGTCATAATGTTCATTTTGACAAAGCTGTTTCTGTTGTTTCCTTTCAGCCTATTTCAACCCACTCGACTGCTCCAAGTTGCTGACCACAGATCAGTATGACCAGATCCGTGTCTACTCATCCTGTGACTGGTCAAAGCCTCAACATATCATCCAACATCCACACAGACAGTTTCAGCATCTCACACCCATCAAGGTATTTTTTTTTTTTTTTTTATCTTTTTCTCTCTGTGTGTGTGTGTGTGTGTGTGTGTGTGTGTGTGTGTGTGTGTGTGTGTGTGTGTGTGTGTGTGTGTGTGTGTGTGTGTGTGTGTGTGTGTGTGTGTGTGTGTGTGTGTGTGTGTGTGTGTGTGTGTGTGTGTGTGTGTGTGTGTGTGTGTGTGTGTGTGTGTGTGTGTGTGTGTGTGTGTGTGTGTGTGTGTGTGTGTGTGTGTGTGTGTGTGTCTTCATATAACCAACATAATGGAGAGAAACTTTCTTAACAAATAACCTTTTATTTGCGCAAGTGATCAAAGCCCAAAATCAAACGTCATGTTAACCAAACACAGACATTGTTACATATTCACAGATAACAATTTAAATCATGGGTTGCTCTGCGGAAAGTATTTATACTAAAAAAAAAAAAAAAAAAAAAAAAAAGAAGAACAAATTATAGACTGAACTGATTTTATTTTATCATCCCCAGGATAGTATAGTCAAGCACAGACAGGATTGTTGCTTAAAGCAAAAACATCTTTATAACAAATCAATTTTTTATCTTTTTCGGCCGTCTAACTGAATTTTAGAAAAGCAGAAAGATATGCAGTGAAATTAAAAGTTAATTTTATTATGAAAACACATTTGATCTCATTGGTATTCAATGTGAGTCAAGAAGTGTGTAGAAATGTTGTTAAAAAAAAACTGTAGTGCAAACTGTAATCTAGTCGTAGCTCGAGGGGAACGGACAAATTAAATGCACCATTGATCTGCAAAAAAAAAGAAACTGATGTAGAAATGATATTAATATTCATGTAATTCATAGATAATACAGGGCCAGCCTGAATAAGAGTAGCAATTTTTCATTATCATTGTTGTAGGATACTACTTGTGATATAATTCTGTTATTGATCTGTAGGCCACATGGCATCCCTTCTATGACCTGATTGTTGCTGGGCGTTACCCCGACGACCGCGTTTGCTCCGGTGACCAAAGGTCCGTCGACATCTTTGACGCAAACACGGCAGAGCTCGTGCATCAGCTACACGATCCCACTGTTTCAGGGATCAAGTCTGTGAGTGTTTGTTTCTTTTAATGGCATAAAGAAATTTTTTTTTTTAAAAAAAAGACTCCAAAAGTGGAGTCATTAACTCCTGGAATTCTTCACTTTCAGGTCAACAAATTTAATCCAATGGGTGATGTGATCGCATCTGGAATGGGTGAGTTTTTCAGGACATGTTATTTAACAACTTGAACCTCTTGTCACTTTAATGTCTTTGCTGAAGCTTTTGTTACGTTCACTCACAGGTGTGACTGTGCTGGCATGGGACAGGAACAAGTCACTGGTCAACGATCGGCAGACGGAGCAGGAAGACACTTCGACATCAGTGGACAGTCTGAGAGGACAGAGGAGGAGTCAGCAACGCTCCAGCAGGAGTCGGAGAGGTCCCGCGATGGATCCTAAGCTCAAGAAGAAACTGGCTTCTCTGGAAGAATCTGAGACCAAAACCAAGACAAAGACAAAGACTGGGTGTACGAAACAGAAACAGCACAGATGAGGGAGAAGTGAGCTGAAGAGTTAAAACATACACACACACACACACACACACAGATATATGTATGTGTTTCTTTGTCTCAGGTATTCTTTTATAATCTGTTTTTCTACTTTGTGACAATAAAAGCGTTCATGTTTTCTTACAAATCCTCTCCATCTGCTGAATAAGTTATGATACAGGTTAAAGACAGATTCAAGCCAAGTGATTTAATGCGTGCTCCACGACGTCATATAAACTGGCGGTCGCTGTATTAAGCATAATTAAAGAGATAACTTCCACGTAGTTCATGGACTGTGACATTCGCCAGCTGGAGGAGGACTCCACCCCAGGCTTCCTGTTCTTTTTCTTCTCTCTGGTGTGAGGCCCGGTGAGCAGAGGACACCATGCTCATGACAAGATTATCAAATTGTTTTTGAGTCAGTGGTCTCCTTGTCTTCTCCAGTGTGTTCAACATCTGTGTCATGGAGCGCAGGCTCCTGGGAATGTTGTCGTTGATCTGAGACTGAAACGTCCGCCCTGCCCTCATCGATGCCATCTCTTTATCAAGCATGGCAATGTTGTTGTCCCGGTCGATCTCTAACCCGCCCAGCAAAAACTGCATACGGGACGAGAAAGAAAGAGAAAGAGAAATACCAATCTACTTGTTTACTTAAGTAAAACATTGCAAGATGTTTGATTAGTCGGCAACTTTTTGTAGAAAAATACCTCAAACATCAGGTTTGCGTCAGAGACAGAGTCAGTCATGTGAGAATTTGGACTTATTCCTGCTGCCACATCTAAAATAAAAAGTACTGAAGTTTAGTTTCAATCTAAATGGGATTAATGAAAGTAAATAAACAGTAGATGCCTTCAGTCACTAAAACTTAAGAGCTGTTTTCTAGCTATAACGCATATTGCACAATTCAGTATCATTATATAACAAAATTTTGAATTTCTCTCCACAGCCTTATAAAAGATTTTCTGTCACTACTTACCCTGCAGCATATTGTCAAGACAAAGCCACAGAAGGAGCTGGAGGAAGATTTTAACTCGTATCTTCATGGTGATTCTTCTTGTGGCTGTTACCAACAAACACAGCTCAACCACATCCCTCTCACCTCTGTTCTGCCTTGCCCACTTTAGTGAATCCAGGCAGAGAAGACTCAAGACTGAATACCGTGCATTTTTCCAGCTTGGAAAAAGAGACCAAAAGCCAGATGGCTGTGATGTGCGGCGGCAGTGTTTTTCAATAGTGGTTCTTCTTTGTACTTGGAGCTTGCTGAGGCTCACAGGTTCACAGAGGAAACAAAGCGTTTTTCTCTTTCGTTCTGCAAAATTCAAATCACAACATATATTGTATTACTTGGATGTTAGATCTTCATATAGTATATTCATGTCAAACATCACAATTATCCATTATATTAATCTGATATTAAATAAAGGTGAGTCTTGTTTAGAATCAAGACAAAAAGTGACAAAAAATATATAAACACATTTATACTGTCTTTGTTTTTCAAAAGTAAATGAGTAATAATAAGTAATAGGTAGTTTTGGGGTCTTGGTATATCTAAACTCTACCTATGACCATGGTTGTGCAAATTTTTTAAGATCAGGAGAAGAATAGTGTTTTTCTCTGTGTTTCTTTGTTATTATTATCTTTGTTATTTAGAAGTTAAAAGTTTATAGTTATTGTCAAAAGGATGTTTCTGATTCTTGTCTTTGGTAACATTCAGAACCAGAATAATGGTATTTGACACACTTATTTAAACCAAAGTTTAGTCAAAGTGGTGACACAGTGGTGAATGGGGAACTATGAACTATCTGGAGTATTATATATTTATATTATCATATAAATGTATGTGAAAATAAAATGGGTATAATAAGTAATATATGTTTTTATTCTAGTCTGCCTGACAAGTTTCTTTGTTGATTTGATTTAGTCGTATTGTTGTGTTTTATGTTTTAATTGTTTGTTTATTTATTTACTTGTTGTAATATTTCTTTCATTTTGCCAAAATAAGTTATTAATTGTGTAGTAACAGAAAGTCACCGCATGGGGGCAGTAACCGCGTTTGTTCTCGGTGAGTAGCGTCTGTTTACTTCCGGTGAAGAGTTCAACTTGTATTGAATGATAAAGTAGTGAAGATAAAGGTAAAACGCACTTGTTGATGCTCCTCGCAGGCAGTATGAGTCTTGTATCTCACGTACAGTTTTAGTAAAACTCAACCTCCGTAATATTACGGTTGAATTTATTCACGAGAAGCAGCGTTAGCCAGTTAGCCGCTGTACATGCTAACGCTAGCTAGCTAGCTAGTCAAACGGTAAACATAATGTAGCATAAACAGATAGTAAATGTTTACACTTGAGTAATCTCTGAATTAACCTCTTTATTCTGTCAGATGTCTGTTATATTTGAGTTTAAATAAAATGAGATTTAACGTAACAAAATGTGTAAAGGTTTCTATTCGGTCTGAAAGCATTTTAGTTATTAAAAACACTCGTGTGTGATAAACACTGATATTAACTTACCAATAAAAAGTTAATATAACTACAGTATAATTAAACCGCTGAGGAACTATCTTTGCTCATTATAATGTTACAATCATAGCAGTTGATTTGGAAGATAAATGAACCTAAACTCAGAGAAGAGTGGTATCGACTCAAGTTTGTGGTTTGAATTATGTTGTATTATACTTAAGGGCTGAAAAATGATTAGTATCGCCTTTTATTTAAATACAGTTTAATTTAACAGCACCACAAACTGCAGTTTCTCACTGAAGTGAAGAAGATTAATCAGCCACAGTTTAGAAGTATTGTTTTGGTATATTTGCTGATAAGTAACTAGTTATAGTTCAGTTATCACTACAGGTTTGTCCATTATAAACACTGTTTCTTTTGCTTTTTTTGTACATATTGTGGTTACAAGTATCAGACTACATTAGTTTTAGCCATTTGTACATTATAAACTTGTATCTGAGTATAAATGGTTCACATGTTCTGTTGCTTTGTCAGACGAGCAGTAAAGATGGAGTCCAGTGAGGAGGGGGGCCTCAGTGTCGGAGGCTCTGTTGGAGAGGAGAACTACTTCCTGGGATACACTTTCACTGATCGCTCCCATTCCAGCCGAGTGGTGAAGAGCATCATGGACCTTTGCCTGGAGGATGGTCTGTTCGCAGATGTCACCGTCACCGTGGACAACAAAGAGTTTCATCTGCACCGTCTCGTTCTCTCAGCGCAGAGCAGTTTCTTCCGCTCCATGTTCACCTCTAACCTCAAAGAGTCCCACAACCGCACTATTGAACTGAAAGACGTCAGCGCCACCGTCTTTCAGCTGCTGATTGACTACATCTACCATGGCACAATTAAATTGAGGGTGGAGGAGCTGCAGGATACTTACGAAATGGCAGATATGTATCAGCTGACTGCTCTGTTTGAGGAATGCTCCCGTTTCCTTTCACGGACAGTGGAGGTCAAGAGCTGTCTGCAGGTATGTCTCTGTTTTTAATTTTACCAAATTAACCAATTAGTTAACTAAATTAACAGTGTTTATTTAGCATCAATTTTACGATTACCTATTTGTTGTCCAGGTGATGTGGCTGGCAGATAGACACAGTGACCAGGAGTTGTACACTGCTGCAAAGCACTGTGCAAAAATCCACCTGGCCCAGCTGCATCAGACTGAAGAATTTCTCAATCTGCCTCTCTGTCTTCTCTTGGACATCATCAAAGGTATTGATGTTTGCTGTCCTGTCATAATTTGCCATTTAAACTAAGATTTTTGCACATTAGGTTCATTTACAATAAGCCACATACTTAAGATTACTGTAATCACTGCAATATTTTATATTTTATTTTATTGTTACGTTAACTTTTTCTGGGGTTTAATCTAATTTAGTAAGACTTACAATAAGAACTAAGAGAATCTTGAGAGTGTTTGAAAAGGTGTTGTGTTTTTGGTCAGATGGTGTTCCAACCTCCCAGAATCCAACAGTGGCAATCGAGTCGTGGATAAACCACAACAAGGTGGAGAGGGAGGAGTTTTCTTGTATCCTCCAAGAAAATCTCAAGGTAATTTTTATTTTGAAGAGGGTGTTTTTTATTTCCTCAGTTGGAAATAGAGTTGAAATCATATATGATATGTCTTTATCTTCCATGTCCATAGGAAATTGGTGAAAATGTCCATATTTACCTGATTGGGAAAGAGGAGACGAGGACTCACTCCCTCGCTGTGTCACTTCACTGTGACGAGGATGATGCGATCAGTGTTAGCGGCCAGAACAGTTTATGTCATCAGATCACTGCAGCGTGTAAACACGGAGGGGACCTGTACGTGGTGGGGGGCTCTATCCCTCGTCGCATGTGGAAGTGTAACATGCACACGATGGACTGGGAGCGCTGTGCTCCTCTGCCCAGAGACCGTCTCCATCACACCATGGTCTCTGTCTCTACTGAAGATGCTATCTACTCACTAGGAGGTAAGACGCTGCAGGACACACTCTCTAACGCCGTCATCTACTACACAGTGAAGGACAATATGTGGACAGAGACCAGCCAACTGGACACTGCAGTGTCCGGAGCTGCTGGTGTTAACCTGGGTGGTACCATTTACCTGCTTGGAGGGGAAGAGAACGACATGGACTTTTTTACGAAACCATCCCGTCTCATTCAGTGCTTTGACACCGCCACACAAAAGTGTCAGATCAAACCGTACATGCTGCCATTCGCGGGCTGCATGCACGCCGCAGTCCACATGGATGTGATTTTTATCGTAGCAGAAGGAGACTCCCTGGTTTGCTACAACCCTCTGCTGGAGAGCTTCACGCGCCTGCGCTTCCCCGAAGCGTGGAGCTGCGTTCCTTCGTTGTGGAAGGTTGCCAGCTGTAATGGCTGCATATACGTCTTCAGGGACAAATGTAAGAAAGGCGATGCAAACACATTAAAGTTTAACCCGGCTACATCTGTCGTCTCAGTTATCAGAGGTATAAAAATCCTCCTCACAAACTGGCAGTTTGTTTTGGCCTAAAACCGTCGTCTGGATGTTCATGCTGTGGTCTACACACTCGCCACGGAGAATCAGGGAAGACTGACTATGACTTCACTGTTCAGACATCCTGTGAGGAGACCTGCTCTAAATGTATTTACTCAGCTGGTTTCTATGTCACTCATTCCATTGAGACTCCACCACCCGACCAGTAAAAACAGCTCAGTGGTGTGTGTCACTTGCTTGTCGTGCAGTGTTTCTCATTGTGGATCCCTTAGCTCAGAAGTCAAAGAAGTTTGTGGTGATGCTGTAGCTGGTGATGAACTAATCAGCATTGTTTCCTGTGCACTGCTTGTTTATTGACACGCATGAACAAACTCAGTGTAAAAAAAAAAAAAAAAAAAAAAAGACGTAAACAGAAAAACTAAGTATCCTTCATTATATTGTATGTGAACAAGTGTATTATAAAGATGTAGGTTGAATATCCTCAGATGTCATATTTGAAGTCTGTGTGCATAAACATGGTAACGGAGGATGTTTTCTAACTTTTCAAATTTTCACAGTTTCTTGTCTTAAAATTGTATTTTTTGACGTAAAATGTACATGTTCAAGTTAACATAAATGTCAAATATATCGCTGTAGCTACAAGTTATCACAGTTGTTGTGGTATTTCTGCTCCATCTATTTCTATTAATATTGTAATGGGATTTAAGATCTTTCATTGTAGCAATTATATCGTAATGTATTTGGAAATGGTACGATTTGTCACTGTGCGGCTGTTGAAAGGTTTGCCTCAACAAAGACATAACCTCCAACCATATTTATCTTTGGATTTGTAATGCATCCTATGAATGACAAGGTGGTAAAGGTGCCTGTTTGTGTCCTTGGAGGGAGGGTTGGGGGGATGTAGGGGAGTTGAAGGAGAGAAAGCTACTACAGAGAGGCCAAAAACTTTGATCCCATTGATGTGTTTCAGGAGGCTGTGCAGCTGAAACCCAAGCCCAGTAACATGTCAGACTTTGTGAACTATTCTAAGCATCAGTTGCTGACGCCGAGATGAGGGGTGGGGGTTTCTGGGGGCACATATGCGCCTCCATAAGAACTCCCAATAGGAACTGACGGTCGCTACAAGCAACACCATCTGACATGCAGTCCCTCAATGTTAGAAATAAAGCTGTTTATAGCCCCCATATCACAGTTCACGGTCCCACATCGAGAGTCTGGTTAGTTCCATTTGTGGACGAGTGTTTTAATGCTCCAGAGGGTTGTGATGTAAAAACTTGAAGTCCAGCATTTGGTCAGTGAGTGAGGTTTAGCGTGAAGGCAGATCGCTAGGAGCTGTAGTGACCTTGGGGCTGCTTGCTGAGGGCAGGACAGAATTCCTGAAGGGACACATGGTCTAGAGTGACAAGGCCATCTGCTGTAGCGCCAGCAGTAGGAGGAAGGTGGAGGGGGTTGGACACAGGGGTGCTGAGAATTCCTTTCACTGGGGTGTGGAGGGAGTAGATATTCTGGGATATCACTGCTAGCACTCCACCGGGAAACGTGTTTCTTCTGCGTTTTTCAAATGGAAATCTGAGGGAGAATTTTTTAACACTTGATGGTGAGTGGGGATCATTGCACGGTTAAATGGGGAAGATATTTTCCTGGCCCTCCAGCTCTCCACAAAGCCACTGGTGATAATGGTCCTGGTGTGTCGCCGTTTTACTTCGGTGGATCCAGTTTCCTTTCCATCTCAGCACAGTCAGAGCTGAGAGAGCGGGATCTGGTAGGCCTCCTGGCACCGACCTCTCAGAGGATCATCTTCTAGGGATCTTCTTCGGAGTTGTACTGTTGCGTTGGCAAGGATCTACTTTCTTGCTGCCTTCACTGAAATTGCATGGCCTAAACGAATGAATATTTTTATGAGGCGCCTTGCACCAGAGATGGGCCAGGACCAAACCAAGCAGCAGATAGAAAAGGGCCTGAGGTTGTATCAGTCCAATCAGACAGACAAAGCTCTGCATGTGTGGACAAAAGTGTTGGAGAAGACCTCGGACCCTGGCGGGAAGTTTCGGGTGTTGGGGTGCCTGATCACAGCTCACTCAGAGATGGGAAAATATAAAGATATGCTCAAGGTAAGCATCTGAAACAGACGAATGCTACATAAAGTCACCTAATGCAAGATAATCAACCAAACAACTTATAATCACCTGCATATTTATGCGTATAAATGTGTGAATCTAAAGCTTTTCTTGGTTTCAATCATTCATTTCTTGCCATTCGTCACATTTTTATCACTGTGTGATATTTTTATGTGTTGTGCAATCAGCAGTAGGGTGTGTGTGTGTGAGAGAGAGCGAGCAAGAGAGTTTGCAATCCTAATGAGCGAATGCCACTGAATATCTCATTAATTTTATATCATCATGTCATCATGTCTGCTTCACACTGCTACAGTTCATGATGTCGTTAAAATTTTCCCCCAGTGTGCACCTGATTATTGATGGAGAACAGGTCAAAGGTTAGTTTAGTTTGTTCCATTTGCAGTGTTCTTGAGAATCATGGGTTAATTTGTGGCTTCCACACGATGCAGAGTAAATAAGTGTCCTGCAACCTGAGTATCAGTGTGGGGTGTCTTGTTGACATAATCATCTTTACTCAAGCAGCACCCACTCTCTCACCCTTAGCACTTAACAAAGTAGAAGCCCTATATCTTTGACTTTATCAGATTGTTTCTTTTTCTTAACTGAAAATTGAAAATTACCGACCAGATAATTTGCATTTTGACAGCTAGTTTTCCATCACTTTACACTCAAACGTTCTTTTTGCAGTACGCCCTCGATCAAATCGACACAGCCAGAGAAATGGAGGACCCGGACTACCTGACTGAGGGCTACCTGAACTTGGCGCGCAGCAACGAGAAGCTGTGCGACTTTCAGAAGACGGTCTCCTATTGTAAGACCTGCTTAAACATGCAGGGCACCACTGTCAGTCTGCAGCTCAACGGGCAGGTATGTCTCAGCATGGGCAACGCCTTCCTGGGCCTCAGTGTCTTCCAGAAAGCTTTGGAGAGCTATGAGAAGGCCTTACGCTACGCACACAACAACGACGACAAGATGTTGGAGTGTAGAGTCTGCTGCAGTCTGGGAAACATCTACGTCCAACTGAAGGTACCGTTAATCAGATTTGATCATATCATTATCTTCATGTGTGCTGTCAAAAATCTTTTTAAAATACTCAGACGGTTGATAACATCTCAGCTATGTTGTTTGGGTGAAATTACATTGGCCTGCACGTGCGACTTGATTGTGGTGCAAGTAGTGATGTTGCCAGTGTATTTGTAGAGTATGATAACACTGCAGAGCATCCAAGCAAACATCATCAATGGTTAGCTCATGTAGTACTGAGCATTGTAAAACAAGGGTGGAGGGAGTAGGTTGGCTGTTTGGCTGACTGGTTGGCAGGATGAGGGGGACAGGGGGCTTATGTAGTACCCTTGACATCAGAGATTTGTCAGAGTAATCCCTCGGCTTCCCGGGGAGGATTGGTTTCAATGGGATTGCGTTGAAGCGGTGTTAGAAGAATGCACTCAGATGTCATATTATTTAATGTAACAGAAAATATAACTTGTTTGTCAGTGATACTGATACATTCACACTGCTCAGGTTTTTCACTTCCATATGGTCAAAGGTTGATTCATTGTGGGGAAATATTTGCAAAAAGTCACCATCAGCAGTATCTAAATAGGATGTAGAGGTTAATAATTGGACGCCAATTATTATTTTCTTATTATTTTCCACGTCTGTCACCAGGACTATGAGAAAGCCTTGTTCTTCCCCTGCAAAGCAGCTGAGCTCGTCAATGACTACGGCAAAAGTTGGAGCCTTAAGTATCGAGCCATGAGCCAGTACCACATGTCTGTAGCCTACAGGAAACTGGAGCGCCTGCCAGACGCCATGGAGTGCTGCGAGGTAATATGTTATAACCGTCCTACACATTGTTTATCGTCCTCAGAGACAAACTTACATAACTTATGAGGGAATGTCACAGTTTTGGTTTCCTCACCAGCTCGCCATCCCCCACCTCACCCTTCACCCTGATGCTGGAACTGCAGATACAGTAGATGCTGTGCTGCCGACAGGTGCAAGCTGCCAGTTGCTCTGTCGTACGAGGCCTTAGACCTCGACAAAAATATGCTCGCAGAGGCGCTGGTTTAACGTGTTAATGAAGAGACTGTGGCTTTAGTCTTCGCTCTGTTCTAATTCTAAATGTGCCGTGGGTGAAAAATAACTCCGTGTCATTGCCTTGGAGTGTAAAAGTATAGTAACAGGACGGAAGGATGCATTTCAGATTTAGCCAAACAATTTACACATGTTGTCATATTAGAATACCAGAGTACAAGAGGAGTACTGAAGGTGTGACAGCAACGTCTCACATAACCCATCACTGCTTCTCATTGAAAATGAAGTGATAAGAATGTGGTTAAATGGGATAGAGTCTTTATTAAAACACTGAAGAATCTTCACTTTAATTTCATCAGGATCCACATGTTTACTTTAATTTACAGGGTAGAAGATTTTTGTCATTTTTCCTCTTTTAAAAAAAAAATAATCTGTGTCTCCTGCTTCAACAGGAATCAATGAAGATTGCTCTGCAGCATGGCGACCGTCCTCTTCAGGCTCTGTGCTTACTAAACTTTGCAGACATCCACCGCTGCAGGCGTGACACTGATGTAAGGTGCCACCGTTTTCCACCACACATTTGTTTGTGATAATTAACTTTCATGATAATCACTTCCTTACACTAATGTTTATGTGGCTGTTGTGGCTTTCTAATTTCCCTGAAAGTGAAATTTTTTTGTCTTTGTGTTTATCTATTTCATCCAGAAAGCATTCCCTCGCTACGAGTCTGCACTGGGCATCATGACTGAGATTGGAAACCGTCTCGGACAAACACACGTCTACCTGGGTGTTGCAAAGTGTTGGCTTCTGCAGAAAGAATTTGACAAGGTACAGACTTTCTGAATAAATATAATGACACTTTTAGTAAATCATACACATTATAATAAATGTATGTTAATCCTTCTGTGCAGCTTTACTTTTAGTGGCTCAATTAACTGGTGTTTATTTCTTTTTCTTCACTGTTACAGGCTCTTGATTCTTTGCAGCGAGCTCAGGAATTAGCGGACGGAATGGGAAACAAGGTATTTGATGTTTTTGAATAAAGACGTGAAGGCTCCTTAATGGCTCAGGCTTGTGTCTGATATCAGCAGCAGGTTGGATGTTGACAGTCTTTTTGTGTTTGGTGTATCTTCAGCTGTGCACGCTGAAGGTTCATTGCCTGTGCGAGGGGATTTATCGAAGCCAGGAGCAGCAGGAGGAGCTCAGAGAGCAGGTGGTGAAGTTCCTCCAGTGCGTCGAGGAGCTGGAGCTCTACTGTGGCATGTGCGGCGAGTCCATCGGGGACAGGGACCAAAAGCTGCAGTCCTTGCCCTGTTCCCACATTTTCCATCTCAAGTGGGTATTTTAGCAGAGTATTCTTGTTGTTTTTGTTTGTACATTTCTGCTAAAAGTTACCAGTCTGACAGGTAAAGCTGTTGCTTTATTCCTTCAGGTGTCTGCAGACGAACGGAACAAAAGGTTGCCCCAAATGTTTCAAGTCCTCCATGAAGCCTGGATTCGTGTGATTGCGGAGGAGATGTTTTGCGCGTTGGATCCGCAGACACGGCGTGACACCTCGCGGGCTCCTGACTGATCTGAGAGCAGCAGGCGGAGCCTCGGGATATGCTGAGGAGATGTTTGAGGAGGAATAATTCAACGGTCTGCACAGAGGATGCTGAACTGAACCCAGAGGCCGTCGTCAGAGCACGACGCCATCAGAGCATCCATGTTTTTTACAGACATCAGTCTGCGTGACTGAAGCAGACTGGAGGCAGAATAACTTTTCAATATAAACTGGAAAAGAAAGATCCTACGTTGTGTCTGATGACTGGCCATTTGTTGCAGAATTTAAAGAGAGGAGAGAGGAATTCGTATCATCCAAATTTAGCGTTTAGAACTTGGTGTATTTGTTATTTCATGGATTAGTTTAGTGAAAATGAGATAAAATAATCTTAGTCAGAGCATTTGTCATTAAAACTCTGAATTAGTTTTTACACTTACATCGGCTTCTTCTGCGTTACTCAACAGGTTTCTGATTTATTATTTTTTTCTTTCTTTTTTTTAATCAGAACACAGAGCCATTTAACTGATTTCATACTTGGTATATTTATTATTGTATTCATGTACATACTATTCTCATATTAATTTGTTTAAAAAAAGGTTTGAGTTATTTGAGGTGTTTTGTAAAAATCTAAAACTAACTAAAATCTCTTAACCATTCAAAAACTAGTATGTCTTTACACAACAGGTACATGCAGCTGTTTTTGTTTGTTTGTTTCTTTTGTTTTGTTTTGTTTTTTCCTTCTTCTCTACGATTAAGGAGCAGGCTCAACACACATTGTGTTCATGGAAATTCCTTTTCTGGAAAATGTTTTACTCTTAACTCTGACATCAATATAATATTGTTGCAATTTAAGGACAAAATCAATCCACTGGGAAAAGATTCTTCTTTGACCAGACACTTGTCAAATAATAATTTAGAAGAGATACATACAGTCTGTGTTTATGTAGTGTTTTCATATTTATAGTCACGTGTAAATATGAATGAACTGGTCAAATGGAGATTATTTTTTCTTGTGAAGGCGTTGTTGTACTTTGAAGCCGACGTTGAGGGTTGAGGGGCGAAGTTAGTTAATTGTTGCATGTTTTATTTACAGTGCCGAGCAACAAATGATGCATCGATCTAGCTGTTTATTTACTTTTGTAGTAACTGTTATAGTATTTGTTAATATTCAGTTGCTTTTATCAATCATATTCCAAAATAAACTGATATATATATATATATATATATATATATATATATATATATATATATATATATATATATATATATATATATATATATATATATATATATATATATATATATATATATATATATCATGTTCATATATGTTATATATATGATATGTTCAGTTTATTTTAAATATTTATTTATTTGGAGAAAAATCAAAACCATCATTTGCAGCAGGTTTTCCTCAAAATCTATTAACAGCTTTTGAAAAATTTAGTTAAAATCAAACTTATTTCATCGAACAAACTTAAGGAATACACACACACACACACACACACACACACAGAGCTGTAGCTTTTTAAAGTACCTTTACTGCACAAGCACTTAACACATCACTGCTTGACCTCTGAACAACCTCTGGGTCTTGTCTGAGGTCCCTGCACCCAAAAATAATGTCAATCAACTGTCTGTTTACCTGTCGTACAGTTAATGTAGAAACTCCCAAAAAACAAAACAAAAAAAAGAAAAGATATTATCTACACTGTTTCTTTTAGTCGTCATAGGAAAGTATTTTATCAACAGCACAGTCGCTCATCTTCAACGGTTTAAACTACCTCTGTTTTTGACTCCTCCTCAGAGGATTAATGCAGTAATACCACAACATTTAATTACATGTAGAATTGTTGTTTTTTTTCTAGACATCATGTTGATATAACCGTGATTTAGAGTCTGACAACAAATGCATTGTTAATATATTTATGCATTGAGTCGATCCATGTTACTGTGTTGAATGTGGAGACATTTCATTAAGGAAAATAAAGTACACTGAATGTGAATTTACGCCTTTTTACTTTGTGATTTTAGTTTTTTACTATTTAGTATTTGCCTATTGTTGTTATATATATATACAATTATCTTTGTTGCAACATGATTATCAGTCAGTGTCTTATCATGTTTTGAAATAGGAATGTATGACTCACTGTGCAGTAGAGAACTTGTTGCTTATTCAACCAGTTGTACAAGTTTGACAACATGTGAGAAACATTTACTGCACCTGAGGAGCAGGAAGGAAAGTTACCCCTTAACTTCACTTCACAGGAACACTTCAACCCGATGGCAGCAACAACGAAACTCTGTGAACAGGACTTAGTTTGTCCTCAGTGCTCTGAGATTTATTTTCTCCCTGTGCTTTTGGAATGCAAACACAACATTTGCAAAATTTGTTTGCAGAAATTCTGGAAATTGAAAGGAACCCGTGAGTGTCCAGTATGTGGCATTATGTCCGTCCCAGCGAGGCCTCCTATCAATTTGGCTCTTAAGATAGCTGCAGATAAATTTCAAGGACAAAGGACCGGCGGGAATGAAGACATTTGTTGTCTTCACAATGACAGGCTGAGTATTTTTTGTCAGAATGACGAAGAGCCGATCTGTCTCGTGTGTCAGACGTCAAAAAAACACAGAGTGCACAACTGCTGCCCGGTGGAGGAAGCTGCCCAACAGAAGAAGGTAAAGTAAAATTAGAAACAAGGAAACAACAACAATGTATAAACATATTTGCTACTGTACAGAAATTTATAATACGACTTTAGCGAACAATTTTCTTTACTGTCTTTAAAACATGCCAGTTGTTTAATCAATTAATAGATTCATTGATTAAAACAGTCATAATTGATGAAAAAGGACTAAACTGAAATGATATGATTTTATTTTTCTGTGATGATTTCAGACAGAAATCTCAGCCTTGTTGGAGTCCTTAAGAAAAAAGCTTAAAGTATTCAACAGGACAAAGGATCAATGGGAGGAAACTAAAACATATATACAGGTAAAATAAATTTAAAAAACACATTTATTGTATCAGTTGTTTTAAATGTAATATCTGTTTTGTTGTACCTGTACTTTGACCTTTAAAGTTTGCTGAATCATGGTGAAACTCATGATTCACATTCCTTCGTTTACCGCTATTGAAACAATCACCCTCCTAAACATTTCAGACCCAAGCGTCTCAAGATGAGAAAGCCATAAAGGAGGAGTTTCAGGAGTTACACCGGTTCCTCAGGGAGGAGGAGAAGACGAGGCTGAAGGTGCTCAAACAAGAGGAGGAGATAAAGACCCAGGTGATGGTCAAAAAGTTGGAAAACATCAAGGAGCAGATCAACACTCTCTCCTCCACCATCAGTGATATCGAGACGGCCCTCAAGGAGAAGGATTTACCATTTTTAAAGGTAATATTAACCACTTACAATAATTATCAATATTATGGTAACATACCTGAGGCTTGATGAAAAGAAAAATAAAAAGCCTGTACTCTATATAGAAACCTGTGAGAACAAGTGTGGTCAACAATCAGGGTGAAAAACATCTTAAAAATATGAATCATTGAAAAGGAAACAACTAAAACACACGGTGACTTGTTATTCGTTCATTCATTCATTCACTTTCATTGTGTCGCTGCATGTTAATCGTGTCTTGTGTTGTGTTTTTGTCTATGAACAAACGTTATAAATTAGAATTAAAACAGCTCTAAGTTGTATAAAAAGAAAGAAATTTGCTGAATATATGACTGAAAAAGCAGTAACACTAACCAACATTAACACTAACCAGAAAATATCCACATCCACATCTGACGTCACACAGTTTGTATTAGTTTATACAATATATTGTCAGTTTATTAGGAACAACTAATGTGGTCTAACACAACAATCTTATAATAAATCCTCACGTCAAGAATGTTATAATGTTCAGTTTTTTTTTGATAGTTTCAGTTTTGTGCAGTTCAGGTTACATTTAATGGTGTTCCTGTTATTTTGTCTACCTCGTTCAGGTCAACAAGGCTGGTCAAAACTTACATGTGACTGCATCTTTCTAGTCTCAGGTCACATTCAAACATTCACATATGATCCCACAGTCACTCACATGTATACAACTTTACTGCTAATCCTTGAGCCAATGCTTCATTAATAACATGTATTTCTTCATTTTCTTTCTTCGACTTCAGGAGTATAAACAGACAAAGAAAAGGTAGGTGTATCACACCATCTGCTTATATAAGCTGTAACTCCTCAGATAATCATCTCTCACTTATCATTTATCACCGTTATTCATGTTTTAGGGTCAAGTGCAACGTTCAAGAGCCGGAGTGTATCAGAGACATCCTTATAAACTCTGCCAAACATCTGGGATCGCTCAAGTATTTCATTTGGAAGAAAATGGCCAACATCATCACATATAGTGAGTGAACATATGACCGACCACACTGTGACTTGCACTTTTAAGTTTCCGATAAGATACGAGTATTTTCAGTTTCGTGATCTTTGTTTACACTTTCAGCTCCCGTCATTCTGGACCCAAACACTGCTCAGACCAACTTAAAGCTGTCGGAGGAGCTGACATGTGTGAGGTACAGCAGCAGGCAGCCTCTACCCGACAACACCGAACGCTGCACCAACCGCGTGTGTGTTCTGGGAGCGAATGGCTTCACATCTGGAAAGCACAGCTGGACCATAGAGGTGGGGCAAGGCAAAGACTGGTACATCGGAGTGGCTCTAGAGTCCATCAAGAGGAAGACCACAGCCTTCCTCAAACCTGCTGAGGGATTCTGGGTGATCGGTATGAGAGAGGGAGATTTCTGGGCTCAGACTGCGCCAAACACCAAGCTCTCGTTGAAACACAAACCAGGGAGGATTACTGTGGAGCTCGACTGTGAGAAAGGAAAGGTAGTTTTCATCAACGCTGACGATTCCACAACAATGTACACGTTCAAAGATAAATTCACAGAGAGGATTTTCCCCTTCGTCTCCCCCGGTTTGTGTGAAGATAAGAAAAACTCCAGCCCAATGAGAATCTGTCCTATGAACATAACAGTGAATGTAACATAAACACACAGCAGCTGCATCTCTACAGAGGTAGTGTGCTTCACGTTAGGAGTGTTTGTTGTAGCGTGTAAGACACAGTGGTTTAAATACTGATTAAGTGTTCTGAGTGAATGTATCTGAGCATTAAACAAGACTGTGAATATTTTCAAATATTTTAATTTCTTGATCTTTTTCTAAACAAAGCTCATTTAGGTTAAATTAGTGTCGATTTAGTGACATTAACCGTCCTTTTCTTTGTTTTTTGGTTTCCTCTGTGACGCCATATCTTTCAGTTTAGAGTCCAGTTTTCTTTGCAGATAAGCTTTCTTGTTGGGATCCACGGATTTGTCTTTTTTCCCACTGCCGGCATAAAGAACTCCTTCTTTGCTTATTCTCATCCGAGCATGAGACTTGGCTTTATCTCCACAGCCGTGAACCTGAAAAAGATTTAAATGATGATGATTAGATAATAATATAATAAAGCTTATGGTGTCACACAGACTCCTGACGTTGTTGTACAGTTTCAATGGTAAATTAGTAACTCTCTTAGGTTTGCTCCTTCTCACCTCTGGTATGTGATGACTGAGACAGTACTGTCTGTTGCAAAAAATGCAAAGCTGCCCGAGCGTTAACACAGACGCTTTGCACTTGACAAAACTACACACACTCTCCGCCTTCACGACAGCGTTGATGAGCGTGTCAAAGTCATCGTCTGGACCAGCAGCGGAGGCGATGTCACAGGCTCCTGCCTTCGTTCGGTTCTTTCCTAGGAGAGAAATGATGGAATTAATTTTTATAGAAACACAAGACATCAGTTTTTATGTGATAGAGGTTTAATATTTCTGATACCAACCTTTGGCCTTCTTGGAGGTTTGAGTCAGAGCTGATGGGATTTTGTTCTGCTGCTTTTTTTTTCTGTTGAGCGTTTTCTTCTCTTTTCTGTTGCTCTCTCTTCATTCGCTCCAGATGTAAACTTTTTAAATCCAGTGAAGGTTGACGTTGTGACTCACTTTGTGGATTTTGGACTGTTTCTTCTTCCTGTGCTACTGCTGCTTCTTCTTCTTCTTGCTCAGCTGTTGCTGGTTCCTGAGGCTTGGACACAGTGATGCATCTGTCTTTCCCTTCACCTTTACTCTCGTGCATGAGGCCCAGCTCCTCAGCGATCTGGTGGACTAGCAGACGGTCATGAGAGTTAAAGGATGATGGGAACTGTAGTTCCCTCTGATTTATATCCTTCAGAAAGTTCTCCATCTGCTCCCTGATCTCAGTGGATCTGTTCTTGTTCTGTTCTTCCTTCGCCAGGGCTGATGAGGAGGATTTTGTCATTTTGTTCTCTGAAACAGCAGAATTTTCCTTATTATTACTGCTGCTGCTGCTGCTGCTGCTGTCGGCAGGTTTCTTCTGTCCATGTTTCACCCTGCTAGACGTCTGATCTTTGACCTTTTGTTTTGTAGATGTGGAGCTGCCGGCAGACGTATTATTCTTGGTGTCTTTGTGGTCACGGGTGTAGTTCTGTGGCACGATATCTTGCAGGTACTCAAAAGCTGTTCTGACTTCACCAAACTCAGTCATATGAGCAATCAGTGACTTTAAGAAATCGTGATTCTGGACAGTTTGTGTGTCACAGACCACGGCAATGTGGCGTCTCGCACGTGTAACGGCCACATTTATTCTTCTGTCTTCTGCCAGAAATCCCACTTCACCTGCAAAAAGAGAATTAAAGAAATATGTTTGTACGGATGTAATTTCATTCTGCTACAGAAACAGACACAAAACTGACCTTTTCTGTTGGAACGAACCAGCGACAACACCACAGCTTCTTTCTCTCTGCCCTGAAATCCATCCACTGACTTTATCTCCAGCTCTGGATGCCTCGAAGACAGTTTCTGACGTAAAAGATCGACCTTTAAAGAAAAAAAAATTGTTAGATTTTTTATGTAATTAGACATTTCTAGTTTAAAGCAGAACTTTTGTAACTTGCAACAGTGACCTCTGCAGCCACAATTGGTTATTACAGAACACATTTAATTCTGTTGGCCTCTTAAGTAATTTTGTTATTTTAAGAAGGTTTTTTTAAAGAAGATTTTCAGAAGCTTCTATTTTATGGTTGGGGATTTTAAATGTGTGGTTTTTCACCTATTTGGCATCTTTTCAGGGTTAACTGGCAACCTCATTATGAAATGCAAACACTTGACACTAATTGGCTCTTTCACTGCCACTCAAATGTATGTAACTTTGCCAGCTTATGAACACAGACAGACCATCTTTTTTACAGTTAATCACTTTTGAAGGGGAGGGAATGGAATCAGAGTGGGGGGACAGTGAGACACATTTTACATCACAAAGAACCGTTTTATATTTCTAAAGGAGGAATTTCTGTGAAAAGATGTTCAGAATTTCAAGCACTTTTCACACGTTCCTGAATGTGGGTGGACGACCATTCTTCAACACCTTTGAGGTAAAATGTGAGGGATTTCTGTTTTATTACTGTAAAAATATGGATTCCTTTTAATTTAAAAAAAATGTAGAAAATAAAGTTATGTATCATTGCTTTGACACAGACCAGTAGCAGCAGTTAAGATCAGACAGATTTTTAGCTACAGCTCTTTGTATTGATACTTACTTGTAAATTGTATGGAGCGATAACAGCAATGTCTTTAGCTTTAACCCCGGCTTCAGTCAAGGCCTTTATGTGCAGCTCAACAATGTCTACTTCACCTGATGACACAGTAAACACACTGTTAGTTCTCACCAAACTCAGACAGTTACAATATTCTGTATTTTTTATTTATTTTTATTTTTTTTGCAATGAAATGACTAACCTTGGTTGCCTTTGGACTGCTCATCTGTGACCTCCATTTCACTCAGACCACAGCCTGCAGTGTCAATCAGAAGAAGTGGTGTGCTGGTCTCTTCTACACAGGCCACTCCGGGTAGATCTCTGTTTGGATCAAGGACAGCATAGTTTTCCTTCACTGAAACACAAACTTGAGATATTTTCAACACTTGAGCTGCTTCTTACTTTAATAAATGTCTCTCCACGGAGCCGTGAGCAGTCAGTCTTCCCTGGTACATCTCTCTGGAGGCCCACTCCATGATGGCACTGTTCATGCGGTACTGAACTGTCAGCATACGGACCACTGAGTCCCCGTACATCTGGATAAGTCTCTCCATAAGACTGAGAGACAAGCCTTTGGATGCAGCACTGCAGGAAAACATAAAGAAACAAAATGTACTGAAAACTAATTTCAGCAACAAAAACACACCTGTTAATATTTACTGTAAAACTGATCTGATAATAAGAAGTTTAATTACTGATTAGTTAATTATCCATTCATTGGTTCGGCCATTTTAGAAGCAAAAATGACAAATAAGTCAAACTGATTTCTGAGGATTTTTTTGTTCTCTAGAAATGTGGAAAAGAAAATTTAGCACCAATGATTACATAAAGAAATTCATCAATTAATAAAGAAAAACAGTCATCAGATTAGTTACATTTCTGAAAATGAAACTTTTTGAAAAGTTTCACACAACTTTCTTTTATTTTGAGCCTTATTGTCATTTATTTATTCATAAATGTTTAGTTCTGGTAAAAATCAATTTAACAATATTAAATATTAAAAAAAAGAAAGTCTGTTTACGTTTGTGATTTGATGGTCGGCGGTAGCTGCTTGTAATCTCCAGCCAGAATACACTTGCGTGCTCTGAGCAGCGCGATCCAGCAGCTGCTCTCCAGGGCCTGAGCACACTCGTCTATCACCACCCAATCAAAATGCTCCGCTGGCAGGAACTTCAGAGGGCCGTCTTCACAAGCACCTGCAGACATAGACAAGTACCCTCTGATTGCCGTTCATCGTCACCGTGACAGGTCAACGACATTTTCTTCACTTAAGGCCATTACCGACCTGTGTTGGTTGATAACACAACATCAGCACTTTTCAGGATCTGGGTCATGGCTGTTGCTTCTCTGGTTTTCAGCTCTTTTCTCAGCTCCACAATTTCTCTTCTGAAATTCACCCGCTCTCCCTTTTCATGCATCTTTTTCATTCCCATCTAGAAAATAATAAAAAAATACATCACAGATCCTTCAAGATGTTACAAACGCTTGTAGGAACACATAATAAAATACTTACAAAAGCTTTATCGATGTCTTTACGGATGTCAGTGATGATGTTGGCGTTGTCACTCTGAGCGAGGATGGCATCCAGGGAATGTTTCTGAATGGACTCCAGCAGTCTGGCAGGGTGACCCAGCCTCAGGACCTTGGCCTTGCACTGAGCTAACCTCTCCACTAAATTATCCACAGCCACGTTAGATGGGGCACAGCACAAGACCTGCACAAACACAAAAACATGATGAAAATAAAATGAAAGGATTATGTCTATATTGTGATGCTGCACTGACAAAACTAATCAGTGAACACTAAACCTTCAGACTGACATAAATAAACTGAGCTTTCTGTACCTTTTGACCTTGTTTGACTGCTTGCAGGATGATCTCCACCACTGTAGTGGTCTTCCCAGTGCCTGGAGGTCCATGAATCACTGCCAGTTCTCGCTGAGACAAAGCAAAGGACACCGCTTCTCTTTGGGAATCATCCAGGTTCAAGTTAAAGAATTTAACTTCATCTGATAAAACATAAAAGAGACATGTCCAGAATTAGTTTCACTGACTTTCATAGTTTTCATGGTCTTTGATAACAGTTGCTTTGTAAAGTATTACTGACTTGGCTGTGACTGAGAAGAAGGTTTTGTGTCTCCAAAAAGAACACCGATCAGGTTGGCCGCTGGTCCATTTCTGTATCCATTTAATGCATTTAAGGCACTACAAGCACAGAAACACACAATACGCATGAGTCATTTTAGGTTTTTCAGTCCAATTGTCTGCATGTGTTCTATAAACACAGATATTACTCACTTTTTCATTCGTTTGTACGTGACATCATTTGCCAATTTCAAAAGGTTATAAAGACCATCTGAGTCAAAACTGAGTCCATCCTTTGAATCGTCAAAGGCCACGCTAATAGAAGTTTGGCTGACCCTTGTCACTATGCCTGAGCAAATCTGAGAGGCCGCGGTGCATCCACCAGCATCATACAAGCCAACAATATCACCTACAACAAAAGACAGACACCAAATTATGCACCAAAATATGAAAACAAAAGTCACTAAAAAACACAGATCAAAGGTTTTATTTTCTATCTTACCTGGTCCAAAGCTGTTGCTTGGTAGAGATGAGAAACCAAGATGTTTTCTTGGCTCTAGGATGACGACTGTGCGGCCGTACAAGCCTGTAGACTGACTTCCTATCTGGAGTTTCAGCAGGCAAATGCCTTTATTCTGAAGATCCTTGAGAGAGATGTTCTCCTGCCATAGCCTGTCAGAACAAAACAAGGAAATAATCTAACAGAAAAACATAAATGATAATATTTACTTTTTAGTATTTTGTGGGGGAAAAAACAAAGAATGTAGGCCCATCTTTACAGTAAAACCTATCACAATCTGTCTAATAAAAGGATATAAACAAAGATTCAAACAAAGGCTTTTGTGCATGTCTTGGAGACGACTGTACACCGTAAAAACTGATATATCTTTCATCGCTCTGACAAGTGTTTTTGTCAGATCTGATGCTGAAATTTCTACTGACCACATCTGATTGACCAAGTCACACTGGACATCAGATTTATGATGAAGAGCCTGTGTTTCAAACCCACCATTTCCCACTAAATCCTACCATCTTCATGGAAATTAGGAAAACTGATGATATGTCCCCTTACATACCGCAGTCTGGATGTTACGTTACTTACCTGGTCTCTTCAATTTCAGCTTCTCTCTCCTCTTGTAGGAGCTCGAGTGTCTTTGTTACAAATTGTTCGATTGCCATCATTCACTGAAAAGACCTAAAATGATCAACAGTATTAAAACATGTCAATACTATGCTACTTAAACCACATACATAGAACAGAAAACAGATGAGATTCTACTTATGATTTTAAATCAAGTTTATAACAGTATATATTACACATTTAGTTAATAATAAACTACATGTTTAATCAAGTTCTACACTGAAATTTAGTCTTGAGGTGTTTGTACTGTAATTACATATTTTCTATATAATTATGCACTTCCACCCCCTCTAAATGTCAGACGCAAATTTTTGTACTTATTTGAAATGCAAATTTTTCTTAGACTATGCAGCTACAACAAAATTTTCCTGCAAACACTGTAGTGTATGAGTTACAACAATAATAACAAGACAACTTGCATCGAGATCATCTTTTCAATTGCAGGATTATAAATTTTAGTGACGTATTTTTTATTTGAGGAAGGAGTAACTTAATATTTAATATTAAATATTAGCTACAGTATTGGCCTCAACTGTAAAATTAATATATCCAAACTCATATACTGTAAATAAGTGAGATAAAACAAGCGGAATACATCTGTTACAGCTTCATGTAGACTCCTATTCATTACCAGAGATGCTAATATGTTAGCCTGCTAACCACCACACATTCAAGCTATTTACTTAAAACACATTGAGCAAACAACAATGACACTCACCCGTTAATGTTATATATTTGAAAAGACATCGAAAGAGTGGAAGACCGGGCAGCTGCTGTTTATAAGACAACTTACAAGTCTTTTAATCATGTCTTCTGTTGACAGTTTGACTCATGTCGTCTTCTTCGACTGAGTTAGCTCGTTAACACATAAGACACTCTGCCCCCCAGCGGACCGGAAGACTCAAACACCGGTCGTGTTGCCAGATTTGAACGGCGAAGGGATGTGAATCAAACTGACCCGAGGTCTTAAAAGTGTCGACATGGCTAATTTTAATTTTGAATATGGACCTGTTGGACCATCCGATATTATCTTTGTTTATCGTTTTACACATTCGAAGAATTACTATGCCGAATTAGCCGTTAGCAATTCTAGCTAATAGCAAATAGCAATAACCCAATCTGGCAACAGCTCGCTGGCGACATCCGCTGCTTTTATTTTGAAAAGCACACCTGGCGGAAGTTCCCTAGCCTCGTTAACTCACCAGAAGCAGGTTGAGCTGAGTTGTCAATCAAAACTGACACCAGCCTCACTACAGTCTCTACTAAGTTATCTGTCATAATTCCGGGTTAGAAGTTGTAGCAGTATGAACGCGGTCCTCTTGGAACGTGGTGTCGTGTGATTTCAGACCGCAGGGGAATATGCTGGTTTTTAATCTGCCACATCTTCAGTCAGGAAGGAAACACTTGCGCTGCAAATCTGCAGTCTTGAGCTAACCTATTTTTTCAAAAAAAAAATTTTATTCAACTGCTTCACGACACCTTTTACACTGCCTTTTTTGGAGATGAAAACGACATTAGTCCTGCTGCTCATCTCGTGCTGCTGCTGCCTGGTCAGTGCCACGCTTTCAAAAACTGATGCAAAGAAGTCGCACAAAGCTGAGACTGAGGTGAGGAACTTCAGGTCTTTGTATTGAAATGGGTGCATGTCCTGTGTGCTGTCAAGTCCTCCTCTGTCTACCTGATATTTCACTGTATTTACCTGCATTTTTTATTTACAGATAAAGGCCTTTATCCATTATTTATAAAGGCCTTTCACCTGTTATCTATCACTGATATATACTGCTTTTTTATTTTTCATCTTTGATCCCACTGTGTAGACATCTCCAGCAGAGTTCTCTGTGGTGGAGAGAGGCCTTGTTGTGTCAGATCCACACTGGAAAGACATAGTGAAAGAGGAAAAGAGACACTGTGTTCACATCAAGAAGACATTTCAAGGAACAGTGCTGGGATATGTCACACCTGTAAGTCTGAAATCCAATCTCACATCACCTGTCAGCATTATTATCTCTTTGTCTTAATACAAAACTCACATGTAAATATATATATATTTACAGCTGTAGGTGTTCTTCAGTGATAGACTGGCTTTAAAAAGATCTTTTTCATGACATGACGAGAATGTAAAAGGTGTGTGAGGAGGATCAGACCAAAAGGTTTTGTGCAAAAATGTATTTAAAAGTTCACAAGTGCAAACAAAACACAAAACTGATTGCAATCATCCATCTGTAAAAGCAAGCAATTTAAACACATCACTGTCAGTCCTGGGAAGTAGTGATGAACCAAATCTAATCATTAGTTGCAGCCTTAAATTTTTAGAAGATACTCAATATCCTCATATTTGATTCTTTTATTTTTCCATCAATTAGATGAGGAATAATTGAGTAAGTGCTTAATAACTCCCTCAATGTGTATTTAAAGACAGATTAATGTTAGTATAAGACCATCCTTTAAAGTTTCATATGTTTAGACACAGTATCTGAACTTCATGTCTTATTTTCCCACCGGGGCAGTGGAATTCCCACGGCTATGACATTGCCAAAACATTTGGCTCCAAACTGACCTCAGTGTCTCCAGTGTGGCTTCAGCTCCGTCGACGAGGACCAGAAACCTTTGATGTTACGGGACTACATGACCACGATCCAGGTACACAACAGACACTACTCTTGGTTTTATTGCTTATCACCAGATATCACTACTTGTATATGTTAATCAAAGAGGTGTTTTTGTTTTTATTCCAGGTTGGGTGAAAGCTGTTCGCAAGTCGAACAAAAAAGTCAGGATGTGTGAGTAGACGTCCTCTTTCCTGCCTGTGCATCAACTGGGATCTGTTTATTTGAGTCAGTCCTAGTTTCTTATGATTTGATTTGTTTTTTTAAATTTTCTGTACTCTCTCTTTTTCATTTTCTGTACTCTCAGTGCCTCGGCTGCTGTTTGACGGCTGGTCTTACCAGGATTACATGAGCGTGCTGGGGAGTGAAGATGAGATAGAAGAGCTGGGGAGTGAGCTGGTGGATGTTGCAAAGGTAATAAAGTGAATTGTTGAGCTTCCAATCTGTTGCAGCAGCAAAAACTGCTTGTGCAGATTTTCCTAATGAATCTGCGTCTTTGCAGACCGAAGGTTTCGATGGCTTCACCTTGGAGCTGTGGAGCCAACTGGGAGGAAACAAAAGGAAGTAAGTTATTCTGCTGCCAGGTTTATTTTCTAACAGGCACTTTCTCCTTGTCTTTGGTGTGAGTCACTAAAACTAATGGAACGTGCCATCTTTTCTGTCCAGGGAGCTGGTGCATTTGGTGAAACACATATGTGAGACTCTGAAGGCGAAAAGATTAGACTGCATTCTTGTCATACCACCTGCAGTGACAAGGTGAATACAATTTGTTAACTTTCAGTGACTCTAAATATTTCAGAAAGACAGACATTGGTTTTGACATTTTTTTCTTTTCCATTTCCATCAGTACGGGTCAGCCGGGCATGTTCGGCAGGGAAGAGTTTGAACAGTTGGCTCCAGTTGTTGATGGATTCAGCCTCATGACATACGACTACTCCAGTGGCGCCAGGTGATTACACAGGCACAACTGATGTATTATCACTGTGATAGAAATGGGGATGTTAGTGTTATTTATTGTGATTATCTTTGTTTTAAAGACCAGGCCCGAGCTCTCCCCTGCCCTGGATTAGGGACTGTGTTCTCCAACTTGCACCAAACTCTCAGTGGAGGCAAAAGATCCTGTTGGGGCTCAACTTGTACGGCCTTGACTTTGCAAGTCAGGGAACAGAACCAATCCTGGGTGGAAGGTAAGTGGTCATAGTCTAATTTTTCCATTTGCGTCTATTAGAATGAGAAGCTGGGAGAATATATATTAATATATAACATCTCTTTAATTTTCTATAGGTACATTGAGATTTTGCGAGAGCACAGGCCCAAACTCCTCTGGGATGAATATTCTGCAGAGCATTATTTCAGCTACAAGAGGTAATAACTCTGTGATACTTTGACTGAGCAAATATTTGCTTTTAACAGCATCTTTTAACAAGATCTCTCCCTTGCCCTTCATTTCAGAAGCAATGCAGTTAAACATGTGGTGTACTACCCCTCACTGAAGGTAAAACTCCTCCAAATGTTCAGTTAATTAAATATCTCATTCAATCAGTAAACAGAGATTAACTTTTTTTTAATTATCTTGCAGTCAATCCACCTGAGAGTCGCTTTAGCTGCTGAATTGGGAACTGGAATTTCATTATGGGAACTGGGACAAGGACTGGATTATTTCTATGATCTCCTATGAGAGTTGGACTGATTTGTTAAAACTGGAGACCTTGGACCATCAGCACACGGATTGTTTTTTGGTTTGTTTGTGTTTTTAATTTTTTTTTTTTTTTGGTACACGGTGCACCAAAACAGCAGGTGCTTGTACGCAGGTATAATTTTCCCCCTTTTTCATTCTGAGCAACTGAAATGGACTCTTTGATGAGTTAACGTTTAGCTGTTCGAGAGTCAATGAAGTGTTGAGAAATCTTGTCTAAATGAATGAAACTGGGATTTGTCGATTCTAAACGGTACGTTCAGACACAAACAGTTACTTCTGTATGTTTTATTCCTCCTCATCAACGACAGTGTGACAAAAAAATCATTAGTTCCAGTTCAGTCAGTGTAATGACGCATCCATTCAGCAACAGAAGGTGCATGACCATCAGTGGGTGTAAGTTTTAAAAGACGGTGTCTATTCTTCAGAGTTCAGTCCGTGTTGTTCATCATTGTCCGTACAGGTCTTCTGCTCTCAGATGCAGCTTCGCTTGAAGTAAGGAAGTGACATTTTCTCACCTTCAACATCCAACGTTGAGCCCGCATCTGCTTCTGACACCAAGTTTGTTTTGTTGCCTTATTTTCATTTTCATTTTTCAAATCTTCAAATCGAGACATTTGATTGTGTGGTTTTTATTAGATTTATAATAACAGCACTGACAAGTTAATGACGCTGTATTTACAATGTTGCCAAACATCTGTTCTGACCCAGCATTTTCCAGTATTTATCTGGGATGAATGTTTGTTTAATTACATGAATATAAATGTGAAATATCTAAACTGCTGAATTCCAGTGCTTCTGATTCAGACTCTTCTATTTTTACTTGTTGCTGCAGAGCAGGATTAGATTATTTACAGCGAGTGAGGTCGACTGCATGTTCTGTCCAGTTATCAGGTGTCGATCTATGACGACGTGCAGAGCATCCTCTTGACTCGCTGTAAAACAAACAAAACGAGTTTAATTTGGATTAAGCTTTTTTTTTCTTTGCTAATTTATTATTTGCAGGTCATCTTACCTGTGTATGAACCTCCACTGTCTTTCACAAAGTCTTCTACAATCAAAGGCAGGTTGGCGAAGTCCGGCCTCCGCACCAGTTCAAACACTGACGGCTTTTGACAAAAACAATTACTATTGTTACTTACACTGAACACATATAAATATATGTAGGTTTATTATTTTCATGTGTCTTTGAGGAAAACTAACCCCTGTTACACTGTAGCCACTGAAGATCCACCTCTGTCCCTCAGTGGCACAACACAGAGCTGACACTCCCTGTCCCACTGCACAAACAGGCTCTGAACACACATGGGAGAAAAACAACTTTAATCCGAAACTTTACAAAAAAAGGAAAAAAAAAAGCAGACAACATATTGATGGTTTCACACTCACTTTGCTGAGAGATGAAGTGTGAGAGAATACGGTGCAGAGAGCCGCTGTGTGCCAGGTCGTTCACCGCTCCGGGGCAGTCTGGGATGAGCAGCGCTTGGTATCGGGCACCTGGAAAAAAAAAGGTTGTCGTGACATAACTGAGCAGAGTCCAAAGGACGGCAGCAGCAGAAGTGAAAACAGCCACACGGATATAAAATCAATACTCTTACCATCGATTGATTCAAGTTTGGCAGGGGTTGCGTAAGGTTTCACATTGAAGTCCTGCACCCATCGGGCAGTGGTTTCATCAACTCCAACAAAGTCTATTGGCTTCCCCTGCAATTCACAGAAACATGTTATAAGTTCAGTTTTATACATTAGCTACCTTTCTAGCTGATGTGATGCTGACAATGTTGACACAAGCTGGAAACGGTTTTTAATCCATCGACAGCACTGAAACATGACCACACTATTCCTCTTTATTTAAAGACTAGTCAGTCTTAACAAGAAAAAGTGGTTGGAAAAGAGGTAGCTCATTAAAAGTAGGACAATAAAAATAGACCAAAGCTGAGTTTATAAATAAGGCAGCTTATTTCATTGAAGAGAAAAAAAAAAAAAAACTCTATTTTTAAGTATATTCATAACTCGAAGGTTGTAATGTGTTTCTGCTGATAACTCTTAACAGACATACAAACTAGGTCTACACAAAGTACAGTAAGTCCCAGTAAACCTTTCTGATGAAGCTATTTTTTCAGATTCAAATTAAAGGAACTAGCATGAAAGGTCTACAACAGAAATGCATTGAGGGACAATAAAATCCTCCACAACAGCCTCTTTTGCATAGAGACTTTTACATAATCTAAGACCACATCTGTTTTTTCCTCAAGACCTTGACTGGGTGTGTTTGAAAACATTGATCAGAAAAAAATATATTTGTATTGGAGCAAAATCCTATATCCAACTTACAAGCTGTATGAAAACACATGAAATAATTTAATGAATGAAGGACAAGTAAAATAACTGACAACTAGTTTGATCAAGTAATAATCCTTTTTTTTTAATAAAGGTGACATATGCTCAAGCTTTAGCATCTCAGATGTGAGGATGTTCTGCTTCTCTCTGGTTTATATCAAGGTAATTAATTCTGGATTTTGGACCATCTGTCAGACAAAATAAGCAAGATGCAGTCACACTTCTCATCATTTTTCATACAGTGTTTTACAAGCTGGGGTGTTCATCAAGAATATAACTGACATTTTGAGCAGTGATGGAAAATAATTGTTGCATCCTGCAGTTTCACATTTGAAGGGACGATTTAAAAAGTTAAAGCTGGTGGGTTTTTTTTCAATGAGGGAGAATGAGGCCATGTTATTGTACGTTTCATCAAGGTTGCAAGAGACATTAATTATTATCAAATTAAATATTTAATAATTTAATCTTTAAACATATCTGGCCGCCACTAACATATAAGACATCGTATATTAAGGATTTGTAAACTTTAATCCACGGCTTTAGTCATTTATTGATAGTTAGAAATCGCTTTACACATGTGTTGATGTCAACATTGTGGTTGCCATGTAGTGAAATATCCCCCTCCTTCATCAACACTGCAGTTGTGAAAGTCATTCAGAGTAGTTCCTCTTTTCTGATAAGCCACCACCAACAATGTCAGTTCCTGAAAAGAGCTAATAAATCATAAATAAATGGTTCTATAATCATATTTTCGTTGTTGTTACGAGCATAGACTTACCCCAGGTGTAGCTGTCTGGAGGTTAAACGCTGCGGTACAAAGACTGAAGGACTGATGAAAGGACTTTGCGGAAACACCTGAATGAACAGATACGATAGTTTAAACGCAGCGTGATGTTGAATTAAAAACACAGTTACAGACTAGATTAACACAGATACACGTAAGCATACGAATAAACTAAGAAACACTGGACTCTGATACAATATAGTGTCGGTGTTGCTGCTCCTCATCCTCAGTGAAATGAAGTAAATTCACAAACCTTGAGGCGAAGCACTCGCCACTATCAAACATGTTGGTTTAGCAGACATTTCGTTAATCTGCGTCTTCCCTCCACATGAAATAATTTGGCCGCTTTACAAAAAAAAAGAAGAAAATAGTGACAGTAGAAGAAATACTGCAGGAAAAAAAACACACGAGGAAGAACTACTGTCACCTGACAACAACATCCGGTCAGTGGATTTCAAAATAAAAGTTCGATCAGGTGGGAAAAGAGAGAAAGAATAAAGAAAGTGAAGTGAACTTCAGAAGTAACGAAGACTGGCGATTATTTTTATTGTTTACTTGTGTTCCAGCAAAAACAATCGTTTTTTTTTTTTTTAATTACAATTTTATGACACACATTAAAAAACAAAAACATAAATAGATATACAATTACAACAACACTGCAACATGTAATATTTTAAAGTGACATTAAAATAAAACTTTATTCATTCATTCTTACACAACTAGCGTTAGAATAATATGGAAAATGCCGAGTACATGCAATAGTTTACGGAAAGAAAACAGCGCTGACCAGCAGCATTTTAGTATCTTGTATATAATATATTTATATTTTATTATAGTGTCTTTGGTTATTGTCTTCTGAAAGTCATGTTCTGAAGTAATAATTCACAGCATCTTGAACTGTGTTTTGGGGTATTCAAATTTCTAATGTTACATATCTATTATTACATTTTGGGATGTTTAAGAGTATAAATCTTCTTTCAAATTTTGATAAAGACAGCAAGTAAACATCATCCCCACAAGCTGAAAAGAAAGAAAAAAGCAAGAGGAACTTGTTAGTAACACACTTCACACAAAAACTGTTTGTATTTTGTACAATATTTAAAAATATGTTCATATCAACAAGTATTTTTGCTGAGTGGTTTGGTTTTTACCTGCAGAAATGCGATTCCAACGCCCACCGCACCAAGAATATATAACTGACTCAGGATGAATTCCTCTAATTTCTGGATGCAGCCTCCCTGAGAGCACGAGAAGGGGGAAAGATATTCAAGTTTTGTTTTTATTAAGAATTTAGAGTCAAATGATTGCCTCTACTCTACCTCCACCCTGTAGATGTTGGAGGGATGATCTCTGCTGCCACAGAGGTCATCAGGAGTTTTACAGCAGCTGTCGGGGACGAGACGATTGTTATCTGCATCCTGGATCCACTCACTCTCTCTCCAGTCTGAGAAGTTGTTACTGCCACAACACATAAACTGACGGAGGAGGGGGAAAAAGATGAGACAACGGACCAGTGATTTTAAACATTCAGCACCATTTCTACTTCCTCACTTCCTGTTGAAGCCTGTCCACAGCCTGCGTCACGCTCTCCTCCCCCGGCTGCTTGTATTTCTGCACCATGGTCACCTTCAGGTTCTGCGTGAGATCGTCATCCAGCTGTGAAGCAGGAGAAGCATTTAATCGATTGCTCAGAAGCAGAAAAAAAAAAATCTGTCACCATTCATAAAAATAGCCCCTCGTCAAGTTTCCTCGCTCCCTTCTAACATTCCACTGTACCTGGCCACTGCCCACACATAACTCAACATTTATGAGCACAGATCCTCTGACAACTCTCCCTCCCCCACTATATGTTTCATGAGCCTTCTTTACATTGATTTGCAAATAGAAACAGTTTTGTTTCTCAACTGACAAAGTGCAAAGAGTGAACAATGAAACTGTTAGAGTAAACAGTCTGATATAAATATGGACAGAGGTGGCAGCAGATTACCTGGCGGCAGAAAGGGAAACACTGGAGCCAGAAAAAAAGGGGGAAAGGAGGAGAAAGAGAGGTGTGAAAAAGACAGAAAACTAAGACAAATGAAGAACATGCACAGAGAGGAATGCAGATATGATTACGCAACAGAGAAAGCAACAACTGATGTGTTTCATGGATGGTAAAAAGGAAAACAATGACATGATGGAGACAAGGGTGAAGTGTTTAAAATCAAATAAAGACATAGTGGAATGGTGAGGAAGTAACATAGAATACAAACAAAAAGATGCAAATGAGAAAAAAAATACAATCACAAAAAATGCAAATACTTCACCTCTTGGTACTTTATATAGGCGAGTACACCAGCAATGATTTCCAGCAGGAAAATACAGAGCAACAAGATCAAATACTGCAAAAAAAAAAAGGACAAAAAATACAACAAACAGTTGAAAAGCTGAAAATATGGATTTTTAATATTTTCCAGATGTTGTTAAAGTATATTTCTATTATATTTAGTTATGTGCCAACAGCAGCATTGAAACTATTTCTGTATGACTGATAAAAACAAGAGTAATGCCCCAGAGAAAAGCTGTTTTCACTGCGAGACAGGAAGTTATTCATCACAAAGGTTGCAGCAAATATGGAAATAGACACAATGTCACAGAGCATGTGCAGTTTTGCTTGAGGATCAGATCCTCTCAATGCCTCTGTCTGTATCTCTCACACACTCTTCAGTCCAAGCAGCCGCCTGCCATGCCCCTCATTCCTCTGGCATGAGCTGCAATCTAAATCTAAACTCTTAAAGACACACTCTGCATGACTTTGTCCGTCAGTCATGCCCGACTGACATAATGGGCTCCACTGAATGCAGGCAGACGAGACAGAAGGTCACCAAGGATTAACTTTCAATACCCAGACTAAGTTGTGTGTGTATAAACAGGAACTTAAACTGTCTTACCTTAGTTTTTGATTCCACTAAATAAAATGGGGATAAAATTGAGTTGTGATAACAACAATTTTGTGCTATAGGGCCTTTTTTGTGTGACTGATCATCTTACCACGATCAAAAGACTCCTCATCTCTCTGAGAGTGGCACAGCATCCGATCATCCCCGTCATTATCACAATGATTCCAGCAGCTATGAGGATGTAAGCCGAGGCTGAGTAAAAGCTGGAGTTTAGTAGACTGATGTAGTCGCTCTTTTCTACCAGAGTCCACACTCCCACTCCCAGAACAGCTCCACCTGCCAGCTAAAAAACAAATATCCTTATCAGCTCATCTCAAACCAGATGCTCCTTTTAAGAATGTACCACATCATTTTTTGACACTTATAAATTATCTTCTTAAAATGTAATAATGATGCAAAAAAGGCAACATCTAATTCTGTCAGTGTGAGCCTTAAAAGAGGGGCAGCTAGATTTGCTTTTATTAGCGGATGCACATAAATCATAACTTTATATCTCAGTGGATACATGGTGGAAATATGCCAGAAGAGAAATGAGTGGGTTAAACGAGAACTGACACAGTCAAACCTAGAAAGCCTCAAGGAAAAGGAAGTCAAGAACGTAAAAATAAAGTGAAACAAGAAAGTAAAAGATCTGATAAATAAAATGTAAATGTTGGGTTGTCTCTGGAATTAAATATGTTCTTCTTTGTTGGACATTAATTATAGTGACTGTTGTAGAAATACTGGAAAAGCAAAATGATTCTGCAAATACAGTTTAAAGAAACAATCTATAATATATATTATATTACAACTATAATAAAATATTCACCCTTGTGAATATATGTAAGCAATAGGTTGTGTTTTGTCATATTAATGATGAGTATGAATTAAATGAAAAGCTACTACTATTACTAGCTATTACTATCTGTGATATTTGTCTTAAATTCTGTGAAACTCGTAATGTTTCCTTGTTACTTACCCAGAAGAAAATGTTGAAGAGAAAAAGTAGATATTTCAGACAGATTGTCCCACAGGTCTGAGACTTATCACCCTGAGCTTCCATGCTGGGGGGAAAAATCCGTTTTTACTTTGGTGTAAGATGATGTATAAACTCAGAAAACACGACTAAATGAAAAACTTCTGGAGAGGATCAGATTGCACAGTTAAATCTCCCCCCTGAGAATGAACACAAGATGCTCAAAGAGCAAGTTACATTCTCCACCTCTGCTCTCACGCTACACTCATGATTACTATAACACAACTCTGTGTTACTATAACATGCGTGACGGTGAGCTAACACATATCAGTGTTTTATCAGATTGAAAGTCGACTTTTGTGGTTTAGTCACCGGCAGGTGTTTCCTCTTTTAGTCTGCTTTAGTTCCACCTCTGTTAGAAAAAAGTGGAACATGGACATAACTACAATATCAGTGTACTTCTCTGTCATACTTTCAAATGTTACACACATATCTAACCTTGAAATAACAAAGAATAAACCGAAAATAAAATGTGGTGTATAAAAAAAAAAAAAAAAAGTTAAGATGTAACAGAGCAATGGAAAGAGTTCACTGATGAAATCAAATATGTTGTGGGGAAAACATACTTATGTTGTGTCATATGTCATCTAGCAGACAGATATATATGTCTCTCATCCAAGTAACTTAACCTGATCTTCTCACACACCAGTGATATACTGTTGACTTTTAACTATCTACTCAATATATTAGTCAGTCTGTTTTTATCCAAACCAGAGAAGAACTTTTTTTTTCTTCTACTTAAAAAGTAAAACTAAAAGTACTAAAATTGTGACAGAGCATCATATGAAGTGGTGGCTTTAAATTCCACATATTTCTAGTCTTTCTATTAAAAAAAGTATAAAGTATAAAAGTAAAGTATAAAGGAACAATGATACGCACATGAAAAAAAAAACATTTTTAGACAAAACATGAGACAAAATACTCGATGTGTGAATGTGATCATCCAGCAAAACAAAATCTCAGAATGGTCACATTCAAAGTTATTTTTAACTCATTGTGTCATGGAAAAACTGCTCTGCCTTTTCTGTGGAGACCAAAATACTCCTACCTGATTTTAGCTGACGGGCCCTAAAGGATGTAGATCGTCGGGGTAACGTCTTCCGAGCTCCCACTGACCCCACCGTCAATGTGTTGCTGTCTTTGAAGGTTAACGGCAGCAGTGTAAGTTCTCAGTTGACACTAAAGCCCTGAGCGTCCTACCCAAGCGTCTCAGCGGCTGTCCTCTTTTGGCACAATTTCCACCAGTGATATGGAGGACACGTCTGCCCCCAGCTGGTTTCTCACGCATATGAACCTTTTTTGGCTCCAATACAAGGGACAGTTCAAACGACTAACAACAGAGGAGTCATTAAAAATATCTTTAATTGGATGAATTATAAAGATACATATAAAATATAGAAACTATAGACACTGTTCAGTAAATTTGGTTTGACCTCAGGACAGCAGGAAGACGTAACGCCACCAAACCGTGGTGTAAATACAGCAGAGTGTTTAGAAAAATGTCTTTTCATTCTTTTCAGAAAAATGTGCAGCAACTTCTTTTCAACGTATCCTCGCTCAGTAAAAGTGCGTCGACACATTGTCGATCCTGCTGAGCAACCAGCATCCTGAAAGTTAAGGAAATGATACAATCACTATGCAGCAAAAACAAGCATCTTTTAGTAGGAATTAGTTGCTAAAACTACAAACTACAACTATAACTACAAGCATCAAAAATGGTCATAAAGTTGAATCAACAAAAACTGATTTCAACGAATTAATCATATCTGTAATGTAATAGACTACATTGTTTTTTTGTGGGTTCACATTATAAACTGGCAATTATGTGTGGCTACACTGATAAATATATTGATGAATTCATTGTAAGAACAAAATGTACAGTAAATAAATATCACAATGCAGCCTCATGGGGGCACAAGCCAGTGTCTTTTTTGAGCTAAAACTAAAACTAAAACTCTGCCAAGTTAAATGTGCAAATCAATTCTGTGACTCATACCGGATCGGTTCAGATCCAGGTTAACAACTAGAGGAGGATGATTCCCTGTGGCGACCCCTGATGGAAGCAGCCAAAAGCAAAAGAACAAGGAGAAGAGTAAATAAATATCATACTCGGCCAGATGAGTCATCAGCTCCTCCATGTTACGTCCCGTTTTGGCGCTGCACTCGTAAAACAAAGCCTGGTGCTGCTGCAAGAAGCAGAAACAACATTTTATTTAATAATATAACTCAGTAGAAACACTATGACTACTAATATTACAACCTCACAGTTGTATACCTCCACCAACCAATCTGGTTACAGATAATTAGTGTATTAGTATTCACAGAGACAAGCACGATAAAAGCATCAGGTCACTGTGATCTTGATCTTAACGGTTTGAGATGTCTCATTCTTGAACGTGGGATGTGGGGAAAGCCTGGCGACAATGACTGTTGCTGTAAAAGCATAGAAATCACAAGAAAGTTGTTTGAATATTCAAATGCTTCTCACTTCTGCCAGCCTCTGTCCCTCCTCTGTTGTCACTAGTCTGCCGTGTTCGTCTGCTTTGTCCAGCTTGTTCCCCAGCAGCATTAACACTGTATTTTTACACATCTTCTCCTGAGATGTAGAGCATGTTACAGTGCAGTTGTTTTAATGTAGCAGTGGTAAAAATAACACAAACATAACCAAAATGTGAACAAAACAAAACATTTACGTTATCAACACAATAATCTGAAAAAAAAAATGACTCAAACACAAACTTTAGTTGAATAGGTTAACATTAGTTACACTAGGTTAATGGTTATTGTTTACTGAGATTCTTGTTGTACAGAACTGCAAATAAACTGCATGTGCATTTGAATACAGGTAAACTGTTTTGCATGTTTTTACATGCAGCCATTCATGACATCTCTACTTGTTTACCTTCACAGAATCCATCCATCCTCTGACTGCGGAGAAGGAGGGAGAGTGAGTTAAGTCGTACATGGCGAGGACACCGTCAGCCTTACGGTAGTACTGCTCAGTGATGCTGCGAAACCTGAAAAAGAAATGAGTGAAGAAAAAAATGAGTTATCATGTAGAAAGAAGTATGATTCTCCAGCCCAATTTATAATTTGTAGAACACGTTAAGACCCACCTCTCCTGTCCTGCAGTGTCCCAAAGCTGCAAAATGATGGTGTTAGAGCCCAGAGTTAAAGTCTTCATCTGGAAATCTATACCTAAAAACAAAAAAAGCCCCCTTTAACTTTATATTTTAGTCATACACTGAGGAGTTAGTTAATCACAAAGACAGTGACAAAAACTGAGTCTTACCCATAGTAGAGGTCATTTTACTGCTCACGTTTCCTGTGCAGTAATGTTGGATGAAGGAGCTCTTACCCACACCTGAGTTACCCAAGAACACCACCTTGAACACTTGCTGAGGACTGACTTTTTTGTCCTAAAATTTGGGTAAAAGTCCAAACTTAATAACACGATTGTAGTATTATGTCTTTTTTTTAATGCTATTATGAGAGAGCACATTTTGGCTGAATAAAGATCTATTATTATTTATTTATAGTTTAAGGATAAATTGTGTATATTCTTTAATATTTGCCCTACCTGAGTTTCAGTCTGTTCAACATTTTCGAACCTGACTCTATATGGTGGTTGGTTTCTCTTGGATGTATTTGTCACTTCTTTGTCTTTGTCCTGCTCCATCTTATCGGATGAGCTCAGCTGTCTTCAGAATCAATGAACACACACAGTTAGTGGTTTCCTACTAAAATGTTATTAACTGCAAATATGATAAATGTAGTGTCAGATGTGTAGTCAGACATACAAACCTTTTCAACGGCTTGTCTTGCTGTAAGTAGTTACCTATGACTGACCCTTTCTTCTGCAAAGTCTTTGTGACATTTGGATTCTAAAAAAAGGTTTTGTGTGGAAAGTGAGGCAGAAGAAACGAGTAGCATTTAGATTTCTGCGTCTTAATTATACATTTATGAATAAATAAACGTAAATAGCTGTGGTTTGTATCCAGACAACCAGAGATTAATTAAACACTGTCTTCAGTTATTTTACACATATTATTTGGCAGATTTAAGAAGCACGGATTCAGTCCAATAGAGATTTATTCTGCTACAAAGTAGTTTGACATCAGAATCATTTTTACATGAAAATGTATGAAATAACCAACAGATGTGCATTGTGTTAAAGTTAGAACAGTTTCTTGATTAAATGTTTTGAGATCTCTATCAGAGTCTTTGTTCAGAAACCTAAATACTTGATAGAGGAAGACCGTCATTAACTTATAAAGAACCTGCTTCAATTATGAGAAATGTGATAAATTAATGTATTTGTCTGATAAATACTGTCCCATTTTAATCTACCTGAATAAATAGTACTATGCAAAATATCATTAATAAACATATATAAACACTCTTTCCTTCATTATGTCCTTCACAGGAAATAAAATAACTGTCTTTTCAACAGAAATCCATCATTTCACTAACCACTACTACAAATGAAAAACAAAATATTACCGACACACAAAACGTCCAAACAGTGTTGGTGACATTAACACGAGTTCACTTAATAACCAAACAATAACAGCTGCCCATGTGAATAATAATTGTCCAGAGGATGAAGTAAAGCATGAAGCAACTCCAGGACTTAGCTTAGGGTGGATAAATCTGTTGTGTCCATGGGGTACAAAGATCTTCACTGAGGTAATAATTTAAAGGCAGAGCATGACGGACAGAGCGTCTGTCACTAACCCTCTTCTGAGACTGTTGTGAATCCTTCTCATCTCGCAGTCGCCTGTTCATATCCCTGACACAGAAAGAGAAAATCATTTACACTCACTTTCATGCTGATTCAATCACGTTTGGAGCAATTTTTAGCTAAATATTCCTCTTACCTCAACAGCTCCAGTTGTCTCATGAGACTGTCTTTCTCTTTTTGCATGTTCCTTGACACCTTCATCACATTTCTACAATGAAGCAAACAAAAGACCATCAAGGTCTATATTTTTGTGGTAATAAACAAACAACAACCATTGTTGCCCAAAACACTGTTGCTTTGGAAGACATTTTCCTCAACTACAACCACCTACATACACTGTCCTGCTCCAATAAATAATCACTAATCTATGACACAAAACGGTCCCCACCAAAAAACAATATTTACTTGTGTTTGAGTCATATATATTTAAAAAAAAAAAAAAAAAAAAAAAAAAAGACAGTGCTAAACTATCACTGTGAGCTTTGTTTTTAATGATTTGTGTCTTCAGTGGGAGCAAACAAGCTTAGGCCCGGTGCCAAAAATCAGGGTTGGGAAGTTGGAAAGTAGCGAGAGACAGAGTTTAATATTGTTGGTTTTGATCTCGTCATTCCATTTGTTGAAAAAGTAAAGACTTATAGGAGCCTTATCCTTTAATTAATCATTGGTGCTTGTGTAAATAATGTGTTGGCACCAAAAAGCGAGCTTGTGTGGCTCCTGTTTATTAATTATTCTGTTTATATATTTTTCTAAGTATTCTATAGAAAGCAAAGACAGTGTTTTCATGATTGAGTCTGTGATATTTGGGACATTTATTACAGCTATCTGAGCCGTTAGCTGCTCACCTCTGTTTGACCATTTGTTCCTGTGCAGCGTTGAGCTGCAGCGTGTTCAGATGACCCAGAGCGGCCTGCAGCTGCTCTCTGCTGCTCTCCACCTGCTCCTGTAGCTGGATGTTGAGGCTCTGCAGCTGCTGGTTCTGCTCCTTGATGTTTGACTGCTCACAGCTCAACTGTCGGATTTTGGTCTCCAGCTTGGGACAAAGACAGGTACTGTTGTTGATTCGTTCATTCGTCACACGTGACACTGGTGCCTTTTAGACCCCTACCTCTTTTTGTGTGATCAGTGTATTCTCCAGCTCGTGTTCCCTCATCTTTAGCTCCTCCTCCAGTTGTTGCCCTCTTTGCTTCTCTCTAATACTGTCCTTGATGTCACAATAAATTCATTAAATGTCACTATCACAACAATCACTGTTTTTAAAATCACACAAACGTTGGGTTAATTACACACATCTGTACCTGTGCCAGGTGTTTCTGTCTCTCCTCTCTCAGCTGATTTTCCATTTCTTCATAAATGGATCTAACAAATTGATCATGTTCGTTCTCTCGTCTATAAAACAGAAAAAAAAAACAATAATCAAGAGGTGAAAAAAACCCAAACAAATCGAAACATGTGCAATTAAATTTGACAAAGTTAATGTAAATTGTGTTTTATGTGCAGAAGACAGTGGAGGGGAAGTTTAGACCTGCGTAGAGCTTGTTCCAGACTGTCTCTCTCCCTGATGGAGTCCTGCAATTGAGACACTGCGTGGATCAGGATACTGTCCAGGGCGCTGAGCAGCTCCGGTCTGTCTCTCTGGAGTTCACACCACAGAGAACAAAGCTCCTGCTGACTGATGTAACACAAACAAAATACAACATAACACACAACAGTTAAAATATTGAGAATATCTGACCATAACAGCACAGCATCACTCTGGTTTCTGAGGGTTTTAAGATAACACAGCCAATTCACACTGTACACTTTTTCACATCGTAGAGGTTAATTTAATAATTAACAGTCTCGATCGATTTAATGAGAAGATTAGTGAGCTTACTCTTTGAAAACTCTGTCAGCACCTAACTCCATCAGTATGTTTACAAATCTGGCAGCAGCAGCGTCCTGAGACCAGTCCACATTTTCCAAATCCTCCTCGGCTTCATCTGGACTCAACTCAGCCATGTCCTCCAGCCCCATCAGCTCACCTGCACCGCAACATGAGGAAAGGCACAGAGGAATTAGTCTGAACTGTATGAGAAATGTTTTGTCATAACACGAGAAACTACACTCACCAAGTCCTTTGTTGAACTCAACAGGTGTGAGAAATCCATTGCTCTCACGGTCCAGACTTTCAAACACTGACTCCAGCTGTTCGGGAGACAGCGGCAACTCTCCTTCTAACCTCTGATCAGAAGAAGAAGAATGAGATGTAAAGTTAAAGTCTGTGCAATCACAAGCTAAAAGTTGTTATCCAACCACTCTAGACGCTCACCTGCATGTCCCGCTTTGTGATGAACCCTTTCCCTTCTTTGTCACACAGCACAAACAGCTCCTTAGCTTTGCCCATCATCTCTGCCTGTGGGCTTCCTGGTGTTACCTCTTTGGGTGAAGCCAGCGGGCTACGTCCCCAGCTCCCTGGCCTGGGGCTCCCTGCTGCCGGGCCCCGTGGCCTAGGGCTCATTGGTACGGCCTCACCACTGCCTTGACCCACCAACACCTCGTCATCATTCAGCCACTTAGACATCACTGTACAGAGGAACATGGAGTAGGTGGTGTATGTGTCAAACCATTAGTCAATAAAACAGCAAAATAATCAGAACCTTTACTGATAAAAGATAATAAAATGCTGATTTCAGCTTCTTAATGAGAGGGCTTCCTGCTTTTCCTTGTCATGTAGCACTGTCAACTGAACAAAACATGACATTTAAAGACAAAATCAACATTTGACATTTTATAAATTCAACAATTAAGATGTGTCTCAGTAATTCTGCTGCAAAACTAAAATTATTTGCCACTAGAAACTTCACGTAATGAAGAATTAATTTAATGACATTTTGGATCACACTGCTCCATGATACTGTGGGAAGCTGGCCCTGCAGGTCCTCCCTTGCCAAACAAAAGGTGAAGAACAAACTAAACTGTGACTGTGCATATGACACAGCTGCTATGATCAGGTGTTGGACATGTCTATGCTCAATGACATTTTATAACTGTATGAACAATCTAATAGCACGTAATTTACTCAACACGTTTATATCCAGGATGTCAATATCCCAAGGCAAACGTTCAACTACAGACAGCACAGCCAGTCATCCTCACTGTTTATTTAGATGAAGAAAACTTAAATAAACATCATGCCGTCAATAGTGTCCATGATGGTGCACCAGGATGTGTACAGGACAAAAAAAAAAAACAGGACGTCAAGTGTCATGTGAGAGGAGTTACTGTGTACATGGAGGGGGAGGAAGGATAGCTAAGGGACAAGAGATGCAAATAAATATATTTGCAGTCATTTGCATTACCACAATTACAGACAAATGTGGAAAATATGCACCAGTGTCTCCTTGACATTCACAAAACACTGATTTATGAAGGAATCTGACTGAGCATTTAATAAAATACTGCCACTCCTTTTTAATCAGTGAAGGTATGTAATCTTTGAAGTCATAAAACCTTAAAGGTATGATGATAATGGCTTGTAAAGCATCTTGGTGATGATCTATGAAGCCTCCAAATCTTCCCTATAACATATAGATACGTGGGTTGTTTTTTTTTTTTTTTTTCGCAGATAAGAGCTCAGTAAACATCATATGTTAAGGATTAGGTATGTTAAAGCAGACTCTAAATTAGCCAGCAGCCACGCCAAAGGTCAAATAAACTTAAACACACCTGTGAGACACTATTTAGCAAAGCTAGTGTGTGTGGTGTGAGGTGGAGCTGCTACCATACTCATGGGAAAGTGACTTCAGGCTATGAAGACTTTTACAACATGTCGACTGCCACAAAACTGTCAGTCTCTAGTTCAATTGGTCCCACACAAACTGTGATAAATGTCAAAATAAGACTACGTTGACCATTTTGTGGGTTTAATGATAACATATGCTGCTTTAAAAACAATGTCAGCTTTCACAGAGAAAGCAGCAACTCAAAACCCATGTTGTAGTTGTGAAGTGCATGATTAGGTTTTCCGACTGTATCTCAAGTTTCACTCAAACACAACTCGGTTTCCTGTAATAACTAACAAACGACCAAATAAAATGAAGCAACGTAGCTAAACTGGGGAAACCAAATCCAACAAACCGAAGCAATGTGCATTTATTATTAAAGAAGAACAGAAACCCAAACAGGAGTATGATTATCTAACACATGACAAGACGAGACAAGTCTTAATATTTCTAAATGACTCATAATACTGTATTTTATATCAGCAAAGCGAAGTTGTAGAGAGTTAAACTACTCACCCACTGCGCATTGGACGCAGGTGTCCACTACCTTTGATCACCTCAGTCTCTCGGACATGTTCTCTCTTCAGCCGCTGGGTGGCAGCAGAGCAGCGTTAGTGATTGACATTTACCGTAATGTTCAGTACTGCTGCGCAATTAAAGCGCACTCTCATTAACGTCGTGAACGTTTCATTGTTTCCCAGCTTAACCCTAACAGAGTGGACACTTAATTTTTGTTTTATACTGTAGTTAATACAGCTTTTAAGATTAAAGAAAGTCTCAGTGTGTTGTTCACTTGGGCTTCAGAGGGTCTTAATACTCATCACTTATACTCATCAATTGAAAAAATAATAATTAGAAATGAATAAAAATAATTATCACACCTACTCTTCACATACATTCTCTTAGATTAGGTTAGAACTGTTAATGACTTGAAACGAAAAATATAAGGCTATTAAGAAAATTTCTAGCTATTCATTCATTAAATAACCAACCGTACCGTAATTTCTATAATAGGGTAACGTTATTTTTGACTAATATTTTGTGAACCTATATACTCATTACTACGGTAAGAGGTAGCGTTACCATGGAATTTACGGAAATACATACGTTACCGCTGAAACGTTGGTTGGTAGCGGGGGATGCTCAAACTGGGTAACATTGTTTGCCGTTTAAAGTAGAAATATAAGCGATGTAGTTTTTCTTCTTGCCTCGGGGTGACTTATTCTCATTCCTCATACGTGTTATGGTAAGAAAATGTCGGTTAACTAGTATATTTATGCAACATTTAGCGGTTTGGTGGCGGTTAACTTTAACGCAGAAAACGTGTGTGGAGGGAGGTCGTCGAAGAAAATCTCAGCTGTGAACTACGAACTGAGTTTGTTGTTTAGAAATAAATCAATAGCGACTATTATCCGTCTCTAAGATTAATCTGCAGCCAGGAGGCTACCGTCATAGGAAGATTAGATGCATAACGAGAACGGGAGGGTAACGCCATAACAAACCAGGGGCTGGTGGTTTCTAGGAAGGTACATTTAATCTGTAAGCTTTGTCCAGCTTTGATTTTGTTGTGTAATGTCCTGATCAAGCTGACTTCACAGACAGATGACCAGTTATATCGACACTTCACACTGGAAATAGCAACTTTCAGAGTGAAGATAACGGATAATGCTGCAACTCTGAGTAGGTGATAAAAGTAAAACATGATTTCTATTTGTGTAAAGCTACACCAGGTATCTGTTGTTGTTCATGGTGTTTCTGTTTTCTCTCGCAGGCAACAATTCAACAGATGAGGACACTTTCTACAGGAAAGATGTGAACATGCAACATTTGAAGGATTAAAAACGTTTCATCTGATATCTCGGACTTCCTGCAATCACCACAGACATGTTTACCCTGAGGACAGCAAACGGCATGTTGCTTAACAGAGGAAATATGTGGAGTAAATAAAACACAAAACAGATGAGAATTTATGGGAAAATCAACTCTTCTCTAACTATGTGAATGGACACGTTGTGACTGAGTGGTGCCTCCTGTGCTTTTCAACCACTTCAAGTAAACTTGAGTATCTGTATTTGTGATTTTTAAAGAAATAAATCAGTCAGAGGAAACGAGGAGAAAAGACTTTGAAGCGTGGCAGAGTTACATGACCAGGAAGATGCTTCAGACTGGTAACTACTCACTGGTGTTGCTCATCCAGCTCACACTGTTGGCCTATGACCTCTTCGTCAACTCTTTTAGTGAACTTCTGAGGGGCGCGCCTGTCATCCAGCTTGTGCTTTTCATGTAAGTCACTGCCCATCATACACAAAACATCATTAGTTAGCTCATCAACTTCAAGTAAAATGATCCCGGAAGATTGAATGTTTTAAAAAATAAATAATGCAATATCAATAAGTCAATATCAAGTAAAATTACTAAATATTTTTGGTTATATCTTCATATGAGCAAATTCACTGTCTCTTTTTCAAAAGAAATATGTATTTGTAAATATGTAACACAGCCTAACACATTGATATTGTGTTTTATTTTGTTAATAATTTGCTATATGAATAGGTAATGGGCACACTGCTCACTCAACTGGAAACCAATGTTATTAAAAAAAAAAAAATAAACCAGTTCATTTTGTGTCTTCAGAATCCAGGACATTGCCATCTTGTTCAACGTGATCATCATCCTGCTGATGATGTTCAACACCTACGTCTTCCAGGTCGGCCTGGTGTCTCTGCTGCTCAAGAGATTCAGGACTCTGCTTATATTCTCCGCCCTTTACCTGACGCTCAGCATCTGCCTCCACTGCTGGGTGTTGGTACGCTCCATCACACCACATCACTGACAGCTGCAGGGCAACCTTACACTAAAGTTCGAACTGTATTACCACACATAAAAATGTCTACTGTATTATGAAAGTAACTGTACCTGATTAGATTTTCTTTCTCTTAGAATCTCAGATGGCTTGAATCAAACCGTTTCGTTTGGACAGACGGTCTTCAGTCTCTTTTTGTTTTCCAGAGAACAGGTAATTGTTGAATTAATTCAGTGGTATATTTTCTACTATTACTTCTCTTTTGTGGTTTCTGTCATCAAAGAGTAACTCTTCCTTCTCTGTGTTAACAGTGGCAGTGTTGTATTACTACTTGTACAAACGCACAGCCGAGTATATGGGTGACCCGAGGATGTACGAAGACTCGCAGTGGCTGCGTGACGCCTTCGCCAGAGCTCGTCAGTAAAGAGACACATCTGAGAGTTGAAGAAATCCTCACCGCACATACACAATGACATAGAGCGTCAACATTAGCTGATGTGAATTTTGAACTTTTATTATTATTATTATTATTATTCAGATTTGACACTTCCAGACACTATTAAGCACAATCACCAAAGCAATGAACTGCTGTTTAACACTAATGAAACTCACTAACAGGTAAAGAGGATGAAGCAAAACCTCACACTGGTTTACTGGCTGTTCGTGGCCAAGCAGGCAACCTCTTAAATGGTTTACAGTGGCCTGTGTAGTATTGTATTAATCTGGATTGAGTCTGATAATCTATGTGGCCTTTGTAAATCAACTTCAGTTGTAGACTGATGCAACACATTGAGAGAATGTCAAAAGGCTAGAAAAGGTCTGGTCAGGTATCTATTTTAATATATAACCATGTATAGAAGTCCATGTAGTAACAGTGTCACTGGAAAGTTATTTTACCGTCAAGAAAGAAACCAGTTGGTTTATTTTTGCCTTATGTGAGATTAGTATGTGCCGTTTACATGATTACAATTTTAATAAGCCAATTTTTTTGTGAAACCTGTTGTGTTTCAGTGAGGATCTTTTAATTGTGTTGCCATTGTTTTTTATTAAATAATCCCTCTCTAATCCTGGTGTAATCCTTCATCACTTAGGTAGTCGGTATTATCCTGTCTGTTTCACCTAGACAAGGTGAGACAGACAGCTCTATTTTTAAACACAAAGATTAATCGGGATTGAGGTTTTAAAGCTAGAGAAACCCACCATAAATAGTCTTCAGCATGTCGAAAATAATCTACTCTCAGGAAACCACTAGGCTAAGTTGAAGTGCACATCAGGTCTGGTTTCAGTAAACATGTCAACATTTCATATAACCATTGATTAAAATCGATTATCACAGTCAATGATACAAATAAAGACACCAAAAGTTGTACAAAGTTACTTTACTTTTGAAAGCAAAACCAGAGTCTGTGATCCCAAAATATTGTCAGTGCAGTCCAATTAATCCAAATCCAGTTCGTGTCGACTGTGATGTCCTTCGTTCCGCTGGAATGTGTCATGTTATTATTTCACCTAAAACTACAGGAAAACAAAAGGAAACTTGATTAACATCTGGAAAGCCATTTCAGTGATTACTAATAAAAATCCATTATACTTTAAATAATATTTCAAATCTACCTTCATACGTATATGCCGACCCAGAGTAGCAAGAACAGCACACCGAACCCCATGAACAGTGACGCTACGAGGGAGATCAGCAGCTCTTTGTACACGTCCCTCGTGTATTTTGTTGATGTCACCTCATAGCTGATGAAAAGTTAAGGCAAACTCCTAAAAAACATTCATCTTGAAGGAGAGTTATGTGCTTTATTCTACCTCTAATAGCTCCAGCTTCATGTGTGAGTAGTTTGTATTCATCCATGGTGTTTTAAATTTTACTGTGTGTGGTTTCAATCTGCATTGTTTAATTACATTATTTACATTTACGCAAATCACCATTTAAAATGTTGACAATGAATTAAACTAATTAATAATTCAAACACTGTCCTTTTTACACCAGTTTACTTATATAAACAAAACGTGAATCTACAGAATCTGAAAATATAAAACACTTATGAACAGATTCTGTTTTGACCTCAGTCTGGTGTCTGTTGAGGCATCATTTTGCATACAAAATGTTTCTCCAGCACTTTAAATTACCGGTATTCTCCCTCAAGTTAAAACATCCAAAATATCTGTTGCTATCTCTCATAGTCCATCTGCAAATTATCATGTTTAATTATCATGTCGGTTTCTCTTTTTTCAGAAATAATTACTAAATCTCTGACAAGAACTTGATGAGTACGATGTTATTGTTAATGAACAGGTGGGCTCTCTGGTGTACATTGGTTTAAACTTTATATCTTTTATATGGCATGGTAAAATAAAAATACACCGGACTTATTACGGACTCATGAATCGTATCTTTGCAAGATAACGATCAAGGCTCCACCAGACACAGTAAGAAATCATAGGAGCCTTCAAAGCTAAATGCCTGATCCTCCTACAGTCTGCCCAGAGCCAAAAGTATAAGATCACTTGAAGTAGTAATACTCCACATCCGGGGTACATTAATTCTAAATTTATTATTATTAACAAAGCAAGTACTAACTTCACACTACTCCTACTACTATAGTGAATTATAAATCCATTATTATACCAAAAATAAATTCTACTGATCATAAATTCTTGTAATCAGAGATTAAATATAAACTGTGCAGTCTAACCTTACAATTATAGTCATATGGCTTGACATATGAAAAAGGGTACAAAGTCGTAATATATCCGAATTAACCTATAGGGTTCACTTTATACTCTAATTAGTGTAAATCATTGTGCCTCAAAACAATAAAACATTTACAAAAGTATGGTGTAAGGACTGAAATGACTGTAATGTTCAAGTAAAGCTGTGACACTTAAATCAATTTAATTTAACCAGCAGCTATTTTGATAAAATGCTGTTGCAGTTATTTTTATAAGCAAAAACTTACAAACACTGAAATATTCCTACTTTTTTAATCTTTATATAGAGAATATCACCAATTTGACAAATCAAGACCTAGAGATAAAGTGATTAGCAGCTAATTATGAGGATAAAACAGATTCATATATTATCAGAGTAATTGTTGGCTCTAGTCGTAACGAAAAGATAAAACACCAGTGTCTTTGTTTCTAAAAAAATAATTAACGTTAACAGTTATTAACTTGTTATACTTGTGTCTTTACTGCAAGTTGTTACTTTACAATAACCTGTCATAATAAGCATATAAAGAGCTGGTAGTGAAGGATACACGAAGAACCAGGCGGTGAAGAACATGCCGATGGCCAGCAGGACCACGGTGAGGTGGGGGAACACAGCCGGGTTCACCGGGCTGGTGTATCTGGTCATGGCCTCGAGTTCCTGCAGCAAAGAGACAGAGAAAGAGCAGACACACGCACGTTAAACAGGATACAACACCGTGTACACAGTTTAACTGCAGAATAATTATCATCTGTTTGATTTAGTTTAAACAGAGCGACTGAACATGACAAGCTAACGATCCACTGCTAATCTGCAGAAACATAAAAGCGCTGTTTCACACAAAGAGCGCCATGTTTTGCTCGTGAAATTGAAAACAATGTGCAGATAAGTCGTATGTAACCGTATATAAGAGTTGAAATTATAAAAAAATGGGATAAAGTTGATTCATTTTACCATTTTGTAATGAAGAGGAGCTGTTGTTCCTATGGACCAAGATGAAAAGGCCACGTACTGACTATCGCTTCCTGGTGTCTTCCTGACGTAAGGTTTACGTCGTTGTTGCGGATATTTTATACCCTGAGTTTAGTCTGTCAGGACTCTCTGCCGCTCAGGCTGAATGCAAATCTCCAGTGGTGGTGGAGGACTTTTACAAATCTTTTATCAAACTAAACGCATTGCTATTATTCGATAAATAAAGGTCAAATTCGTATATCAAAAATTTTACTTGAGCAAAAGTAGATCAAGGCATAATACATTCATGTAAAGCAGCATTTTACTGCTGGAGCTAGTTGGGATGGAGCTCAATTATTATTATTATTTTTTATTTCAAGCCATTACTTATATAGCTATATTACTTATGGCTACATCTGGTGATTAATGGTTTTATTGGTCTGATGCATTTTTTTGTAGAGAGAAATGCATGATTCACGAAAAAAAAAAAAAAAAAAATCACAATTACCCTGAACCAAAGCGACACCTTTATGTGTTTATTTTTTACTTTTAATCTTGTAATTGTCTGTATATACTTTCTGGTGTCTTAATGTTTAACAATACACCATATTTAATAATCTCTATAATGTAGTACAGGACAAGTTACATTAAGTCACTGCAAAACTCTTCTCCTATGACTGACTAGCAGTATTCAAACCTGTACGCTCTTTATTATAAAAATAGATTTAAATACTTTTATTGTCTTGTCACAATCATTTGCAAATTATTTGTTACCGATAGAAACTCTATACCTAGCAGTCCAAGCTCAGGGGATAATTATATTCTTTTTTCTGCGCTCACTCTTACCTGTCGTTGATAAATCTTAGACTGCCCCCTATTGGACAGAATCACAAGTTGATTTTTTTTTTTTTTCTTTTTTGCTTAGACCAGTCACAGTGAAACATACCACAACATTCAATCATAAATTTATTTACTGCATGCATTCATAGTATTACAGTATTTTTTTTTTGACAAAAGGCTTTGAAAATGTCATGGTAAAATGGCCTACAAAGAAAAAAAAAGTAGTGATATTAAAGTAAGCAACATTTTAGTGATATGAAATTTTCTCTTAACAAACAGTGCAACAATTAGAAAATGTATTTGTGTTTGTGTGTTTTCTTCATGCTTATCAATTATTATTTCTGGGCTCCAATGGCTAAAAGTTAATATATTATTGATAATACAACAACCAAAACAAAATATCAACTATAAAAACAACTTGATAAAACACGTCACATAAAAAGGAGCAGTGGTAGTAACAAAGCTATACAGTTACATATAATGCAGTTCTACCAGAGTATTTGAAACCAGTCTGGTGCACTGGATAAAGCAAAAGCAGTTCATATATACAGTGCAAAAAAGTGCTACAGTGGTTTCATTATGCTAGCTGGTGAATTATAAATAGGCTGAAATAGTACACTATACCCACTTAAGTCATAATAATTATACTAAAAACATTATACAGTGTCTTCATATTATGATAAATTTCATAAACGTTTTGTTTGATGGCTGTTTTTCCTATATTTCTATAATATTGACTTTATATTTGTGATACACTAATGTGTTTTTTTAGCTGAATACACACACATATGGAATATGGATTTAACAATTAATTTTGACAAAAGCAAAACAAAAAAAAAATCATGATGTGAGACTAAGTGATAAATGCTTGTAACACAAGAAACAATAACACAGAGGAAAATATTATACAATTCAGTTATATCAAAAGAGTTATCACTGCATACTCTTACTCTTGTATAGGCACAGGAAAAATATTGAAAACATCTAAAGAAGTACATTTAAAAACGTCCAGTGTATAATGTCCAATTTTATCTCTGCAGTACGCGTAGATAAATGCAATTACACTGAGTTGCCTTTGAGTTGAGATGTATCATTTTAGATAAGTGATTGGGTTTTGCACCTTATATGATACATGTTATTTGTTGCCTCACCAGCATTCTGTCCAGTTAGAGAAATACAGTGTAAAATATTCCAGTGTTTTTAAAATATTGTCAGTGTCGGGACCTGTTGTATCTCCTTTATCAGACACTAAAAGAGATGTCTGGTTTCCAGTGATTTGTTTACTTATCCAGTCTTATCTCCTGTTATCCGGTAAATGTGCTGAAATGGACGCCTTCGCTTAAGGAGGAATTCTTCATGAGGAATTTCTTTTTAGTTTGTTGCATTTGCACAAACAATTTGATGTTTCATTCAACGTCACAAGTGGTATAGAAATACTGTGCAGTATTTCCCTCTCTGTACAGTGTTTAGTCAGATGCTGAATGAGGAGACAGTGGACAGTCTCGTCGACTGCAGCAGTCACAAACACAAAGCTCCACTGTAGAGACCCAGGATTTGCCAGTGTACACTACTGAGGTATATTTTCAATGTGAGTTACAACCATTCACTGAGGCCTTCAGCAGAAGCCAATGATCTTCTCTCCAGTGTATAGAACTATTGAAAAGTGTTTTTGTTTTCAGTCGACACTGGTTTCAGTGTACATACAGACTCAGTATAAGAAAACTAAACAAAAACGTATGCAGCGTCATCTACAGTATCTTAGTCTGGACTTGATTTAGAAGCAGGAATCCTGCTTTAAAAAAGGTAATATTTATATTACATGAAGGGTGGACGCCATAGTGATCAGTAATAACGTGAGCTATAAAGTCATGGGATGTTACTTTCACAATAGCAGTTAACAGTGACACAACACAGTTGTCAATTACAACGCTCTAAAACATTTTCAGTGAAGGAAATGATAAAAAAAAAAAAAAAGTAACTTAAACAGTGTTTCAAACTCCAGTGATCACAGCAAAAAGAGATGTCTTAATGCATATACATATGGAGGGGATTACAGGGGTATACAGTTTGTTCTGTATTAAATCTTTTTAAAAATAATGTACAATAATGAGACAAACCCCTCTCCCATCACAACAGTGTATAAATGGAACCACAAAGGAGAAATGTGGTGTGTTTTAAGACGAACGGATCGTCTGCCTCCTTCTCCTCACACACAGCTGCTTTGAATGAGAAAATGGTAGTCAGAGTATGATGAGGTTTCTCCTTCAGTGGCACAACTCGCTTCACTCTGGCAATGAAACACATGAATCACATGGCGATAACAATCATTAGTAAGTTTCACTGAATTTCTTTACTCAAACTAATGAATCAATGAGGAGCAGTGTCAAAATTTCTGCATGTTTAAGAAGCCACGTTTACTCACAGACAGGGAGACACGGAAGTGATAGGTGACGTCCTGGAAAGACAGAACAGGCACTGACCACAGGTGACGAGTCCCCTTAGACAGAAACCATGACATTATTAATTTACATTAAGTTATCTTTGGAGAAATAGCTTTTGATAAGTAATAATACTAGTTCCCCATATGTGTAGTGGCAAAATAAGGACATTTGTTGTAATTATCTGAAAAAAATGTATGTTATAATACCTTTGTTGATGTACTCTGACCTCTGTAGAGCTCTGCCTCTGTGTGGTTGGGGCATAAGCGTCCTTTGGTGGCTCCACATTGTTGTACCCACACACTGTATGTGGACCTGCAATAAATTGTTAATCCTTCATTGTATGGATCTGTTATTTCCTAACAAGTTTTTAATCATCACTCAATACATCTTTTTTAATATTCTGTGAAATTCTGTCTTAACCCAAGTAAATTATTGATTTATTCTTTTAAAAACTGTGTTAAGCAATTAGCAATTAATCTAATTTAATGGACATGTACCTATTTAATACTGTCTCTACGTTTCCTATAATGAGGGTCAAATTTCCTCTCTTTGAGGGAATCGCCCAAGGAAGTAATCAGGACTTTCAGTAAGTCAGTAAAACAATGTGTGCAGTTATGTAAATAGTGTGATGTTTGTATACTCACGTCATGTACAAAGTGATTTGTGAGAAGGAGGAATTTCTTTTTCCATGGAGTGATACTGTGTAGCTAAAGTCAATGTAGAGAAAAGCAGTATGAGCACACAGACACCTGAAATCAAACAGTAACTGTAGGAAAAATAAAATCATGTTTAAAGTCAAAGGGGGGGGAAAAAATGAAGAAATGTGTCACTGACTAGCTTGATGACTGAAAATTGTCACCAAATTGAAAACTCACAATCATCATCAACATCAACATCACAAGGTAAAATATATTTTTGGATCTTTTGGTATTCAAGCTACAAGCCAGACATATTAAAGATGTTCTAGCTGCTTGTGGTCTTCTCTTTTCCTTTAATGTGTCACCAACATGTTCAACATCAGTAGGTTTATATATTTACCTGCAGCTCTTGGGTGTCACACAATTTTGTGCTGTGATTTCTTGGTTCGTCTCCACAATATGTAGACTAGTCAGAGAGGGAGCTGACTTTCCTCCTGAAAAAGTAAATAAGGCTGCTTTATGAACAACTGTCCCCGTAGCATTCCTTTGTACAGTATGTAGACGAGCTTTGTTTGCTGTTGTCAAACAAGTGGTTTTACTGTGTTTGCATACTGCATATTACGTGTGAAGAAAGTGCTGCGTCTGGGTTGTGTTTGTGTATTTACCTTTTGTGTGTATGCTACGTTGTCTACGTGGAACTGGCTGACCACCGGGCAAACGGTTAGAAGTTCCCGCTCCGTCCAGGTCTGTAGGTGCCGGTCTTTTGGACTTGGCAGAGTACAAAGGTGCTGAGGTGTGACTCAGTCGGTTTCTGCTGCCGTGAATATCCTTGTCCATCATTCTGGACTTGGCCTTCTTACTAATAGTGCCTAGTGTGGGAACCAGGCTGCCTAAATCTGAAGAGAGAAGGAGGAGAATTAATCTGTGTTGATAAGTTGTTGATTGTGTTGATAAGTAATTAATAGAAAAAAACACATCTCATATTTGCTGACTCACCTGACATGGACTGGTTGTTGCCTAACGTCAAAACTGTGGTGGTTTGGTTGTTTATAGCTGTGGTTGGACAGCAAGCTGCATACATGTTAATTCACTCATTTATTCTAAATGATCATATTAAATCTGCTTTTTAAAACCACAAAACAGAGGCTCAATTCAACAAGTTACTAAATTGGGACTTCCACTCACCAGGTGCAGGGGTAGTGGACAGTGGAGTATGTTGACTCTTACGTGAGGATCCTAGTGCAGCTTTGGACCTGAACCAGTCAGATGGCACAATACAGCAGGTCACGCTTTAGTTAGAATACTGATGTATTTAAAATCTAATACATTTCAGGGTGTTAAGATATGTGACTCATGATCTCGGTTTCCTTTCAGACAAGACAGAGGAAACACCCAACTAAGTAATCACGGATAAGACCAAAAGAGAAACTCAGAAAATGAAAACGAGTCGTAAGGAAGACAGATGTTGAAAGCGTACCATGGGCAAACAGGTGGACAGAAAGTTACAGTGGCAGTGAAGAGGGGCATCCAAGAGATGTAGAGAACACAGGAAGGAACATAGCTACAGAGAGCAGGGACAGGCATCATTATTCTGAGAGATATTAAGAAGAAAAGTGAAAAATTGATTTCTTTTCGCATAAAAGAACAAGGACAAGTTTCTGTTTTAGTTAAAAGCACGTACCCATCTTTCTCTGTGACGTCTCCTCCTCTATGGTGAAGAGTCAGCACATAAAGTACAGACATGGAAATGACACTGTAGGGAGACAAATAAAAGTCAGATTATCATATTATTACCATGCACAAATAGACAATCATCTATTCAAACATATTTTTTTAAGTCTGACCTGAAAGCCATGACAATGACCAGAGCCAGGATGGTCCCCTGCATGAACCTCTGACTGATACAGCCTTGATCTGAAGGTGAGTTCTGCAATTAAAAAAATATATATGTTAAAAAGCTGTTTATCAATTCATTACAATCTTTTAAATAAACAAAGCATCTCCACCAACCTTGCTCCCAGGTTTGACTGTCTTCTTCTTGAGTGGGCCACTTCCCGTCCTGCTGAAATAGCTCCCTGCTTGGCTATTCAGACAAATACAACAAAAGTAAAAGTCTACTTCTTTTCTTCTCATACAGGATGCTCATACTGTCCACATGTGATTAGTCAACACTCTCACCTGACAGTGCCTCCGCTCACAGTGCTCTTCATGCTGTCGAGACGACGCAGCTTGGCCAGTTTGCGACTCCAGCGCTCGAGTTCGTCAATACGAGTCTCCAGGTTGTCTGTGAGTTTACACAGCTCCTTCACCGCTCCCACGTTCTCCATGAAGATACGTTCCTTTGAAATTAGAGGGTGAGCTCTTACTGTCTTTGGGAGTATCATCTGTTTTAGGTTTATTCATGTATGAGTTTATTACCTTGTTGACGACTAGCAGGTTGGGAATAGTTTCTCCATTGGCACAAACCACATCACCTCCTTCTTTCACTGCTTCAGGAAGGATCTGCTGGACCTCTTGAGCAATCACACCTGCAAAGGGTGAGATATGATGCATAGATAAAGAAACCCTAAACCTAACCCTAGCCCCACATAGTGACAGGCAGACCAAATATTAAGACATTAAGATGATAACATGATACAAAAAATGAGTTGATGGAACTAAATGTTTAGCTTCAAACTGAGGTTATTCATGAGATTGTTACCAGTCTCTGCAGTGTTCTCTATGCCCACGGTGGCAGCAAACTCAGGCTTGTACTGATAATGGACCAGCCTCATCTGAGAGATCCGTTTCAAATTGTCTGTGGTGTCGACCTACACACAGGCAGAATGACAATGACACCCATGCAGATGGGATGAAAACACAATGTTCATGTCGCCGATGAAAAACGCTCGGATCAAGTTTGATGAAAGAAAAGTTTTGTACTTGAAACTTTTGTTGCACAGGGGAACCGTGCAGCCATGAGCGTTTGTATGACATGATTCATGATGACAAGTACATGAGGCACAAAATGACACGCTGACAATTTGGAAACACACACATTCACACACGCACAAACACACACCCATATACATACACACTGAGAGTCATCCTGACCTCCTGGACATTTTCTTTGGCCCTGATATCTGACGGGTGCACCAATGAGCCCATGACCTTCAGGTTTCCATGGACGACTAGGGCCTCGTCCGGCCGGTCAGTGTTGATGCCGACTCTCCCGTGGTGGTAGACTGAGTCTGGAAGTTGCCCGCGCTGCCACAGAACCTCGTTGTCACTTTCAAACTGGCCTGGGTTGGATGCCTGTAACACAGAGACAAAGAAGAAGGTGCACAGAGAAACTGTGGTTCAGAAATTTCAAATAAATACACAAAAAAAATATTTTAACACTTTTTAAAAGTAGTAGTGATAGTTCTACATTTTGAGAAAATATGCTTATTTTGCTTTCTTGGTAGAGTTACATTAGTTCAGAGTTTAGAAATGCCAGATGATAGATTAAACTACAATATTTGGATGGAGATAGCTGTTTTGTTCCGGTTTTTAGTCCTTATGTTATGCCATGGCTCCAGCCATATACTGACCTCGCAGATATGAAAAAAGAAAGCAAACAGGTGTCTCAAAATGTGGAACTACTCCTTTGCCGCAAGCATACAATGTAAAAGATTTACTTCACATTATAGCTCATAAGTTAGTCAGTGAATTCACAGAATAAGCAAAATACTGATAGTAGTAGTTTAGTAAATGATGGTCTCCTATTTGCACTTTTAACCAAAATATGATTGTTAGTGTATAGTTTTTTCAAATAGTTTTTCAGCCACATCATGCAATTAACTATACATCATCATTCAGTGTACCAATGCTGTTCAGTGATAATCATATCTCTAGAAAATTGCCCTGTATGTGTTTCTCCTGCTAAAACCCAAATGAATAATCTACTTTTACCATACATGGTTGTAACAGGGCACAGTTTTAACACTGATCTAAACTCTCCTAAACAATGTGATTGTTAAGCAATCAAATTGAGCAGTGATTTTTTAAGTGCAGAAAGGTGTGTGCAGTAGACCAAGAGAAAGGTGTCACATTCACAAGGGATATGATTGTTGTAGGAGGCAGACAGACATGGCCAGACGTTACCCTGACGATGATCCTCTCAGACACGTGAGCAGCCACAGTGTAGCTCTGACTGTGGGACTGAGCGTGCAGCGCCACCACCAGCATGAAATACCTGTGAGGATAAAAATACCAGGAGAAAATGTGACCACCTGGGATTTCTCTAGATCATAGAGAACAACATGTTGATCATGGTTATGATGATGATAATGTGACTGCATATGTGTTTGTCACCTCTGGTCAGGGTTTGGTTTCCCCTTCTTCCTCATGTTATTTGCTGTCGTCTCACTAAAGTGGAGCCTCCCCACTGTGACCTTTGTTACCTGCTCTGGGGGCAAGGTGACGCTGAAACAAAATCACAGATATAATGCAAAAAAAAATTTCTTCCCTCTTGAACAATATCTGCTTCACTTGGATATAGTTTTTTATATATGTTTGTTAAATTGTCCAACTCACAGCACTGGCTTGAAAGGTCTCTTACTGCGGTCAGATTGCGACTGCTCCACACTGATGGACTGGTTCATTGCCTCCACCTAGCAACAAGAAAATAAATAAAATGAACACAAAATACGCTACAGAGCCTACAATTTTCAGCCGTTCACCATTTTGCCTTTGCACACCTTCACTCCATTGAGTTTCAGATAGAAGCAGTCGATCGGCTGCAGGCCTTCATTTGTCTTGATGTACTTGGGGTCTCCCAGCATGCCTATGTATACGGTGACCTGGAAATGGTTCTTCTTCTGGCAAACAAAAGCATCGTCAGCCAGCGAGAAGTTGAAACCTTTGTCGGCATCGACTCGGTAGGTTGGCATCGGGCTAGAAAGAGAATTGGAGAAAGAGATTGTGACATAAGAATAATGCAATGAGAAAACATATTAAGTGTAATTTTAAGTTTTTCACTAAGGGGAGATTCTTCACTTTATAAAATCTGCATTGTTTTAGATCAAAGCCTCCATAGTGATACAAATGAATTGGGTGTAAAGTTTCATTCTTCTGTTATTCAAACTTTAAATCAGTGACAATCAATATATTTTTACATAAATGTGCATGATTGAATTTGTACTTCTAGTAAATCCCTGTGTACTCGTGGAACCTAATTACTTTATTACACAGCGAACTCAAATGTTCTGAACAACCTGAGTCCAATTTAACACAAATAAAAACCCTCTGTTCCTTTTACATAGGTGTGGTGCATTCAAAGTCATGATGGGTAACCAGATGGCTTTGATAACATATCTGGAAAGTCTTTTGAGTTCATTTCAACCTTCCTCCCTATCTATACTTCTTTCTATTTTGGCATTGCAAAAGCACAAGTAAGCATGTACCAATTTATCCCTTTACCCCCTCCTCACGTTGTCTTTCTAAGCCGAAACCCTGCTCTCATTTACTCCCCCGCACAGCTCACCTCTGAGGAATTCATAGACCTCTGCAACCCTGCTATTCGTTCGCCACTCCCACTGTATACTTTGCTGAATTTATCCATTATGACCAATTATAAGTGCTTTCATTTTTGAGTTCTCAGCTCTTTTTGTTCCAAAATAAAGACCTGAACATGCACAGACAAGCCAAAATAAATTCCACCCACAGCTCTTTGCAGTTTGCATCATATAGTGGTGTCCACTTGTTCTGCTGGTGAGGTTGCCACTTAATGCACTGATAGTTTGGGTCCAGGTAGCTGTTGTCTGCATCCTGCATTAAACCTGTGACAGTTTGAAATAGCAGCAATTAAAAAAAGAGACCAAAGCATGTTAAGAACGTCCACAACTGTCCTGCAAACGTCTTTGTGTGAGGGTTAAAGGGGAGGTAAGAGCAAGTGAGCGTTAGGTAGAGGAGATGAAGAAGAGAGAAAAGATGCCTGCCTACCTGGTTCTTGTTTGATGATACCTGTGAGGATTTGGGAATTGAGGGTGCTGTTGGGAGAGTCTGAGTGCTTCCTCTTCTTAGCCTGATGGACAGGGATGCCACTGTGTGAGGAAATAGAAACATGTTTAAAAGTTTCCTTCCTGTCATTCTTTCTATTTCATCTAAACTGGGCAGCACCATCCTCCCCACTCCCTCCCTCCCTCCCTCCTTCCCTCCCACCTTCCTACACATCATCATGACTCACTCTTGCCCCTGAGGATGCTGCAGCAGCTGATGGAGCATCTGTGTCTGCTGCATATCTCCACTTCCGCTTGTGGCTGGACCGATGGGATACTGCGATATCATAGGCTCGGGCTTTAGGTACATGTCCCGATGCATGTTGGGATAGTGCCCATGTGGTGGAAGGGGTGGCGTCGGGGTCATGTGACACATGTTCTCTGGTGTCATGGTCCTGATCATGTGAGGATCTAAAAGACACAACAGGGATGGAGCATAATGTTTATACAATATACATACCTTTCCCCATTTACTCTACTTTCTTCCAACCTTGGCTAAAGGTGCTTTCCACTGTTTCAAACTGGACTGATGCCCATCAGATAACACTATTACACACCTTTTTACTAATGGGCAAGACCAACACAGGTGTGTGAGAGGCAAGAGGCACATAATGACTTTGAATACTGTTGTAGTTCAACCTGTATGTTGAAATAAACCAAACATTCACCAGTTCAATCCAGATGGAAGCACCTGAAATGAGACTGACTGAGAATTTAAATGATGAAACACAATTTCTAGGTAATCTATGTAAACTTTAAATTAATAAATGACAGACACAGGCTGCCTTTTGTGTCTTTGTATTTTGATTTGCTTGCAGGTGAGCTTGATGGGTTGCGGATATCGATTTAAGCAAAGGTGTTGCTGTGACCCACATAAACAATGAATACTTCAGTAACTTCCTCTGACTCAGCATCACAGCTCAGTCAACAGATTAAAGCACATTTTTACACAATGAGGACAAAGTTACAGCTACTTACCATTCACCTGCTGGGGAGAGTACGGCTCTGAGCTGGAGTCCGGTGGGGACTCTGGTAGTGTCCTTTAAAAAAAAAAAAACAGAAACTGGTACATTTGTTATGTTTACAAACACAATAATGTCTCACCTTCAAAATAGAAATAGAAATTGCTCATATTTTACCATGCTTCAAGTTGGCAAACCCCCTCTTCTCTTGCATTTTCTAATCTGCCATCATATTTCAAGAGAAATTCTCCTTTGGGATTAGAGTTGGTTCTTTACACAAGCTTGTGTGCGTCAGGAATATTTTTTTTGCAGGATGTAATTTGACTCTCTCTCACTCTCTCTGTGTCTGTTATCAGTCTCCCTCCCCCTCTTGACCAGCTAATGCTTTATTTGTACAAATGAAACTTAATCAAGTATTGATTGCATAATAGAGCCATTGTAGGGTGTGTGTCTGGTTTCGCTGCAGACTTTTTTAAAAAAAAAAAAAAAAAATTGTGCTGTGATGTGTTACAAATTCTGTAGTAACTTAGTAGTTTCCAAAAGTGTTTCTTCATTATTCCTTAGTATCAGTTCACTGTTTTTTTCATCCCCTATCTATGTACTTCTGAAGTACTGAGCTTACCCTGGAGCGTAGTGGCCCCTGTGTTCAGGTTTGACGTGAGCCTGCTGCTGTTGCTGCTGCTGCTGCTGCTGTTGTCCCAGGCAGGGGTAGTTGTGTCGGAGGCCCAATGATGGACCTGGGGGGTAGGCGTTCTGACAGTTAGGGGGCCCGGGTGGAGGGGCTCCTTGGCGTAGTGGAATAGGGGGGCTCACACCACACACCAACCCCCCTGAAGAGGACACTCCTGCCTGGGGAGATGAGTAATTTGGTCCTGGGGTGCTGTGGACCTCTGAGAAACAGCTGGGGAGAAGAAGAAGAAGAAGAAGGGAAAAAGAAGGATTAGCCTTATCAGGAAAAAACAAATTCCTTTGTAACGACATGATTTGACTCAGTTGGTGTATGTTGTTTTGACGTTGCTGGGTTGGTATGGAGTCCCCACTGACATGTCAGTGCTATCGTCCTCCTTGCTGATGTACTCTTCCAGGATACTGGTGTCAATGTTGGCTGGCTCCAGAGAACTGGTAATATCATGACCTGTGTTGAAGGGAGGGTCGGGGAACAGGGAACAGAGGGGGAGATAGAGAGCATCTGGGAATTAGCAACAATTATCTTTCAACAACTCCACACACTACCAGCTCTAGTTTCACTTCAAACTTAACTAATACAATAACATACCATAAATACAATCTGTTTATTATCTTTAAATCATTATCTGTATATGCCCATGAACTCTGAATGGTTTGTAGAGAATTTAAAGAATATGGTTTCAGGAATGACCAACAGTCTAAATATGTTAGTTGTTCACGTTATAGATTACATAGTAATGATTCACATAGGACTGGAATTGCTCCAGTTGACAGCTATTTTTCTGTACCTTAGTGGTAATTTTATAATTACCTAATCCTCTCCCTACTTCACCCCTAGGGTCATTGTCACCCCTTTGATAGGCAAAGCCTCACAAATCCCAAACACATGACCCCCACGTAATCTTTACACCAACATTTTAGAACAAGCACTTGCTTATGCATATATTTATAAAAGAGTAAATCACTTTATATAAACCAGTTTCTCTGTTGCACACAACACACTCTGAAGGTGTAACAAGTACAAAAGTGTAGATTGGCAACAGAGTGTGAGCTGAGGGGGGTGGGGGGCTGCAGGATTGACGGTGTGACGGGGGTAAAGACCTGGAGTAAAGTGGGTGGCCAGGCAAACCCCAGTCTTTCTCCTTTTCTTTTTTTCTCTCTGATTCAGTCTCTCTGTTAGATTAAGCAGCTACTCAGTTGAGAATGTGAGGAATTTTTGTGTTAGCATTAGAAAAAAAAAAACTCTTTTCACCTTGTTTTTGTCTGTTTCCACAAACTCTTTTCATCAGAAAGCAAAAACAAATATAACTAACTAATTTTTATCTGAGTTCCTCTCCTAACCCCTCTTCACACAGCCACGTAACCATTCACCACAAATGATTTAACTGCTTTTATCATCATGTGAGTAATGTGCATTGTCCTACTCTCGCCCACAGCTGACCATGTACACCAGACACATCACCATCAGTCAGTAAACCTCAAAACAAACCACTGGTTTATAACTAATTATTCTAACAAAAACCCAAAATGTAATGTTTATCGTTGGCATCATTTATGAGAAAACTAGCATGTTTACACTGACTGATTTCATTTTGCCAGAGAGAAACAGATGGTTAATGTCTCTTAATACATGCCAGTGTGAGGGGAGAAAAGCAGGGAAGGTTCCCCTTAAATAAAATCCAGATGTGCACCCCACCCTAAAAGGCAGTAAATTTAAGGTGGCAGGACTGATAACAAAAAAAAATAGAGAGATGGAAGGAGAGGGGAGGGTAGATAGATGGAGGCTCAGGAGAGCGAAGGCAAGAGAGAAGACGAGTTTGACGTCCAAGGATGGAATGATAGAGAGAAGAACCTAGAGAACATGAAACAGTCGCAGTGTTGTAGACCGTCTTTGTGTTGAAGATTAATCCCAGAATGAGCGCGATTGAGTTCAAGAGAAGATGCAGAAGTTCAAGACCAGTTTGAGAAATAATGTCCCCTTATAAGAAACCAGTAGTGTCCATCATTCATTTCTATCTATCAGATAAAAATGTATCAACTGTGGATTAAGTGTAGGCATACATGGAAAATTTAGTAAAGTAAGACTCTACTAATGAATTCAGCCTCAGAGATGCAGAGATGTACCTGCTATCAGCTTGAAACCTTCAAGGAAAAGTTTTGATTTGTAAATTTTATTTTGATAATGACTGATTTTCATTACATAACCTTTAAAAGACTGGACCACAAGAAAATACATGTTATTGTTTAAATATCTATCTAGTAGTAAGTATTTTCTGCTCTTGTTCTTCTGTCTGCATTTGGACATTAAATTAAATTAAATATGAATGAAGGAAAGTTATCATTAAATGCTAATCGTGTGTGGTTAAAGGACAGTAACATAAATTCAGTAACTGTAACCACTAAATCAGTGGATCAGTTAGATATAAGTTGCTGTGAACTGGATGTGTAAATCCTCTATGTTTTTTCTCAGTCCAGCTGTGTCCAACAAGAAACAGTGAAATGATTGTCAGTCCAACTTCGATACAGACTGGCCTTTTGAGAGATTAGGGGCTGAGAGGGGAGCGTGTGTGTGTGTGTCAGCATTCGCGTGCACGTGTGCTCATGTACTTGTTTGTTTGTGCGTGTGTGTGTGTACATGAAGGCTCGTATGCATGTGCGTGTGTTTGTGTATGCGTGTGTGTGTGTGTGTGTGTGTGTGTGTGTGTGTTATGCCATTCAATGCCTGAGTTGTCAGAGCAGTAATAATCTAAAATGAACACAAACAGAGGCCTGAGTGTTTGAGCGCCCATTAAACATAGTTTGACTTATATCATTCAGTCACATGTACAGCTTTTCCTCCTCTATCAATGTTTATGTTAAACAATCTATATTGCAATTGACTTCTTTTATACTCTGAAACAGAGAAAACTATATTTTTTGAACATGTAAACTAGATTTTTTTGTAAATTCTTAATCTCAACTTTTTTTCTCTCAAATTTCAAGTCGCAGTTTGTTTTGTCATCAAATGAGATTTCTATAGCACTCACATGTAAGTGTTAATAATTAAACACTTTCAGTATTTTACTAAGGAGGAACAAAGTCCACCTGATTATCAAACAGTTAGACCAGAATCAACTTGGCCGCACACCCACAACACATATGCTGGATACGTTTTCTAGAACCTAAAATTTAACATCAGAACACACGCTGTATGAATATTTTTTGCAACAAAAAATAATAATTGTGTAGAATCAATCAACATTACTATTATATAACAGGTTGTTGTCTATAACAGATTAATGGGTGTTATAAGATTTTTAATCTAATTTTATTAACTAGTTCAACCATCAAACAAAAATAACCCGTTGGGTTTTTAACTAAAGTCAATATAAATGATGTGAAAAAGCAAACGATCACACATCTGCTCTAGAAATTACTCAGCAGTCTAGAAACACAAGTTCGATCTCTATGGGGAAATAATTCAACACACATACACAAACAGACACAAATGGTAAATCGTAAAGGGAAATGTATCAACTCTACAAAAGGAGTTAGAAAGGTCTAACACAACCTGAGAATTATAGATCTTCTCCGTTTGTTTACAAGACAGAATGAGGAGGACTGCTACACACTATGGACTAATAAATCACAGCTAAAGAGAAGCAGAGTGGACAGAGCGGCAGAGTACCTGCGCGTAGCCAAAGCATGTTGATGTCCTTGAGATGAAAGCACCTGAAACAGAAGATGAGAAGAACAATTCCTCTCTATTTTTCACATGTTTCCCTACTCTGGCTGAAAGATTTTCTTCTGTAGACCTGAGAGACGTAGATCAGAGAAACAAGTGCGTGTGTGATTGTGTGTGTGTGAGTGTGCATGCCTGTGTAGTAAAGCATGTTGTGTATGTGTGTGAGTGTGTGTGAGAAAGTGTTATAATGAGGATTATTTCCCCAGTCATGAGAAAGGGCTGTACCAGGCTACCACACACAGGCCTTGTCGCACACAAGCACTGGCCGCACCGGTAGACCTGGTTGAGGAGATTACAGGAGTGACAGGGCTGGGACCGAGACACAAAAATGAAAAAACCAAACTCTGCAAAGTTTAAGGTTTAAGTTTGGGGCCCATGTGCTAAACAGAGATATAGGACGTGGGCTGAAGAGGAAGGTAGAAGGAATGGAGAAAAAAAGAAAGACAGAAAGGAAAAAGAAAGATCAGAGGATGTAGAACAACATGAAGAAGCCGAAGAGCAAAAATGAGAGAAAAAAGAAAAGAAAAAGAGTAGAAAGCAAAACTAAGTTACTGCCACAAATCTGAACCCAACAATGATTAATCCTACATGGTGAAGCTCATAAACAATACAAATAGCTTAAGAGTTGGCAGCCAAAAATAATGGCAGTGATGCACAACAATGAAAAACTGAAATACTCTTTTAAACGCTACAAGCCCCATTGCTCAAAAACAATACATTCCTCTAACTACAACTTGCAACCCGTAGGTTTGTTGAACCCGTAAATCAGAGAAACTATCAGTGATTCACAGCTGATGTGGGAGTACAGTAGGGCTTTGCAGGAATTTTGATACAGAACCATCTTTAAAAGGCAAATATGGAGAAAGAGCATTGTTAATCCATCATCTGAGTCAAACGGTTTGGAAGTGAATGTAGTTAAAACTTTGGTTTTTGGTAGATAATGGTAGTAAACACAAGTTTGTTTTTGGTCAAAACTTTGGTCCAGACCGAAATATCTTAACATTTGTTGAAACAGCTTGTTAACTTAATGTGAAATTATGTTTGCCCCCTTCAGTGCAACCATGAGGTCAAATTATTCAATTCCTCAGCCTCTACTTAATTTTCGTTGATTGATGATTTGTTAGCTAGTTAGTTTAATTTGATTAATTGACCAATCAATTAGAAGATCAACAGGAAAATCATCTAAATCAAGTTTAATAACATGTAGACTAATTTCTTATATCAAAGCAAAACATCAGTTCTAATCTCTTCATTGTGAGGAAGTTTTCTTTGTCTTATGTGACTATAAATGGAGCATCTTTGCCTTTTGGGCTGTTGTTTAGACAAAACAAGAACTTTTCATTATTCTCTGATATTGCAATGACAATTAATTGTGAGGAAAAGACGCAGATTAATAGGTAGATTTGTTGGAATCAGGGATTGAATTAAGAACAACCTCAGTCACTAAAATATCTTTACATGTGTTCACTTCAATTCGCTTCGATTCAGTTTGATCTTTATTGAGTCAAATCACAAAAAACATTGATCTCAAGGCAATTTATATATCAGACAAATATTAAAATATATTTTCGCTAGTAATTTCAGTGTCAGTTCACTTTGGTTCACACATTTTGGTTAGAAGACGTGCTTGAAGTGTAACATTGTGGGTTAAAGTTAAATGATGTGCTTGGTTGTCTATGGATGGACCATTACCCACAATAACACACAACATAACAGCAGTAACCATGATTTCCTTTGTGTGTCAATGTATGGCTCTGTGACTGTGAGTCAACTGTTTGTTGCCTAAGCGAATCAGAGATGGGAAGGTCAAGTTTTGAGGGGGTTGGTGGTTTTCTCTCGACAGGCCAGTTTCTCTCCACCGAGTCTGCTCTATCTCACCTCCTCACCCCGTCTGCTCACTGTCACTCTAATGGAGTCGGAGAGAGCGAGAGCCCCGGAGAGGGCCAAATACCTGAGGAGAAACACCAGTCTCACCTCATTGTGTTTTAACAGCCACCAGAGCTATGCCAAGAATGTACACTCTGCATTAGTGTGATTGTATACATATTTCACTAATCCTATTAAAACACAGTTTACTACTGCCAAAATCCATTATAGTGCTGTCTCTGGTGTGTGTGTGTGCCTGTGATCTGAGAAATGTATAACCAGGAGTCTGATATCATCAAAGTTACATTAAGAGAAAAAAATAGCATCTAAGGTGGCACCTACTGTATAATTCTCACGGACAAGTTGACATTTTAGTCCAAGCAAAAGTGGCTGAATTTAAGCCAAAGTAAGAACATCTCTCCAACTCCCAAAGCAAGAATGTAAACACACTAAATTCCTGTCAGAATGGCAGCGAACCTCTGACAGTCATGGATGGCTGTGTATATTTAAGTCAACACTCAGTGTATACTATAACAAAGCGTTGAGTTTCTCTACAGATAATTCATTAAACATAAAACACATTATGTGTTATTATGTATGTGTGTGTAAAAAAAAATGAACCAAAAACTCAAATAACGTGAGATGTGAATTTGATGACAAGCTCTAAATCTTCTAGTAAAATGTGATAAATGTCTTGTCTTGTATGAATAAAATCTAAAGCCTGAGATCTGACGGAGAGAAAAAGGTTCTTGTCAGATTAAGACTGATTAACTAAGACAACGGCCACAATTCAGAGGCAGTTAAATGGTTGATAAATGAGGAATATGATAAGAGAGAAAAAAAACATCTCTTCTCTATGAGCCAAAAAGTTTACCATCTAAATTGGGAATGATTTAAAGTCATGATATAAAACACAGCATCTTTATTTATCTGGTTTTGGTTGGACAAACATAAATCACTGCCTTTCTCAAGTGAAGTTTGGTTCTATTTCTAGTTGTTTGCCTCATGATGAGCACCACCACACCACTGCTTCAAATCCCATTGCTCATGTCTGTATTTAACACACACACGCACACACACACACATTGTGCCACAGTACCCTTGCAAAACACACCATTTATCTTAACTTGAATTCCTACACCCTTCCAGCCCTCAACCCCACCCTCCTCCACCTCCTTTTTTTCTTAGGATTCCCCGTTTAACTTGATCTGTTACCCATCACCAGCACTTTTGCTCCCCGCACCCGTTCACCCTCCAACCATCTCTTTATTTAGTGTTTTTTTTTTTTTTTTTTTTTCAAGAAGATGAACTCCCAAGAGAAATCTTGGAAAACTGGAAAAAGTGGCAACTTTCACCTAAAAGCCACAAATCCCACTGTATCACTGTAATTGTTGTCTTTTTATAGTGATGTTAAACACCTACAAACTTTTTGATAATTGGGCAAAAAATAATAATAATAATAATAATAATAATAAATTGAAGTCACCAGATCAACTTTTGCATCAGGAAAACTAATTATTGTGAAAGTAACAAAAACCTCCAAAATTTATTCGAAACTTTCGAAACTATTATGTATGATAATCAGCATTTCTTACCTTCAAAAAATCTCTGTAACGCTTCTGTTTCATCTACCACGTCCATCCTAGCGGGTTCCACATAAAAAATCCATGAAAGTCTCCCCTAGTCCGAACTAAAAAATCAATTCGGATCGGGGAAACTTTCACATATACATCACGGAATCCAGATTATAATTCGTCGTGATTCTTTTTTTTTTCGGGTTTAGTTCACATATAAATCCCCAACGTGCGATCAACTGATTTGTCCTGCTCAGCAACTTGGCAACTTGGTTTTTTTGACGTTTCTTATGGTCAAACGCCTCCAGTGACGTTCTGGTTCTGGTTCAGACTGTAACTTCTTTTAAAAACTGTAGTCTATAAAAGTTTTTTTTTTTTTCTTTCTTTCTTTTCTTTTCTTCTCTTTAATTAAAGTGCCAACAAAAATCCATATGAGAACAATCCAGTTGAAACATTTCCCTTCAGGCGCACCTTCACTTCAACTCCAACATGCTTCATAATAAACTTCGATTTCCTCTCCAAAAAGAAAAAGAAAAGAAAAAGAAAAAAAAGGGAAGAAAAGAGAAAGAGTAGACAGCCTAGTGCGTAAAAAATGACAAAAAGTGATGTAAAAGAAGAAGAAAAAAAAGTGTGCGTAAAAGTAGTTTTAAACTTGACTCCCGTGGCTCTCAAGTTGACTCTTCCTCCTTTCGCCTCTCCCTGTTAGACAGGATGTGAGCAGCAGCAGCAGCAGAGTCGGAGGAGAGGAGCAGAGGCAGGTGAGGGATGTGCGCTAAGCTGCTGCAAATATATAAAAAAAAGAGAAAAAAACAATGTCTTTCATACCCAAATTTGATTTATAGTAACCAAAACGTTATCCTCTAAGTAAATATTTTGTTAATTCATTATTTTAGTCCATAACCAACAAGTTTTTATAACTTAAAAAAAAAAAAAAAATCATATCAGTTATTTCTCCAGGTGTGTTCAGTCAATCAAGAATTTTTTAACCAGTGTGAATTTGCACATCGACAGTAGTTATGGTGATATAAAATTGTTTTGTTTTTATTTGTTTTCCTGATAAATTGAGTTATTTAAGGACATTATTTGGGGGCTCTAGGAAGTGGTAACTGAACATTTTTGCATGAAATAAATGTTATAACAAATATACTTGTTTTAAGAATATGATATTTGGGTTCAAATACACTTCTCGTTGCTCTTCCTGACAATTTTGACAACTTTTTTGAACTATTTTTTTCCTTGGGTGTCTGATCGTGTTGAACTTATCACATAAAGCTTGTTGAGGAAAGTTATATCTGCTAATTTTGGGGTTTTATGGTTCAACACATGATGCACAATCCTTGTCACTGATCTACTGAAAATATTTGGGGAAACTTTGAACTATAATAAAAATGTGTGCTCTACTGGCGTGTTTGAATTCCTCCAACTTAGACAACCACAGCAACAGGAGTGTTTTGTGTCAAGGCTTCCCAACGGGAGGATTTGAGGGAATGATCCATTTCTCTCAACCTTATCAGCTGCATCCCACCCGCCCCCTTATAACAATGCCACTGTGTGCAGCCCCCACAGCCTGGACGCCCACCCCCACCCCGCATCCCCACCCCTCACCCACATGTGAGATGCTGTTGTGTTGTCTTGTTCCCCCACAGCTGGAGCATCTCCCTCTCCACCCCTCCACCCCACCTCAGCTTTTCCTCCATTCAACCCAAACAACGCCTCCGTTCTTTCGGTCACACTATGCAGATTGTTTCAGAGGACAAGCAAGAAAGAGAAACAGATAGAGGCTGCAGGGGACAATGAAACAGCTGGCTATGTCAAAGCAGTTCATTTTGGTATTCTGTATTTCTTATCTCATATAGCTCCGTAACTGCATGTGTGATAAGTGTGTGCACGAGTGTGTGTGTGTGTGTGTGTGTGTGTGTGTGTGTGTGTGTTTTATGTGTGTGGTGTGTTTGTACTAATCTTGCACTATATGTGAACTTAACCCCTGCTCCCAAAATCACACTTTTGGGAATCTCTTCCTGGAAGTTTTGGAAACAAAAACAGTCTTCAACAAGATAATTTGTGAAACAAGCATAAAACAACATCCTAACCTCATTAAGTTAATATAACCAGCATTTTACCATACACACTTGGTCTGTTTTGTAGATGTAGTAATGATGTAGTACAAAATATCTCGCTGGAAGAAATATTCATTGTTATTTTGCTCTCCTTTGGTCTCCACCATCTCCTGAGAAAATTGTTTTGTCTTTAGCTGAAGGAAAGGTCAATTAGAGTTGGGTTTTCAGGACAAAAAAAGAAAAAAAGAACCCAAACCACTTTGTGAAACCACCTGCTTAAGTAGATCTCAGAGTCTGGTGTCTTTGTGGTCTTACATCACACATACGACTTTGTTACTTTGTTACCATTTGAGCCAAGTTTTAACAGTGAAATGTGACTAAAATTATAACTTTGCTCAGTGTTGTCATTGTTGACAACACTGAAATATGAACAAGATGATCCCAGACAAGCCAATCACCCTGTAAAACAGTTAAGTTAAGTTAAAGATTCACTTCTTCTCATAGACCTTTCTCATACATCAACTTTCTCTCACCAGCCAATCAAAAAGGGCACAATGGCCACTTGACAAAATGCCATTAACAGTGACCTGAGCATTTATTAAACTCAGCAACAGAGGGAAACATGCTGTAAGTTGCAACTGCAAGGTTGAGAAAGCCCAGAGTCCCTCTAGTGGCACTGACAGGTAGCGCAGCCTGTGGCTTCATGCAATTAAATTCTACTGTTTTGTTTTGTTCATTTTATGTGATTAATGAGCCTAGGAGCTTATGATTTCACCCGTTCTCAAATAAAGAGGAATTAAAATTCAATCTCTACTAATCCTCCTGTTATTATTTGCTACTTGCAGAGAGAAATTGTATGTAAAACATAAATGGCTAAACACAGGTTTAAACACAGTTGAAGTAAAAAGTACGAATTGAGCTTCACACATCCACATCCATATATCCTCCAATGTACATGTATGTGCAAGTGAAGTATTCAGTTTTGGCAGAGATCTCTTCTTATAATTTCCCACCTGTTGTCAGTTCATGTTAATGTTACTTGCCAGCCACTGCTGAAACTGACAGCACCTACTTTGTCTTTGACTATTTAATGATCAGTCTCGACTTGATCATCAGAAAGTGTGAGTGCAGAACATGTCACCCTCTCTCAAGTGTTTTGATAAGGAGTGTCTACTCCTGCCTCCCGACGCTCTCGTCTGTGACGTCAGTCTGCAGTTCCACGGTCTCCTCTCTGCTGAGAGAACAGAAGAGATAGGACTCATGATTGACTTTGAAAGAATAATTGTGATCGATGATGCCTTCTCACCCTTTTTCTTATTTTAGTTTGACTTGAAGTATTTTTACAGAGTCAAGAGATGGAGGTGTTGCGTATATCAACATTTCTGAATCTCTGAGTTTTGTTTCTTTTGTATGAGAGTATGAGACACCTCTGGTGCCACTGTCAATAAAATACACATATCATTCTCTGAAATTCTCTATGAATCTATCTATGTATGTAAGTGGAATAAGTGGGATACAGGTGACTCATGTAGGCATGAGGTGGCAAACCACAAATACAGTAGATTAATCTATAAACAAACCAAAAAAATGATCTATTAGTTTTCTTATTATGTTTCTTATTCCTTCTTATGTCAAACCAGTCTTCATGAAAGAAACCATGTCACCAGTCAGGATGATAGATTACAATATCAAATGTCAAACACAGATGACATGATTATCGCATGAAGAGACCGGCCTACATTTTAAACTCCATTTACCTTGATTGACAAGATATGTCGACGTAATTAGCATCTCATACGTACAATTTGAAAGACCTGACTGCACCGAGCTTTCTTTTTGTTCATGCTTTTGTTCATGAATAAAGTAAGCCTTAGTTCCCTTTAGGACTTGTTTGAATTATTTACTACAGGTGGCATTCATTCAAGTGATACTGTATACCTTGTACAATGTTGTTGCATCACGTCACAATTTTCCTCCCAAGACAGATTCAAGGATAATCCGATCTCTTAGTCTGGAGAGGTGGATATTGTGTATTCAAGTGGCCAAAGTACAAAGATAAATCAATGTGGATAAAGATTTTAGGAATAACCACCAGACTTAAAGATCCAATGTATACAAAATTGATTTTTGACAACTTAATAAATACTTCATATGTTTCTAAAAATACAATTAAATGTAATGACAGATATTTTTTCAGTATTCCTTTACACTATTTATATGAAAGCTTTCATTTTGTCGTCATTTTGTACAACCAGAAAACAAAAGTTATGTTTTTTCCCCCAAAACTTTTACAATATCTGTCATTTAAAGCATTTTTTTCAGTCCGATATCTAATAATTATATCCAGTTATATATACAGTGGCAGTTCTACTGTGCTATAGATGTATCTCAGGTAATTTGATGAGATACAGAAGGAGTCAGTACATAGTCCATTGCTGTAACAAGCAGCAGCAGTTCTTTAATTTATTTAATATATATTAAATTATATATAATTATTATATTATTATATATAATTGTTTATAAACATTTCCATCTGTATATTTTTTTTACATATGTTAAAACATAACATATATTTGTTTTACTACTGTTGACTATTGACTATTCATATTTTAGATCACATTTTCTAAAATTTCATCTTGGTTGGTTTTTTCTCCAGCAGAGGGCAGGATTGTTTTGATAAAGGGTTGAACAGTAAGAAGAGCTGTGTTGTTTACAGAGAATTTATTAAAAAACAGTTTCACACTTGTATTTATTTGTATATCACCTTCCAGTTGTACTGTAATAACATAACATAATACGCAAAAATATATTCTGCACTGACTGACGCTGACTCAGATAATTCCTTTAAAAATCAAGTATAACTTCTACATTTGATGACAGATCACTACTCTCTCCCACTTCATTCAGTCTGTTCAGTGTTTCAGTGTAAGTACTCATCACTTCCTGCCCTTACTTTCTTAAATAAAATACGTGATTTCTCACCGCTGACAGCTTAAGTTAATGATCAAACCAGAGATAATGTTTCCAAGGTAACCGGTTTCAAAACAAACTACATTTCAGAGCGCCTGTGCTTGTGCAACAGCCGAGCACACAAACACTTCACTTCACTGCACTTTCACTCAGTGGATCTTGTGGAAGCATGAATACATTCCCCTGATAGTATTAATACATTTTACACTTTTTGGTTAACATATTGTAGTGGTTGTTTTTACAGTCACAATATACCAGAGGAGTGTGGCTGTGTTGCTGATGTTCTTTGCTGGGACAGCACATACAGCTGGACAAAGAGTGTCCAGTCTTAGTAGCCAGTGACATTGAAACCTGGGCAGTGTTCCACACTGTTGCTCCTCTTTCATTCACCCTGTTGAATCCAACCAGTTCAGACCTGTCACTACTTTACTGCTGCACAAAATGAAACCTGCGGAAAAAAGAGAAACCTCTCCAACCTCTGAAGTGCTGTGAGACGATACATATTTAGATATATTTGCTTCTGTAAATCAAAAAGAGCATTTGTGAAATTATATGTGTATTTTTATTGACAGTGGCACCAGATGTATCTCATATGGTCATACAAATAAATGTCAACTCAGAGATTCACAAGATACTTGTACTTCTTGGAGTATGAAAAGAGGGTGAGAAAAAGAAGAATTGTGTCCATATAGATAGATAGATAGATAGATAGATAGATAGATAGATAGATAGATAGATAGATAGATAGATAGATAGATAGATAGATAGATAGATAGATAGATAGATAGATAGATAGATAGATAGATAGATAGATAGATTTGTTATTGTTGTTGCTGTATAAGTGAGCTGCAGGCTGGTGAGTCGCATGTTGCTCAGGTCCCACCCTGAGTGACTGAAGTGTCCGTGGAGCTCCTCCCCTCACAGATTGAGTTACCTGCAGACTCACCTATCACTCACCTGTTCCCGCGTTGCCTCCCCTCATTTGCAACTGTTTCTGAGAAATTGGCAACAAAAAACGTCTTCGCCCTTAGTGTTTCTAGACAACTTGTAGTAGCGCAGAAACCAAGAAACAGAAGGTGAGGCTGCACACATCGATCTTTTTTTTTTTTTTTTTTTTTTCGTTATCCCGCGGAGTTTATTTACCTGTCGATCGGTGTGAAAAGCTGCGGTGGTCAGGTTGATGCTTCAGGCGCTGCCTCGTCCACTTTTGTCATCCTGAGCATCCTGAGAAGATCACTGTGAGTTTCTGTGAAGGGTAAAAAAAAAACAAATAAACACACACACCACTTACTGCCAATTTTATGACGTCCTATTAACATAGATTAAGTGATTTGGTTGTCTTTATCTATTTATGATAGTAATTGATGTACTGTCTGATTATCATTACGATGATTATTATGATATTGTTTATTTTATCTAGGAATTGACCTAATATATTAAGGCTAATTGATGAGATAATTCACATAGTATATTTTGATGTTGTGTAATTAAAAAAAGTGAAATTGATGTTGCTCCATATTCACATTTCATGTCACTAACAAACTAAATTATAGCCTTTAACTCTGTGGGGAGAGGAGTGTCAATGTGTGAGTTCAACATGCTGCACATTAACAAAGGAAAGAAAACACAGACAGCTAATTTGAGAATCACAGGTGATTATGTCACAATCTTTTAGTATATTGTTGTTCTCAGTGTGTTGGGAGGGTCAAATGAATTTTATGTGAACAAACAAGGATCATGTCTGTGAAATCTGACCTGATTTTTTTTTTTTTTTTTTTTTCGTTGCGTCTGTATGCCCTGATTTATTAATTTCACTGTCCACTCTGAACCTGTATACCCAAAAATAAACCTGGTAACATCATCTCCATAGCTATCAAAACAATATAATGTAGCCCAACCAAATGGCTGAATGGCTCCAAATACAAAAAAATCAGATAATGGCTATCTCTTACAAAACACTTAGTCAGGAGCATGGACCAAAGTACACGTTCCTCACAGAGTAACAGAGTAAACTCATTTTTTCTGACATTACCTAAACTGTCAGTGTTGTAGTGTTGCAATTTCAAAGGTTTGGACAGGTGGAAAAGAAATGTCAACTCATACAAAAGGCCCCTAATGATCATTCTGTAAATACAGAGTTTAATTCATCCAGTAATGGTTTTGCCAGCAGTGATTTATATTGTGAGCATATCTCACTCATGTCTGAAATCATCTGTTCAAGCTCTAGGTGTGTTATTGGGCGTATGTTGTGAGTTAGACATAGCATTGTAGATATTTATTGCATTGTTGTTAAATTTTATTGACGGGTCGAGAATATCTCACAGTGTTGTTTTGTTCCAATGGGGTTATTATGTTGTGGCATTAGGTGTGTTTTGGACTTAAACAACAATAAGTCTTGTTGTTTTATTGTTTCGTAGGTTTTTATGCTTTTCACACGTTTTTCCTTTTCTTTGTAATTCATCATTTTCAGTTGCGTTAATTCAGTGACAATGATGCAATACAATATTGTTGCTGCCATTTCCTTGTCTCTGTTGAATCAACTTGAATGCACTAATACACTAATAATAATTTAATACAAAACTATTTTTAAGATCAGAAAAAAAGAAACAAGAGAGATCACATGACTGATAACACAAGTTTGAAATAAAAAAATATAGTTGCACTGTGTTGATCCAGCACCTGAGTTTGAGTTATTTGTTGTCACTGGAGAATCATGGTTAAGACGACACTTGTACAACCTCATTCCATCAAAAATGAAAATCAAAACATACAGATTTTATCAGTAAAGTTGAAGGCAAGACCAAGTCTGAGTCACAAGGATGATGTAAGCATGATGCTTTTTTGGTGGGGGTGTAATTATTGTTCTAATACCCTGTAATTACCCCTGAATTAGGGTTTGTCATTATTGAACACTGAGTACCTTAAGCCGACTGGAGGAGAGGTGTACAGAGGGCCTCTTGCCACGAGGTTGACAACACATGACACCCAGCCTGTCCTGCTCCAACTTCACCTCCCTCCTGAAAGCTGGCGCGGGGCCAGAGCCAAGAACAATAGCGCAGAGAGATGATGACCAGAGAGATAAGGAGAGAAAGAGGAAGTCCATCTTTTGTGCAAACTTGACTAACTAAAGTAAATACGACTAGTTTTCGCTGCTTATTTGCATTTCTGAGTGAGGTTTAGTTGCTATAGGTTTCAATCTGAAGAGCATTGAACTCCATGTGTCTTTCTGAATAAAATCATACTTTATTATACAAAAACTTCACTGCAAGGCTGTGAAAGCTATTGTTGTTGCTTTGTGTTAGAAGTTCTGAGGAAATTATCTGCTGGGAGTGATGATATTTACAATCTTCTGCAAGATAAACTTAAGTGGCCGCACCCATTGACCTATAACTGTCATGCTCTGTATTTACATTGTGTATGTGTAGTGTCTGTGTCTCCCAGTGAAGTCCCAAAGAAATACTGAATGGGAGGTAGAGCATGTTTTGAGAAAATCTACACGTTGTAGTTGTGAGTAGAAAAGGGCTAATAAAATGTTCATGGCCGTTGTCGGAAGCGCTGCCACTGACCTAAGGCCAGTTTCTCGCAGACTGGATTGTTTGAACGCTTAAAATGCTTGCTGAAGTCACAGGATACTGACCTTTTGCTACCAATTAATAATACAAACGAAACCGGTTGCTTTAAATGATACATGGCGGCTCGGGAGTTTAAAAGTCAGATAAGGTAAGAGGTGATTGTAATATCCAGTGTTAAATACAGTTCACTTTAACCTCTAACTGAGGAACTTTTATCGGTGGTTATATTTAATGCAGTGATAAAATTCATGAGGATTTAAAAGGAAACCAAGCAGAACCAACTCTGTTGTGTAACATCTCAACAGGGGCTGTTGGTATAGTACATATTGACACTATACGTTCAGTCACAGTGTGCTGCAGGCCTAACATTTATTACATAACCTCGTCAGCACATGCCTTGACTGACAAGTTGGAGTGAAATCTGTGGGAGAGTTTCATTCTCTCATTTCCTACTTCCATTAATCTCTTAGATCTTTAGCTTATACTTGTCTCCTTTGAGGCTGTGGTAATTATCACATAGTAGACAGTATGGTTGGATGTAAAACCAAACCAAATTAAATAATTACAGCTATGCAGATATAGTCGTCAACACAGTGGATCTAATTACACAGTGTATATCAGCCTGCTGTCTTCCATTGTCCCCAGATCAGTCCCCTGACTACCTGCAGTACAGGCCCAACACCTGGCTCTCCACAACAGAAAAACAGGCTGTCAAGTCAGCTACATCTTAACTCAACACTACATCTACAGCCTTAATGAGGTTTCTATAGCGTTTTAAGTTCACAGAGCTTACATAAAGAGAAAAAGGGAGAGAAAGAAAACACGTAACAGGAATTTAAAAGGTGTAAATAATGTATGTTTTTTAGTTGGAGGGTGTTTTACCTCCTCCACCAACCACTTTTCTAGCACTGCCTATGTTATACTCTCTCCCTTACTCTCTGATTCTCACCCTCCCTGTTTTCTGTCTTCAGGTGGATGTCTTAAATCATGAGCGTCCTGGGACCTCAGTCGAGGCAAGCTAAGTGAGTGTTGCACGCATTCTTCTGTTCCCCTTACCTATATTTACTTTCCTGTAAGTTATCTAATCACATCATGCTTAGTTACTGTCACACAGGTGAAAACGAATCACTAACCCAGTATGTGGAAGGTGGTGGTGTGGGTCAGGGACCTCAAGCACAGAGCAGCTCTGTTGAGAATTGTTTGCTTTGCTTGGGTTCCTGGCTCCAGCCTCCCTCCATACCCACCCTCCCCTTCTCTCTCCTTTTTCCACTCTCCCCCCTCTCTCTCTTTCTCTCTCTCACTCCCTGGTCCATATGCTCAGAATCTCAGGCTAATCTCACCCAGTGCTGGACAGTCTGTTCTCAGTATATATCACTTTGTGACAGTGAGGAAGATTCAGAGTATTTGTGACACTGACATCCAGAGGTGTAGAGGAGAAGATGAAGGGCGCGCAGCGTAACCCTGTCTCTTCTTCTTCTTCTGCTTGTCATTGCAGTGGAGTGGCCAGATCGGACAGCAAGATCAGCGCCAAGGCCCTCTACGGTAAGAGACTGCATGGAAGTGTTCAAAGAAGTTGGTTTGTTTTTGGAAGGAGGAGTATTTTCTTCCTGTCTGGTTTTAATATGCTTGTATTCCAGAAACATGAGTCAGTCTTTGTAGACTTTATTATGACCTACATTTTTAAGGATTATATGCTCCAACTTGTCAAAGAATATTTGAAAATGTGTTACTGTCCTTCTTATAAATAATACAGCTGTTTTAACAAAGTACTTTAACCCCAGATAGAAAATATTCTGGCTGTAGTCTGGCAGACATTTGGCATTTTTGGATTATTTTTTTCACAGAAGAAGCAGGGTATTTGGTTTGACTATGTCATAGTTATGGTTTACACACTAGTTAAAAAATAAAGGTCAGCGAGGTTAAGGCTTTTGACCTGACTGGGAGAATTTTTGACTCATTTTGGGGAGTTATAGCTTTGTTTTGGTGTTCCATTACTGGTTTTGGGTGAAATTTAGCATCCTTTTGATTTGTCTTTTGCGCCCCTAATATGGGCATCCTTCCCAAACTTTGCCAAAATTGGATCAAATTTGGCCCATAATGATTTTGCCATCTGGGATATTAAACACGTAAAATTTTATCAGTCAGAATAGAGTTCAGTATATGATCCCCTCTTTCTTATCTTTCTAAACTGTCAGGAGTCAGGGTGAGAATCAATGCTGTAACTGACCCAAATCACAACAATATTCAAAGCATTACACAAATGATTTTATCAGGGAGGCCACCACACTCATAGCCTGCTGCATTTTGCTGCAGCCTTGGTGGATTATCTGTCCTCTCCTCAGAACACACACACGCACACAAACACACGCACACACACACACACACACACACACACACACACACACACACACACACACACACAGGCACGCATGCATGCGCACGCACACACACACACACACACACACACACACACACACACACACACACACAGAGTGATAAGAGGAGGCCAAGGTCCTGCTGAAGGGCCCATCTTACTCAGGTGCCAGGCCTAAAAATACACATATGAGGCTTTTGAGTGAGTGTCATATTTTCATATTTGTAGATGTACATTTATGTTGTCTGGCTTGCAGATGTTTGTGCATATTTTGCTTTAAAGGATGTTGTGTGTTATTGTAGAGTTACTTTACATTTATATTGCCCAGGTGCATCATTTGATCCATTATTAAAGCAGTGAAACATGGTAATACAGTTCTAATACGCTCAGACATTTTGTTTTAGCTGTTGCATTCTTGTGTCAGGGTGTGTTTATGTGACTGTATGATCTGTTACATTAGCTGGGAGTACAGGGTGTGCCTGTTTTTAATGTGTGGTTGGAACAGGGTGGGGATGCCCATGTCTTCCAGGTGAATAAAAGACGCATTGAAAAGTGGAAGGAGGCAGATTCTGCCTCTCACTCCCCTCGCTGCCTCAGACATTAGCTCACTGATCCCTACCAGCACCGCCTCCTGCTCTGCCAACATAGAGGAACACTGTAAAGCTTAGGCTGGGAAAGCAACCTCCACCTAGGTTTGACAAGACAATCTGCTTTCATGCATGGCTGCGCTGTTCTAAATTTAGAAACAGCTCAAATGACAGATGATGGTATTGTGAGGATGCAAGATGTTTTCAAACAGTCTGACTGTGCACCTTGTGCTGTATGTCAACCAGAGAGCCACGGGATGCAGCCATTCTTGTGATCTCTGTGAAATATCCTACTGTAAGTGTGATGAGAGTGTGCCATCTTATTGGCTCATTTCATCTTGTGTGGCAGATGGTCACCACTACCATCTCGCTGCAGGATGACAGCCACATCGGCACGTCTTCTCAAACCACAGAGGCAGGATGGTGGACAATAATACGCACCGTAAGAGCAGCTGACATTTGGATAGATAAAAGACTGTGGATTAGTTTTGCTGAATAAACATGTAAAGGAACAACAGCAGCTCAGTCTGCCATATGCAAAGCTCCCCAACATTCACAAAGTGCAGGGTAGCCAACAAGTGATGCAAATGACTTACAGACCTCCCACCTGTTGGGTTATCAGCAGATTTAGTAAAGTAGAGCAGAGAGATGCCAGAGCAGACTCATCGTGACAGGACTTGGGACCATCAGACAGCTTTTTCAGACGATTAGTGGCTGTCCCTGTCAGGTAAAATATGTTTGAACTCGTGTTTGAGTCAAAATTCTTATGGAAAGTTTGTTGTATTGTTTTTCTTCAACTTTGTATGAAATTCAATTCAGTGTTTATGGTACCTTAAATGTAATTTCCTTTCAGGTTTCACTCTTGCTCTTTGAGTCTGCTTTGAGTCTGTATTTTAACAGTATTTAATTACGTATTGCTCTCCTGTGTCCTGGATTTCTCTAACAGTTAGTCTGGAAGAACAACTGCGGTGATTCAGGTTGTGTTGTGATTCTCGGACAAAGGGCCAAGCCTTTGTAGGCACAGCAGAAAAATTCCATATCCACACGGAGCCTTGTGGCCAGAGTGTAAAAAAGCATGCACATGATCTTTGTGCTTATTTATTGTGGGTTTTCTATGGCTGAAAGAATATTTCTGTCTTGTTTTTGGGTTCAGCGGGAGTTCATTGTGTTTGAAGAGCAGTTATTAGGGAGGTCGGATTATCTGATTGATCTGGGCCATGTATTGGTCTGATAATCTGCCAGGCAGCCATGTTTATCACTGATCATTGACTCTAGAAAGCCCTGAGGATCTGCCCATCTGCCTGCTAAGTGGCTCTTATTGCAAGCTGTTGCAGCACTGTGAATTGATTGGCATAAATGTCAGTCATTAATAAGACATGGGTCAAGCTCGACTTTCAGAACGACACCTGACGCTTGCGTTTCACCAGTGCAGAACCAAGCAGGAAGAAATCACCAGAGAGGAAACAGCAAGAACAGGAAAAACTTGTGTTACAATGAATGTTATGAATGGCTACAAATTGGTCTGCTTTTAAAATTACTGTAAAATATAAAACATGTTTACACCACGAGGAATCACTAATAAGTGGAGATCAAATAGTGGTAGTATGGGATGTATTGTAGAGCTCTGACACACTTCATGTTAAGTGTTATACAAACAACACAGCCTTTGTGTTACATTTACATAAAGCACATAAAGCGAAATGTATCTCAGTGTCTGTATGCTGAGAAAACCAGAGCTGTGGTCTGTGCAACATCGAAATGTTGACTTTGTTGGGTGGGGGACAGAAAAGAGACCTGATATGAGATCTGGCAGTGGAGTTGATAGGAACATGCTCTCATTTAACCGTAATTGTTACCTGCAGACTATTCACTTGGTAAATAGGTCAGTGAGCACACTGGACTTGGCCAACAGCACATGCAGTGTGGAGAACAATGGTGCTGTGAGTGTCTGGATACAGATATTAAAAATCTAAACCTCAAACGGGACATCATATTTTTATATCTCACACAGGATTTGAAAAATCACTGTGCTTTGATTTTTTTAGTCATCTTTGGAGATGACTACTGAACTTCAGTTTCAACTTTTATACTACTGCGTATGGAAAAATGCCTCATCGTTCTGAGTAAATAGCATTAATACCCTTAAGCTTGAAAAAATATGTGAAAGTTCAAACACTGGGGATGGAAATATACACTGATTCACTAACCTCTGACGCTAATAATCATTAACATTAGATCCAGCTTCTCATTTTATTCCATGTCACTTTCATGGTCTTTATGACAGGTCAACGTCATCATGTTGTTGTTGGGTAACAATTCACAGAGAACAAATCCAAATAATTTTGTCGCCCCTAAGTTTTTATTGTAACACCACCTGCTTTCCCCTTCCAGTCCAATCCAGTCAACTCATCTGTATTTTTATGTTCAGGAATACATCATCATGATAACATAGATGTTTAAGATTTAACATCTTAACAACTACCAACCCAGAAGACGTGACAAGCCACAACCAACGCAGTGCCATAAACAAGGAAGTGAACACACGGCTCTCAAGCAATTGCATTACTGATTTTTGGCAATAAATCTATGCCTCAGATTAATGCTCTTGGTGGAGTGAGCTTTAACACTAGCCCATCCAATATAAACGTTGGACAGGGCACTTTGAGTCACACAGACTTTGATAGGAGATTTAATATTTAACTTCTCAGATAGAGCTCTTTCCATTTTATCTGCCCTCTGGCAGAACATGATTGGACATTAAAATAATGCCAAATGATTTCATAGAGTGCAGTCTGACCTTTGTTTCATTTCCTGCAAAGAGAAGTTTCTGCAATCGTTATTTTTTATGTGTAAAGTCAAATTATTATTTAGGTTATTATTATACCATTTAAAATGATTATTTTAAATGTTTTTTTTTTTTCCGGTTTTTAAGATCATGAAATAAAAAGTAACATAGTAACAACTAAGGCAGTAATTTAATTTAATATTTGTTGCTATATTTATGTCTTCCTACATAAAAATCAACTAAATATAAAGTAAATATATCTAAAATAACACTGTAAGTGGATATCCAACAGCTAAGTAGATAGTGAGGTTTATAGTTGCTCCATAAAAAAGTTGCAAACCCAGCAATAATTTTAGTTCCTTATTGCCACGATGATCTCTTCCTGCCTGCAAACTACAGTTTCATTTCATTAGTTCATTGCACTCAAACAGTCAACATGTGGCCTATGGTTCCACAACTGTCTCAGAAACCAAATCTGATTCAAGAATGGGGTCAGTGTTGATGCCGCTGCTGCTTTAAGGATATGCTGTAAAATCACATGCTGGATTTGTGGGTTTCTGACTTAAATGTCTTTGTTTTCTTGTCAACAGAACAGAGGAAAAAATATTCCAACTCCAATTATATCATGCATGAGACATCGCAGTATCATGTTGAGGTAAGTTTTTACAGTACATCATTTTGACAGTTTCAGTAATTTAAGCTGTATATCAAAAACAAACAAACAGAAAACATATATAAATACATATATAAATGTACATATATGTATATATGTTTATCTATATTCACTTATAACTGCCAGCAGTTGGTATAAGAGGTAATACATAGTTTCCTATGTATTACCTTTTCGTGTATCATTACTTCTTTTGTCTTTTGTCACTTTATCTAAATGTTTTATTTCCTTTTACATTTAATTTTCTCTATAATGTATTTTCTGTATAATAACCACTACAATCACTAATGATAATAATAATAATAATAATAATAATAACAATGACACAATTAAATTAACAAAAATAAAGTAAATTGTTCTTTTTAAAGTACAGAAAAAAAGATTCAAAAGGAAAGAAAATCTTATACTTATGATCTACAAGTGTATGAGTTTATTAAATCAAACATCCACGTCATTAAGTCCGGTGGATAAAATCAAACTTTACTATAATTAAACCAATCTATTTTACTACTATACTAAAAAATATATAGAAAAATGTCAGTATAGCAAGTGCTGCGGTGTTTTTTTGCCCAGCGATAAAAGATGACATTACCTTGATAACATCAAATTTATGAACAAGCAGTCGGGCCTCTGACCTGATGTTGGGGTGACTGAATCATAGACATGCTTCGCGTCAGCGATGGTGTGAACTATGTCCCTCATCTATGGAGACTGGATTTTTCTAAACGCTTCCCCCATTATCACACATACGCAGTTAGTCACAGATAACAGCCACGCTGGCCACAGTGGCATGCAGTCATATGTCAATATACAGCTGTTTTGATGTAAGATAAAAGAGGACAATGCAGTCCAGAGTGACATGAAAAGCTCAATCCCGCTGTCATCGCAGTGTTAGCTTAGCTTAGCAAAAAGACATTGAAGAGGAGGAAACAGCCTCTGACTGTCGGAAATGTGTTTATATGTTTAACAGGGAAGATAGTTTTCATGGGGATTATCTGTCAGACCATTTTTCTACACCCACACCAACTAACATGTCATAATATGTTCATTTGTGAACTTTTTTTGCATCAGCTTTGGATATATCCCACCCAACTATTTCTAACTTAGCCAATTAACTTCTGGCTACAGCTTAAAAAAGTAGATTTAACACAATCTTGCCAGTTAATAAATAATTGATAATTTAACAACACTCTGTTTTTTTCCTCAGCATCTCTCCACATTTATGATGGACAAGACAGAGTCCATTGCCACTGTGGACGACGCCATTAAGAAACTGGTCCTTCTGGATTCAAAAGACAAAATATGGACACAGGAGATGCTGCTCCAGGTCACTGACAAGGCAGTCAGGCTGCTGGACTGTGACACACAGGTGACAGCTTTGTGCTTATTGTTGTGCACAATAGAATGTAATCACTTCTACAGATTGTTTAGAAATGTTGAATGGGGAATGTAGACTCCAGTGTTTAAACTGCTTAAGTGCACTTTAAATGTTATCTAAATATATGTTAACTGCAGCCAAAAGTCTTTTTCTTTTTTTTTTACATATGATATGTCCTTCACATGAATATGATGCTGCCCTTTCACACTTTGCTTTGCTATTAAGGATTAGATAGGAACATTGACAACAATGTCTATCTGTATGATTCAAACTACATAAGTGGCCACTTAGCATAGCTTAGCATAAACACAGTAAAAAGAGGAAACAGCTAGCCTGATTCCCTTCGTCTTAGTTTTTATAATATGATCTCACTGATGACTTCTCCAACTCACTTTTCATCCCTTAACTTCTGACCCTTTGTTTTTCTCCTGCAGGAAGAGTTGGAGAACTTTCCTCTGAACACCATCCACATGTCTCAGACAGTCCTGAACCAGACACGTTACCCCTCTGTGCTGCTGCTCGTGTGTCAGGACATGGAGCAACATAAACCCGACATCCACTTCTTCCACTGTGACGAGGTCGAGGTAGGTCTCAGTTTGACTGTAACAGGCTTGGCTCAGCTTGCATCCTTTTATTGTCAACACATGATTGACTGCCTTTGAGTTTTTATGTCATTCATAAACCTAAAGGGGCTGTTGTTGAGCACGAGGTCAGATTTCAGTGCTGTTGTTCACTGTGTCTTTGTGTGTATCCTTTTATGTTGTTTTTGTAGTTTTGTTCTGAGATTTTTGCATCAGGGAAGATCTACTCCTGCATGGCTGTAATACTACAACTTTCTAGAAAACGCTACCTCTTATCAGTTCAATATCATTACCAGTTCAGCTCAAAAGTTTACAACCATGAGTCCATCTATTATCTATGATCTTTTATCTAAATCTGATCCTGTGAAGGTCAGGGGGTGAGCTGGAGACATCCCTAGCAAATATTTAGGTTGCTACATATCACCTTTATCTTTACTATAACTCAATATAAGATATAAAATCAAATAAAATTTAATTTCACCACTTAGCTTCTCTAGAATAAAGGTCTGTCTTTTTAAATGCATCAGGTTGGTCTTTATAACTTAAGTTACACATAACTGAACATAACATACACATAATTAAACATAACTGTGTCTTTAATATATACAGTATGTTGTTTTATGCCTCTACGCTGGCGACAGCTGTAGCCAGAAGCATTATGTTTTTTTAGTATGTATTATCTATCCCAAATCAAAAGACACTCTTTAAGAAAATGTCTTTGAATTTGGCATAAATGATCATTCGGATTTGACTGATTATATTTTGGTAGTCAGAAGTCAAAAGAAGTCAGAAGTTAGAAGTCATCTCGCCAATCATGTCAAATTTGGCCAAATCTGATTGACAGAGACATAGCAACCATAAGGTAATAATTATGGTTCGCAGAGGAACAAAAAAAATAAAAATAAAAAAACCAGCTGTCCTTGTTGTAGAAGACTACAAACATGTTTTCCCTCCTTTTACACCTGTGTGGTTACTATGTGGTTTCAACTGCATCACATCTGTCACACTTTTCCTCTGCTTCTGGAGATGTAGATGTAGGGAGGATTTGGAGAAGTGAACCCTGTGTAAGACTTTGAAGGCTCATTCATCATATTAATATCACTTTTACTAAACTCATTAATGTAAAATTTCAACTTGAGATTACAAAACTGCAGCTGGATTCAGGGTGACGAAGGACAGAACTGTCTTCCCTATATCACTTCCCTGTATCAAGGACCTGTATTGAAGTCCTTGTGTTTGTCTTTGTTCTCTCCAGGCTGAGATGGTTCATGAAGATATCGACAGTGCCATTGGAGACAACAAGCATGGTTCGTCAGGTGGACAGAAAATGAGGCTTCAGACACTGAAGTGAGAATATTGCTGCTACAGATAAACACACACACACACAGATAAACTTATAGTCAGTTACACACTGACAGAGGTGATGCTGACTGTAATTATTAGTTAGCTAACCTGACCTCAGCATGCTGAAGGTCTCAATTATTCCTCCTAATCCTCCAGGATGAATCAGGAGAAAATGAAGCGTCACAGAGAAACCATCCTCCCCCCGACGTCCCCCAAAGGTCCCGCACCTGTTCCTAAGGGACGAGTGGCTGCCCCAAACACTCAGGGTGAGAGTGTCACATACTGTACATCCACGCACAACAATGCACTTTTGCATGCAAAGCTCGGCAAAATAATGTTCTCACAGTGTGTAGTGCGTTCATGTGTGTTTGTTTTTTTTTTTGTTAGTATCTGGACCAAATGACTCAGAGTCACATGAAAAGCTGGCCAAGCGCATTGAGAAAGATGTTGTGAGTAATTTTACCCATGATGACACCTGTTATTACAATGCACAAGCTCCTTTCACTGTCCCACAATGTTGTATTCTACGAGCTAAATCCCAGGATTTGTGTCTCTTAGCAAATCCTCAACTGTGCACTGGATGACATAGAAATCTTTGTGGCGCGGCTGCAAAAGGCAGCAGAGGCCTTTGCTCAGCTCAACCAGCGCAACAAGAGTAAGAAGAATAAGAAGAAAGGACCAGCAGGTCTGTCTCCCTTTCTTCTGATGTGGTGGCACGAATGCAGTGACAATATGTTCATATTGCTCACATCCATATATCTGTGTCTCTTTGTGTCCTGTGGCCCGGGACATCCAGTGATGTAGTAGTTGTGGTAGAAGAGGCTTGTTTGAGGCACTGTTATGTAATGAAATATTCATTACTCATATGTCGTTACAGATGTAATATTATTACTGCTCTTATTATTGCCATGTATTAATATCAGTGTGTTTCTGTCTGAATTGGATTAATCACATAATGTTTTTGCCTATCAAATTCTAAATATTTGGAGCCCTAAAAGAAGGTAAACTTGAGTTTAATTTTGCATGAAGACCAGCATGCAGAGGCAGATGAGATGAGTCTTTACAGGAACTGACACCAAAAATGACATAGTCATAGTTATAAACCATAATTGATGCTTTGCAAAGTAATAATATTACTGTTGCTGAATAATGTTTTACCACTCAGTTCTGACAGTGGTAAGATTTTATTTTTGTTCTGACTTTTTATCACTAAAACTCACTCCATCAGTGTGCAGTGACACAAATATAACTTGACTGCACAGGGATGTGTAGAAAATGTTGATTCTCTAACCAGAGAATCAACAGAGTTTCTCAACTTTGGGGTCAGAAGACCTGTAGCTATATAAGATATATCATAAATCATCATTAAGGAAAAGGAAAATATAATTTAAAGTAACAGCATATTCAAATGTACATTACATAACTCAAACACAGGTTGAGAAACCCCAGTGTAACACATTCTTTTACTTTCTGGCCAAGGTAAACCTTTCACCAGTTTAGCTGTTTATTAACTTAACTGATTATTAACTGATTGTTGTCACTAAAGACATAAAGTCATCCTGAGGATGAAAAAAGAACATTTAGGATTATGACTTTAAACCTTGGCCAGAAAGCGAAACCTGTGTCCGACGTCTGAAATGTTTCCATACAGCAGGTTGTGCTAACTCTGGAGAGTATGTGTGCTCATTTTTGTCATTGTTGTTACTGTGGTTGTTTACAGAGGGCATGTTGACCCTGCGAGCCAAGCCCCCCTCTGAAGCCGAGTTCATCGACAGCCTGCAGAAACTGAAGCTGGCTTTGAACCTCTTGGTGAGATACCACAGCTCCTAACGCTCCTGACGCTTGTTCATCACAGGTCATCAGCTGCCGCCCTCCCTCCGCTCTCCCTCCTCATCACTTGTGTCTGTCTCTGCTCTCACACAGGCCAAACTGAAGAAACACATACAGAATCCGAGTGCGTCCGAGCTGGTTCATTTCCTGTTCGGTCCTGTGGAGCTGGTGAGAACAAACATTCGCATTCAGAACATCTGATATCAAACAAATTTATATGCATGATAGCTGTGAAATCACCATGATTGTGTGTTCCAATTTGCGCCACTCAGATAGCAAAATCATTACGGGCCAAATTTGGCAAAGTTTTGAAAGGATGTATGGCCCTTATATGGCCCAAATCAGGGGTGCAAAACAAAATGACACTAAAACTCACTCAAAACTAATTATGGAACTCTAAAACATAGCTATAACTGCCCCCAACGATGTAAAAAATCCCCATAGTCAATAATGTGCCTATTCTATTCTCTTTTATTCTATTCTATTCAATGTTTATGTAGAACCACAAGCATATCTGAGCTTGTTTAAGCTTTTTAATTATCACTATCAGACATTCCTCCTACACATCCACTCATCCACTCATCCACTCTGCTAAATTCTCACCAGACTGGAGTGACATGGCTTTCAGCTGTGACACGGGTGCAGCAGCTCTTACATAATGTTGGTTTTCTGAACCGCAGTGCGCTGCCACACCTTCGATACTGCTGGTTAGAAACACAGAGCAGTGATTAGGCTCCGTGCTGATATGGTGCTGTGACTTGACACACTGGATTTGCTAGATGAAGTCGAGATAAAGCCACAGCAGTGATAAAATATACAGTGTGGCTGCATTAAGCCATTAGCTGTTCTTGACCATCGGCCTCAGAACAAAAAAGCTTGAGCCATATCTGTCTGTTGAAGTTCTACCTATTTTACAGTCCAGATATTCAAACTTCACTATTTATTCTAGAGTAGCCCTAACCCTATCCCTAATATTTCACCTGGAGTGTTTGTGTTTGCATTAGATTAATTAATAGAAATAAAGAAGTGTAGGCAACCCATTTACATAAAAACCGCATGCTTCTTCATGGATAAAGCCTCTGCTTCATATTTGTCTGTGAATGGGTCCACAGGTGCTTCAGAGCTGTGGGAGTCCTGACCTGGTACGTTCAATCATGTCTCCACACCTTTCCAAAGACGCTGTAGACTTCCTGCGAGGACACCTCTCCCCTAAAGAGATGACCACCTTTGAACTGCTGGGGGACGCATGGACCAAACCCAGGTAAATGTGCATCACTACTAGTTCAGTCTGTTTAGATGTGTAGCTAAAAAGAGTCTGATGATCCATCCACTCCTCCCGCTCCTACAGAGCAGAGTGGCCCAGGGATAAGTGCGCTCCTCCCTATTATCCAAAGTTTCGTAATGGCTGGGAACCACCAATGGAGCTGTTCAGGACGGCTCCGTGGGAAACAGAGGGACCAATGGGACCAATGGGACCAATGGGACCAATGGGACCAATGGGACCTATGGGGTCTCCAGCCAGCCCTGATTACAGGACACATTCAGCCTCAGAAGATGTGAGATTAAAATGTTCTCTGTCTGTAAATGTACTGCTCAATCCAACTATTATTAACAATAACAGTAACTGTTTTTTTTCTGGGGTATTTTCAGCATTTTGGAACTCATTCCTCAAACCCATCAAACGGGTGAGTAGTGATGTGCTTCACACATTTTCTCATCAGTTTCATTTAACTCTTAAATCTTGTTCACATTGTGATACAATATGTTTTACCAGCTCTTACAACGGACAGTCCCAAAGCCGCAAATATGCCAAAATTCGCTACCACTTCGTAGCGAGGAATGCCAACGAGCTGTCGGTGCTGCAGGATGAAATCCTTGAGGTAAAAACTATTTATTTTTTATTTGATACATGTTGATCATGTTGATGAGATAGAGGTCTGACAAACTCATGTAGCAAATATGATATAAAGCAAATGCAAAATTTTCAAACTTCATGCAAAGTTTTCAGTTTGAATCAAATGTATATGTATACGTAACATATCCTAGGGATGATTGAATCCTATTGTTGTCATTATTGGAGTTAAATGTGGAGGTGATCTGTGTTTGGTGTAAACAAATCGTAAACCACAAAATAGGGAGCGTTAAAGAATGTGTTGTTGTCACTGAAAGGAAATGAAGCAATTTTCAATGCATCCAGGTCAAGAGTCTAACAGCCACGTTCAGACCTGTAACTTGAGATGTGAAATGTTTGTCGCAGGTGATAGAGAACGACAAACAATGGTGGAAACTACGGAATCGCAGCGGCCAGGTCGGATACGTCCCAGTGAGCATCCTGGATGTTGTGACGATAGAGGAGCCCGAAGGCATATACGGCCAGGTGACATATTGTTTATCACATACACAACTAAATCAGGATGTATGAGGGTGTGTCTCTCCATGAATCCTTAAAGGAAAGGCACACTTTTCTGAAAGTGTTGTTAAACAAAACACAGGCATCACAGTGTCACACTTTGAACATGTTTTGTTGCTGTGATATATTTTAACATTTTGTTCAACAGCTCAAACTAAACCATCTGTTAAGTTTCCAGCAGCTGCACTGACGAGTACAATGGCAGAAAACATTTTAGACTAATTTATGCAGTAGTGTTATGTCATTGTTTCGGCACAAGCTCGTCTGCTGACAAGAGACTCAGTCGACCAGAAGATAAAGCAAAGGCTGTGTTGTGTTTTTTTATAGCTTTTTGTACTTTGTACACATGGGGTGTGTTGGCATCACTTTCACACATTTAGTTATAACCCTTATCTCAGACGGAAGAACTCTACTGTGTTGGATCCTGAGAGTTGTAGCAAATCACTGAACTAAAATACAGTAATGAAACAGGTCAACTTTTCTTTTACATTGAAAAAAATAATTACATCACTTGGTTAGATAACATATTTGCTGTCATTGTATAGGGTTAAACAAGGTTTTATAGAGACAGATAAGAAATCAAGATGAATAAGAACCTAGACTAGCAAACTTTTATTGTATGCATTGTATTTTATCCAATTACAAAACATGATCACTGAACTTTCTGTTCTTGTTGTGATCCTTCACATTGTGAAGTGATACATTTCTACCATCACTGAAAGCCTGAATACTTAAAGTATTAAAGACAATGCAGGCATTCACATTGAATACTGGTTCACCAACGCCCTGCAGCAAATGCTGCAAGCAGCAACTCTTTCAGGTGTGACATAGTTTCACACACATATTTTTGCTTCTGGCTCCTGGGCAAAAAGGTATCAGCCAGAAATAAATGAAAGACAAACCTGTTTTTTTGCTAGAATAACAGCTGTAGATTGTCATGAACTTTATGTGTCTGTGTGCGGCAGGGCTACATGACATCACCACCTGGTTCTGTGGGCCAGGGTAAACCAAATGACAAAAGTGAGTAAAACAACAAAATAAATTCAGATCCAGGAATCAGAGATGTTTTGTTCTTTTTGTGACTCCTGCTTTTGCCCTGTTTCTGTGCCACAGTGATAAGTGAGTTATTGTCAACAATAACTGCAAACAAAAGCCAGCCGCCAGTGAGGAAGTTCCGCGTGGAGCGATCCACCGGCAGCCAAGTACCGCTCACCTTCGATTCAAACCCGGAGCAGGTGATCATGTGGCTCAACTCGAAAGGTTTCTCAAAACAGTAAGTCAACCATAACACTCACTAATCTAGCAGATAAAAATACATATACACTCACATACACACACCTCGTTATGTGACTGAAGAAAGAAGCGTTGGAAATCTTGTCTTTGCTGACCTCCAGTGGTTCAGCCTCTTTTGTGACGGTGATGTAATGGTGGACACCTGTGACATCACTGTTGTGTGTGGTTACACCTAAAATGAGTTCATAACTCTTCTCTGATCACGTTATCAATATCAAACCTTGAACTATATTTTTCCATTGTCTCTCCACTCAGTTCCACCACAATCTATTTGATAGACATTCGTGAAGAATCCTAATGACTTTTAATCTGCGGTTGCCATAAGTATGCAAGTATGACATTAATAGAAATATCTCAACAATTTATCAGATGGATTGTCATGTCATTTGTTGGCACATTTTCCACAGCGAGATTTGGAACAACATCGAGGAGCTTCTGCTTTTTTTGGTCTACAACCATCATCACATTTAGTCAAAAAACAAAACTTGAAAAAGTCTTAAATTTCGCTTATAAAGGTCTTATTTTTTACTTTCCTATCTCTGTGATACAGTGCAACAGCATAATTGTATATTAAGTAAACCAAAATAAATAAAACCAAAAAAAAATAATAATAATAATAGTTATCACTAAACGTTGCATTGTACAATCTTTTCTCCTTACTTTGGAGCGTGTGCAGTCAGTCACTTACCCTCCGTAGCAACTTCTAGTGCTAACATGCTGTGCTAAAACATAGTTTATTAAGCAGTTTGAGGATAATGTAAATGTAATATTTGTGAAACATCTGCAAAAGAGTAAAAATGTATATAATTTTAATATAATAATCCTCATAGGAGTTTTTGGAGTAGTAACTCATGCCCATTACTTTGTTGTTTCCTGATTTGTCAACTATTGTTACGTTATTTTTTTTATCATTGGTATCTGGTTTGTTACAGACCTGGTATCATTTCATAAGTGCAAAGAGCAATTGTTTATTTATCTCACGTCCATAAAAAGTAATCTGACTCACTACAGTCCAAACATGAACTGCATCAGGATGCTGGGAAAGACACACCCCAACTGAATCTGGTTGTTATATAAATGTGGATGACGTGTCTGATTTTGCTGCTGTGACATGTCAAAGTGCAATAAAAGCTGTTTAGCTGGATCCACACTGCTTTAATAATAACATTTTGGAATATAAAAATACAAGTGAATTTATAATAATGTGTGAATAAATGGTCTAAATGTGTGGTCTGCAGGACGGTCGGCTGTTTGGGGATCCTGACCGGAGCTCAACTGTTTTCTCTCAACAAACAAGAACTGAAGTCGGTGTGTGGAGATGAAGGTGCTCGTGTCTACAGTCAAGTCACTGTGGAGAAAACACAGCTAGAGGTTTGTCCCACACCTGTCTGTGTCTGCACACAATCTCTTTACACAACTGTTTCATTCATGGTTCACCAAAGAAAAACCCACACCCACAAACGAACGAACAAACACCTTAAATCAATATGAGGCTCATATCGACTGATGACCCCCTCTCCCAACAACTATCTGGACATGTTAATACAAGTCCAAACACACATGAATATAAACATCTGTGTCACCTGTTTACTGATCTATGACTAAGGGTGGGTGTGTAGATACAACAATCAGGCCAAATCTAACTAGGCAGGTTACAAACAGTGAATCAAAATAGAACTAGATCAAGTTATTAGTCTCAAACATAAAATATAATGTCACAACATTTTATCTATAACATGTAAATTATACGTTAGTTGTTTGGTGCTTTCGTTTGTTTTAACCACATTTCATTGCCTGCAGAGGTAGGTCAAAATAATAACTGTGACATTATCAATGACCTTTTTGGACACTTTGCTAACAATTTTGAGCAAATACAAGAAGTGAACCAAGGTCAAGTAAGAGCGGAGTGGTTTATAAAAGACTAAAGGAGAAATATTCATGATATTTAATTCAAAAGCTGATTAAAAGTTAAGAGTCTAGATATAACCCTAACCAGTGTCCTAGATTATGATTCAATGTTTTCTTTATGTCCAGTTATTATCCATGTAGAGACTCTAGAAACTCTTGTGTACCACATTTAAGTTAATTACTCCATGATCTCTTTAAAAAAAAAAAACAAAGCTAACCTGATAATTTAATAATAAAAAAAAAAAGTTAACTAAACCAGGCTCTTCCTGCTGAAGAGCCTGGTTTAGTTAACATGCAGGACAGTATAGGTTTGGATAAAAGTGAAAGTTTGTTTATTTTTTGAAATATTTTATAAAATATTGTGATTGAGACAGTTCATTTATATAATTTATAAAGGTGATCCCAGGACAGACTCCTAATTAGCCTTAGATACAAAGAAATATTTATCAAACTGATGCAGAGTTTGTCCTGACAGTCATACCCTGATAAGTCTTTGTTTCAGTACTGGATGACCTACAAAAACAAAGGCCGTAGATGAGTCAATAAAAAGGGCAGAGCAATGTTCCCTGTTGTCCAAAGATAAATAATGAATGAATAAATTAATATACTACCTCCAGGGCAGCTGGAGTGGTGCTGTGTTTCCTTGTCATTGACAGATAAGATATTGTAAGAAGACGAGCAAAGGCATCATCTTTAGAAAGTTCCAGTTTATCACGCTCTGCTGATTATCTTGTATCTACACGTATCAAGGTTTTATGCATCTCTGAGACAGTAACAACATTAAAACCAGGACTATCACAGCATGACAGTACGAACAAAGAGAAGGGGAAATCTGAGCAATGATAAGACAATAAAACACGGAAATAAAATGTTGAAAAACATGCTGGAAAAAAAAACCCATCTTCCTCACGGAGTCCTTAGTAGATCAGAAAGTTCTGTGCTATCTTTTATTTATTTCTAGAATTATCATAGGTATTATTGTGAGGTTAAACAGTTTTGTATCTCTTGAAAATTGTTTATATTTCAGTTTCAGACTTTGGTGTTCTTAAACACAATTTTGTTCCATTTTTTCTTACAAATTTACATCTAAACAACGTCACTATTGAATGGTAGTTTTAAGAAGAATAACGTTTTTTTTTTATTATTAAAAGACATACCTCATACCTCACATTATAATCCATTTACAGAAGACCAACGGAGACTCAGAGCTGCAGGAGATCATGAGGCGGAGGCAGGAAAGAATCGACTCCGGCAGCAAAGACTGAACCATCTCGTACAACAACGACGCGACCAGACACTTTTCTTCCCTCTCAGCTTTCTTACTGCAGCGGCCTCTGAAAAATCAATCTACTGTTAATTATGATTCACAGCAGAAGATACTGAAATGTTGTATAAAATTGAACTGTATATTTATTTTGTACCGTGCGATGTGGATTCATTCAAGTGTTTTTCTTATCTAATTGTGTTGCTTTTGTTCTCATTATCTCATTAGACGTTGTTTGCTATGACAAGAACATTAATGTACAAATCATGTACAGTTTGGTGTGTGTGTGTGTATGTGTGGCTGCGTATGTATGTAACGTATGTGTTTGTATGAGCAGTATAGTTTATGTTTATTGTCAATATTGCAGCTGTTTACTAAATGACCTGGTAAAAAAAGAAAAAAAAAGTAGATATTAGATATTAGATATTGCATATAATAATATTGCATATATAAATATGTGCCAGAATGTGTGACACATTTTATATATTTTCTGATATACATATATATATATATATATATATATATATATATATATATATATATATATATATATATAGCCAATTATTTTCATATAACTGTTTACAGCTATCAAAAATATCAATCCTTTCTTTAGACAGATCTCTAAAATGCAGTATTCATCCTCCTGGATGAAAATAATTGGTGGTTCATTTAATTAATATAAATCTTTATTTTTATTTGTATTTTTTATTACAATGAGATTTCAGACATTCTGGCATCAATAATCCTGCATGAAGTCATTGTCAAGCATGGTATTCTGCAGCCTCAACTGCACATGAATGAATTAAGGAAGTAAATACATGAGATGATAGTATGTTGTTCTGTTCTGAATAATTAAATGAAAATTTAAACAAAACTTTCAACGGTGTTGTAGATATGTAGGGACACAGGGTTTTGAAAAAAAGATGATTAAAAGAATTAACTTGGTAAATATTTGATATCACTTTTTTTTCTCTTTAGGTATATAATTTGTGGTATATTTGTTTGTTTGTTTTTTATTTAGATGAATAATCCCAGAGGTGAAGAAACAGTCAACACAATTTATTTATTGTTGAAGTAGAAGATATGAAAACAGTTGCAGCCGAAGAAGGAAATTTTAGATTTTACAGGAGACAATTACGAAAAAACTGCAAAACATTTCAAGCCTACTACACTGCAGTCGTCACTTCATAGTGTCACAATCGTCATGTTTTTTTTTAAATATTCAAACGGTAAATACATTAAGAAAAAAATACATCACCCAGGTTTCATTACTGAATTCATAACACCGTACTACTGTTGTTCAAGATACTGTAAGGCTAACCTATGTGCACTGAAATAAATACTGCACAGAATCAGAATCTGGAAATTAAACTCCCAAGATTTAACTATAACAACAACGGAAAGAAAAGATCATTCCCACACTTCACTGGATTAAAACCAAACAATTACAATCAGTTTACGATGCAGAGGAGGAGAAAAACATCACTCCTTGTCGCTGCAGCGTGGAAAGTAAAAGGTGTCATTTATGGAGATATGCATCGAGCCAGAGGTCTCCAGAGTTTTTCAGTGACCTGAACAAGGTAAAAACACAAAATGTCAGTATAAAAAGGTCAAGCCAGCCATCACACTTCTGTGTCCTGCAGTAAATCAAATCATTATTAGACGTACTTGACAATATCAGTTAGTCCCTTCCACATCGTTTTCATCTGGTAAGGAATCCCATGTTTCTCACACAGTGCATGGACCTGTGGGGCCACCAGGTGGTAGTTGTGGCGTGGCATCGTAGGAAACAGACTTCACAGACAAAACAAACAGAAAGTGATCACCTGATAATATTATATCCGACCTGTGGCAACTGTTGTCTGTGTCGCAGAAAATACATCAGATAAAGTAATATAGCTCAAATAATAAAGTCATAATATAATAATAATATATATATAATATATATAATATATATAATAATAAAGTAAAAAAGCCAAAACTATTTATACAGAACTACAAAAGAAGATTATCTTTTATCAGTTTCTCTAATGTGAGATGCCAGTTTTCTTTTGTTTTTTTTAATACATAACTTTGTGCTTTGTAGTTATCAAATTCACTCAGTGTTCAGAAATCTAACCTTTACTGGGATACAGTTCCTGAAAACAACAGAGGGATTAACTGTTTTGTTTTTGTTTTTTTTTATAAAGCAGATTAGGATGTTTTACTAATGATTGAGTTATGGCTCCCCCTGCTTTTTAAAGAGTTTAATCATTTGTATCATACTATTGAGTATTTTCTGATGCCTGTGTTCAGGCGTTTGTCTGATACAATTCCCAGGAAAAAAAAAGGTTTGGCTACGAAACACTTACTGTTGATTTAGCAGCAGAAGCTTTCACAGATGTTTAATGACCTGTAATGCTTTTTGTATCTGTAGTATAATTGCTTCTAATCTGATTTCAGTAGTTTTGCAGCTGACATTGCACATAAGTCGTACAGACTTTCAGCCGACATCACGAGTCCACTGTTTTCACTTACTGGTGTTCGATTTGAAAGTTGAGATGACCACTGAACCAGTCATTGAAGAGGGACTGTTCAATGTTACAGGTGGCTTGAAGCTAAATAACAAGGTCAGACAGACGATAAAGAAAATGAATTGATACATCAGCTGCACCTACAGGTGATTTTAGATGTTATACGTTAGAGGATTCTTTATTAAAACCAGGTACCTGCATGGTTAACCAGTCCTGGTGCTTCTCATGGTCGATGTCCATCGGTAGATGATTCATCTGAGTCACCCACACAAACCAGTGACTCTCCAGAAACCTGCAAGATTCATAACAATACCTCTCTGAATAAGTCACACAATGTGACCAAGGTGTTAATTCAAACTATATGTCAAACTATATGTATCCCTTCATGACAATGCAGTCTTCTAAAACTATTTGTAGAAGCTGTTGTTTCAAATTATTTTGGAAAGCATGGAAGGGTTTTTGGCAGGTGTGGTAATTGTTATTGACACAGAGGATTCACTATTATGGGAAAATGTGTTCATTAATTACTTTAAAGAAAAGTTAAATATTAAAAGATATGTTTTTCAAAAGTGGGTTACCAAAACGTTTCAGTTTAATCTTATACCTGACGAAGCTGATGAGCACCAGTGAGCCAAACAGGCCATACAGAGGTATGTAACAGCAGAAGTAGCGAAGGTAATACGACATGGACCACATCAGATCCTACACAAGACAAGCAAATTAATACGAGGGATATAATTTCTTTGTTATCAAGAATTATGACTGACTAGTCCCTCTACAGAGGATTGGTGACTTCTGTTGAAAGTAGATGACGAACTACCGTCTTACATTTAACCCTCAAACACATAAACTTACCACCCAGTCATGTCGAGAGATCATGGTGTGCATTATCTGAATATGGAAGAAAACCGGGATGAGCAGCGGGGGTCCCACTGTGAGAGACACAAATAAATGTTTATTCCTTTCAAGAGTTTATAGTTTCATTCGTTTTAAATAATTCTTAAAATCATACCAAGGAAGAAGTACTGGTGTTGGAGATGGTAGGGCATATGTTTGATCTTCTTAATGCCGTACTGTAACAGAGAGAGAAAGATTAAATACTGGATTATGTTAAATATTGGATGTTAAATAAAAAATGAGAAATACCAGCTTTGTGCTACTTACCTCCACCGGTTGAGTCGTTCCAACTACAAAGATGTTCAACATGTTGACGTCAGGATCCTTTTTGAAGATGTTGGGTTTAGCGTGATGTTGGAAATGTCGATGATTCCACCAGTTGGCAGAAGCTCCCTAAGAAAACTCCTCTTTTAGTATCTATGTAAAGGAAACATTAAAGAAAAGAAATATATAATCTAGAATACCGATCACCTTCAAGTGGCCGATGGCAAACTTGTGCAACAAGTGATTCCAGCTGGACTTCTTGAAGACAGACAAGTGGCCGAAGTCGTGCTGCAGCCATCCTGCCTGTGACTGGATTATAAACAAGAGAAATGTTTTCAGATTTGTTTGCTGCAGAATCAGGCTGGTAGTCAGAAACATTTAGAAATGACGACGTTTGAGTCACCTGAGCAGTTGTAAGCATGATTGCACACAGAAACGTCAGTATCCAGTTAGTTCCCCAGAACCATATGATCAGCCAGGCAAGGATTTCCAGCAGAATGATGTGACCCAGGTGGAGGCAGAAGAACAAAGGCCGAGCTTGAAACAGACCCTCTCTCTCTGCCTGAGCACGTAAAGTGTGGAAATCCTTTATAATTGCTGACTGCAAACAGAAAGGAAGAACAAGAGGGTGAAACAGACACATCCTGTTAAACTTAAACACTCAAAAGCACTCCTGTGACATTTGCCAGTTTTTGTGGCTCAGATGAGATTCATGTTCTTGTAGCTTTTAAGAAAAACAACACCGATGTCTCACATTTTTGTTTCGGTCCTGGCTGGGCTCTGTTGGAGCCAGCTCTCCAATCAGAAGGGGCTTCAGAAACTTTTGCACAAACACTGGATTGGGATGAAAAGCAGCAAATGCCTCCTGGAAAACAGACACAACAAATCCTGTTATGTAAATTCTTCTAGGATATTCTCCAATGTGATTGTTAAATCAACAGATGAACATTATACTGTTCTGTAGCTGGGTAGTAAATTATTCCAATTTTTTTTTCTCCAAATTTAGAGTTGGACTCCATCCAAAGGCTCATGAGATGACTAATGGGGCAGAAAAGTTTGAAATATAACATTGTGAATACTGAATCATTTTGGGGCTTGAATCATTTATTTAAGTGAAGTCCAAGGCTGGATGATTTCAGGGCTGAAAACTTACAACCACATAAGAACAATTTATGGTCTGAAAATATACTTAAATCTGATTCATTCAAGTTATTTCAGAAATAATGAACATATTTACCGTGGCATCCTCTCCGGCATAGTGGCTGATGACTCGAAACCCTCCCGGATGCCTCTTGGCCCACTGGGTGATGTTATAAACCTTTCTGTCTATGACCAACCACTGGTCATTCCTGCTGCTATGTCTCTGCACCTCCTCCCAGGTGTAAACGCCTCCAGCTCGGCCGCTGGCCGGCTCTCCTGGCTCTGTCAGCTGGCCTCCACCTCCCATCCTCACCCCGTCCAGTCTCTTCTGGACCTGAACCACCTGAATCGACCACTCAGACACAAAGTCTGACACCTGGATGTTAAAGTAAAAAAAAAAAAAAAAAAAAAAAAATGGTGTGCCTCACACCACTCTGACAGTCACAGATTGTGCAGAGGGAGGGGCAGCATCCAGGGACAGAAGATTTTTAAACCTGTTGCTCTCTTCACTTTAAACATCCATCTGAATATAAGACAAAGAGCAGAGCCACATCTTCACTAATAATTAATGATGAAATCCGACAACCGGTTGCTTGTTGGTGGTGGTGAAGGTTTAATATTGAGTTTGCATCATTAGATGGACATTAAATATGAATGCAAGTCAAAAGCACACAGATTAGATTCATTTCAGGTAATTATATGAACATTTAACATGCGCGGCCAGGGCCATGTGTTCCTACAGCAGCGTATAAACAACCGTATTTCATCAAAATAAGCGATTAACATAATAGAAATAGAAATATTAAACACAATCAGCATCTCCGATAACGTTTATGATCTGTGCGTTGATTAATTTTAATATAAATCGCAGATAACGGGTGTGAGGATGCACAGGCCCAAAACATGAAGATGATCAAATATTTCATACTTACAGGATTCAGATAGATTTCTCTCTTTACTCTCCTTTGATTTCAGTCACATCAACGACGCAACCAACAAGCTCATTTTCTTTAAACTCGCTTCGTTCTGATCCATTTTTCAATCATGAAAAACCTCCAAACACACACGCAAAAAAAAAAAAAAAATCATCATCATCATCCCTGTTACCTTTCCCTCTAAATATATTCAGCAACACATTCAGCTTCTCATTCACTACAAAATTCCGAGCTGATCATTCGAGTTTCTGGGCCAATCGGAGTACAGTATATCCTGGACAGACGGGCTCATGTGCAATGGGGCTCAATAAGCTGCTCCATTGCTGTGTCGCCTGAGCGCAGAGATGGGAAGAGTCAGTTTGTGCACGTCGACCTGACATTTATCTTTCCATTATAAATCATATTTATACATGAACACAGCAGAAATTACTCATTAATATACAACATTACTGAGCAGCATCACTGTATCATAGCGGATCTGGTCTCATCTCAGGCTCGTTTTTTTTTCCATTTCATTTTTTTTTTTTTTTTTTTTTTTTTGCATCTGCGAAATAAAGTCAAATGCAGCTTGTTGAATATACTAAAGCAGACTTTTTCAAAATGTACAAATAGATGATGGTGGGTAAAAAATGCTCCACATGTCACGACAGTGTACATCATCTTAAAATACTCGACTCTGACAGGACAAAATACGTGCATCATCATTTAGCAGGCGCCATCTTTACATATTAAATATCAATATATAAGTAATTACAGTAGGAAGTGTGTTATAACCCACGAAAGGAGCCGTGATGTCTGGTGGGGGAAAAATAATTTTGTCGCAGTTCTCACTACCACCAACAGGTGGTGCAGATGTGCACCTGAGATCGTTCACCTTCCTTGTCCTCATTTAACCCCGAGGAAGCAGCAGCAGGTATCATTACAGTCTAAAGTTGCTTCTGTTATCATCCACAAACAGTGTAATACAACCCAAGTGTGATGTTTTATTATTAATGATCGATACATAATAATAAATGACCATTATAGTTTTTCTCTCAGTTGCGTTGGTTGATCATCTTTCATCTATCTATCTATCTATCTATCTATCTATCTATCTATCTATCTATCTATCTATCTATCTATCTATCTATCTATCTATCTATCTATCTATCTATCTATCCATCTACCTAGAGCACATATCCAGCACCTATTTAACAATTTGCACAACTGCTCAACACACAGTAAACAAACTGAGTATATCTTGCTGATGAAAACTCATTATGTATGTAACATATTTTAACATGTATTGCGTACAACCGTGTACAACTCTTCTATTGTGTAAGTCATCACATGCACAATAGAAAATCTGTCAGTATCATCACACTAATAAGGGGTTTTATTTTTGTCTGTTCAATTTCTGTTACGCAAAAATGGTGTTAAGCTGCAAGATACAGAATTCAGCCACAAAGGACAACCTTTTAAAATATCTTTTCTAGCATCTATAGATAGAGTTTCACAAAGACACGACCGTGAAACAACATTACAAGGTAACACTTGAAAGAAACTGCTTGCAGCTTCACTATGTATAAATAAAACTGTGGTGTATACTTCACCCAGTGTGTTATATAAAGTTATGGGTTTTGGATTAAGGTAAATAATTACTGAAATTGCAGAGAAGCACACTGATCATCTTTACTTCATTTTAACACTTCATTTTAATAGTCATTTTACAGTAAATGCAATTTTATATAATGTGTACTGTATTTTACAGACTGATAGTCATAACTTTGTTTATATAGTTACCAAGTGATTCACATTAAAGGGCAATAAAAGACAACGAAGAGAGGAAAATGAAGTAACACATGAAAAGTCCCTCAGTAAAAGTTAATTTTGTGGGAAGATTTAAAAGCAGATAGTGAAGTTTCCATTCTGAGTTAAGATCCTTAACACTAAAAGTCACGTCATCCTTGGTTTTCAGCCTTGACCAGGGAACAGAGTCTTGTCAAAGGATTTCAGTCTCTGGGCTGGTAAATATTGATATAGAGACTCAGCCGGGTACCTCGGTACCATAGCATGCAGCGACGTAAAAGCCAAGAGTAATATTTTCCAGATTTTCTGATTCAAAAATTCACAGACAGACAGTGACGAGAAGCTGAAATAAGGAAGATATAGTCATGGTCATGTCTTTGATGTTTGGTTAACAGCCTGGACGCCCAGATGTAATCAGGTTTTGTGCAAAATGTAAACTCTATTACAACAATCCAGCTGAGCTATAATAAAAACACAAACCACATTTTCAAAATCATAAAATGAAATAGATCATCTGATGCTCCTATATACAACTATAATCCCCAGGTAGAAAAAAATATAGGTACTATTCATTTGGCCTAAAGTGAGTAAATAAAGAGAAAAGAAAACAGGTCCTAGAACGGAGCCCTGTGGCAACTTGTATTAAAACAATGTTTGACGGGAAGTGAGGGGATCACAAGGTATTTTTCTGTTTGAAAATTATGAGTAGAACCACTGAAGAAAGTCCCATAGAAATCAACACGTTCTCAGCCCCTCTGTCATGATGCTTTGATCCACTCGTGTCAAACTCATCACTAAGATCAAACATCCACCTGCATCAGCCTTCAAAAACACAACTAGTATGAGAAACTATGAGCACAGGCATGGAGCTATGGTATGCAGTAAACATTTAGTTGGTATTATGTCCAGTGGGTGAGATGACGGATTATTGATTTTCTTAAAAGCACAAAGTGTGAGCACAAAGTGATGTTGGTCTCAAGTGGGTTTGGGGCAGACTAAGTGTTTACATTGTCATCAGAGTGGGACTCATTACTTCTAAGAGCCGGTTTGTAATTTGATTCACGTCCCTGGATTCGTTTCACAGCTGGTTCCTGACCAGCGGGGTGGGTAGCAGCAAACAGTTTTTCATCCTTCATGTTTTTTTTAATCTTTCTGTAGTTGGTGAATGTCAGAATATATTCTTTTTCAGCTTGTACATCGTCCAGTAGAGTAAAACACTAAACTGAACTTTCCCTGATCCAAAAGTAAACTTTTCTTCATTACTATTACTACCATTTGGAGAAAAAAAAAAAAAAAAAATATAGAAAAATGAAAATGATAACAGCATTTCAGAAGATTGCAGCCCCATAGGTTTTGAAGTATGAGGTCAGTAATTTGGGTGAGTTGTGACATTTCTGTGGACGTGCTTTGGTGTTGCGTTGACAAATGCATCAAGAGCAATCGAAAAAACTGTCATGTATATATTGCTTTGAGTTTTTTAATAATGTGTTTTTTTTTTTTTTTCATATTTCCCATGGTGACTGGGTCATGCAGTGTTTCATCTGCATTCAACACATTCACCTCGGCAGTCACATCCATTCACCCTCCCCAAGGTCTCTGTCTGTCCGCTGCTTACAGTCCATTGTGTCATTTCAGGGTCGTTTCATTGCGACGCAGAAATTTGCAAATCAGCTCTTTTGGTCCTCAGCATATCAGACAGGATTATCCTCAAGCAGTGTGTGGCCTGTCTCCCCATTCGTCCGCCTGTTCTGCCGGGGTTCATCAGGCTGACAGAGGAACAGCACATCAGACCCCAGCAGCTTTTCTTCAGTAACACAACCAACAAAAATACTGCCACTCACAAAACCTGCTGCTGTTATCAAATATTGAATAAAGTCAGAGGTTGGGAATATTTTTACTCAAGTAGCATTTGTGCCTATGAGAAACTATTAACCTCATAAAAAACAGTCTAAATGTAAAAGATTAAATATGTACAATGTGTACATTACAAGTACAATGTTATATAATGTTGGTTGTTTAAAAATACAATGTAGCTTCTAATAGGAGGATCATGCATCATTTATTATGTGTTTTAATCTGCAAAGTAACTCCTTACTACTGAATCCAAATATTTGCAGTGAAATAAAACATACAAATATGTCAATCTGTAGACTAGTATATGTCTCTCTGTAGAGAGACATATATCTTATATATAATGTAGAGTTGAAGAATAAAGTATCCAAACAAACAGTACGTAACACAAAATTGCTAAGATGCTTGTACAAAACTTGTTCCTGTTCTACCACTGATGCTGCTCTTGCTTTGGCATTATTCAGTTTTAATGGAGTATTTTCACATGATGTGAAATTCTCTTACTGGAAAGCAAGTCTGTGCTGTAACTAGTGTTGCCCTTTTATTTAAAACTTTGCTCTGGGGTCTGTTCAAATGTGGAGCTATTTTAAGTAACAGTGAACAAATATATTTTAGGGGCTTTTTCTATTTAACTGTCTAACTATCCATCCAACTATATCTGTATTTACTGTATCTATCTATCTATCTATCTATCTATCTATCTATCTATCTATCTATCTATCTATCTATCTATCTATCTATCTATCTATCTATCTATCTATCTATCTATCTCAATACTGGAGAGTATCTCATGATCATAAATACCAATTACTTTACAGCAAAATTAGTATATAATACTACATAAGACCACAGAAGTCATTAAACTACTGCTTATTCTACACATTAATGTATCAATATTCTTTAAATAAATGTGACTGATCCTTGTGTTTGTGCCAGTTGAACCATGTGAGTCATTGGCAGCAGTTTACATGTTATTCTCGTGTCTGTTTTGTGTCAGAGCACATGAAGGCTGTTGTCACAGCTTTTTAATTGGTCTATAAAAACCTGCTAAAGTTAGTCTGTGGTGTCTGATATAAACCAGTGATGGAATGACCATCTTTGGAGATCCAGGAGACTGTGTGACAACCACTGGTGTTTTAATGGTTAATATGTATTAATGTATGTTTATGTATTTACAGTTGTGGTGGAAGTATTTGGATCCTTAACTTGCACAAAGTAAAAGTAGCAATATGTCAATACAAAAAAACTAAAGCATTGTATTTAGTATTATATATAGAGTATTAAATAAAAATACTGCTTATACAATAGAATGGCTACTAGTGTAATATATTGGTTTATTATATTATTAATGCCTCGGTGGGTGAGCACTATTCTTAATAACAAAATAATCAATACATTTATGGTAAAAAAAAAAAAAATGACAGAAATACCTAAATCAATTCATTTAGAGCTGTAGATAAACAGGATAAATATAACTTTAGCTTAAATAAGAAGAATAATTTCTATATAAAGAATTTATTTTAATTATTACAAACACATCCAAGACTTTATATATATTTTTTTGACTAGTTATTCTTTTTTTATTGTTTTGTCTGTAACAGAGCATTATATTAAAAATAAATCTTGTTTCATATTCTGAATATATAGATTCAATCTGCAAAAAAAAGACATTTCCATTTACATTTTAAAAGTTTATCTAAATAGAGTAGCCTGCTTGTCACACACACACACACACACACACACACACACACACACAGACCATGTGATGTGAGTGCCCCTTGTTCCGGTGACACAGGAGGGAGGGAGGGAGGATCAGTTGAATGTAAACCTTCACACTGATGGAGAAGCGGCCAACATCAGGAGTCACTCATTCACTCAGTGCTGCTGTTTTTCCTTCACAATGTTCAGTTTCTGTCTCCAGCAGCGGATTATAACTGCGGCAGACCTCGGCCTCTAACAGGGAGCAGCTGCATTAACAAGAGGACAGACTTCCATTAACTGTTTTTTTTTTTTTTTTTTTTTTTTTTTTTGCCGGCGGCCAGGTCACTGAGCTGCTGCGTACACACACTGTGGGGCTTATCCACCGACACCCGGCAGGAAGAGAAGCAATAAACTGACTGTTTAGTGTCCTAAAGTGGCACTTTGTCTCCTACTCTGACAAACAGAGAGACTGGATCACGTGAACAGGTGAACTTCAAGCTGCCGTGTTATCTTTTCCATGAAAAACCTGGAGGAGGTTTAAGAGGGGGAAGAGGGTAAGGACTGCAAGAAATCAACTCCAGCTCAAAATTCAGCTGTATCTTGTTGAACTCAACTACCAGCAACATTATTATTATTATTACTACTATTACTACCACTACTATTATTACTACTATTACTACTATTATTACTACTACTCAACACTTCAGTAGGTGTGTTTTTAAGATGGAGCGCTAGATGATGGGACAAAGAGAAACCTGACAAACCGTTGTGGTCATGGCTGCAAGAGTGTTAATTGGCTTGGACCATGATGCTGTTTGCAGCGGGTGGGTTCAACCACAAAACCTCAGTAGCTCCCAGGCGGAGGGTTGACTTGTCACAGACACTACCTCATCAAATGACACTGTCCTGACTCACACACGAGTCAGGTCACTACAGGCCACAGTATGGGCAACTCCTCCAGGAAGGGAGATGGAGGAGAGGAAGGAGAGGAAGGAGGGAAGGATGGCGAGGAGGCAGAAATTGCTGAGGAGGAGGAGGAGAAGAAGAAAGAGGAGGAAGTTGAGGTTGAGGAAGAGCTCCCACTGGGGGTGGAGGAGCTGTTCGAGAGTGGAGACCCTGTGTTGGACTTGAGCTACCGTAAGTTCAAGAAGTTACCGTCGCGTGTTTGTGAACTGATGCATCTAGAGAAGCTGTACGTTTGTGGAAACAGCCTGCGAACTCTGCCTGACAGCATCTCCCAGCTGCAGGGTCTGCGGACACTCGCTCTTGATTTTAACAAGATGGAGGACGTTCCCTTGGCCGTCTGTCAGCTGACGAACCTCACTCGCCTTTACCTGGGCAGCAACCGGTTGATGGGCCTCCCACCTGAAGTGACCAACCTCCAGAGTCTACGCTGCCTTTGGGTGGAGAGCAACTACTTCCAGAGATTTCCAAAAGAGCTCTATGAACTGCCTCACCTCAAGTCCCTTCAGATTGGTGACAACCGGTTAAAGACACTGCCTCCTGACCTGTGGCGGATGGAGGCTTTGAGGGGATTATGGCTCTATGGGAACCGCTTTGATACCTTTCCCAGAGTCCTACTGCGCATGGAGAACTTGGAGATCTTAGACCTGGACCGCAACAAAATATCAGAGTTTCCCAGTATGAAGCGGCTCAAAGCTTTGCGCCTGTTTTCCTACGACCACAACCCGGTCAAGGAGCCTCCTCCAGTGGGCGAGGAGGTGCTGATAGTCGGGGAAGGAGCTGCGGAGTTCCTGGAGGCTCGTGAAGCCAAGAAAGAGAGGCAACGGAAGGCCGCGGAGAAAGAGGCTGAGGAGTTAGCTCTGGCCGGAGAGGAACCGGTGATTCATGGGATCCTGAAAAACAGCAGCTCAAAACAAGCAGCAGCTGAAGCTACAGTGGCAATAGAGGACGCTGAAGTTAAAGAAGAAGAGCCTCTGGTTAAAGAGGGCGAGGAGGAGGAAGTCGGGGGAGTGGAGCCTCAAGTCACCGAGTATGACGGAGCTGAACTTGAATATGACCTAGAGGGTGTTGAGTATGAGACAGAGGAGCTGATATGTGAAGGAGAAGGGTTCGAGTATGAAGGCGAGGAGCTGGAGTATGAAACTGCTCAGATGGACTATGAGTATGAGGACGGGGTTGTTGAACTGGAGGACACAGCAGAGACAAGATGAGAAAAAAAAAAAAAAAACCTCCTCATACATCCAGATGATCTGCAGGCAGGTGGAGGTGGAGTGTGGGACTTTCTTAGCTGTGCTGCTATATTTTAAAAAAAAAAAGAAAAATCAGTTGTTAACTGTGAAAATAAAGCGGGGCATTATGATGTTAATCTGACAGCAGCTGTGACATTTCAGTCAGCTGCATATTACCAAATCAGAGCAGGACTCAGGTGAAGCGAGTGTGTGCGTTTTCAGTGTGTATGGCTGTTTTGAATTAAGGTTGTTTTCCCAGAGTGTACACAGGAGACAGAGTCTTCCATTATTAAAAATTAACTCTTTGATGAAGTCGATGTCAATCATTTATGCAAAGATGTTTCAGCAAAAGCAGCAACAGCGCCATGTGTTCACCTCATCGCAGTTTTTTATAACTGCTGACGCTGTACACAGATGTAAATGTTTGTATTGGTTTTAGATTTACAAAGTATTTATTGCATGCTAAACACAACCTTGTCAGTGTTGTGTAAGCAGTCCAGCGAGTGTCAGCGCCAAGAAAGAGAGGGAGACGAGCAGGATTATTACAGCAATGAATAGCTGGGGTGCCTCACCATAAAAGGTAAGTCCATAAAGAGGCACAAAATATCAAAGTATGAAGAAAAACTCAACAAGTCTGAGACTCAAGTCCATCATTACCTTCATATACCTCTGTTTGTCAATAGCTACACCTCTTCTACCGCCATCTCTGACATGAAGGAAAGCCGGCCCTTGTTCTTCTCTCATTTCTACACTCATTATTCATGTGGGCTCGTATGTAACCCGACCTTCATCCTCCTCCTCCCCTCTGCACGTATCTTTTGCTCACATCTAATTGAAAGTGTGAAATATTTATCCCGACGCTGAAATATTCATGTTGGTTCTCACGTGGCAGCGTGTCTGGACTGCGCCGTGTCTGTGCTGAGCAAACGGTTGAGTTTGACAGACTCAAACTAATCATCGCTTTTCTGAAATGTAATCAAAAATTTAAGAGACATTATCGTTTTTTGTTTGTTATACATAAAATCATATTCATTACAAAGTTTTACAGGTTTTTGTTTTGCGCCTAATTTTAACTAATTAAGTCCAGTGGGTAAACCTAGAGTGAACAGTAAACAGCAAGATCTTTTTCATGGATTTAAAAACTTGGCAAGAATGGAAGTAAGTGGAGCGTTGAAAGCTTATGCAAACAACCGCTTCAGGTGCCACAGATGTTGTTGTCTCACTTACAAACTTTGTGAATTACTGTACCCTCTGATGCATTATTGAGACATTACCAAACTGGAGGTGTTGTATATTATTCATTATTCATTCTACAGCAACATAACGATATATAACATTAGAAAGAAAGAAAAAAAGACTGGGAAAAAGTTTTGGGATGAACTTTTTCCCCTGTTAAGGTGTTTTTCACTCAAAAATTAGATTAAATTCTGAATATAAAATTTCATTAATCCATTTTATGCTACAGACTGAATTATTCCACTATGTAAATGTCTGTGAAAACTGGAAGAATGAAGGTAAAATCAGTGGAAAATGGCCAAAAACACTCTTCATTGTCAACTACAGAGCTGCTAGCATGGATAAAATTTCCATAAAGTGTATTGTTTCACTCTTGACCTCAGGTATTAGCAGCTAATTAAACATGATCTACTATCTATACTTTGCTGTCACCGACAACTTCTCGCAGACTCTCAGTGTGGTTTTAAATATCTGTTGTTTTGACAAAGTGATTTAGTTTATTTGACTCGTGTTGATAATGTAAAGCCACTGTGGTTTTCCATGAGTTGGTGTTGTAGCTGCAGTATATGACGCATAATTTTGGTCTGCTCATGTTCAACACCAGTGTGGAAAAGTTAAGTCGACCTCTCAGCTCTCTGCTCTGTTGCTCATTCCACAGCTGTGGGTGGCAAAACAGTCTGACACAGCACAGACGTCCATGGGAATCGGTGCCACACTCAGTCTGAGTATAATTATTTTTGCTCACTGGTTTACACTCCTCTCATTCTCTGTAGGTCAGTGACGAAGTGGCGGTCAAAGACAATGCATCATCGCCTTCACTCCCTCTTTGGCTTCCACATCACTTACTTCGCACAATTGTCTGACTGGCAGCTTTTCAACACACACAAAGGCCACTTCACAAAGAGATGAAAATTAACTGTTTTTTTTTTTTTTTTTTTTTTTTTTTTTGACAGGGCTATTGAAAAACGAAAACACAAATGAGGGAGTGATGATGGTTTTCAGGATTTGATTATAAGGACATGTAATACTGCAATTGTTCTCCTTCACAAAGCCACAGTTATTAATTCCTCAAAGTGTCTAAGATGAAAATTAAGATCCAGAGAAATTTGCGAAGAATCCTGAAGTTTTATTTAATGCGACGAGCAGCCACGAACGTAGCATCTCAGGTCTGTGACATTTTAGCCTCTGAAGATGTATCTGTGACACACACACACACACACAATAGATCATATAAGTTAGAGGAAACATAGACATGATAGGACGTCATGTGTTCAGTGTGTGTGCGTGTACCTGTCCATGTCACGACAGCCAAAGCCGCTGTTCATTTTGGTGCCGATGATTCCTGCAGCAGTGTGTCCAGATCTCAGTTTCTTTAAATCAGCATTGTAACAGAACCTGGAAAATAGAAATAAAAAAAATACAAGGTTCAACATCAGGTACTGGGGTTGTTTCTGTTATGGCACAAGAAAGGAAATCTCAGCTAAATGTCAGAGATGTTAAGTGGAGATGAAACCCATTACATTTATTTTACACTAAAAAAACTGTATCACAAGTACAAAATAATCTTAATAAAACTATCCAAAGAAAATATAAAATAAGTAAAAGTATCACCTCAATCGACAGTGACAAACATCTTTATTACAAATGTAATAACCCAGTATATAATAGAATAACATTTATAGGAATATTTTCACAGATTGGAAAATTGCCACTTTGACTTAAAAAAAAGGTAAATACGTTTTTGTTTTTGTTGTTGTTTTTTTAATCAGTGCTGAAAAGTACCAAATGCAATTAACATACTTGCTCTGATAATGTGTAGTGAAGTGTGAAGAATCAAAAGGTGTATCAGGAAACGTCTGGTTGTTTGGAGCATTTAGAAGAGACCCTGTGGGCTCCTAAAAACACAACACAAACACAAACACACACACACAATACAGAGTAAAAACAACACGTAACAGCAGCTCCAAACATTATTAGAGGAAAAAGTTATAAGACACAAATGCTAAACCTTTTTCCCAACAGTCTTCACAGTTGGTGCAGTCATTTTAGTCGGGAGTGATGTTGGAGGGGAAGTCTAGGAGATAGAGAGGAGTGTTAATGTAGTAAAATCTCAGTCTTCTACATTTGGTTAAAACAGAGAAGAGGGTTGATTCTCACTGGGCAGGTCAGGAGAGTGTCAGTACCACGGGTGAATCCTGTTTCCCGACAAGACCGGCTACGTAGTCCTGGTGTGGCCTCGGGGCCCTAAAATACCCGTAAAGAAAGAAACTATCAGACCTTTCTTGTTTTATACATAATACAAATATAACTTCAGTTGTTCAGTTCAGGATTGTGTATGAACCTGCAGAAAAGACGGAGGCAGGAAGTCGTTTTTCATCACTGAGCTATGAAGCTGCTGAGGATCAACCTGAAGCTGAAGCAAAGACAGATAAACATTAACTGGTGTAACTGTGTGATTATACATCTCAGTAACTGTCTAAAGAGACAATTACAGCTGAAGGAGATTTGTTTGTATATTTTACTTTATTGTCAATAAATCCCATGAAAAGCCAAATACTTACGTTCCTGTTTTTCTCCTGAAAGGTGATAAGATGAAGGTCTGTTCCCTCAGTGAAACCAGTCTCTCTTTTAGGACCTACAGTCACATGGTGCAAGGAAACTGGAGCAAAAAAAAAAAAAAAAAAAAAAACACAGTTTCTAGATCATCTATTCCTGTTTAAACCTCAAATTCTCCTTAAATCTGTTGTGATTTTACCTTTCGGTGTCAGACGTTGAGGCACAAACGATTGTTGAAATTCTGTCTGAAAAAAACAGATTCACAAACATAAATATGTCATGAAAAAAAATTCACTGTGACACTTTTCAAAATTTCCAAAGTGTATTTCATTTCTAATTAAGCCGTACCTTGTCGTTGCCACCCACTGTTCTCGGGTGATACCTGAGCTGATAGAAACCACTGTCTCTGGGTCTGTTGACGATGTTTGGCAGAGGCCCCGCGCAGTCAGAGCGGAAGTGAGGCTGGTAATGCTGCTTGGTTTGAGACGTGTAACTGCCAGATAACAGGATCCTGTAGACAGAAACAACACTCATGAGTCTGACTCAGGTAATCACACATACAACACCCTGTTTAATTCACACAGCTACCGCCAAAAACCAGCGCTCACCTGCTCTGACACTTACCCAAAGCGTGGGTTGTCAATCAGATCCAAACTGGGCCTGTAATGAACCACTGGTCTCTGGTTTGAAATGAAGCCTGTTTTTCTGGGGAGTCCAAAGAAAGAAGTGAAATTCTTGCTGCCAGGGTCTAAAGACAGATATACAAATATTAACCATCAGTCCACTTCTGAAAATGAGTCGTTTTTCATGTGAGAATAAAGTTTTACCACCCACCGTGCACCCTGTCGCCATGAAACGCCTGGTAAGAAGTCTCATAAAGCTTGGGGGTGTCACTGGTCAGTCGTCCCCTGCTGCCAACAGTTGCCATGATTGATCCTCCTCGGCTCAGCTGTCTCTGACTGCCGCTGTTATGGAAACCTTCAGTGACAACGGCGATGGATAGGGATAACAGAAATACCTCAGGGCACGAGGGCACTGCTGTAACCACAAATAAAAGCAGCAAACAAGTTGCAACTCCTCCATTTTGACTGAATCCAAACTCAAACCTCCTGTAGAAATCTGCTGCATGTGTATTTTTTTATATACCGAGACATAAATTTATCTCGAGAAAAAGGAAAAGAAACAAATGTGACAAAACAGAGGAAAGTTTCAACCTACTCTGGAGACATACCTGCGACTCCAGGCTGTTTGTTCACCTCTCTGCAACGTGATGGTTTTGTAGGTAAACAGGTCTCTGTTGCTAGGAGATCCAACACAAGTGCAGAACATTACAGCTGAAGAACGAGTTCAGGGCGAAGGGTTGGCTGCTTTTCAGTTCACCAGGTAATGTTTCTATTGTATGTCAGGATCTACGCTTTATTTCTTTTTTACCACACGGCCCAATACGACTCATGTGCTTCATGTTTTTGATATTGTAGCAGCAGGAAAAAAAACTCCCATTTTACTATCAACAGTTTATACAACATTCACCTGCCTCTTTGCCCTTTTATAATTGCACCATAATTGCAAGATTATGTTGTCAGTGAAGAGAAATTCCACATGAATATCACCACTAGACTAATAGTTTTGTCTTACACTGTATCTTACACCAGTCCTGTCAGATCAGCTCAATAATCACAAATGGAGATCTCTTTTTCTTTGTTTTATCAATGAAAGGACTTAAAATCAAACAAAACACTGGATAACATTGAAAATGAATCCGAAGGGAAAGAAAAAAAGCCCAGACGGACTCATCAATTTACATAAAATGTGCCCTAAAGGACTATAAGGGGAGGGACGTAAGATTTATTTCTGCTTCTTTAACCGTTTTGTGAATATAAATTTCTGAATGTTTAATGTAGCAGATGCAAGCTTTAACATTACATTTTAGTATATTTGAACTACATATTTAAATAGTTTTATGTGTTTTAAGGTAGACAGTAGTGTTTACAGTACATTTGGGGAAGTCTAAGGTCTGTAAGGTGCATCTAGTGAACCAGAGACCACTTCGTCTCACCAGCCTGGATATTTACTCCACATGTCCACTGGATGGCAGTGTGATGCCACAGTGGCTTTGACCGCCAGAGTCTAGACCAGAAAAAGATGTAAGGTTATGTAAAGATGATGGATGGCTTGAAATTTCCATGGCATCTTGATAACAGCACCCATGTGAGACAGGGAGTTATAATGCAGCGCCGTTACCAGGATAAAACATCTGTATACCCCCTACGCTGTCTGTCTACTATCAGTACACGTATATTTAAATTTACATTTACACACAAGCATCTGAAGTGGACATTCACCTCCTGGTGTATTTAGCAAATCAGGAGAAACAATCTAAGCTGCACATCTGGGCTGTTAGTTTTCCAGATGTAGATAAAGACACATGTTCTCACTAATTAATCCAACAGGAGGAAGACTTTTGTAGCTATTAAAGAAAAATGGTAACACCACTTAACACTGCTGTTTATTACATGATACATGATGTTACAACACAAAACAAATCTAGCTGCTCAACATTAGGATGACTTGATTTGACAGAGCAATGGTAGCCACATCATTTCCACACCTTCCCTTCAATTCTCACTTCTCATTCCTTCTCTTTTCATATCATTTCCTTAGATTCACACTGATTCTTCACCTCTGTCATATCACTTCTTGCTCCTTTTTCTTCCCTCCATCTGTCCAACACTGGCAGCCGGCAGAGCCTATCTTTACCAAGCTGTTGCTTGTGTTGCTGTTCCTCAGTCTCTCTCTTGCTTGACATGCTGTTGTGCCAAGCTTGGAACTGTTCATTATCATCTTCAGAAGAAGAAAAAAAAAAAAAAAAAAAAAAAAGAAGAGAAAAGAAAAATGAAAAATAACTACAGGGAAACGCCTGCATCATTGAAACTGACAGTCTCATTTCCTGCTTCTTTTCTCTTGAAAACAATGTGCACATTATTGGCATTTCTAATTATAAATTCACAGGGATCCATACAACAGGAATAGACCGGGTGCTGATTTTCATTCCAGTCAAAGATTACACAAGATGATATCACTTATTAGAACAACTTCAGCCTGAGAAAATCAGAGAAGAGGAACTGATCAGTGGCAGCACCTGCTGTACCCAGTTTGAAATGAAAACCTGCAGACAGCAGCTTTCCTCTGATTGTTCATCTCTGCAATACAGCAATCTGTACTTGTTCTGTGTCTGCATAATTCACATGCAACATGACTGTGGAGCTGTGGAGCACATGACTGTGTAGCCAGATTCTTAACCCTGAAAAAATTAGAGTGACAGTTGCACCAAAAATACAGAAAAATGATCCTGTACCTTCTGCAACAGTTTGTACTAGAGATAGCATCTACAGAGAGGGAGCTTTAAAGACAAAAAAAAGGTGGGTGCAGTGGTTCTAAAAAAGACCGAGGTGATGCAAGCGAGGGGCTCCCGTCGTGTTGATGCGCTTGGCTTGCCTGCAGCCGTCTGTTATAGTTCAGGGAGGGACTCAACCTTGGCCCCTTGTCTGCAGGAGCTCGGCACTCGTCTGCATTTCCCACCCTAACTCTACTCCTGATGGAAGAGAGAACCTCGTTGGTTTTTGCCATCTGATTCAATAACCTGTTTCTGTGTCTGCCATAAAACAGCATGGAATTAATATTTAGAGACACAGAGACAGCTCAGGCGTTAAGACCCTTCTTTTTGTGGCAGGTCTCAGAGGTGCTCTCTCTGCTTGGTTGCCTCAGTGTTCTCTGCGCTTATCTCCTTCCTGCTCCCCTTCTTTTGATTTCTGTACTTAACAAATAAATCTGACACAGACGGTTTGGAGTAAATTGCATTGTCATATTTTTTTTTCCCCAGTGTTGAGCTGCAGTCAGCTTTAGTGTGTGTAATGCTAAAAAGGCAGACTGTGATGAGCAGAAGGGGCTTCAGGCATAAAATGAAACATTTAAAGTCAAGACACGCACATTTCCTGACATGTTAGACGGGCTACTCTGTGATTTATTGTGAAAGAGATTAAATAAAAAGAAAAACAACCTCTTTTACTATCATGCTGATGGCGTGAGAAATGACTCCGAATGTTGACGCAATTATGTTTTTGATGGATTGAATGCGTAAATACCCGGCTAACACAGCACAAGTGAAGTGCACGGTGTCAGGAAGTCAGCTGAAAAGTGTGTGAAACAAAGCAGAAGCTAATTAAGCTACATGAGATAATCTGTCATCATCCTTGCAAACTGGGATGAAAGATTTCTTCATGAGTGTAGCATGTAGCCATGTGATTCATTTCTCTTCATGTTAAGACTTAATGCGCCGCTTACAGCGCAAGGCTTTTAGCTGCACATTTTTAATTACTCTCAAAAGGCAAAAACAACCTTTGCAAGCTGTCATGTCTATCAGCAAATGATGGCAAATGTTAAATAGGAACAGTGGCATTATGGCGTGTAATTATTTACACTGACGTTTCATTTCACAACAGTTACAGCTGCAACTGTTTGTAGCGAGGAGGTATTCAACAAAGTCTTGAAGACACTTCTTGATCTGATGATGTCAAAGTAAATGCAGTTTACTAGTGAAAAGTAAATATTCCTTCCAAGACGTTTCATTAAAACCTTAGTGTTGAGGTTACGTCAGAGATCACAAAAAACATTAGAATTCACCTTCTGGGGATTTTGTATATCTGTTCAATTTGGACTTAAGTGAAGTGTTTTCCTGATTTATTTATTTATTTATTTTTTTGTCCAATTAGCGTATCTCCAGTGTCAGTGAGCATCAGTAAAAAAATACACAGAAAAGAATCAACGACTCTCCAGACACAGGTGTAGTAAAAATGATTCTTTAATATGGAACAAAATCAGAGCTCAGCTCCATGGCTCCGTCCACCCAACACACTCTGTAACACTGATGGGTGGAGGAGAACGAGAAAATCAACTAGTTAAGATCACAGTCCGCTCGGCCAAAAAACAGGAGAGGCTTAAAAAAAAAAACATGGAACGCAAAACCAAAGTGATACTGGGTTTGACCTTGAGACGCCCTCGCTCCCTTTTTTTTTTTTAACCTACTGACCCAGGTTGTGACCCACAGTGGGGAGAGGGGGCGTGCCTCTCTGCCACCTCCCAGGGCTCTCCCACCTCCTTAACTACCTCACCCCGGGAGGACAGTGGCTTCCTCGACCCCAGTGACCTCTCAGAGCCAGGTGCAGTCAGCGTGGAGGCGGGTCTGGAGGAGCAAAGTGGCGCACGTAAAAGGAGGGGTGGGGGGACGGGGTCTTTAACACTGAGTCTGCAAGTGAGTTCGCGGGCTTGTGATTCTCAGAGGGACATAAGACACAGACAAGACGTCTTGGTTATTATCATGGCTCCAGCGGAAACGTCTGCAGTTCAGTCCCAAGCCGACTTGAAAGTCTGATCATCTTTAAAAATGTTGCTCGCTCGAGATTCAAATGGAATGTTTTGAAGTTTCTTTTTTTTTTTTTTTTGAGGAAATGATTCGAGGCGGAAGGGGAGAGGACGTCGTTGCAGGTCGCCCAGTAAGAACCCGTTACTACACTACAAGGACATCAACAGAAGTACTACACAGATATGTACAGAGCAACCAAGCAACACATCAGAATACTGAGTTATAAATCTGGTGTGGGAAAGGGGGGAGGTAACAATAAGTCCACTACAAATGAGCATATCCCACTACTTATTTGTATGTAGTTGGTCCAATCTTTAAGGCTATTCCATTTGCTCTTGTTACAAACAGGGCGGCAAGTGACGCCACCTTAACATACGTTAGAGTCTGTGCTTGACTTAATATGGCTGCTTTGTGTTTCTGTGTGCTGAGCTAGCAGCAGCCCCTCTCCTCACAAGTCTGAGTACAGAGAGGAGGGAAGAAGCACGACGCTGCAAAAGAAGAAAACCATGACGGTATGACGACTAGGAATGAGTTGCATGGATCCCCTCTTATTTTTGTTTGTGCTAAATCATTCTCTGGTCCACAGAGGTTTGTAGGAAAAAAAACAAGGTGCTCTACATTGATGTGGTGGCTGACAGATGAGAGCTGCTAATGGCTGAAGAATCACAGATAGATGAGGAAGCATGGATTAGTGGGGAAATTAGACCAGTGGTGTATATGCATTACCAGCTGAATGGGGAGAGCAAATGAAGAATCAAGCAGAGGAAGTGGAAATCTATACTCTGTGGAGGTTTTAAAACGAAGCACAGTAATGAATGAAGCAGGCTGTACATGTGGAGACAGAGAGGAAGAAATACAGAGAGAAAGAGAGAGAGAGGACATCTGCCAGCTTCAGCAATCACAGTCATCCTGCACCTTAACTCACACCGCGTCACATGACAAACTACATCATAGAGAGGAGGGAGGAGGAAGAAGGAAGAAGGAGGAGGAGGAGGCACTGCACAGAGAGCACTATCACTACCATGGACGGACACACACCTAAAACACGCACGCACACACACGCACTACTACACAGGGTCCCAGTCTGCGTTCCACTGCACTCTCCTGGCTGCCAGAACCTCGCTGTGTCTTGTCAAGAAAAAGAAAACAAAAACAAAAAAAAAAGATTTAAAAAAAAACAAAAAACAAACGAACCGATTAACAAAGAAACGGACGAAAAGAAGAACAACACACACTTTGGATTCCAACCGGCTATATGATTAAAAAAATAAACCAGAAACGAAACCTAGAATATAAAAAGAGCCAGTGAAACCAAGTTTTACAGAAAGCAATTTCTCAATAACTGGCTTTTGAACAGCTCTACGCTTTTTCTTTTAGTCTACCAAGTATATACTATTAACCTTACCAGGCAGCTAAAATCTATACAGTACTGTCATTTTTCATATATTTATAGATATTTATACACTATACAAAGTTGGCAAAAATACATAAATAAATACATGAAATTAGATTGTACACATCACAATTGTGTGTTTTAAGTTAGAGCACTCTTTGTTGAAGAGGTGGGCCATGGCAAGCCGAGAAAAGGAAGGTGAAGAAACAGGAGTGTTACCCTCGACATCCCACGCGAAAGGAGTCACAATCAGACTCGGTAAGTAATATTTTCAAAGTATGGCGTAAGATCAATCAATCAAGTATATTGCTTATTACCTACCTGATCAAAAATGTCCACATTATGGCAGTTAGAGGTTTGGCTCTAACAGATTCACAGTCTATTTACAAAACAGCAAGGAAAGAAAAGAAAAAGAAATAAAAAAAACACAAACTCTGAAGGGTCTGGATTTAGGGGGAAAAATATAGTCAGAATTTATTTTCAGTGCATCAATAAAGGGCAGATTGTTTGTATATGTGTGTGTGTGTGTATGTTTGGCCTCCCTGTGTGACTCCTTCTCAAAAGGATGATATTACAAATGAAGGCAGGACTGCGCCCACTGTCCTTCCTGCAGACGGCTGCTGGGAGTATCTGCTGCACCGTATCATGTCTGTGGCAGGGACAGACCTAAAAGTAATATGAAACTGATAAGCTCCATCCCTGTGTTGTACACATGCCCAGTCAAGATACATGAGGCTGTGGAGCAGAGGAGCACAAGACGTTTGCAGCAAAACTAACTGGACTAAAACCCTGTGCTTTTGTTGTATGTATTTTTTAATGTTTGGATGCATTAGTGAACTGAATACATCTCAAAGGCACAGGGAATATTTAGGATGTTCTAAAAGATCAATGGCAGTTTATACGCGTATAGTTTGACTCTTTTCATTATATGGCAAATTCAAAGCAGTCAGTTGTACTTAACTCCTCAAATAAGAGCCTACAGGGTCGTATAATAGTGTACGTCCTTCCACTTGAGTTTTACTCCTCCCTCCATACATGCTCAGTCCTCGTGTATGGCCTCCAACAGAGCAATTATGACTCCAAATTGAATGAGGAAGGCATCATTATTGTCTGTACAGGGCCAATCCCGTCTAACACAATGGCATTACAGTAAATCCCCAAGCCTATGAGCAGACAGGGTGAGATGTGATGCCAAGCAACCAGAGCAGAGTGACTCCACAGGGAGGTGAACAGTCCCCTCACACAGCCAACGAACACCGTGTAATAAAAATACACTAATGTTTTATGGCGTGATAACACAAGCTACATTATTTAATTTCTGGTGGTGTGTGTGTGTGTATATATAGGAAGGTAGAGGGGGGTTAAGGTATGTGGCAGTGTTGCTACAATGGGCCTGGGATGTGTTGGGTATCACTCCTACCCTTTGTTTCTCTTGCCCTGACCTCACAACGCCTCCAACAAAAATACAGCGGACATCAAAAGCCCTTATTCAAGAAGGGCAAGTATAATCAGCTTCAGCATCATCAACATCACCACTGTTATTCATGAATATCATTGTTTTCTTCATCATTTCAAGTGACAAATGAAAACTCGGCGCGTACAACAAATGTTAATTTTTTTTCACCAACGATATTTACATAAAGTTTTCAAAAACAGAAGGATTTTCTTATCACGTTTTTGTAAAGAAATAAACCCAACACAAGAACACCAAGCACACACATACATACACACTGACCAACAGTCAAATGTGAACAAAAAAAAAAGAAAAAAGAAAAATAGATATTATTACTTATTGTTTTTCCATATTAATTTTTGTTACCATTCAAATAATGCTTACTTGAACCCTGATTGGGAGAAGTCACATTGGTTTTTTTGACCAGATGCTTAAAACAATTGAGAGGGTGAGTTGAGGGGAGGTGAGGTCTGTCTGCGCCGGGTGAGACTCGCTGACTGCACAAATGACAAAGGTGACCCAGACTACTTCATACTGCCTCAGCCTTCATAATGTGATTCAGCAGAATAAAACATCAACTGCAGTCCCTCCAGGATGAGATTACTACAGTCTGATTTCAATCCACACACACACACACTTAAAGTTCTCCAAGACGTAAAGCACAGTGTACCCTTAATTTAATATTGCACAAACTACAACGAAAGCAGGCACCTTTCCAACACAGTGAGTCATTGACGCTCATCTTAAGAAAGCCATATCCATCAAGGAAAACTAGTAAAGAATAAGAAACGGGGGCTGAGAGTATGACAAGGACAAACAGTGTCATCAAGCTCAGAGGAATATCTCGCTAATCCCTTGGAAAACAGGTGCAACCCGTTCAGCCAATAAAGCTTTCATTTATTTAGAAAGTAAATGGAGAAGAGAAGGCTGCTGGTGACGATGATAAATTTGGGGGATACACCCGAGAACAAACATATCAGAGGAGAAGAAGATGGAGAGCCATGGAGATGGTTCTTGTACTTTTCCTAGACAGACTGATAACAAGGCTAAAACTGATAACTGATAAGTTACTTATAATTCAGGAATGTCTGCACAGCGTTTCACAATCCATCTAGTAATAAACACTAAACTAAGTACAACTCATCCTCAGTGGATCATAAGTCCCAGTCCATCCGATGGTTTAATCTGGACGAAGGAAGTGTTTCAATACAAAACAAATTGAAACAGTTAGTGGAGAAAATATCAAACAAACCGTGTAAAAGTTTCATTTACCCAACTTAAAAAGTCAGTTTCACACTGTGGTAAAGTTGTGGGCAACGTTGGCCGCGTCTGTCATCTTGAATTAAACCTTAGTAATCAAACTGTAATTATCTGCACCTGCACCAACCGGCCGCCTTCGCCAGGAAACGGAGCGATGATGAAAGACGGAGCAGAGGCCGTACACGAACAGAACAAGTGCAATGAAGAAGAAAAAAAACAAAAATCTTGACTGGGAGCATCTACAGCGCTGCTATGTCACATTCATGAGCCAGAGATTGTTGAAGGTCATTGCTGACAGTGTTGATGCCAACAAAACGCAATAAGTTTAGAGGTGTGAGACAGGTGGCAGTATAATAAAACCGGGATTTGGAAATTGCTTTCTCCTTTATACTGTTTGGCTCTGAGCTTACTATCCATTTTAATGGTGCTGCTGTTTGACTGCTGGCAATGAGAGAACATAATGTTTGGGACTTGCGGTTATTTTATGAAGTGTGAAACTTTCTGGACACTGACACTCTTTAGTTTCCTAAGATAAAGTCAAAATCACCATCACATATGTGTAGATTTTCTTTGCGTGGTATTAAAAAATACCTTTAAGGACTATTCATGACCTTGAGCATGATTAGTCTTAAGTAGTTAACTGCTGAACTAATCTTTTCATATGTTGAACTCATTAAACACCCAGTTCTTTCTTTAAACCTCATGTTTTGTTTTGGGGGTTCTGGGCTGTCTTTTATAGTCCTCAAACAATGAGGATGAAAAGCCAATGTCAACAAAACACAAGGGGTAAAAAATTATATACAGAAACACATTTGTCATTGTCAGTGTTAGCTCACTAACCCCCTGCCTTTGCCTAAAGGATGTATTAAAGTGTCACTGGCTAATTACTAGATGATTGCCCTACCAAGGAAGTTTGAAAGAAGTTGAACATTTCTAAAAATGTTCAATATTGTGCTTTAGATTTATGTAAAAGTAGGGTTGTAAGCATTTAAAGCCTTCTAGCCGCCGGTCTCCCTCAGGGTTCAGCGGCATCACACTGTGCCTCGTGTTTCTAAAAATAAAGTCATATCCACCAGTTTACAGGGTCACTGATGACGAAGCATTGTAAAACACTGCAGAGTAGTACTTTATCACTTCTTGAGAGAGATTTAATCTGGTTGAAAGGAAATGGTAGGGCTTTTGTGTTGACTCATCACCTGCACACCTGCACATTCAGACCACGTTTGCATCAGCGGCGATCGCCCACTGATTATTTTCCTCGTTTTGACTGACGCGTCGTTATTCCCACCTGTCATCTTCATGCTTACTAATGAGAACACTCCGTGTTTTGCCTTCCTCTTAGTGAGTTTTACCTCCACAAAAAAAAACAGCCATTCCCCCTAGTCTGAGGAAGCAGATATTGCTCCTTTTCTGACCATCCTAATGGGAGTGTAATGTGCCGCGACACTGCAGGCAGTGGCTGTCAAAACAGTGGGCGCTGCTCCACAGCTCAACAATTGTTCTGAACGGTGCTGGACTGGATCAACGTGGCACAGTAGCCAGTGCCAAGCCTCACACGTAGCATGCTGACCAGAACACAAAGCAGCCTGATTTACAGAACAACAAGACTAACGACTAACTTCCTGATCAGGTTATAATTACCATGAATCAGACCGTTATAATATTGCAAGAGAAGAAAAAAAATAAAATCTAATAGGACCAGAGTTAGTGGGAAAAGCAACTATTGCATCAGTACAAGCAATGATGTCTCAACCAAAAAAAAGCACCTCTATGATTACTTAGTCTCCCCAGAGAGTCTGACAGGTAAATCCTCATTTAGAAATAAAAATTAAGCCACTGTAGTAAAAATAAAATCCTACTAGCTGACGGGGTTACACCTCACAGGTCTTTATGAATAAAAACAAAAAACATAGACAGGAAGACAGTTACAGTAGAGAGTACACGTCTGCGTGAGTTGCTCTTAATTGCTGACAGTATTTACATTACATTAAATTTCAGTTACAGAAATATCAAGTTGAAATGTGAAATGTGCCTGACAGGCTGAGTAGTTACCAGTACACTCTGTGGTGCTTTCAAGCGCTCAGTGAAAAGATAATGTCTAATCTCTTTCTACAGTATTTCACAGCAGCAGATCAGACTACCATCTAATATCACGCCGACTGTCTGTGATACACAGTCATTCACAGTTCCTGTGAACAACAAAAATATCGTTATCTCGTATCTGGTTCTGCATTAAAGTCAAACTGCCCATCTGTCTTAGTGTTTCCAGACACGCACGTAATATTAACGGTCATAGATTCATACAGAAGCGCACAGACACTTTAGGTTAGAGCGCTGACCGTGTGGCTGTTGTTGATCAACACGTTGTGTAATAACACTGTCGTGTTGGTCGGCCTCCACGTGACAAGCAGACAGGTCTGATCTCACCATCCTGGTTTTGACATTTAAGACATTAGCAGCCTGTAAAAGTGAGTCTGGTCGCTGACACACAAACACACACACACACACACACACACACACACACACACACACACACACACACACACACACACACACACACACACACGTGAGGAAAATAATGAGAGGATGAGGAGGATGAGAGCCCTTCATCCCTCCTCTGTGTCCTCCACACAGCAGACATCACCTCTCCCCAATTTGCTGCTCACTCTTTCAGACACTCCTCCCTTAATTTTCAACCAGTACTATATAATCATCATCATCATCATCAAAACTATCGTCCTCATTATTATTGTTATTACATTTTTCAAAAAAGTGCAGATAGAACTTCCCCCGTGCCCTCGATCAGAAGGCAGGGCAGTAAAGGAGGATGGGGAAACAATGGCAGTAAGAAGAGCAAGAAGAGCGCAAGATGAGAAAGAGAAAAGAGAAGATTTCTGCCAAGTCTGAATTGTGTTGCTCCTGTGAATTACAAACGCACATGCACACGCACACACACACGCACAAGTCAAAAGTGCTGAGGATCAAGCCCTGTCAGCACAAAACAAGAACACAGGGCAGCACGAAGAATTCATAACACTGATAAACAGACAGAAGTGTGCACATGCAGCCGAATGCATGTGCACCAACGGCACAACAGCACTTTGCTTCTGTTTTCATCTCAACATTGGAAGGAAGATCTTTAAATTGGTTTTCCTCAGTTGGTGATGCTGTGAAAAATGACATCATCATATCTTCGGGGAAATTTCTTATTTTTTTTCCATTTTGTTGTTGTTTTTTTTTGTTTGTTTGTTTTGTTTTTTTAATCTTCTTTTTTCTCTCTCCATGTCAGGGCTGTTTTTGTCTGGAAAAAATCAGGAGCGATCCATTTCATAAGTTTGTTTGTGTTCCTGCTTTCCCAGCGTCGGAAAGTTCAGTTTATTTATTTATTTAATTTTTTTTTTTTTTTTTTTAAATCTCTATTTTTTTGTTTTGTTTTGTTTGGAGCTACAGCACAGCACCCACAGCACACAGACGACGAGAGGGAAGGGGAAAGACGAAGGGTCCAGAAAAAGGGGGAAGAAGGAGGAGGAGGAAGACAAAGGGTGGGGGGGGGGGTCACTAATATTGTGCCAGAGGAAGAGAAAGAGGGAACAATAAGGGGAAAAAAAGAGAAAAGAGAGAGAAAGAGAGACAGCAGTATCAATAATTCCATCTAGAGTTCAGCTGGTTTTATCAGTATTGATTGCTTTCAACAACTTCAGCTGAACGTTAAACCACTTTTGAGTCAAAGCAGGGAGGACTGAAGCAGGGGACAGGATACAGAGTCACAGATGACGAGGATGAGTCAACAGATGAAGAGAGAGGAGAGACAGAAAACAGTAGACAGGCTATGGATAACATACTGTATACTAGTCGTGTGTATAGGGGAGTTCTGCCAACCTCTACGCCTAATATATCTATATGTTTATGTACATACAGTACATACTGTATAGCATTGTGTACCTGGAAATATTCATACAATAGGATTATATGAGATTAGATCGTTTCTTAAGATTCTCTGTGATCCCACGGGACTGGCACCTTTAACGGGTCAGGGGCTGCAGCGCAGTTCAGAACCAAGGGGTCAACAAAGACACTGAACATCAGACCTCCACAGGCAAAGTGCATAAGGACAGACAGACATACAGACAGTCAGAAACAGGGGGACCATTGGCAAAGTGGTGAGACATAGAAATTAAGACACGGCTGTATGAGAGGAGAGAGCAGAAGAAGAAGAAGAAAGAGAGAAAAGTCAGGGGGAGGAGAGGAATAGAGATTTTGAAAGAGGAGAGTTTAAAGGTTTAAGAGAGCAGATGGCTAATTGTACCCGTGTTTCGCAGCCTGGCAGCAAGTCAGTCTTGTGCATAAGGACGGGAGGAGGTGAGGGAGGAGAGGGAGGAGGGAGGAGGAGAGAGGAGGGGGGATGGGAAGGGGCCATGGAGGAAGCTGGGCAGTGCGATCAGGCCTTGAGAGCGTGCCACTGGGCGACGTTAGTACGCGGCCGAGCGAGCATGTCTTTCCAGTGCTTGACCTCCGCTGGTCCACTCTTCCACGATAGGTAGATCTGAGAAAAGGGAGGAAGAGAGGGGGTGAGAGTGCAAATTACACTCCATTCAGATGTAAAATAGAAAAACACTGTTGGCTTCACCTACTGTACCTGTTAAATAAAAGACACGACAAGACTTCTACAAAAACAGCAACAATGATCAGAGGATATTTGGTGCCTGACGCACACGAGGCAGCAATGTCAGCACCAGGGAGCAGCATCGCTGATGCATTTTTAAATTAAATTTGCCATCGAAGCCAAATTAATGACCATCATGAATGCCAGACACATTTCCACTCTCCTGGCAGACAACTATTGCATAACTTTCTCATGTTTTTTATTTGTTAACATTATAAGACTGGTTCTTAATAGGCAGACACTGCACACAAGCAGAGAGAAATAAGACATTAGAGGAACAGATTCACAGCCAAGTTAAATGAGAGGATTGACACCAGTTTCATATTTGTACTGTAAATATACAGAAGGAGCCAGCAGCTGGTGAGCTTAGCTCAGCATAAAGACTGGAAATGGGGAAAAAGCCAGCAAGTTGTTCGACTTATTTAAACCTCTTTTCTTCACGCTGCCATCAGGAGAAAGTTTTTTTTTTTTTAATGCAGATGGATCCGATGTGAAACTTCTCAATGACCTAAAACTGGCTCATTTGCAGTGTTTCATGAGGTATTAAACTATTTTTATGTGCTAAGAGATGATTCTCTTGAACCCTGCAGCTCAGCCTTTATGTTAATTTCACAACGTTTAATTCAAACTTGTGCCATCAACCATCTGACAAAGCGATATCTTAAACCGTTATCACATTTGCACAGGAGCCAAAGGGGCTCGTACATGGCAACAACAAGAAAAAGTGAAGTCTTACCTTGCCGATAACGTCGTTGCGGCTAAGTCGGTCCTTGTCCATGACGGTGATGATAATGGTGGTCTCCCTCAGCACATGGGCGGGCACGTCGAAGGGGAAGGACTCGTTGAAGACAGGGTTCAGACAGCGCTTCATCGTCACCGTCTTCTTCTTCTCTACGCGCTTGTCCTTGTGCATCAGCCACACCTTCACGTATGGATCTGTGGGGTGGAAGCAAGGCACAGCAGTTTACATGAGAGGGGATGGTGCAAATGCTGGTGCAAATGCATCGGAATGTGATTTTTGGGGTCAGGTTTGCAATTACCCTCTTAATAGTGAAAGTCAGTGGAGGCAGTAGGGAAGCAGATACCTAGTTTGAGCTCAAGGTCAACTTATCCCCTGAGCTGGGGAACATACAAATGAGGAAGTATTTATGGAAATAGGGCCTGGGATTTGTACTACCAGTTCTGGAGCATTATCATATTCTGTAATACTAACAGACACTGCTCCTCTGATGGCAGGAAGCAATAATTTTGCAAAAAATATGTCACAGATAGCCTTTCACAGTGAGAGCTGATACTTCATAAACTAGCAACTAGACTGGCCTGACACAGTTTTGGCTTGGAGGCTGAAGATCCTCATAGATATACAAAGAGAGAGAGAGAGAGAGCAAGAGAGAGGCTTGATGTAATGTCACCTTGCTGCTGCAGCTATCTTTGGTCTGACCCAGCTTAGGAGCCAGACGGCAACCGTCGCCTGCACGGACAGGTCAGTACATGTTTGAACACAGAGACACAGCACAGAAGCAGGAAGCCAAAAGAGCTTCCAACGTCATGAGAAGAGCTCAAAGGCGAACTAGGGTCAGAAAGAGAAAAGACTAAACAAACAAGAAGGAATCTCTACCTGAGGTGCCCCCGATATCCATGGCTTTGAGATTGCGTGCTTTGATGATGTTCACAGTGATGGTGTTGGCAGTGGGATTATAGCAGAGAGACACCAGCAGGTCTCCTCGTCTCCCCTGAGGAATGAACACACACACACACGAACACACACACACGAACACACACACACACACACACAACGGAGTATGATTCACCCAGTCTAATATCAGATTTCATCAGGGAATATCAAGCTCCACATTACTCACTAGCTTGTTGTGTAATCTTACATCACTGCCCTTTCTGCTCTAACCCTGTGTGCCAAACACAGATGGTCCGACTGGCACAGCCAAGCTCGTTGCTCACCCTAAAATTACGTCAATCAAACTCACATACTGAAAGCACTCGGCAAATGGCATCGGAATTATTTTAATCAAGCTATAATCACAACATTAGAATGAAAACAATAGATTAGTCCCCGTTCGGCCTGATGAGTCCCTGTCCCTCCCTCTCTTACACTGCCGTCACTGCAGGGTTTGAGCTCCTTCCAGAAAGTCTTTATTTGGCCCAGTTCCACCTTGTTAAGAGGGATTGACACCTCTCCAATCGGATCGTTCCTGCTGAATCGGTCATAGTCCAGCACCTGAAGGTAAAGAGTGCGCTCTCTCACTTTCTCATAGGGGAAGCCTAGAACGGAGACAGGAAAACGCAATTAGCGGAGTTATAGAGAGTGAAAAACATATTCCTGATAGGACAGAGGGTGAGAGATGTAATCTGTTTGCTGCCAAAAGGGATGAATTAACAGAGAGCATTTAAAATACTGCAGGAGCAGCCATCACTCTCTCTGATGACTGAGAGGAAACACTACACTCCAGTCATAAAGACCGATCACACTCATTTTGTAAGAACATTAATTTGTCTAACTTACCATTGTGCTGTCATCCAAGCACAATGGTCATAATGAAACTAATTCAGACAATACAGGTGCGAGACACCTCATTGCTCTCTGCCAGGCTGATAATAAACAGGAGCACTCAAGAATGTTGTTATATGTTTAAAAAAAAACAAAAAAAACAAAACCAAACCAAACAAAAATGTAGTTTTTTTTTAACTTGCTGTTTATTCAACACAAAACAATAGCGCTAATTTAACACGTTCATTATTAGTCTTCACACAACTCTTAACACACTCTCTTTGTGTTGAGAAACATTGATATTGACATGAATACTCAATGAACACTGTTCAGACTTATTTTTCTCAGTCTGATTATTAACTTTGTGTTTGAGAGTTGATTAAAAGCTTGATATTTCCCTTATTTCTGTCTGTCAAATATATAAAAGCTACAGCCGGAAGCTGGTTAGTTTAGCTTGTATGATCCTGTTTTGTATAGTTTGTGGCATAACATGTCGTTTAGTGAACTTTAAAGTTTTGTATGATGAGTAATGAGTAGATCAACACCTTTTCAGGATTCATGCTAAAAGAAGCATCTCCTGTCTGCGGCTCCATAATCAGCTGAATCTTTTCAAACAGCGACGTAAAACTGTTAATGCTGTCAAAACCTTCCTCTCACAGCTCTGAAAGCCTCCTCTCATTCTGCTTCAAGATGAAGAAATGGTCTGATATGAACATAAAATTATGAAGTGTGAAAAGGGTTATGGTTATTTCACATGAGAAATAATATATGTATTTCTCTTTTCATTTGTATTATTCTCTCTAGTTTAAAGTGGAAATCTGATGAAACAACACCCACACTAAGCACAGAAATTGGAAATCTACTCTTTTTAGATTGTGATAAGAACAATTGCAATAATTCTTTGATAAGTAGCTGAACTAAAATAACACAGACCCTCGAAGAGGAAGGTTTCGTTCCAGTGGGGGTTGAGGTTCTTCCTCTTGACCTTGGTTTCCAGTTTGTGCTTTTTGTCAGGCAGCAGGTAGATTTTAACGAAGGGGTCGGAGGTGCCAGAGAAGTCTTTGGCTGGGAGATCCTGACCCTTGAGAACTTTAACAGTAAGAGTCGTGTTCTGGAAGCTGTAGCCTATGCTGAACTGGATTCGGCCTAGCTTCTCGCTGATAGGCCCTTCACCGTCATCATCCTCCGAACCTGGAGAAAGCTGTAGGGCCACAAATCAAGTCAAATAAATAAATATAAAACATTCATTCATGCAGAAGCAGCAGCAACAGCAGCTGCCGACACTAGCAGTTCAGTCCAAGGGCACACACTTCTTGTCAAACGAGCACATGCTCTCAGACCGTGACGGGGAGAAGTTGTGAGGGGAGGAGATATTTTAGAGTTTCACGTCTTTCAGGCAGCAGCTCAAAGGCAAAGACTGGTCTGACATTAAGAAGACTGAGAGAGTTTAATTTCCTTACTAATGTTCTTAAGAGGCAGGAGGTGCTCAGATTGAAGATAGGGAGAGCTTTAGACCACCCACTTTCTCACAGCCACTCTGACTGCTTTATCATTGCTGTGCACTAAAAGGCCACTGTCAGATAGAAGACATCGGAGAGAGAGAGGGAGAGAGAGCCAGAGACAAACAGGAAGAGTAGGACAGAGAGAGAGAGAACACTGTGTGAGGGGCAAGGAGAGAACAGACAGGGAAACAGCTCAAGGTTGCCTTTCTAAACTTGAAGCTGTGTCTTTGGTCACATCTTTTCTCCCCGTCGCTGCATCTTCTGCCTGGGTCCTTTATTTTTATTCTCTCTCTCTATTTCTCTCTAACAATAGCATAGATTGGAGTGAAGTATTTGAGGACTTTGAGGGGGAATAAGAAGACCAACACTGCGCCTAGAGCCTCCATCGACACTGAGAAAAAAAAGACGAGCACGAGAGTTGATTTGCATGTGAACGCTCTCCCGAAGTATTACATGAAATGCTGATTTTAGAGCTCTAGACCAGAGCCACAATTTTCAAAGTGACAAAGACTCACTCAGCATTTGTCAATATGGATTTTTAGAAGTGACAAGCAGAGCAAGTGTGAAATATTCCAAGTCTAATTTATCAAACAGTGTGAGTCACCTTGGATGGCCTGTCTTGCTTGATTGCAACTGTAGGAGTTGCCGGTGTGTGTTTTTTCTATTATGGCTTCGTTATTACTACATGCAGCTGTAAATCAACCTGTGTATGCAGGATGACTTGGCAGGATTCGCCCCAACTGAAAGGACCAAAAATTTCTCTACTGTAGTACGGTAACAAAAAGTATGTGATTTCTCCGTTTCTCTCGGGCGTTTGTTGTGTTCTGGCTAAAAGCATTTGCATCTATTCAGCATTAATGAGGTCGGACACTGATTTTGGCTGATAGTCTCTGGCTCACAGTCGACTTTCTGATTCATCACTAAAGTTGTTAGATTGCGTTGAGCTCACATCTCGTGTCCAGTCCAGATTTTTTTTTCCACAACAAACTGAAATTATGTCAAGGTTGCTATAATTTCTTCCGTGGCTCTGAATGGAGCAGACAATAAAAAGAGAAAATAGTCCTGCTGTTGTTATCGGGCTTATTTTTAGGCTACAGCTTAGTGACTTTGAATTGAAAGCTTTACTGACTAGTTTGTGAATAATAAACTGGGGAACATGGGTTTGAAATCTGAATATCTTCTCCTCTGTGACTTTTTCTGTTTTTTTCAATATAATGAAAGAGCATTGATGTGTTGAAAATTTTTCATCTTGGTAATAAATCCATGACAAGCCAGAAATTAACAATAATTTGAGCCTACTAATAAATACTGCCTGGTTTAAGTCATTCCTCTGTGCCACAGAGCTCCATGGTTGTCCAAAAAACACAGAAATGAGCTACATAATCAGGCTGAGTAATATTTTCCTACAACTAACAGCATGCTGGTGCCATAATTATCAACAAGCACATTTTCATCCACAATCAAAAATAGACCTGAACTAATTTACTCCTGTTTTAGTAACATTTGGCCATCTTATTCTTTATAGCCTTTGAACAGTAACAAGGGCAGGAGTATCCACATACTTTTAGCTGTATAGTGCACATCAAGAGTCATCAGCTTAAGTGACAGTAAGTTTGATGTGGTGGGACAGAAAGTCTTACCATCACCATGTCACCAGTGAGAGAGTTGGCCAGGTCAGTTACGGAGGAGTGACCGTCAGCATCAGGAGGTTGGCCCTTGGGGCTGTTAGCTGGCTTGTTGCCCCTGTAAGCAGAAACACAGTTTGACCAAGAAGGAAAACAGCGATGACAAGTGCTGAGAAGCTAACTCGTCTCCAGAAAGAGAGAATGTCTGAGCACACAAGGAGTCCAACCTCCACCTGTATGGCGCTGAAACGATCAATTGAGTCCAAGTTCGCTTTGGATGGATGTCACTACAGAGTGGATTGTGCTTTCTACTAACTATCGTGAGCGATGCCAAATAAAAAATCTGCCAAAAAATTCCTCAGATTAACGACTGGCACTAGAACTGACGGCGTTTGATTTAGGAAGTTGTATTTGATGAAACTTGGAATCTGAGATGACTATACATATGTCTAGTGTGGCAAACATCCATGTCTCTAACAGGAAAGTTACCTCCACCATATAAACAAAGACATTTTCAGACAGGACACAAAACAGAGCCTCTAAATGTAAAATTGATAGAAACCAATTAATTATCTCCAATCCCCAGAGTTTATGATAAACAATTGGTCCGTAAAGACATTAACGAGACAAACATGTATAATGACAAGTATAGCAACATGACGTTACTGTGTAAACAGTAGACAGACATGTATAGCAACATGTAGAGGACCAGACGTTTAACAGGACAGATGCTTTAACAGTTTCATGAGGTGTTTGTGTGTTTAAATCTCTCAGTTATATACTTTGCATCAACAAGACAAAATATTATTAAAAACATAAAGGAGAGAGCAGAGGTCTCCAGTGGCCCAGCTGGTACTTTTGATACAAATGTTAATAGATGTTAAGTTAAGTTAAACTCCTCCTTCACATGAGGAGTGTTGAACACATATCGCTAAAGTGGGACAAACATTCCGGGAGGAAAAAACCTCTATGTTCGTACATCATGAAAACAAGAAGAATCACAAAGTTGAAAGAAAAAAAAAAATAAAACCATCAAAAGAAGACAAAAAAAAAAGAAAAGAAAAAAAACGAAAAGAGAATAAATATTATGAGATCAAAGAAATCATGAGAAGAGATAGAACAAGAAAAAGCCAAATGCAAGAGTCCTGGCCAGTGTATGTAATGTGATACTTTGGACACACAGCACTCCATATATGACTGGTCAAGGCACATGGAGAGACTGAACACTGAAACACAGTTAGGCAATAAACAAACAGTAAATAGAGAAGGAGAAAACAAGACCGGACACACACAGAAAGAGTTAAGAAATGAGCAGATGCAGAGAGGATGCAGAAGTTGCAAACACACAAACTGGACAGAAATCATAAAGACCATAGATAAGATAGAAGGTTCAACAAGGAATGTAAGAAATAGAAAAAGCAAGCTGAAAAGTATTTATCTGTATTAGAAGAGATAGCAAGTATTAATAGCATGAACAGAGAGGTTACACAAAACCAAAATCAAAAGAGAGTGAGATCGTTACGAACACCGGCACATTAGAGAGAAAAACAGAGCTGCAAGAAAAGATAGGGAATGAAGGAAGGAACGCCTGGAAACACAAGAGAGGCTTAGTTTGGTCAGTCTGATAAGTATCAAAGAATAAGAGACAAAAATAAAGAACTATGCAACACACACAATATCTCTAACAGGAGACAAAGGGACAAACATGCTAAAGGGAGAAAAAGAGCACAGAGAAGAAAAGAAAAAGACCATAAATACAATTGATCACCAGGAAAAAGAGAGCGAGAACCATTGTTCTTAAAGTGGAGAGCTCAAAAATAAACAAATAAATAAATCAATAAAATTAATGAGGTATAGGTGAAAGAAAGGAAGGTGTGGATATACCATACAAAACTATAATATCATTGAAAACACAAAAAGGGACAAATACTAAGAACATAGGAATTGCACATTTAGAGTGTTACAAAAGAGGGCGTTGTTGAAATAGAAAAAATAACCGCCGATGATATAATAATTAATGATTTTAAGTCTATCCTGAATTTCCAACCATTTAGCAACACTCTAAAAGTGTGGACCAGGGACACAGGGGCCAAAGCACAAACGGGCATTGGCTACATGTGCATATATAATATATGCAAGTAGTTGTCACTCGGAGAGTGAAGGCAATGCCTTGGACAGGCAGAAAACAAGGAGCCCATAGAAAGTCTGTCTGTCTGGCCAGCTTTTCACTGAGAGACTATATGTTTCATTCATCGCACTTTTTCTTTTTTTTTTTTGCATCTTGGGTGCTCTGAACTGCAAATTTAGATGACAATTGATGTTGAATGCAATAATGTGTGCATTTTTGCAGAAGACAAGGACAGAACCGGGGGAAAATATACTGACAAATAGACAGACAGAAAAAGCAAGCAAACAAGACAAGCAAACAGACAATCACTTCAACCAGCAAAGGAACCGGAGTGAGACGGGGGGGAAGGAGGGATGTTAACCATTTCAAGAAGGGAAAGGGATATTCATCAATTGGTGTTAGTTGTATTAGTTGCCAAGGGAGGTAAATGCATTTTCCATGGTCTGTTTATTTTTTGCACAGACTCTATAAACTGCAGGCAGTTAGTGTTAGAGAGGAGAGGAAAAGGCTGTGGTAAAACACTCAACCGAGATCTAAAGGTTGAGCTCAAAAGAGCTTCAACAGCAAGGAGAAAGACTTAGGGTCTGAAGTAAGTAAAAGTGAGGCACCTCCCTCCTCCTCCACCTCCCAACTATCGATGGGGGAGTGAACGTTGTCAATTATTCATTCTCCTTCATGCTTCATTCAGGGATTCGGTGCATTCTCAGGTAAGAGCTAATGCAGCCGGGGGAATGGCCGTTCTACCAGCCCTGCTCTACAGCACCTGAGGGGGTCCTCTGCTGCAGAAACTGCCTCCAGCCTGATTAAACTAAGCATCTGGGGGCCACTTCCTCAAAATCTTATCGTATATAATGGATTAAAAATTTTCAATTTATTCAATTTCTTTCTTTTTTTTTTTTTTTTTTTTTAAATATTATTAATTGTAGCAGATACATTTTGATGCCAATGCTTTCTTCTGTCTGACCCCTTGGGAACTGATATGGAAATGTATGTCTTAAAGCCTGCAGTTGTCTACAGTATCCAGTGGGAGGCAGAGCGGACTTGAGTTAAGATCATTTTTCTCCCACAGCTAAGGAACGGAAAGTGGGCTGTTGGCATAGCAACGGCTCTAGAAACACAGACCATACACATGGGGGGGTTGGGTGGGGTGGGTAGGGATTGGGGTGTTGTGACAAGAGGTTGTTGGAGTGGGCACAAGGGAAAGTTGTGTTTGGAGGGGTGCAGCAAACAGGCAAACACACGGAGAACAAAGAAGATAAGGTATAGGATATATGACAGGTACGGGTGAGAGCCTCGCAGACACACACATTCACATGAACAGACATATGGAGGCAGGCGGGGCCACTTTGGGTTTCACCGTCCTGTGATACTATCCTGTTTTGTTACCTGACCGAGGGCCAGCAGCTCGAAGAGAGGGGGAAGGGGGGAAAGACACTCCACTTCTAGGCTGGAGAGAGACGCGAGAAAGAAAGCCCAACCCAGCCCCATCTTTTTTTTTTTTTTTTTTTTTTTTTTTTGTAACAGACAATCAGACTCACCGACCCCACTGCAAACATGTCACACTCAAACAAACATGCTCGCCCGAAACCATGAAGTGATGTATTTCAATGTCTATGCTCAATTTCATAGCCGCCCACTAGATCCATCATACTCCAGGGGCCACAGCATACTTCTAGGATCATACACAATCAAAACCACAGCAGTGAGGCGGTGCAGCTGCTTACATAACTTCATCATCCAAATGAAACACATGTACGTTCACACTGGAGACAGTCATCCATGCTGCTTCGCCTTTCGGGCTATAACAAAAAATTCTGCCGTGGCACATAAATATGGATGCTTTAACTGTTAACTAATTACTTCCTGCATTCTGGAGCTGGAAATGAGTCTAAAATAGCATCGTTTACTGAAATCCCATTTCAGGAAGAGGCAACAAGGGAGGTGCTAAACGCTGCCTTCTGTGTCTCTGCTTTTCCAAATAGAAATAAAAAAAACAATTCAGTCGGTGCCAAATGTTGATCTTTATAAATACTGTTTTCTTGCCTATTTTATCTTTATCAGAAACTGTGGTTTAAAATGTACTTGTAATATATTGCTTCTTTTTCTTGGGTTGGCTAGTTATTGCCCTGTAAATTATGTCCAATGAGATATTATGGGATACTGTCAAATCCAAAGCTTAGTGTCTACCCTATCTGTAATCATTTAGAGCCTCAGCTCTCTTTATGGCCTCCCAATACTCTCTGCAATTTAGCATTCATGCCTCCGAGCTCAACTAAAACAACTAAGCTAACCTTTCAGAGGGAATTTAAGCAACATGAAATAATCAAAACATTTTAAAAAGTCTATTAAAACTCCAGACACGAGTCTAGCAAATGTTTTGAGTCTGGATTAAATTCAAAGACTGCCTCTAAGGCGAAGGCTGCTGCAGATGTGCCACCTGTTCTGAGGCAGGACACAGGAGTCTCAGGTTAATGCTCCTAATAGATCCTCTCCCTGACTGCCATCCATCTATCTGGATGTATGATACCAGCGTGTGCAGCAGCACCTATAGTACCTGCTGCCTTTAGCTCCGCATAACATGATGACATGTGCAAAGTACAATGACTACATCCTCCTTCCATGGAAGGAAGATGGATTTGCGCTTTGAATTTCCTTTCATCCTCTTTTGACATACGGATGGATGGATGGATGAGGACTCTCTTCTCCTCCTCTTCCTCCTCCTCGCTTTGCAGTCCCTTTTTTTCTGCCTTAGCGTTATCTACTCTCCCCTCTCTTTTAGCATGTAGCTGAATGCATCTCAACATTCCCCCTGCGACACGAGGATGAGCGCGGTGGCCACAGGGAGCCGAAGCCTCAGGGGCAGTCTTAACCAGATCCCCTGAAGACTCTGCTGATTAGTCGGGCCTGCAAAAGGCCCCGTCACGGGAGGAGCACTGTGTCAGACTAGCAGAGCGTAGCATAATCAATTTACGTATTTATGACCAAACACACAAAAAGGCTTTCTTATCTGGAAGCATTATAACAGCAGTCTTTTTTTTTTTTTTTTATCTATTATCAAAGAAAACAAAGCCACTTTAACCTGTTAATTCATACTCTACACAAATACATGACCTCAGTGTGACCTCACCTTCCAGTAGCCTAAATGCACCATCCTCCACATAAAGATTACACTCCTCCTACTCTAATGCAGTTAAAGATGAACACACATTTAGATTGATTTAAGTGAAAGGTCGAAACCGGCATCCGCTGTGTTTGTTTGAGCCTTTTATGTCAAGTTAAATAGTGTAATCAACTCGTAAATTCAGAGGCAATATTACATAGCCCACTTGGCAATTAACAAGACACTCGGAGCATCATTGAATGCATCACGTCTTTAAGTCAGAGAAGTATACATCTATATCTATTAATATCTGCAAGACGTATTTGAAACAAGAAACAACTCCACTGGCTTACACAAAATGATGTAACATGCATGGATGAATAATTGAGAGACCACAGGCAAGTGGATAGAATGTAAATGTGGCACAAGGACAGATCCCGCCTCCTCTGTTCTGAACCTCCATCTTCATTGGACCGTTGGCTTGCTGCTCAGAGGCAGAGAGATCTAGATTCAAAGCTCTAGGGGACTGTGGCTTCCCTTTATAGCAACACTGGAGGAGAAACTACAGTATAGGTTCAGCGAATCGAAACAGAATTGTACGAGTGAAGACCAATGAGGCATTAACAAGCCACTCTAACATCCTAATTAAGCTTTGTAAGATCTGCAACCTATGGATGCCTGGGATGTCAACATCTCAGCATGTGGATCCAGAATCAAAACAACACACGATTTTGTAACCCAGTCAAGCTCCTCTGCTGTTTTATTATGTAGCCCTCACTCCCTCTCTCTACTTTGCAAGTGTGTAACCTTGGTTTGAAAGTCTCTATCACTACCACCAACTCTGGGTGCAGCTCAAACTGTCACTCACCCTCCTGCCTCACTTCATAAACAAATGGCCGCACACAATGCTTTCATCCAGCGACGGCACACACAAGGTCAGGGACGTAATGAATATCACGCACTATAACACCATCTCATGGCCAGTGGGGATACAAGTGTGTTTGTTTGGCTCGCCTTCAACTATGGCCAAGCAACAATGAGCCATAATCACACTGCTGAAGGGTAAATGAAAAGCATCTCTGTTGTTACTGGGATTTACATGCTGTTTTTGCATGACTGCTGTCCTGAGGTGGAAGTAGTGCTCTGATCTTTCAAATACCAACACAGCAACAGACTACAACAACACTGCGTCACAAAGAAATCGCTAATATTTAAATATGACTTAAATTCAAGTACATAAGTAATTATCAGCAAAAGTGTGTGGACAATGTCTCCTGTTAGCAACACATTACTGAATCTTTATCCTGACATGAAAGTGTGTACAATTTTTTTAGTTAGTTTTAATTTCTTATAACTGGTAAATAGTTTAGCTTGGTGGATGCCAACCCAGTAGTTCCAAAAGCTGACGATATAAACCTGTGGAGCATGACTAGGAAATACTTGATAATTTTATATTTCTGGATCTCTTACAGATATGAAATATAAAGGAAGAATTTCTCCTCTGTGGGTTATTTTTGAGAAGGCTCATAAACCAAAATGGCTGCAAACTACTAGTTTAATCTTTAGATATGCATCATATTTTATGGTATAATCTACGTTTTATTATGTACAATCTGCATATGTACAGTAACTGTTTAGTATAGCTGTCAAATAAACATAATGGGAATAAAAAAGTTGAACAACACAGCTCATTACTTGTGCAGACAGCAGCTCTTTGCTATTCTTCACGAGTGTAGAGATGTGATTTTGATGTTAGCACTGATGATATAAATGCATGAGATTCACAGAAACTCTTCACATTAACTCACAAGGCTTTAATGTTTGAGCTGAAATAATTTGCCAGTGACAGTGTTTTGCAGACGTCTCGTTTTCAGTTTGATAAAGTTGAGGGGTGTGACGTGAGCGATGCAGGTATATGGAGATGAGTGATGGGCAGATGAAGGACATGTTTGATGTAAACCCACGGGCTGCGATGATACGGCTACAAAGATGGGGTGTGGAGAGCGAGAGGTGAATGAAAGAATGCCTCTGTCTCCTGCCTGGCGCGGGGCTCGAGAGCCCCGTTTAGAATGAGCAATATGCCGCGAGTGTGATTGATTAAATCATGGTCAGACATCTGTGAAGTCAGCACTTACACCGCAGGGAATTATATACTCCCAGCAAGCTTACACCTTGCATTTCTAATACACTGTGGACTTATAATGTTTATTTGAGCCTCTAAATTTAGCATCCAATTAACGTGTGGCTAAATCATTCATTATAGATTTGAATTTGTAATTTATCATGAAACAAACAAAACAATACTTGGCTCAAGTGGAATTAGTTTACAGCTGAGGAGAGGGACAGACAGGAGATCACTAAACAGGCCCCCCGACACATTCAAAGCTTTCATTAGAGTCAAATCATTCCTTTTTTTACTCCCCACTTCTCTATTGTTCACAGACTGTGAGCTGCCAGTCATTCTGTTTTGACTGAAAGAAATTAAATGAACCTCAGGTTAATCTAGAAAATACCACAATGCACTCAATCACCATTAATCGAGGCGAGTCCTGCTGGCCAAGTGTTGGGCTGAGCCACTGCTGCCAGAAGGATGTAGAGAGGGGAGGGGGCAATGAGACGTTTTCACCCCCCTCCCACACTCTCAGGTTTTGTGGTCGTGAAGCAGTACCGCCTCCTCCAGGTGGAACGCTGGCGATAATGTCTCATAAATAATCACAGTCAACCGTTGCATAACTCCAACTAAATCAAAGTGATGACATGATCCAATGACATTTGATTACGAACACTGTGTGTGTGTGTGAGTGGGTGGGGGGTGGGGGTGGGGACTTGTCTAACTGCACATCCTGAGCACAACGCTTCTCAGAATGAAAAGCATAAGGGTCCATATCAGCAGGAACCAGGATGCTCCCTTTTCAGTCTGCACCCACTTGTCCTTAATTTCTAATGTAAGAGCCCACATGAAGAGCACAGCACACCATAGGTCTTGGCACTCATTACTTGTTAGGGGATCTGTGTGCTAAAAAAAAGGGAAGAAAAAAAAAAATCTGCTACCATTTTGGTCTGGAAGTACCCTGACGTGACGGGAGAACACATTTTTCAGTATATTTCAGACGCACAAAAATGGCCGTCTAGGCTCAGATTTGAAGGAAGTTGGCACGGATAAAGTTCACTAGCCTATAACATCATTCCACTTCAAAACACAGTCTGGCGCCGCCGGACAGAGCAGCCTGTGGTTCCCTCTTGCTGTTTAGTCTATTAGTGGATTTCACAACCCATTTAAGGAGGTTGCCAGGTGAACACAAAATGCTGGAAAATCCAGATGTAATGTGCACAGCAAATTACACAGAAAATCGTTCTCCTGTGTGGCTTTAGAGGTTTTGCCCTAATCCTGTACAATGGAGATAGTTTTGATGTTCACAGAAGCGACATTCTTATTCAAAGAATACTTTCATGCTTGTTTGTAACTCGGTGCAGTGCTCTGTTGACTCTAGGAAAAGGCCACAAGATGCTCGGGGCTAAATGAAGCAAACGAACTAAAAGGAAATTACAGTAGTTGTTGACGTGGCACCGCTCTTAAGGTAAACTTTTTATGATAAATTAAGGTGTTTACTAGTCTACAAATGACCATTTTTTATGATAATGTAAACACAAGAGACTATTTAAAGGGCTCCGGTCCACATGTGGAGCTTTATAAAACAGCTGTGCAGTCTAGATAAGAAAACAGTTACCATGTGTATTGTAGCTTTAAATCATGTGTCAAATTGATGAAACACTTATGAATGAGGAATAATTGGTGTGACAAGTAAATCAGAATTTGCTCACCCTCCTCTGCCATTTTGTTTTAAGGTGTGTCTTATTATGCATCTCCAAATTGTCTCCAATTTGTCACAGAATCAAAGTGAGGTTAAAACGACCTAATTGGACCGCAGAGGAAATCGAGTGTGTCGCATCTGCCTAGGGCTGGACCAAACACAGGATTTCACTGCAGCTCCGGTGTCATGCACCGGCACAAATAATCAAAACCAGCATCCGTGGCTGAAAATGAACAAAATGAACAACACAAACGCGTTGTGGTTAGAGCCGTTTGTCTTACTTGACAAACCGTTTTACTCATTTGTTAGTTCTTATACTGTTCCACACACAAACAAAAACAAAATACTGGTCCACTTTCTAAACAGAATGCCAAAACATTTATTTTGGGAGACGGGGAGATGGTGTGGAAGGTGGCTGGCGAGGAAAAGTCTATTTTTAGCATCATGTTTATGTAAGTGACTAACATGTTGTGGAATAATGAGGCGGCTCTCGGTGGAGCTACAGAGACGGGACTCTCAGAGCAGCAGAGGGTGATTGAAGGAAGCTAATGAGCGGGGGAGACAGGAGTAGAAAGAAATGGGATAATAAAAGCATGGAAATACAAAGGAAATACGACAATTACCAAATAGAAGTCTCTAAGGCATAAGTGAAAAGACAAACAAATAGAGATGAGAATGGTGGAGGAGAATGGCATTATAATACAGGAGATAATTATCATGGTCAGGAACAAAAAAAGACCACTGGCATGAGAAAACAGTTTCATTTGTTTGGCTTAAATTTTCCCTTTTAAAGCAGAAAAAAGGGACTAGAGTGCTGGTGAGCATCTCACTGCCGTGATGTATGAGCTCATTACTGATTTACGGCTAACATCAAAATCGCTTTATCTTTTTACTCCTCTCAGCATTAGAGGCGTTTCTTTCCACATTTGATTTCATAGTCAGCTCTTATTTTTATTTCGGTAGCAGCGTGTCGAGCTGTGGTGCTATTTCAGGTGTAGCACAAAAGTGCAGTGACTCACCGAAAAACACTATAAAACACAACTACTCTCCTCTACCTAGTTTCTAAAATCATCTCGTTTTTTTCCTTCGATATCATATCCATCGCGTCCGTTCATTTGCGCCCCATTCTCTCTCTCATATGCATAACAAGCACTCTCACACATTCTCTGGTACCTCTTCTCAGGAGGGGCTTCCTGATTGGTTGTTGTTGGTGCCTGCGCTGCTTCTTGCAGGTCAGGGATATTGGCAAAGTCATCTTGCTCGGCCACACCAATGGCCAAAGCCAGGACCACCAGCTTCCCTTCACTGGCTCCCGATAAGACAAAAAAATACGATAAGAGATAGAGACAAGACAGAAAGAGAAAGAGGCGAGAAAAGAGAACAGATGCAAAGGATAGGGAAATCAAACATAAAGAAGGTGTAGTGCAGGGAGAGAGAAGAAGAAAAGAGAGGTCATTTCAGGTGAAAACGAAGACAGAAAGCACAGAGGCAGCAGGACAATAAGAGGCCGTGTGAGAGCAAACAGAGGCAGCAGTAACAGAGAAAATGGTCATAAAGGGCAAATCTGAAAAACCACATAACAACTGGGCGGTAAGAACTTTGTCCAGGGAAGGATATTATGAGGATACCATGAACTGAAAGGCCAAATTAATAACAATGTAATGATTTTAATGGAGTAGTGCTGGCGACAGGTGCAGGCTGTGTTCACATCATACAGACAACAAATAATTAAGGGAACTGTTGGTGATTAGTTAATGATAGTTAATGGATGTGATATTCAGCAGCTTGCACATCAGCCTCCACACATGTAAAAGGTATATACAGGCCTGTATGCGCACATACACACACATACACACTCACTCTCCCAAAACACACCTCCCACACACACACACACAGTAATTTATCTAGTTATTTAACCTGCCTTCTGCCTTCCCTCCAGACTCACCTTTCCCATCGAACATGCCTGTCGTCTTTCTCCAGAGTTAAGATTTAATTAAGCCTCATTAAGAAGATCTAGACTAATTGTTTCTATTTGAGTGACACAGTATCTTGAGGTGCTCAGTGTATGTCACTGTTTTCTGGGTCACTGCTCTCTCTCACTGTCCGTGTCGCACTCTTTTCATTTCATCTTCTCTACTCCGAGACAGTTGTTCTCCAAATCCCCCATTTTCTCCAGTCTCATCCCAATCTCCCCCACACTTAATTCCCTCCTTCATTCCCTCTTTTCCTGTCACCCACAACCACAGGTCTATATAGCTTAAGCCTCTCACTGTGTTACAATATCCACTAAGAGAAAATATAGTGGTGGCAGGCTGCAGAGAGAAATCACCCTAAACTTAACAATTTCAAATTCGCAACTTCACACTGGCAAAAAGCCTTTTCTTTCAGCGCTCCCTGTGAAACCATCTCCCTGTTAAAGGTCTAAACTATGGGTTTTATTTCTGCCAGTCACAACCCCTTTCAGATCGTCAACTTCACTGACACCACCCAGCGTTAATGGAGTTCCTGAGAAGTGATTCAACTATGAACTATTTTGATACTTAACTTCCAACTAATTATTTCAATCCAATTATTACTTTTAGCTTTTATCTAAACGTTTAGCGTTAATTCAGCTTCAATCTTGTATTTGTATTTTTTTCTTTCTTTTTTTAACATAACATTGGTTTTTATAACACAGCTACTCCCTCATACCCTCTGATAATTGCAGACATGTCGTCTGGAATACAAATAACCACGGACTGGAATCACTGGTCTTTCCAACATAATAGTATGGTTCTTGTGTTGATGCTATAACTATAAGGAGCATTGGACCCCACTTCTCCCATCATCTGTTGAGAATGGGCATTTGCACTCAAGAATATTGGTAAAACACTTCAATCAATGTGCCTAACATTAAAGTGAGAGCGGGAACAGCCATTAATGACACAAGGATAAATTATTGATTTAAAGGCAAAAAGCATGAAGACCAATCTCCCATGAGATCCATTTGGTCAAACTGCTAAAGCTAGATATCTGTGTCAATGACATCAACACATTCATTGAGCAATGATTCACCCAGAGAGGGAATCTGGCCAAGATTGAAATTAACTGGCTTGAACAATGGGTCATGTCTATTACTGGGCAACTCCATCATCAATCATACGAGGTGTTGCTATGTTGCACAGGAGGAAATACAACAACGACCTCAATCTCACATCTACCATGATAGACGCTATAGCTGACTATAATGGGCGTGATTCTCTATGACCTTGATGCTCGCAAGCGCTATGATGCTGATGCTTAGTTAGCCTGTGGCATTAGTTCAGCTGTGTCGTTCTCAAATGCCCCGGACGAAGCTTTAAAGCACATACAAAAAATTTAAAAAAAGAAAAAGCGAATGTTAGGAGGGCTACAGTAAAATGGATTCAATGCAAGGGGACATTAAACACATGTTGTACCTTGGCAGTGTCCTTCCTCATCCCTTCACCATGCCCCTCACTCCCTTATCATCCCTCCCTCCTCCTCTGGCCTGCAGCAACAATATGTCGTAGAAGTAATGGTGCTGGTGACATAAGATCAATGCTTCAGGGTTAACACAAATCTACACACAGCTGCTTAACCCTTGATCTTATACTGATGCGCAGAGACACATGCCCTGTGAGATGTACACTTGCTGACACACATGTCAGCAGATTTGCCATTAGCATAAAAGTTACAGTAATACCAGTAAAAGAAAAAAAGAGGAGCTATTTTGGTTGGAAATACTCACAAAATATGGATTAGGCCTGCTGGTGTGTCTCCTAAGCAGAATATTTAACAATCATCCCAAAGGATGGTTCAGAAATAACACCATGTAATGGAGTGGGACGGTGTAAATATAAAATACGTGTGACTTTTCAAGACACTGTCTTGTGAGTATTATGGACTAGCACCGCTGGCTTTGTCCTGTAAAGACAATTGCAGGAGACAGGCTGAATGCCATCCAAACAGATGTTACTGTTTAGCAGAGCACTCTGCGTAAACATTGAGCAATTCATCACTGAACGAGATAGAAATAGCCCGCAATATGTCGCAAAGTTCCTTGCCATTTTTCATGCACACAATGTCATTCATCCTAAAATTAGTGAAATATGCGTTTTGTGACAGCTTGCTCAATGAGAGGCTCTGCAAATTAATTTCAACTCATTAACGGTACAGCACTGCGCATTCGCGATGCATCAACATTGTTTCAGTTGAGACGTGAAAGGGTCATAAAACACACTAAATAACCACATGCACTCCCCCTCTTAATAAACATAATCTATAACTATTAATATTAGTGTCTCATCTGTGACATCTTGATTAAATGAGATGTTGATCCATCTCCTACACAACATCAGATATTTTAATTTACAATTCTGATCTAATTAACATTTGTAACGTGTTTTTCAAATGAGACAATTTCCATGTTCAACCTCACCGTTCTGGATTATCAGCAGCTATTAAAATGAACTGAATTAACTGATTAAAATGAACTTTTAATAAAATATCTGTTTACCAACACCAGGATTTCCTTGGAGCTAAAATAAAAGCAGACACATGTTCTGCACATGTTCCACACGCAGTCTCATACAAGTCTGAACCCAAACATGACACATTTATACACACGAGCACACAGTACATACTTTGATTGACAGGAGTAATATCCTTCCCTGGATATCAGATCAGATTAAAAACTGAAAGAAAATCCCCAAAAGAAGAGACACAAAAGAGTGTTTCACAAAGGTAAAGATAAAAGCAGATTAGTTAATATCTAAACACTGATACTTTATAAACTATTTAATTATAACATTATAAAACCTTATAAATTAAAGCAAAGAAACACTTATAAAACAAATATATACAATAATTTACAGTATAGCTACAGTACAAGAAACAAAGACACAAGCCTCAGCAGGTGACACTACAAAGACTATAAATATATGAAGAACAGTTGTAGAGACTCACAGGAAGGACTTGACGTCCAGGCCGCGATTCCGGATCTGGTCCATCATGTAATCCCAGCTGCCGGGATTGGCACGTGAGCGCCCTCCTGCTCCACCCGCCCTATAGCGAGAGGCACCTGCTCCTGCCGGACTGCTCCGTGCCCCCCGGGGACCACTGCGTGTACCTGCACCCCCACCCTCACCACCACTGCCACCTCCCTCTCCTCTCCCAGCACCCCCGCCTCCCCCAGGCTGTCCAGGTGCAGTGTGTAATTGTCCCAAGCTCTGGGATGTGGTGGGAGGATGGCCGAGACCCGGGCCTGGCGGGTGGATGAGAGGCTGCTGGAGACTCTGCTGGCGCAAAAGCGTCCGAGGCCGGGCCGGCCCAGAGGAGATGTGCTCCAAAGTGGATGCATAGGATAAGACCGGATCCCCAAGGCTGGGAGGGCAGAGAAGTAAGGAGGAAAGAGAGCGTGAAGAAGGCCACGGCCGGCAGAGGATAGGATGGTGAGGAGAGGAGTCAGAGGTCACGGAAGATGAAGACGAAGAAGAAGGAGATGAGCCGTGGCAAGAGATGAGTTGGTCAGCAAGAGGTGAGGACAGGAGATGGCACGTAAAAGAGAGGGAAAGAATCATCAGAGATGAGACAAGGTGGCACAGGGCAGTAGGGAAACACAGCAGAAGAAGTCAGGTTGACATCAGGATAGATACAGGAAAGTTCATCCAAACAGGAAGTTGATGATCGCGAGGGGGAGGCGGAGGAAGAAGGAGGTGTGGTGGCGTTTGAGGACAAAGTAGAGAATGCAGAGGGAGGAGTGTTGGGAAGTGGAGAAAGGAGGAGGAGGAGAGAGAAAGAGAGCACCGTGAGGCAGCAGCAGTAACAGCAGTAGCAGAAATAGCAGTAGACGGTGCAGCCTGAGTGATCGCTGTGTGCTGTGTGCTGCTCATGGGGCTGCGTCGGGCAGCAGTGTGCAGATTGTGAGCCGGCCCTGTGCGTCTGCGTCAGATGTGTATGCACTCTGCGTGTCTGCGCTGCCTGAGCGTGCTGTTTGCGTGGGGGTGTGTTTCGTGTGGGCAGCGGTCGGATGTGAACTGTCCGCACGGGCGTGGAGCGGCTCTGCGTCACGTGACTACGTCGAGGCGTGTGGGTCGAGGTTTTGCAGCTCGCGGGCCTTCCTGGTGAGGGTTTTTTGCTCTGATGAGAGATCCCCATTTCCTCTATTCGTCAGTCAACTTTTTCCATCTCTGATAGCCTCTCCTCTTTTCTGTCTAAGTCTTTTTCCTCTTTTAAATACACGCTGCACCTCTAGAGACATCCCAACAGCCAACCAAGTCCTACAGTATCACTCCCTCCCTCTGTCAGCCTCTCATTTTCCACTCCTCCCTTTTATAAATGCTGTTTAATTGGCTCACTGCCTTTCTTAAAATCATTTCAATAGTCGATCGACATGAAGGTGTGTGACAAATCCCATTTCAGTTACCTGTTCATACATTGTGTTTGTGGGCTCTACAGTAACCATTTTCATATTTTTCTATATCATCTAAATATATCATCCTCTCTTTCAGATCGCTGTGTAACCCAGACTACCAGAATTAGGTCATGAGAGCTATTCACATCGGTTAGGTGCAGCTTACTCGGCTTTGCATTATTTCACCTAACACAATTTTGCACAAGGCTTTTAGCGTGCGATCCATCATATTAAACTGTCACAAATGAAAGGATAAAAAAGGGGTAATGGAAGGTTTTGCAAAAAATGAAACAGTTTGTGGGTAAAGAGAAAGAAAAAAGACAGAGAGAAAAGGAGTGGCTTTATACAGCGACGGAACGACAGAAAGAGCGATGTGAACGATAAGAACAGAGGGTGACGACGGAGGAGAGACAGAAAATGGGGTGCGAGACACAAACACAAGAGACACAGACACTTATAGCAGCCTGAAAATAGAATCCAATTATAGGAAGGGGGTAAAAAGAAAGATGAGAAGAGGAGAGAAGGAGGGAATGAGGAGTGAGGTAGTGATGAGCGTAAATGTGTTGTGAAGGAAGAAATCACAGGCACGAGGTGCCAAAGGAAGGTGCGAGAAATCATGGAGAACTGAAAATTAACTGCTTCATTAACGATGCGCTGAATATAGACCTTAAATCATGTCATACGTCCTGGTAGCAGCATACATACATGCCACATATGTACAGTTGTTTACATTTGAGTCTATATTGTAAATTAGAAGGCAGCCTGGCAGCGTGGGACACATTATTTCAGTCAAGCGTGTGAGAATGACACTGTTTCTGTGTTGCGTTGTTGAAAATAAACATGGAGGGTGAGGTGGTGCAGTTCCTCACATAAATAAATCATATTCTCCAGCAGGAGGTGCAGGAGGTGATACTGTACAGCTGGGCCGGCTGTCGGTGCGATACAGCTCCAGTAACTATTGTTATCTTCTCACGATGATGACAATTCACATTTCCCCAGTATTCACACTTTGATCTGTGCCCACACGCTCACCTTGACACCTGAGCTGCGCTTTCTTCCCTGCACAACTTGACTCGACACTCTCTGTTTCTTCCCCGAACTGATTCTTCCATCTAATCATAGCTGCGGCCGAGGCAAAAACTTATATAAATAACATTTGCATAGTAATACAAAGTGTTTATTCTGGTGCACAGTGACTGAAATATTCTGGAGATTTTTTTTTGGTTCTGAACTCACTTGCTGGGTTTCAATCCTCCGGACTGCATGTGGCCCTGGACGGTCTGCCACCTCCCAGCCTTCGCTCCCTCCGTCACCATGCTCTTCACGCTGTCACTGCGATAAGGACCCCCCCCATCATCCCCATGCCCAGTTGCTGCCCCCTTCTGACACCCTGACACTGCCCCACTATGAGGAAAGAAAGAGCGAGAGAGAGAGAGAGAGAGAGAGAGAGAGAGAGAGAGAGAGAGAGAGAGAGAGACGGGGTGCGAAGGTCCCACAGCAGACAGAGGGTAGAGAACGACAGGTAGAGAAGAAAAAGACCAAAGAGTGTGAGAGAGAGATAGACACAAACGTACACACATACAAACACACACACACACACACACAAAAATAGATTGAGCAACCACATGGGTAAGGAGGTGAGACACATCAGTAGAGTGTGTGACAGGGGCAGGTCTAGTTTTCTAGGCCAAGGGTTAGGAAGGCAGATGAAAAGATTTGGAGTCCAGTATAAAGAAAGAGAGGGATGGGGCAGTGGAGAGCAGGGAGGAAAAGAGGGAGGAGGCGGAGGCGGAGAAATTACAGGGAGCCTGTGGAGGGTGGAAAACCAGCAAACAGTTGCTCCTTTGGGCCTGGAGGACCAATACTACTGCTGCCAGCATTCACTAGCAGCAACAGTGTGTGGACGCTGGTCATTTCATTCTCATTTTCTCATTCATTTAGGCATTTGAGGCTTGAGATGTGCAGCTATACAAGGCAATTCAATAGTAGCAACTTGGAGCAACAGGAGGACTTGTACTGAAGTGCCTCATGAGCAAATAATCGACTCATTTGGGAAGTCATCCAAAGTGACAAGTGCATCTGTTCCTGTAAAACATTGATTGCACTCTATTTTTAGTGATTAATCTGTAGTATTTAATTTTTCAAAAAGATCTACGTGTCACTTGATCTCCACTTAGCGTCAATAACAGGAAACAGGAAGTAGTGAAATACCTGCACCACACAGAAGAAAAGATCATGAGCGCAATCTAATCATATCAACCTCCAAAAAAAGGTATTACGTACACACATTAAACAGTGTTCATACTTAAGAGCAGTTGTCAACTCAGATTTCCTCTGAAAACTAGTTTTGGGTTTAAAATGTCACATCTACTCTAAAAGCGGTGATGATCAAAATTAAAGCACAGTAGTGCCCTCTGGTGACATGACTAAATTTAATGAATATGCATAGAGCTCCCGCTCCAGGAGGCACAAAATATGAGACACAGAAGATGTTGTCACCTGGTGTGTAAGCACGGGATCGCAGTGAAAGGGGGAGGGGGCCTTTTCTACACTTACATCGTGTCTCTTTGAAGGTCACCTTTCACATTCAATTCTGACCACTTGACCTGACAGTGCAAGTGGATATATCATCAATCACAATAACAGCTTGGATGACAGTGCTAGAGCAACGGTCAACACGGGAGACATGGGCCTCATTTATCGAGCTGAACACAAGGTGAACGTCTTTACTCTTTATTAAAAGTAGGGACACATAAACAAATGGGGCCATGAATCATGAAGAGTATTCACAGGAATCTACATCGTTCAGTTAATCTGACCGAACTTCATGTAAAGTGAAGGTGATTTACGAAATCAGCGTAGCCACATAATCATTGAGAGTAAATCTACTTCATCCGACTCCAATTTGAAAATGCCAGTCAATTCAAAACAACTCCTCTCACAAGATTATGTTGTGACGGCTGCTGACATTAAATATATTCAAAGTTCAATATTGAAAAATGATAGTATTGACACTAAAATCCAATAAATCTCTAAATATAGAGATTGATTGTGCAGCGTATGTAATCTGATAAATGAGGCCCAGTGTGATTGAAAGCTGCTGATCTCGAAAGAATCTCTGACAGGAAATGATTTCCCAGCTGTCTCTTGGCTTTGGGGAACATGTTATTGGTTGGATTTTAGAGTCTGGAGGTTGTTGCCTCTCCTGGTTAAAAATATATTTATAATGTTTCTCTTACTTTAATTTAATGTCAGTGGTTTTACTGGGGCACATATAAGCAACTTATTTTTTTTAAACCACTGGACAAAAGAAAATCTTGTGAAGACAGAACCTGAAAAACAGCTTTCTTGCCAATAAATGACAACCTTTAGGTTTATTTTTAATGAACAGCTCAAGAGACGAGCACAAGGGTTTAAAGCTGGTTTCCCTGAGATCAACAGCCATCATTTTCAGGTTCCCAGACAGTAATCCATATATCCAGCACATCCTTAAGCACACTGCTGCCTCTTTTCTCCAGGCAATTTAACAGTTTTCATCAGCTTGGTCTATTAAAGATGACCAGTTATCAGATGCCTGGTAGCAGGATGTCTAAGCTTAGAGCCCTCTTGCTGCCGCAGGGAGATAGGTATGACCTTGTTAGTGATTTACTGTAATCAAGTTCCTACAGAGTAAAAAAAATTACTTTTATTGCATCAAGTACAAACACTGTTATCTTATCTCCAAATATAATAGACAGTGGACAAAGTTGAAGAGCTACAATGTTAGTACAGAACACATTAGATATCAGGTTGATGAGGATCAGAGAGAAGCCACAGATGGATGTAAACTACAGGTAAACACTGGCAATCACACTGCAACCTGGCGTTAACGGTCAACCCTCCACTAACAACAAACAACAACAACAACAACAACAGCTACAACCAGACACATTTCAGTTGGCACAAGCAAAAGGACAGGGAGACACACAGATTACACAAAAGGAGGGTTAAAGTGTACACATCTTTTTTGCAGAAGAAGGCTATACGAGGGTTGTCCGTCTCCATGGTTACACCCCATGGGAAAGAGGTGAAAGGTTAGAGGTCAGAAGTTAGTGGGACCGGCAGGGCTGTAGGGAGTAAGGGGGCATCTGAACATGCACCTCTGTGTTCATGATGAGGTGAAGGGATGTGAGTAGCAGCAGAAATTAGCCTGGGGGGATACAGGGTTTGCTGCTGCAGTAACAGTCGAACGGCCATCACGGGGATGCTGTAATGTGCAAGCACGACATTTCCTGCACTCATATTTCCCGAGCAGATTATGAGTAATCATTAGTAACCATTTGTGCCCTCCAGTGTGCTAACATTGGGTGGTTTGTTATTGTTGTCGTTATTACTATTGTTGATGGAACACTAATAAGTTCAGAAATGTGCTCTTTGTGTATATTTTGCCGCAGTGTGACATTTTATGGAATCGGTTGGTTCAAAAGGTCTTTAGCTAAATAACCTCAGTTACCTGAGAGTAAATTCTGTCCAGGTAAATAATTGAGATTATTAAACTAGGTGGATTTAATAAGCTGTCAGGCACTATAACAACTACATCCAATGGTTCAATTTGATGAGCAGCTAGTGGTAGTGACTGCTCAGCTAAATGATGATGATGTGAGAAAGTGGAGGGGAGAGGAAGGAAAGTAAATAAGGTGAAAAGTGGCACTGCCCCTGCCTCATTACAGCCCTGCTCAGGGGGAAGTCTCTTACCAGCCGTGGACCAAGACTCACTTGAGCGTGAGGCGAGGATCTCCATATGGGGCATAGGGAGAAATGTTTAGTACGAACTCCTTGGGCGGATAGGAGCTCCACCTCTGCTGCACTGTGCTGCTGTCATTGTTATTCCAAAAGTCTCTGTCTAGATCACTGCGGCCAAAGAGAGAGACAGGTCAGAGCAACACAACTATGGACAGGCCTCGGCACCAACCAACCATTCACAACAGCCACCTGCGTTTTTGGAGACATTGCGAGAAGCGTGGTTTGAGGGAAAGAGTTGGTCTTACAAGTTTGAAACAAAACAGTCAAGATTAATGTCTATCTCTACCTGAGGTTGACAATTCACCATGTTGGTTCAACTTTAAAAACAACAAAAAGGCAGCCTGAGGGAAGAGGTGTTCAAAAAAAGCTTTCCATAAAGCAATGTGCAGCAGCAAACACACAAGATAGGAAAAGAGACACGTAGCAAGAAAAGAGGAAGTTATAATCTGATGAATACATCCAGCATGTGATAACATTCTGTTCATCTAGCACGGCAACACTGATGAAACACATTCGAGTAAACATTAAGAAGTCCGGCCCCCATCCTCGGCGCGAGCAGAGAGAACGCATGAACGCATGAGACACAAGGCAAAGAGAGAGAGAGATAAATCACAGACAGTCAAAAGTAGAGGAGGAAAAGGTGAGCAGAATCACTGATGTCATACAAGTCACACAGCAGTTGGCAGAGCTGTAGCAACAGGGACAGAGCAGGAGAGAAGGGCAATGCACAGAGAGAGAAAAGAGAGTGTGAAGCTGAAATGACCCACAGAGCACACCGATGCCGCTGGAGCCAGTGAGAAAGAAAATGCAAAAAATTAAGAACCCAAGTCAAGAATACATTCACAGAGCCCATTTTTAAGTGCTTAAAACCAGGTGTACAGAAAATAAAATGTAAACACAGACAATCAAAAATAGCTGAGACAACAGCAGGCTATAGAGGAGAAATAGTGATGAGCAGGTTAATAGAGGCATTTTGTGGAATAACATATTGTACTTAGCATTACAAAGCTGACATTTTCTTTCACTGACCTATAGTCTTGTTTCCTCGCCAACAGAAAATACCTTAATCTTACTTTGAGCCCTGAAAGAAATGTTAGATCGAAAATGCTGCCAAACATTTATACTCCGACGAGTTCACAAAACCACCTCTGCTTATTTAAATCTGCACCATTTTAAGCGATGCAGCTGCGTTCCTTAAGACCTGCACTTAAAGGAAGACCTATCTTAAAACCCAGATAAGTGCAGGAGTAGACCCCGTCCAGCCAAAAGCTTCACAGGTAAGATAATTCAGATTCAATTTATACTGATTAAATCACTAAACTTTCAATTATTGTCTGCCCAAACGTGCTCTTGTAGAGATTTTGCTCAAGATAAAACAATGGGCCTCATTTTCTGCTTTATTTTTCGACATCGATGGACTCGAAGCAGAACCAAATATCACCAGATTATTCTACCCAACCCCGTTACCAGACACTTACTTGATGGCTTTCTTCTCCCCTCGCCCACGTGCTGAGTCTGGAGTGTCTGCCGTTTCCACTCCTGGCTTATTCCTCTTCCCCTTGAGCCACGCAGAGGGAGGGGACGACATGGAAAGAAGAGAAACAAAAGGGTTGGCTTAGATTTGCCCTTTGAGGCTGTGTTTTTTTTTTTTTTTTGGTATACTAATTTGAAGTGTAAATGCCTCTCCTATTATCTCAGGAACACTGTGCCATCAGTCCTTTACCTGATGGTCTCCTGATTACACTCATCAAAGTCAAATCAAATCTGCTGTGGAGAGCCATTTCTGACTATAATTATCATTCGCACCACCCTGAAATTTACATGGCAATTGCCTCTTTAAGGTAATCCATTGGGTACTGGAGAGAAGCCTCTGTCCTGCACCAGCCTGATTTCAAATAGCTAGAGCATGACCTGCTGTAACCATGGAAATAATGGCAATTTAAAGCCTTCGAAAGGTAAGGTCTGATGGGCGCATTCTGTTGGAAAAGCTCATTAGATTTAAAGGTGTTTCACATGTGTCACAATGCAGGTAATCTCTATTGACACTTTGCTACAAGTGGGACGGGAAGGGGGATCAGACCGAAGCTGCCCTACCTCCTGAAATACCACACATACCTCCCCGAAAGTGATGCTCTGATGAATATCGAGGATACTGACAAAGATTCTCTATCCCAGAAAATAGATGGGAGGAAAACACAGCGTGTTGCTACCATAGCTTTGCTTGGACAACTGGATCTTAAATCTGAAGCTGAAGGGAATTTTCTGTGGTGGGATTGCGTGTTGAGGGCTGAGCGTGTATCTCCAGACTGGAGATTTCAGGTTTGATTGGTTATGTTGTTCTCTACCACAACTCCAGCAACAACGTATCATGTTTTGGGGCCGAATCTGACTGTTTTATTACATTTTGTTTTAAGATTAAGTAGGGATTCAGGTTTGTTTATTTCCAAATATTGTACTGAGAAATGTTTCTTTGTCTCGTTCTTTCACAGACTGTTTCCATCAGTTTGTTTTCATGTTTTGAAAAGTGTGGACATTATTCTGGCAATATCACTTAATACATTCAGTCTGACAATGTGTTTATTTTACCTGCATTCTTGTCAGTGAAATTGCATGACCTATCAGTCGTCTAGTTATTTCCACCAATTTCACTTTCTGTGTGTCAACTTGCATCAGATTGTAGAGAATAAGAAAGAAACTGCCAACAACAGCACAACAACGGGGATATTTCATTTGCTCACCAATTCAGAGATTCAAAGATCTGGAACCAGGTTAAGTTTATGAAAAGATTAAATAAAAAAAAGGTTGAAAAAGGAAAATGTATCGTAATCACCAGTGAGTCAGAGGAAAAAGGCCTAGTGGCTGTGTATAGGTTGTTATACTGTACATAATTCAGTTGTGTATCAGGACAAAGGCCACATTGGTCAGTGGAAACACAAGAAAGAAAGATAAATTATTATTATGACAGATTAGACTAAAATGTAACAACTGGATCATTGACTAGTTTGAGCCTAGTTTGGTTTTATATTTGTTAGAAAAGCCTTTGCTGCCCTTCTTCTTTTAGGAAATAAAAAGCATAGCTTTGGGTTTTAAGGTGGGTTGAGTCTCAAATTGCGGCAGCATCATTTAGGTTCACTTGGCTCTTGAAGGCGGCAGTGCATGGGAGGAGTCCTGGTCTTAGTTTAAAGTCTACACAGAATTGTTGATTTGATCAGGCAGAGGACAACAAAACAGGACTCTTGAAAAAAGGTGCTGTGCAAAAAAAGGCTTTTTCAGCCCATATTCCAACCTGTCCTTGTAAACACAAACCAATGGAAACAAGCACTGAACTAAAAATACAGAGGCAATCAGCCAGAGGTTATGTATGAGTTTCTGGCTGAGACTGAACTGACTCAGATCTATCTTTGATGCATGCAGAGCTCATAAATAGTATGAGCATATGGAAATACAAACTCTAACATAGCCTATATACTGAGCTTATGAATCTTAACAGGCAGACTGATGTAGACTCCATGAGGCTCAGATAACAACCTATGTTATTTTCAAACTACAGCCTACACCTTAGGTATTGTAGCTGCGGATATTGTTGGACCGGTTACAAAACCAGAGTTGACAATAACACTGCTGGGCAAAAATGATAAAGCCCACAATGTCACAGCGTAACAAGAATGATATCCATCACACATAAGGAAACAAAAGCCACTCATCTGGTGCATAATCAGCACTAACCTGAAATTGAAAAGGTCAACAAATGAATAAACATGGATGTGACAGGAAACATTGGTTAACTAGCTGCATACAAGAGGTATGTTTGTAATTTTCACACCCGATTCCAGATAAAGTCTCTTCGTAAAATATCATAGACATGGAAGCACAGAGTCTATAAAGCGAACACATCGCATGTCATTGTGTTGTCACCTGATCGTAACCATTCATGATCTTTTATAGTTGGCTTTAGGCATTTGATAGAGATTGAGAAATGGTATCACGCAGTTTCATACAACATTTTGAAAACACAATAAAGCTCACAATTTCCATCAAAGCTATTAAACGTTTCCTTGCCCGAGAGGAAGACTCTTACCCAAATATATATACAGACACAATAAGCACCACAATGAATTCTGTATTCTTGCATGACAATTTCTAGGGAGGGAAAACTGACTGAATTTCTGTCAAGCGAGGCAAGCCATCAAAAGGAAACTCATGTATCATTCAATGCTATCGTAAAATTTTCAGGAAGGTGGGAAGACCTAGAAGAAGAGCGAGTGTCCGGTAAAGAGCTGAAAAGAGAAATCAATTTTTTTTTTTTTTAAATAAAAAAATAGAAAATAAAACAAGAAAAGATACGAGAGAGAAAGACCAGGACAGAGCATGGACGTGGACGTGGAGATAAAGAGATGTTAGTGTGGGACAGGTGTGAGAAGTGAAGTGAGAGAAACAATGAATGGCAGGAAGTCTCAAGTGAATTAAATGTGAAAACAAGGCGGGACTTGAACGCTCTCCAGCAGGCATCTAGTGTCTTCATCGTCATTTACAGAGAAAGATGTACACAGTTCCAAAATCGTCCTCCACACCTTTCCTCGAGCTCATTCACAAGAGCAGATAACAAACACCTTGAATCTTCAAGGGAGGTGTGGAAGCTGCAGAAAACCTTAGCGATGAATCTAACAAAGCTCAGCAGCTCGATGGATATGAAGCAAGAAACAAAAAAGAAAATCAGCTCAATACCCCAATGTAAGTGAGCAATTTCCCCCTCTTATCCTCGACTCGAATACACTTGAAAACACTCAAGTCTAATTTAAACCCGCCATGTTTTGTTACAAGACAAAAGGTTTCATACGATTGTGGTGTTCGGTGCTGTCAGGCTCTGAGCCGCCAGTGCCAACTGAGACGACGAACAAATTATGAGACAACCCCAAACTGCAGACAGATGATATGAAGTCTTGTACAGTAATACATTTCCAGAGCCTTAAAAAAACAAACAAACAGACCAAAACTTAGAAACTAGATTTTTTACATATAATTCCACATAATAAGCATTATAGATAAACTTTTGTTGGGAAAAATAAAAGACCTGACATTAGTTATGGCTCCTAAACAATATTAAAGTCTCTCATTTATATTAAACATTATGTGTGTTTACAAATGCAACGCAATCAAATTCACAGCCAAATCAGAAACATTAGGTTGAGTTATTATGAAAAACAAGCAAACAAAAAAAAGACAATTCATTCAGTTTGAGAGTGGAAACAGGTTCTAACATCATGTTCCCAGTTTTAACAATGTTTTTTTGTTTATATATTATGGCTATCATTAAATGTACTTTAACTATAAACTACTATAATCCCTGTAGCCTCTAGCTGTAATAATTATGATGGAGTCAAAGAATATCCCACAAACAATGTGTCCCTGGTCTAAACAAACTAATTATTAACTCATAACCAGGTTGTTATTACTCCTACAAGTGAGTCATCACTTTTTAAAACTGATTTACTGATCATAAAACTGGCTTCGACAGTGATTGGTTACAGCTTTGGAGGATGAATGATAGTGTTTTGCCAACAGGGGCATCAGATCAGACAACACTTCTGTGTCTTTGTACAGGGCACAAACAAACGATGTATTTTGTCATTCAGTTTGGAAGATTCATCATTTCTCAGTGCAGAGGCCACAGTGAGACACAGCTTTTCACTTTTCCACTCTTATGCCCAGGATGCAAAGAAGACATAAAAAGATGGAAATTACGGAAATAATTTTGTTAGAGTCACAAAACCTCACAGTGAAAGCTTTTATACGGCAGTTACACTGAAAAAAGAGCTGAAATATGCTGAGAGTTCAGATTGTGCAAACTATCAGACTTGGATGTATTAAAAGCGCCCAGCGAGGGCCCATTTGTGATCTTTTTTCCTTGCTAAACTACCACAGATGAGTAAGAAAAGACTGCGTCAGACTGCCCAGGGTAAAACAGAGGATTGTCTTGAAGAACCCAGACATGAGAGGAGAAATAGTGAAGCTACAACTGTCTCTGTCTCAGTTGGCAGTGCACTGCCTTCCAACACCCAGCTGTGTTTGTTTGCTGTGAATTAGCAGGCAGCAAGAGTCTACATGCTCGCTCAATATTACCCACATCACTCCATAATTAGAGATGAGTGCACTATTAAAATGGTCGTCCGCTGTTAAATCATCATGTGATCATTTGTTTTTAGCATCTGTCAAAACATTTTTATACCTGTATTCTTCTGTAGCAAGATGTAATCGCAGCGATACAACATTTACATATCACCAGGAAAACTGCCAACACTATCTGTTACTTAAATTTGACAAATCAAGACTTAAAATCCACACACGGTGTGCTGTTATCACAGTAATACTTACCATGACCGTGACAATTCTTCTTTGAAATTCTATAATTATTGATTTACACATCCTCTCTTTCCTCTGATTGGCATAATTACTATCATCCTCCTAACAACTGTGAACTCCTAACTCCCAGTTAATGCACCCAAAGTACTCAAAAAGCTTGTTGATAAAAGCTCCAACAGGGATTGAATCAGGTTGTGAATCTGGTCAGGTCCAATCTCAACTCCAACACAACTATGTCACGGATCAAACAGCACAGGGTTCGCACAGGCAGGCGGAGGGTTTTCTGAATGCCAAACACTGCCACTGCTGCTCAAACAGATGTTCGCTGCACCACCTCTGATATCTGAAAATCCCACCCAACACCTACAACATGAACCCCTACTGATAATAATCAGCCAATCACAACACAGGAGCTTAATACCCATGTGACTCACTGTATTATTATTATTATTAGTAGCAGTAGTAGTAGTATTTTGGTTTTGTTCGTGTTTGCAGCTGCCTTTGTATTTAATTAGAAAGTGGTTTCATCCATTAAAAGTCTTTACATGAGTCAATACACAAGAATAATTGCTGTGAGACCTGAGGAAAAAAAAAAAAAAAAAAAAAAAAATTGCTCATAAAGATGAGACAGGCTTAGCACATATTCTAAAAACAGACTCAGCAGGCCAACAGAAGGAGACTATAGAATTTGAGGAGCTCGACTTGCAGGGGGGCTTAGAGAACAGAAAGCCATGCAGGAGGAAGGCTTCAGGATGACTGCACATGAAGACTTTTATTTTATTTATCAAAAAAAAAAAACTCACTGAGCTGGTTGCCAAAGCTAAAACACCAAAAGCAACACTCACCCAGTATGTCTTGTCTATTAACCTATGAATCATAACCAAAACTGGCATGGGCCCACTCGCAACTGACACGTGAAGCTTCAGGCGAACATTTGTTCTTATGAAAGCTGACACTGTCAAAGAGTACACTCAGAAATATAAAAAAAAAAAAGAAACTTTTTGATGTGGGCCGGTCTGTCGTATCTTTGTGGGAAATGAGGATTAATTACTGAGGATTTTTTAACCTAATGAGGAACTGTTGTGCATAAAAAATAAAATCATCATCCTGCATGAATTTATAGTAAACGGGATAATGTATGCATCTATAATAATGAGACTGTGTTGAAAGCAAACTATGATTATTCAAATCTCCCTGTATATAACTCTAATCATGCGTTCAGGGAACATAGTGCTACTGATGTAGATAAAGAGATCAAGGGAAGTGAAGGAGAGTATGTAAAGTGACTTTTTTTTTTTTTAGAAGCACGGATTATATAGCTGCTGAACCTTCATGGCTTTTAGTCACATATAGAAAATAACACATCTTAGAGATGATAATGTTGATAATGTGAGTTTTTTTTTTTTTTTGCTTTGTCATAACACATAAATGACTTCCATTTATCTCAGTCACACTTTATTATTTTGAACATTAAGCTACTTGTTTAATGTAGTTTCACACCAGAGGGCAGCTGACATTTTTGCCCCCAAACTGAGCGGTCCGAGACAGAAAAGGCCTTGATTAACATCTTATTGCCACTCTGTGGTGCCCCCCCTACCACCCAAACCATTACACAAACTTATAGTGAGATGCACTGTGTAAAAATGAGAAAAAAATCACATATAAAAAGCTTCTCCGGAGAGAGAGAAAAGCACATCAGCTTGTGTATGAGGATGTGGGTGATGGTGGCCTGCACAGGGTCAAAAGGCCAATAGATCGTCACCTTATCCCTGCCCGCTGCTGCTCAGTGGCTGCCGCACAGCGCAGTCACAGGACGGAAATAAGATCCATTTACAGCACTGCTCCGGAGAAGACCTCAGGGACTTTCCAGCGTGCTGGTAGCAGAACTACCTTCATCCACAGCTGGAATCTAGGAGTCATTCACTGCTCCATTTACTTTAAAGTGGAATATCAAATATAACACAATGTTCCAGCGAACCAAACAGTACAAAGACCGTGTTGTTGTGTTTTCACTTCAGCACAGACCATTTACCCCTCCTGGTTCCTACATGTTGTAATGGCATCAAAGAGTAATCTTGGTACATTCACCTTACGGGTGAATCAATAGCAATGCAAATGACATTATGTTTTCCGAGGTGCGTGGTGAGCACAGCCTGTTGCGGTGCCAAATCCTGCCATCTGTGGACCAATAAGTTTCACAGCAGTGACATCGTGATCTGGAACACGTTAGAGTTTGGTCCGGTATTAAAGTTGAAATAGGTGACTGGTGTTTCTAAGTTGTACAAGCACAGGGTAAATCAGAAATCAATTAAGTGTAAAGGCATGCAAATCTAAAAAAATCAGTCAGGTGAAGTGGCACTCAGTCGTACATCTCTGTCTCCCTAATAAGTAGTTGCCTCCCTTTAATCAATCACATTTCATACCACATAATCACGATGTTATGCCCTCTATCAGAGGTCAGTCTGCTTGATCTGTGCTCTCTTTCTCCTCAGAGTGGACTGGTACCGATGCTGTATCAGCACACTTTACTAATGTTGTAGCGGATAATGTCTTCAGAGATTAATTAGTTTGAGTCTGGACTTCGGATGCTGTTGCTATCTTGTGACTCTGATGTAATCTCTTTAGCGGGAAGTAAACAAATACATTTACTGAAGTAGATTTTTATTTGAGCTTCACTTGTGTGTTTCCATTGCATGGTACTTTATAATTCATTCAACTGCATCTCAAAGGAAAATATCGCAGTTTTTACTCCACTGTATTGATTTAACAGTTACAGTTACTTGTTACATCCTGATCTATATTTCACATAAAAATTTAAATGATAGTTTTGTTTGTTTGTAGTGTCTGGTTAGGTTTCATTTCAAGTGAATCTGATTTGTTAGAAGTTTCACAAAATAGTAGTAAAACAAAAAGAACACAAATTTGCAATGCAGATCTTTGTTTTTCTTCTCTCCTTCCCCATTAATCATCTCGCGACCTCTGGAATTTGTCTGGTGAGCATTTAGAGTTCTCTTCATTCTGATGCATGAAATAAATTTCAAAAAGCATTTCCACATTTTCTTGTACACTTTACATTTAATGGAATATTTTTACATGATCTATTGGTACTTTTAATGAAGTAGTGGATCTAAATTCTTCCTCCACAAGTAGTTAATGTCATCGTTAATGTCAAAAAATCTCACTCCAACAAGTCTGAATGAAATATTTGCACATATTTCCATGATACTGTGCTTCTTCCGATGAATTCAAGTAGAGAATTCACGGCAGAAAAATGTTCATTGCGATTATCAAATGTTAAATGTCTGATATTACATATCTGATCATTAAAGCACATTAGCATGGCAACAAATGTGAAGCGCGGGGGCTCATGTGTTCGTGTGTTTGCGTGTTCGTGTTCGTGTGTGTAAACTCACCAGCTTGCGTTGACACCAACCACAAACGCCACAAAGAGCCACCAGCCAAACAGCACACACTGTCACTGCGAGGGAGACCAGGAACACACTGAGGGACACTGAGCCTGTGTACACAAACACACACACAAACACAGGGAAGCAAAGAGAAAGAGAATGAGTGAGTGATGTTTTTTAACATATACAAATATATTTTCTTCATTTCGTGTACAATAAAACATGGGATTTTTACTACAGAGCTGATTGCATGCCACCATGAATCATGTTGTCAAGTCAAAGCTTTGACCCATCTCCCTTCGCTTTTAATTGAATAGCCAGGCACAGTTGCCATTTTTACATTCTGTCATAAGGAGCCGAGAAATACAATCTCATCGCGAAACCCCCTTCGTGCTGGAGCATTTCAATACCTTTCCAATAAGGGCTGCAGCCAGGCATCACTCAGTCGCACACACATCACTGTCATGGTGTCACAGCTTGTTAACTGACGGGGAGGAAGAACGGTGGGGAGGGTTGCGGTGAGGAGGGGTGCGGGGATGACAATACAAGAGAGCTCATGATTAATGGGTATCAGTAGATGCCCAGTGAGAGCGGTGGCTGTGGAAGAGAGTCATAAAAAAACATCATCTATTGCTGTTGTGCTGTCCACATGTGTCTCTGTGCGTATGTGTGTATGTGTGTGTGTGTGTGTGAGGATTCACACATGCTCCCATGTGCCTGAGTGTGTTTACATGGTGGTTATGATAGCGGCAATAAGTGGATCTACCCTGGAGAGCACTCTGTGCTTTGGTTTGTTCGCTACATTTAAACAACTGAATGGCCTTCATATTAGAGAACAGAGATATAAAATCTCATTGAGTTTTTTTTTCCCCACAGCAGGAAGGACGCTAATATATTCCAAATCGTGATTTCCGTCTAACAATTCGGATTCCTAAATATACAGTGATAAATGGGTGTCGGGATGCGGTTTCACACTGCTGAATGACAATCGCTGACAGACACACATGCTTTCTCTTTAAGGAAGTGGGTTTGTCTTCTCCCCCAATTGCCATCTGCTTCTTCTCTTCTCTTTGCCTGTCACACGTGGCCTTTTCATCTCCCTCCTCCATCATATCTTTATCTTTTTATTCTCCTCGTCTCCACGTCCTCTGGGAACAGGCAAGCTCAAAAGAGGAGAAACAGTGGTGGGAAAACTTGTTTCATATGGAAAAATCCGAATGGTATCACAATTGTTTTTCTCAGCCTCAACTGCAGTATTTATGAAGTCTGTATCGACACCTGAGGCCAACTCGCAGTCAGAGAAGAGAACGAGCAGAGAAGCTAAAACCCATGGACAGTGACCTCAATGACACATAGAAAATCCTTCAAAAACTTAACCATTTAAACTTGAACATTTGCACTGAAATCTGTCCAGAAACAAAGAAAAATCTTGCTCTGCTACTGAAGAGACGTGGGCAACACAGTTTGTATTCACCACAGGAAGTGGTGGAGTGGGGGGGGTGATGAACTTGGCAGCACATTGTGAGTCCTGAGAAGATGTCTTGTTAACTTTGCTCCAACTCTCAGTTGGAGCAAAGTTCAGTCACAAAACTCAACAAGCTTGTTTAAGAAGGGAACACATGAAAAGGACCAGATCACGAAGCGAGAGATTAGATATTTTATTTCATCTTTTTCTGCTCCTCAATTTGAAATGCTGATATATAATAGATGGTGTTGCCCACAGCTTTTCACCTGTCAGTGGCTGGTCTGAGGAGAAGAGGGGAGAGTTGCTTGCAGGTATAAAGTGGAGCTGCATACTTTTCGAACTATGGCAGGAGTTTCTGTAAAAGAAAAAACATCTATCTTTGGAAAGACACAGCGTATTAATAAAACTTTTTTTGGTTTCTACATAAGGAGTCTGTGTAAGTTTGGATCCAACAAAATGCCTGTCCATACAGGTGCCAAAAACATCCAACAAAATTCAGTTTTGATTGGATTTTTTTTCAGATAATGGCAAAAGTGAAAGTTTTGGCAACCTAACTATTCAGCTATCATGTCGTTCCCTTTGGTAAAACCCTCTATCTGTGGCTATTGTGTTAAAGAATCCTTAACATCTAAAATATCCAAGAGCAAGTGACAAGACATTTTCCTAAACATCATTTACAAGGACTTTTCAAGATCTTTCCAGGCCCAGCTTTATTAAATCCAAGCCCAGATTGAGAGTTTGATTAACTTGAATTACTGTTACAACACAACGTTTTATAATGAGGACTAGCAGGCTTTACTGAGGCATGAATATACATACAGCACACTGACAGTGATCGCTGCATGTCCTCGAGGCAGGTGTAGGCATGCAGACAGCAGCACTGATGTAAGTCAACCACCTGACAGCAGCAGCTGCCCCAGATGTTATGTGCACCCGCCCCATTATTTATCTACAGTCAAAGAGGCTGCTGAAGGTAAACACACATGTCCGTGCCCTCCTCAGCATGAGAGGGTCAAGAGAAACATCAAGCTCCTGAATGATGAATATCTTTTTTCATACATGTTCAGAAATAGACGCAGGCTATATACTTAACTGTATATTCGCGGAGAGGTCAATAACATTCCATTAGATCTACGACATCAGGAACGATCTTAAATAAGAAGAGCTGATCTCTAGCTCTAAGGGCATCTATAGTGGCTTCAGCACTAAGTGCCTAGGTGATGGATGCTCTGATTTTTTTGAAAGAGTCAGGTGGATCTGTGAAAGCCAGCAGCTGATGCACGGACCGCAGTCCTGCCTGTGTTCTCTCTCTCTCTCTCTGAAGGTCAGACAGTGGGGTGCGGGGTGGTATGGTTTATGATCTGTGTCAGTCATGAGCGCTAAGCGAATAAAAAAGCCTCCGAATAAAAAAATGCAGCATCCAAAGAGGCCATGTTACAGCACTCGGTAATGGACAGCTGGATTCTGCTTCCCACTTCATGGAGTATGAGTTGTTTTTTTGAAGCTGCACAGAAGCACAGAGAGCAGGCAGAGCAAGGGAATGAAAAGGAAGGAAATACTCTATGTTGAGGTATTACAGAGATATGCAAATGTTCAGCATTATGGTTGTGTGGCAGAGAAGAAGAGGCATCATTAGAGTACATGAACCTGCTCTTCATAGCTATCACATCACTCAGGAAATTCACTTCATCTTTCTATTTAAAAAAAAAAAAAAAAACTTGTGGCTTGAAGGTGACGTATTAGTGATGTGACAGATAATAGAGTATTTGTTATAACCAGAGAGAAAAAAAAGACAATTTCACCAAAATAATTGATATAACTTTACTTTATTTTAACTAGTTAAGGAATAGAAAAATTGTTCTAAATGCAAAAGCAAAAAAAAATTGGCAACACTCAGTAAAACTGACAAGTGAGCTGAATAAGCCACCGAGCCCTTTGATCAGGAGCCTTTAGAAGTCAGAGCACTCTTGAACTTGAAAGTCGCTCGTTTGTTTTAGATTTCTGTGGCCATTTCTTTTATATGCACCTAAAAGAGAAAAGAAATGGCTCTGTGCACTGGGCTGAGTGGCGACACTGATGTGTAAAAGAGTTTGAAATAAACCTTTTTCCATTGAGGTGGACAACAAAGACTGAATCATGCAGGAGGTTAAATATGGACATTTATCTAGTGAGGTAAAGACGGCACTTTAAGGAAATGCATAGCAGCACTGAGGAGCACCAAGCGACACGTTACCGTGGATGCACAGAGAGGTAAAGTGCATGTGGATGATCTGGCCCACATGCAGTGAGCTAAGCCAAGCAGAAAGGGACCAGTCCTCAGGGGTAGAAAAAATTGTTAATTGGACAGGCAGAACTGGAGCAGTGTCCAGTCAGCAAAGCTGCCATACCACATCTTTATGGTCTGACTGAGGTGAAGGGGCTTTGGGTGCAAAGCTCACAGCCTAATCACCACCTCAAAGTGTGCCCTCCGTGTACCAAAGCCTGGATTCTGTCCTCTTCCTCAGATGTCCCTCAGACGTCTTTATAGTCTGTCCCCTAGAGTTTACGTGCAACAGCAAAATGTGACTTACCTCCAATTATATTGTGCTATTGAGTATTTTTTAAATTGCTTCCAACAAATTTATTTTACTGTTGTTTTTCCGAGACCAAAAAACTTCTTTGCTCAATTACACAAAGTAATTTATGTGGGAAGAGCGTAAAATTGATCCGAGAAGAGAAGTATGTAAATAAAATGAATAATTACTGTGGTTCCAGGTAAATAATATTGTTGTCAAATAAACTGATGAGGTGACATTTCACACAGGTGGTTGCTCAAAGGATCTCCTGTTGTTTTGGCATGTTTTAGCCTTTCCACTGTTGTGAGCAAAAGCCAGCCAATCTGGCGTGGCTCAACAGGCATTTACTTGAGACAGAATCAAAAAGTCATTTCAAGTCAGATGGAGGACAGATGACTGACAGTTCTCTCCCTAATGGAGACATCATTGTGAAACTTTCCTGCAGCTATTTTAAATGAATGTGCTTCTTGCCTTGGTATGAGCACCAGAAATATAATTATTCTGCAAAGTTTTCCCTGACAACACATTCTCACTAGTTTGCTCGCCGGTTTCGTTACTAAGTTTGAAATTCTTGTCACTGCCACTTTGTCATGTTACCATGCAACAATGACTGTCAGGAACAATAAAAGCAACCGAACGTCCACTGTTGACGGATCACCTATCTCATACAAGCTGGCAGCAAGCCTCAAAAGCAAACTGATGCCTGGATGGTACAGGACCCGTCTATTCATCAGTATGGAAAATGCTTTAGGTTGAGTTAATGCAATTTACAATAAAGAGGAGAAACTGTGTGGACATCCTGTCTATGCATGGACATTAGGAGACATGTGCCGCAAACCACAGGGATGTTCAGAGCAGCGAGTGAAATTCTGACAGGTGGAGAGCACCTGTTGTGAGAGCGAGTGTCTCCTCCATCCCCCTGTAGGGTAGTGGGAGTTTTGCCGGTTCTCTGTCCCTATACGCTCCCTGTGGCTTAGCTGTGCGCTGTTGTGCTGTCACGGAGGCTGTTTCACAGCGAGAGTAAGAGGATGGCCACCCACGTTCTGTCTGCTCTCCGATGAGGGATGAGATCCATCTCAGCCCAGTGACAAGCTGGGCTGGAGTTGGACCAGAAAGACGTCATGTGACACACGCCTGGTGTCACCTATAATGGCACCATCGCCTTATTAGCACCCCTGACACAGAATGGATGAATAAATTACGAAACCCAAGATCTGGACTCTCAGGATGTTACTGAACTGAGACTGTGATGCTGTATTTTTCTGATCCTGTCACACAGTTGATGTATATGGTATCTTGACTTACAAGTGTCCAAACTGACAAGTTTTTTGAGACCCAAGCCGTCTCTCGGACGATTTTTTGCTAAGAGTTGAGAGCTAAAATTCTGGTTACGAACCAGCTTCAGATACCCCACAACTATTTGGCGCAGTGAACACAGCAACATCCGCCCAGCAGCCCGGCTCATTTACTTTAAGCAGTGAGCTCACAGTGGAAGCATCAGTGTTGTGCTCACATTTGTGCTTGCAGTTATTTGGCAAAACTTTGTTTTTCCAACCGTGGGTCTGAAGAATGATGAAAAGAAGCAAATGATGTGCATTGAATTAAAGAAAGAAATGATCAAAAAACATGACCAAGGTGTGCGTGTAGTATTATCGTATTGTGTTTTTATACAATATTTGTTATTTATAAGTACATGTAACAAAAAAATAAATGGATTAATGCCATTTCAGTTCATTTCAATGGGGAAAACTGATTCAGACGAGCTCCGCCATGGAACTAATTAAACTCATAAGTTAAGGCACCACTGTAGTGTGAAACTTAAATACAACACATAAAACAAATCATTTCCTTAATATATCTTAGATATTCTTTGGGGTTGTTTCGTTTTTATGTTATTATTCAAGTGTCAACAAACCGAACACCTTGAGGAATTTCTTGAAATATTATTTCAGGAATAGTCGGTTTTCTTACGTGCTGTATGCTAAAGGTAAACACTCAGGAGTAAATGTGGAAAAAACAACCAGCAGTCTGCTCATAATAAGATGCGTTGTAAGTAGAGCTGTATAACAGTGTTTAATGACAGACTGCAATATAAATAATGAACATCTGGTTATTGAATATTTTCCCTTTCAGGATTTGTAAAGACGCAGATGTAGCGGTTTATATTCATCACAGTTTCTTAGAAATTGCAGCCTTTTGTAAACTATGTTTACAAAACCTTATTTAAATAGAATTTTCTTAACTAGAAATATCTCATGTGTCTTTGCCAACTGGTTCAGCAGCAGTTAATTAGCTTGTTTGTGTTCTCCAGTTTTGGTCAAAAACATGTTTTGTGCCATAACGGTGACCTTGACCTTCGAAAACCTAATCTATTCATCCGTTGTTACAAGTTGAAGTGAGAAGTGAGTCCCTCAAGGCATTACCGAGTTATTGCATTCACCAGAACCAGACAGACTGACGGTCATTATGCCTCTGGTCATGGCTGTCACCAGCACGAGGGCATAAAAAAAAAAAATTAAAGCCTATTTTTCAGAAAACTGATATAAGGATGTTCAATTCAAATTAATTTTCTCTGGGATTTAAACCAATGTTATCTCCTTTTTTAATTCTGATTGAATGTCTGATAAAGATAACATTTTGGTTCGATCTATTTCTCTTGATGTCTTTGATAAAGACTTTATACAGTATGCATGGTCTTCATCTGTCACATTATCTGTCTGTGTCTGCCATAATTTTCTCCCCCAGCTTGGCCTCAGAAAGACTGCATTAACTGGTTAGATTGAAATGGATGACTTTCATATAAGCCGCAAGGAGGAGTCAATACATTTACCAAGGACACTCTCTCCTGACTTCTAACAGGCCAACTTGTTTTCCGATTTGTAAGTGCCCCTGCCTCGCATCAAACCCACATTAATAATGTATTAGAGTCATATATCACAGGATGAAGCCAAAACACTGCTTTAAAAAGAGGCTAACTCATCTGCCTGCTTGGGTATTATTCTAGTGGTGAATACTTACTGGTGCATTTCTGGTGTATTTAGGGATAATTACATATCTAGGTAACTGAATCATGTCAGACCTGTCATAAATGATGAAAAGAGCTCAGGAATATGATCCTTGTTTTAATGTTCTCATACAGTTCTGCCTCTTGTCATCATGTTCCTCATGACAGAGTAGCCCTCACACCCTCTCCTCTCTTTTAAAAGTGCTCTTCACACTCTGACCTCCTGTTTGTCACAGCGGGACAAATGACTGTTATATATTCCAGAAACCTGATCAAGCTGAATGAGCTTCGCTTCTGTTGTGTTCTGCCTAGTGACCCCAGAGCTTTAAGATCTCCGAGCTGCTTCACAGTCACAAACAACCTATTACTCTCCAGTCCCACTGATGCCCTTGACTTTATTGACTTAAGTCCACATGGTGGCTGTTGATACTCTGGAGGAAGACTAGTGTCCATCTCAGTAATGAGCTTGTGAGCTGTAAACTCAATCAACCATGACTAACATTAATCCAAGTTCAGGGGCATTAAATTGCCTATATTCAGCTGGCTTTACTTGTTGTAAACAGAGTTAAGATTTGCAGTAAAACAGCATTGTTTTACCATTTTTCTTTTATGTCTTCCTCTTAACTAGATTCATGGTAATGACCTTTTGAGCCGACTCTTTTCCACTTTCATATTGGACATATTGAGTAGCAGATTGATCCCTCTGAATTCATAGAAACTTTTATAAAATAGTGAGCTCTTGTCACAACCAAAGAAAAAAGAAGGCGCTAGCAAAGTTATAACTAGTGACATTAATTCAACATTAACTCTGAATTGAATTGAATTGGATGAAAACAATGTCTCAAGTTGCCTTTTAAATGTTTCCTTTGAAAATAAGATTCTTGCAAATAGTGTCATAAATATGCACTTAAGAGCTACATGATAACAGAGTTTCCAAAATCTAATAAAAAGAAAACAAAACAAAACAGACAAAGCTGCTAATGTTGCCCTAAACTCTGACAGCATCTAGGACACAACAGAATGGGTAAATACTAAACAATTCATGTGTTTTCTTTTTCTTTTTTGAATTATCTGTTACGACATACTGCCTACTGCAGTTATTTAATCAGATCTTTCTTGACATTTAAAATAACATTTTTGGTTTTGCAAATGCTAAAAAAAGACATGAACTCTGCAAACTGCCACCGCGCTTCTTACAGCCACATGAATGTCACTTTAATATGAGGGGAAAGTCCAAAGCTTCACATCTGCCCGTGCTACTTACTGTACAGCTGCACATTCCTCCAATCTTTTCTCAACAGTCATCTTTATCAGGGTCTGAAATGACCATAGTCCATTTGTGCAGCTGCACATTTTCGCTGGCATTCCCCCTGATTCCTACACCTCCCCTCCATAAGCTTCATCTCTTCTACACTTCACTGTAATTTCTAATTTATTGCTATGTCCCTTTTACCATCTGTGTTTGAAATTGTGTTTTAGTTACTGACTTGCTAAATGTGGATACATGCATATGTTGCACATAACTGCAAACATATGCTGATGCATACATATTGTTCCACTTGACACAGCTTCAGCACGGTGACATGAGTGGGAACACATGCGCTTCAGGGATGAGGAAACCAAGAAAGTGGAGAGAGAATGGTGCATGGGGGAAAAAAAAAAAAAGCAGAGTGGGAGTGAGGGAAGAGGGACTCAACTGTAATGCTATTGAGGAGCAATTTGTGAAGCTTGTGCATATGCATACAGGCCTACAGTCCCCATCTGCCCACATCATCAGCTCACTGCTGGTGACATCAACCAAGACAAAGAGGTCTCGGAAGCTCCAGATGTATTATGTGGGTGGCATTATAAAATCTAATACAAGTCAAAGTCAATTGTATTTGCCTAAGGATACAGGGCAGAGTTGCATGCATTCATGGTATATATGATTGACTGTGTGTGTGTGTGTGTGTGTGTGTGTGTGTGTGTGTGTGTGTGTGTGTGTGTGTGTGTGCTTTATTATCTGTATCCAATTTCTACTGCCCCTCTTCACATGAAAATATTAGCCTATATATTCAACACTCCCTGAAAAATGAGAAAACAATTATTGAGGGATGTAATTAAAGTATTGGCAGGACAAGTGCAACTTTAATTGAATGACAGTTAAATGGCGGTGAAGCAGCCTAGTCTCAGTATCTCTGCTATGGTTTGTATAAAATCTTATCAAACACCACGCACCGACACAATGAGCTTAGTTTAAGACGTTTACGCGATTATTTGTGACTGAATCAGACACACATGAATCGAGCAAAGTTCATGTGAAGAAAAAAAAAAAGCCAGACAGAAATTTGTCATAAAAAAATTAATTCGGATTCACAAGGACCTGGAGGCCTCTACCTTTGCCTTCTTCATTCAATTAAAGACTCCCTGTAAAAAGCACTTTATTACCTATCTGGACAGACCAGGCAGTAAAAACCCAGGACACTGCAAACCCTAGCCTCTAGCTAGAGGTTAGAGTATTGACTCCGCCACAACACAGCCAAAGTCATCTCCCTTTAGACTCCATAAAAAAAAAAAAAAAAAAAACACTAAAAGACAGAACTCACGTGACCTGGCAAACTGTGTCTGTCTGCATCTGTACATCTGTCTCTGTAGGTCTCTTGTCTTTCTGCAAGTGGCACACACTTTCCCTTGAGTCAAAGCTCCAAACAGTAACAGTAACCTGTGCCCTCTGTGGGAGTGATGACTGATTACTCTGTCTCGCCTGTGACCACAACCTCTACACAACTGGTGTCAGGAGTGTTGATGACGGGAGGATGTACAAGTGTACACCAGCTAAGTGAGGGACGGTGAAAGGTTACTTTAGAAAAAATAATGGGTTTGATGTTGTCTTTGTATGTGCTACAGAACCCAGAACTGTAATTTACACTGTCATACAGAAGAGCAGATGGAGAACGGAATAACTCAATTCTAACTCTATTATATATAATAACTCTATTATATTTGTTCAGTGACTCCTGCTCTCATCAGATGGAGCAGAGAATCCCATCTCTCTGGTGACCACCTCTCCCCAGGTGACCTTTCTCATCAGCGGCCGTCCATTAACAGCAAAGCTACTACAACTATAGTCAAAGTGATCCTGTCCCCTTCGGTGCTGTGGACTAAGCAGAGGCCCCTGGGACAGCGCTGCACTGGCTCCGTGTCAGGAGGAGATTTAAATACCACTCTGCTTTTAGACTCCAGCTGGACAGACACCACAGAAAATAACCCTTATTAGCATCAGCCAATGTCAATGGAAGGACAAAATAAAGTAATAAAACACACCCTATAATATCTACTGTATGTTTTAATGTATCTCCTTCCTCTGACTCGAACGTGGGTCTCTTCCAAATATCACATTTAATAATTAATGATAAATTTAATATGTGTCATGTTCCGCATGAATGAAGTTTTGCTTTTTGCAGGCAGCTCTATATAAGAAATAATTTGCTCTTCATAAGCAGGAGGTCATCTCGGACGGGCGTTGAGCACCGCTGTCTGTTCCTCGGCTGCTCGTTGATGTGTTTGCTTGTATAACTGTCAACAATTTTCAGCTGGGTAGTACCCAGCAGACTGAGACTTATTGACGATGCCGTGCAGCTGCTCGCTCACAGCAGAATACAGTCAAGGGCTCATGGGAAATATAGTTTTCCACAACTACCGGTCCTCGTGGCCCTCACTTCTGCTGGGAACAGCCTGTAATTTTCCTTCCACATTAACTCAATTACACAGCACCTGAGGACATTTTAGCCTTCCTGCATACTGTAATGGCTTGTCTTAATTCTTACTCACAAGCACATAAATAGTAACTGATGTAATGATGTGAACTTGACACTGACACGAAGAGGCTGTTGCTTCAGTCGAAATTACACTGGAGTTCGGGAGTGGCCGTTTTACCTGCACAACGATGTGGGATGTCACTGTTTGTTCCTTCAACCAATACGCTGAGCTTTTCCATCTGGCTGGCAGAAACAGTGGAGAATAAATGGCAGCCTTGGCTGCTTTCATTAAGCTGAGTGACAGACACACACAGAACTCTCACACCTACTTGACATTATCACCCTAACATCATGACAAGGATGTCGTTTGGCTAACTATTGCAAGCATAGCTGAAGGGGGAAATTAGCGGGAGTGCGAGTTCAGACTGAGGAAGAATTAAGAGCAAGAAACAGATGAGATTTAAGTCATTATACATGAAATCTCTTTTGATGTCTCTTTGGCAGGGAAATAATGGGCTACACGGTCTCTCCACTACCCATGTATGATTAAATCTGAGAAACAGCGGTGTATTGTTTTCTGTCACTTCCTCAATTTACTGGATCAGACTACTGTATTCACTGGGCAGTGTTTAAAATTGGGCACATGCAAAATAACATGTCACAAACAATCAAACTGATATTACAAGCATTATTTATTATGACTGGAAAGAAAAAAAAAAAGAAGCAGAACTGACCTGATCTGTGGCTGACTTATTAACTCTTCAAGTGAACTATAACTCTTGTCATGTGTAATGGGCCAGGTGGAGTACGTGAGGAATAACGGATGCTGTTGAGGCAGCCTCTAAGGCCCCGTGTCTCTATGAGGTCTGTTAAATTACTAAGGACAAACACGGAGGTCGTGTGATTTGTATGCAACCTGACCTTTAAGCCAATAGAAGGGCTCTTGTGTACACAAAGCAATCCAGGAAGAGTCTCCACACACAGGCTCCTGTTAAATCACTATCCCATTAAGATTTGGTTGTATTGAACAGATCATTTCCTGGCTCTTACAAAAACTCATTTAGTTTGTTTGGGAGTGGTTTGTTGTGAAATATAGTAAATAAATTCACATAATCCATACTTCTCAACATTATAGATTCTACAAATCAGCATTGTTAGCATCAATACTGTGATTAGTGTGTTAACCTCGAACCATCACCGTGCTGAAGTAAAGCCTCACCAAGCTGGTAGAGTGCCTCGTTAAAAAAAAAATAAAAAAGTGTGCAATTAAGTCAGAAAAGTAAATCAAATATTAGATCAAGCATTAAAGTGCTCCTGTGTGATTAAACACACCACTTCTGTTTTGCAAATCAGTGGCTATTCACAATTTAATGGAATGGTTATAATACAACGCCCTGACAGTTATCTAATGGAAATGTGTGTAATGTGCAAAGTGTTTAGCACCATATCATTTCAAAACAGTGATTGATACACAGATGAAATGTACAGTTCACAGAGGGTGTGTGTGTGTGTGTGTGTGTGTGTGTGTTATATGTCCATGCCTATTTGTGTAATTGTTAGGACGTGTCTCAGCTGTGGACGCAGGGTGATTCACCCAGCTGTTCTGGAGGATTTCTGTGTGGGCTGACACACGTACGAAAGATTTGTGCATCACGTATGTCACAGAGTGATGTATGGTCGAATGGCTGAGCGATCATAAACATATGAAGTAATAACATGCGCACGGACGGGGTCTGAAGTGTCACTCTTGCCTTGCGTCTGAGCGGCTGCAGCGATTGTGCAAAGACCTTTCGCTCAAAAAGCAGCACCAGAAATAGGATTGGGTCTGGGGCGAGTAAAAAAAATCAAACACGGAGGACTGCCAGCGTGCCCTACCTCCAGGCTGTTCTAGTTGGGGGCAGACGAGCTGGAAGCTGGGGAGTGGGAGAGAAGAGGAGAGGAGACCATGCGTATGGCTGGTTGTGGCAGTGGCAGAGTAGTCTGACTGGAGGAAGACAGTGAGAGAGCATGGGCACGCGGGCCTACAGATGCTCAGGGCTTTTTATTAACCTGCTTTCCACTTGCCAATGCCAAAAAGGACTAGGTGTTATTAGGTAGGTCATCACTCACGTTACTAATTTATCCTCTGAAGCAACTTAATCTTTCTGTACTTCATTAATAACAGCAATGACTGATTATGCAAATATATAAATCACACTTGTCATGAGACACACGAGACATGAGAAATTCAAGAACTTTTTAAGGACCATCAAGGTCAACTTTCAAGATTTTCATCAGCCGTTGCAGTTGCATGTGTGATACAAATTCATGTATACTCTATTAACAAAACTTTCCTATTAACAGAAGGATAACAAACCCAATGACAATATAAGTCATCTTTATTCTTTAAAAGTCGGTGACAATCCTGTCATCTGTAAATTCACTAGGGTTAAAATGCACTGTTGCCAGAACATTACTACCTATTATATCACACACAGTACTCCTACATCATGTAGCATGTAACTAGTAGTTAGCATAATAAAGTCATTGTTAATGAAGATATAGGCTTTCATATGACTGGAAAGTGCAGACTCTCCCAAAATGAAAAACACAAGATTTAAATTCAAGCATTGCCAAGCATTCAAGCACCTGTACGAACCCTGCAAAGTTACAGTGCCTCTTGACTTAACGCTTGATTCTGAGAAAAAGAAACACATCTTTAAGCTCGGCCTCAGAGCTACTATAGAGGCAAGACGTGCTGTTTGCCTCCACTGCTCATGAACCCACTTCAAAACACTGCCCGTGCTGTTTGCCACAAACAAACAACCGACTTGCCATGCTGTATGCGTGTTGTACAAAGTTGAAACTAACCCCACGGCCCTTTTCGCATTCAGTGAGGGATGGAGGCGCTGGCTCTCACACTACATTGAATATTCAGTCACATGCATCGCTGACCACCTCCAAATGCCATTTGAGCGATTCCATCCCAGGAGATCCTCAAAGCTGTTTGGGTGCAATTACACCTGTATTAAAAAGCTGTTCACTGGTGATCAGATCACCCAAGATGCATTTTCAGTTCAATACAGCTCCTTTTCTGGATGGATTCTTGATATGAATCTATAGTAGGAGATGCTGAGATTTAATTTCTCATTTCCAACAAATTCTCACTTCTTTGCTAAAAGTCTACCTACTTTTATATCCTGGATTTTTAGCATGTGGTTGATTTTCACACTGAAGATGCAAGAAGAACAAAGATGCCCTTTTCATGCTTAATTACATGCAACTGTTAGTAATGATTCAATTATGACGTCAAATGCAGTTCCTATAGAAATGTAATCTTTAGTGAAATTTTCTTCCAATCACCTATTATGGGAGAAAAAACCATAGGAGGCTGTAGTGTAGCTGTATGGTAAAATATTTCTGCAGAAGAATGAACAAAGCACTGTGAAACATCTGTTAACGACAGTGTCTTAATTAGAAATAAAGTACACGCTTCCTTTCCCACACCAGACTGCAAAGTCACATTCAACAGGTGAAGCACTAAGTGCATAAGATAGTACAACCTAACCCCGAGAGCAATGCCTCAAACCATTGACACATCTCGCCAAAATAGCTGCATGTGATGGACTTTTTCTTCCTCATCACTGCACATAACTGCATAACCTCAGGTCAGCACCATAAAGATGGTCATATGCTCTGATACAACCGCGCATACATATTGAAACTGGAGAGGTTATTCTTTTGGTATTGTGTTCGTTCTACCTCAAAGAGCAAAGTAGTTTTAAGAGGACACGTTGCTCTACTAGAATATTACCGCATAATCTGATTGATATGAAGTAATAACATTAGAGGGTCAGAATAAACACTATTTTATGGAGCTATGTATTCAAAAATAAACCTCATATATGGTTTCCTGATGAAAACACTGACATATTTCCCCAAGGTTGTGATTTCAAGATTGGGGGAAAAGCTTCAACCTTAATTTCACTCTCTCTCTGACTTCACCTGCCCTTCTTCCTTCTATTTCTTCATTTTTATTTATTTTATTTATTTTTTTATTCAGTCCCATATCTGAACCTCCCAGACTCCAAATACCTGGGCTTGTGATCCCAAGGTAGATAGTGCTCTAACAGGAGGTATTTTATGGTCCACGTCCAAGCTGTCAAATCTGTCTGGGGCACATTACACAAAGTGCCGCTGCAAACAGTGGGTAATAAACAGAAGGAGACGGGGGAGAGCGTGCTGTGGTTAGAAGTAGAAGAGGAGGAAAATGGAGCAGTCAAAGGGACACAGGAACCCTTTTCAGTGAACTTCCAGCACCAATTCCCAGTTCACACTACAAACTACACACTCACGTCTGCTCTCACCTTATCATCTGCTCCTCTGCTACTCCAATTCTGTCTCAGTCTTAGAAGTTTTAAAAATTTCAAAAGGTAATCTAAAAGTAAAACTGACCAGCAGCTTATGACATGCAAATATGACACAGAATTAAATATTTAATACAAATATGCTGGTTACATTACATTAATATTTCAGAGGAGTAAAAGAGACGGGATGAACAAACGTGGCTCGGGGATTTGAAGTGAAATGTGTGCAAAAATCTGTCTGCACAGAATGATAATATTCCCATTTGTATTAGACCACAGCTCATCATTCGTAGCACATCAGATTTATTCAAATGTGTAACAACACAAGGGACTGATGGTAAATACCATACATCACATATGCCACACCATAGGTAAAAGCTTATGCACCATAGATCCATGTATAGGCACAGCTATATAACCTTGGGCAATTCATGTTTTATACATGACCCTGTCTTGGTATATCTCGTGTCAATAGAGGCTGTGTGAACAGTGCTTAATGAGGTTTGACAGGCGCTTTGAGAAGGAGGAAGACTATGTGAAGAAGCTGGGAGCCACATGTCTGTCAATCCTCAGCCATGTCTGATGTGCAGCCATTGTGCGTTTGCCTCAAAGAGCCGGTGAAGGATCTCAGAGTGCGGCGGTTATCAAATATCAAATGTAATAGCGATATTTATATTTAAGAAACGCTACTTCTAAAAAAAAATAAATAAATAAAAAATAAATAAATAAATAAATCCTAATTATGAACATTCACCCAAACCGACGTCGCTTTCTCACAGCTGTTCTCAAGCACCCATTTCACCTCCTGTGGCTGCACGCCTAAAGCCTCTTCTTCCCTATTTCTGGCTTTTGCTTGTTTCTTCCACTTTGTCCTCACCTCCTCCCTCCGTTGCTCTGTAATTAAGCAGTGTGTTTTAGAGGGCAATGGACTCTGAGACAAGGGAGGAACACATGTACCCCAGGGAAAGATGTTGTGAGAGGCAGATACTATGACGTCCTGTGCCTGCATTATCCCTCTACGATAGCTCAATTAAACAAGTGAAGACCTCCATCATCTCATTAGTAGTGTGCTGACCGTCACTGGTGGTAAAACAATTCACTGTCCTTATCAAGTGGATAATCACATATAAGATAACATAATTTAGCACAATCAGTCTCATGTAACATCATCACGAGGAAGGAATATCACCACAGGCAGGATGCACTGTAGAGTCAGCACGCTGGATGATAACAGGACAATTATCATATAGTTTTTTGGCATTCAAGCTTCTTGTTTTGATTATGTAATCAACATGTTTATTTTGGTGGTGTGTGAGCTGAGCTGAATCCCAGTGCATTCTGGGAGCTGTGTGTTTGACCTGCGTGTTTGTTTTTCCAGGCTGTGCAGCAGGATCCTGCCTGTACCCAAATAATATCCCGAGTGTGTGGAACACACTGCGGGACCGGAAAAGTCAAGATTTCACTGTTTACTTGTGCAAATGTGTGCAGTCTTGGGGCATCTGACTGTGTGCCAAGTCTGTGGGCAAATAGACTCCTAGAGTGAGTGACCAACTGAAATATCACCCAATGTCAAGACTATTGGAGTGTATAATTCTACGCCTTTTATGACTCATTAAGGGTATCAGTGGCCCCTCCCAAGCCTGGGAGCTATAATCACTAAGAAGGGTCTCAGGGCAGTTGGCATTAATCAATGAATGTTGCGCACATGAAATATGATCTGTGGATGTAGAAAAGCGCTGCTGTTCATTATCCTGAGAGTAAAGAGAGAGAGAGAGTGAGAGGGAAAGAGAGAGGGGGGATATTGCAACGACACATAAGATGTGTGGACCAGAGGAACAAAAGGCACATTTCAGCTTTGTAGCTCAGACCAATCAGAAATGTACTGCTTGGACGAGCCAGCACCAATCTGGAGCGTCTCAGCTCTACTGACTGATTTTCTCAGCTCAGTCCCATGCATGCACAATTGCTCGCATCCAATTCATTGTGCTCTTCTAGCAGCACCGGTTGAGGTCGCTGCCAAGGCAAACACAGGACGATAAGACGGCAAAAACTTAAAGGACCAGAAGGGAAATCAAGAAATGGGTGACAATAATAGTATAGTATAATAGGGGAGAGAAGAAATAACAAATCTCCCATCTGTTCATATCAGAAACGTGATCTTTTTATGTTCACAACAGGTACAGAGTCACACTGTGAATGGGGTCAGCTTTGCTGTTCTTGAGCAAATTTCCTTATCACTCATGTGAATCCATATTTGGATTTAGAAATGTAAACTGTGAATTTTCTTTTTTTTTCTGTGTGTGTTTGTTGGATTTTCCCTCATCATCTGTCCCTCCTGTTTAGGCTCATTACTCCTTGTTCTGCTCCTCCTCTTCCTCCCTAACTGTCTCTACTGGGGAACCACAAGCCATTTTCAAATTGCCTTATTTTGCTAAAACGACTACATACACCTAAAGCAGATGGTAATCGTAATTTTATAAACGTGTATTCTGTGACAATATCTTTTAATTTACCAAAATACAGAAAACATTGAGTATGAAAACAGTTTATGTGAACTCTCCCCACACACAGACACATGCACAATTAGTCTGTTGAATCCTGGTCATGACCCAGTCTCCTCCCTCTAGCTCTCTCTTTTTTTCTCCAACATCTACACTATGTGTGTATTTCCTAACTATTCGCGATGCAGCCTACAAGTCAGAGCGGCTCTAATGCAGGAGAATAATGCAAGAACACACCAATTGCTCACTGCCATCTCTGGCATTTTAACCTCCCGCTGTCACAAGCTGCCTGCCTGGCTCAAGCACAGGAGAGACAGACCTGGATGGCTGATCCATCAGGTATTGCAGCTACAGTTATGGAACGGTGAGTGGGCCTAATCCAGGAAGAAGGTCCTTCCTATAGAGCTAGGTAGATAAGACGAATGACGGAAAAAAAAAAATATCCCTCGCCCTGCTGGTCACCAGTGAAGCAGGGTAATAGGGAGATGAGACGGAGAGAGGAAGGAGGAACAAGGGAGTAACACTGAGGCAGCCAGTCTGAGGACATGGCACTCATACAGCCCAATCTGTCAGTCTGACTACCTTGCCAGATACAGGGTGCCTCGCACAAAATCATCACACACTTTTTTTTTTTTTTTGCTAAATACCAAGAGACAGTGCTGCTACACACACACACACAAAAATGCTGGACCACACACACCAAGTTGTGGAACATGTTGTACTGAAGAAAACAGAGTAATACATCTCAAATATAAACTGTGGCTTTTTTAAGAAAAATAAGGTAATATTGGGCAATTTTCAGTTTTCAAACTGTACTTTCTCCCTTTTGACAAAAGTCGACTCCTGCATACTGTCGGTGCTTTTAAAGTAAATTTATTGAATAATTGCTTCTTGACCTTGGTTTGACCAAAAACTGCTTAATAATTTACTATACATGGTAATTTGAACTATTACTCTCTGATTTTATAACTTGGAGCAGTTTCCTTTCTGTCTTGTGGATGAATGGTGAAGATGCTACAAAATATAAGATACTGGGAGCGTCCCCGAGTTGATTCCAGCTGAGGACATTTCTATTCTTGTTTCCCCGTGTCTCTATTCTTTGAGTTGTCTAGTGTAATGATAAAAAAGTTAAAGGTCACTTATGCACTACTCATAATACGGGTCTTATTCATTCGTGAGGTCTGTTTAAGATTAGTAGAAATCTAGTCTGTAAGCGAGGAAAATATCACAAACCTATTATTACAAAAGCTATTACTCTTCATCTGCGTAAAATCATGGTGTGGAAAGATTAATTATCCTTTGGAACGGTAATGATGTCTGTCAACAGGATAATTTGCAGAGAATTCGCTGGGAGTCGTCATCTGAATGCGATTGTGAGACCACTGAGGGTTTAATGTGGGGATTAGCAGTGCTGATTGTGTTTTAGGATGAGAGAGAGAGGAAAAAGGACATTATTCTAAAAAGTAAAAATTACATCAATAGGGCATGAATATATTAAAATGGAAGTTATCTAAAACAATAACAGTGAAGAGCTATGAGTGAGTGACCTCCAGGTGCCACCCACAGCATGAACTTTTGACCTCCTACAAAAAAAAAAGTCATCATCTGTTATCACGACTCCACACACCAATGCTCCACAGAGATAATGTCACACAGCACCCGAGCCACCTCAGATGGTTCACATCAGCACCTTGGTGCTCAAAAACACTATGGCAACTGCTCGCACGCCTAATCTCTCTTGGGTGTGAGATGCAAACAGGGCTAATATGTTTGAAGAGACAGCAGTGATCACATTTCTAAGTGACTCCCCGTGTCCTATGAGGATTGCAAAATAATGAATGTTCCCAGAAAACCACAATCCGTTTTCAAAACACTTGATCCTAAGATGACAAGCGTCGGACTATACATTATGTAACAGCCTTCCTTTCTCCACCACTGATCAAAACTGGAGCAAGTTCTCTGGTACATCTTGCTCGTGCTTTTTCAGTTTCAGGTGCTGAAAAACGCGGTGCTGGGAAATATCTGCAGAGCAACTGCTTTTGATTTTCAAAACAAACGCGCGCGTTTAGCAAAACACATCATGGTGCCTACTGTCAAAATAACAAGACAGCAGAGGTCATCCAGTGGTGTGAGGAAACGAAGCAACAAAGAGAAAGAGACTGTTCATGACAAGATGGGTTGATTATGCAACAGCATACGTGCAAACATGCACCACACGTACAACCTAACGCAGTAGAAACATAGAAATTGCTCCACCACTGCCTCTGAGTTTAACTCAATTGTTTTCAAAGTTGCACATTTATTAAGCTGTTACCATCTTAAACCCAGGATTGGAGAGAATAATAACCATTAGGAGAGTGTTGTGAAACCATATTACAAGCTCTTTTCATCTCTGGCTTCCTCTGTTTTCCTCCTCTGCTTCCTTTCTCCATCCCTCCCCCATAAAATCCCCCATCGCAGACTAGACCAATCCGCTGTCACCATCCCTTCATTCTTTACTATGTAGGCCTCCCATCCCCACTGTTTTCCCTTTTGCACACACACACACACAGACATATACACACAGGGCCTTCTCTCCTCTGTGTGACCTTGACTGGTTAGCACTCCAGGGCTTGTTCTGTGTTTCTCCCTCTTCCTCTGTCTCTTCTGCTCCCTCCATATTTTCACGCTCGCCTCCACGTTATCGTCTGCCTCACTACCCCGTGCTTTCTATCACTCTTCCCCTGGACGGCGGATGTTTAACCGGTGCGCACCCTCCCAAGACAGAGGAGAAAGGGACAGAAGATGGCAGAGAAAGGAGAAGTGAAAGTCCTCTCCCCCTCCCCTCCTCTGGAGCCAAGTGGACTGAGACTCGTAAAAATAACTCCAGCTCTACAACGGCACATCAACAAGTCTACTATATAGATCTTATTTATTATCATATATATTAAAAAACAATGTAGTCAATTCAGTGAGAAACACTTTAATCAAACATCCATATAAAGTATATTAAAATTTAATGCATGGTTTAAAACACACTATAATGTAGCTGTTAGCAAATGTCAATTTTTAACTCCTCCTGTGGGAATTCAACAGATAATGAATAGAAATTTAATCATATAAAATGAATAGCTTTTAACACAACTTAATATCCTTCAAGCTACTGTCTAGCAAACAATGTTTAAATGTTTATATAGCGGTGATATTCAAATAGGTGTAAAGTAAATACTAATTGCTTTTGGTATCTAAGATTACGCTGCATGACGTAAGACCAATTTTTCAAACCAGCCTCAAACCAGTTAATCAATAAAAAGTAATTTCTTTTTATTATTATTATTATTATTATTCACAGATGCAACTTTATTTATTTATTCATTTTTTCCAAAGAGTGATTAGAGTTTGCTGTAATCAACTAGCAGAGCATCCTGTTCCACCGGGGAGGATGACAAGTTCTCTCAGTGGAGCAGTGAAACAGCAGTTCCAAATCTGCGTTTTAATGCAGGTGTTCCTACAAAAGCATCTAATTGCCTCCATCGCAGCTTTGTAGCCTGTTCCTCTGACTCCACTGATCCTCCAGATTTTCCCAATGGCTTAGATGACAACATCCATCTGTATAATAAATTGGTACTGTTAACCATTTGAATATCCATTCATAGCTAAATAAACTTAAGCTCAAGTAATGGAGAGATCTATTAAATGTCAAACAGGATAATTAAGTGCTCTCTACAATTACTCTATTCCTGTGCCAATTCATGTACCTTATGAATCTAAATGTCTCCGCTGCTATTTTGTTCACCAATCTGATGCTTACAGACTGAATCGAATGCATTTAATTCAGACTTTTGCAATAAGATATGACATTTTCATCTACTTCACGTCTGATATCAATGTACCGAGCTGAAGGACAACAGAATAGCTCCCGGCAGCTCTATGCTTTAAATAACACTAGGAGAGAAAATAGAGGGCATCATGAATGAATATCTCCACTAATCGTTCTTTTGAGTTTGATCACAGAAGTATAGACTTGTTGAACGCAGCTACCGGGCCAGTAGTGACACCCTTTCTCTTAGCATCCACTTCCTTTTTTTCCAATTCATTTTGCTCTAAGAGGCATGGACATTACCAAGACTGCCACAGCAACGTCCCAACCAAATAATTTCTCATCCCACATTAGTAAAACAGCCATGAAGTAGAAGGACATCATCAATTTCTACAGGGCAATAATAACAAAGAGGCTAGCAACTCGCAGTCTTCCGCTGACTCTTAACACTTCACACCGTGTTAAAGGCTCCTCGCAAATTCCCTCCATTTTAACATTTTCATTTCCTTTAGCAGTTAAAACTCTTTGATGCTCAACAAGAATTGTCTGACACCAACGCGCTGAAACACCAGCAACTTTCAAGCCATAACGAGAGAAGTTTAATTCACATGTGAGATAATATAGTAAATAACATCCATACAGAAGGTCAAGTTCATTATGAAAATGTTTTTAAGAGCATATTTGAAGTTGCCGGACAAAACCGGAAGACAATTTTCGACTCATGATACTCGCGTGAGCACGACAGTTGGACAATTTTAAATTCGCAAATGTTCGTCGTCACCGTAACCACAAGCGATAACTGGAAATACATAAAATATTTTCAGACTTTACCTGTTTGTTTTACTGCTTCCACGCTCTCTGTGTCTTTGATCTGCTTTTATAAAGTCCACAAATTTCATCAACACAACCCCGTATCCATAGATGTAATAATAAGAACCGTATCACACAAATCAAACTTTTCATCCGTTTCCTGATCCTCTGTGACGTCAGCTAAAGCTCACCTCTGATAGGCTGTCGCGGCTTTTTTTTTTTTTTTTTTTTTTTTAACGGCTGTTCGCGTCGCCCGGCGCGAACTCGCGTCTGTTCGCGTCCTTTCATTCATTTTGAATGTGACCGCGTCGCGCGAAAATTTCACTTCGCCTTTGGTCTGAGATTAATTGTTTGATAAAAAATATTTGCGTAACTACGCTGACATGTCCACAGTGACAATGCTATCATGTTCTTGTTTAGGTAAACAGCACAGCCACATGTGTAGCAATTAGCATTAGCAATTTAACATTTACTATAGCACCATTTCCAATAAACACAAAGTACAACTGAAGCTGCTGGATGTTACCATCATTACACCACATCCCTAACATTAGTTAAATTAATTCTTTTAGGGGCACAGAATTGGGTCAGTTAGTATTAAAACAAAAATAAAAGTCCATATTTTATGAGTTTATCTTAATATTCATGGTAGTCCTTTCTACATTTATCATATGATAGCTTCTGCTGCTGGTTGTCTAACCTTTTTAGGTGGCAGTTTTATCTACAAAGAGGCCAAAAATAATCGCTCTACCTGAGGAGTTCTCTCAGCCTGGGTTCTACGTGCCAAACTTACGTCATTTAGATTGGTAGCCCCGGCCAGAAGTTTGGACTCTTGCCCACAGCTGAGTCCAGTATCAACTTAAATCAATAGTGATCCTGACAGTATTACTATATATCATATTCAAGTGGTAGATAGTGTGGGCTGCCAGACATTGTAGGGGGACCACACATTAAATAAATTCAAGGAAATTTGTCTCTGATGTACAAACTCTGTCTCTAGTCTTGGAACCACAAAAATAATAAAAGAGATAAAATGTTGACATATAGAAGGATGAGACTTTATGCCGTTGAGCAAACAAGAGAAGCGTCGCACTGGTTCCTTCATTACGTAAGGGCATTACAACTGAACTGGACAATGACATATACTCAATATAAGAAGGAAAAATGTCTATAGAGGACACTGCTCCATCTAGAGAAGCCATGAAGCTGCATTACTGAGCCACATCTTGCTGTCAGTTATCCAGATCAGGGTGATTACATACATAATACATGAAGTCAGTCAACCACAGGTTCCCTCTATGAACACGTCCCCAAATCTAAACTGTACCTGAACTGTTCTCACTCAGTGCAATCGCTCAATAAAGGCATCGGTTCCAGTCCAACAAAACTATTACATTCATCAATAGATGAGGCTGGAAAATGCTTCATTTTCTGATCCCCTGCTGTCTGACAAGTTGGAAACTACAATGTGTTCCATTTGGTAAGAAATCTTTTAGTTTTCAGCTTACAGCTGAAATTCCCACTGAAGTGGGAATAAAAGTCAGTCTCCCTGTAGCACAGACATTTCACAAGCAGGGACGTTCTTCTGCTTGTGCATGTGGTGATGATGATGCCGCCTGCCTGCCTGACAGATTTTTCACACTTTTTCTCACACGCTGGTAATGATTAAAAAGCAGAAACACACACTATCGTGTGTTGAACCACATGATTTTAAGCAAAAATGTCAAATGTTTGCTAGTTTCAGCTTCTCAGATATGAGGATTTGCTGCTTTCCAATCCAATAAAAAATACCCTGACTACCTCTGATGAAAAATAAAAAAAATAAATTAATTTCAAAATGTCACCTTGGGCTCTGGGAATTTTAATGAACCTTTTTCTTTTACAATTTCAGAGAATGAGCTAGAAATCAACTGATTGAGAAAATAGATGGGGCAGTAAAAAGCAACCATTCATTACTACCACTCTACAAAGATGTACACTACATACTAACATACACTCTAAAGTACCCAACACCTCAGATATCTAAATAACTGTTTACTGTTACTTAAAGAGCCTTACATGTCACAATACTCTATCTTTCCATTACTCTGTGTTTAAATAGTCACTGATTCTACATCTTTGTTTATTTAAGTATACATACGCTGCATAACTTTGTTTATGAAATAATAATTTATGTGTAATCTTAATCTGCCAACTCTACTAAGTGATTCAACATTTTTAAACATTATTTTCACAACAATTAAGGAAGGTTTGCTGTATGTTGGATGCATGGTCCGAACATCCCCAAGTTGTCCATTAATGGCCTACAATCAAACCCTGCAGGAGCTCGCACTGCTGCATTTTGAACATCAGTAAGTAGTCTAAATAGTTGCTGAATGTTTTCCAGTGGGTATAAATAACGAACCATTTAGCCGTCAGAATGAAGAGACAATAACAGGGTGCAACATTATGTCCTGCATTCATCCCTCTCTACTGTCACCAGTTTACTTTTTCTCTCTCTCTCTTAAGTTCAGTATCGATCAGAGTCCACATCCAGTCCTATTTCAGATGTTTATTTGACAGTAGCCGGCAGTTTGTGTGATCGTCAGGCTCACATATGATCAACCTGCTTGTCCTCACCCCGCTTTAATCCTCTGAGGCCATAATCAATATGTCCCTGGTAGACCTTTCTCCCTCTCTTTGCCAATCCACCTTGAGACGCAGTGTGAATTTAAAGGCCACTGCAGGGGGAAACACCCGGTGGAAAAAGAACACCCGTTCACATGAATCAATTCAAGCTGTGTCAATCAAACACTGAGTTCTTTACTTAAAAGAGTAGCATCGCTTGTCAGTTTGCCGACATGACTTTATATCACTTGCAATCGATTAACCCCTGGAAAGAGTCGTTTGCCTTAAACCTGAACCAAATAACCACAAAGTCAACAGCAGGTTACAGGTATATTAAATTCTCAACATCCTGCCAAACTTGATCACAATCAGAATCCAGTATTGATTCAACAGGGGGAAGTTACATAAACATGAAATGGCCCATACAGGGATTGAACCTTGGTGTTATTAGAACCACACTCTAACCAACGGAGCTAACCGGCCTCTTTTAGTCTCTTAGCAAACCCCTGTTACTAACTTACATGACCTCCTGGAGTAGGAAGTCATGATCATGAAAACATGATCTAAAAACACCTGTTAATATCCTTCTATAAGCCACAGTAAAGAAATAAGATAGCCACGCAAACAACTGGGATTGTTGTCACACACAATGGTGCATTAAGCCCATTGCTAATGTCTTTATGCTCACAATGAAAATGTTAGCAAACATTGTGGTGTGTAGCAATTAATATTTAACATGATCATTTTATCTTAGCATACCAATTAGTACCAGTCATTAGGGAGAGCTGACACTGAGAGTAATGTCATAAGTTTTACAGGTTTTTAAATCATAAACTGAAGTACTGGGATATAAATGTTGACTAGTGATGAGGCTAAAGCCCTTAGGGTTCACCATCTGGGGAGCATGCACATCTGTATCCAATAGTTATAACGGGATTTGAACCAAAGAGGTCAAAACTAATCGGTCAACACTGCCTTCACTGGAGCCTTTCATGACTATAAATTGATGTATTTGACTGGAAAATGATCATTTATATCATGACAATAGATCATTCAAAATTCTTAAAATAGAGACAATTAATAACAACAAAAAAAAAACAGGCATCAGTTGGCGTCTCTAACATCCTGATGGAAACTTTATTAGAACCAGTTCAATTAAACCTCACAAGTAATTTAAAGTGTGAGCAGTTACCATGACGACGAGCTAACCAACAAGATCTTTAAGCCCATTAAAAATAAAGTTTGTCTCTTTAATATTCATACTGGGAAATCATTCACTTCCGTGGGAGTCAAGAGTTTAAAGTGACCTCAATGAGATTTTTTTAAATCTCATTCAACACAAATGAGGTCAAACATGGTGCAGGTTTGCTACAATAGGGGAAGGTTTTTTTTTTTTTTTTAGAGGTTGTGTGTACATTCATAGGCTCCTCTGACTTGCATCATTGTTGTACAACCCGCGGTCTCCTCTTATACACGGATGCTGCTACTGGTACTGATGCTGCTGCTCGCACACATCCCGTACAGTATCATGTTGACGTCCGCGTGTGTGTGTGTGTGTGTGTGTGTGTGTGTGTGTGTGATCGCATTATCTCACATCGCAAGGAAATGAACAAAAAAAAAGAAAGAAAGAAAGAAACGGCTCCTCCCACTCTGCCTTTTTGCTCTTTTACACCACCCTCCCTTCTTCTACATCTTCTTCTTCTTCTCCGTCTCTCCTCCCCTCCCTCCTCCCCCCCTCGGTATAAGCAGCAGGTGTTATTCTCGTATAACCTGAAGATGTAGGTGGTAGTTAGCATTACCTCTTAGCCCCAGAGAGTGATTTTATGCTTGGTGGTAACAGCAGGGGAACACGAGTCGAGTGTGTTTTGTGGGCACCCGATGAGAGAAGAAATCACGCCTCAACAACACGTGGGAGAGAGAGAGAGAGAGAGATTACTCAAATATGCCTCCTTTGTACCCTCTTTACCCCTCTGGCTGCTGCACGGTGATCCATCCCCTCTCACTAATAACCTGCAGCCTGAATCGTTTTATAGAATGATTTTTTTTAAATGCAGGATGTCGGATAAATAATATATTTATAACACTTATGTTTCATTGTAGCTAAAAAGGCTTTGACCTTGTGTTATGGTGCCCTTATAAGTAGGTAGTGTAAAATATATCTGAAATGTTCTGCACAGCACGAGGAGAAATAATGCATATGATAAAGTGTCTGTGTCTACAACAGGTTCACAATTGTTCGTTCACGGTGCATTTACAATAAAATGCATTATTGAGCAAATGATAAGCATCCTCCTAGGGAGGCAATTAACTGCACTGATATTACATAATGACAGCCCACACTTTTCACCAGCATCATCCGCTCCATTCTTAAAGGATACAAATATAGAAATAGAAATAAAAGACAAGAACGCGGGGAGGGGATAACGTGCGTGTGTGTGTGTGTGTGTGTGTGTGTGTGTGTGTGTGTGTGTGTGTGTGAGAGAGAGAGAGAGAGAGGATAGTACATATCCCCACCACCATCACCACCACCTTTTCATGTCACCTCAGAGAGAAACGTCAGGTCAGAAGAAACGAAACACCTTGAAACTGTCAGGATGAGTAGCAATTCTTGACAGGATCTTACCTTTGCTATTGTCCTCTTCCCTGTTCAGATACATGGCTGTTTTAATTTCACTCCGAAAGCGGCTGAAATGCGATGGCGTTTGTCTTCTCAGTTATTATTATTATTATTATTATTTTCTTTTTCTTTGTTTTTCTTTTTTCTGGTCGGGTACTCCTCTGGCGTGTGTCTTGAACTCCGCTGATGTGGTGTGTAGTAGTAGCTGCTGTTTGTTGTTTTGTTGCTTCTCAACAGCCTCTCCTCTCCTCCTAGTGGATAGGTAGGCTAACCAGTTTAAGTCTCTCCCTCCCTCTCACTCTCACTGTCTCTCTCTCTCTCTCTCCCCTCCCTCTCCTTTTCTCTCTCTCTCTCTCTCTCTCTAATAACCACCGGTTCACTGTGGCTCAGAGGACAAAATGGGGAGAAGTGACTTTTGCAGCTGTGTTAAGTCTTCATCTGCTGCCACGTGTGATTCTTAATTCTGTCTGTGCACAGATTTGTCATCTTAAAATACATTTATGTACTTTGCACTGACAGCCTCTGCAAGCATATTAAAAAAAAGAAATAAAATAAGAAAATAAAATCACAATGTGCAAAAAGTTCTCATGATGCAAAACTGACCCTTTAAATCAGTTTTATCTAATTTTAAACTGCTTTATTTCCAATTTGATCCCAACATGTTAAACTACGTCCAGATCCGTTGTTATAACAAATGATCTGTAATCTATTAAGAGTATTACAGGTTTCAATTTTCTAATTTTACTGTAGTTAAGATTAATTACCAGCTATTTTGATGATGGTTGGTCAGATAAAATGAATTATTTCAAGACAGGTGTAATATCACTTTGGTGAAATATTAAGGTGACAAAAATGGAAATACTTAGTCAAGTCTGGATGTTTTTCTTTTTAATTATGATGATAAATTAGTTATCAAAGCACAATGTTGTTTTGTGGTCTGATTGATGTGATTTAATGAGGCAGTTTGTAAATTTATGCTTATGAAAACTGTGCTGTTGTGTCAGCAAACATTAAGATAAGTAAGAACCCATCTGGCTCTGTCACTTCAGCCCCACATGCTGCATATCTATATCACCACTTAAAGCCAAACGCTTGTCAGATGGTCTTGCATTCAGGGCACTGTCCTACGTGAGTTTATCGATCACATTATTAGGCACGGGCCGGAGATTAAGAGCTCTCAAGGAGTAATTGGGTGCGTCCTCTGCCAGGTGATGTGGCTGCTATGCAAATGCTCTCAGAATTAGATGCAGAAATGAGATGTAGATTATTTTACCTCTGAGTATTCAGGCTGTCTTACATCACACACACACACACACACACACACACACACAGGGCGGATCTGTAAGTGGAGAGGGAACAATTTGTCCATGACCTTGACTTAGTCCTAGAAAAAAATCTAGTCAAGAAAGCAATTTAAAACAATTTCTTCAATTATTTTTTTTCCTTCTTGCTCTCAGAGCAAATTTCCAATTTGTGATGGAACTTCTTGTTACTTCAAGCTGTTAGTCGGAGACATGGGACATTATAAAATAAATGGGATAAGCCATGACAGTTATTAAAACCACAGCACAACATCAGCGTCACCACTCTGCCTTTTAGTTGAACTGGTTAAAATGATGTGATGTAATGTTTTTATTGTACTTCACAGCCTTTCACTTACTCTTGGTGTGCCTGAGTAATAAATATACAGGTTCTTTTTCTTTTTGTAAAACAGAAAGCTAATATTCCACTCCATCATGTGGCTCTCTGATATCATAGATTGTAATTCAGTAGGATATGAGTACAGCTGCACTGTCAGATGTAAATGTTGTGAGTATTTTGCAATAAGGCAACAAACAGTTTTTCTTGCAGCTTGTCAATAGAGCCGGGAAGGTCATTTGCTCAAAGCATCCTGCAGTGATTTCCATTTGATTATATTTTGTTTTGCACTGCGCCCCGTGTTATTTGTTCACTACTGAGAATCTTTTGCCATTTGTTAGGAGAATTCTCTGCAGACTAATTTGACCACAGTCTATTCCCAGATTCCTCCTCCTTCTGTGCTCCCAGCATCATTGTGCCTGTCACTGATGCATCTGTCTCCACTGGTATCTATAAATACCCCCCTTCTCTCCCCTTCAAAAACCTGATTCCCATTGATTTAGTGACCTATATACACATCACCACCATCCTCTCTCTTCCTCTGGTTCTCTGCTTCTTCTATCGATGGTCCTTTACTGTCTCCACCTCTTGATTTCCCTCCATCATTCTCTCCCTTTAAGCTCAACTTAGTCTACCTTTTTTCCTCCACCCTCTTCCCCTCCTCGTGTGAGAAAGCATGAAAGGCTAATAATAGTTCACAGTGGAAGCTTAAGTCATGACACACGAAAAGGGGATTTGAATGAGAATATGAACAGTGGCTGGTCTTCATTCCTATATTTCAAAGTCATATCGTTGTAGTAAACTGAGCCGTTGGCTAATTTGTGTGTGTGTGTGTAAACAATGGAGTCTGATGAAAGAAGTGTCTCAGAGAGAAACAAAATTCAATATGAAATCTGACTCTGGCTGAAATAAGACCTGGATATAACAGACATGTCAGGAGAACAGTGTCTCTGTGTGTGCATGGTTAGACTTATATTATAGTGCTATGATATAATTATACTGCAGGGTGCTGCAAAATAGCACCCTGGAAACTAATGCTACACACACTTATATCAAATACATAGCAAACAGCAGGGTATTAATGATAAATAATAAATAACCCCCTGTCACACACTCAGTTGTGCTGGAACATGCAGGAATCCCTGGATTAAAACACATTACATAAACATTAGGTGAAATCCTCAAGGAGACATGTTTTCATTCTCTTATAACGTGACTTATGAACATGTATTGTTGCTGTATTATTTTTCAAGTGAAACAATGGAGATCACAGCTGCAAGAGAGAGAAAATAGCATGACTGAGAAGGAGATAGGTAGACAGAGCGTGAGATCAGAGCGCATGATTTAATGCCACCCCAGCCGAGCTTCACGTACACCTTTAGGTGTTCGTACACCGCTGTTGACACTCATCTCACTCCCAGCGTTCAAGGGTAACACTTATACCGCGACCCCACACTGACACCTGGTGGCTCCTCAAGGCAGAAAAAAAAAAAAAATCACCACATCTTTAACAGCCTTAAAAAACTTCCACTGTGCTCCCCTGAGGAGCCACAATGTCATTCTGCTGGTGCTGTTTGGTTTTCATATCACAACTGCAAAAAAAAAAAAAAAAAAAAAAAAGAGCAGCATCAGTTGTTCAGATGACCACTAGACCTTGAAAGCAGAAACAGTGATGAGTGTGTTTTAAAAAAATAAAAAATAAAAGTGTAACTCTCAGCACAGACAACTACATGGGGCGATTTCAGGACAGTCAGTTTATTGAACAGTAAATTGTGACAGGAAACACAATATTTTCTTGTTTTTTTGTTTGTTTTTGTTTTTTCTCGTCCTAGACACTGTAAACAACGTCTAGGACAAACTGTGTCATTTACCACACGTATTCATAAACACCCTCTGTCATAGAGAGACATTTGTAGATGGACAGTGGTAGGAGAGGGTTGTGGTGGTGGTGGTGGGGAGGGAGCGGGTGAAGGGAGGGGGTTCCTTGTTTATTTGTCTTTGTTTATTTATTTATTTTAAAGTGCTATAATGCACGATTCCTCTCGGAGGAAGAGAACAGAGGCCGTGAACAGAACCTCAGGACCTTAGAGGGCCTCCAAGGTCCCGGTTGCATTACTCATACATTGTGTGATGTTGTGATTGACAGGTTGTGTTCGGTGGACTTTTTCTTTTCCTTGCGTGTGTTTGTGTTTATTTTTTTTTTCTAGTGTAGTATCTGTGTCTGGCTTCTGTTTATTGCATATCAGTGAGCTGGTTCATGAATTTTATTTTTTTTAAGTGAACGTGTAAAGCACAGATCTTTAGATTAAAATGTAATAAACTCTTCACTATAATTATAATACATCTCATAATATCTAAGGTACATTCTTATATCTGATTCACTTAGAATATGTAGGCGATATACATTTTGTCACTAACTGCTGATGGGTAACATAGTGGACACCGCTGTCACATGTGGTGGTGTCTCCTTATGACCTGTTGTCTCAGCCCTATGGATCAAGTTTTACAGACATAGATACACTTTTCTTACAAGACTAAAAAGATAATCTCAATCGATGAATCAGACCTTGATCCACATCTGCAAAAGCAGCACATAAGACTTTGTCTGACTATTCAAAAAAGTGGGTCATGTGGTCTCTTGTGCCTAATAATCCTTTGTGCTTCCTTTGATTGTATACACTCTAAATGATACATTTGGTGTTCAGGAGCTCCTCTGTGCTAACCTGTGCTAACCTGTGCTAACGTGCGTTAACCTGCGGTCAGTGGGTGGCAGAGGAGAGTGACAGAAAGAGGGGAAAGAGAGAGAGACAGAGACAGAGAGAGAGAGAGAGAGAGAATGGGGTCTGACAATCAAAGAGAAAAATTACCGCAGTGTCACACAAAGAACTACACATCAACGACTACAGCACTACACGTTCAGACACGCACGCACATACGTAACCAAATGCACAAAGGTCAGAGAAAAATTTTCACAGCTGAGTAAAAATCAAATGACTTGCACGACATTTTCAAGATTCAATCAAAAAAAAAAAAAAAAAGATTAAAAAAAAAAACGGGATAGAGGCGAGGGGTGGGGGGGTTATGTGGGTTCAAAAATCATAACAATAATCTCATTAACACAGAAAAAGATCACAAAAACAGCATATATGAGATGAAACTGGCAACTGGAATGTTGAAATAAACTACAACGGTAATTTTATAAAGACGAGCATCACGTGAATAGGCAGGGTTTTCTTTTTTTTTTTTTTTTTTCTCCGCTCGTCACCTGCCCCCGTGGCCGGAGGTGCCGGTCGATGTCTAGCGTTGCCTTCGTCCCTCACTGACCTATGGCTTTCAGTTAAGACACTGATGATGCTGAGATAACGCTAGCATGTAATTCAGTCAGTGTACAGCCTCGGTCGTCGTTAGTGCCAGACACTGTTATATTGCAGCTATGTCATGAAATTAAAAAAAAAAAAAAAAAAAAAAAGCACCATTCAGAAATAAAGATTTATAGTCTAACGTCAGCAGGTCCCTATTGGCTTTGTCCAGAGCGTTTTTTTTTTTTCTTTTAATTTCCATAACTGTTTAAGTAGTGCCACAGGTCATTCACTTAAAACGAACAACATCTCTATCATCATTGCATGATGCTTCATTTGGTCCTTGTTAATAAAACAGTAGGAAACAGGACAATACGCTGACCCTTAGAGACTTAAAACCAAAAAAAAAAAAAAAAAAGGGTGTGGGGGTGGGGTCACCTCCTCAGAAACATCTAATCGACGCTAGCGTTTCCAACCTTTTTTGCATACAGTAATAAACCATCATCAATATGCTGCATTTTAGTTCAAACAATGCTTGTTGCATTAAAAACACGTTCCTTCATTGATATGTCCACATCATCATTACAACAAAAATCACCACAATATGGATCGAGTTGGGGGAGCTGGAGAGGTAGGTGTGCAAATAAGCCGTCATGTACAAAACAAAAAAAATAAATCCTAAAACGTAAAATTCATATCATCTGCATATGTACAATATAGTTAAGGTGGACACTTTGACACAGAGAAAACAACACATACAAATATATAGTGCTATACCGCCTATAGAAAGGAATATTGATAAATAGATCTCACTCCCACAAATGATAATACACTGAAAAAGTTGCATATCTACAGTGCAACAGTACAACTGACGAGCTGCTTGAACCGGTGGGAGCGAGGAAGGAATGTGATTGGATATTACACATCAAAGTCACCTTGATCTCCGGCAAGATAAACCAATGGCAGGGCTTCAGTGTTGTGATGCATAAACAAGACAAGAGATGGCTGCTTTTTCCCCCCAGCAGCTTAAAGCAAACAAAACCTCTAAAGCAAACAAAGCAGAGATGATTTGGTAAAAACCATAGAAACAACGACAATACATCTATTTCATTTTCTGATAAAGACATAAAAGTTTTTTTTTTTTTTTTATATCAGCTCTTTGGGTCCTGCCATTGAATTCAAGTTCAGAGGAAAGTATTTAAATTGAGTGTTAACTCCTCTGTAAACAATAATAATGATGTCTGTATCTAAAGGGGACATGAGCTACTCCAGTTATGTTCTTATTGGCTCCACGATGGATGACTGGTCTAATCGTCTGTCATCCTATTAAAATGACTTTCAGACCACTTAGTGTTCACAGCTAATGCCTTCATCTGGATCCACAATGAATCTCAGAGCCAAATTGCCGCCACACTGCTTACTCTCTGTGGACTGAACTTTTTTTTTTTTTAAAGCGTTTTTGCACTTTTGGCTCCAATCCAATCAGAGATGTAACAGCAGGTGTTTTTCATCATCACACAAAAGCAAAACGCCTCCTTCCTGCTGCGACATCAATGACTGGGGTGTGGCCTCAAGTATGACGTGCTCGACAGTTTCAAACCTCAGGAAGAGAGCATGGAAACAGATGTTGAACAGTTAAAAACGATGCATTAATGTAAACTGGTAGTGCATAATTCCCAAATGTACCATACTGTCTGATCAATCTAGTGTGCAACGGGGATACAGAGCTTTCATTCATTCACAGAGCCACAACAGTCAAACTATCGTTGTAACACTAAATATCAGATGGAACCTGATCTACTCAAAAACGCCAAAGGCAATCAAAGTCTGCTTGGAGCTGAATGGTTGAGTTCATTACAACCATTTACAGGAAGGGGTGTGGCTTCTTAGGAAAGATCATAGGAAGTGTGCTGTTATCACATTAACACATTCCTTGGGTCTGTGAAATGAGAGGCATTTATGTTGCTCTACTTCTACGTATAAGACACAAGGTCTGGGGAAAAATCTTACATAGCATTTTAGTATAAATTCTACCAGAGTTAAAAGTCTGAATTTAGCGAGTTAGGGGTTCAAATTTCCAAAATATCATCATGGTCGTCTATTGTCTTTTTTGCTATTTATAGGTTGATGCTGTTTTAGTACTGCAGTACTAAAGTACCTGCAGGACGGCAGCTACCAAGGGCAGTATGACTACTTTAGAATATATTAAAAGATGCAATAAGAATGTAATAATTGTAAATCAATATCCTTTTAAAACTTCAACTGATATTTGCGGCTTCATTTCCAGAGAGTTAGGTGAATCTGCCTGGAATTTGTTTTTGTTTTTGTTTTGTTTTTTTGTGTGTGTACCACCATAGGCAGCTTGGCAAATAAAGGCTCTCTCCTAAACTAGTTCAACATTCAACACAACAAATTTTGGAAATAAAATGAAGTGATTGGTCAGAACGTGACCCATCGAAGACTTCTTTTTAAAATGAGATGATTCCTCACGCAGTCGGTGTAATTATGGGAGGGGAAGGCAGAAAGTAGGCGCTTCTTAGTTGTCTTTTTTAGGCAAGAAGCTGAGGATAAATTCACCCACACCCAGGAAGTAGACAACCTGGGCGATGCCGAACAGAGGCGCAATGACCAAGGCTCGACAGTAAGCTCCCTTCAGGAAGGCTGACGGACCCTCATTACGCAGAATTTTCCTAGAGAGAAAACGAAATGAAAGCTCATTAAAGTCTGAAACATACAGCCGGCCGTTAGTTTTGTGCCAGTAGATAAGCTGGTACAGTCTCACACATGGTGTAACAGTAAAGACATAATGAGGTTACCTGATACAGTCAGTCACTCCGCTGTACGTGTCCTCTGTGCTTCCTCTGTTCAGGGACTGCAGCCGAGTCTTTATCACTGTGATGCACAGAGCAGAACTCAGGTGAGTTTATATATATATATATATATATATATATATATACATCAAGCGTGCTTTGCTTTAACAATGTTCGTCGTCTCGCTACTCACCATCGACAGGGTTGACAGCAACAGCTGCTGTGCTCCCCGCAAGGCAGCCTGAAATAAATGACACGTAGAAAGGAGCGGGACCATCAGCGCCTCTCTTACCCAGGTTATTCAGATTGGCAAAAAGGGGGAAATAGATGATGGAGAAAGGAACATCCCTGAAATAAAAAAAAAGAAGAAAAATAAGAGTGATGATAAGCCACAGGAAAGTTGAGTGTGTGATTTTTGAAACTATTCCCTTCTTGACAGATCTGTTTACCTGAGCAACGTGGCACCGAGGCCTTTATACAGCCCAGCAATACCCTTTTCCCTCAGTAAATCTCTTGTGAGCTGCATGGCTGTTGGGGACTTTGTCTCCACAGCGCCAGCTGCCACCGTCTCTGGCATCAGCTTCCTCTGAGCAGCTGTTGATCATGAGACACGGAACATTAATAAAAGTAAATTCATGGATTAAAGCTACTTTGAAACAATGGGGATCATTACATGGTTATAATAGCAGGTGTGTGGGCAGACATTTTGAATTCATAACAGTAAAAAGAAAGACCCAGATAAAGCAGATGTAATCTCTAATGTGACCACATGAGGCCACTGTTCCCTCAGTTAACCACATTAAGACTATTCATTCTTTTGCCACTGTCTGGATTTAATTTCCTCTTACCAATTCGACCAGCATCTTGGAGCTGGATTTTCAGCATCTCCATAGGAGTTGTGACAATAACCTAAAACAAAACAAAACAAAAATAGTAATGACATAAAGACAATGTCAATATGTGCACAGATGAGCTCATTTTTCCATTCGTGTAATTGTAATAATTTATGGTTTAATTACGACTGTTCGTGTCAGAAGAAACGTGCTTCCAGTTAAAATCTGCTGGTAATCATTTGCCAAATGTCAGCTCTTGTTTACCACGATAATCCACATAGTAGTAACTAGTTAACTGGATTAAGGGTGAGATGGCCGTGTTCTCAGCCGCAATCTAAATCCAAGGTTTGCTGCACTTAATCTAATCACGTTCAACGGGGTTTGAGGCCTTTGCCCTCATTGACAACAAGCATTTCCCTCTGAGTCACTCAGTCGGAGCAAACGGCCAAGTGCTCTCACAAAGTCTTATCTGATCACTCTCATCTAGCTGCCAGCGCATCACCTCCTGAGAGAGGAGAGCATTTCAGTAATTAGAAATCACACATGACAATGGAACAGCGCAGATCACATTCAGATCAAAGATAACTGGGGGAAAAAAAACGGCGACACAAACTGCGAGCACGTTCCTGCGACTAACACGTCTCATTTAAATGTGATTGCGTCTAATTCTCACTGGAGGCAGAGACAAATGAGACGATGGCTGAAGCCCAGCGGTTTTGTACGTGAGTAGACGCTGACGGTGCTGAAGGCGAGGAGATCCAGATGGAGAACAGGAGGACGTAATTAAAGGAGCACTTCACTCACTCACCTGGCATGTGCCTGCCCCGCACCCAGCCAGCATCTCCTTGAACAGAGTGAGTTTTCTGGAGGAAAAAGGAGATTAAAAAAAGAAAAAAAAAAAAACAACAGTGACAAGTGGCTCATACATATTTTATTCTGATCTTGCTTTAAATTGAGTGAGAGCCAGACAACTTTATTTTCCACAGTCCTGGAAGAAGAAGTTGTCACCACCTACGCTAGTGATGCTAATCTCTGTCTTCCAGATCAACATGTCAGGCGCAAGGGTAGATTAATAATTCACAAGGTGAGCAGCTAGGCCAGACAAGTCAATCATTCATCTGCTTGTATGTTTTGTCACCATAGAGACAGAGATAGACGCCCCAGAAACCCTCAGGTTTATCTACGCACGCAGAGCTCACAGGGGACAATGGGTGCTCAGATTTTAGCAGCAACCAGATGATGGCTGCAAATGTTTTGACGTGATACGACTGCGTGCCAGTTTTAACTCAGTAACGTGATTTCAGACCAGACCTCTGCTGTCACACGTTCAAGTAATTCTGTATTTTTAAACCGGACCATTAACAGAGCATTGCGAAACACTCAGTGCCTTCAGTGACAGAGCAGTGGAGGATTATCTGGAGCCCTTTGGTGAGAATACAGACTAATGTGTCAGGTTACTTGTTAGTAAACACGCCGGTTAATCACAGCGTGCATGAGGGGAGTGGGTGTGTGTGTGTCAGTCAGCCTGTCAGCACTTTTCATCACTCACCCATCCTTGGAGAAGTGATGCCTGAAAAAGTCATTGGCAGCCAATTTGATGGCTTTCTCCGGCGTGACTAGTGTTAAATTCACCGCTGCTCCTGGAAGAATAAAAAAAAAAAAAAAAAAAAAAAACAGGAAAGAGGCCAATAATGAGAAAGGTGCAAAGAAATTAAAAAATAGAGGAGAAAGAAAAGAGTTTTCACCAGATAATTGCCTGGTCTTGTCAGACATGGATCCTTCTATTTTATATCTGTAGTTGATTCATTGAGCTCACATTCATAGAAAAAGTCTAGAAACTTACCTCGGTACATCCCAAAATAGCCCTCTGACCGGATGGTCTTAATAAGGCAATCTGACCTAAAACACAAATACAACAGACGGTATGTCAGTCAAACAGCTGCCTGCAGGATGAAAAGACTCTGATGATGAATTGGGTGATAATACTGATTCACTCTCATTAATTTCTTACATGCTGGTGTAAAGGCGAGATCCATTTTGCTGGTTCTGCAGACGAGTCTTGGCCAGGTCAATGGGAAACACACAGGTCACTCCGATCAGGCCAGCGATCCCCCCATTTATCAATTTGGCAGGCAAACTGGACGAAGGTGACGTCAATAATGAAAGAGACACGAAATGTTAAAAACATAAAAAGTTCACTGGATGAAAAAAAAAGGCCACAGTGTTGCTCCACCTTCAACTTTACCTGATCTGCTTGTCAGCCATTTATCTCAAGCCGCGGCTGGTCAACGTGTCAATCTGTCTGCTAGGAAGTCACTCGGTGGTCGTCCTTGTCTTTATTTGTTGTTTTGCCACAGTGGAGTTTTGTTTTGTCCCAGTGAGAATATTGTTGTCTAATTCTACTTTGTCCTCTTGTCTTCTTGCAGGTTCTGTTAGTTAACGTTTGGGAATCTCTGTCAAGACATAACAAAAGGTTCACATTTAACTTTCAGCTGCTAAGAGAAATTGGCAAACAAAATAGATGATGATTGCATGTCTGTGTACTGATGTGTGAAGCAATTCACAAACATTACAGCTTAAATCAGCTTTTGGCAACAACCAGGAAGTGAAAACCTCCCCAAATAAACAGCTCAAAGCATGTTGGAAAACTACGTCATCAACATTTTTCTGTAACGAGAAGTCAGATCAAAGTGCTATCGTGTGGTTTTTCGAGATGCAAGTGAAAAAAATAAAAAATGTTCAGACTCTGACTCTAAGTGCTGAGTGGAAGCCACAAAAAAAAAAAACAATACAAGGCTTTATCTCATACAGAAACTGAGAGGATGTCAAATGAAAACAGCAGTAAGTGTATAAGGAGAAAAAAAAAAGGTTTATAACTAAGAACTTTTGACTCTACTCTCCTGTGAGCTGTGGATGAGATCAAATAGTACTCTGCACCAGATAAAAACAATTTCTCTGTGTGTTGACAGACAGGACTAAGGAAGACAACAGGAAGACTGTGAGTTTAAAAGAGACGGCGAAAACTTAAGATCAAGTGGAGTCTCTTAGTTCTCTCAGGTTTGGCTAAAATCAAACACACATCTCAGAGGTGCTGCTGCAGAAAGTCAGAGTTGTGTCACAAACTATGATTTACACTTTAAAATCAGAAATATCCCGTATAATATCACATTTGAGAAGAAAAAGGAGAGAATGAGAAGCTTGAATGTGGAAAATTGTTCTTATTAAATGTTTGTCAACTGATTATATGATAAAAACCCATGTGTGTCATGTATTAATCCTTAGCAGGAGCCACAATGCCACATGTAGTATCAGCCTCTTCGCCATCACTGTGGAGGGATCACCTCTGGAACATCTGTGCATCCTTCGTGTCCTTGAACGCTCATGTTTTATTCATATGTTGTTTCACTGTGAGTAACTGGAGTCACATGAGAAGGAGAGAGAGAGGGGGGGGGGGGGGGCTTTTCCTGCATGTTAAAGCGACAATTTCGCGAAAAACAGTCAATGTGGTTGAGACTCTCCCTATTTTTGGTTACAGTGCAGAACACTCTCAGTGTGAAAAGATGCTTCCTATTTCCCCTTTCATTCTCTCCACCCCCTCCATCCACCAATCCCAACCCGCCTCTGCACGTGTAACCCGCCTCCTCCTCCTCGGCAGCAGCCCTCCCCCCACTCATCGTCACGAGTCACGACTCTCAAACACAGCTTTTCTGTCTCAGATCTTTGCTGACTTGTGGGCTTTTTTTTTTTTTGCACATTTGTGCGACAACAATATCACTAATTCCACAGGATCTGTGTCAGGGAGAGTGCACAACGTGTGTGGATGTTTTGGTTTCTGATAAACTCAGGCGTGAATGCAGCTGTGGTTTAGTGTTTAGTTTGGGAGGGAACTTGAGGTCCTCGATGGCTGCACCAGAGGTGGAGGCAGGAGGAGGAGGAAGAGGAGGAGGATGTGTCAGCTCTTCACACTTCACAGCTCACCTCCATCGCTCACCTCCCTCCAAACATCCATCGCCATTTTTCTCATCTAGCAGTTGCACTCAGCTGCTTTTGTTTCCCTATTTCCTGTCACTTGACTTCCTGTTGAATATGCACATAAAATATGAACTCTACAGTCAGAGCGCTGGTTTCTCACGAAACTGCAGTTCACAGATGACGATATCCATTGTTCGTGATTGGACTGAGAAGAAAATAACTAGGTTGTAGAGCGAAATGCAGTCTTACATGAGTCACTCATGAAAGTGACATCTCCCTCCTTCTTTACTACGCCTGCGGCTTTACTCGTCCACTTCGGTTCACCCACACCATACAACTGTGTCTACGCTGGGAGATTTAGTTGACTGCAGTGTCTTGTCATGACAATTGAAGTCTAGCCCAGTGTACAGTGTCCACAGACCAGTGGCTCTCATCATCCAAACCTCTTTAAGAATTCCTTTTATTCTCAGAGGGACAGAGACAAATAAACCGTCGTGAAACTAAAATAGATGTGGTGATTCCTCTCTACAGACCCCAATGTAAGCACATCAATAAATGGCTATGTCATGTTTTTGATTCGCTCCGACGAGAGTCACTTCAGCCAGGATGTGATAAAAGAGACAAAATGATGCATCAAAAAGTGAAAGAAAAACTTCTTTGTCAAATCGTTTGGCCACAAGTCACACACACATTCACACAGAGGTCATATTATGAGTTTACACCTCTTAAGCAGATAAGAACTGATGAATAAACAATAGACACAGTGATTATGCAACTTGTCAGCCCTGTAAAAAAAAAAAAAAACTTGAACTTAAAACACACACCAGCGATTGGCCGCACTTGATTAAAGAGCTGATTGAGAGTCCGGAAACCAACAGATAGATAACAGACGTGTTTTGACCCTTGTCCATCATTTCAACAAGAACTGACAACGACATAGAGATGTTTGTGAGGCAACATGTAGTGTTACAAGTTAGGATTAAAAACTCCCAATTAAATCCATGTTATTGAAACTTTTTAAAATAAAAAGCACACGTTGTCTACAGGTAAATTCTTGGTATTAGCTTCATATAAACATATTCTACAGTAGTCCACATAAAGACTGTAGCAACATTAAGATTTATTCATTCATGTGTGAATGAGACCAGATGTAATTTAAAGTGTAATAATAAAATAATATATCAAATAAAGAAACTTTAAACTACCACCTATGACTTTTAATTCTCCCTGAATGAAATATCAGTCAGTTATTATGTAACCAAGAAGAATATAATGTTAATAAAATGTTTACAAAACTAAGTCTTCAATTAAATTGGAGTTTTAACACAATTTAATAATATCCACTTTATACTGTGATTTTTTATACAATTTAATATGATTTTATTAGAGTTTTAACTACAAAGTGAAACACGACGTGAGCTTTTTTTTCCCCCTTTCCAACAACACAAACCTGCATGTATGTTGGAGAGGGAAAAAATGCTGACAATACAGGGTCAGTGCTATTAATAAAATAAGGAATGTGGATAAAAAGGCACATACGCAGTCTGCTGCTAAAAGCCTGTCTTCACAGAAAGAATTACGAGATAAATACAAACTCTGCAGACGCAAAAGATTTGAAGACAAATCCGCCCCAGTTTATTTACCATGCAAACCTCAATGCAAATTATACTCCATTTTCATTCAAATCACTATGAGAAAATTTTTACCTTATCTATCACAGCTCCTTGGCTGCCTGTTTATCCTCCACTGCCAAACAGAGTAAAGGTCCTGCTGACTAAATGACAGTTAGTTTAGAGATTGATAGTGATGATGGTGGTGGTGGGGGGGGGTACTGAATGACTACAGTCACAAAGTACTGTGCTTGTCAGCACTCAGCTCACGTGACTGTTAAGAAATGAAAATCACACGGGTCCTTCCTCATTAGCTTAGAGAAGCGGCTGTTGTTTCCAGTCCATCTGTCTCACATGTACTGGCTAGATTAACACGCTGTGGACGGATCAGCTGAGGATGTGCGGCGAGGTCTGTATTAAAACGCAACGTTGTTCCTACTGCCATCGATCAGATGTCGAACACGTCTGGTACGAGAGATCACAGAGGCCAGATCTAAATATAAAACTCAAAGTGCCCACTGTTACTTTGCTTCTGGAGCCTTTATTCTTCTTATTAAATTATAATTTGTTCATATAATTAAAGTCTAATCTAAAGTCATCCCATCAATATTAAAAGACTAGATATTTTCCGTGATATTATGTATATTTGTTGCATCAGTCATTTCTATGAGGGACTAAAAACCTGTAGTTTTCTGCATTGGTTGTATATCTCCATCTCTTTTTCCTTCACATTAAACCTGACAGCTGCTACAGTGATGCCATCATGCATTTTTATGATAATTGTTAATATTGACGGAGTCTATTTTCGGAGCATCTACAGCACTCCAGAAATAAGGGATGAATTTTGTGGTGTCACAGATAAATCTGATTACTATTCCCTCTTCTCTCCAGCATCAGGATTATAAACCTAATGCCTACTTATGAAAGCTCTCATGCAATCTCCATTTCCAACCAGTGGAGTGAGGGTTATATTATGATCTGGATGCCGTGATGCATTTCCAATGCAGGTGCTCTATTCTGAGCTCACATTACAGCCATTGAACCTGCACAATTATGCATTGTTGTAATCAAAAAGAACAAGCCGGGGTCTCATTTCCACACAGGAAAACCACTCATTCAGTGCAGGGCGGTGATGCAGAGTTTAGTCCCTCCTCTGACACCACAGGTATCCCCAGTGGCCCAGTTTCTGTCACATGGGGTCTTGTGTCTCCTCTAGTTTTCCCTCCATCTCAGCTTTCTTGCAGCCTCAGTGAGGAAATAATAGTAGTGCTTTCCTTAGAAAGAAAGCCAACCGCCGCATTAAGGCATCTGGTTACAGTTTTCATATCACAGTAAGGGCCTTGAATGGCCTGATGACTGTAACTTTCACACAGGCACACACACAGCATCTACCCACCAACACACACCACCGTACGACATTTCCATTCACTGCACATATCCCAGTGACATTTAGCAGTCCATGCCTCTGGGATTTTAGATCTATCCCTTGCCATCCTGCGTGAAGATTAACTAAGAATTTAAAGCACGGTTGTTGTTTTCCCCTGAGTTAAATTAAAGCAACATTTTCAGCCAAAAAAAAAAAAAAAAGATGAAACATTTCAGGTTGAAAACACTGGATGAGTCACCTTACACCCAAGAACGGTGCACCTCATCAATTATTTCAAGGCTGCAGGAATGCTTTATTACACATGCCTGCTTGTCCTCATCATATCCTGAATACAACTACAAGACACAACAAACACTAGTGGAAAAGTTACTTCTAAAAACATTAATTGCTATAAGTTTGATTGTCCATCTGGGATCATGCTCAGGCGTTAAATGCTTCTTTGTATGTGTGTATATGTGCATGTGTGTGTGTGTGTGTGTGTGTGTGTGTGTGTGTGATGAATCAGAGGCCTCAGCAGGGATGTTAAGAAGAAAAAAAAGCATCCAGCAGGGAAGACATTAACCAACAAGAAGGAGTTATTTTGTTCAAATCCTCCATTTTTTCCCCCTGTATGAGGTCTTCTCATTTGTTAATGTTTAGCTTAGAGTTCGGCTGCGTGATATGAGTATAGCTTCACTTCTCTCTACCAATGAAAAAAGGAGGTGGGTACAGTTTTAAGTGGGTTTAACCTCCACTGCCAACATCCCATCCGACCCACATAGACCCACACAGACGGCCGCTGTGGCCGCTTAACGCTCCAGAGGAATTATGGTTAACGGTCCTGCTTATTATAATGCTAACACGCAAAATAAGAGTTTATTTCATACATTTTTTTTTTTTTTTTTGACACAAGCAGCCAATGACAACATAAAACGGCTTTATATTAAATCATAACGTTTGCACCGTTTGTCGTCAGTTTTATGTGCAAAATCAAAATGACACATCAACGATCAAAGTATAACGGTTATAGATTCCTGCTCGCTAACGCTCGTGGCGTCAACCGTTGCAGCTTTAAATTTTAAAAAGGCCTAAACCGTTAGCGTTACATCTTAATGTAAACCCACCGTATGGTTTTTCCACATAGCGGAAAGATGTTTTTTTTTTCTCTCTTCTCACAACCAAGCGACAACCTTCTCGTACAATCACATCATAGCCTCCAGGGATTGCTAGCTTATCTTTTCACGATTCCTCAATTTCACATCAATTTTTTTTTTTGCAAAATATGCCGCTTATATTTCAACAGCTTCAAGCCAAATAACATATTTCCCCCTCAATCAGACAGAAGCTACATCCAACAAACAGACAAGAAGACTTTCTTTCCTTTTTAAATACAACCACATCCCGTTATGTTACATACCACATAGAGGCGTCTCCGTTATCTTGTCCCGGTGGCCCGGTTTTTCGCCTTTTACTCTCTGGATCTTTGACTTGACAGTGACAACAGCTAAACCTACCGGCGCTACTAGCATTGGAGTCCGGTGAAGGGAGGTAGAGGAGGTGGGAGTGAAAGCAGGCGATGGAGGGAGGGAGGGAGGGGGAGCAGCCTCGCTGACGGTGGGGTGGAATAAAAAAAAAACAGAAAAGCGGGTTTAGAGAGAGGGACCCCTAGTGGTACGTAGTAGAAGTGCAGCCGTTTTTTTTAATATGCAGTAAATGTGCACGGGTGGAGGGATGCGTGCTTTCGTGACGTCATTGTGACGATCCATCTAAACCCCCTGACCTTGAAAATAAAAATAGAAAAATGGCTACACTGAAATATTGGGGATGAAAGGAAGCATGCTGCAATAACTGAGGGAAAAAAAACTGTCTGAAAAATGTAATAAATAAAAAGGGACAGGATGTGCTGCAAAGTCACATTTAAATCAGTTTTACTGACTTGAATTGGTGCATTGAATTCATTCATTACATACAAAAAAAACATCTAAAATCTAAAAATACACTGATATGTCACTGAGTTTTGTGCTAATGTGCTGCCAAACTGGTTGCACAATGACCAAAAGGCACACAAGACAGAAATTTAATCAGCCGTAAAAATTGCAGCATCCCGCACTTTGAGCTTGTTATTCAGACCTCTGAGACTGTCCCACAGCTTCAAGTGTTTGTTCTGCCTCTCAGCTGTGTCCTGGATAGGTACAGATAGAGATTCATATGGAGGCTACGCCAAGAAGAAAGAGATACTAATATATAATAAGTAAGTTCTGTTAGTGAGTAGTAAGTAATTAAGCATAATGACAAGTTAGTAAGTAAAAAAAAAGATGAAATACAGTCAATATTTTAGACACTTCTAAAATACAACTAGAAATCATGAGGTTTTATGTCTGACCTGTTACATAAGCCAAAAATAGACACAGTAAGTGAAAATGATGAAACGCTACCACATTTATGAAGTATTAACGAAAATATGACATGACTCACTAAGTGAAATTTATGATACAAACCAGGATTTTGACTTAGTAAGTCAAAGGTCTGATTTAGTTACGAAATTCTGAGTCATGATAACCCTACCCACAAACCTTTGTCAAAATATAATATGTGTATATGTAATTTTTTTTCCTTTTCTTGCAGAAACAAGCTGTCACAACACTGTCTGGCATAATGAGTCATTTTTGAAACCGTGGGAAGTCACGGGCTTTTATTTTTGTGCACTTTTTATCAATTTTGCTTGTTGTTCCCCAGATTATGTGAAAGGTGCACCCAGCTGGAATCTGACTATCATGACTATGAAATAGAAATATTTTTTTTAAATACTCCAGGATAGTTGTTTAGACAGCAGGATGAGATGACGGGGGCACATTGTAAACAAATAGGTTATTCAAGTACAAGAAGAAGCCATCTGTACGCAGCGAGAGCTCATCTACTGCTGTGTTTCACTGAGGGAGGCACTCTCTGCTTCCAGGCCCAGTCTCCTCAGTGACTCAGAGTACTTTCTCCTTCCAAGACTAACTATGTCCTCGATTTCATCTGCGATGTCTCTCCTGCCGCTTTCTATCATGGCGTCCACGAGCCTCGACACTGCCCCAGGTCCTGCATTCCTCTGCCCCCGGGCCCAGAAGAACAACATGTCCAGTACCAAGTCCCCCAGTTTGTCCCTGGTGGAGAAAAATAGGACAAACACAAGAAATTTTACAAGATGTCTCCACCTGCAGTGACCTACCAAAGGGCTGAGAGCAAAATTATGCAAGGATCCCACCATACAAGAGTGCATTCCAGCATCGAAACCTTATCTACAAAGCAAAATATACAGCATACGCTCTGAATTTGAGGATCAACAAAGGAATAATGTATATATTTTACATAATGCATTGTTTTTCTACCACCTCCAGGATGCGTCATGGGAGGTTTTCTGAGCATGAGGAGAGGGGGTTGGTTGGGTGGTGGGGGTGGAGATGAGCATCAGTCTGTGTGTGTAATCTCCTGCAGTGTCCCAGATGGCTTCGTGATGGCTGACAGTGCAGATTAAAACAATCAAAATTCTCGACCATTCCTCTCCCACTGCGGATTTTCCTTCAGTCACATACCATCTAACGCCGCTATGTTCTCTGAGAGGATTTCGATGTGCAAACACATGACTGACATGACTACATCAGTCATGTTGAGATCCTTTCAACAGAACATAATACATATTTATTTAAACCTGTGCTGCAGTTTCACACATCTTGCTCTGAAATACACGACTATAACAGGTTTTATGTTCTGATCATGACTGAGCTCTGCTATCATATGAACTATCAGCTTTATTTAGTTTCTAGTTTCCAAAAAAACTACACGTGCCAAGTTTATTCTGTCACATAATTAACAGGCACAGGTTTAAGTGTATGAGAGAAAATGTCACAATCTACGAATTACCAATATGATATGTTGAGTTCAGATAAGGCATTTTGACTGAACAGTCTGTAATTTTTATTCCAACCTGTGCTTGTACTGGATGCGGTCCAGCTCCTGATAGCTTAAGCCAAGATTAATGCCAATAACACGCCAGTCCTGTCCTATTTGAAGAGAGATGGACAGGAGGTTGGCTTCCGTTAGATAGCCACTCTCAGGGTCACCCAGGTTCAGAGGAGGATGCTGGGTCTCTTCCATGATGTAACTATTGTCTGAGTTTAGAGCCTGTGGCAAAAACAGAGAGGAGATAATAAAAGGATTTTTATACTGCAGCTAACAAACACCTCATTCATTTTTTAGTGTGAATAAACAGACATCTATTTTGGAGGATAAATAATAATGAAGATACGTGGCGCACAGTTGAAATTTACTCAGTTACATATTATCCAGAGACACAAAAATACATCTGCTACCACATAAAAGTAAGGAAAAAGAAAAACATCTGTTGCCTCAACTGACAGGAAGTCTTAGTGGTAAAGTTGCAAGCCACTGGCTGTCGTGTCCTTTCCTCTTTCGAGCTACTTCCTCTGGCAGATGACTGGGAATCTCTCCCCTGTAAAAAGATACCTGCAACAGAGGTACATTCTCAGCGTGTTGTTAAAACAAAACTTACAAGCTGATGCACGGGACAAAATGACAACTGCATTTTGAGAAGCAAATGAGTCACACAGCTGGCACATTTTCCAGTAACCACAAAAAATGTATACATCATAAAATACGGACTAGAAATTGTTATTTTCTCACATAAAATGTTCCACTTCTATTATTTATTTGAGATGGTTCTCGTACAAATCGTTTCATCACTTCTTAAGTGAGAAGTCAGAGTGTGACTGCACACTGTTTTTACATGGTGCTGCTTACAAAATATGGCTTCTCTACTTCCCTCTTTGCCATCAAATGAACAGCCTCATCTAGTGGTACTTTTTTTTAAATATAGCTTTCCATATAAAAAAAAAACAACAACACATACAGTACTGTGTAAAAGTTAAAGGGTATTTAAGGTATTTAAGAACACATAATGTGTACTAATGATTCTGGATTCAGATTCTAGCCACCCCCAGATTTGTTGTCCCAGCAGTGCTTCAAAACCACCAAGGGTTAAGCTGTTGAGTCACTGTTCCACACTCAGATCACTGACAGACATGTCTAACCTTACATAAACTGTTGGCAGATCCAGATGTGACAGGGGTCTTGACATCAGCTGCTGATCTCACCTTGGTCAAATTGGGAAAAGCCAGTGGCCAAAGGATGATATCCAAAGAGTCCCGATGAGACAAACTAGGGCAGAATTCCCCCCTCGGTGAAAGATAACGAGGGTCACGAGAGACCTAAAGCATGTTTTGGGTGGCCCTAACTCATAATGCCTTGCCAATATGTCACTGCAGCATCTCTTTGGGGTGAGCCAAAGTGAAATCAGCAGCTGATCCCGAGATCCCTGTCACGGCTGGATCTGCCAACAGTTTCTGGCAGGGTAGGCAGACTTTGTTATCAGCTTATTCCTTGTGGTTGTGGTTGTTGTTGTTCACTGAAGCACTGCTGGGGCCATAAATCTGGGGTGGCCAGAGTCTGAATCCAGAATCATTAGTACATTTTATGTGTCCTTAAATACTTTGTAGACATTTCCTGTATTTTCTTATTATATCTGCATAAAGAAAGTGAGAGATAAGTATGTATGGTCTTTAAAGCACTTCTGAAACACAAAATGTGGGGTTGTCTATAACTTTTACACAGTACTGTAATTCATAGAAATATGTTTCCCCTGCAATGCATCTGACAACACAGTTTTAAGGAAAAGCTGCTGTCAACCTGCTGGTAAATATCTTATTTTGAAGGTGACACAGCAGAAAAATATTTGACACACTATGGTAAGAAATCAAGCGTGAGAGTTAAATGAGCTGACTCATTAAAAAAAAAAAAAAAAACTGTCACTGGATATTTTCCAATGAACAAAATACAAAAACATTCAGGGACCTGAAATCAACACTTGATCTGTTTGTGTTTTTAAATCATCAGTCACACATTTTGAGGCTGTGTTCTGTTGTTTTACGTATCATTACAAGGAAAAGTATTACTACTATTTCTCTTTTTTTACATTAAAACAAAAACTGTTAGGAATACTGGTCTATATAATCAAGATCTGTATGAAAACAAACTTATAAGTTACAGTAGGTTATTACAGGGTTTATCCTGTTCTGGTTACACTGTCCAAAATAACCTGTGCTAAACGTAAACAGGTGATATGTAGGTTACAGTCTATTAATCATTGCTTCATTATCAAAATACACAGTGTGTGAATGAGTAGCTTTGATGTGACTTTCATTATCCCTGTATAACAAGACATCAGGATACATTTTCAGCCACTGTTGTGTTCTGTCCACTGAATGTGATGTTTCTCTTACTTGTCCTCTCACTGCCCCCTTCTGACCCTGAGCTGGACAGATGTACACTTCCTTCTGATTCTTCAGGTTGGAGTAAAACACAAAACACAGCCGTCCCTGCACACAATCTGGGCTGTCTGGAGAAAACAGGAAAATATGATTTTAAGACATTTTAAGACAAAAAAAAAGCTGTCCTGTTTCAGGACAGCTATTGCACAATAGTCCATTGTAAGACCTTGGTGAGAAAGAGAACAAAGGGAAAAAAATGTTTATTTAAGATAGAGCCACAAAGAGGACTTCAGACCTGTGCTGATATCTAACCCCCTCTCAAAACCGGCAAAGAACTGTTCTCCTTCCAGCAGGTCACACAGGTCTGAAGGTTGAGGTCCATCATACTGTTCTGACAAAGACTGCACTCTGCCTTCCACCTGGACAGGAAACATCCTTATCTTTAACATTATTACATCCACATCCAATAAGAAAAAGAAAGACTACGTCAGTTTAGCAATAATTTGATCTTATTTCTCTAATTAAGATATGTGTATAGTAGTGTTTTGTTATTATTTATCATAGAGGATGGCTCTGTGCAGGCACAGAAATACCTCACAATCCCAATATTCGATGGTTTGAGGATCCACTGAAATATTGGGAAAGACAAAATGGAATTTTCTGATGTCTTTCCAAGTAGTAATATTTCTCTAAACGCCCAAGTAGATCATTCCAAACTATTCAGTCTTCACACTTCAGTTAAACAATTGATATTGACCCTGATTTGATGACTGATATTCACGCACATGATGCATAAAAATGTATTTAGATTGTCTGTGCAGTAATTACTACAAATGTATATTTAGTACAACAAATATAATCACATTTTCCCTTACATCAATATTTGATTTGCCACGTACAAATGTTTGTATTTGTCAGTTCTACATTCTGACCAGTAGATGTCGTCCTAAGAACATGAGGCTTAAGAGTTTAATACAATGCCCAGAGAAGAAACAACCAACCCTGTTAGAAGGTAAACACTGTAGCAAAACTTGTGAAGGATCAGTTTTGCGCTGGAGGACAAGGAACTGGACTTTGAACTGTTTTAGTTTTTGATAAACCTTCCTCACCGCCCCGCTGACACAGCGCTGGGTGGTGTACCACAGCCAGTACCTGTGAAGGTTCACACAAAGATGTAATTGACACAATGTAAATATTGAAATCAATCCTATATTTTATGAATAATTACAATATCATATTACTTACCAGGAGAAATGTGTGATATAGAAAATGGCATATAAATGAGTGACATAGAGAGACACTTGTGATGTAATGTCAGTCCAGGTTTGGGCTGAGGGGTCTCCATGCAGCAGATGCAAACAGGCTGTATCAACTGTATGACCTGTTGAAGTATCAAAGATTTTAATATATGCCACTAAATCCTCTTATAAACATACATAACAATGAAGGTGGCATATTTTACCTGTAACTCCTGGTGGCAGAGGGATCTGAACTTTGACTGGCTGCAGGAAATTTATGTTGGGAGTCTGGGAGAGGCAGAGGAGAGGACTGACCCTGGCCTGAGGGTCACCACACAGAGCTTGGACCTCAGACACAGACACATGCAGCACCTAAAGGAAGTCAAGAGTCGATGTAAACCTTATAGATGACTGGCACGCTGACAGACTATTAGACTTCCTCTCTTACTGCCTACCTGTAAAGTTACAGTGCGGTTCTCTGAGGTGGAGTCTGCAGGGAAGTGGAGTTTGATTCTAGGATCAGAGCTGGACACCAGAAGGGCTTCAGCTGGTGTCAAAGAGCAACTGTCCTTCACTGGACGCGACACTGCCATGAACCAGGAGAACTGGCTCACTGAGCAGCATGCTAGCTGCAGGAAAAACAGGTAATTTTCCAACAATAATGTTACAATTTGCTCTACAAAGAAAAAACAAGTTTATTCCGACTGTAATAATATTCTTTTAAAGTGCAAGATTTGTGCTTTACCCTGGCAGGACGTCCTCCGGGGTGACTGCTATGGCTCTTGCTTCCTCTTCTTAGATCAGTAGGCAGAGTGCTCCATGACTGTCCATCAAACTTACGCACAACAACTTCTCTTCTTTTGGATCGATGATATGGCACACACACTTCAACAGGCTGCAAGGATTTTAACGTTGACGTACATTTACATACATACATACAAGGGCAGGAAATAACAGAAGCACTAGAGGGGGAAAACTCTCCAACCCATAAAACCGAAGTTAACCAGTCCAAACTTTAGAATATTTGGAAAAACTAGCTAAATTGTGGCAACAGAATCTGGATCAAAAGATCAAAAATAATTAATGTACCTTAAGAAATGTAATCCCATGCGGACTCAGTTCCAAAGGACGACTCAGTAGGATGTCGTGCTCCTCCAACCACACCCACTTCTTCTCAGGCTTTTTCTCAATCCACTTCAGTCTTGTGGTCGTCGCCAAGGACCCCGGGGGGAACAGCAGCTCAGCCCCCCCTGGGAGAAACACATGACACCCAGCAGACGAAACACAGAAACTGAGGAGCAAGAGGAGCATGACATCCTTAATCTTGATCTAGTCAGATAATAGGAGCAGAGTATGAGAAAATATTTCCATGCTGAGAGCGACATGGTACCTGTGTTCATTAAATCCAAGGTGCAACTCTGGAATTTTTGTTTCAGCTTGATCTGGGGAAAACAACAACAATGTGTTATTAAGACTATTTATAAACAATATAAATAAAGTCTATTATTATATAATAACTGCATGTAAACAGTATACAGTGAAAACGATTTGTACGTTAATCAATTTATCTTTGCTCACCAGGTGTAGGAGGGAGCGGGGGAGGAGTAGGAGGTTTTCCCAGAGGATTGTCACGCACATCTATTTTCAGCAGAGGCAGTTTGTTCAGACAATGTGGGATCAGCCGAAGATCATTGCTGTAGATGACGAGCTCCTTAAGCGAATGGAGAGAACCTGGGCAACAAATAAGAGAGGTTGACACATGTTTTATTGCTGTATTAATCATATTTAATTCAAACAAAATGAGAAGTAGAGTAAGGTGGGGGTCTAATGCCCTTACCCATAGTCTCTGGCAGCTGTTTCAGCCTATTCTGGGACAATTCCAGCTTGACAAGCTCCTCTAAAGAACCAATTTCATCAGGGAGATGCTGGAGGAGATTATGTGAAACATCCAGTGTCTGTAGTGCTTTCAGTTGACCCAGACTCGGGGGAAGAGAGACCAGCTCATTGCCCAGGAGGGAGAGGTAGGTGAGGGACGACAGGTGGCCTATATCAGGATGCAAAACTGAGAGGCAGTTGTGACAGAGGAGCAAGGAAGACAGCGTAGGAATGCTGAGCAGGCATGGTGGCAGAGAGGAGAGCTGGTTAAAGGAAAGATCAAGGTGCACCAGCTGAGTAAGGGAGGAAATAGTTGAGGGCAAAGTGGTAAGAAGACCAGGTAGTGGTTCGCCCTGTGAGTCATCAAAACAGTGTCCTTTAAAAAGAGAGAAAACAGAAAATAAAATATTGACAATAATTACTGCAACCAGCATCGTGTATAAAGATTTTCAATGGTAAAAACTTTTTTAAAGATCTGTCAAAGCCATTAAATCATCTACACAAATAACCAACTACTTCAATATGAAATTAAACAGGAAAAATACCCCGAATCGCCAGTGAGCGCAACTCTGTCAGATGGGGTAGGACCTCCAGGGCACCGTCCAGGCCTGATTTATCCTCAGAGCCCAGTCTCAGGTACTGGAGGCCCTTCAGCTGCCCAGGGACGGACATCCATAGCAGCGGCAGTGCAGCTGCTCCTCCCTGGTACACGTCCAGGGTGAGCCTTGTATCAGTCAAAACAGCGGAGAGCTCCACAGAGGGAGGCAAAGGTGGCGTCAGGGACAGGACAGAGGAGGATGAGGATGATGAAGAAAGAATGTCATTATGATGATTATGATTGGATGAGTATGAAGAGGAGCAGATGCTTGAGATGGAGGGAGCACAGGTGTCCATGAGACTGGAGGGAGACACAGAGGGAGCAGGTGAGCTCTCCTCCAGCTCTGGCTCGGTTGATTTCTCCTTATCATCACGTCCAAGTCCTGTCCAGAGCCTCAGAGCCAAAATTTCTGTATCAAACTCCGCCAATCTACCTTGAGCTGCTGTCACTCCCACCTCTTCACCCTCTGACCTGTTAGTCCTCATTAGCCAAGCTGCTGCCTGGTCTCCATCCTCTTCATCATTAGCTGCTCCTTCCTCGCTGCTTCTCTCCATTGAAGGCACCGTTTATGTCGCTACATATCTGGAGAACAGCTATGTTACTCTATCCGTGAGGTTTAATGTCAGCCATGACATGATCGTATAATTAACTACACATTTGTTAGGAGAAGCAGGTATAAGTTGTAGCAGCTACTAGCTAGCCACATGTAAGTTACAGCTTCGACATATTTATGTCAAGGTTAGCAAAAACATACATCTCTGGTGGCTAAGTTACAACTTTCAGATCAGTTCCTAACGTTGCGTACAAGCTGTTTTAGTGTTATTTGTTCTATAAAGTGTGTAACAACAGTCTCGTACTTCACTGGTCCATCCACTTCCTCAAGTCCGAATGTTTTTAAAGAAAAGCCTTTGCATCACAGTTGCGCGTTCGTTTTGTTCACAACGTCTCGCGGCACGCGCCGAGCGGAGCTTAATCATTTGTGTCAGTTGAAAAATATGAAGCCCCGCCCCTTTGGGCATTGTTGTAAATAACAGCGAGCGCCTCAATGCTGGCGCCGCCAAAGTTTCAATTCAGGGCGGGACAGTGAGAGTCGGCGTGGGCCTCGCTGCCCCCCCTACTCGGCCATGCAGTGGCGCTGTTTAGTCGGATTTATTATTTGTTATTAAAACAGATGAAGTAGTAAAAGTAGTCTTTTTTTTTGTTTAGTTTTTTACAAATATCTCATTTATCATTTTATTTACATATGCTTATTACTAATACAACAAGTGGAAAATTAATGGGAAAATTAACATTTTATGACATTTTAAAACAAATTTCAAGAAAGAATTTGGAGAAAGACTTAATTCTAATACTTTTCTGTTGTAACTACACCTGTAGGTAAAAGTAGTGCAAAGCTGTTGCTTATAATGAACTAAAAGATCTAAGTAGTTGTCATCCATTCATAGCTGATAAATAAAAAAACAAATAAAAACTCAAAAACATGTGTCAAAAGTTCATCTCTGTTGTGGAAACTATTAAATGATGTTTAATTCAGATATTGTGCCAAAGGCCAAATATGAGTTATTTGAGTCAATAACAGAACCTCCCAACTCTCCCACTGGAGCGGTCATCTCCTGGTCAGACATATTTCACCTTTTGAGTCACTTCTTTTGGTGCTGAGCCAGGATGGCATCTCATTTGAGAGTTCAAGTGAGTCCATGTAAATGGACACAAATTAAATACTTAATTATTTTTACTTAATCTCAATGATCTTCGTCTCACTATTAACCCTGCCTTTATAAAGGGATACCCGGTCACTTCCAGGTTCTCATAAACTACAGAGCTCACAGCCGACGTGGCAACTTCATTATTTTCCTAGACATGTTTTCAGTATATCAGTTCATTTGTAGAACTTGAGGACCGTGCACCATGTGAATCCAGTGTAATCAGAATATTTAAAGGTTTTGACATAGGGACTCAACTTAAAAAACCCTTAGGATCCCTTTAGTCAACTCTGTATTTTATTGGAGTAAATTCCTGTAAAATTATCTCATTAATATAATCATGAAAACCAAAGCAAACTCAGTGACCCTGAGACATTTGAGGGCAGTTGAGGGTCTGAGACCCCAGGAGAGTTGACCAGCAAGTAATCTACCTTTGACTGTTAATACACACTCGATAAAGAACAGATCATTCTTTTTAATACAGGGAATCCTGTTGCCTTCACAATAAGATATTTTCTCTAAGGAATCATGTCCTTAACAGAACCTGGATCAAAGCCCACAAATTCTACAGCTTTCTCTAGTGAATAGCTTATTCAAAGAAGTGTTGCAGAAAACATTTCAGTGTTATTGTTGAGTGTTTCAGAAGTGAGATGTTTGTAATTGTGTTACTATTTCTTGTGAAACCCTACTACCGTTTATTGTTTCATAATCAGGACGTTGCAACAAACTGCAAGCCAGATTTGGGCAACTTTATTATTAAGACAGAATCTATTTTTCTTCTCTGATCTAGAATAATATCCGTGAATTTTCTTTAAAAAGTGCTCTTTTAGTAGAAATTGACCTCAACAGCAACTACACTAAATAAACAGGAACTAATCAGTAAGCACTATCGTTTTACTTTAATCGATCTGTAAACAGGATAATCTAACTTTTTTTTGCATGGTAAGAAATCAATATGCAATCTCTGTGATGATAACACACATTACGAAAGAAAGTAACAATGTAGACAAGATTAGTTAGGTACGGACAGAGCCTTCATGACAAAAAAGAAATGTGCACACAAACAAACAGATAAATTTAGAAAGGACAATAACAAAGTGCGTAGACATGCCTGGGGAGCGTTTGACAGCGGTCAAAGTGATGAGAGAGTCCACTTTATTGACTTTTACCGGGTGTTTCAGCGGAGCGAATCGTGATTGGTTGTCTTGTCAACTACTTTTATTGTGATTGGTTCCTTTCTTCAACGACGTCGATTGTGATTGGCTAAAAGAAGTTGAACCGGTTCCCTCCTCCTGACACAACACACCGAGCAAGTATGTCAACAACTCCCCGTGGTTCATCATGTCGCTATTTAACTAGCTCAGGACTGAGAATGAGAACATTTCCTGACAGGTTTTATCTTTAACACATGGAACCGACGAAAAAAAAGACTTTCTACCGTTAGACTTCCGTAAATAGTTGTCACGAACTAAAATCATTACAAAAACAGACTTTCGCTTCCTCTTTAATTAGATAACGTGAGTAAACGTTGTATTACTGTCAACCAACGACCTTAACTCCACTTGGCACAGCTGAGGACGGTCACCGGTATGTTTCCGTTAGACTCGCCGTGGAACATCTCGTTTGCCGGTTGCGGCTTCCTCGGTATCTACCACGTCGGTGTAGCGAGCTGTCTGCTGGAGCAGGCCCCGTTCCTGGTGCAGAACGCCCGGCACATCTACGGAGCATCAGCCGGTGCTCTCACTGCCACCGCTCTGGTCACTGGAGTCTGTCTCGGTTTGTACTTTTTGATTATTATTACTATTATATAACGCAATATAAATATGTGGAGAGGATTCAGAGACAGTTGCATATGTGTAAATTACTAAATGCATCTAAAATACATCCAGGTATCTGATATATACTGCAGCTAATACTGGATTATTACTGTTCCATAGATATAGAAGTATCATTTGATTGTTGCACACTGTAGAGTAGTAAAAATTGTGATCAGTTTCTTAATCTGCACACAATCAAACAGGTAATGAAGTAAAAAACTAATAATTCCCTTTGAACTGACTGTAGCAGAGTGAAAGAATAAACAAGACAAAGACAAACTCAAAACTTTCTTTACCTCAAACAGCTCATATATATATATACAACACATAAACCATAGTAATAGAATATATAATAACACATTCTAGAAAAAAGCTAAACTAAAATCTCTAATTCAAGTAATAATCATCTTATTCTTATGAAAATGAATTCTTAAATATAAAATATTATGAGGGAAACATAATATGCTCTAAATTATTCAGTAATAGATTTTTTACATGTATAGTTGAATATAATATTTCTTATACTACAGAACTAAATACATGAAGAAATGAATACAAAAATCCTTCCTCACTAAAGATACAGTTCGTGATTTTAGAATTCAGAGTAGAGGATGAACAAAGTTTTATCTTTGTCTAATTATCACCTGTTCATGAACATTCATTAGCTCCCGTGGAGTTCTCATTATACTTCTTGTTTAATGTTTTCACAGGAGAGGCCGGAGCAAGTATCATCGATGTTGCCAAAGAGGCCAGAAAGCGATTCCTGGGACCCATGCATCCTTCCTTTAATCTGGTGAAGATCGTGCGTCACATGTTGCGGCGCACTCTGCCAGCTGATTCCCACCATCGCGCCAACGGGCGGCTGGGAATCTCTCTCACCCGTGTGACAGATGGAGAAAATGTCCTGGTGACTCACTACAACAACAAGGAGGAAGTGGTGCAGGTTTGTGTCTGACATATTTTTCACAAAACTTTGCATAAGAACTGGTTGATATTAATGAAACCAGGATTGTGAAAGGCATGATTTTTTTTTTGGGGGGGGGTGCTCACCGGTGCTTTCAGATGGCATTCACACAGTAACATTAAAAAGATAATATGTAATGGTGATATAACTGATGATTTTGGTGCTGAAACAATTAGTTGATTTTGTTTAATCTAATTAGCTGAATTGACAAAAATGTAGCACAAACAGCTTGTTTCAGCTTCTTAAATGTTAAGATTAACGTTTGTAGAAATCAACATGGGTTGTGGAAAATTGTGAGACCTTTTTCACATTCTCTGACATCACTTTGATGCTGCAATTAATAATTTCCTTGGAATATGAATGACAATAGTCTTCAAGATTCACCAAACTATTGGTTAGCCGCAGCTCTAGTTGAGATCACTGAGACGCAGTGGTCAAATAAAGACAGTTCACATCCTTTAAGGACAGAAAAATACAAAAAATGAAGCTGCATTATGATGTAATGAGAACTGAAATAATACTTATAAAATGTAATCATCACGCAAGAGTTTGCTAACATAGCTCCAACAACGTGTCTGACGTGTCTGTATTTCTTATCAGATTATTTTGTCAAATATGTTTCTTACATTTTCGTTTTTGTTCATCAGGCATGTGTCTGCAGTGCCTACATCCCAGTGTATTGTGGTCTCATTCCTCCTACACTACACGGAGTGGTGAGTAAATTCAATATTAGAAAGTTTTCTTTTTCACTTTTTCTTAATTGGTTTTAAATTAAGAGCCGCTCTGTCAAGTTAACAAGTCTGTTAGTGTTTCTATTGGAGAAGTGTAAAACCTCCACATCGTGTCCTCTATTGTCTCTGTTTATGTTGTTCATACTTCTGACACTGTTTCCATATGCAAGTGCCCCCACTTCCCAGCCCTTCCTTCATAGAGAATGTGTTTTCTTCTGAATGACACACATGTGTGGAAGCAATAATTATAAAATTCCTCAGGAGTTATTGTTTGTCTGAGATTTCATACTTCTTTTTTTTTTTTGGATATGATTCTAGCACAAAGGTTTTCTTGGAAATATTATTGAGCAACACCAGTGCTCCCACCCTCCCTCTGTGGCCTTTGTGATGGGTTTTAAGAGCTCATGTGTGTTTGTGTGTGCGTGGCTTGTGACCCAACTTTTAGAGTGGCAGAGCCAGATGAGACTTTATTTGGCCCGGGCTTTAAAGGTTGTTGTGTCCTCTCCTACCCTTAGTGACTCAAATTCAAAATACTGATGTCACTCTGATCTTATCTGTTGACCCACACTACACGCCTCCCTGCTCTTGGTTTAAAAGTTCAGAGAAGTCAATAAAAACAGACATTAATCAATATGCAGGATATGATGTCATTATAATCTTACACTCTGATGATTGTCCTCTGGCCAAACATCCTCTGAGAACTTTTAATGATTCACATCTTTTTTTAGAAATTGCACAACGAATCTATCTATTTCTCATTAATCTGATGCTATTGTTTGTGTTTTATTCATCTAGCGTTATGTTGACGGAGGAATCTCAGACAATCTGCCTCAGTATGAGCTGAAAAACACCATCACCGTGTCACCGTTCTCTGGGGAGAGTGACATATGCCCCCGAGACACTTCGACCAACATACACGAGCTGCGATTCACCAATACGAGCATCCAGTTCACACTCACTAACCTTTACAGAGTCTCCAGAGCCCTTTTCCCTCCAGACCCAATGGTAGGTCACACACACACACACATACCTAGATATAAATTGATCAACTCAGTTGAACTGGAGTGACCTCAGAGGACTTCTTTGACTCATGAGAGACTAATGTGTGGTTGTTTCGAGCACAGATTATGAAGACGATGTGTAAACAGGGATACAAAGATGCTCTGCACTTTTTAAAGAGAAATGGTAAGAATGTGTGGTTTATTTATTCATTTTCTAACCTTCTCTAAAATTTAACATATTTAAACCAGACCATTATTAACAAGCCCTATTGATCTTTTTGTCCCATGGTCCTAAGATGATAGCATGTGTTGTATACACAGTGTCTAACACTGATACACTATCAGAACTTAATGGCGTATCATTTACTCTTTCCTGTGTCCGCATGTAACCGGATCAGTAAATTACTTTTGCTTTTGATTAGGCTTGTGTTACTCTCTATGGATACTCATGTTGTTCATCATGGAATCAACAACATTTTGTTAAATATTAGTTGTTTAAGTTGTTGACTAACGAAGAATTAACCTCAACATCAATAATTACTTTTCAGGATTGCTTAATTTCAACGGACCACTCAGAGACAGACCCCTGCTAGCCAATGGAGAAGAAAACGAGGATTATAATGATGATGAGGATGATGATGATGAGGAGGACGAGGAGGGAGACGATAACGGTAACGAAGGAGAAGAAAAGTCACAAATGGAAGGAAGACAAATGATGGTTCATTCCACTTCCTCTATAGAGGATCACATCATCGACCACCTTCCACCTACTCTGCATAAAGGTAAAAACGCTACAGAACCATTTGAACTGAAGACTTAAATAAACAATGAAATATTTGTGAAAGACATTTGACCATCATTTCTTCATTGTATTTAAATGTTTGTATTTGTTTTTAAATGTTTTCATTTTTCTTTACTTATTTCTTCTGGGTAGTATTTGAGATGGTTAAAGCTTTTGTGCATTTCAGTTGCATTCAGAAAAAACTTAAATAATTAAATATATTAACATATATATATCCATCTCCTGCTATATTAATTAAGAGTTTTTCATGAAGCTAGGTGAATCTACAGCAACGTATAGCAACTGGTGAATTCATCTTTGCCTCCCTCTGCAGCTCTAATTGAGGCCTGCATGGAGAGAAGGACCCTGGTGCAGTCGTTAAGCAACATGCTTCCTGTCAGGATGGCCTCGGCCATAATGCTCCCTTACACTCTCCCTCTGGAGTCTGCCATGTCCTTGACTCTCAGGTGCTGTTATACTTCCTTACATCTGATCCCAGTCCCTCATTACTCATCTGACATGCACTCAAAATAGTACCGTGTCTGCTTGAATCTCAGTTGTGCACTTTTGTACAGTATTGTCATTATTTTGAATAGATGTTTTAGAATATTTTTTACATTAGTATGGGGTATTTCTCATAAATGAATTCATATGGCACAAAAATACTGAATTAGCCCTCTGAGTAACAGCTGCATGTATCATATGTAGACTTCTGGAGTGGCTGCCAGATGTGCAGGAAGATGTGGGATGGATTCGAGAGCAACTATTAAAAGTCCTGCAGCATGTTCTTCGTCAAGCCTCCAAAAGCATCTCCCAACAAGTATCTGCCAGGTTGGTGACTCTACAAATACACAGACTGTACAAACAGCTTGCAGGGCTGTAGTTACACATGTTCCATGACAGTATGTGATTATAACTAGGTTTAAAGTTAAATAAAACTGTTATAGCTGATCATTTAGCCACTTGAGGGCAGCAGAAAAAAGTTGTGAAGACAGCATTGGTATATCATCTTTATATAAGTCTGTAAATTAAATTAATTAGTGTAAACTGGCCATGTTTCTGGTTTTCAAAAGCAGTGTTTCCTCTAAATTTGACTCAGTTTTTGGTCTCTACCAACTCCCATCTTTGTACCTGCTAGATTATCCATCCTGTTCACCTACTTTCAGCTATTTGCTTTGCGTTTTTCTGCTGTTTACTGTTTAGCATGCTGTGTAAACTGGGTTAACAGCTTCCTGCTGCACCCATAAACAACTCCAGAAGAGCAGCGACAGTAAACCAGTGACCTTTGTTAAACAATGAGCTGAAACTGACTATACAGACACGAGGAGCTGCTGATTCATGGTCTACTTCTGTATAGGTTCATAATTACAAACCATTCACATGTTGTTTCAATGTGTCTGTTTGTTTAATTAAATTCGCTCCAGGTTTTCCTGTCAGCTGGAGCTGCACCACTACCACTCTCTCCCATCTCTACCATCCCACTTCAGCTCCACCAACCTGTTTCCCACCTGGGTGAATCAGCGAAGTTCATCAGTCCTGGACGTCTTCATGCGTCTCGACCAATACAAGAAACAGCTGCTGTCTGGAGTGCTGTGTATCAACATGGACCTGCAGGGCTCCTTTAAAAGCGGACCAATGTCACCAAATAAAGACTCCTCATCCATCCTCTCCACAGAGGGACTCACAATGCGCAATATTTCACCTGCTTCCGACTCTGGAGATGCCATCATCACCTCCTAAGAGCCATTTACACGTTTCTTCTGAGGTGGAGACAAACGTATTCGAAATTGAGGAACATTTCAAATAATTTAAATCAGATTTTATATCAGTTTATAATCTGATGTTTAGATACTTTAAAGCTACCATGAAGGTATTTTTAATCTCATCAGAGCTTCTCTCTCATGGACTGAAATGGTAGTAATTTACCATATTTACACTTTTTGTGTATTTAATTTTTTTACTTTTTTTTGACTGATCCATGATAATGAGAGTCTTTAGCTACAGTGTAACAAAGAGATCCTTTTGAATATATGTCAGATGAATGTACAGTGTGTCTTTGTGCCCACAGAAGTGCATTTGAACTTAGCACAAGCTCAGTCATGTACAAACTTGAATTACAGGATGTTACAAACAAAAAAATGTGCACTTGAAGTAGCATGGTTAAAATAGCAGAGTGTTCGTGTTTTTAGTGGAATGCAGTCAGACCAGTAGTTAAACAGTGTTTCAGCTGTATCCAGTTATGAAACTTCTCAGTCACTTCTGTTTCACAGGCAGTCAGAGACTGGACGAGGGAAAATCTGTTTGCTACAGGTAGTTACTCCATTACTATATGCAAATATCAATGCATTATTGTTAAAAAACAATACATTGTTTTTATGTTTGTTTGAATGTTGTCATCTGATGTCTTTACAATTATTTATATGACAAACACAGAGCTGCTTTGCTCTGTTTCACTAATCATATAAACGTATTTCTATCATCTTGATTCACTTGCATGTAACTTATAACGGTTTTACAGTTGTATTTAAATCTACATTTTATTGTCTTTCTGCTGCAAAATCTTGTAAACTGTGATTTTGATGTAATTCCAACTTCTCATAGTATTTAGAGTGAATCAAAACTATGACTTGATGAATCAAAGTATCAGTTTAATTTAATTTAACATTTAATTTAGCACTTTCTTATTTGATGTTACTGTATGACCTTAGATGACATTGTTAGGTAATAATCTACCTGTTTAAATACTTTTCCTTGTGTTGTTTACTAAAAGAAATTCTTAACATGTGATTAAGCCCCAACTTGTGCCTTATCCTTATTTCAGTGAAACAATTGCAAAGTGAAATTACCATCTATCTTCCAGCTGTGATCATTGAATAAACTGATGTTGTTTAACATTAACTGCAGCTTATGAGTGTTTTTCTCATTGCTGTGAATTCTTGGATACAAAAACAGAAACACTCGCATTTCTCAGAAATGCCATGACTTAACGATGAAAAGTGCACAAAGAACAGGATAAAGTACACATCCCTAACAGTGATCAAACAGAGTATCATGGACATGAAGGTGTTTTTGGGCGGCGTCCAGATGATGCCAGTTTAAATATCCACCAAACATCCAAATATAATACCGCTTTTTTTTTTTTTTTTTTGGATTAAAGGATACAGCTTGATATTAACTAAAGGTTTAATGTTAAAATTGTGGAATCTAAACAATGTTTTTTGCTTCTAGATGCCTCAAAAATTGGATCTATTGTATTACTTTATCCAAAACATCCCTGCATCAAAAACACCGAAGAGCTACATTGATCATAATATTCATAATGATAGACTTTGGGAGAAAATTGACTGTATTTAAAAACAAATGTTGTTTTATATATTTTTTTTTCTCTTAAGATTCTCACATGAGCCTCTCTGGTTTTCATTTACTTTTGACCTCATTTTCCACCCCCTTTAAAGTGTGCGTCATGTCACATGTTTTTCTCTCTTCACTTTTGTACTAACGAACAAGTCTGTGAAGTTAACTTCATCAGTTCAAATGGTGCCACAATAACTAAATAAACCAAAATAGTTTTTTGTTTTTTTAATAAAGAAAAGGCAGGTTAAATATTAATGTCAAAAACAAGAGCAGTCCGGGATTCCCCCTCAGTCATATCATAACAAAACCTCATCTATCGTCACACACACGTGATCTTATCAGCAGTGATGTGTTGCGAAAATGAGAATAAATAAATAATGAAGGACTCCTGGATAAAAACAAGTTAGAAATAGAGACAAAAAACATTCCCTGATATTGATTCTTAAATTACGAAAAAAAAAAAATAAAAAAAATAAAGGAACAACGCATAACCTGAAGATGCCTTCAGGTGATGTCCGTAAAAATTGACTTCTTTGTCTAAATTGTCATGAATGTTGGCGAAAATAGATTATTAGTCATACTTTTTTATTTATAATCACACAAGCTCATAACTTTTAATGAGCTGTATAAAATGGAAATGTTCACTAAATAATAAATGATGACACGTCGCTCATCTTTTTTCATTCATTTTTTCCATATGTATTATTCATGCATATGTGGATAGGAATAATATTAGAATTACATGTAATTAGGAATTATATATAAAAAAAAAATTAATTTTCAAATAATTCATCTATGCTGCTTTTAAAAAAGGAAAAAAAATGTGAAAAAAATCCCGGCACCTCCTCCTTGAAAGGCAAATGTCCGAGGAGTTAATGAAGGCAGCACAGCACTGCCACTCAGTCAGAAGTTCTCCGTGAAGTTAACGACTCGTTGTCCGGTGTGTCTCCGCCAGAGGGCGCAGCCCGGAGGGAAGGCTCAATCCAAACCATCCGCTCCGCTTCTCCTCGTACCATGAGCTGAATCTGTCCGGGACAGACCAGGGAAGATGGCGGCCACTGACCATTCCCGGTCCGAAGCTGCTAAACAGCGTCGGCAGGATCAGCTGCAGCGATGGCTGGGCTCAGAGACGGATCGGACGGGGTCAGAGACTCGGGAAACATCGATCGGTTCCGTGACGCGGAGGACGAAAGTCCGGTTCGCCCAAGGAGCAGTGTTTATGGCCGCTTGCTCCGCCGGAGACCGGGAAGAGGTGGCAGCTCTGCTCCGGCAGGGAGCTGACATCAACCACGCCAACATAGACGGTCTGACAGCGCTTCACCAGGTTGGGAAGTTTAAACGCAACTGTTAACTCTTTCGAACAATTTTTATTTGTTAAATATTCAATTTATTTTGCGAGTTAACCGTTGATCCGCTGCTAACGGTCACTCAACGAGCGGTAACGGTTTATCCGTTAATAAGCGTTAAAGCGCAACAGTTAACGTTCGTCTAAACATCCTCGTTGTTTTGTCACTTCGCTTATAAACTTCTCCATCGTGTCAGACGCAGCATCTATGGCCTTGAGTGTGTGTGTGTGTGGGTACAGTGAAGTTATTAGCCTGTTTATCGGCTGCTTCATCCGTATTGTTGTTTTTTTTTTTTTTTTTTTTTGTTTAGCAAGTTACAACCTTCTTTTGTAGCGTTAAAGCAACCAGTTAGCTACAGATAGTAAAAAAGAAAACAGCCTGTAAGATCATTTTTAGACATTACGAGGTACTGAGTGGCAGCCTGGTTTCTGGTCGAGTCTTTATAAAACACTGAGAGAAGTTTTCTATCATCAGATCATCAGGTTTTTATTGTTCGAAGCAAAAGTTAAAGACTTGTTGATTGTTTTAAAACAAAAGCTAACACTAACTTTTATACACACACACACACACACATGTATATACTTAAATATATACATACATATGTAAATATATATGTATATATGTATATATGTGTGTGTGTGTGTGTGTGTGTGTGTGTACACACACACACACACACACACACACACATATATATATATATATATATATATATATATATATATGTGTGTGTGTATATGTATATCCCAAATAGGTTGCATTTGCCTTCTCCAGAGCATGTTCCAGATCTTAATGCAGCTCCCTCCCTCCCCTTCACTTCAGTCATAACACAGCAGAGCAGTCTGGACAACATCACTGTCACACAAGCCTTCAGTGATGCAGTATTTCCTCTGCTTTTATGATACTGCGTGTCATCAACACGTTGCTGCCTCATAGCATACAGTGAACTCGCAGTTTGGTTGGTTTTAATTTTGATATCTTGTCAACACTAAATATAATGTGCTGTATAATTTTTTTTTTTTCTTCTCCGGCTTAATGGATGTGAATGGTGCATGACGGTGGTGATGTCATCATGCCCCCACAGATGATTGTTGGTGGTGGTTTTTTTTTTTTTTTTTTTTCCTCCTAATTTGAGCCAATTGTATGTATTTGATGAAGTCGCTTTCCCATGACTGGCTCAGAGGAGTGAGGGAGCAGGGCTGCAGCAGCAGCAGCTCCTAGGCTGTGATGTTCGGTGTAAAACGGGGCCCTTCTTTTTGGTCGATCCACATGTTGGACCGTCACCCAGTGTGGTCCCTCTCCTGCCTCCCATCCCTTTTCTCCCCTGTTGCTCATCGGTTGCCTGGCAGCCAGAATTAAATATAGGCCCACACGCTCCAAACTTTCCATCCTCCTTCATCCAAAGCCTTTCTGTCTTCTCCACTACTCTTTCTCTCTCTCCTTACCCCCCTTTCTCCTCCTCCTCCTCCTCCTCCTCCTCCTCCTCCTCCTCCTCCTCCTCCTCCTCTCTCCTCTTCTCTCTCTCTTTCTCTTTCTCTTTCTCCTTCCCTTTGCCAATTCCCCATGGAGGGGACTTTAGGGATTTTGAATGAAGAAATGGAAAACATTCCTTAAACAGCACAAGCTGCTGTTGTCAAAGGCCATTTCCACAATGACTCACTTGATGACCCAGTGAAGGAGTCTGCTGGGAGGCTGTGTGTGCACCCTCCTAATGCACAGGGTGCAAGAAATGCCTTCTGTTCATTCATTCAGCCGGGAGCACCCACTTGTTTCAGCGGGCTCCCCCCCTCGACTGGGAGCGAAGCCCACTTTTACTTTTACCCTACTTGTCAAAGCTGCAGCTCCGGAGCATACTACACGCTTCATCTCAGGCTCTTAAAATGTTTGTTTTTGCTTTTTTGTTTTTTTCTTTCTCCTCCCTAATGACTAACCATCTCATATTATGAAGCAAGGAGGCGACTTGAAGCAGCTTTGTGATTAGTTGATTTATCCCAACAGCAAAGCCTCTTAGGTGGCTTAAGACGGGCCTGATGGACAGGAGGTTTCTCACTCTCTGTGACACTTGCTACCGAGTTACTGTGATAATAGTGAATGACTGGAGGGACTGTTGTGTAACATGTTTGGGTGTGAGCAGGTGTCATCTCATTGGCTGATGAAAACATTAATTAAATCAGGCAAATAAGACTCTATAAAGGTATAATAAAAAAGAAATATTCTGAAACTGATGGTTATATATTGTACATTTTGCTAATGATCTGCTGACCTTTGACCTGTAGCACCACCATGAGCTGGACATTTGTGATTTTGAATGAAATGTTTAAAAAAACTATTGAATGTATTGTGATAATAAAAGTAATAACACCAGGGCAGAGATTCAAGTCTCACTCAGGATGAATTATAATGACTTTATTGATCAATTCACCTCATATTTCCAGCTGCAGGTTAGAGTCCAATACTTTAGTGCATGACCACATACCTGCAACATATTCATGTTGCATGTGTGCTGATGTTTGTTCTTCTCTTAAATAGTAAAAGTTACCATGCTAAGCTAAGATGGTGAACATGATAATCTGTAACATTACATCTGCTTAACTTGAGCAATTATTCCGCCATTTTAGCTTTAGCACTTAGCTCAATGCAGCCACTAGTGATCCTGTAGACTTTTGTTTTATCTATATGACTTATATCAATTGATCAGTTGAATAAGCCACAAATTAAAATGCTATATTATGTTATTTTCTGGTAAATCCACACACTGTTGCAGGTGTAGAAAATCAATATTATTGTTTTTATTTATTTATTTATTTTTTATTCTTATTATAGGAGTTCACATTTCCCTAAATTTAGGCTGCTTTTAATGAGTTTTCAGAGCTAGCTACCGGTGTAAAAAATAATTTAAGTGTAAAACCCTCATGTAATCACAAACCCTGAGTGTTTTTTTCTCATAAATATTAACGATACATCATAACATACAACCATATGGTTCTCATGGGATTCATCTTGGGACTTATGTTGAATCACATTGGGATTTTTGCAAGACCAGCCTCAGGAAAAGCAGTTAAATAGATTCGCTGTTCACTCGCACCACAAAATGACTGTTTTGGAAAGTACTTGAGGGCCTTTAGCAGCCCACTTAACAGAAAGTCATTATAGCAAGTAGACACAGTAGTCATTGTTTTAGCTCCATGCTTTAGTTGAATTTAATAGATTTTGGAAGTGTCTTGAATTTTACATTTCAAAACAAACCAAAAGGGGTCAGAGACCTTCTCTACTGTACCTCAGCTGTACTGATGTGTACAATCTGGATTCCGTTTTTTTGTTAATGTGTGGATCAGAGTTTTGTATAATAAACAGTAAACACTTGTGGAGCGGTTCATCATGTGGCTGTGTTTCGTCTTGCAGGCCTGCATCGATGAAAATGCGGAGATGGTTCAGTTTCTGGTGGAGAATGGGAGCGAGGTTAACACGGGCGACAACGAGGGCTGGACTCCTCTGCACGCTGCGGCGTCCTGTGGTTTTATTCAGATCGCTAAGTGAGTGTTGGCCATCGAGCTGTTATCACTTAAATACTCCAAAGTTTTTGGCCTTCATTGACTTTGACTAGTTTAGTGGTTAAGTCAGGACAGTGTCTAAACATGTGTCGTGTTTGTTTTTGAAGATACCTGATAGAACATGGCGCTCATGTCGGGGCTGTGAACAGTGAAGGAGAGCTGCCTCTGGATGTGGCCACAGAGGACGCCATGGAGAGACTTCTCAAAGCAGAAATCAAAAAACAAGGTGAGGGATCACTGCTTATTCACATTAAGACCTTCGCTCCAACCTTCACTCCAGCATTATGTCAGGTCTGTAAACCACAAGTTTATGATAAATATAACATGACATGTTACAGTCATTTAATTAAAGTTAAGTGCTGTAACAATGCTCAGTATTAAGACAACAACATTTGCAGGATGTTTACTTACTCATCTTTCTTTAATGATCATTTCACATCATTGTATATTAAACATCACGGTATATTTGAACATGTCACCTTCAGCTATAGTGAATTTGACCACATGTACATTTTTATAGAGTAATCATTAAGGTCAAACTGCAGATTAAAATTCTAAAATCTTTTTCATGATTGCACTGACCCATAAATTTCTTTCACTTAAGGTCACATTTAAAAAAAGGCCTCGCTCCGAATAGACGAAAATAGTCGAAAGAAATTAGGACAGTGTCACAATTTGTTCTAAATGTTCTGTGACCTTCATGGTCTAAAACATACTGAAGTTTGAAGGTTATATCTTTAACTCTGTCAACTGCAAGATAAGCTGAATAAGTTTTCTGTTTCTTTCTGTTGACAGTTTACATGATAAGTTTTGTTTGTAGTTGATTTTACCTGATTTGATCTTTAAATGTCTGTGTTTTTTCATCCGTGCGTCACAGGGATCGATGTGGACAAAGCCCGAAAGGAGGAGGAGAGGATCATGCTCCAGGATGCCATGGCGGTTCTGGCAGGAGGAGGCACTCTCACACCTCACCCCAACACCAAGGCAACCGCTTTGCACGTTGCCGCTGCCAAAGGCTACATTGAAGTCCTAAAGTGAGCATCAATCCGCACGCATGACGCCAATGACAGCTTGTTAGCTTTTGCCTTATTTCTGAGCCGCGCTACGTCAAACAACATTTTATTCATAGCCCGATTTCTCATTCTTTCCCTCCTTGTTTGTTTCTGACTCGCCTTCTTCGTTTCTTCCTCTCTTTCCCCTCTGTTCAGGGTGCTGTTGCAGTGTGGGGTGGATGTGGACAGCAGGGACATCGACAGCTGGACGCCCCTGCACGCGGCCGCTCACTGGGGGCAGGAGGAAGTGTGCACCTTGCTCGCTGACAACATGTGCGATATGAGTGCAGTCAACAACGTGGTGAGTGGAGAAATAAACAGCTTCTGTTTTTCTTTTCCTTGGCAGCGAGTCTGTGAATGAAGTCTTTGCTAATGCCACAGCCTGATCATATGCTGTGAATGTCCTTGTAGGGCCAAACGCCTCTAGATGTTGCAGATGAGAACCTCGTGGACTCTCTGGAGGAGCTACAGAAGAAACAGAACGCCGTGAGTCCGCCTTCACACAGGCACCGCAACTATCTCGCTCAGTTAGATAAACCTGATATGATTGATAGTGTTACAGCGGCAAATGTTCTCTGTGTTTATGTGTGTTTATATTCCTCTTCAGTTACGCAGCGAGAAAGAGAAACAGACTCCTGTTATTGAGACCAGCCCGCAAATCGCCATGGTACCAGTTCGTGCACGCAGGTCAGTGCCAGTGTGTGTGTGCGCGTGCGTGTTTGTGTTTGTGTGTGTAAGTGTGCGTGTGTGCTATGCTGTTCCTCAGCTAAATCCCAGTACTCCCAGTACTGGTTGTCTGCATGCAGGTATTGAATTACCAGTCCCAGCATTCCTGTTACTTACTTTACTTACTGCGTTACTTCTATCCACCGACAACGACCTGGATAAATGTAGCAGTCAGTAACTAAGTATGTCCCAGTTTCATAATAAATACTAACTGTAAAAATAAAAGTCTGCTTAAAATAAATCTAACTTTGCCACAAACCACATTTGCCACATTAGCTGCGATGATCTAATACACTTAAATGTAAATGTAATAGTGAGACATAAAGTTAATGTGTGAATACGTTAGGGCAAGATAAAGTATTTTGAACACATTGTATGTGCAGAATTTGATTGATTTTTATATGTGCTTGATTTTGGCTTTTTGAAGTAAACTCTACTGCCAACATTGATTTCTTATATGCTGATTGGGGGGAAAAATGTACTGTAAAGATTATAATATAGCATTTAGCTTAGTGTATACAGTTAGTATGTGTTAGTGTGGAACTGGGACACAACAATAGTTTGGCTTTTGTGTGTGTGCTGTGCTGCTATTTTATTATCGACAGGAGATTGTAAAACCAGCGATTAAGAAAAACACCTGTTGGTTGAAGTTACACGTTGCAAAATGGTGATTTTCGTGGTGAGACACATGGCACAACACAGTGACCCACCCACTGACGTGTTGATTGGCGCATGCTCGCTCTAATTGGCTGCACATGGAATGATTTGCCTCCACTGATTAGCCCCCCCTTCCCCTTCCCCCTGCATGCCACCTGTTGTTGTTGTTCCACCCCACCTTGGCCCCGCCCCTGCAGGACTTCTATCTCTCGTATGAGCAGCAAGGAGAAGATCTGCCTCCACGAGCGCGAGAAGCACCCGCCTCCCGCCCTGCAGAGCAGCCCGGCCGAGGATGAGGAGGAGGAAGGTCAGACGGGACAGGGTCAGTCTCAGAGCCAGGCCAAAGCCTCCAGCAGCTCCAGCTCTGAGGAGGAGAGTGAATCTGAGAGTGATGCAGAGTCAGGTGAGAGAAGCTGCCTTTGTTTCTGTTTTGAGAGTTATCTTGAACTTTTATGACTTCATTTGACTGGTGATTTAATAATTGCCGACCTTTGTTCGGTTGCAGAGAAAGCGAAAAACCGAGAGATCATAAACAACTTGAACAACAAACGCAACACCACCAGCCTGCTTCCTACCTCCATGTCAACGAGTACTGCTGCAAGCCAAGTGAAAAAGGTCCAGATATATTCTATAAAGATCATCAGGCATGAGTTTAAGCCATTTATTAGTTTTAAAACATTGACTTTTAATTGCTGTGTAGCAGGAACCAAGCAAACCCACAGCCACCGAGGCCCCCGGCTCCTGGAGAACATCTCTGAGGAAGGCGGGCAGCTCGGTGACTCTGGGCTCGGCTGGATTGTCTGATTCGAGCCAGGACCCCAGCAGACCTCCAGAGTCAGGCCTGGGCATGACCCGCTCTGCCTCCAGCCCCCGCCTCAGCTCTGAAGCTGACACCAAGGTACATCCTGCAGGCGCATAAGTCAAGGATTTACACACATGAAAGGATTAAAAAAAAGCTGCTGTTACAGCTTCTGTTTTACTGGATGAACTGATCTGTCCCGTCATCATCAGGAGCCGAGACTCGCTCGGGTGCCGCCAATCCCAACACGGAGACTCTTCAGTATTCCAGACAGCAGCCCTGACAACTCCAACAGGTGGGCCCAGCGTTCTCGTTTTCTTCTGCACTGTGTGAAACCGGAATCTGTTGTTTTTTTTTTTTTTGTTTTTTTTTTTTTGTCACTGCATATGTGCCCTTGTCACCCTGTCTCTCTCTCTCTCTCAGTTGGCTAAGCCGTAGCTCCTCTTACACCAGGCGCCTTCATAGTCAAACAGGGAATGATCTCACTAGTTCCACCCCCTATTTGCTTCACAGGTCAGTCATGCTGCTCACTGCCATCATCTTGTTTGTGCGCGATTGTTTTTGCACCATCACAGCTTATTCCATTCCCACCGGAGTGAATACGAAGTGCGTATGTGAGCCTACGTGTGGTTGTGAAAGGTGTCTTTGTGTCCGTCTTATTTTCCAGCTCATCTTATGGAAAGAGACTGGATGACCCTACCGTGACCTCAGCTAACACAGGAACAAGCTCTGCCGGACTCAGTCGCCTTAATAGCGTCTTGGCGCAGAGGTAATTTTAAAGTTTTGTATACTGCGCTGTATATCAGCTTCTCTGGAACATTTTTCCTCACTTATCAGAAAGATCTGATAGCCCGCCTCTTATCTCTCTGGCCGAAGACTTCCTCAGGAACAGACAGACAAGAAGGATCAGCCTGCCGTCACCACGTCCAACTCTCAGAGCACGACCACTGGAGAGCAGGAGACCAAGCAGAGACGCAAGTGAGTCCTGGCTGTTGTCTCGTGTGTTAGCACGGGGATTAGATGTGGATTAAGTTTTGAATTGTCTCGTGCAGATCTTATCTGACACCAGTGCGAGATGAGGAAGCGGAGGCACAGAGGAAGGCCCGGTCCAGACACGCACGGCAGTCCCGCCGCTCCACTCAGGTACAAACACCTCCTGAAAAGGCGATGGTGCCGTGTGTCACTTTTAATACATAACATATCTGTCTTTCATATAAAGGGGGTGACGCTAACGGATCTGCAGGAAGCAGAGAAGTCGATGAAAACTATGAAGACAGACAACAAAGAGAAGACAAAGAAGGAGGAGGAGGAGAAGGAAGCAAAGCCGAAGAAGGCAGAGGAGGGGGTGAGAGCCAACATTTCACAGTTATAGCCTTGTGTTGGTTACACTTATATAATGTCATGTGACATCACATAGCGGGGGGATACTGTGTTTACAGGAAGTGAGCTGGAGGTCTCGTATTGCCAGCCTGCAGAAGTCAGACCTGCTGGGCCTCACGCAGCCTGCTGGTACTCCACGGCCTCAAGCTTCTGACAGGAAAGGTTCGTAGCACCGCGTCCAGTTTCCTAACAAAACCTAGAACTGAAAAAGTTGTGTTGTTTTTTGTCAATACCGCTTGATTTGGTGTGAAACGACTGGCTGTTTGGCTTTGTTCCAGACGTCGAGGCCAATACGGGGGAGAGCGAGACTGAGCGATGGGCCAGGGAGCGCAGGGAGAGGAGGCAGGCTCGGGCCAGGAGGAAGGCGCAGAGGACCGGAGAAGTAAATACCAGGATGCATTGATGGATGGATGGAAAACCATTATAAATAATATATTATACTCCTCTTACTGATGAAAGAGGATTTTTATAAAGATATATTTTGCTGTTTGTTTCACCTGCAGAGTGATGACAATGATCCCAGTGGAGAGGAAGAGTTCTCAGGCAGTGGGCTGGATCCACAGGTGTGTATTTATTTATTTGTGGTCACATTGAACTCTTAACTTAATACATCAGCCATAACCTGTTTGTCTTTTCTTTACAGACACATCAACACTTGAGTTCCAGGTATGAATCCAGACTTTAACCTGTCTGATTGTCTTTCATCAGCACAGTCTCTGCAACATCAGTAATCTCTGACCTTTGCTCTCCTCGTCCTCTTAGATCGGACGTATCCTGTAACGACTGTACCCAGGGAGGAGACTCTGAAACTAAGGACTTTAAGAAGGTTAGCACACGCGCCTGATATTGAGGTAGTACGATGTTTCTAAATATTTGTTCCAGTTATTTACTGTGTTTTTGTGTGTGTGTCTGACAGTTGTTCGAGGAGGTTTCCAGAGAAAACAGCCAGCTCCAGTCTCAGCTGCAGGACACTCAGAGGATTGTCAGTCAGACTAGGTTGGACTTGGAAAAGGCCACACAGGTGACGACACTGACGACGCATTTAGAGCTGAAGTGAAAATTATTGCATGAAATTTTCCCACGCAAGTACAAGTGCAAGCATTTCTACATGGTCAAAACCAGCAATCATTGACGTGGAAATGATTCGTCAGGCTAAATCTAAACTTTATAACAAAAGTTTAGTCAGGATCTCAAAAAATATATACAATATTTGTTTATTTGTCCACTGAGAATTATTATTCCCTATTTAGATCCCAAATGGGCCCAAAATGCACCATGAAAAATAGTGTACAATCAATGGTCCAGAACTGAGAGCTAACTACCCCGATGACTTGTGCAGAACAAAAGGAAAAAGGCCCGTTTACACAGCTGCCAGATGCAGGAATGACCCGAGTTGTGTCTAAATTTAATTCCTTTAAATTCCTTATATAATGGGTGTATAGGAAACAGTGGCAGATTGTGAACATGACCATGTTATTTGTTTCTTCACTTTAAGTGAGACTATGTAACTTTTACAAGAAGAAATGGCGCTTTTTTTACATGAACATGAAAGTTAGCAGATATATTAATATTTGGGTCTTTTTTTCACACATGTAAAGTCAAGTGATGATAATAATATTCTTGGTTTGTTGCATCCAACAGAGACAGGAGCGTTTCAGTGACTGTTCAGCCTTGCTGGAGCTGGAGAGGAAGGTAAAACTTCTCTGCTGATGATGTCTCATGTTGTTGTTTTGTAGCTTCATCTGCCTCACGACTGCCACCCCTGCTGTGTGTTGACGCTCTCTCCTCTCTCTTCCCCACTCGAACCTGCTTTTCTCACCTGTTTTCACTCAACGTTTTTTTTTTTGTGATGATCCTCTTCCTTCTTTCTTCTTTTTTTTTTTTTTCCTACGTCACTTCCCGTCTGCCTCCCCCTCCTCACTCTCCGTCACGTTTCTGTGGTATCAGGACCGGCGGATGTTGGAGCGGCGAATGGCAGAGCTGGAGGAGGAGCTGAAGGTGAGGAGATATTCAGACAGAAATCATATCACGGCTACAGACACTTGCATGCTCCTGCTTGATTAGCTTGGCTTTAGCTTGTGCAGTTCAGCGGCGTGGTGACTTCACCTTGTGGAGGAGCTGTTTTTACACGGTGTATTCTCTATCACGTTACATTTTTGTAGGTTAAATTGGTTGTTTATTAAGTTGATAGATGATCGTTTTACCTGATCAGCAGATGGACTGTGCTTTTAGAATTTTGGATGTGAATTGCTGGTGTTAAACTTTGTAATATGTCTGATCTTTACAATTAATGACACAGAAGTAAGTTCGATTAGCTTAGCATAAGTCAGAGTTTTTATAATTTGATGGTTAAATAACAACATTGATAAGTGCTGCACTATTTTTTTTTTTTTACAAGTGCTGCTCTATTAAGGAGCTGGATTCAGGCTTTAAGTGCCAGAGGAGCAAACTAATTATGTCTTTTTTTTCCTGCTTTCTGTTATATATAGTCTTATAGCATCCAAAAACAAGCAAACAATATAAAAACAAAAAAATCTGTGTCATATTTTCGATGTGTTTTAATGTGAATTTGTATCACCAGGTTCTGGTTGACCTGAGAGCAGACAACCAGCGTCTTAAAGATGAAAATGGAGCACTGATCCGTGTCATCAGCAAACTCTCCAAATAGCTGTGGAGAGCGAGAGAGAGAGAGAGAGAGAGAGAGACACTCGAAGAGCAGGGAACCCCGCCCCCCCTTTCCCCTCCATCCATCCATCCCTCCCTCCCTTCCTCCCTCCTTCCACACATTCCTCCCAGTGCCAAAGAGCGAGAGGGGGGGAGAGAAGCAGCAGAATGTCCTACGTACGTGAGCACCACAGCTTGACTTGACTTGGATTGTGATGCCTCTCTGTGAACAGCTGGAGTGGGTTTTGTGCCTTAATGCCCGTTTGTCACAGGAAAGACCGACCGACGTCGTGAAGGGCCCCCCCCCCCCCCTCCACCCCAACGGCTTCGGTCAGAGGCTCCGACGGTAGTGACGCGAGACTCGACAAAAAAAAAAAAAAACAAAAAAAAAAAAAAAAACAGCAAAACGGAAAAAAAAAATAAAATAAAAAATGACAACACACGAAAACACAAAACATCTACAACAACTGTGTATCAGGGGAACTCGAACATGCACACACACATTCCTATGCGTGTATCACATACTTCCTCAATGCACATTCCACTGAGCGCACAAGGCAGCTTGGGCCTTAAAGCTCACCACTTCATATTTATTTTTTTGTGAACACTCTGTCACGTCACACACGCTCACGAATTTACCCCACTGACAGTCCAAATCTAATGTGTTGTCAAGCAGGAAAGGTTTTTTTTTTTTTTTTGGTGTATTCTTATGAAAGACAAAGAAAAAGGAAAAGAAAAACTCAGCCCTGAGACACATTTCAGGCTCTGTCTTTGACGTTACAGCAACGTCCTGACGACACAAGGAAGTCCGTGAAGCTCTGTTGGGTTTTTGTTTTGTTTCCACATGCAAGTGTTTGAACCCACCTACCTCTCCACTTATGCACTTCCCCACGTACATTTTTTTTTTTTTTTGTGACCACAGACACACTCCATGCTCTTAAAGAAAAGAAAAATGAAATGAAATGACCGCAGAACCAGGTCAGTCGACAACAGCACTTTACTCTCTGCAAAGTTTTGCCCGTCGTCCAAGACTGAAAACTTTACTTTTCAGAGCAGCGCCTTCTCACTTGGAAATTGGAGAGAGAAGTTTTCCACGGCTGAAGGTTAAAATCATTACAAAATAAATAAATAAATAAACAATTGCTGTTCTGTCAAAGCCTATTATGCTATGAATGGTTTTTAATTTTTACCATGGATAACCATTGATAAAGATATTATTTTCATAGTTTTTCATTGTCAGTTCCTGTCTTGCAAGGGAGCATGGTTATGTATATTACATGTGTATAAATATTAGTCTTGAATAATAATACCCTTTTGAAGTAAAATTCCATGTAGCCTTTCTTCACATGTTGGTTTTCTAATATATTAAATGGATGTCTGCACCCTAATAATAATAATAAAAAGTGTGTTTTTAGTGACTTGTCTTGTTTATCCGCTTCGTCATCATCATCGTTCACAAATGTGATGTTTCCTAATGTCGTATCCGCACATCATCGCTAAGGCTTCTTAGTAACATGTTGCAACTTACTTGTGTGGTCTCTGGTCACCCAGTTTGTTTGTTTTGTTTTGTTTTGTTTTTTTTTCTGCTTCATCTATTCTACGCTCGTATCACAGCTGCATACAGTGTCAGTTGCTGTATTTTCTGGTAGCCAGATGTCCCACATCACGGGAGGAAAAAAAAGGAAAAAGAAGAGAGACAGAACAGCTGCAATGCTCACAAACACTGAGTCTAACTGAGGAAACAGCACAGATGTATTTACAGTATGTTTGGACTGTTACATTAATCTACTGCTCCCAGGTGAACTGTACGTCATGGGCAGGTTTTGACTGACATGATAGGAACGAGTGTCACTGCATATCCTGGATGAGTTTTTCAGTGGGCGTCAGGCGGCAGGAATCCTGTCGTCTTTTTGAGTTCACATCCATTTACATTGAAGTGAAGTTAACACCAGTCATCCATCTGTTTGTCTCATCTGAGAGCAGAGAGATGGACCAGTGTCCTGCAGGGTAGAAGTACTGACAACAAGCTGAGCTCCTAATAAGGAAGGGCAGGCTGGCCGAGGCACTCTCTCTGTAAATATCCCTCAGGTCTGAGAAAGACAGAGGAAGGGAGCTAGGGAGGAAGAGGGAAGCGGATGGATTGCAGCCTTATATGGACAAAGCACTGCTTTTCCCAGGGTTTGTGGCTCTGACCTCCGGCATGATGCCAGATGCTGCACAAACGGCTCCTCAGCACCACCAAGAGGTGCAACTAATGTAATGCTACAGCTGAGGTGACCAAATTACAGGGTTTTTTTTTTTACACAAGATAAAACTTCAGACACATCTTTAAGAGCTCAGCAGGTTCACTCTGGAAACCAAATTATTATAAATAAACTGCAACAAATGTAAATATACTATGTGTGTATATGAATTTTGGTCCACGAAATGTTAGTGTGTCTCACTGGTTTTATCTCTTTTGAAACAAATACTTCTTAGATATTTTAGATATTTTACACCTTTATTGGATACCCACAGTAGAGATTGTTAAGAGAGAAAGAGAGAAGATGGCAATTGTCATAAAATGAAGAAAATAAAAAAAAAAAACACCAGTGTTGATGTGGATGAAATGTAAATAAAAAACAAATTTCAGTCAAATAAAACAACACAAATATCTCTCATCAACATTGCTTGGGTGAAACTCAGATTAAAGTCATATTTTATATGACATTACTCCTTTATTAGGCCAATGGGGTAGAAGATTTGATACATAACATATCTATATTTTTATTTACATTATCTAAAAGACTTGTTGTGTTATCTAAAAGATAACACTTTATCAGCCCTTATGCAAAGATATTAAAGTGTTCATAGAAGCTGAACAAAGTCACCAAATCCAGAAGAATTTATGTATTGTGAGATAAGATATGTAGGAAAAAAATATCCCAGATTGTTTCCCATCTGCAAAAGTTTCATTTTAAATTATGTAAAAATATTTGTTTAGTAATTTAGAGTTGGAGTAAAATATCATCTAATATTTGAAAGGAAAAGGTGAGAGGAGACATGTCTGGTGAGGAGAAGAGAGATGACAAGATTTAGTTTGGAGAGAGTGACGTAATTCCTCTTGGAAGAAATAGGATGAAAAATGTAAACACTCTCACTGTGACCTGGAGAATATTTTACCGTCTCAGCCAAGTGGTCCTGGTTGTTTAATAGTAAATATGTAAGCATGAGGTGGGAAGCTATTTCAAGTTTTATATAAGAATATTAATAAATATTATTAATGAGAACTCTCTCTTAAAGCTGGAGCTGGTATCATACATGTGTTGGTGTGCTAAACATTTCATTAAACTCTAATGGACATGTTCTGTATGAGGTGGTTGAACTCCTCCTTATCCTTGATGTAAAGTCCATGTCATGTTTTTCAGCAGCCCAAAAGTCAAATCCAGGTTTTCTGTCCAACTCAGTGTGAAAACTCCCTTCAATGTCAACAGCCTCTTGAGTTTCTTTGTTTGGCAAGAAATGAACTCTGGGAGGAATTAGTGCTCTAAATCCATTCACTAAAGGCAAAACTATACAGAACGAGCAGTTTGGATTTTCTGGAGATTTATTTTTTCTTTCCAGTTTGGTTTTTTCCAACAATTCTCTCTTGGACCAGGTGTTTCTTCCTGTGCACGTGTGAGTATGTTACAGTAATGCTAATGTTTATACAGGTTTGTAGCAGTTCTACCTAACTTTATTTTGCCAATGAATGCTTTTCAGTATAATAATTATGATATGATATGATATGGGGGGGGGACTGATCCAGTGTTTTTGCGCAGTGAGTCACTGAGATGTTTCCAGTTCAGTTGTCTGCCTCATGTCATCTGTGCAGACATCTGCACATCTTGTGACACTGAAGTGCCAAAGTACACAAACTACAAATAACTTTTACCAGGAACATTTATGAGGAAAAGTATGTGTAGCAGTGATCTAAGTGCAACCTGTTCCATTGTGTGATTGTCTGAAAATGCAAAATGTATGGAACTGTTCAGAAAATCAGTAAAAACACATATGTTGTAAATGTTTTCACAGGAAGTAAAATCATTTCCATTGGACTCTGTGATCGACCCCTGACTGTCTGAGCAGAAATCGCCTCCTCACCATGTCAGACCCTTACGTCTTCTTCACGGACACTTTACCCACAGACCTCCGCTTCCTCCCTCCTCTGGCCAATGGGCTTCTGGGATGGAGAGTGTACCACAATATCATGCACATGGGAAGTGTGTATAACGGGGAGGCTGGTCGCTGCCACCGAGCAGATATCCCATGTCCTCTAGCTGTTAAAATTGAAATAGAGGAACCAGCAAAACATTGCTACAGTCTGGACACAAGCACAGGTAGTTTCTTCAGTGCACCTGAACTTTGAAATTTGCCAAGAATTCATGTAATTTTAATTCTAATTGTCCCATTTTCTGTGTTTCCAGGTGTTTTTTCACACTATCTGAACTCAGACAGAATAAATGTCACCCAGTCTTTCTACTCACATCGACACTACCCCAACATGATGGTGATGGAGGTAATGCTGGAGCGACAGGCGATGTCAGAGGAAGCAATTAATGTGAAACTGGTCAGCTCATTCACACCTCAGAGCAAAGACATTGCTTTTGAGTCTGGTCCTGATTACAAAGGAGGGAGGTAAAGCTACCAAAAACACATGAAAAAATATTTTTTTTTACCAAATTGTACAAGTTTACACATGCACTCTTACAAGCTGTGTACATTCCCCTCTCTCTTAGTCACATCCTAGGACAGACAAGCACTGCTGAGTTTCCTGGCGGCTCCTGTCCCACAGTGCACCTTATCTGGACCCCCATACCTGAGTCTCTGTCGCTGCCTCCAGATAAGAGCCAGATTCGCTGGGGCTTTGTCTTGGTTGTGGCAAATAGTTTAGACTCTGCTGAAGCCAGTTTTGACGAAAGCCTGAATCTGATGGCATCTGGTAACCTGCGTCCATCTCATGAAGACGCCTGGAAAGAGCTGTGGCTGCAGAGCAAGGTGGAGGTGGCAGGACCACAGAGACTATACCAAGCTGTGATTGGCTGCATGTTTTACCTCCTCAGTGCCTTCCCCTCCATACATGACACCTCCAATACTTTTGGTGGAGTCAGTCCCGGCGGGTTATCCAATGGTGGAGATGGTCAGGACTACTGGGGCCATGTTTTCTGGGACCAGGTAATACTGGTGGTACTTGACGCATGTTATTTGTTGTTTCTGAAATCATAATGTGCGATTTCACACAGTGACTGTACCTTCTTGTGACAGGACATCTGGATGTATCCGGGGATAGCCCTTTTCTACCCTAAGTTAGCTCGAGCTGTGCTGGAGTATAGGGTCAGGACGGTAGATGGAGCAAAAGACAATGCCCAAAAGCAGGGCTACAAGGTACGGTGATCAGTGATATACTGAGGTGTCTCCACTTGAATGGAAGTTGCAAAAAAGAATCAATGAAAGAACAATATTAGAAGAAGAGAGCAACATTTTGGGGCTAACATTCAAGTTATCCTATTTTGGTTTATGTGTAGGGACCCTATTCATGCTGACCTACTACTTTGAGCTTTATTAGTGGTTAAAAAATGACAATTTAGATATGTTTGGCCGACTGCCCCACTTACATTCATTGTTAGTTTGGTTGTGAAAACAAATGATGGTCAAACTCAATACCAACATAAAATAGCTCTTGAGAAGGTGTTAGACGAAATAGACCCAGGGTTCAAATTACCCCAGACCATCACTTTAACAATGATGAGTATGATTGTCTTGAGTTAAAAGTGTTATTCTTGCAGGGACTTAAGTTCCCGTGGGAGAGTGCTGTGTCAGGGAGGGAGGTGTGTCCAGAGGACATTTATGGACAACAGGAGATTCACATCAATGGAGACATCACACTGGCATTCCAACACTATCTCTACCTCACTGAGGTATACTCTTTATTTTGTTTTGCCCAGATGCAGATATATTTTCTCATGCTGTGTGATGATGTTAACTGAGCTGTTTGTTGCAGGATCTGTCCATGTTCACAGAGGGTCGAGGCACCGACGTGATATATGGTGTGGCTGATTACTGGGTTTCTAGAGCAATGTGGAACCCTGGAGACCAGAAATATCACTACCTGGGTAAAGATCAGTATTACAAAGATTGTAGTTATACTGATTTATTTACCTTAACATTGCTAATTCAAGCTAATTTTCTAACAAAGAAAAAAATTCAAGACTTATCTACTAGTGGAAAAATGCACTTTCCCACCACAAGATATCTTCGATGAACTTGCATCACTGTATTTAAGTTTATTTTTAACCTTAACACCTTTCTCATTTAATTCACTAATATTCTTAATGTTATGTCAGATATTTTTCCTTTTGCATGAATGATGTTTTTTATGATATAATGAAGTGCACTTTTACTTTTGTGCTGTTTAGGTGTCATGCCACCTGATGAGTATTATTCAAATGTCAACAACTCTGTGTACACAAACACAGCAGCTAAATTCAGGTAGTAGTATTCAAATATTTCTGTGCAGAGCATATTAACTTGTCAATACCAAAAATACAAAAAGTTGGTCATTTGTCAGCCTCCAGTTTGCTGTAGAGTTGTCTGAGCTCCTTCAACACCGAGCACCAAAAGAATGGAAAGATGTGGCTGAAAACATCAAGATACCTTTTGACCAAGAATACCAGTACCATCCTGAGTATGATGGCTACATTAAAGGTTAATATTTTACATTGTAGTTTTGACTCAAATCATAAACATAAAGCATTTATGACATGAAGTGAGACTTTCTTTTGGACTGCCTGCAGGTCATCCGGTAAAGCAAGCAGATACAGTAATGCTGGGCTACCCTCTGGGATTGCCAATGTCCCTGGAGGTCAGACGAAACGACCTGGAAGCATATGAGCCTGTAACAGATCCCCGTGGTCCTGCAATGACCTGGGTAATGGGTATAGTATATAGTACATGGATATAGTATAGTATAGTATAGTATAGTATAGTATAGTCTTGGGTAAATGTCATTGTTTACTTCCCTCCACTTAAAATGGGTGACTTTATTGGGTAAAGTACAGGCCTCATTATTTACATAATCAGAGTTGGAATCTTAAAATTTTATTACTACACAACCCAGAAGGCAACTGGATTGCTTGAAATTCTTGAAGATGTTTCACTATTTATCCAAAATGCCTATTTAACTCTGACTGACTAGTCGGGAGGTCCAGGTATTTATCCTAGAGCAAAACAATGCATTAATAGTCACTGAGGTAATATGGATCATGATCCTTCAGTGCTAAAGAACAAAGCTGGGGTTAGGATTAGGGTTACGGTTAGTCTCCATCTTTGGTGCCAAAGTTCTGAGAGTTTTTGATGTGTTGTGGCATGTTTCTGACAAGATGGGGGTCAGATGTTTGGCAATGTTGTAGGTGACCAAGTTTATGTTGGTCCAAGTCTGTCCACTGTGTTTAGCACCATTTTTTTATGTGGACAGGAAGGATGGTGATATTCGAGTCCAGTTTGTAGTGATGTTAAAGTCCTCTTTTCTTGGTTGGTGAGGTAGGAGGAGGTGCTTTTATACTTGTGAGGCCAGTTGATACATTTAGTCAATTGTTCAGCTTCTGTATTGGACAATTTTTTTTAATGGCTGCAGTGAAGTTTACAACTTGTACCTGGTCTGATGAATTGCAAATCCTTTTCTGGTTGAATGAATTCCCTGTCAGCCAAATTATTTACCACTTTCTTTTGGATGTCACTCTGTGTTGCCTGGATAGATTTCTACCTCCAAGTCAGCCACTTCTGTTTTGCAGGAAGAGATGAGTTCAAACACCAGTATTTGTCATTTGTGCATCTGCTAATGTACTTGTCTCTTGTTAAGTAGCCAGTTCTGAGGATGAAAACGTGGAAGTCCCTAATACTCAGACAGAACTGAAGAAGCCTTTTGAAGGTAACATCTTTAGGGATTTCAAACATGTCCAGTTGCCTTCTTTAGCACGTTGATTACCATGGTCTGGATGACTTGAAAACCTTCAACATGGAAGTAATTGGCTGTGATATTATTGGTGCAAAAGTAAATGTATCAATATGTGCAACAGGACAACAACTAGCAATAAAATAAGGAAAATTATGCTTGTGATGCATTCAGTACAGTAAGCCATGCCCTTTTGAATAAGTTTACATTAAATATTTCTACTTTAAGAGTATGTTTGCAATCGGCTGGCTAGAGTTGGGGGAGGCCTGGAAAGCACAAGAATTGCTTGAGAAGTGCTTCAACAACATCCAGGGCCCATTCCAGGTATCCTTCCTTATTCACAACCTCACAACCACATTTCAATAACACACTGAGCAAATGTTCAGTCAATGTGTGATTACCTCTCGTCAAAGGTATGGAGTGAATCATCAGATGGCTCCGGCGCAGTCAACTTTCTCACAGGAATGGGAGGATTCCTGCAAGCTGTGCTGTTTGGTTTTCCTGGCTTCAGGTCAGTGACACAATGAAAACACACCTCAGTGTATATAAAGCACAAAAGGAAGAAGACAAAGTTTGACGATCTGCGTTTGCTTGTAGAGTTCAAAAGGATTGCCTGGCTTTTTCCCCACTTCTTCTTGATGAAATTTCTGAGCTCACCATTCGTGGTGTGAACTACCTGGGCAATCAGATGGACTGGCTGCTGAGGAAAGAAGAAATTTGTATCATAGTGAGGAAAAAGGCAAGAACAGATGGGAATCTACAAGTTGTCCTGAGGGCATCAGGAACTAAAATCCCTCTCCCACCAGGTAACACTCAATGCAAGAACAACCAACCATCTCTGTGTTTTAGACCAATGTTTATTCTTGCCATAAATGTGAAAGTTTATGCCAGAACATTATAAAACAACAGTACAACAACTAACTTTTGCCCCACGTTACTAAGTAAGTTAATGGATATATAAGCACAATGATGAGGGGGGAAAAATCGGGGTCTCATACAGCAGACATGTATAAAGAAGCTTTGTTATTAAGAAGACATAAATGATGCAGTAAAATATTATTATGTATTTACTTGTATACAACTATATTTTCAGGGCAGCCAGTAAGTTTTCCTCGAGAGCCTGGGTGTGTTTGCAAAGTGGATTCGACGTTCTGCTGGCCTCTGTGAAACAGCAGCCCTGACCGGGACATCCTCCACCATGTCTCCATGAATGGATCATTTACATAGTTTCAGCAGATTATTTTATATTAGCACTTTTGTGTAAATTTTTTGACCAACCATGGACAAAAAAAAGGGAAACATAAATTTGTTTGTTTGTTTTTATAGCTCTGACTAGTTTTGATGTAGAAACTCAGTTATTAAGGGAAAATATTTTATTTACATAGTTTATGATGTGTTTTTTTTCCTTTACATTATTTAAAATGATTTATTAACCTTCATAACCTTTCAACTGGGATCTCACATCCTCCCTTGTTTGTGTCTTTACATTTCCTTATTTCCTAAGTGATGTACCATCCCCCAGAGCCTTTTCAAGTGTTATCAAGAAGGCCATAACACTCATGTGGGGAGAAGGTCCATGATTGGGGAAGAGAAGTGACTTTTTAGCTCTGCTTTTATAGAGCTAAACACTGCTGACTGACATCATTTTCACCTCCTTTTTTCCCACAACAATGTATCACTATCTCCCACTGTGTCAAGGCCTGCCTTTATTATGCCTTTTTATTTTTGTGTTGGCAGGTTTTTGGCTTGACACCAATATGATCTCATTCTCAGGCTGTATTTGAAAAAGAAAAAAAAAAGTTTGCACTCAGCTATACACCATTATATAGCTCTCTCCTACTGCATTTATCTTAACATAATACTGTGAATATAATAAACCCACATAATGCTGTAACATTATGTGCAGGCATTAAGTTTTAATACTACACCTGCACCTGACAGATACTGCACAAAGAAAAAAAAACACTAATTCAACAGATTCAAAATGTTTAAATGTTGTTTTTTTTCTGCATTAAATGTGTGAAATATGTGTGAAAAAATGATTTTTAATAGATTGAATTAACATGTTTAGTATAGAAAAACAGAAAAAAAAAACTAACTGAACATTTATTAATTTTAAAATTAATTATTTTTAAAACAATTGTTTTATTTTATTTTATTTTATTTTATTTTATTTTATTTTATTTTATTTTATTTTATTTTATTTTATTTTATTTTATTTTATTTTGGAGTAAAAGTTCCTTCCTGGAATTTAAAATGAATAAATTCGGTTCCAACCAAACTGACAAACTACCCGGAGCGTCCGGAGTGAGCGCGTGGAGGCGACCGACGCGTTGCCTGCAGGAAGTGTCTTCACATCAGCTGAGAGAAGCTGTGACAGGTCGGATGGCTGCCAAACATCAGAGGGGCGTAGGACCAACCACTGGCTTTCTTTAAAAAAAAAACAATCACCTAACAATCCTGTGGGATGTAAAAAACTGCAGGTTTTGTGCGGATTTGTTACACGGTAATGCTCGAGTTTCACTCCGAACGTTGGGTGAGTTTAAACCGAGTAAACGGTCACATCGTTCGTTAAGCTAGCATGTTTGCTAACTTCTTACTGCAGTTAAAACGACACCGGCGAGCTGAATTCCTGTATTTAACGTGTAACAACACTTAAATATATATATTTTTAATGTGTTTAACAAAACTACAATTTCCTTGTGTTTATATATTTTAAAGCGTTGTGTGTGTTTGAGGCGTCCTGGTAGTTTTGATAGAAATGTTAGCATCAGTGTCAGCAGACACGGTCTCGTGATGTAGATCGCTTTGAATCGACCGATCCCACCGATGCTTTAGGTTGTCAGCGATTTGTTAGCAACTCAATGAAAAATATTATCTTTAGCGTTTATAACAAAGCTGGGCAGTTAATGGTCTAAGTCACTGTCACGGTAGTTATCTAACTATGTGAAAGTGAAAGCTGGTTGATGTTTTTTTTATTATTATTATTGTTAAAAGTAAAACAGTGTGGACAACACGTGATCCACACTGTTGAATTCATCTATTGAAACATAAAGTTTATCAACAACTTACACTATTTTCAACACGATTACAAATGACTCACTCCACAGTGATCATATTCTTTTAAAATAAGTTTTAAACCTCCAACTTCTTCAAACAAGTCAACTTCTGCTTTGTGAAGAGTGAGTTTATAGTGTTGTATATTAGATGTGATTTATGGTGATATGTTAGTCTTTCCTAAATATAAGTTTGTCAAATGGCAAAATGAGCCCCAGTTAAAAAATAAAGAATAATAACTTAATGAAATGAGGACCAATCTTTCAATCAAAATTTCAAGAGCTTTATATGTCTGTGTTGCTTATAACATCAAGAAACACCAAAAACTCATGAAGTCTGAGAGATGGGAGACTTTGATGTGTATTGATGAGTCTAAATTTCAGATATTAGGTCAAAGCAAAAAAGCATTTGAAGATACTGAACGAGATCATGAGGTATGATGCATTCTCATGGTCTGAACTAACCCAACAGATGGTAAATTGGTCTAAATTAACTAGAAGAGCTAGATGTTACTGTAGCTAATTGAATATGAGGATTTTATGTTTTAATTTGTCACACATGATCTTAAACAGAGCATGTTTCAACAGAGTTGATACACTATCTATCTATCTATCATTAACAAGTTAAAATGAACCATACATTTGCATAACTGAGGTACATTTGACTTGACTTGTCTCGTCACACTAGAGTGACAACAAATAAAAGGTCAAAGGTCAGAGTTGACTGTTGTCTCTCACTTCCCTCTCAGGTGTTTGTGTCAGTTCATTTAATTACTGGGAAGGATTCATGTTCTTACATGTTGTGTTGAAACATTTTTCTAGTTTTCATGCCAAAAAATATGAGCAGTTTCTGGTTAATGATCTGCAGCTTTAGTTTTACTTCTGCTTCCTTTTAAGTTCACAAAAAACCACAACCAGTACATTGAAGCCAAAGTACAGGTTGTTTTGCAGGATTTTGACCTGAGTGGTGTTTGTGTCTGTCAACACTTTCACTTCAACAACACTGATACTATTATAGAAATGTTTTTTTTTTTTTTTTTTTGTTTTGTATAGTAACAATGAAAATAAAATAAAATAAAAAAACAATAACTGGAAACATTTTTGAGGTGCAGGGTTAGTTGAACACTTAAATGGATTCACTGAGGCTGGGTACAGTGTAAGTGGAGTCATGACTGGTCACTTTATTCATAGTCATGTGATGCCACATGTCTGAGATCTGTGGTTATGTGGCAGTGACTCTTGAGGTTACTCACATTTCTTCATGCTTTCACTCTCAGCTGTGGAGGATCACCAGAGAAGATGTCTGTGATACCAGTTGTCCCAGAGAACCACAGTCACGTTCTGGCAGAATTCGACTGCCTCGATCCACTTCTGTCTGCGCTGCGTTTAGACTCCGGTAGACTCAAGGTAGGTTTCACCATCACATGTCTGATCATTTATCATCATCATTATTTGATGTCTTTATAATAGAACAGAGTAAGATTAATCCTTTTATTAATCCTGTGTGTGTGTGTGTGTGTGTGTGTGTGTGTGTGTGTGTGCAACAGTGTACATGTTTGGCTGTGTCAAGAAAATGGCTGGCGTTAGGAACATCAGCAGGAGGGCTTCACCTAATTCAAAAGGAAGGCTGGAAACAAAGGATCATCCTCACTCACAAGGTTTGTATGTGACTGAGTATCTATTGTGTAAAATATAAAGTTGCCTCTTGTTCTGATGTTTGTTATATCTCCACATGTGCTGTGTGTTTTTCTTCAGGAGGGATCAATCACTCAGGTGGCGTGTTGCCCTCATGATGAAGATTTTATTGCTGTTGCCACAAGGTTAGCGTCTGTCCATGGAGTAAAGAAATATCTCATCTACCCTAACACAAAATTCACCCATTGTCATCTAACACTGCCTTCCCTCTCTCAGGTAACTCATATATCCCTGTGTTAGTTGTGCTGTTGGTGTTGTTGACAGTGTTTTCTGTGTTTGTCCGTGGTCCAGTCAGGGTCTGGTGGTGGTGTGGGAGCTGCAGCTGGAGCGGCGGGTTCGTCCAGAGAGAGTCAGTATGTCCTGGGAGCACCGAGGTCAGGCTGTCACTGCTCTCTGCTGGGACACAAGCTCGTTCAGAGTTTTTGTCGGGGACTCAGGAGGAAAAGTCTCCTTTCTGCGTGCTGGATCCTCCAAGCTGGGCAAGGTATCGTGTGTTCCCTCAGTGTTGATTTATACAAAGTAAATGTGGATTTTGAAAAAAAGTTTGGTGCTCTCCAATTGCTCTACTTGTGTTTTCTGTGAATTGGCACAGCCCCAGAAGTTAACTGAATGAGCATGCTTTAATTTAAGCCAGCTGATAGAGGATAATAAACTCTCTGACTCTTCTAATTTTCCAGGGTATTGTGTTTACAATCAACAATCCAAGCAGCTGACAAAGGATCTAAAAATAAAGATAATTGATTCTTAGTTGGCATGTTATACAAAGTGAATACTCTGAGAGGAAGAGAGGAGAACAAAGATTTGTAGCAGAAATAAAGATCATAGGAGATTTTTTTTTTTACATTGATTGTTTTTTTTCTCTCCTTTTTCTTTGTGTTCAGGGGTCAGCGTTCGTTATCTTCCCAGTTCAAACTGTCACCACCGTTGACTCCAGAGTGGTTCAGCTCGGCTTCCAAGATGGCCGCCTGCTTGTGTCTTCCCTCAGCCGCTGTTACCTCTGTGACACAGAGAGGTGAGTCAGTAACAACATGCCTGCATCTGTCTTTAGTCTGTGATAGTCTGTCTTCCTGACAGTGGTTGCGTATTTACGTTGGAAAACATAAACAAGAGTTTCCAGATGATATTATGCTGATTTTCATTTCAGGGAGAAGTTCTGGCGTGTTGGAAATAAGGAGCGTGATGGGGAGTATGGAGCCTGTTTTTTCCCTCAGAACAAAGGATTATTAGTCGGTCAGCCACCGCTGCTGTACTGTGCCCGGCCGGGATCTCGAATTTGGGAGGCCAGTTTTAATGGCGAGGTTCTGAGCACACATCAGTTCAAACAGCTACTGGGCTGTCCCCCTCTACCTCTCATCACTTACAGGTATTGATTATAGTTGCTTTTAAGTTGTCTTGTGCAAATATCCAAGTTCCTTATTTGTTTTTCCTTTCATGTTTTCTGCAGAAATGAGCCACTTTACAACCCAGAGCAGAGGAGCCCACAGTCTGTTGCCTTCTCTAAACTACTTTATTTGGGGTAAAGTAACATATTCCAGCTTGTTTGACTTGTCAGTCAGCTGTTCTATCATAACTATATATATAATTGAAAACAAGGTTTAAACTGTACACTTTATGTATTCGTTCAGAGACCAGAACTTGCTGACCTGGACTGATTCAGCCATTTATATCTTCACACCTCAGAATGGACAAGTGCTTCTGTGGACTGAGGTCAAAGGTGTGACTGCTGCTTTGTCTCTAATATCAGTCATTTTTTTTAGCCTCAGTCAATCTAAACCTGTTTTCTGTTTTTCGTAGACTTGGTTGATGTTGCCGTCTACCGCAGCGAGCTCTTCTGTCTCCACGGCAGCGGCCGTCTGTCCCACCTCTCCCTGTTATCTGCAGATCGCTGTGTCGAGCGTCTTCTGCGCAGGGAGTCCTGGCCTCTGGCTGGTGTCGTCTGCTGCATGTTTCAGCATGCCATCATCACCAGCAGGGTAAGATGGCTGACACTGCTGTGATAATCTTAGTTTTACTCCTCTAGTCTCATCAGAGCTAAAGCTCTCTATTTGAATTCTTGACTTTCTTTGCTACTAAGGATGAAACACAGATCGTACCTGTTCACCTGAGCTGTTTCACTATTAATGGGTACTGCTATTTACCAAGAAACACTGTTATATTTTGGTTGGTTAAAAGCAGTGTTGTAAAGTAACAAAGAGATAATACTTCACCACTGTACTTGAGTATGTTTTAGGAATATTTGTACTTTGTTTTATTTTTTTTCCATTGTTTTATTCTGTCAACTTTCATTTTTACTTCACTACATTTCCTAACTCAATTCCATACTTTTTCCTTTACTCTGATACATTTTCCGGTTCACTCTAAATCTACCTGCGTCTGTTTGGACTATCAACACCACGTTTGAGGGTTGATGAAGGCTCCATCTTGGATGGATTGGGTGGATGGAGAAACTTAAAAAAATCAATATCAAGCAGAAATTTATGGGGAAAAAACAACAGCTTTTGTGTGTTTTAAGTTGTGTTCCGTGATGAATTTGTGTGTTGGTGGATTCATTTATTTAAACCTACTCTCTTGATTCAGGCCAGGAAATCCATTCCCATCGATCGCCTTGAACATCTCCGATCCCAGCTCAGCTCCATCACACACTCAGATCTGATTGGTCAGCTGGAGGAAGTCATCGCAAAACTGGAGCCTCTGGACTCGGCCTCCAGCAGCCGCAGGAGCAGCATCTCCTCACATGTGAGTTCAACTTTTCGAACATTATGTTTCCATACAGTATAAACTGTTTGCTCTATAACTGCACCAAGAAACAGGTAATGAAAGACAAGTGTCATTGTTTTAAGTTTAAAGTCATCTAACATGAACCAGTTAATTATCTGAACTTGTTTCTTTCTCAAACAAAACAAATTTATTATGGTTTTATTACTTTTTCTTTGTGTTTTACACAGAACCAGTTCCCTGTAGTCGACAGGCATATCCATTCAAAGAAATTTTATTTTTTATGAGTGTAAACAAAGCAGGCAGCTTCTGCAAAACAGAATGTAGATGTATCATTGTAGTGATATCAGATATGTTATTAATCAGGAGAGTTTCAACGTCCTGGACTGTGGAATCTATCGTGTGATCAGCCGCAGAGGAAGTCAGTCGGACGAAGAGACGAGCTCCCAGATCAATCCATCTTTGTCGGAGGAGGAGAGACTCAAAGAGTTCAGTTTTGTGCAGGAGGAGGATCAGGTTGATCATGGTAAGAGGCTGAAGTGTAATTATTTATATATATACATATTTTTTAAACTGTCGTCTTTTCATATTTTGGTCAGTGCTGCCGCTTAAGGATGGTCACACCTTAATCTTAAGAATAAAACCATTAGATTAAACTTTGATTTATTTTTACTGCTGCCACGACAAACAATAACATTTGTAGTAGTGATATGATAATGGTCAATATAATAACGTGAGACGTCTCACATAAAGAATAGCTGCACAAATGAGAAGCTTGATTATTATTATTATTATTATTATTATTATTTGCATAAATTGATTTCAACAACTATTTAAATATAACAATCAAATATTTTACCAATAATCATATAATCACCACTTGTTATTCAAAGCCAATATTTAGGTAAATACATTGATCTTTAATGAGAATTAATGAATTCCATCCAATAGTAACATTTTTTTTGTGTTGTGACATTTTCTTGCTCTCTTTGTGTTCTTTCTCTCTACATATATTAATATGTGTGTGTGTGTGTGTGAATATGATTTTGTGCGTATGTGTGTGTTTGTGACAAATTTCTCCTCTTCCTCTTGAGATCAGTGTAAAAAAAAAAAGAGTGAAGTTATTTTCAGTTTTGAATCAACCTTTAATTTAAATCACCTGGGGAAAAAAAACCTAAAACTAACAAAACAAGGAAGAATAATATCAAATGAAACTTTTGTATTTATATATATATACATATACACAACTGTACGGCGTATACACCAACACGTTGCGTCTCAGCCCCCTGTCCATCCAAGCGCCCCGACTGATAATAATTTTACTCTTTTACTTCGTTTATCTCCGTTGCCATGACAAATCATGTGTAATTTCTAATGTCTTCTTGTACATTTGCAACTTAATCAGATGTTTTTAATTCGAAAAATACATGAAATCATATAATAAAACATGTTGCTTTGCTGCACCACTGATGTTCTTTATGAATATAATCTTCTCTCTGCCTTATTATTATTATTATTGTTAATTCCAAGTCTCTTGTCTGTTTCATCGTATCACACATTTATCACCATTTTGGTTCTGTATGTTTTTGCATTGTGCAGCATTTGATTTCAGTTCTCTCTATAGTGGTGTGTGGTGCCCTTGCGCCATCTGCTTGCTTTTTTCACTCTCCCTGTCATCATTCCCCTCCAGTACTCCATCCATCTGTGTTTTTCCTCTGGCTCTTGCCTCCATCTTTATTCAGATCCACAGAGCAGTGAGCGTCTGGAGGCTGAGCGGTCTGAGCAAGGCCTGCAGTTCCACCTCCCCCTCTCATTCCGCCCCAAACCCCCTCGCATCGCTCTGCAGGCCGTCAAAGACAGGTGAACATCCAGAGGAACGAAAGAAAGACACATTTAACAGCACTGAAAACAGTAGTTTCTGCAGCTGTGCTTTCAAACATCTCACTTCCCTTTTCCGCTGAATACCCACACCATTGTTTTATGTATAGGCACATCTGACATGTTTCATTTTCAAACATCACGCCCCAGTCTTTTATGATCATCAGCACCTCCGCTTGACTTCATTTAATTCAGTTTTCTTTTCCACAGTGTTTCAAGTTTTGTCAAAAAAACAACCGAGAAAATCAATACCCTCCAGATGAACTCTGAGCTCTGGCAGAGACCTGAATTTAAAGAAGGTGGACAGTCTGAAATACTAGCAACCACAGCTCCATACTCAGAAGAAATAGAAAATGAGTAAGTATAGACAACAAATGTAGTCCAGATTCATTTCTTCTTTTCATTGACGAGACATTAGCCTTCATGGGACTAGACCATTAAAAATAAATCGGATAAAATCAGTGAGTTGTGTTTGTCATCACAGAGTTTATGATGAGATACCAAACACAGAGGCTGACATGCAGGAGCTTCGATCAGCAACCGAGCGAACTATGTAAGTATTTTTCATCTTTAAATTAATTTAGAAGCCACAGTCTGTTGTTCAGGTCACAAATACTCTCCCTGACGTCAGCTCCCAGATCCAAGATCCTATGGTGCTACTAGATCCAGTCTGCCTGGGAGAAGCTCTGCTGGAGTGGCTGCCGGTTCTGGAGCGAATACTTGGCCCTGAAGAGCTCAGTTCAGCTGCTGCTGTCAGTGAGTCAAATGTGGAAGGACCAGGAGAGGAGAAATGGGGGGAGAATGATTTTATAAAATCCTGTTCAGAGCAACCAGAGGAGTTTTCATCAGGAGAAGGAGCAGAAAGTATCACAGAGGAGGAGAAAGAAAAGTCCACTGAGCTTGATCAAGAGGAGCAGTTTGACGTTAGTGATGGACGTCCTACAGAGCCTTTGCGAGTTCTGTCTCCCAAACCTTTACCATCAGATCTGCTGGCTAATATCACCCAGCTGGCAACATTATACACAGAGCTGAGCTGCTTCAGAAACCAGGAGAATGAACAAGCGCTCGGGTGCACAGTTTTCCTGCGCCGTTACTTCTTCCTTATGGATCAAGAGCGCGTGAGACGGATGTGTCTGCTGTGTTACCAGGAGAAACCAGAGGTGCAGAGCTCCTTCACTGAGGCCATGCTAGGTCAGATGTTCCTCCTTAAATAACATAAACACACAATACACACGCACACACCGAATTAGAAAACTATAGGAAATGTAATCGCACAAAAGTTTGCAGCTGTCACACGGTGACACTACTAGTCAGGTTTAGGTCATAGCCTAATGAAAAATATATTTTTTTATCTTTCTCCGTAGATCTGACTCAGTCCAGTAAAGTGGTGGAGGTTATTCAAAGAGGTGATTTATTGAGATCACTGCGCAGTCTGGGGGAGCTTCAGCCCTGGAGTGCACCTCATCTCCTTGCTCACTTACACAGGTCAGTGCCCATCGTTTCTGTCTCATCTACACGTTATATGTATGTAGTAATAGGCCATGTGTAGTCATTTCTCTCTGTTATTACCCAGGCTATATGATAAACACAGCGAGGCAGCGGTACGCGTATTCTCCCAGTTCTATCCTACGATAACTCCTGCTGACGTAATGACCATGACTCAGCAAAGCCACTTCCTGGCCTACCTGGATAATCTGATCCAATCACGAACTGAAGAACAAAGGTAAACCTTCAGATTCATCTTCATCTCAAACAGAGAAAAGACATGAAACTCGTTGTGTCTTTGCATTAATTTTCTTCTCGTTCTCTAGGTTGTCATTTTTGCAGTCTCTCCTTGAACCAGAGTCACTGAGACAAGATTGGCTGGAGCTTGCACTTACCCATGATGCTCCTCAACGCTGCGATACACTGACTCCTGATGGAAAGCCCAGGTATGGTTCTGTTGTCACGGTTTTTGTTCCTTTAAATATAATTTCAGCTGATGAAGGCAGATGTGGGGAGTACATAAATTATTATTATAGTCTTGGTAAAAATGACAAAAATTTGAAGTTATATATTGAATAAAAAGAAAAAAACTGTTAAGTCTGGATGGTGTCTGATGATGTTTCTCTACTGAATTGTATTTAGACCACATTATAAGATGCTGAAGTGAAAGTGAAGCATAAGAATAATTTTAACTGTGAGACCATGTGACCTCTGTTGCAGGTGGCATTCACACTGTTTCAGTTGGGGTTATGGACGCCTTCTGTCTCTGCTGATTCGTCTCCCTGCAGATCTGTCCTCCAAGCAAAAGATGGCAGAGATGTGCCGCAGTCACGGGTACCTGGAGTCCTGTCATGTCTTGGCAGTGTTCGGCGAGTTTACAGTGTCACATTTAACCTTTTGTGTAACATGTGCTTGTGCAGATACTGGACAGGTTACATCTACCTCTGCTGTGAGCTGCAGCGTCGTTCAGAGGCGTTTTCCACCATCTGTCAGCTGGATGACATCAGCCTGCTGGAGGAACCTGAGGGTAAAATTGTTTTTCGTTCTCTCTTTCAGACAGAAATAGGACTATAATTTTTAATTACCTGAGAGCAGAGTTGGTTTCACTGTCAGGAGTTTAGGAGTCTTAGGCCTTAAAGTGATGGTCCGGAACAATATGAACCCAGGGTCTATTTCACCATATATGCTTTTGTTTTCACAGCCAAATAGCTAACGGTTAAAGTAAGTGGGGCCACCAAACATATCTAAATTGTCAATTTTAACCACTAATAAAAGTCAAAATAGTACTTCACTATGGCAGTAGCATGAATAGTCTCGACACATAAACGGAAGCACCGATAACTTAGTAAGTGATAGTGATGCATGTGGCTGACCGTTGTTAGTTATTTGGCTGTGAAAACAAAAGACAGTCAAACTCGATATTACTTCGACCAACGTAAAATATCTCTCATGTGTGGTGAAATAGACTCTGGGTTTAAATTACTCTGGACCGTCACTTTAATACCCTTAAAAAGAAAGACAGTCTTTCTATTGGTGACCGATAGGACAACTGCTAAATGCCGCCTGCGTCGGTTTCCTGTTGTTTTTCCAGGTGTTGGACCTCAGTCCTTGGATGAGTGGAAGCTGTTGATCCAGTTGTCTCAGCAGTGCAGCAGTGCCACAGACCCAGAGCAGGTCGCTACTGTGAACGGGAGCAACTTGTCCAACGGCTCCAGAGACTGTGAAGGAAAGATCAGCCTGGAGAACCTGACCCTGATGCTGGCACGAACCGCCGGACCAGACCGAGCTCTGGCTGTCCTGGAGGAATGTGGGGTGCAGCTGGTTCTTTCCTCTCACTCCGAACTGGTCTGTGAGCTACTGAGAGTCACAGAAAAAAGGCAAAGGTTGGTTTGTTAAAAAAATGTATATACCTAAAACAATATGAAGCAGTTCCAGGATTAACTTCAGACAAACTTGACAAACAAAATGATTCATATTTTAGATGCTTTTCTGTGAAATGTTTACCATTGTGATCAGAGAAAGGGCCAATAAAAGTAAACAAACTAACTTATGTGTCTTGTGTTTTCGTTTCAGGGCGATGATCCAGACGATGCTCGAACGCTGCGATCGGTTCCTGTGGTCCCAACACGCTTAAGTCCACATCAGCAGCTTCTCTAAAGCACAACGAGAGATTTAACACTGTACGTAAAACTCCTTACTAACTGCTGTTGAAGCTGTGGCTTAATTTATGCACTGTGATATTCATCAAAGCTTCCAAGCTGGAAGGTACTTACAATAAAAACAGTATCAATTTGACTGTTACTTAACTTTTATTTTTGCACAAATCTTCCCGTCAGTATCTTCTTCGCTTCGCTTATTAATATTCAGGTGTGTGTACTTGGTACATTGTTGATTCAAGTTACGCATGTACAGGTAATCAAATATTTTGTGTATTACTATGACGAACAAAAGACCTGTTAATAATAATAATAATAATGAGTGAAATGTTCTAACCAGATAATGTGATGTGAATAAAACTATATGAAACATTATGATATTTTTTATTGTGTTTTTGTGTTTAAGCCAGTTCTTTTTTCATATTTGTGTTTTCGTGACATTTTTGGAGAACAAAAGATTTCTTGACCGTCGTCGGCACGCACAGCACAAGATGGGTAATGTGGGTCAGCGCAGATAATATTAATAAGGACCTAATGAAATGGGATTGATGAGTCACTCGATGGTATCACACACCTGGAGCATCAAAGGGAAAAAGAGAATGGAGCAGAGCTGAAGTCATAGTTCTTCACATTTACGTTTTTAAAAAAACTTGTGTTTGATGCAGCCACGTTTCATTTCATGGGTCACCCCCCCTTCAGTGATTTAATCAAACTGATCATTTTTCATTTTTTAATTTCACTCCCGGTTCTTTGTATCCTTTATTTCCTCGCCCACTCGTGTCTGTGTATGTGTATATTTGTGTTACCGGTACAGGGACAATCAGATTGATCTGTCCAGAGGCAAAGACACAGAAACACTTGTTAAAAACAATCCCAAAATACTGAACTTAATACGCATAATCTACCTCTCTCTCTCTTAAAGTAACCTTTGTCTGAAGGTGGTCAGAGTCCACTGCTACTTTTCTCTGTGTTGTTGAGGTATCGGTGGTAGAAGTGTTTCATTTATCTGAAATGATCCAAATATGACAGAAGGTTTTCATCATGTGAGAAGACAGAAGTAAATTTGATTTGAAAGGTTATTAGGTCGAAGCAGTGAGTCCAGTGTTTGATGTTGCCATCCTGTCACCAGAACGACAGATAAGAGGATTCTGCACATACCTGTTGGACCTGCTGCCAGTGTATAAATGGCAACCTCGTTGCTTAGAGCTGAACACACACACACACACACACACACACACCTGTTGGCTCTCAAGATGAGTCTCGGTCAGCGCAGCAGTAAGAAACGATGAGCGTGGTTAGATGTCTGCGCTTTAAGTGAACTCTTTCTGCAAAGATTGGACGGTTTTAACGCTCTAGATGGACACAGCACTCATGGTGAGTTTCTGTCTTTTTTTTATAAAAAATAATAATAATTAAACACAAAATAAAGTAGCACATTTCTTGAGATAACTTGAGATCCTCTGGTTTCAGGTGTCCCTCTCTCTGCTTGGACTGGCCCTTGTCCTGCTCTCCTTCCCTCAGCGCGCTTCACTGAACACAGTATTTGACAATACCTCAGGTAGGATTTCTGTTTGATTATTAAAAAAAAACTGTAGGTACTGAGCAAACTTTCTCAACTGCACTTGCATTTTCCTTTGTGGAAACATCAGGAACTGTGTATCTGGGGTCTGTATTTGTGAAGGAAGCTCTTCAGAGGGCGATTGAACTGACTGATGCTGCTTACGCTCGCACTAGTGAAAGGTTAAAAAAAAATTACATTACATTACATTTTAAATAAACCTTATTAAAAAAAAAACTGGGTTGAAACTAAAAGAATTAGCTTAAAATGTTTTCAGGGGGAAGAAGTCTCTGTCTGAAGGAGCTCTGAGACCCAGTGACTTGCTGGCACAGTTCAAACACACTGAAACCAGAACCAGGAGTCAAATCCGAGCTGCAGAACTGCTGGACAACACAGTGGAGCTGATCAGAGAGATGGTCTACACTCACACTATGATGCAGCCTAACCCGCATGGTACTTATACCAACTAATTTGAAACATTTGAATAATTCTTAATTGATTTTGTGTCATAAATTCTCATCATATAATCCAATATTTGTTATTTTTTTGTGTCACTGCGGTCGTGTTGTGTATTTTCTCTGTTTTCCTAAAGAGCTGCTGAGTGAAGGAGACATGAAGAATCTGCAGCAGGAGACCGGCTGCTCTGCTGAGCTGCAGAGACCCAGCTGTCAGACCGACTGTCTGTCTGAACGCTACAGATCCATCACAGGAGAGTGCAACAACCGGTAAACAACATCTAGTGTCAGTGTTGTCCTGGATGGAATTATTTTGTTGTTGTTTTGTTTTGTTTTTAATATCTCTTCTGTTCAGAGATCAGCCCAGATGGGGCGCCGCAAACACCCCATATTCCCGTTGGCTGCCCCCGGAGTACGAGGACATGTGGGGAACTCCGAGAGGCTGGGACCCGGATCGAACCTATAACAATGTCAGCCTGCCTCCTGTAAGTGTCCTGCAGGAGTTATCAAGTCATCCTCAGTCCTGTCAGCTGCTGTAACTCCCATCACTCCTCACTCACCCACAGTGTTGTATAAAGTAGGTGAAAGTCACTAGAGTAGAAGCACAGACACGACCAAAAAATTCAAGTCAAGTCAGTAATCTATAATTAAATATACTTAAGTAATGAAAGTAAAAGTACAAGTACATGTTAATATAAAAACAGAAGATTAATATGATAATAATTATATTATGAAGTTTATCCAGCACTTTAAAACCTGGAGCCTACAACAGTCTTCATGGACGATGTCTTGAGTCTGAATTAAAGTACAAAAGTTGTTTTTTTTTAAGTTTCTCCACCCATCCACCCTTTGAGATGGAGCCTACATCAACCCTTAAACATGGTTTTCATAGTCTAAACAGTTTCAGGTAAACTTAAATTGAACTGTAAAACGCCACATTTCATTTCATCTGACACAGTTTATACTCAATACTCAAGTACAGATACTCCCAAATCATACTTAAGTACATTATTGAAGTATTAATACGTTGTTATTATTCAACACTGCTCACTCTGTTTATGGTGCAGGTGCGACTCGTGTCCCAAGAGGTGCTTTTCACCCACAATGACAACATCTCTCTGGACTCCACTCTGTCTCACCTGCTGGTGGAGTGGGGTCAGTGGATCGACCATGACATGGTGCTGACTCCTCAGAGTCCCAGTACAGCCGCGTTCAGGACCGGAGCCGACTGCACACACACCTGCAGCCGGGACACACCCTGTTTCCCCATAGAGGTGCAATGACTCTCAGTTTGCTTTCTCCTTTTAAACTTCCTTTAATGATCCTACATTTATGTGGATGATAGAAATCAAAGAGTCAGGACACAACTTACAATAAAAATACTACAATGTACAGTACGTCCTGTACCAGTTTAACTCATATGTTTTGGTCATGTCCATCCCCGACAATTTTCTGGTCTGTAATCTTTAAAACTTTTTATTGCAATGACTTTATTTGGTATCACAGACAGGAGACAGGAGACAATTAGGAAATTAGGAAAAGGCATAAAAACATAATTGCTTTTACAACTCTACTTTGCACCTGAGCAACCTGATGCAATTCATGCAACTAGAAATGATGAAATATACACTCAGGGGGTCTAGGGATAAGTTTTTCTCCATCTGGAATCTAATGTTGACGTACTTAGTGTCACTGAGCAGCCGTCTCACAGTTACATGTGCCTATGTTAAACTATAGTAAACAGTGTACAGTTAACTTATGGTGGATCATGTGTTTTTTTTTCTTTCTTCTTTTTTTTCATTATTTTTTCATTCCTTTTTGTTTGTAAATGGGTGGGTGGTTGGCTGGGTGTGTGATTTGTGTGTATTAGTTCAACATAAGTATATATATATATATATATATATATATATATATATGTGTGTGTGTGTGTGTGTGTTTGTGTGTGTGTGTGTGTGTGTGTGTGTGTAAAAAAAAAAGTTTCTTTTCCTCCTTGTGCTATGTATGTGTATTGTCAATGCTCAATAAAAATATATTTTGCTACCATGTATATGTCATATTATAATTTAAAAATGTTGTTTTCCAGATTCCTCTGTCTGATCCCCGTCATGGCGTCCAGAGTTGTATGCCTTTCTTCCGCTCAGCTCCCAGCTGTGGTACAGGACTCAACCTTCATCATCCTCGAGAGCAGCTCAACGCCATCACCTCCTTCATAGATGCCAGTATGGTTTACGGCAGCTCCACCACTCTGGCATCAGCTCTTAGAAACCTCTCCTCTCCTCTGGGAACAATGGCTCTAAACTCTCAGTACTCAGACCAAGAGCTGCCTTACATGCCCTTCCTGTCTCGCCAGCAGGCTCACCTGGACCCCTGTGGCCCTCGAAACTCCACCACCAGCACCAGCACCACCTCAGGGGTGTCTGGTAGATCCAAGAACACCACATCCTGCTTTCAAGCTGGTGAGTAAACATAGCAATCTGTGTGTCCTCTGTGGGCTTCAGAGGAGAGGAGGCTGTTTATATTTAATGTTTCACAGGTGATTCAAGAGCTAATGAGCATCTGGGAATGGTCGCGCTGCACACGCTGTTTCTGAGAGAACACAACCGGCTGGTCAGAGAGCTGCACCTGCTCAACCCTCACTGGAGCCCAGACATTCTCTATGAGGAGGCTCGCAAGATCATGGGAGCCATTCACCAGGTGTCACTCACAGTTTCAGTGTCACGTTCATTCTTTTCCAACTACATAACCACTGACTTCCTTTTGTTTTTTTTCCCACAGATCCTAACATGGGAGTTCTACCTGCCTCGGGTCCTAGGTGACACTGCCATGTCCCTTCTGATGCCTCCTTATCAAGGTTATGATCCTGATGTGGATCCCAGCGTCGCTAACGTCTTTGCAGCTGCTGCATTTCGTTTTGCCCACGTCACTGTGCACCCGGTGGTGACTAGACTGGGCCTAGGGTACACTACGAACTCCCAGCATCCCCCGCTGCCTCTACATCATTCACTATTTGCCTCCTGGAGGATTGTGCATGAAGGTACAGAACATAACTGTCATTAAATTAAATGTGGTTGATTATGGTGGTTGATATTTTTGTCTTTCTATTTCTCCTGGCATTTCAGGTGGTATAGACCCTGTGCTGCGTGGGCTGTTGTTATCGCCAGCCAAGCTGCAGACCCCAGGTCAGATGATGGTGGAGGAGCTGACCGAGAGGCTGTTTCAGGCACAGGGAGGATTACCACTGGACCTCGGGGCCCTGAACCTCCAGAGGGGCCGAGACCACGGTTTACCTGGTACCAGCTTTCTTATTGTTTATCGTTTATGTCACCATGACTTTGCAGCTTGAACACTTAAATGAATTGCAGTGATCATTAACAGTATGTGTCACACCAGAGTTAAAAAAAAAGGAAAAAAAAATGTGTGAGACTGCTGAACCAGTTCCAGATGTAAGAATGTGTGTTCATTAGTGCTCCAGATGTCTGCTGGTCTAGTAACAGCTGTGTGAATAAACATTACTTAGGAAACTAAATTTTCCCTCAGGAACTTTTCTGTTGTGTAGAGGGAAGTAAGAAACTTTAAACTCCAGCTGTCTGTCTCGTCCTCTGTCAGGCTACGGCTCGTGGAGAAGGTTCTGCGGTCTGTCTGTTCCCAACTCTATGTCAGAGTTGGCTGAAATCTTGGGTAACGACACTCTGGCTCACAAATTCCAGCTTCTGTACGGGACGCCCCACAACATCGACGTGTGGGTGGGCGCCATTTCTGAGCCGGCTCTGCCTGGAGGCCGTATTGGACCCCTCCTCGCCTGCCTGCTGGCCAGACAGTTCAGAGCCCTGAGAGATGGAGACAGGTAAAACTAAACCTGACATGAATTTATACTGTTGGTAAGAGAGAGAATTAAATCTGTTTTTGTTCTTTAAGGTTTTGGTGGGAGAAGGAGGGAGTGTTCACCAGCACCCAGAGGAGACACCTCCACGTTGTCTCTCTGTCTCGTATCATTTGTGACAACAGCCACATCACTCTTGTCCCCGCTGACCCGTTCTCACGCACCGAGACCCCAGAAGACATGTTGCCCTGTTCTCACCCGCTCATCCGACACCTCGACCTCAGCCCCTGGAAAGAGCCAGACACAGGTGAGGACACAGAAATAAGTTAAATGTGATGTTGTGTTGTTATTTTGTTTTGTTTTTTCACTGACATATCTCCAAGATCCCAGATGTGGTTCAATACCCAGGATCCAGTCCGGATACTCGCTGCTCTGTGACTCTGTGATTCTGTATCAGTGTCACTCGGGCTTCAAGCTGTTGGGATCTTCATCTGTTCACTGTGATTCAAGCAGCCACCAGTGGAGCCCTGAGCCTCCGACATGTCAAGGTACAAACTCTAAACTGATGTCAGATGTGAATCAAAACTACAAAAATGTAGATTATTCTTAAAAATCTTCAGTTGGTTCATCATGACACCAAAACATGTTCATATCCTGATACAATAACTACATTACAACGCATTTGTCATTAATTTCCTTTGATCGTCACAGATATTAATGAATGTGAAGAACAGATTTCTCCTTGTCCACAACACCTGGAGTGCCTCAACATACCAGGTTCATTTATTTGTTCAGGTTAGTTTATAAGTTGTGAAACACTTCATTTTGTGAATCTTGACAAACAATTTCTGAAATATTTAAAATATGCAAACGAATCCAAGTCTGTCACTTCTGATACTGATTTCTTCATATGTTTACCGCTGCAGAGCCGTCCTCGCTGTCTGCCGTCTCTGTCATCACTGCAGTGATCGTAGTGATCGGTGGCGTGGCTGTGCTTGTGATGATCATGATCTGTTATCGAAAGTAAGTCATCGAAGGTGTTTCATAATCCAGACTTTGCTGTTTTGTTGTTAGAGATGTATATATTTAACCAGATAGTGAGAGAATAAATAAGTAAAATTAACATTAGGCGAATTATTCATTCATTCATCCCTAGAAAATAATGAAACATAATAATGGTTTATAGTGAAGTATCAATACCTTTATGTCTTTGTTTTAGATATTTCCCCAAGAAAGAAGAGTTGGTAGCTGCTGGATGTTGCCAAGGAAAAGGTTAATAAAACAACTGTAACAGTTCATTTTATATTCTATTGTTCCACTGACGTCTTCCAACATGTTTGATACTTCAAAGAACTTCTTGTAGACTTTGGACCCATTTTTATAATGTATTTATGATTTGTAGTAATAGAATATTTTGGCTTGTTAATTTATAACCACAATAAAACTGAACAAATCAATATTTTAAATAAATACAAATCCCTGTTGTAGATAACAAGACGGTTTATACCTGTATAAAAACTATATAATGTAATAATTAATCCTCCATCCTATCATCACATCATGTTGCCCTAACCTGCTCAATAATGTTCATTCACGACCTATAAATAAAACTGTTTCTTAAGGGCTGGTGTAATCTGAATGACAAGGCTATGAAAACTAAATAACAAGTTTTGCAATCCGGAAACTAAAATCTTACTGGAATGTCTGCTCTAAAAACAGATTATAAAGCCCCTCTGAGCAGAATACAGTCTCAGTATTTCCTCAGCATCCATGTGCCTCATTCCTGTTTACAAACCTGTTGGGCAACTGTAGGTGTGTATTAGAGTGTATTGTATCAAGGTAACCAGGCAGTTCTTGGCAGTGATCTTAATTTAAAATGAAACTTCCCGGACTCCTGAAATCAAAGCCAAACTAATCCGTTTTACTGACATTGGATTTTTAGAGAAACAACATCTATAAACCACACATGGTACAAAGGTGATAGTCTACAATTCCTTGTTTTTTAATGGAGCGTTTACACTGGAAGACACAGTCACTTATCAGCACACTGAGGTTAAGAGCCTCAAAGCCCCAGACAAGGCTAAGAAGCAGTTATTGCACTTTCTGACACAATATTCTTCATTTTTATTGTTTTTTACCTTCAAAAGTCTTGTTTTTTTCCGTAAAAATTGGTCATTGATAGTAATAAATTCTTACTATGATGTACAATCAGTATCCAGGTACATTGCATAATATGGCTGCGTACTGCATTCATGCAACAAAAAGAGAAAAAAAAAATAAAAATCATTTATGGCTTATACTGCATGTATGTACTGTTCGCTGCAGATGTGCAAAACTATAGTTGCAACAGTCGTGCATATTGCTATCACTGTAGTAAAGCTTGTTTATTTTCTGTTTACATTGTAAAGCTGTCACTATTTTGTATGTAGAGGTATAATAATGAATTCATGAGCAATATATCTGATTATTAAGTACAGGCTAATGTGAAATAGTTTTTTTTTTTCTAGCAAGAGACTTAAGAGACAATCATCTTGCCTGTGGTCGAGACGCTAGTGAACATTGCTTTTTATGTGAAAATTAAAAGAACAAAACAAAAAAAAAACATCCAAAATCACTGCTCTACATTGAAACTACATGGATATTGTCTGATATCTCACAAATCTTGCATATATAGTGATTGAAGTATGTAATACTTGAGGTAAAAGACCAACGAAACTCTGTTTTCATCTTTCCAGCAGATTAACGCCTGAAACATGATACACAGACTCTCTTTAGTATGTGAACATGACAGGTTGTGTGTGTTTTACTCCACCGGGGAGGTTCAGAGCTAACGAAATAAAACGAAACAAAATAAAAATTGACTGAAATTGTTTCATGTGCTGATTTTTGAAAAATCCCAATAACCCAAAGTTAAAAAAAAAAAAAAAAAACTATCCTCCTCATAAACTGGAGAGTATTGGCCTTCATCAGACACATATATTACATATGTGAAGTTAAACTTGTTGCAAAATTGCTTTTTTTTTTTTTTTTTTTTTTTTTCGTTCGTCACTGTGCTGGTTCAGTTTTAATTGTCTTACTGCGTATTCAAAAGTGGCACTAGGACTTTTTTCTGCTTCCCTTGTTGGTTGACCTCAGCTACAAAAAACAAAAAAAAAAAAAAAAATAAACCAGGATTCATCTGAGTAATCAAACTCCTGGGGTGGAACACGTTCGTCGTCGTGTCGGGTGTTTTCACTGCCCTGTCGGCTCCTCTAGCCCTGGTCAGTGAAGTAGAAACCTAACTTGGCCACAGTCATTTCTCTGCGGAGACGCATCACCTCCCAAAACATCTGCTCCGCTGGAGGAGGGACAACAAGAGAAAATGAAACGTGTCAGTCAGATGAATAGAAAGGAAAAAAAAAAAAAAAGGCAAAACAGTAAATGTAAATAAATGTTGACATACCGTCGTGTCTCACCAGGCCCTGCTGGATGTAGCGGATATAGGTAAAGAAATTGCAAACTGCTGTAATCTAGAAATGCAAAAAAATAAATAAATAAAATAAAATGATGAGGTGACATGCAGAAAACGCATTGTAGCAGCGAATCCAGTGAACAATACTGAGGAGAAGTGATAGTTACCCGTGCTCGACTCGAAGGAGAGATGTAGTAGTAGCTCCCCTTGTCACCGAGTTTAATACGATGTCGACAAAGCCGAGACATACCGCTTAATGCACATTTTCTACAAGTGGAGAAAGATGAGCTTAAAAAAATCTACATCGCTAAGACATGGATATAAACACAGAACATATAAGTATTATCAACATTATCAACAAGGACACGAAGGTATCTTAACAGAAAACACATTCCAGATGGAAACACATTTAATTAAATGGAACAGAAACAGATTCACAATTAGAGAAAGTTAGTCAGTGAAAAGAGGGAAAGGTCGTAGGCTACATTAACGTATGTCCAGACACATGCAGAACTCGTTTATTGACAAACTTCAATTCACTCTGCAGTCATTTGTGTTAGTGAGAAGCTAAAGACAGTCGACTGGGTTTTTGGGAGGACTTACGTCTCTATTGCTGCCCTAAAGCCACTGGAAAAAGAAGATGTTTAAATCAGACAGTGATTATAAACGTGCCTGTTGATTGAACCCTCTCAGATATAAAGTAAGAACAGTGGGAGAATAAAGCCTTTCACCATAAATCATCAGAAGAGAAATAAAAACCATATTAGAGTGAATTATCAGTGTTGACTTGTAGCTATTATTGTTTAGCAGTGAATGGTGACAGAGAGGAGAGAGGGATAGTTAACACGTCGACGTGACAACTCACTTAGGGCCTCCGCACTCAACAGCCGAGGCTTTAACCATCGGTAACGCTGACACGGCGACAGGCTCTATGGTCAGCGAGTTGTTTTCCACTGCGCTCTGAATGAGCTGAGACAGCTGCGGGGAGCAGGAATCCATAATGTTAATGTCAATTCAAACACTGAAACGTGAAAAATTAAATAATATAAAGTTTCTGCAATGATGCGTTGAGGCTGAGACCTCAGATCTGGTGAAGGAGAGACAGGGTCCGATGTCTTCTCTGTAGATACGACTCAGGAAAGCGGAGGATCGATCCAGACTCGGATGTTCCTTCCACATCAAAAACTCTGCATAAAGAACCGAGTCCATCTGCAAAGAGAGAACAGTCTGTCAATACACTACCTGACTAAAAGATTAATAGTCTGCAATGTTATTTGTTGTTTACAGCATCTCCTTGAATATTAAAATGAAAATCCTGCCCCCACTGAAGACTTTCAGCTGCTTCCAGAGCACAAATGTTTTTTTTTTTACACTCAAAAACTGTAGATCGTTATCCAATAAGGCTGAAATTGAATTTGGGTCCACTCCAGTAGCTATAGACTAAAGCAGCCAGAAGGAAATCGAGCAGGTCATCTATTTGCTTTTCAGTTGAGTCAAGTACATTTGAGCCACACAGAAGCTAAAATAATCAGTATCAGACTCAGTATCTCACAAAAGCATTTTAAAGCATGTGTAAAGAGGAAGTTCAAAGCATAGCAGAAATGAAGAGATTTCTTAAAAGATCTTAACTTATTAAAGTTGAATCAGGAAGAAGCAGATTAGTTAATGGCTCTAATGTCATACAGTGAAAGAGAGGAAACCATTAAATCCTTAAAAATTCCCATTCATACTTAAATCTTCATTGCAGAGCTGGTCAGAGGATATAATGTCGACATATAAATAAGGAAACGATCCACTGAGTGTGTCTGTTACTGACCAATCAGTCTGCTCAGAGGTTATGTTAAGATTCATTGTTCTATACTAGCGGTTGGGATGTAGAAGTATTTAGGGAAATAGCAAGAAAACAAGAACATATAGAACAAGGCTCTGTAACCAACATATCGATGTCTACTCTCTTGGAGAATAGTTGAACATGGTTTTGATCTTTGTTCTGTCATGTGACATAAACACAATAAAATGTTGGTTGGATGTGTAACACCCCAGCAGCTTCCTAAAAACCTCTCTCAGAAAACTATTTTAGGGTGGAGGATTTTAAACGTGTGGTTTTTCACTTATCTGGCATCTTTTCGGGCTTAACTGGCAACCTCATTATAAAATGCAAACACTTGACTCTGATTGGCTCCTTCACCGACACTCAAATAAATGTAACTTTGTGGGCTTATGAACACAGACAGACCGTCTTTTTACAGTTAATCACCTTTGAAGGGGAGGGAATGGAGTCAGAGTGGGGGGGGCAGTGAGATGCATTTTACATCACAAACAACCATTTTTGAAATTGACCCATTTTCTAGCAGATATTTCTAACAGAGGAATTTTTATGAAAAGGAGATGTTCAGAATTTCTAGCACAAGGTGAAAACGCTTTTTGATTCTCTGTCGCCTTTAAAATGTTAAAACTTTAAAGTTTTGGCTTTAATTTGTGACTTTTCCCCAAAAAAGACTTCACAAAAAGACACATCACATCAGCTAATCGATTACATTTAACAGACAAAATGGTAGATGTTAGAAGATAAATGGAAACTTGAAGTCAATATAATACTGAGATAGAAGATACGGAGAGGAAAAGGACCTGAATGGTTTGACATAAGGTACTTGATGAGCCAAGGAATTGTTCACTAGTGATGGTCAACTATGATAAATCATTTGCTTTACCTACATTTTCTGGGATTACCCTAAAATACGTGTTATTTACTGCGAATATAATTTGATCTGCTTATGTCTTTGTAAAGCTACTAATTCCCTTGTTATTGGTGCATGTAGAGGTGAGACTGATACAACTGCTGGTGAAAACCATTTAAAAGTAATATGAATACCGTATGTGCTAATACTGCTACTTTCCAGTAAAAACAACCGTAGTTTAAGCAGTTTAAACATTAAAATCTTAGGACAAACGCATCGCAGACTCTGTTATACCAGCTGTTATACCAAATCAACCATTTCACTGTCTCGTAAACACAGATAATTATAGAAAACAGATCCAGCAGCTACGGCTAAAACTCCATGGAGCCTAATCACAGGGATGTAGTTACCTGTCTGCGGTCAGAGGCTAGCCCCTCACCTCGCTCCTGCCAATAAGAGTCATAGGACACACTGATAGACTGTCCAGGAACCAGGCAGAGAATCAGAGAGAGAAGAGCAGGAACAGTAGGCTGAGAGAGCAAGAGATATCAGAAAGAGAGAGGAAGAACAGTCAAGCAGATGTTAGTAGTGAGAAAAATGACAAATGTCAAAAAAGGAAAGAACTTGGATCAAGGTAAAAGAAAAGGAAATCGAATGCACAGTTTCAAAAGAAAAGTAGTTGAAGGAGAAAAGAGAAAAATGTAGAAAATGTAAGTGAGGTTACCTCGCGGTCCTCCTTGGCCACAGGCTGAATGGAAACCGACGAAGGTTCCAGTTTTCCAGGTGAGGAGGGAAAACCACCGCTGGCGCTTTTGTTGCGAATGTGTCCGACATGTTTGTACGCTCCCCTGGTTCCCGAAGTCTGCAGCTGAGGATGCAGTTGTCGGTTCGGTGACGAAGGCGTGGACGTCAACACCAGAGTCTTGAGCGCCGTCACTTCTGCTTGTAGAACGTCGATCTGGGAGCAAGACGAAGTGGGTGAGTTAGAAACCACAACTTATGTTGCTTTATTGTTGAATAGCAAGTTTTAGAACAGCAGCCTATTTCAAGAAAGGTCAGAGTTTAAATGCTGCAAAAGGTGAATTCATTAGGTATCTTCTTAAGTTTAAAGACGACAGACACAAAGAGAACAAACATCAGTCACCTTCCCCTGAGCCTCCTTCAGTTGTTTCTCTGCTGCTGCTTGTTTGACGTTTGCTTCACGCACCATCTTGTGAGCTTCCTGTTGTAAAGTAGATCACATTTACACGGAGTTAAAACACAGCATGGAGGGAAAAGATGAAGTTCTCTGTCTATATGGTGGGTTTTTAAGAAGGAAGAATACAACATTTTGTTCTGAGATTATTCTAAATTCATTCAGACTTTGTGGTAAATATTTAAAAAGACAACGGTACATTATTCTATCTTTTTGTCGATGTTTAAGCAGCAGATTGACTTGAAGACACAACACTCTGACTCTGGTTCTGCTTCATATACTTGTATAAATAATGATAGTACAGTATCCGGATTTCTTATAATTTGTGTGCAGTTCGGTCTTACTCAAAGAAATCTTATCATCACCAGCGTCACAGCAACACTTTCCTCGTCATCAGGACCTAAATCATGTGTCGCAATTACAGTAAACTCAGCACAGAGCTATGATTACTGCTTACTTCAAACAAACTGGCTGTCAGCTCCTCCAGCTCCTGCTCCAGCTGATTCCTGACCTGCGACAGACGCTCACACTCCTTGTCTTTTAGTTTCAGTTCCTAAAATGTGTAGGAGAAATGGTTGCAATAGCATTTAACAAGGAAGCACATTGTGCATTGTCAACTTTTTTTTAGGTCACGCTATGCATTGTGTGCATGTGTGCGTGTGTAAGAGTAAAGTAGGGTACAACACCCTCTTTGCAGCATCCAGCTGCTCCCTGAGGATCTCCGAGCCCTTTTCTCTAATTTCTTTCTCTCTGATTTCCAGTGAGGAGCTGCGGAGCCGGGACAGGTCGCCATGGTCTCTGCCTGAGGTGGGCCCGGCCTGGCCGCCTCCCTCCACTCTGGACTGTGGCTCTGGATCCAGGTCTACCAACCTTCACATCACAAAACAAACAAACAAACAATAAAAATCAACATTGTTACTGAAACAACATTACACTGAGTTGAGGATACTTTAAGTTACTTTAAATTAATTAAAAAAACTACACCACAATTTGCATCATATTGTTTTGTTTTTTTTAAGTCCTCACATATTTACCTCGTGTTTAACATTATGTATTATATGTGTCTGTATTTAAATTGTTACTGTGAATATAAATTGAGTTTAAGTTAAATCTAGTGCAACACAACACAATGTTTTTCATGTTAATAAGTCACAGTATAGTTATAATATACATCCAGAAATATATTATCATACATCATATACCTTTATTTATCAGTCACACCTTGTTGACACTAATAAATCCACTTAAGTTATGTTTAACTTCTTGTTGGGTTTTATTTAACCAGACTGGTGAACGTGCAATAAGGTTATATTTTTTGTAATTTGACAGCACAGACAAAATATATTATAGTAGTAACTTTATGAGGACAGGTTTTATTACAGAGGTTGCTGGGTGTTCCTAATAAACGGGTGACTATGTTTTCCAGCTGTGGACCCACGAGGGGCCTCGACCACCGTTTGAGACCACTCTGCTAATACATTAACACCATTTCATTGTTATTTAAGCCATTAAAGTGTTAGTCACTGTTATATTTTATCGTTAAAGCTGTAAAGTTTTATGGTCGGAGCAGATCCTCTCAAACATTTAGCTGCGGCTAGTTGTCGTTAGCTACAACTTTTTCTTTTCTTCTTCTTTTATTTTTTTCCAATAAGAAGAGGTCCACCCTTACCCTGTCAGAGTCCGGGACGGCAGATAAACCTCCCACCCTGTGTGAATGTGTGTGTTTCGTCTCCTTCAGCTGTTATTGTTGTTGTTTGAGTCGTAGATAGAGTAGAAACTGAGCGGCTGTTAGCTGGTTTCACTGAAACTAATCTGAGTCGTTTTAAATCTCAGCCAGCGGAGGAATGCGGACGCTGACGTAGACACCAGTCAACAACGACGACGGTCACAAACACACACTCACACTAAGAAAAAAAAAACGATTTAACGATTAATTAATAAAAGAAAAGAAACTCAACCACCGACTGCGGTTTACACTTTTCCAAATGTCTTCTCATCGCCGACACAAGAACGAGTGTGTCCAGTGTTTCTGTCTCCTCCTGTCAGGTCACATGACGCCGCATCCACTCCCAACATCCTCACTGAGGATGAGCCACACACTGATCCCACTGGTGATAAGACTACTGATAACAACTATACTACTGGTCATAGAAATACTACTGACAACAACACTACTGGTCATAAAAAATACTACTGACAACAACAACACTACTACTACCAGTGACACCGACACCCCTGAAGATAATATTATCAGTAACATTAATACTGCTGGTAATAATACTAACAGTAAAAGCAACACCACTGATAATAGTAATAATAATAATAATAACAGTAATATTAATACTACTGATAATATTACTACTAACTACTACTACTAATCATAATAATAATAATAATGATAACAATAACACTACTACCAGTGACACCAACACCACTGATAATAATAATAATAATAATAATAATAATAATAAATAATAATAATAATAATAATAATAACAATACTACTACTACCAGTAACATAAATACCACTGATAACAACAATACAACCAGTAAAGTCAACACCACTGGTAGTAATAATACCACTGGTAACAATAATACAAGTTACATTGCCACAACTAGTATCATTAATACTATCAGTGACACAACTACTACAAGTAAAATACTACTACTGACATCAGTACTACCAGTAAAACTAATACCACTGATAACAACAATACTACTGATGACAATAATATTACCAGTACCATCAATGCAACTGTGTTTTTCGGTGATATATGTTGGTTATAGTTATTAACATAACATATCACTAATATACACCACTAATAATGTACCAGTAACACCACTAACAAGATTAATTTAACTAATAACATCAACACTGCCAATAACACTAATTACACCACTAATTACACCGTCACCACCAGTAACATTAATAACATCAACACCACCAACACTAATAACTCAACCCTCCTCTGAAGTATTATTTTATCTCCTATAAAATATAATCTAGATGAAAATGTTATAATAAACACACACAGAAAACAACAAAACTAAACTTCTCAAACTACCTTGTCAAAATGTAGGATTTGCTGGTTTTCTTCTCACTATCAGACAAAAAAATGAAATTAAAGAAATTAATCAGTTGGCTGATCTTTCAGGAAATATTGATTGATAGTTTTGACTATTTTATGGCTTTTAATACAATTTCAACTTCATTAGCCTAGTATAGCCTAGTTGAACACCAAAAAATTATAAATCAATGTGATTTTAAAGAACTCTTGCAAAAGAGGGGCGTTGATTAGACTTCAGTGTTATCTGGGACATTATTATCGAAAGGTTTGGGAATCTCTGCTATAGCAACTAAGGAGGGGGCAGGGGCCTGTGGCCCAGGTGAGCCTTATGTCTTGCAACGCCCCTGTGGCCAGTGTGTGTTAGAATTTGCTTGGTGAGGATTTGAAGACTCCAGAGATTTGGAGTTTGATAGAGTTGAAGTTTGAAGGAAGTTTGCAGACATCACATAACTCATACTACTTATCACACAAAGGGTTTTCAATGCAAATACCCATCCCACAGTAATCCAAATCCCTAAACCTCATTATACAAATAAGAACCTCAAACAAACCTAAGAACCTGGTGTGAAACAACCAGATGAATCCTGCAGCATCTAATTTGAGACACTGACTGTTTAGTCTCGACATCCACAGTCTGAATTCATCCTCCGACCTGTGTTACATTTCTCTCCATTCGTTTCCTGTCAGCTCTCTAATTAAGGCAGAAATTAAAATCAAAACAAGTCCTGATCTGATCTGCAGTAGGCCTAAACCCTCAATACGCTCACAGCCAAGCTTCCTCTACTTCATTACATTAAGATTTCACCCGGCAAAACCCATCTAAGATAATATCATGCTGTGCTGGAGATAAACTAGTGACTATACATAACAACAGCCGCCTGCTGTTTTACACATGTAGTCATGTGACTTGACCTCTACCTTATTGTGATTGTCACAGGTGAAACCATTAACACTGAGTGGGTTGAAGTTGTGACAGAGCAGTGAATAAGTCACTCACAAGTCTTGTTACTTTGTCAAAGTTTTAACAGAACATTTTGTTGAACATTTGAACATTTTGTCCAAAAAAAATTACATTAATGTGAGATAACTCAAAACTGTAACAAAAAAAAACTGTTAATCTGTTCAGGTTGATACAACACTTACTGTCCAACAACGCAGCCTTCCTCTGCTGTTCCTCTGCTGGCCAGTATTTCAGGTTTCCCAAAAAAAACTGTGGAGGAGTACACTGCTATTCCAGATCTCCCCGCCTTGAGAACTTCATATCCCCGGCTGGTTGAAGTTGAAGACGGTGGAGAAGAGGAAATCTGGACGCTGTGAATTCCCTCAAAAGCATCCATGTCTCTCTCTCAGGCAGTGCAGAGACTCAACAGAAACCGCTAGACATCCCCAATGAAGATTTAATTTGTCAAATTCTTTGTTGTTTGTGTCAAGCAACTAACATATATAGGTTATATACTGCAACTTAGACACACGTGGAAACTACATGGTTCATTAATGAATAAACCTGCACAGTTTAAAGGCTCACAGCTGATGAACTGTGACCTTTACACTGTTTAAATTATAACTTACACACTTCTTTGTTCACTGAATGCTGCAGAGATAGAGGAGATCAGGTTGTTTTCTTTGCAGGCTGTCATGCTAAAGGAATGTGTTTCTTTGAGATATCCAGTTTAAACATAAGTTAATGTAGGAAACAGTATCTTGCAAGTAACACACACGTGGAGTCTGATAAAGATAAACTTCCAGGTTGAGTTACAGACAAAAAAAAAAGACATGATTTACTCACCAAAATCTTCAAAATTGGTCCCCAGGTGTTGACAGTGCATCCAAAATCTGTAGAGAAGAGCTCTGATCATGTCTAGATACAGACTTTTGCAGGTTGAACTCTGTCTCCACTTTGCCCTGCTGCTGGTTGCTGCTTACACAGGAAGGGTTAATCACTGATACTTTCTGACCAGTTAAAACTCAGCTGTGCTCATTTCTTCCAGCAGAGGGAGTCAGTCACAATCTCACCTTATCAGGGGTGTTACAGTATCAAAAGCTGAAAGATCCTTTAAATAGAAAACAATGAAGTTTACTAAGAAATGAGAGATATATGTTCTGCAAGTATGAAAGAAATGACAGTGAAGAATAATGTCAGTTAAGTTGCTGATATTTGGTTTTAATAGTCAAATTTCTAGATTCCACACAAAACTAATCAGTAGTTATTAATTTCAACCAACCTATTTGTGGCGGTGTGGGTGCTCTGCTGTCCTCAGATTTGTTCAGATTAACAGGACCTGGCCTCACAATGCAGCTTTGTTACTGAAACAGATTAACACATCAAGTGACCGGAGGTGTAGGAGTCCCTCGCTCTCTTTTTCTTTTCCTGCTTTCCTTTCTCCAACATTCTCCTCGGACGCTGCCAACACCACACATTTTCACAGTCAGCGGTAAGTGATCACAACTTGACATGTCTTGCATTTGAGTGTGTAAATTTGACCTATTGTGACCCTCAAATTTCATATATGTCTGTTGTAGCCAATTAAGCATCACTTTGGGTAAAGTGGTGTATTTTACACCTATAAAATGTGGGAAATTATGATGTGTAGAATGTAAAATAAAATGTTATTGATTTAGTGTGAGATTATGAAACTACCTGTGTAATTTCAACACATCATGGTGTATTAATCTAAATAACCATATCTCATTTCTCAATTATAGATATGTGACCACGCTGGCCTTATGAGATCCAGATTGGTGACGGACGCTGAGCTAAGACAAAACACTGAAATCATCACCACGTTGGTTTCCCTTATGTCAGGCCAAAGTCAACCAACAAGCAGCAGCAGCAGCAGCAAATGACAGTAACGTACTCCCGCAGGGTTGCTGATGCAGGTCTGGGAACTTTCTTTCACCTGCTCCTACGATGGAGAGGCAGCATTTATAAACTGCTCTACAGAGAGCTCATCATCTTCACTCTGCTCTACTACTTCTTCAGTGTTGTTTATAGGTACTGGCTTTAGAAAAAACACTCATCCTCAGTTATGATCTGACACATCTCCAGAAAAAGGGACTATGATCATTATCATACTGGGTTTTTATTAGGGGTATATTATAGGGAAGTAATCCTGAACTCGCTTTGTCTGGTGCCCTCTGGTGGACAAATGTTGTAATAGATTAAATCGACATAAGCTGATTCATCAATTATAGTGACATTATTGGTTTGATGTTTCCATCGTCAGGTTTGTGTTGAATGATGAGCAGAAGAGGCTGTTTGAGAAGCTGTCGATATACTGTGATCGCTACGCAGAGCTCATCCCTGTGTCGTTTGTGCTCGGTGAGTTAAGGCTTGGATCTTGTAGCTTGAATCTTCATTTGATACCATCAATTGTTCCATCTCATTTAACCCTCATGTTGTGTTCATCTCATGTTAAACAATGACCATTTTTATGGCCTGTATGCCTCGATCTGAGCTTATACGTCTTGTGTGTGTCCATTTGACAGATGAAGATGTATCTGAGATAAAACTTTTAAATTTAATAGGGTTAAGGGTTGAGGGTTAAAAATAGTGATGTACACCATACACACACAAAAATTCCTGGAGACCATCACCACAGGCAGCATCTGATTCCATTATTTGTTCAACCAGGTTTCTATGTGACTCTGGTAGTCGTGTCCCGTTGGTGGGGTCAGTTTGAGAATGTCCCCTGGCCGGACCGCCTGGCAGCATTAGTTGGTGGTCATGTTCGTGGAGCTGACGAGGCCTCCAGGTTGACCCGTCGAACACTGATGCGATACGCCAACCTGTCTGGCGTCCTCATCTACCGCTCTGTCAGCACAGCCGTCTACAAGAGGTTTCCAACCATGGAGCATCTGGTGCAGGCAGGTACGTCGCATGAAACACAACCACATCCAAAAGCTGCTGGCTCCATTCATACCCTTTAAACTTTCTTTGCCTCTCAGGTTTGATGACATCAGAGGAGCTAAGGCACATGGATGACCTACGTTCTCCTCATAACAAGTTCTGGGTTCCCTGCATGTGGTTTGTCAGTCTGGCTCTGAGAGCTCGGACTGAGGGTCGCATCAACAACGACGTGGCGCTAACAGCCATCCTCACTGTAGGTTCCAGAACAACCTGATCGTTGACAAACGTCTTGACTCGGACACAATTTTAAAAAATCCAAACTTCATGTCCTGTTTTCTCCTTTTGTTCAGGAGTTGAATAGTTTACGGGCAAAGTGTATGAAGCTGTACGGTTATGACTGGATCAGCCTGCCACTTGTCTATACTCAGGTTTTTGCTCATATAGAAAAAACTTTGGCTTTAAAATAAATAGATTTGGTGAATTTCTTTTATTGATAATTAAGCAATGATTCTTGTTCTTGCAGAAATCATCATATATTTGAAATAATAAACTCAGTTTAATCGATTAGAAGTTTAACTAAAAGATCACTAAAACACCTCTTGTAGACATTTAGTACATTTTTCCCTGAGGTTACTGTGAAACACTGTAGGACTTGATAAATGTTTTCTAATTAGGTGGCGACAGTTGCTGTCTACAGTTTCTTCCTGGCCTGTCTGATCGGGCGTCAGTTCTTGGATCCAGCTCAGGGGTACCCAGGTCATGATCTGGACTTCTACCTGCCTGTCTTCACCCTCTTGCAGTTTTTCTTCTATGTTGGTTGGCTGAAGGTGAGAAACATCAGATTGTTTGATCCAGTCAATAATAATGATAATAATAATAAATAAAAATGCTATTAATTTGTCCGCCACCTTTTTTCTTCATGGTCTCAGGTGGCCGAGCAACTCATAAATCCTTTTGGTGAAGATGATGACGATTTTGAAACCAACTGGCTTGTTGATCGCAATTTACAGGTTTGGATCTAAACCGAACTATTCGATGTCGTTTTTCATTGGCTTTAGTGGCCGTTTTGTTCTACTTGCAGTGGTTTTCACTGTGTCCCAGGTGTCTTTGTTGTCGGTGGATGAGATGTACGACAGCCTGCCGCTGGTTGAGAGGGATATGTACTGGAACGAGGCCGAACCTCAGCCTCCCTACACTGCTGCCAGCGCTGAACACCGCAAACCTTCCTACATGGGCTCAGCTCTGGATATCAGGTTCAGTATTATTTTATTTCTTTACAAGAAATACTTAAATACTCTGTTGTTTTACCATCTATGTGATCTAAAGCAGTGTTCCCAAAGAGGAGATGGAGTTTCAGTCTAATCTGGAGCAGATCAAAGAGCACGAAGAGGCCAACTACTCCACCCCGCTGCTCGGGGGTCTGGGTCGTCTTCTTGGAGTCCATTCACCGACTTTCCCTCGTTCATCCCGTGTGTCTCTGCTACGTCGTCGTCCTGGAGCTCCACTGAGCCGCTTCCCTCTTTACCTGCACCCAGAGGCTCCGTCGACTCCGAGTCAACTTCGCCAACCTTTGAACCAGGAGCGAGATCCAGACTACGCCTTCTCCACCATGCCCCTGTACGAGAGACCTGGTTTCTACAGCTGCCCGCAAACACCCATCCACTGCGTGCCACCTGCCGTGCCCCCCGCCATGCCCCGTCCTCGACCGGCCCGGAGAACCCAAAACGAGTGGGACCGCAGCTGCAGCTCCCTCGCTCCTCCAATGGTCGGCTCACAGCTGCTGCCTCCTGACACCCCCGGCCATGTGCCACCGCCACCGTCCTCCGCTTTCCCCTGGTTGAGTGATGGTGAGATGCAGAGTGCTCCAACTTTCTCCTTCCCAGACCCAACGCCTGAACTCTGCCCGATATCTAAACTCAGACCAGGACACGGCCTCCTGTCTCGTCGTCTTCTCCCTCCTCGCCTCACTCTGGACAACCTCCCCTCAGTAGACAGTCAGCCGGGACCCCCGAGTGCCCGAGCTGCAGGAAGTGGAGGAGAAAGGGTGTTCTCGTTCACTCCTCCCTCTCGAACAACTGCTGTAAATCCCAGTAATCCCCACAGCAGCTCTAGCAGCATTAATGCAACAAGCACCAGCAGTGCCGGCACAACAGGAAGTCTCTGCAATGGCACAGGTCACAGTAATTTTAGTAACCATGGGAACTTTGGTACCAACATGAGGGCGAGCAACGGGGGCAACAGTGACGGGCTGAACAATAACATGAACACAGTTTCCACTTCAGCAGCATCACAACAGGAAACAAACCAGCAAAACTCACCCAATGATTCAGGAATCTCTCTGGCTGAAGGAGACCTGCTGGGGGTTTTGGTGGACGGTGGGGTGAATAAGACGACAGGAGGGAGGGAACAGGACTGAGAACAAAGGTACTGACTTGCAGTACGTTTATCTCCATCTGAAATACCTTAAACATCATCTGGAGCCCCACGTATAATTGAAAAGTATTTGGTACAAACACTAAGTTAATCTCTTACTTTGGTTACTTAACCCACTTGCAAAACACACCATCAACACATGAGGAAAAATAAAAAAAGACTCATTGACAAGAAGCCAAAATGTGTATATTCTCAAACTCATTTAGTCTTAGCACTGTTTTCATCAATGTACTCTTTAATAAATATCAATTACTGCCTTATTCTTTGTCATTTTAACAACTTTTTTCAATAAAAAAATATAAAAAACATGAAATTATTTGTACACTACTTTATTTCCTTTTATTTTATTCAAATTGATAAAACATATTTTATAAAGCAGCAGCAACAATGAGACAACACTTTACCTGCTTTTCTGCATCAGTGTATCAAATCACATTAAATTCATTTATAGCAATAATTGTACTCTCCTTGCTTAGTTGTAAATGCAATTAACAGTTTGACATGGTAATTATGTGTTACAGTCTCTAACCTTTAGAGTGAATCATTAAGAGGTTTCTAAAATAAAACAAACCAAACTTACATAGTTGAATCACATGAACACAGACCACTGAAATACATTTAAGTACATTGTTTTTCAAGTATAGATTTTTCTATTTTTATTCTTAATTATCCATGTGTTTTGCTTTGATCTTCACAGTTAAATTATTCAAATATAATTGTTTTAATGCCAAATGAATGCTACCAGTGCACAAAAGAGTAACAAAGTCTGTCTAGAACAGTATAGACACCATATCACTGCTGAGTATTTGTAGAAATCATGTAGTGAACACTAAGAGTAGCGACCTATAGCAGTGGTTTCTGATGTCTGGGACATTTCATCTTTGGTTGGTTTTAGACTCAAATACATTTTTACATACAAAACACTGGTTCGTGCTCTTTCAGTTAGAAACAAATATACAAAAAGTATATTTAAATTTTATCTTATAACTTAGATTTTAAGGTGCTGTGTTTACAAATTTACCATACTTTGTAAACACTGAAAACACTAAAGTGATCAGAAAAATATATAAGTACAAACACATAAATGGCATGAATTAAAGGTTTTGTCCAGTCTTTATTTCTGAATGTAATGTGGGTTGAGGTCCGGTTTAAAGAGCGGTCTATGGCTTTATCAGATGCAGGGCAGATCAGCAACAAGGGCAGAGAGGAATACAGAGCTGAACAGGATGATCAGTGTTGGTGTTGTCTTTTAACTGCTCTCTTCAGCCATGGTGTGTTTGTCAAAGAGATACTCGCCCATGCCGCCATGAGACGCTCCCATTTGGCGCAGACTTGTGATCCAGTCAGCCAGCTGTTTAACGGATTTCACCTGCTCATCCAGAAAATGTGTTTCGATGAAGTCACACAACTGTGGAAAACACAGACATTTTGCATCTTTTAAAACTGTCAGATATTTGATGTTCTTCTGCTGCTAATCTGCTTCTACTTACATGAGGATCATTGTGTTCAGTTGCCAGTTTCTGCAGGTCCAGCAGAGATTGGTTTACACTTTTCTCCAGCTGCAGGGCACAATCCAGAGCCTCCAGACCGCTCCCCCACTCATCTCTCTCAGGTTTCTAAGATAGACATTAATAATTCATAGCGATTCAATAAGAACGATATGCTGCTTTTATAAAAATAACCAAATGATGAATTAATAATTTCATTGCACATTAATGCTTAAAAAGTATCAGCAAAATAATTTTACGCAGGAAAGGTCTTTTTTTTTTTTTTTTTGAATTTACACAAAATAACAGGCCACAGAGTGTCAGTGTTTATCTGAAAAAGTATCAGTACATACCCTGATATCCTGCAGGAAAATCCTGCCTCCTCTGTTGTTCTGCAGACTCATCAGCTTCTCTGCGTGCACTTGCTCCTCTTTGGACTGTGTTTGAAAAAACTTGGCAAAGTTTGGCAGAGATTTATCATCCCTGTCGAAGTAGTATGCCTAAAAAGAAAGAAAAGAAGACCTTATTGTTCCCCTCTACAAACAGCACTGAGCAGGAAAAAAAATATGCACTGAACATATCTTACCATAGAGAGATAAACATAAGAGGCGTACAGCTCCAGGTTTATCTGCCTGTTAATAGCGGCCTCGCAGTCCTGGTGGAAGTTTTGTCTGATTTGCGAACTCATTTCTGTGAATGAGTGAACAAATAAACAACAAATATAGGGGCAGTGCATAAATCACCAAAAACACAGCTGACACTGACTGGTGACACTTTACTCCTCCTCCATCCCTGCCAACATCACCTGACACATTATTCCTCCTAACAAACCTCAACTCCTGTTAAACTTACAGTATCTTTATGAAAACATGCACACGTGGAGTAACAAATAACTGCTATTAAGAGTCAGTTCATGTATCTATACAATCTGTTCATTTTTAGTTTATTTGCACATATTTTATTTGTGAAAACCAACAATAATTTATCTCACCTCTGACAAATAAAATGCCTCACTGGGTGTAATGGGCCTTTAAAGGACCAGCTGCGTTTATTTTGATACAGTAAAATTGTCCTTGATCTGTGTATAATCTCAGTAAGACTATACACACAACAAACTGATAAAAAAACATGTGACTTTAATTGAGTCACTATTATCTAATATTAGAAGCTAATATTGTCACAAAGCCGAGGATAATAAGATTGAGACACCTGCTTATTAAAATGGACGGCAGGGAAAGGTGGATTAACACATTTGCTAACAAACGGAAATCTAGCGATAACACACTTACTTTAATAATTAGAATGTAACGAAATTCCGCACCAGGAGGCTAAAAGCTAACAGCTAGAAGCTAACAGCTAACAGCTAACAGACGTTAACTAAGTTACGTTAGCAACGGTCTCGTTAGCAACGGTCAGTATCTTCATTCAGCGACAATAACAACACGACAGGTGACGACTTACCGACAAACTGAGCGTGTTTTCTGGAGGTTTCACGGCAGTAATTTATTGTGTAGAAATCAGATTTTTTTTATTACCCTAAATGTCCCAGCGATATTAAGTTACCTGAGAGCAGATAAGACGTCAGGTCTTTTCTGTGTTGCCAGGTTTGACGACAGTATGCGTATAAATAATCCCACACTACGCGTTAAAACTCTTCCCTTACAAGATGAAATATAAACATAAAGTATGCCGAATTTGCCATTAAAAAACGTTGTTTGTTGTAAACTATTAAATATAATAACAGCTGTTTACAAAAAAGAAACTTTTTTAAACGCTGTGATTTTCAGGTAATTTCCTAAATTTAAAGGAGCGTCTGGTTTTCCTAAAATAAAATTTAAAAGTAATTATATATATATATATCATATCATGTTTTTAAAAACAGAGAGTAACAGTGCAAAATGTATAACTTCTTCATCTTTGCTATTAAAATACCAATGACTGACCATTTATTATTACAAAAGTGAAGGTTAAGTCATGTTGCTATGGGCCTTAAACTTCACCATTTTAGTAAACTTTATACACCCCCCAAAACATGGTATTTCTATCTACAAGTTATCAACGAACACATTATACACATTTAAATGTTTACTGATCATTTGGAAAAAAAAAAAAAGTTCAAACAATCATATCCCACTGTGTTACAATACAAAATCAATTTCAAGTACATTTGTGAAACATCAATTTCAACGCTCAGGCATCATTTAAATCCATATTTTACATACTAGTAACCTTACTAAAATACTGAAGATCTAAAACTTACAACACAAACTTAATGACAGAACATTCAGAGAATTAAAACATGTTGCTTTATTAGAAAGGAGGAAGAAACAAGGAATTTGACTATTTTTTTTTTTTTTTTTACAGCAGTATATATCTGTACCAGCGTACAGATATTATTTGCGTCCACCTGGAGGAGAGTGCCACACAGCTGAGCTGGTGCGTTTAAAATAGCGAGGCTTGCTCTTGTAAAAGATGTTTTCCAGCTTTGGTGGTTCGATTTCTCCAAAGAAAGAGTCCAAATCAGGAGGGTTGAAGTACTGCTTCATTATTATCTGCTGCAGGTTGTGACCTGGAGGGAGGAAGAAAGAAAACACAATGTTTTCAATTAAAACTAAACAACATGAGACTGAATCATACATCATGTAACAAATAGGCTCATATTAAAACACTAATTCACACGTACCCTCTGCCCAGGATGGAATAGGTTTCCTGGGAGCAGATTCATCATCAGTGGAATCGTCACTGTTTTGGTCCATCCCATAATCCTCTGCACTTTTAGATGAAATCAGAGGTTTGTTGCCGCCCTTTGGTGTGATGGGATATGACTGTGGTGATTTCTGCAGAAGAGAATAAATTGCACATTATGGAGGTTTTACTCTGATGAGAAACACAATTCTTTCATGTTTTAGAATAAAAACAGCCGAACTCGGCTATGCTACTCGGCTCTTCTCGACTTGACTCTACTCGATGAATAGGTTTGGTGCTTGTACTTGGAACCAGGTACTTTTTCAGTACCTACTTGACTAGTAGCTCTAAGAGAGGTGAGCTAATACTAAAATGTGATGTGAACAGACTGGCGGCCACTGACGCCACCCGTCAGGTGATGTCAAGGAGATACCAAATTGTAATGGAAAACAACGTGCCTGGCACCAAACTGAGTAGAGTCAAGCTGAGTAGTGGAAAAGAGACTATAGTGTCTAAAGGTGTGAAGTGTCTTACCTCTATATCCATAGTCACATTCAGTGTAGAAGCAGCCTTCATTAAAGAGATCAGAAACAAAGACGTTCATTTAGTTATTGAATCAATAGAATTAACAAGTCTAATGTTTGATTACTTCTGTATATAGTGTTGAACTGCATTATATTTGATTATTGAGTCAGTGAACTCATTAAACACACTGGTCTACCTGTGTATTAGCAGCCTGTTTAGCAGCAGCTTCTCTCTCTTTGGCAGCTTTTTCCTCCATAGCTAACCTCTTCTGCTCCTCCAACTGCTGGAAAAAACACAAACAACACATCAACAACGAGACAAACAAACAAGGTTTCTGCATTGTTCTGTTTTAACCAAAATCAGAACTGGATTTTCTAAACTCTTTCACATCTTCTATGACTACTTGTTTCTGTCTAACTAACACATCAGTTATGATGTTTCTGTGTCGCCTTCAGGTGAACATCCAGTCATAATCTGTTAGTGTGTTTTCTAACCATGTAACACCATGTAACTGATGTACTATCAAACTCATTTATTTTAGATTGCTTTAATGTCATCATTAAGACATGTTTGAATCCAAATTTCAATTTTCTCACCAGTTTTCTCTTCTCCTCCAGTTCTCTCCTCTCTTTCTCTCTCGCTGCTCTCTCCAGTTCACGTTGTAAAGCCAGAGCCTTTTCTTTTTCCACTCGCTCCCTGAAAAAAAAAAAAAAAAAAAAATCCCATCAACATCAAGTCAATAAAACAATAAAGTTAATACAAATCCTCACCAGGGAAAGTTTCAGTTTAAAACATCAACAACATCTGAAACATTATTGTGCTTGTTGAGACAATAGGTGACCTCTCAGCAGCAGCTTGTCGTTCTCTCTCCAGCTCCCTCTCTCGCTCCTGCTCTCTCTTCAGCTCCAGAGCTTTGCGAGCTTCAGCCAGTTTACGAGCTTGTAGTTCCTCCTCCTCTGCCTTCTTCTTGGCCAGTAACTCCTGCTGTCGCTTCTCTTCCTCCTTAAGTTTTTAGACACAGGTAGAGAATGAGTGAAGCCTGAAGCCCAATGGACCACCAGCAGAAAGCAAAACAACTAAAGACATTAAATACGAGCGTTTTCTTACTGCTTGCTGAATCTTTTTCTTCCTAGCCTCCTCTTCCAACTTCTTTTTCTGCTCCAGCGCCTCTTGACGTTTCAAAGCCTCTTTCTTGGCCTTTTCTTCTGCCTGACGCTGCAAGAAATGGTACAACATCAAAGATGAGATAAAAGGATTCAATCAGTTCAATCAGGGTCATAGCCATTATATTTGTTGCATACCTTGTCATTTTTCTCATCAATCTGAGCCATTTTTTGTTCAATCTTCTTTTTCTTTTCTTCCTCCCTCTGCTCTTCTTTTACTTTGGCTTCAATCACCCGTCTCAGCCTCTCATCCCTCTTCCTACAAAACAAGTTATTATAAACAATAACAACAACAAGAAAGAAAGATGTTCAGTTAGTGTATAAACTCTGAGCAGTAACCTTTTAAGTTCCTCCTGCTTTCTTTTCTTCTCCTCTTCCATTTTCTTCATCCTTTCCTCCTCTTGCTCCTGCTTCTTTTTAAGTGCTTCCAGTTTGTGTCGCTCCTTTGTCTGACGAAAGCGAAAACAAGGAGAGTTAAAATATAGATAAAAAGAATTAAGGAGACATATGTTAACACGGTCATGTAAAACAAACTGTAACATGTGACAAACACCAAAGTGCCACATGACGTGCATTAATGTGGAAAAGGATCATATCCCAGAATAAATACAGAAGCAAAAATCCATCCTAATTAACCTTGTTCTCTGTCCATGGTTTTAAAGAATTCACAAAGTTCAATTTAAGATGTTTTCACTACTAAAGAAATCACTATTCAATATTGTTTTCAGTCAAAGAAACAAAAACACCAACTACTCTTATGCAAGTACATGAATTTAGTGACATTTAAGAAACATTCATGTCAGGATGTCATAGTCTGGGTGTGGACTTATTACATCGATGCCTGGGGGACTTTTGGCTCATAATGGATCCACACCTGGATCCAGAGAAGTGAATGGATTAACCAGTTTGTCTTCCAACAGCTAGAAGCGTACACAAGCGGGAATAACAGTTAAAGACCTTTGTGAATATGTGTTTTTTTTTCCCCTAATAATCTTATACATACAAGATATTGCAGGAAACCCCAAAAACTCAGCCACCTCTTTGGCCAACAGCTAACAGGTTTCATGGATGAGGAAAAATAGAGCTTGTGTTTCTTAAAGTAAGAGCAGTCACCCTGCAGGGCTAACTTAATGCACTTAACATTGTATGATATCTTTGTAACAATAGTTCATCTCGCAAAACAAAACAAAAAGTAGAAAAACAAACAAACAGAACCAGCTTAACAGTGTCTAAATACCAACATAAGTAACTGAATGTGATGACAATGTGATATGAACAACATGATGCACCCTGACCAAATCACAGTAACATGGCTTCTGGTTAAGATGGATTTTTACTTTAATTTTTTTTTTCCTCGATCCATTTATGTTCGCAAGTCAACAAACAAGGTGGTTTTAAGGGTTGTTAGATAATGGATACAAAATGCAAAATATAAGCATTAGTGACCCGTGGCATCAGAGACACCATCAACTGATGAGTGCAGATTGGGGATGTGTTAAAATGTATATCCAGACGCCCCTTTCACACACAGACCCTGCAAAATTACACAGTTCAATGTGAAGAGTGATGCATAGGGTCTAATTTTGCACTCTGAAGTATTTATTCAGTAATGTTGCTGCTACTCCCTAACTACAGCCTAAATATAACACAAACCTCAATCAATTTGAGACATGTTCTTAATTTTAGCTGCAGCTGACAAAATGGTTAAAATGGCACATTAAGATGCGAATGTGGGAAAGGGGCACATCTATAGATATGTGCTAAAGTGAGGAGACACGCAATCAAGTTGCATAACAGAATATAAGACACCATTGAACGCCCACAAACATAAAGTGCTTTAATAATACACTTACCACTATACCAATATTCAACTGAGGAGGGGAGGAAAAAAAACAAAAAACAAAATGTGAGCTGTAACATTTTTACATTTTTTTTTTAAGATGTGGTTTTAGGGATGCACAAAACTAAAAGAGTAAAACCTGGTTCACACTAGCTGGTTTGAAGTTGGAGTGGCTCGCTGGGGATCATTAGTGAATTGGAAGATTCGATCTGAGGCCGTCAGGAACTCGTCAGCAACTGGGACTAGATATGTGTTATGCCAGAAAAGTCAAAAGCAGCTACCAAAGAGCAACAGCCAATCAGAGTCGGGGTGGGGAATAAACGCTGCTGCAGTCTCATTGATTGACATCCTGGTGTGATCAGAAGCTCAATCAGCGAGAGGTCTTGTAGTGTGAACTCTATAGGTCACAGACCAGTTGTTCAGACTCCCAATCATGGGAACACAAGTCACAAGTCATTGATAAAGTCGTCTAGTGTGAACTAGGATTACGGTTCAACTACTTGTTGCTTTGCTACAAGTTCAGTGTTTGACTTACCTTCGGATCAACCCTCACTGGAGTGGTGTGTTTAATAAAGGACTTGATGACAGCAGTGCGTCCGAGAGAAGTAGGAGTCATCATCAGCATCTGATTCTTCTGCACGGTGTGGAGGAAAGATTTCATGTTGGGCCTCATTGCCTAGATGTTAAAAACAAAGAGAGAAAACGTCTCAAAATCAAAACATTCCAAACGTGTGTCAGTAACATGAATATGCAGTAACATTTAGATTCTTACACTCTGACTTTTCTTGGGGGGAGACATCCTCTTTGTAGGACTTTCCTCTACACTATCTGGTGCTTTACGTTTAGTGCTTCGACGTGACCTGGAGATACAAAACAATATAACAGAATTTATTCATGAGCCCCAATGTGTATAGATGTCTTTTAAAGTCATTGCAGAGATCAATAAATAAAGTTCTCTCCTCTTTATGAGGAACAGTACAACAGCCAATAATATAATGTCCAAACAGTACTCACTTCCGAGCTGAGTGGGAAGTCTTTTGTTTCTCTGCGACAACTGAAACAAATGCAAACATGTATTTAATTTACATTTACAACAAGAATTATCAACTTAAACCTGAGTTAACAAATAACAGAGTTCCTATACCTGTTCTCTTGTCAGGAGTGCTGAAGTTCTGTCCAGTGGTAAACAGAGACGGTGGTGCCAGTTTGGGCGAGTTTGCAGCCACAGAACGCGTAATACGCCCAACAGATGGATGGATGCTCTGGTTGACCTGCATATACATTTATTTATGGTAAATAACAATCAAATGTAGAATAAATGCAACTTCTAAACAGACAATTGAGTATGTTCATACCTCAGGAGCTTCCTTAGAGACAGCAGAATCCTCTGTGTCTGCAGTTTCTACCACACTATAGCAGGGAATAAATTAACATTGTTTAGAAACATGTATAAATGAAATAACGCTGAATTCATGAAAGATGAACAAGTTATGTAGACAAATTTACCAGGAATTGACACAGTGTAAATTCCAAACACCCGATTGTTATTTTCAACAAAGATAATAATGTACTGATCCATGTGAAGAAAAACACTACTCACTCCTTGTTATCTTCTTCCTCTGCAGAGTCCATGGAAGACTCTACAAGCATAAAAAAAAAAAACAGGTGTAAAAAAGCTCCACAACAATGTGTAATTGTAAAAACTAAATCTGGCTCCTTTCTCACCACTGATGTTGCTGCTACATGTAGAGTTTGCAGCACGTGATGCCTTCCTCTTAAGCATAGAGCGACGAGAGGCGCGGCGGAGAGACTCCTGTGTCATACTGTGTCTCAGACCAGCCAGAGAGTGACGTAGCTTAAGGGAGCACCTCACAGAGCTCCGCCGTGAGCTTTGAGAAGATCCAGCTATAGCGATCTTGGCGGCTGTACGGCCAGGAGAGGCATCTGGCTTTGTAGCGAGCTCAGCGGACAAGCGGTCTGTTGAGGAGATGCTGACAACAACCTCAGGTGAAGGGATCTCAGGTGGAGACGGGGCAGCGTTGTCTATGTCCTGAGACTTGACTTTTACATTATCCACCTCGTCTTCTTCCACCAGCTCTGGCTTCTTGTTCTGCACCTCTTCAGGTTTACAGATGCTACGAGGTGACTGGCTCGCATCACCTGTTTCTTCTGGGTTTGTCCATTTGTTTTTGCGGGTGGTGCGTTTAGGCTGAGTGGTGCTGGTTCCAGAGGTGGAGGCCTCAGAAATGGACTCATCTTCAACAATCAAGTTCAGTGACGGGACAGAGGAGCCACGGAGGTTACTGCGCTTTCCCTTAGAAAACCTGGACAGCAAAGGAAAAATTATTTAGACCATCATAAACTCAAAACTGCTCAGGTCTGTGTCAATCTGATAATCTATCTCTTAAAAGCAACATACCTTCTCTTTGCTTGATTATCCTCCTGACGTCCCAAAGACACACGTTTCCTGCGAGTATTTTTTTTCTGTGATGGTGTTTTGGGCATCAGTTCTGGTTCTGCATTAAAATCTCTGAAATCAAAAAAAAAAATAGTGAAGAACTGGAGGGAAAAAAAAGCTGAAGATGTCAAATTAACTCTACATTAAATCCACTTACCTTGAGAACATGCGGTTGGCTTCTTGTTGGATCTCCTCAAGCCACACCATGTGGATATTGTCAATGTCGCTGAGGAAATCCTGAACTTTGCCGTCAAACATCGTCATGAGGGAACGCACTGATGATTGTACAGTGTTCATGGTGATGGCCTGAGGAAAAGAATAGAGCAATTAAAATCAAGGCAAGCTGAGACAGAACAGAGGCACCAAGTGAGAGGAAATTAATCTGAAGCACCACCTGGAGAAGTTTAAGACAAGATTGGTTGTTTTTACCAATTTACAAACAACTACTTTTGTCTATTAAATCAGTTGTGCTGAGATACAAACAGGGATCCCGAAGTATAAGCACACATAACACTCGAACAAACAAAAATCACAGGCAATTCTGGAGGAAATGCTGCCCAACATTTATTTATCTTGCAATACTTTATACAGTTTGATAGCTGTGAAGAGTGAAAAGATTTGACAAAACATTGTTACTTTCATAATCATAAACAAGATTACAGAGCACATTGTCAAATAATGAGAAACTGCACGTTTCCTAGAGTACTATCTATAAATCAGATGTATCAGTTTAGTCATTTCCGGATGTCATTTGTTTTGTTTTTCATTCATGCACCGACAGATCCATTTTGTATTTGGTTCCTGTCTTTGTGTCTATGTGCAGGATGGGTGCATGCGTACTGTCCTCCTCTGTTTCCGCAGATGGGCTGGTGTGGTGGCTATTTGACAACAATGTGATCGACGACAAGTTGTCTCCAACACTGACACACGATTTAAATTAAAGCACATTAACATTAACTTCAGATAAACACATTTTGAACAATAAACTCAATTAACAGTCTTCGTGTTACCCAGACAACAAGTTAGCTTAACCTGCTAACAGTAAATACTCAAATGAGAAAAATATGCATGAAAAGCTTCAAATTCACATCATGTTAAGCGCTATCACATCACCGAGATAGTTGGTGGAAAACATAGTATGTTAATTTAAATTAAATATAAAGTTTCTCTGTAGTTAAAAGTCAATGCTAACACGTTAGCTAGCTCAAGCTAATGTCGTCTTTGAACAATTACCTTTGATATCCTTTGTTTCTGAAGAAAGACGATGTTCGCTACTCCGCTGTTGTTAAGATTTAAAGCAATCGCATACTGGCACGAAGACTAGTATTTTTTAAAGTCAGGTAACATCCACGGCTCATGTATGATAAAGTCTTTACAGTCTGAAAAACCCCGATCGGTAAAACAGCAGCTCTGCAACTCAACTCACCCGCTGAAACCGTTTATAACTTATTTTAAACCTCACCGACCAATCCTGAGGAGCTGTGGCTAGGGGGAGTGTTAGATTTGTGTATTGTGATTTTCCGAAAGGGCGGAGCCATTTGGATTGAATAGCCAAGAGTGGTGCGGAGTGCTGAGGTAATCAAACGGTCGACACGCGATTACAAATCGTGTGCACTCAACGGAACTTACGGGCGGAGTTACAGCGCTGCCAAGATTTAAATCAACCAATCGACGTTTGGCAGGATGTGTCCTGCCCCGCCCACAACACTCAGAAATATATTTTAAGAAACCTTAGAGCATGAAAATGGCTTGTTTTTATCTGTAAGGGAGTTTAAATGTAATGGCGCATTTCTGTCTTGTACACATTGTTAGACTGTTACTGCGGCTGTTGCTGGCTGCGGTTCATACTAGCTATGATGAAGACCTTTTTATATTATTGTACATCTATTTTGATTACGTACACGGTCTACCAAATACAGAAATAAGTTGCAGTAACACTGACGTCTTGGTTTCAGTGTATGAGTTTTGACTTTCTGCGCATGCGTGAGTGTACAACTCTGCACAGTGAAATGTTTAATTTGAATATGTTTGATTTACACACGTTTATTTACAATACAATTAAAATAGTATATAACTCTGTAACATGACATTATATTGAAGTGAATGTTTTTTAGACACTTTATATTTTATGAAAACTGTCCATATTATTCACCACAATTACAGTTGTTAATACTTACTAATACTAATAATTACTTTATAATCTATCTATCTATCTATCTATCTATCTATCTATCTATCTATCTATCTATCTATCTATCTATCTATCTATCTATCTATCTATCTATCTATCTATCTATCTATTTATTTAACCAATTCTAATTTTTCACTGCTCTAACCACCTAAGTTTCCTTCTACAGGAATTAATAAACTGTTACATAACTAAGTGTTTTAGTTGATTAAATAAATTGTAATTCATAAATTGCAAGAAATGTGTCAAATCTTAATTCCTTATGTGTTTTTTTCTGATTAAATCAAAACAAACATTTAATGTTTTGTAAATCCTTCTCTGTGCTGTAGCTATAGTTCACACACACACACACACACACACACACACACACACACACACACACACACACACACACACACACACACACACACAAACAGCACAGCTTGGAGTCCTCCCATTTCTTTGAGAAAGTTGACTGCACCTGAGCCATCTGCTGATTCACTCCATAACTTTATTGAGAAGTTATGCTTATTGAAAACGGTATAGCTGATTCTAGTGTATGTATCAGATATAATAATGAGGCCTGTACCTTTAGTTAAGTCATCCACATTTAACAATTTATAGTACTCATATAGTACTCATCAACCAAACCTGCATGCACATGGACTTTTGCACAAACCCCAAAACTACAACATGCACTGTGTTATGTGTCACTTTTCCCAGGGTCAGTCAAGGACAGTCAGTATAATTCCTTGACTAAACTAAGTTACACATAAATATTTAAAGATAAATGTGTAAATTTATATATAAAGTTCCTGAGTAGAAGTGTCCACCTTGGATACTTTAACAACACTCTAAGACCACAATTATATACCACCTCTCTGTGTCCTAGATAAGCAGATTAGTCATTTTCCTCGATTTTTTCACGGATACATCCATTTGTTTATATGTCTATGGATACATCGACCGGTTGTTGGAAAATGACGAATCTGCTGATCGGGACCACCCTTCGTCGCCAGTTGTTATGGAAACAAACGCAGGGTGAGTTTGTAAACCAGTCTTTTTGATTAATTTAATGATAATTTGTCACGTGATCAGCGCTGTGACTACAAGGGACCAGGGTTTTGATTTTGAATGACAGGTGTTGAGAATCAATCACATTCAGTAATAAATAAGAACGTAAAACACCGATTGGCCAGAGGCGCACGTGAGAATCTTGACGGAGCCAATGAGAGAGCAGCCTCAGGTCACGTGTTTGCCAAAATTTGAAGAACCAACATCTATATCCATTTGACTGGCGACCTACGACCAGGTAATTTATACTGTTATTCAGAAAGTAATTCACCAAATAAAACACTTTTGTACACGTTTGTAACAAATGCCGACAAAATACAACCAGGTACATTGTATATGTATATATGTATATGTATATGTATATGTATATGTATATGTATATGTATATGTTATCTAATCAATTTATGTTTAACGGGGAGAAGGCAGCGTTTCTGATGGTATTGATAAGCCACCACTGGTTCGACCAATCAATTGTCTGAAGAGTGAGATCAGTTAAGTAAATGAGTCAAGTCTGGGTGCTGCTGCTTGGTAAAACCCTGCAGCCACATGGCCTCTGACTGAGCTACAGGTTTGTGCCTTGTACTTTATCTGATCTGATCTGATTTAATAGACAATGTGATATTACAAATTACACTGATTTATTGCATTTACATTGTAGTTTGCACAAAAGTAGCTGTTTGTAAAACAGAACAACAACCTCAATCTCATCTTATATTTCTCCAGGTGGTGCAACAGATTGATTTAATTGCTCTGTTCTTTTCCTCAGGCAGTCACCATGAACAACATACAATCATCAGTGCGTTCGCTCATGACGATGTTTGATGGCAGAGTTCAAGATTTCTTCAGTGACATTGACAATGACCACATGTTGTGGCTTCAGGAGATCCAACAAGAAGCCAACCGCATGTTCTCAAAGGTAAGTGGACGTGATGTAGAGTTTATTTGTCATCTTCAGTTTTTTTTCTCCAGTTCTTCACTATTTTTTTTTTTTATTTCAGAGATTTTAATGCAGAACCAGAATTGATGCCCAAAACACCATCACAGAAAAAAAATAGGCGCAAGAAACGTGTGTCTTTGGGACGTCAGGAGGATAATCAAGCAAAGAGAAGGTATGTTGCTTTTAAGAGATAGATTATCATATTGACACAGACCTGAGCAGTTTTGAGTTTATGATGGTCTAAATAATTTTTCCTTTGCTGTCCAGGTTTTCTAAAGGAAAGCGCAGTAACCTCCGTGGCTCCTCTGTCCCATCACTGAACTTGATTGTTGAAGATGAGTCCATTTCTGAGGCCTCCACCTCTGGAACCAGCACCACTCAACCTAAACGCACCACCCGCAAAAACAAATGGACAAACCCAGAAGAAACAGGTGATGCGAGCCAGTCACCTCGTAGCAGCTGTAAACCTGAAGAGGTGCAGAACAAGAAGCCAGAGCTGGTGGACGAAGACGAGGAGGATACAAATAACAGGGTGGACAATGTAGAAGTTGAGTCTGATGATGCAGGCAACTCTGTCCCGTTGATGAACTTGATTGCTGAAGATGAATCCATTTCTGAGGCCTCTACCTTTGGAACCAGCACCACCACAAAGTCTAAACGCACCACCCGCAAAAACAAACGGACAAACCCAGAAGAAACAGGTGATGCGAGCCAGTCACCTCGTAGCAGCTGTAAACCTGAAGAGGTGCAGAACAAGAAGCCAGAGCTGGTGGAAGAAGACGAGGTGGATAATGTAAAAGTCAAGTCTCAGGACATAGACAACGCTGCCCCGTCTCCACCTGAGATCCCTTCACCTGAGGTTGTTGTCCGCATCTCCTCAACAGACTGCATGTCTGCTGAGCTCGCTACAAAGCCAGATGCCTCTCCTGGCCGTACAACCGCCAAGATCGCTATAGCTGGATCTTCTCAAAGCTCACGGCGCATCTCTGTGAGGTGCTCCCTCAAACAGCGTTACTCTCTGGCTGGTCTGAGACGCAGTATGATACAGGAGTCTCTCCGCCGCGCCTCTCGTCGCTCTATGCTTAAGAGGAAGGCATCACATGCTGCAAACTCTACATGTAGTGGCAACATCAGTGGTGAGAAAGGAGCCAGATTTAGTTTTTACAATTACACATTGTTGTGGAGCTGTTTTACATCTGTTTGTTTTTTTTATGCTTGTAGAGTCTTCCATGGACTCTGCAGAGGAAGAAGATAACAAGGAGTGAGTAGTGTTTTTCTTCACATGGATCAGTACATTATTATCTTTGTTGAAAATAACAATCAGGTGTTTGGAATTTACACTATTTGTATCAGTTCCTGGTAAATTTGTCTACATAACTTGTTCATAACATCTTTCATGAATTCAGCGTTATTTCATTTATACATGTTTCTAAACAATGTTAATTTATTCCCTGCTATAGTGTGGTAGAAACTGCAGACACAGAGGAATCTGCTGTCTCTAAGGAAGCTCCTGAGGTATGAACATACTCAATTGTCTGTTTAGAAGTTGCATTTATTCTACATTTGATTGTTATTTACCATAAATAAATGTATATGCAGGTTAACCAGAGCGTCCATCCATCTGTCAGACGCAGCACTCGTTCTACGGCTGCAAACTCGCCCAAACTGGCACCAACGTCTCTGTTTACCACTGGACAGAACTTCAGCACTCCTGACAAGAGAACAGGTATAGGAACTCTGTTATATGAATCAGATTTGAGTTAATAATTCTTGTTGTAAATGTAAATTAAATACATGTTTGCATTTGTTTCAGTTGTCGCAGAGAAACAAAAGACTTCCCACTCAGCTCGGAAGTGAGTACTGTTTGGACATTGTATTATTGGCTGTTGTACTGTTCCTCATAAAGAGGAGAGAAGTTTATTTATTGATCTCTGCAATGACTTTAAAAGACATCTATACACATTGGGGCTCATGAATAAGTTCTGTTATATTTTTTGTATCTCCAGGTCACGTCGAAACACTAAACGTAAAGCACCAGATAGTGTAGAGGAAAGTCCTACAAAGAGGATGTCTCCCCCCAAGAAAAGTCAGAGTGTAAGAATCTAAATGTTACTGCATATTAATGTTACTTACACATGTTTGGAATGTTTTGATTTTGAGACGTTTTCTCTCTTTGTTTTTAACATCTAGGCAATGAGGCCCAACATGAAATCTTTCCTCCACACCGTGCAGAAGAATCAGATGCTGATGATGACTCCTACTTCCTTCGGACGCACTGCTGTCATCAAGTCCTTTATTAAACACACCACTCCAGTGAGGGTTGATCCGAAGGTAAGTCAAACACTGAACTTGTAGCAAAGCAGCAACATTGCTGAACCATAATCCTAGTTCACACTAGACGACTACCAATGATTTGTGAGTCACAGATGTGGCTGTGATCATTGCGGCGTTCACACTAGGTGACAAAGTTAGTTGGATTTTTGCTTCAGTGTTTATTCTGGGATATGAGCCTTTTCCACATTAATGCACGTCATGTGGCACTTTGGATCATTTTGATGTTTGTGTTTTGCGTAAGCGTGTTAACATATATCTCCTTAATTCTTTTTATCTATATTTTAACTCTCCTTGTTTTCGCTTTCGTCAGACAAAGGAGCGACACAAACTGGAAGCACTTAAAAAGAAGCGGGAGCAAGAGGAGGAAAGGATGAAGAAAATGGAAGAGGAGAAGAAAAGAAAGCAGGAGGAACTTAAAAGGTTACTGCTCAGAGTTTAAACACTAACTGAACATCTTTCTTTCTTGTTGTTGTTATTGTTTATAATAACTTGTTTTGTAGGAAGAGGGATGAGAGGCTGAGACGGGTGATTGAAGCCAAAGTAAAAGAAGAGCAGAGGGAGGAAGAAAAGAAAAAGAAGATTGAACAAAAAATGGCTCAGATTGATGAGAAAAATGACAAGGTATGCAACAAATATAATGGCTATGACCCTGATTGAACTGATTGAATCCTTTTATCTCATCTTTGATGTTGTACCATTTCTTTCAGCGTCAGGAAGAAGAAAAGGCCAAGAAAGAGGCTTTGAAACATCAAGAGGCGCTGGAGCAGAAAAAGAAGTTGGAAGAGGAGGCTAGGAAGAAAAAGATTCAGCAAGCAGTAAGAAGACGCTCGTATTTAATGTCTTTAGTTGTTTTGCTTTCTGCTGGTGGTCCATTGGGCTTCAGGCTTCACTCATTCTCTACCTGTGTCTAAAAACTTAAGGAGGAAGAGAAGCGACAGCAGGAGTTACTGGCCAAGAAGAAGGCAGAGGAGGAGGAACTACAAGCTCGTAAACTGGCCGAAGCTCGCAAAGCTCTGGAGCTGAAGAGAGAGCAGGAGCGAGAGAGGGAGCTGGAGAGAGAACGACAAGCTGCTGCTGAGAGGTCACCTATTGTCTCAACAAGCACAATAATGTTTCAGATGTTGTTGATGTTTTAAACTGAAACTTTCCCTGGTGAGGATTTGTATTAACTTTATTGTTTTATTGACTTGGTGTTGATGGGATTTTTTTTTTTTTCAGGGAGCGAGTGGAAAAAGAAAAGGCTCTGGCTTTACAACGTGAACTGGAGAGAGCAGCGAGAGAGAAAGAGAGGAGAGAACTGGAGGAGAAGAGAAAACTGGTGAGAAAATTGAAATTTGGATTCAAACATGTCTTAATGATGACATTAAAGCAATCTAAAATAAATGAGTTTGATAGTACATCAGTTACATGGTGTTACATGGTTAGAAAACACACTAACAGATTATGACTGGATGTTCACCTGAAGGCGACACAGAAACATCATAACTGATGTGTTGGTTAGACAGAAACAAGTAGTCATAGAAGATGTGAAAGAGTTTAGAAAATCCAGTTCTGATTTTGGTTAAAACAGAACAATGCAGAAACCTTGTTTGTTTGTTTGTCTCGTTGTTGGTGTGTTGTTTGTGTTTTTTCCAGCAGTTGGAGGAGCAGAAGAGGTTAGCTATGGAGGAAAAAGCTGCCAAAGAGAGAGAAGCTGCTGCTAATACACAGGTAGACCAGTGTGTTTAATGAGTTCACTGACTCAATAATCAAATATAATGCAGTTCAACACTATATACAGAAGTAATCAAACATTAGACTTGTTAATTCTATTGATTCAATAACTAAATTAACGTCTTTGTCTCTGTTCTCTTTAATGAAGGCTGCTTCTACACTGAATGTGACTATGGATATGGAGGTAAGACACTTTACACCTTTAGATGCAATGTGATTAAACTTTCCTTTTAAAGTACATGAATTACTTACCTGAACTTTTAAAGGTCTGTGTGTGGGCTTCATCACTTCTTGTTATCTTGTTAAGCAGTGGTGGGACATAAAAGATCATAACTGATGTGTTAGTTAGGCAGAAACTAATAGTCATAGAAGATGTAGATGGATAGATAGACCACTTTATTGATCCCTTTGGGAGGTTCCCTCAGGGAAATTGAATCTCCATCACATACAGCACTGATAAACTTAAGACAGACATAACAGAAGAGCTAGAGAATAAAGACACCCCAAATACCCAACACCAACATAGAAATATAGAATAAATATAAAATAAAACTATGTGCGAATGTTTTGAAAATTCAAGCTCTGATTTTGGTGAAAACGTTAATTAACTTAAATATTTCAAAATTCATGTTTTAAAAACAGGTAATTCTATTAATGATTCAATAATTAAATGAACGTCTTTGTCTCTTTAATGAAGGCTGCTTCTACTCTGAATGTGACTATGGATATGGAGGTAAGACACTTCATACATTTGGACACAATGGGATTTAACTTTTTTTTCTTTTTTTTTTAAAGCACATGAAATACTTACCTGAACATTTAAAGGTCTGTGATTGAACTTTATCTCTTATTTTTGTTGTGACTTTGTTCCCTACACCCCTGGGCAATGGCCTCAAAGTGACTATGGTTGTTTTATGTTCGGCTGTTTCTATTCTAAAACATGAAAGAATTGTGTTTCTCATCAGAGTAAAACCTCCATAATATGTGATATATTCTCTTCTGCAGAAATCACCACAGTCATATCCCATCACACCAAAAGGTGGCAACAAACCTCTGATTTTGTCCAAAAATGTAGAGGATTATGGGATGGACCAAAACAGTGACGATTCCACTGATGATGAATCTGCTCCCAGGAAACCTATTCCATCCTGGGCAGAGGGTACGTGTGAATTAGGGTTTTAATATGAGCCTATTTGTTATATGATGTATGATTCAGTCCTCTGTTTAGTTGAAATTCAAAACATTGTTTTGTTTTTTTTTTTTTTTTTACCTTGTTCTAGGTCAGAAACTGCAGCAGATAATTATGAAGCAGTACTTCAACCCTCCTGATTTGGACTCTGTCTTTGGAGAAATCGAACCACCAAGGCTGGAAAACATCTTTTACAAGAGCAAGCCTCGCTATTTTAAACGCACCAGCTCAGCTGTGTGGCACTCTCCTCCAGGTGGACGCAAATAATATCTGTACGCTGGTACAGATATATACTGCTTAATAAATAGACAATATTAGACTAATTTCTAATAAAGTAATTTGTTTTAATTCTCTAAATGTTCTCTTTTATTAAGTTTGTGTTATGCGTTTTAGGTGTTAAATATTTTAGTAAGATTGTTACTAGCATGTAAAATATCATGGATTTAAATGATACCTGAGCATTGAAATTGATGCTTCACATATCTACTTGGAATTGATTTTGTATTGTAACACAGTGGGATATGAGTGTTTACTTTATTTGAAATCTCAGTCCATCCTGATCCAAAGTGGTTCAGTCAGTAGAAGTCTTTTTGCAACTTTCACTATCGTCCCCTGCTGGAATCTCGATAGAAAACAGGTTTAAGGAACTTCTGCAGCAGCCTCATTCATCACAAAGTCCATTATTTTACACGGTGATACGCTACCTGCAATTAATTAAAAATTGTTCAAGTAAAAATACTATAGATATTATAATTTTCTTATTAAATTATCTTATCTTATGCATCATAGTTAAATGAATAAATAAGTTCATAATAGCGCTTTTAACTTTTAAAATTGTGCTCATATACATAATTATTACAAATTGTACGCATGTGAATAAACCTTAATGTCATTTTATTATCTAGTTTAACTTATTCATGCTTATGAAGTTATATGGTAAAGACACCGCCCAACTTCCGCCATCGTGGATGGATCATGTGACATCTGCACGTGTCATTTGAAATAAAATAAAATAAAAAAAAGATTTAGTAACGTGGAAATATAACAAAACTTTTATCGCCAGGGTTAAATAAACTGCAGAGCGTATGTAACTATAGACTGTATAAATGAATATGCAATTAACTAAACAATAGAAGTATATACTTTAATAAATTTTATAGGCTTTTTAAAGTCTGTTTTATAATCCATTTTATAAATTTTATATCTATCTTTATACATTCTATTTTATGGAAAATAAAGTCTGTTTTCAGTGGCTTCTTATTTCCAAGTCATTCAATTGTAGCGCCATATCGGATCAGTTCTTGTAAATAATGATCAAAACTAAAGTCCTTTTTTTTTCTGCACGTGCGAATTGACCGTCAGAATCTCCAAACGTGACGCAGTTGAAGATGTCACAATTAACTTTACTCCACTGCGCGTCACTCGGTTCCAGAACGTTCGTTACATATAAATAGCTGCAACAGCCAGAGAAGCCCAGCTGACTTGATCCGTGAGAGGTATTTTTGACACTTTTTATATCCACGTTTGTTGCTTATGTATTTTGCCTTTAGAAACTGTAAGTTCAAATATTGCTAATACTATTAATATTTGCAACCGGTTGAAAATTAATGAAAAGGGACTGGCGTTTTGACTAGTTTTGACTGTTTGTCACATATTTGTTGTCTAATTTGTATTTAATTCTAACACACATGTAATTTGTGACCCTTGCAATTTAATGTGCAGCTTTTTATTCATACATTTGAGTTGTATGTGGTGTATTGTAGAATTAAGATAATATTTAAATATCCTTCCTCATCGTCTTTACAAGAGTAGTCGAGTAGTAATTTTAAATTTGATAAAACTGCACATATTATCGACATTTAATGTTTTTGTCAGTTAGTTGAAATTGCTTTTATGAGGTGTTCTCTTCAATTCGAATGTTTGAGCGAATGTACATACGTCATACCTTCATTTTGTGACGCAATTTAGAATTCCACGGGTCCCGAACGTTGAAGGGAGAGGAGGACAACGATAACCAGGGTTAATGATGACGACAACCATGACGATGATGACCATTAAAACCAGGTGCTGGTGACGTTGGTGGAAGGCGGTAAATATTTGAATGTAATGCTATGATGAGTTCAGCTCTGTTTGCTGATTTGTGAAGTTTTTAACTGTAACATTTTTGTATTTTATTGTTCTTGTATAGAGATGAGAAAGTAATAGTTGAGTAGTAATTTCAAATATGACAAAACTGCACATATTATTGACATTTACTGTTTTTGTTAGTTCAAATTGCTTTCATGACGTGTTCTCTTCAATTCGAATGTTTGAGCTAATGTACGTGATAGGTCGTACTTTCATTTTGTGACGTAATTTAGAATTCCACGGTTCCCGAACGTTTGTTACACAAATAAGAGCAGTAAACGTAGAGAGAAAGAACTAACGTTTTATCAAGTTTTTACAAGTTTCACTCTAGGTCTACATTGAAAAGGAGACATCATCCAGACACACACACAGCCAGTAATCGCCAGTGACGATGATGATGATGATGACCATTAAAACCATGACCAGCTGCTGCTGACACTGGTGGAAGAAGGTAAATATTTGAATGTTTATCACATTTAATACTTTGATGAAATACACCTCTGTTCATATGATTAATGAAGTTTTTAACTACATGTTTTCTCTTTTCCTTTTGTAGAAATGATGCCAGAGGAGGAAAAAATGAAGGAAGAAGAGGACAACGATAACCAGGGTTGATGATGACGACAACCATGACGATGATGACCATTAAAACCAGGTGCTGGTAACGTTGGTGGAAGGCGGTAAATATTTGAATGTAATGCTATGATGAGTTCAGCTCTGTTTGGCGATTTGTGAAGTTTTTAACTACAACATGTTTGTATTTTCCCCTTTGGGAAAGTTTAAAATTTTCCTTTAAAAAGGGGCCAAAAAAAAAAAACCCTTTTTTTTTTTTTTAAAAAAAAATTTTTTTAAAAAAATTTTTTTTTTTTTTTTTTTAAAAATTTTTTTTTGGGGGGGTTTTTTTTTTTTTTTTTTTTAAAAAAAAGGGAAAAAAAAAAGGGGGGGGCCCCCGGAAAAAAATTTTTTTAAAAAAAAAAAAAAGGGGGGGGTTTTTTTTTTTAAAAAAAAATTTTTTTTAAAAAAAACCCAAAAAAACCCCCCCCAAAATTTTTTTTTTAAAAAAAAAAAAAAGGGGGTTTTTTTTTTCCCCTTTGAAAAAAAAAAAAAAAAAAATTTTTTTTTAAAATTTTTTCCTTTGGTTTTTAAAAAAAAATTTTGGGAAAAAAAAAAAAAGGGGGGGTTTTTTTTCCCCGGGGCCCCCAAAAAAAACCCCCCAAAAAAAAAAAATTTTTTAATTTTAATTTTTTTTTTTTTTAAAAAAAATGCTGCTGCTGACACTGGTGGAAGAAGGTAAATATTTGAATGTTTATCACATTTAATACTTTGATGAAATACACCTCTGTTCATATGATTAATGAAGTTTTTAACTACATGTTTTCTCTTTTCCTTTTGTAGAAATGATGCCAGAGGAGGAAAAAATGAAGGAAGAAGAGGACAACGATAACCAGGGTTGATGATGACGACAACCATGACGATGATGACCATTAAAACCAGGTGCTGGTAACGTTGGTGGAAGGCGGTAAATATTTGAATGTAATGCTATGATGAGTTCAGCTCTGTTTGGCGATTTGTGAAGTTTTTAACTACAACATGTTTGTATTTTATTGTTCTTGTATAGAGATGAGAAAGTAATAGTCGAGTAGTAATTTCAAATATGACAAAACTGCACATATTATTGACATTTACTGTTTTTGTTAGTTCAAATTGCTTTCATGACGTGTTCTCTTCAATTCGAATGTTTGAGCTAATATTCGTGATAGGTCGTACTTTCATTTTGTGACGTACCGTATTTTTCGGGTTATAAGGCGCAGTATCACTTAACATGTCAATTATTGTCATTGTCCACACATAAGGCGCATTAGATTATAAGGCGCAATAAGCGAAGCAAAACGTGTGTCGGATAAGTGGAACTTTATTCAACTAATTTACAATAACTCTCAACGTGGTTCATTTGTAACACAAAAAAGAACCAAATCAATACACCCAGTTTATTTTTCAGTTCATTCCTCGTCCTCTAACTGTGGCCATCTGGCTTTGTTCCCTCGGAAACTCTTTTTGGTCTTCTTTACTTGGCGCAGGTTATCTTCTTGCTTCCTCCACTTACGTACCATTGATTGGTTAATGTTGAATTCTCTCGCAGCTGTTCTGTTCCCGTGTTCTATTGCGTGACTAATAGCCTTGAGTTTGAAATCCGCATCGTAAGCATGTCTCTTAACAGGTGGCATTTTGGGGTCCTTATACACGCACAGCGCAAAATTACTGGTATTTTGAATTACAGTAGGCCTATCTGTAGGCCAACGTATTACTCCGTGAGGCTCCTGACTACGGTAGCCATAATGTGTACAACATAAAATGGGTTCGGGGTTAGTAAACACAACCAAAGGTCTTACATAAGGCGCACTGTTGATTTTTGAGAAAATTAAATGATTTTAGATGCGCCTTATAATCCGAAAAAAAAACGGTAATTTAGAATTCCACGGTTCCCGAACGTTTGTTACACAAATAAGAGCAGTAAACGTAGAGAGAGAGAACTAACGTTTTATCAAGTTTTTACAAGTTTCACTCTAGGTCTACATTGAAAAGGAGACATCATCCAGACACACACACAGCCAGTAATCGCCAGTGACGCCAGAGACGATGATGACGATGATCAAATATGACAAAACTGCACATATTATTGACATTTACTGTTTTTGTTAGTTCAAATTGCTTTCATGACGTGTTCTCTTCAATTCGAATGTTTGAGCTAATGTACGTGATAGGTCGTACTTTCGTACTTTCGCCTTATAATCCGAAAAAAAAGGTAATTTAGAATTCCACGGTTCCCGAACGTTTGTTACACAAATAAGAGCAGTAAACGTAGAGAGAGAGAACTAACGTTTTATCAAGTTTTTACAAGTTTCACTCTAGGTCTGCATTGAAAAGGAGACATCATCCAGACACACACACAGCCAGTAATCGCCAGTGACGCCAGAGACGATGATGATGATGATGACCATTAAAACCATGACCAGCTGCTGCTGACACTGGTGGAAGAAGGTAAATATTTGAATGTTTATCACATTTAATACTTTGATGAAATACACCTCTGTTCATATGATTAATGAAGTTTTTAACTACATGTTTTCTCTTTTCCTTTTGTAGAAATGATGCCAGAGGAGGAAAAAATGAAGGAAGAAGAGGACAACGATAACCAGGGTTGATGATGACGACAACCATGATGATGATGACCATTAAAACCAGGTGCTGGTAACGTTGGTGGAAGGCGGTAAATATTTGAATGTAATGCTATGATGAGTTCAGCTCTGTTTGGCGATTTGTGAAGTTTTTAACTACAACATGTTTGTATTTTATTGTTCTCATATAGAGATGAGAAAGTAATAGTCGAGTAGTAATTTCAAATATGACAAAACTGCACATATTATTGACATTTACTGTTTTTGTTAGTTCAAATTGCTTTCATGACGTGTTCTCTTCAATTCGAATGTTTGAGCTAATATACGTGATAGGTCGTACTTTCATTTTGTGACGTACCGTATTTTTCGGGTTATAAGGCGCAGTATCACTTAACATGTCAATTATTGTCATTGTCCACACATAAGGCGCATTAGATTATAAGGCGCAATAAGCGAAGCAAAACGTGTGTCGGATAAGTGGAACTTTATTCAACTAATTTACAATAACTCTCAACGTGGTTCAGTTGTAACACAAAAAAGAAGCAAATCAATACACTCAGTTTATTTTTCAGTTCATTCCTCGTCCTCTAACTGTGGCCATCTGGCTTTGTTCCCTCGGAAACTCTTTTTGGTCTTCTTTACTTGGCGCAGGTTATCTTCTTGCTTCCTCCACTTACGTACCATTGATTGGTTAATGTTGAATTCTCTCGCAGCTGTTCTGTTCCCGTGTTCTATTGCGTGACTAATAGCCTTGAGTTTGAAATCCGCATCGTAAGCATGTCTCTTAACAGGTGGCATTTTGGGGTCCTTATACACGCACAGCGCAAAATTACTGGTATTTTGAATTACAGTAGGCCTATCTGTAGGCCAACGTATTACTCCGTGAGGCTCCTGACTACGGTAGCCATAATGTGTACAACACAAAATGGGTTCGGGGTTAGTAAACACAACCAAAGGTCTTACATAAGGCGCACTGTTGATTTTTGAGAAAATTAAATGATTTTAGATGCGCCTTATAATCCGAAAAAAACGGTAATTTAGAATTCCACGGTTCCCGAACGTTTGTTACACAAATAAGAGCAGTAAACGTAGAGAGAAAGAACTAACGTTTTATCAAGTTTTTACAAGTTTCACTCTAGGTCTACATTGAAAAGGAGACATCATCCAGACACACACACAGCCAGTAATCGCCAGTGACGATGATGATGATGATGATGACCATTAAAACCATGACCAGCTGCTGCTGACACTGGTGGAAGAAGGTAAATATTTCATTTCATTGTCAGATTTGATGTAGTGATGAAACTACTACTGTTTTAAACCTCAACGTGTCTTTTATTTTCCTTATATAGAAACAATGCCAAAGGAGGAAAAAATAAAATGCGAAGGAGGAAAAAGATAAGTTACTATTTTCCATTTTTATAAAAACCAAATGCTATCAGTTTGGTGAAATTAGCTATGTATTTAACCTCTGTTTATCTGATTTCTTCCATTTTTCCTCTGGAGAAACGACGGGGGAGGAGAGAAGATGACGACGACGATGATGATGATGATGATGATGACCATTAAAACCATGACCAGCTGCTGCTGACACTGGTGGAAGAAGGTAAATATTTGAATGTTTTATCACTGGCGTTGCGAGTAATTCCTTTTTCATCTTGTTTTGTTGTTTATCCATGTCCTTTATCAAACCTTTTATCTAATCACATTCATTTATAATAGAGGATTTAATGCACTTATTCAGAAATTATGTCATAAAAAATTCGGTTTTGGATAAAAAAGTAATAGTCTGGCCAAGACGCACGTTTTGATATATCATTTGTCTATGTGTGATCAATTGTCATGAAGTTATTAATTTTCAAAGTAGCTGCTGAAGCTGCTGTTTCACTAAGGACACACACAAACTCACACACACACACACACACACACCCCCCCCTGCTCCCTAACTGACACATTTGATACTACATTGGTAAGATGATACAACACTATGATGCTACCAGAGCGGTTTAGTTTACAAGAGTGGCGACACTCTCATAGACTCCCGTTGTAAAAATGGCGGAGGCTACTTCCGGGTACTGGGGACGCCAATAGTTCCAAACAGAGACCATCGTGGCGTTGGATCCCGTTCATTTCTATGCTGGTCGTCAAGCAACTCCAGCGGTAAGTTGATTAAATGCGGATATATTTTAAATTATCGAGTGGATATTCTCTATCAGCAGACTATAGTGTTGTAGATTTCGTTTTTGTAGTATTTGCCCAGCGTTAGTGTCAGTTTGTGTATATATAAAAGTATTTATGTTCGATTTAACCAGCCTGCTAGCTAGTGACCTAGCTCGACATCACCAGATGTGGATCTTTAGCCAATATTGGTAACAATTGTGAAATTCCTGTTTTGATCATTAATGTCAGACAAATCAATAACTAACTAAATCATTAACTTTGACTATTTTAATTTGCTCAGTGTAGTGACTGATGACCTTAATACACACTTAACACGATGATCATGTGACCATTACCAGGATCTTAATCAGTCAACGTTTTATTTACCAGGATACTTGGATGCACAGGACATCTAATGATAAGTGTCCCCAAGTACCTGAGCTGTTTTTAACACTTTAGAGTCCTCACAGTAGTTTGGTTGGCAGTTTTGCTTTATGTGTAACTGAGGACACCTCAGAGTTGTACAGTGAGCATCTGTGTGTGTGTATCTAGCATTGTTACCAGTCATTAATGATCTGTCTCCCTGGTTGTTGACTTTTTCTTTACTGTGCTTTGATTGTCTCCTTCTCTTTTTTGTTCTAGGCCTTCCCACGGTGACTTCCATCATTCACAAGTTGGTCTGTTGAAGTGTGGCGACCTTCTGCACCACTTTGGTTCAGGGTTTTGGGTGCGTTGTACAGATGGCCTCCAACTTGTGTGTTAGTTGTAGTAAGGATGTTTAATATGTTTGTAAATTGTATTTTTTTTTTCTTTTTGTTTTTAACTTTTTTGGGGGTCATTGCACACTTCACACTTGTTTTTCCACACACACTTTACACATCGACAGTTTGAAACTTTTTATTATTAAAAACTGTTCTTGTATATACACACGCGACAGTCATTGTTGTCACACATTGAAAGCTTAATAAAATACTGCATTTATTAAAAGTTTACATTTGTATTGCTCATCTTTTTATGTTACTGTCTCAATTGTAGCAGGATTTACCAGTGTCGTCTTAAAACAGTTAAAGTTTTATTGAGTTGACTGACTAGCTGATGCATATTTTTGCACTGTATATCAAATCATATATACGTATATGGGTCTACACAAAGTGTTAATGTAACTCTTTTTGGAGACTTGGTACTTTACCAGTAATGTAGTGTTACCTACTGACTCCCTTTGGATTAAAAAAACGAACACTTCTTAACACCAACCGGTGTCATCTTTTCTCAACACGAGGGAGTAGTGTTAAATGTTAACTCTCTGGATTATTTTCAAAATAAAGTTTGCTAAAACAATGAGGCCACGTTTGGTTAAAACACATTTATTTTAAAACGTGCACCACATTAACATTGCATTTCAAAACATATAACAATAAGGAACAATGTCACTGTCATTAGAGTGTTGATTATCAAAGGGTCTAAAGTAAGTGAGCTGGTTGATGCATATCACTCTGTAGTCATCATTTTGCTCCTCTATACAGTATAAAAAGTGTTGATCACAGTGATCACAAATGATAGAAGCTGATGAAACAGAAGAAGATGGTGATGCTGATGGGTCTGGTGTTGACACAGGTGATGCTGGCTAGGATACTTGTGACGCTGATGGTCTGGGGACTGAAGTTCGTCTGCCACAAGACACATGTCGAGATTTAAAACTGTATCGCAGGAGATAAAAGAAGTATTTTTAATATAATGATTAGTGAGAAGGGGTCAAAATATCATTGACAAAAATGACAAAGTGAAATCATAATTCAAAATACTTTCAGAGTTGACTATCCTTTGTGAGAGGTAAAGAAAGCTTAAATTACAAACATTTTGGGAAAAAAAGCATGAAATTATTTTTAAACTGTCATTAGTGATTATAACCTGCTGGGATGTTTATCAGCACCTACACATAAGACCAATATCAAGTAGCGACCACCCACTCATTGTCTTTCTTCACCGTTCAAATTAGCTCATGTTGAGGTGGTTAATACTAGCTGGCGTTAACACTAGCTAGTACTAACTAGCTTGTCCTAGTTAACTAACTAACTAGTATTAACTAGTATTAGCGAGCGTCAGCACTAGCTAGCACCAAGCTAATCCCAGAAACTGCCGTTTATTTAAGTACTCTAATAAGAATTTCAGTCACTTCATTTTGGAGAACTAGCATTTACGTAATAATATGTAACAACAGCTGAAAACGAAATCATAAAATCTAACAACGTTTGATTTATTTCAATATTTACCTCTCAATTACGCCATCGTTGCGGTCTGTTCCGTAGAAGAAGCTGACCGCGGAGGGTTTGTTTGGAACTATTGAGGCTGACATGAACCACGTGACCGCTCCTGCGGCGACATCAAAGAGTGTCGTAACTCTCTCTCACGCAGAATCCTCGTTGCCTCCTGGTGAACGCACTTGATTACGTGCGATTTACCACAGCCAGCCAGCATAGGACATCATGTACATTATGCAGCTGTAGTCATCCACAACGTACTGAATGTCCATGTTGGCGTTCCAGGCACGAAGCAGGTCTGGGTTGTACGGATTAACCCAGCAGTCATTTGGATGCCACTTCAGAATCACGACATGGCTACTCGCGAGTTGGTGGACGAGGACACGGTATTCCTTGTACGTCAAGCCGCATTGTACGAGCAAGTCGTCCTGCTGAATGAAGCGCCCGCATCCATGAGCAAGTCTCTTACTTGCTGAAGCTTGGCTTTGGCGTCCTTTTGCATCTTTGCAAGTGCGCGTTTGTGCTCCAGTACTCTTAAAGCCTCATCTTTTTCTTCTTCTAAACTTTTAGAGCAGCCTACAATAATGGGGGGCCGAGTGATGAATGTGCCATCCATGGGCAGTTTAGGGAAGCCAAATCTACAGGCAACATTCCCTTTTTTGCAGGACTTGTTTCGGGATCAGGCATCTTGCACGAAATGTACCTATCTATAAATGCCGCTACCTCGAGGTCGAGAACCTCTTCAAATTTGGGTGCATTTTTAATCCAAATTAGCATGTGTATGTGGGGACTTCCTCTAGCTTGGAACTCAATCCTATAAAAGTAATCCTCTACTTCACCAATGGGCTGTGCTGGCGAGAGGATAAGGTTGGTCATCAGAGCATCGACTCTCTTTTCAAACATACGCATTACTGTTATGGGATTGCTCCGCAGAATGTCGCATTTTGCCTTCCAGTCGAGCTCTGAAAAGTCTCCTAGTTCTCCCTGCTGAGCTTTGATGACCTCTATGACCTCAGGCAATCTCATCTCAGCAGCGGAGAATGTGACGAAAAATGTGGGTTTTCCTATTTGTCGCACCATGGCGTTAACATCTTTAAGAGTTTTAGTCCAATACGCCGGGGTGCCTCTAAGAGGTTGCATAAACCGAGTCGCGTCTTGGCTCATAATGAGCCGTTGCACCTCGTCGCGGTCCAGGAGCATGATGTTGTTTATACAGCGGTCATCTTGAGCTCTGGACTTTCCTTTCCGCATTTGAATAGACATACTGTTTGTCGCCAGGTGTGTTTCTGTGACAAACTGCGCAAAAAAAAGGTAGTTTTGGTCGCTAGCAAACCATGTATTAGCCGCAAACAGCCTGCAATTGAAATACATGCTAGGGGACAGTGAGGACATTCTGGGTTCATCCAGTGTGTTCTCTTCTGTCGGAAATTGTACTGGAAAGGCCATTGCTTCTAGTTTTGGTATGGTGAAGAACCCTACTGGCTTGTTGCCCTGGGCGGGGGCAATGCTAAATATTCCATCACCATACGAAAGGATTTCCTGTGCAATATCAGGTGGCTGCATACACGTGTCTAGAGTCAGACCAGGTCTTAGCTCCTCCTGCTCTTCGTCAGCTTCCTCGGGCTGCTGACTTCTATCAGGGTCCGGGTCGTTTTGACTACTAAAGATCTGCTCCACGTCTATGTCAGCCTCAATGTTACCTTGATGCTGCTGACTTCTCTCTGGGTCTGGGTTGTTTTGGCTATTAAAGACCTCCCTGAGGTCCATGTCAGCCTCAATGTCTCCCTGATGCTGCTCTGGCTGCGCAGCATCAGCAACATTGTGCTGTGAGCTGTCTTGATTGACTGACTCAATCAAAAGTGGCACTATCTGCTTAAGTGTAGCCAGGGCAGCTAATACATTCGTCATATTAACTGTGTAGAAATGTTGGTAGCCCTTATAGTTAATGCGCCTCTTTAATTTAACCTGAAGTAGCTGAGCTTCCGATCTGGGTCTTGGGAGACTGTTGACTGTTGCTTCCATCTCTAATGGAATACACACAACAGCTCCGTGGACTGCTTTTTGTTGTCCTTTTGGCAGAGCGAGAATTTTAGCAAAAGGCAGTATTTTTGCAATAAGCTGCCTCTTGAGCACATTGAGCGTAGCCAACTCCGTATTGCACACTGGTGCAAGTTGCTTTTTGCTGTCACTTTCCTTCCTTTTAGCCTTTTGTCTCTGTTGTTTACCTAGTTTGAAAATATTTTGCTTTGCTGGAGGGAGAGCTGTCCTGGAGACTTCTACTGCTAATTGTTGAGGACGTTCACTGGAACCGAAGGCTTCAAATGACACAGACACAAACTCGTAGGTGGCAGAAGGTGCACGACTTGCAAAGAGTTTGTGCAGATGCTCAGCCAGGTCACTGATTTCAGTGAAGGCCTTCATGACTGCAGTTCCGTAGGGGTGTGGTAAACCTGCCGAATTTCTGCTGTGTGAATCAAACACACCATACCTCCCTGATTTAGTACAGAAAACTGCAATAGACTCAGGACTTACTATGAGGAACGCATGGATAACTTGACCTGACAGACACTGTAGCTCTTCAGCAAGGGAAAGTAAGTCCGGGTTTCCATTGCTGCAGGCTTTGACGAGTCCACGCTTAACATCGGACATGTGGACATCGTACATATTTGTGTCTGTCAGGACTTGTTTGGGCATTTCCTCGACACTAAGATGCTCAGTATTGTATTTTCGCTCCAGGATCAGCTGTTGTTTAATTCCTACATACAATGAGTCTCCCTGTGCCAGCACTCTATCGAGGGCAGCTGTGTTAAGCTGGCAGCCCTCATTCTCATAAGCGAGAAAAGTCAGGGACATGCAGGTACACTGATGATTCCTAGAGAATTTACTGTACCTCTTGTCTCTCTGACTGTGACTAGCCCTAACAGTGACAGCCTGACCCTCACTCACCTTCGTACTTATCTTCACACTCCCCTGTAAAGATGTTAAAGCATTAAATATTAGTAAGTTAGTCATTATTAATTATCATTAGTCTTATTAGTAATTACAATTAGTTACTACCCATTATTAGTATGAGCATTATTAATGTTAACTTTATTATTATTATTACCAGCAGTAATACCAGCAGTAGCATTAATCAAATTACAAAATTGTTTATCATCATTTCCAGCAAGTTTGTCAGATCAATTAAACACATCTATAAAAAAAGCTGACACGATCTTATACACATGGTAAGCATACTTGACTAGTACAAATTATTGGTATTCTTTATTTAAATTTTAAACATGTTGAGACCATCATGGCTTGTACTTTGTCATACAGTCTTGAACAAAGTTTAAAGGAGGATTGAAAGGACCTTTAAAGGAGGCTACTACCACACTGACACTTCGGGATGTTGACTTTACAAGTACAGAGGTTTTCTGAATATTATTATCTTGGTCAATTAAACCTAAACCATTATATTTATACAAGGCTAGACTGGACATCTGTTATAGTGTAGTGTAACAGGGCACAAAAAGGATGATTTTTTTATATTAAAGAGTTACACACTTATATATGTTTATATTTTTTAAACCATTTGTATCAACACAGCCAAAATGATCTAAAACACAAAAAAAATCCAAGCATTACTTGTGTTTATCTTTAAACAATAGATAAAACCATGTCAAACTAGTTGATCAGTTATTTTGTTTATAATTTTATTGGTTATTACTATCATTATTAGTTAATTAGTTAATTTTAGCTCCAGAGGACCATAAATTTCACATTAGAAAATTTCAGTTCAAAGTAAACCACACTCTCCCTCATTCAAGCACTTTATTAAACCCACGATAAACCCAAATGCAAATGTCCTGACCTCTTTAGCAGACGAACTGGAGGTGGAGAGTCCATCGGCAATGATCCACGGCCAGGAAGTTGACGAGGGAAATGGTGTCTGTGTCTGTGATAAGTCATAACACCAATTAATATTTACAATAATACGAGGAAACACAACGCACCAAGTTGATACAAGAAAAGTTTTACAAATGTATTTCAATTACTCACTGCCATTTGTGAACTGCAGAGAAAGATAATGCTATCAGAGATGTTAAATGAACTAGTTTAATGTAATTACAGCTGATTTTACAGTAAACGGTCTGTGTGTGTCAATTGTGGAGTAAATACCTTAGCTGGGCGAGGAGAGCGACGGGCCACAGCTTTAATGGTATGGGATGGTCCAGCGGGGGAACAAATAATAACAACAATTCAGTAAAACAAAGACTTTAAGGACATTATGAGCATTATTCAATAGCGCTAATATTTACCTTCGCAACCGGTGAACAGCATGGGGTCTCCGGATCACCCAAACTGCAGAACAACCTGACTGGAGGGGATTCAATCAGCTGTTGACACATGAGAACAAACATGTTAAACTTTACACGTCTCAGTGAACACACTGTTAGTTCTGTGTGAGATTGTGTCTGTTGGCAGAGTAACATACGTTGGTCACTGAAGTTTGGGTGCGGGGGGATGGTCCATCCGTGGTCCTGGACCGGGGAACCGGGCTGGAGGGGGCATCGTCCTCCAGTCTCCGTGACAGCCTGGCTGGAGGGGATCCAACCAGCTGTTGACAGATGAGAACAAATATATCAAAATTCAGACACAGTCTAGTTATGTCTCCATGAAACCACTGTGTCAACTGTAAACACTGACTGTATGAGTCAGTTGTGTAACATATGTTGTTCACAGGAGACTGACGGCGGTGGTGGCGTCTCTCCGTGGTCCTACGACGCCTGGCTGCTGCTGGGGAGGCCACCTGCACCGACAAATAAAACATAGCACTAGTAACAGTAGGGACCAAGGAGAAACTTTGTAATACAGCTGAAAAGAGACGTCAGACAATTTACCTTCTTGCGTGCTGGAGGAGACTTGTAGTCCACCACGCCAGACAGCTGAGAAGGAGACACCTCCTCCATAGCACGAAGGATCGTGCCACTGAACCACACTGGGTTCAGAGGAAGGAAGGACGCCTTCTCCTGTGAAAGACAAAAAAAACACAGAGACACGTAATTATTTGTCTGGTCAAATATACAAACTTTAAATACTTACCAGTTAACTGTTAAAAATATAAATAACTCACCTGCTGCTGAGCCACGCTGGCCTGATCAGGATCCTGCGACTGGGAGAGTTTACATCACATATTTGATTAAACAAATGCTTTTTAATTACAACTGTGAACCCGTTCACCAAAATGTACACAAACACATGTAAACACAAATAATAATATAATTAAAAAACTTTACTAACCTTGCTGCTCTGACCAACGACCTTCCACTGGAAGGGGTCAGGAGACAGAGGAGCATGTACCTCTCCCTTCACAACCAGCTTAGGAAAAACCTTCCTAAGCGGCTGTGAAGGAGTAGGAGACACCGGGGGAGGTGGAGGTGGTGGCGTCTCCAGGAACTGCTCCGTGGCCGTCCACAGCAGCTGGGTGAGGATGCCCATCCCCTCATGGTCGCTCAGGTGAATCTGCAGACATGACAATACAAATCCATTTACAGACAAAGTTCAAATATGAAAAAGTAACTCGTGTTGACTGTTTCATATCAGCACAAGAAATTATAGCAAATTAGACTTTTTCAATCACATAGATATTCTACTTACGCCGTCTCTGCTCCACAGGTCCAAGCGCGTAAAGGGGGGAGTCCAGCACAAACACCTGTAGGAAACAAAACATGTTTGTTACCAATTGACATTTTCATTCAAAATCACAAACGTTACAATAAATACACATTATTTTGTAAAAGCTCATGCGTTAAATCTTATTAGAGTAGTCGATTAACTTCTAGTGTTGTTAAACTACTACAAATACCACCACCAAAAAAAAACTTTCCTTCTGGCATCACGGCGAAACCGTCCACGATGGACTGGAGGTAGGAGTCCCCGACAATCAGAACGAACTGCAACAACAAAGAAAATTTCTTTAGCATGAAAATCATTAATCCCTCTCAAGATCAATTACTTTCTTCATAAACTGGACAATAATAACACCTTCTTGTCAGGAGACTCCGGTGGGATGACCAACTTGTGGCTCCGTCCAGTGAGCTTCGAAGTTGGCCACCTCAGCACCCGATGGCGGAACCCGGTACTTCGGCCTGTTTAGTAAAAGACAAAACAAATAATGGTATTACTGGATTAAAAACAAACCAGGAAATGTCAAGAATCACTCATTTATATGAATAAAATAGCACAGAATTCAGCGTTATTTCATTTATACGTGTTTCTAAACAATGTTAATTTATTCCCTGCTATAGTGTGGTAGAAACTGCAGACACAGAGGAATCTGCTGTCTCTAAGGAAGCTCCTGAGGTATGAACATACTCAATTGTCTGTTTAGAAGTTGCATTTATTCTACATTTGATTGTTATTTACCATAAATAAATGTATATGCAGGTTAACCAGAGCGTCCATCCATCTGTCAGACGCAGCACTCGTTCTACGGCTGCAAACTCGCCCAAACTGGCACCAACGTCTTTGTTTACCACTGGACAGAACTTCAGCACTCCTGACAAGAGAACAGGTATAGGAACTCTGTTATATGTTAACTCAGATTTGAGTTAATAATTCTTGTTGTAAATGTAAATTAAATACATGTTTGCATTTGTTTCAGTTGTCGCAGAGAAACAAAAGACTTCCCACTCAGCTCGGAAGTGAGTACTGTTTGGACATTGTATTATTGGCTGTTGTACTGTTCCTCATAAAGAGGAGAGAACTTTATTTATTGATCTCTGCAATGACTTTAAAAGACATCTATACACATTGGGGCTCATGAATAAATTCTGTTATATTGTTTTGTATCTTCAGGTCACGTCGAAGCACTAAACGTAAAGCACCAGATAGTGTAGAGGAAAGTCCTACAAAGAGGATGTCTCCCCCCAAGAAAAGTCAGAGTGTAAGAATCTAAATGTTACTGCATATTAATGTTACTTACACGTTTTGGTTTTGAGACTTTTTCTCTCTTTGTTTTTAACATCTAGGCAATGAGGCCCAACATGAAATCTTTCCTCCACACTGTGCAGAAGAATCAGATGCTGATGATGACTCCTACTTCCTTCGGACGCACTGCTGTCATCAAGTCCTTTATTAAACACACCACTCCAGTGAGGGTTGATCCGAAGGTAAGTCAAACACTGAACTTGTAGCAAAGCAGCAACATTGCTGAACCATAATCCTAGTTCACACTAGACGACTACCAATGATTTGTGAGTCACAGATGCGGCTGTGATCATTGCGGCGTTCACACTAGGTGACAAAGTTAGTTGGATTTTTGCTTCAGTGTTTATTCTGGGATATGAGCCTTTTCCACAGTAATGCATGCCATGTGGCACTTTGGATCATTTTGATGTTTGTGTTTTGCGTAAGCGTGTTAACATATATCTCCTTAATTCTTTTTATCTATATTTTAACTCTCCTTGTTTTCGCTTTCGTCAGACAAAGGAGTGACACAAACTGGAAGCACTTAAAAAGAAGCGGGAGCAAGAGGAGGAAAGGATGAAGAAAATGGAAGAGGAGAAGAAAAGAAAGCAGGAGGAACTTAAAAGGTTACTGCTCAGAGTTTAAACACTAACTGAACATCTTTCTTTCTTGTTGTTGTTATTGTTTATAATAACTTGTTTTGTAGGAAGAGGGATGAGAGGCTGAGACGGGTGATTGAAGCCAAAGTAAAAGAAGAGCAGAGGGAGGAAGAAAAGAAAAAGAAGATTGAACAAAAAATGGCTCAGATTGATGAGAAAAATGACAAGGTATGCAACAAATATAATGGCTATGACCCTGATTGAACTGATTGAATCCTTTTATCTCATCTTTGATGTTGTACCATTTCTTGCAGCGTCAGGAAGAAGAAAAGGCCAAGAAAGAGGCTTTAAAACGTCAAGAGGTGCTGGAGCAGAAAAAGAAGTTGGAGGAGGAGGCTAGGAAGAAAAAGATTCAGCAAGCAGTAAGAAGACGCTCGTATTTAATGTCTTTAGTTGTTTTGCTTTCTGCTGGTGGTCCATTGGGCTTCAGGCTTCACTCATTCTCTACCTGTGTCTAAAAACTTAAGGAGGAAGAGAAGCGACAGCAGGAGTTACTGGCCAAGAAGAAGGCAGAGGAGGAGGAACTACAAGCTCGTAAACTGGCTGAAGCTCGCAAAGCTCTGGAGCTGAAGAGAGAGCAGGAGCGAGAGAGGGAGCTGGAGAGAGAACGACAAGCTGCTGCTGAGAGGTCACCTATTGTCTCAACAAGCACAATAATGTTTCAGATGTTGTTGATGTTTTAAACTGAAACTTTCCCTGGTGAGGATTTGTATTAACTTTATTGTTTTATTGACTTGGTGTTGATGGGATTTTTTTTTTTTCAGGGAGCGAGTGGAAAAAGAAAAGGCTCTGGCTTTACAACGTGAACTGGAGAGAGCAGCGAGAGAGAAAGAGAGGAGAGAACTGGAGGAGAAGAGAAAACTGGTGAGAAAATTGAAATTTGGATTCAAACATGTCTTAATGATGACATTAAAGCAATCTAAAATAAATCAGTTTGATAGTACATCAGTTACATGGTGTTACATGGTTAGAAAACACACTAACAGATTATGACTGGATGTTCACCTGAAGGCGACACAGAAACATCATAACTGATGTGTTAGTTAGACAGAAACAAGTAGTCATAGAAGATGTGAAAGAGTTTAGAAAATCCAGTTCTGATTTTGGTTAAAACAGAACAATGCAGAAATCTTGTTTGTTTGTTTGTCTCGTTGTTGGTGTGTTGTTTGTGTTTTTTCCAGCAGTTGGAGGAGCAGAAGAGGTTAGCTATGGAGGAAAAAGCTGCCAAAGAGAGAGAAGCTGCTGCTAATACACAGGTAGACCAGTGTGTTTAATGAGTTCACTGACTCAATAATCAAATATAATGCAGTTCAACACTATATACAGAAGTAATCAAACATTAGATTTGTTAATTCTATTGATTCAATAACTAAATGAACGTCTTTGTTTCTGTTCTCTTTAATGAAGGCTGCTTCTACACTGAATGTGACTATGGATATGGAGGTAAGACACTTTACACCTTTAGATGCAATGTGATTAAACTTTCCTTTTAAAGTACATGAATTACTTACCTGAACTTTTAAAGGTCTGTGTGTGGGCTTCATCACTTCTTGTTATCTTGTTAAGCAGTGGTGGGACATAAAAGATCATAACTGATGTGTTAGTTAGGCAGAAACTAATAGTCATAGAAGATGTAGATGGATAGATAGACCACTTTATTGATCCCTTTGGGAGGTTCCCTCAGGGAAATTGAATCTCCATCACATACAGCACTGATAAACTTAAGACAGACATAACAGAAGAGCTAGAGAATAAAGACACCCCAAATACCCAACACCAACATAGAAATATAGAATAAATATAAAATAAAACTATGTGCAAATGTTTTGAAAATTCAAGCTCTGATTTTGGTGAAAACGTTAATGAACTTAAATATTTCAAAATTCATGTTTTAAAAACAGGTAATTCTAGTGGTAATTCTATTAATGATTCAATAATTAAATGAACGTCTTTGTCTCTTTAATGAAGGCTGCTTCTACTCTGAATGTGACTATGGATATGGAGGTAAGACACTTCATACATTTGGACACAATGGGATTTAACTTTTTTTTTTTTTTTAAAGCACATGAAATACTTACCTGAACATTTAAAGGTCTGTGATTGAACTTTATCTCTTATTTTTGTTGTGACTTTGTTCCCTACACCACTGGGCAATGACCTCAAAGTGACTATGGTTGTTTTATGTTCGGCTGTTTTTATTCTAAAACATGAAAGAATTGTGTTTCTCATCAGAGTAAAACCTCCATAATGTGTGATATATTCTCTTCTGCAGAAATCACCACAGTCATATCCCATCACACCAAAAGGCGGCAACAAACCTCTGATTTTGTCCAAAAATGTAGAGGATTATGGGATGGACCAAAACAGTGACGATTCCACTGATGATGAATCTGCTCCTAGGAAACCTATTCCATCCTGGGCAGAGGGTACGTGTGAATTAGGGTTTTAATATGAGCCTATTTGTTATATGATGTATGATTCAGTCCTCTGTTTAGTTGAAATTCAAAACATTGTTTTGTTTTTTTTGACCTTGTTCTAGGTCAGAAACTGCAGCAGATAATTATGAAGCAGTACTTCAACCCTCCTGATTTGGACTCTGTCTTTGGAGAAATCGAACCACCAAAGCTGGAAAACATCTTTTACAAGAGCAAGCCTCGCTATTTTAAACGCACCAGCTCAGCTGTGTGGCACTCTCCTCCAGGTGGACGCAAATAATATCTGTACGCTGGTACAGATATATACTGCTTAATAAATAGACAATATTAGACTAATTTCTAATAAAGTAATTTGTTTTAATTCTCTAAATGTTCTCTTTTATTAAGTTTGTTTTATGCGTTTTAGGTGTTAAATATTTTAGTAAGATTGTTACTAGCATGTAAAATATCATGGATTTAAATGATACCTGAGCATTGAAATTGATGCTTCACATATCTACTTGGAATTGATTTTGTATTGTAACACAGTGGGATATGAGTGTTTACTTTATTTGAAATCTCAGTCCATCCTGATCCAAAGTGGTTCAGTCAGTAGAATTATATCGTCAGTCTTTAGAAGTCTTTTTGCAACTTTCACTATCGTCCCCTGCTGGAATCTCGATAGAAAACAGGTTTAAGGAACTTCTGCAGCAGCCTCATTCATCACAAAGTCCATTATTTTACACGGTGATACGCTACCTGCAATTAATTAAAAATTGTTCAAGTAAAAATACTATAGATATTATAATTTTCTTATTAAATTATCTTATCTTATGCATCATAGTTAAATGAATAAATAAGTTCATAATAGCGCTTTTAACTTTTAAAATTGTGCTCATATACATAATTATTACAAATTGTACGCATGTGAATAAACCTTAATGTCATTTTATTATCTAGTTTAACTTATTCATGCTTATGAAGTTATATGGTAAAGACACCGCCCAACTTCCGCCATCGTGGATGGATCATGTGACATCTGCACGTGTCATTTGAAATAAAATAAAATAAAAAAGATTTAGTAACGTGGAAATATAACAAAACTTTTATCGCCAGGGTTAAATAAACTGCAGAGCGTATGTAACTATAGACTGTATAAATGAATATGCAATTAACTAAACAATAGAAGTATATACTTTAATAAATTTTATAGGCTTTTTAAAGTCTGTTTTATAATCCATTTTTATAAATTTTATATCTATCTTTATACATTCTATTTTATGGAAAATAAAGTCTGTTTTCAGTGGCTTCTTATTTCCAAGTCATTCAATTGTAGCGCCATATCGGATCAGTTCTTGTAAATAATGATCAAAACTAAAGTCCTTTTTTTTTCTGCACGTGCGAATTGACCGTCAGAATCTCCAAACGTGACGCAGTTGAAGATGTCACAATTAACTTTACTCCACTGCGCGTCACTCGGTTCCAGAACGTTCGTTACATATAAATAGCTGCAACAGCCAGAGAAGCCCAGCTGACTTGATCCGTGAGAGGTATTTTTGACACTTTTTATATCCACGTTTGTTGCTTATGTATTTTGCCTTTAGAAACTGTAAGTTCAAATATTGCTAATACTATTAATATTTGCAACCGTTGAAAATTAATGAAAAGGGACTGGCGTTTTGACTAGTTTTGACTGTTTGTCACATATTTGTTGTCTAATTTGTATTTAATTCTAACACACATGTAATTTGTGACCCTTGCAATTTAATGTGCAGCTTTTTATTCATACATTTGAGTTGTATGTGGTGTATTGTAGAATTAAGATAATATTTAAATATCCTTCCTCATCGTCTTTACAAGAGTAGTCGAGTAGTAATTTTAAATTTGATAAAACTGCACATATTATCGACATTTAATGTTTTTGTCAGTTAGTTGAAATTGCTTTTATGAGGTGTTCTCTTCAATTCGAATGTTTGAGCGAATGTACATACGTCATACCTTCATTTTGTGACGCAATTTAGAATTCCACGGGTCCCGAACGTTGAAGGGAGAGGAGGACAACGATAACTAGGGTTAATGATGACGACAACCATGACGATGATGACCATTAAAACCAGGTGCTGGTGACGTTGGTGGAAGGCGGTAAATATTTGAATGTAATGCTATGATGAGTTCAGCTCTGTTTGCTGATTTGTGAAGTTTTTAACTGTAACATTTTTGTATTTTATTGTTCTTGTATAGAGATGAGAAAGTAATAGTTGAGTAGTAATTTCAAATATGACAAAACTGCACATATTATTGACATTTACTGTTTTTGTTAGTTCAAATTGCTTTCATGACGTGTTCTCTTCAATTCGAATGTTTGAGCTAATATACGTGATAGGTCGTACTTTCATTTTGTGACGTAATTTAGAATTCCACGGTTCCCGAACGTTTGTTACACAAATAAGAGCAGTGAACGTAGAGAGAGAGAACTAACGTTTTATCAAGTTTTTACAAGTTTTACTCTAGGTCTACATTGAAGAGGAGACATCATCCAGACACACACACAGCCAGTAATCGCCAGTGACGCCAGAGAGGATAATGATGATGATGACCATTAAAACCATGACCAGCTGCTGCTGACACTGGTGGAAGAAGGTAAATATTTGAATGTTTATCACATTTAATACTTTGATGAAATACACCTCTGTTCATATGATTAATGAAGTTTTTAACTACATGTTTTCTCTTTTCCTTTTGTAGAAATGATGCCAGAGGAGGAAAAAATGAAGGAAGAAGAGGACAACGATAACCAGGGTTGATGATGACGACAACCATGACGATGATGACCATTAAAACCAGGTGCTGGTAACGTTGGTGGAAGGCGGTAAATATTTGAATGTAATGCTATGATGAGTTCAGCTCTGTTTGGCGATTTGTGAAGTGTTTAACTTCATGTTTGTATTTTATTGTTCTTGTATAGAGATGAGAAAGTAACAGTCGAGTAGTAATTTCAAATATGACAAAACTGCACATATTATTGACATTTACTGTTTTTGTTAGTTCAAATTGCTTTCATGACGTGTTCTCTTCAATTCGAATGTTTGAGCTAATATTCGTGATAGGTCGTACTTTCATTTTGTGACGTACCGTATTTTTTGGGTTATA